>CM073762.1:27982835-29274603 GCA_037127475.1 Arma custos | reverse complement strand
ACTTTTTGATTAACCAATAATTTTTTTAAAGTTTAATTTTGTTATTACCAGTTTGCTTGACAATATACTTGGTAAATAATACCTAATAATTGCTAAATTGTGTTTACAGTCCATCAGAAACATTTTTCTTAATTGAATTAATAGTAAATTGATTATTCTTAAAATGAAATATATATGTTAGGTCCTTTTTGTTCCATCCCAACCAGTTGTTTGTTCAAAAATTTAATTTCCCACTAATTATATATTGGAACTATGAGGATAGAACCGTTGATCAGGGGTACTCTTCCCCCCTAGTATCTTTAAAAGATTTTTCAATCTTATCAATTTAATGTTCAAAGGAATGAATAATAAAATAATCAAGTAATCTTTCCTTTAATTTATCATAGGGTATGATAAAATATAAATATTGTCATTATTTTAAGGTAACTGGCAGGCATAGAACACAAAATGAAATATGGCAAAATGTCATTTCTATTGATGTGCTATTTATTCTTTTTGACATCTGAAAGAAGTGTATTTTCATTTCTTATAACCAAGTTATATTCATGTGTTTTATATAGGTAATTTTACTGTCTAATTTATATTATTGAGATTCAATTTTATTTGTTAGACTATTTTGCCATTAATTTCTATTTTTATTATACAGGGTGACCCTCAAGTCCTGGTTCCATTGTGTTAATGGAAACTATTTTATGTAATTTAAGATGTATAAACTGTACATTCTTATGAAAAAAATAAATTCTATTGAAGATTAATTTTATTTTTATTTCCGAATTTTATTATTTACATATATATTTCATAGATTTTGGGTTTGGATGTTGACACAATCTCGACCCAATACATGACATAAACATTCCCCCTATAAAATCATAAATTCATAACAAACATTCCACTCATCCACACAAAATCACCCAAATCCAATCATTCTTCTGCTTTCCTACTCCCTGTTATCTGGACTTGATAGGAAAAGATTAAAAAGACATTGGCCAAGAGCATTAACGTAACTAGAGTTGACTCATGGGGGGTTAACCCCCACCAGTCAACCACTCCAACATAATACTCCCTTCAAGAAAGATGCCTCATAATATAGGTATAATTTATATTATACTATGATCATGTAGCTTCAAATGAAATAAATAGATTATAATTTTTTATAAATGTTATTTATTTTATAAAAACAGTTTATTCATTAAAATATCTGTGTTTGCACTTTCTTTGTTGTGTTTTTGACATTATTGACTCTTACTTCTGTAATCCCACAATAATAACTTTGAAAAAGTAAAATCCTTCAAATTTTTATTTCTTTTAAATTGTTAAAAAAAAATTTTTATTTCTTCTAAGCAATGGGGGAAGGTTATTTCCCCAATAAGCCCCCTCCTTACGCCTATGCTCAAGAGACCTACTCAAATATTGATATTTCCATTCCAAAACTTGATTTTCCTGTAGAAAAGTAAAGAGAATAATACTTGGATCAAATTCGCTGGATGCGCAGGAACAAATGAAAAAATTAAAGAATAAATAAAATAAAATAAATATCTTGACCCTTCTAAGGTCGAAGTTTCAATTATATTTTTGATGAGGAGATTTGCAAATGAACTGTTGCTTATATTACTATTACTTACTATATTCCTAACTTTACATCAAATTTTTATATTTCTTCAAATAATCGGTTGACATTAGTCATGTTATATATTTTTTAATAATAGCCAAGATGCTTTGGGTTCTTCTAACAAATTGCACTAAGTTAAGATCCTCATTAGGATTAGGCTTTTAATTAATATTACCTCATATCAATTAATTTATACCTCGTTAATGTTTCCCATCAATCTTATTCAAAATATATTTGGATTACTTTATTTAGGTATGAAAAGTCACCATATAAAATAGAATTTTATTTATAAAAAATTTTAAAAAAAAGTTAATAACCTATAATAAATAACATACAAACTATTATTATATACAATTTTTTATAATTATTAGTCATTTTTTTTTAGTTTTAAATATTTTTATTTTTTAAAGAGAAAAGATAGGCCCTCGGCCGGGATTTGAACCCGGAACATGGGACATGGGATCTATGAGAGAAAAGGTTTGTCCTCGGCCTGCAGGCGGCCTTGGGTAGCTCAGCTGGTAGAGCGATGTCACAGTGAGACAAAGGTTCCGGGTTCAAATCCCGGCCGTGGGCTTATCTTTTCTCTTTAAAAAATAAAAATATTATTATATTGATTTTTATGTTTTAACTCAAATAAGGGCATTTATAAGGTGTCCCATCTTTACAACAGTATTCCCTTCCTGCTGATAAATTCGTGTTAGTCCATTTATTATTACAGTTCTTGATAAATAGGTATGCCTGTGAAAACAATTATCATTATTGTGAGTTATGTCTGATAACATAATTAATTAAATTTAATATAATTGAAAATTTGAGTTCTTACCCTTTCCCTAAAACAGTCACGATCTATGGAACCACATATAATAGTAGGGCTGTTTGATAAGTGTTTCACCAACTGAAAAAATTATTTATGTAAATTAACATGGATATAAATATTTCAATGGTTTGTATATATTTTAATCAAGCAACAACAATCAATAATGTAAGCTTTAATAAAGCAATGAAATAAATAAACCTATAAATGTCAAAAAATACACCATGCTCAATGCCTCTTGTGCATTATAGATAATATGAAGGCAAAAATAATCCTAAATCATTAAATGTTGTTGTTTTTAATATTATTACATTTTTGTTAAAGCTCTATAACTAAAAATAATCAGTTCAATATCATTATTTTTCACTGATATTTTTTTAATTATTAAATATTTTCAAATAAATTAAATTAAACTTTTATGAATGTAGGATGCTAATTTTCGAATTAATAAGTGTCTCAATTAAGATGGTGTTAGGATTATATATCTACAGCCCCGGTGAGTAAGTAGTGAAGTTGAATTTTCTCCAAAATGGGTTCCTTGTGCTTAGGAAAGCAGAATCATGTTATCAAAGTGAATAAGGGGCTAAGTCAGGCTTAGGCTTGAAATGGAGTTATCGATTATATTATAACTCCATTTCAGGCCAAAACTACAAGAATGACAGGATTCCGCTTCCCCCATAGTCAACTATCTGGACAGAATTTGATTCAACCACTTATTCATTAGGGGTGTATATAAAGCCCATTGTTAAGTTGAATAATACTAATTCTCTATGATAGAATTAAATTATTATTTTATATGAGTTCCTGAATAACCATTTTATCCTTGTTGTTCTGAACCTGACGTTTCTGAGGAATAAAATTGCTAGACTAAACTATCAATTTTTTTAAATTTCTAAGTTATCCGCTTTTGATCCTGAACCCCTCTATTCCTCTATGAACATTTCTTGGATGTAGCCATAATATTTTATTAAGTTTTAGATGCTAAGTACTACTGAGTTTCTATTTAAGTTTTAAAAACGATCTTAAAATTAAATTTGGAAATAATCTCAAACTGAATAAAAAGATGTAAAACTATTTTTCTAAAACTCACAACATCAAGGCATTTGTTGGTGCACTGCTTGTTACCGAGAGGACTGCATACAAAATTTTCATCATATTCATGAAGCAATACTGGTGGTCCATTAGGAGGAGATCCTCGCTTGAACTGTCCGCTCAGAAATACACCACAAACGCAAGGTGTTAATTCAGTTGTATTTTTTATCTCTGGTACAGCAGCATTATCTCTCGATTCATCACAAGATCTATGTTTTAAAAAAATTGAAATAAGAAGTGAACAAAAACAAATCAAATCAAGTAATTTTTAAGAAGAGAATACTATAAATTTAAAATTAAAAATCCATATAGTCTCTAACCAACAAAACTAACACTATAAGCTTAAACTAGTCAATGGATTCAGTTTGAAATGGTTAATAAGGATCATAAGTGGTCTGGCTATGGAGAATATTTTAAATGCTCATATAATACAGCACAAACATTTATTGTTTCAAATGAAAATTCAACGCTATACACTATATATTTTTTATCTATATTAATAATTAATTAGTTTTTTTAGTTAAGGTTTCTGAAAATCATGGTTAAGTTTAAAATAACATTAAACATCAAAGACAAATAATTATATCATTATTAACAAATTAATGTTAAAAAAAAATAACTTACATTAAACAGAAGCAACTAACGATTAATAAAAAGGTCCAGATAAACATTTTGTCTGAAATATTAAAATTGAAGTTATTAGTTTAACATACACATGTATAGTAAAAATTATAATTCATAATAATACCAATCAGCATACCTAATAAATAATTACGGTAAATTTCAATCAGACTAAGTTTTTAAATATTTTAAATTTAAATAAATTTTTATATAATCTGTTTTCTAGCTGTCTCATTTACACTTATTAGAAGAAAAAAATTACCTTATGGATCTACAGATGCAGCTATTAGGACCAGTAACTGATAAGAAACTGCATTTAGAAAGAGGGTGATTTTTTTATACCAATTGCTTAAAAGATGCTGATTCAAGTGTTTGTAAATAAACAATACTGTTTCTAATAATAATAAATTGTTTGTAAACATTAAAAAGGTTGAATGGTGAGAAATTGTCATTAAGCTGAATTTGTCTAATACAAATGATGTGAACATAGATAAATAAGATTAATATGATTTAATAAATTTTATTGCATAGTAAAAATATAGACAAAAAAAACTGAATTATAATGTGGAATGTAATGTTGAATGTTAAGTTGTTATTTTCTGTAATAAGAGTTGTTAATTTTGTAATAAATTTTTTTGCTATCTAGGTCTTATATGAAATAATCATTCCATAAAAGAAACCTAACAAAGAAATTTCTTATGAATTAAACCTAGCAAAAACTGATCGAATTTCACATTAAATGGAGTTAAAAAGTTTAATTGGTATGATTTGTCAATTCAAATGTTAATAATTATTAATAATTCAACGGCTTAGGCGCAATAGGTCGTATCCCCTTAACAGTAAATTTTACAGGAGAGACAAAAACATGGCAGTTACAGTATTGAAAATATATTTGATATTTTTGTAGATATTGAAATAATAAAGCAGAGATGTTTTTTTTTATAGTGATGAGGCTTAAGACGTATTGTAGGGAAAAAATATTGACTGTGAGAATCAAAAGGAGCCAAAAACGCAAAAAAAAGACATTTTGTGTGGGTTACGACCTATTGCGCCTAAGCCGTCAATTTTTTATTTTTAAGACAGGAAAGTATTAGGAATAAAAACTTAAGTTATAGCATTGTTTAAGCTATTTTGCATAATCACATTATTCAAAAAAATAAGTTAATTGCTTCTTATTTTGTCAAAAACAGATCATTGTAGTTTCAAATATTAGTAAATAATGATAATCAAATGATGAGCAATAAAGCTCTTATTTGTTTAAAAAGATATTTCAAGTTAAACTCAAGCCATTCTTTAGTCATATATTTATGTAGCATCATCTCTATATTTTATGATAGAAATAGGGTGCAGAGAATGCCTTATATTTCCACATTTATTATCAACTTTTATGATCAAATAAGTACTAGCTTTGAACCAATTTATTCCTAGGATCTGCCATATCAGAATACAGAGAAAAATCCTCAATATCTCTAATCAATGTCCATAGCCTTACTGAATCATCAGGAGATGATTAAAAGATGCTTTTTATAACAAAATTGAACAATACTTTGACTTTTCGAACTTGATTTCTTTTTGAGCCGATGTTAAAATTATTATGTTCAGTCCTAGTTGGAACGGAAAGAGAATACTCGCTCTGAATTTTAAAATGAGGTATATAGTTCTATTCATCCCTCATAATGAGAATGTTAATTTTTTTGTTTGGAAGAGACTTGTTGGGAGCATCTATTCCCCCACACAGAAGAACCAACATAGCAACATGGTTACATTTAACTTGTAACCAAATATCATGTAGCAACATTATTATATAGCAGAATAATAAATTCCCATGACACCGAATAAACCATATAATAGGCAGAGCCATCATAAACACCAGTTTCATGGATGTGGAAGTCTTTAGAGGCACCAATGATTCTGATCACAAGCATACAGTATCAAAAATCTGTAGCAGGCTGATGATATGAATTAAGAGTGGTAAAAGTGCGAATAAGCCATAAGGAAATTATGGTTATTGTGCTTGGCTATAGACAAGTATTTATCTTGGTTCAATGAAGGGTAAACACCATATTCTGGAATTATATTGATGCCCTCCTTAATAATATTGTAAATAAGATAGCACCAGAATCAGATGGAGACTGCAAAATTAATTTAACATGGAGAACTAAATGTTTAAATAGCAATAACATCAAAGTTAACTCATCAGATTAGGTTTTGTTAGGAAGAAATTGCAATGCACTATGCAAATTTAGGGTGAGATGACTGACAGCTTTGAAAACAACAAAGGAATGAGGCTGGCATCGCTACCATTTAACTTGGCTCTCAAAGTAATATCAGTTGAGTGAACTACATTCACTGATCCAGCGTGCACTGATTGCAGTTGATGTAAACATTAATGGAAGAATCCCTCCCCTTGCTCCAGTAAATATTTTTGCCTAACTTTATTGTATTACTCATCACATCTTGTGGTGGCTAGAAGTTATATGCTGGAAAAGCTAAATGAGTTTATTCATTTTGGTTCACAAGTAAACTCCAGAGTACAAGGGCGGATTCAGGAGAGGGGCACGTGCCCCCCCAGACAGTTTTTTTTGTACTGGGGAAGAGAATCCATTATAGTACACAATTATAGGCAAATCACATGATCATAGTTGTTATAATAACAGAAATAACAGGAGTGAAACTATTGTTTTGATATTTTAATAAACCTTTGAAATCTTTCTATAGATAGTACAAGTTTATTTGTAAGTTATGATTGATTTTTTTTCCCATTTGCCCGTTGTGCCCCCCCCCCAGAAAAAAAGCCTGGAACCGCCCTTGCCAGAGTACGATTATTTTGGAAAATAAATGTTATTTCAGGCTAAAAGAGAATTTAAGTTGCAGGGCAATATCCCAAATCACTAATTAGCAAATCTATAAGACCCTGATAAGACTGATTCTATCTTATGCCTGCGATCTTCGAATAATATCTAGTTTTCAGGAAATACTTCTGCCATTTGAAAGGAGGATTACTAGATAAGTTGACTATAATGGTACATGGAGGGTGGTAAAGGAATTCTGAAATAACAGGACTCAATATTAACCCACATGTAATACGCATAAAAAGACGTTAGAATATAACCTTCGACTACGACATCAATGCAGTAACAATCAATGTAAGGACCATCACAGCAGATAGAGATGGGCCGACGGAATTGCAAGTCCCATCAAGAGTTGAGGCACCACAAATTTTAGTGGCATGTAACATAAAATAAAATGATAACACATTTATATGAAGAAGATAGTGGTACTGTACTTCATAAAATTTATTTAGAAGTTAAAACTACATAACAAATATTTTTTGTATACAATTGTTATTATTTCTGTGAGACTGACACACCCTCAAAGAACAAGTTCTGCAGTTATTTTCGGTTTTTATAATAACAATTAAAGATATTTAAGAATGTTTGTCAGCGTATTTTTTTAAAAAATCTATTAGTATTAGTAAATAAAAAGTTGCAAAAATACATTTGAAATAGGGACATACATGATACCTAATATTATACAGTTTATTTTGTACTTAGATTGAAATACTATTTTTACCGATGATAGTTTTTAATATTTTCTTTTTTATAACTTATCGTAATAGTAGTATCCAAAATGTGTTTTATGACTTTACAGTTTAATTATTAACATTTATAGCGTAATCTCGTTTCAATATATTAACTATTTCAAGGTTGGTCACATTGATAAAAGTCTGGATATTCCTTTTAGTGAGTTTTAAAAAGTTACGGTCTTGAGAAAGAAATACTTCTTCATTAATTTGGGTAATTTATAATTATTTGTTAGTAATAATGTTTGAACATTGCACGTCTCTAAATTATGTTATGCTGAAGTTGCAAGACCTAATAAAGTATATTTAATTATTAAGTCTACCAATCAACATTACAAATCTATGTAGGCACTTTGGTTTGAATATTCTGTAGCTGACTTAATGTATATGTATAAGATTAAAATCGTTATTACATTCAAAACTTTTATAAATTTTATTTTAAGTTCGTAATTTCAATTAGTTTTAAAATCATGAAAACTACCAGTTTTATATTTAACAGCATTAAATTAGATTTGAGTTTCATGTACAGGTAAAGATGGCGGAAATCTACTACAACTTAACTTTCCTGGTAATTTGATTCCAGGCGATATTTTTGCTTTCTAATCGATTTCTTTAAAATCAAATTTTTTCTTATTATATGGTTTATTGATTACTACCTTTTCATTTCCAATTCATATTTTGTATTATATTTAAGTTAGATGAATTGATATGGGAATACTTTTTTTTTTACAATACTGAGATTTAATATTTTCCCCAGCAAATTATTAATAGATACATATGAAGCATTAAGACACATCCCCAGATCAATGAACTTCAATTGCATTGTGATAGATAATGAGAAATCTTATGCAATATTTGAAGAAGCTGGCGATATTCTATGTTCAGTAGCCGAATTATAAGCGAATCGCCACAGAGTAACTTTTTTGATCATAATAGAACATTATTTATGATCTAGAGATACTTTGTAACAATCTATTCTACATTTTATAACTTGTGCTATATTCTTTAAGTAAAATACACTAATATAGCATCTTTTTGAATTTTCAGGTTTACAGTTGTCAAACAGATATGAAAATATGCCTAAATTTTAATTTACTTCATTTTAGGATTGACGAACCTCTCCAATTAAATAGGTAAGAAATGACTTTTATTTATTACTATATTTAGGCCAATAAATGAGAAATCTTTTACTACTTATTACTTTTTTACCTGTTTTTTCTCTATTTCTTTTATTACTTGCTTTATTTTTAATCATTTGAGGTAGTACTTTTAAATAATTCTAAAATTTTAATTCTCTTGTTTAAGTTATTGGAGTACATATTTTTGAGTCATTCATTCAAGTAAAAAAACCTTTTTCCATTCAAACATTTTTTTCTTTATTTAAAAATACGTTTCAACTTCTTCTGTCATTTTCAATTTTCATCTCTTATAAGTCCATTTATTATTTAATTTAAATTTTTTTTTACTTATAAATTTGCACACCGTTAACCTAAATAAAAAGAATAATCCAATAAATACATAATTATATAAAAACATGTCCTAAAATACTGAAAATAAGTATAGATACCAAAATTTTAAAATTAATATAAAATAAATAAAAGCGAGAAAATAGATCAATATAGACTACAAATTACTAATTTATATTATTTGACCTTTCATGATACTTATATATTTTAAGGAGAAAACAAATTAAAATATTATTTAAATATAAATTATCATAACAGTCCAGAATTCAATTCATAAATGTTAGTAATGACCATAGAGTACATCGCAAACTCCAAGTATTAAAAGAAAAATTTAAATTATTTGGCAATCTACTAAAAGGTATCTATACTTATTTTCAGTATTTTAGGACATGTTTTTATATAATTATGTATTTATTGGATTATTCTTTTTATTTAGGTTAATAATGTGCAAATTTATAAGTAAAAAAATTTTAAATTAAATAATAAATGGACTTATAAGAAATGAAAATTGAAAATGACTGAAGAAGTTGAAACGTATTTTTAAATTAAGAAAAAATGTTTGACTGGAAAAAGGTTTTTTTTTTTTACTTACTTGAATGAATGACTCAATAATTCTAAAATTGTATATTAAATTTCTATAATTAGGGGAAATATGTGAGATAAATCATTTAGTCATTTTGATCTTTATTATATCTTCTATACATTTTTATTACAAAATGTAGCATTATAAAATATAAAAATAAAATTACAAGCGATATTTATAAAACTTAAACTATAGGGTTTGATCTTTTACAAGCAATTTAGCAGAACCAGACATTACAACTGATTTAGATAATTTACTGACAATGTGGTATTTGCATGTAGATATTTTTCTAAGTTTTTCTATTTCTACAGTTACTACCACAGTGTCCCCAACAAAGCAGGGTTTAGGGAAGTTTAATGTTTGACTGAGAACAATTGTACCATGACCAGGTAATTTTGTCCCAATTATACCAGACACAATTCCATTGAGCAATGCTCCATGGACTATTCCTGGTTTGTCTTTATCGTTAGAATGAATGGCATTAAAGTCACCAGTTATTTTTGAAAACAGAGTAACATCTTCTTCAGTAATTGTACGTTCGATAACTTCTTTTCGAATTTCTCCAAGTTCATTGCCCTTGCTAGATGATAAACGGGAATGAGATGTAAACAAAACTCTTGAAGGACAGAGTCTGTTACGCAACAATTTTATCAACATTGTTGACCAACCAAAACAACTGAGTTAGCAATCAACTATCATTTCCTTATTTTCTTCAAGTCTCCCAAGTTTCAGATCAACTTTATGAGCTGCTTCAGCCACTTGATTACTTGAACAACAAGTTCCTAAATAAACATTTGCAAGATTTCTTATCCTTACGCTCGGGTTTCTAAGATGGGTTGTTATACACTCCACAATTTCTGGGCACGTTATTTCTAAAAGATAAGAAGTAATGAGATTATTAGGATGCAATATAAGTAATAACCATGTTGAACAACTGAATATTTTTATTGCTGTATAAAAAAACAGTGCTATGGTACTACTTGAAACAAATAAACTACTTATTAAGAAACAATGAAAATGTATTAATGTAACTTCAAACCCGAAATGGATTTTAATAAATAAATTACTATTGTATCTTAATTGTATTTTTTAAATTTCAAAAATAAAATAATATTTAGTCAAATATAAAAAATACTATGCTTAATCTCTTAAGGGGTTCAATCACATTTTTTAAAATAATTCGGATCAATTCATTTTGTTTCGCTTAGAAACTGAAACCTTAATGGTAATTTACATTATTTATAAAGAGAAATGTATCTGCCATAAACCACGATGGCCTTTTTAAAATAAATATAATTCCTTAAAATTAATTGAGTGGATACTCTATAACATGAAAAGGATAATTACATATTTTAATTAGAATATAATTAGTTTAATTAGAATTATAGATTTAATTAGAATATAATATAATAATATAATTAGAATATAATACCGTGAAGGGATGTAAATTTAATAACTATGACTTCAACTTTCTTTTATGAAAAACTGGGAGATTTATCAATATTTATGAATTATCGTATTATTCTAGATGGATGTAGAACTTTAACTAACTTATTTAAAGATTTGCTTTTTATCGGAATAAGTATTAATAATAAAGTAATACGTACCTGATTTTGATGCAGGAGTTATTAAGAAAATCAATGAAGTAATTGCTGATACTAATATTTTTTCATTTCTGCTAAAAAGGCATTTAGCTACAATTGAAACACCTCTTTTGCTAAGGATATACTGTTTATTAATTGGATCTGAAATAATGTATCAAATATATTATAAAAAATCTATTTCCGATATGTTTCATTTAAATAACATAATGATTATGAGGCATGATTGTTGTATCTGAGGAAATGTAGGGTCTAAGTTATGAAATTGTTACTCTTTCCTTAAGCTTAAGGTAAGAAAAACAAGTTGGATCTCATTTTAATATTAAAAAACTAAACAAAATACAGTTAGCCTTTTGACCACCCATTTATAAAATATAAAATTCACATCTGCGCTATAAAGTGACGTTAAACAAACAAATACATATTGCATTATAAAATTAGAATTATTTTTATTTCAGTTCATATTTATCTGTAGTAATAAATAATGATTGCTTACCTAAACACAAATTGCATAGTCCACCTAATGCAAATTCCGAGATCTTTTTGTTTCTGTTTCCAACTTCATCAAGGAACATATCAATTATATGCAACTTTCTCATGAAATCATAATTTATAGGATCATAGGCAAAGTTAGCGAGATTTGCAATAACTTGCAGTTGGGCATCTGTAATAAAATATATAGAAGACAAATTAATAATTCATTAATATTCCAGTTGTGCTGAATAATGGATGTTTACAAGCTTTAAATGAAAGGACTTTACTATAAACACCAAAACTGGATGACTGAAAAATGAGTTCAGTATGAGGGGTCCAGTATCAAAAGCGTATAATTCAAAAATTGCCTTTCTTACATTTTCCACCAATTTATTCAAGCGATTATGTGTAACGACACTTTGCTGCCTTATTTATCATAATTTTAATCCAGTTCTGAACCTGAATTTGTAGGATCATAAAGCATTGCTTGACTAAACTAGTGAAAAAGTCAATTTTTGAAATTTGGAGTAATAACTTTTGATTTTGAATGCCTCATGTATAAGTATGTATTATTTCGATTGGTCCAGTTTTGTGTTATAACCTAAATTAGTTTGAAAAAATTCTATTGATAGCATCAAACATGAATATATGTTTGCAAAGTACTTTATTTTGAAGAGAAAAGATATGTCCAGGACCGGGATTTATCTGGCCTAGTCTGGAATTTGTCTGGCCGAGATGCGATCCAGGATAGCTCAAGTGGCAGAGAACCACGACGGAAACATGAGTATAACAGTAAAAAAAAGTAGGTACCGATATAAATGTCGACTACAATCCACATAATTATAATGATTATAAATAATTAAAATTATTAATACTTTAATTAAATTAAAAACTGTTCCCTTAAGCTCAAGATTTAATTAACTCACTATTGATGCATTTTAGTTGGGATATTCATATGACATCATAAAAAACATTCTAAATAATACCCACTAGAATGAATAAAGTTTTCTTAGGAGACTACACAGAAAAAATAAATTAAATGTGCTTGGGTACTAACAAATTCATTAGGTTGACTTACCTTTTGATTTAGTCTTGTAGAACTCATTCACTAATTGTTTGAGAAATTCGAATCTTCCAACACTATTTTTTCCGGTTCGGGCTTTGAGCTTTTCTTTAGTGGAAAACATTATTGAAAGAAACAAGACGCATTGCTAATAAAACAGTTTTCTATTGTGCCTGAAGGGCTTGAACAAAGGTCTTTGCTACACGAAGTAAAGGTTAAGCATCAAATATACCGCGGCTTTGTGCTGCCATCTATAGAGTAAAACGAGAACAAAATAAGACTCAAAATTTGAGTATATTTATATGACTATTGTGAAATTATTTATAGTATTAACGACTAAATTATTTATAGTATTAACGACTAAATTATTTATAATATTAATATTCTTCTAAATGGTAAAATTATATTTACTTATTCCTTACATTCTACTTGTAGTTATTTAGTTGAATTTTTATATTCTAGTAATATGTATTACCTTGATTTGCATTCAACTGATTATTTATTTTTAATTCGAGATTACTTCCAATTCAGTGTTATTAAATTTCCATTTACATTGTGAGAAGGAATAATTGATGCATTTTGAGGTAAACTGAAAAATCTATCAATAAAAAAATATGTGGAAAAACACATAATTTTATTTCAGAGAGTTTTTGTTTGGAGGCCAATGTTGCGGAAGTGATTTTACTAATTTTTTTTAAAAATCTCACTCTTATTATTATTCATGTAAAAAATTGAAAATGGAGTTATTAATATTATTAAAAATATATTATGGTAAATATTATTTAAGTATAATGTGTAATTAAGTATAAACTAGTACTGACTAACAAAAGTTTGTTATATCACTTAAAGATTATTGAGAGAAAATTTTAGGAATGAACTAACTATATTTTCTAATTAATCATTTCAACATTGTTAACAAAATATGATTTTTTCCAGCATTGTGCCAGTAAGCAGTCAGTGATATTCAAAATATATAGGATGTTTTTTCAAAAAGAAGACTCCATACTCCTCCTTGATGGGTTGATATCTTCTAAAGAAGAGGATAAAAAAGGTATTCTGATTGTAGTAATATAATAACTACAATTGAACTTTGAATTGAACTTTAGTTGAAGTAATTTAATTTCTATCCTTAAGTACAATTTTAAAATTTTATTATTAGAGTACCCTTTTCTTCTTTCAAACTTGCCCTAATTACCAAAGATGTTTTAATTCTTTTTATTTATCGATTTTCATTAATAATTTTTAATAATCGACCCCTAAAAGACCCTATGACTTCCTGATCACAACTTTACAATATTATTTATATAACAAAACCCATTTTCGAAAAATTTGCACTAAATACATTTGTGAACTAAGGCATCGATATGTCCATTGTTAGAAATTATTAACAAAAGAAAAATAGTTTGTCGAGATCCCTTTGTTAAGTAGGATATTTTGTATTTTCTGATGTCTGTCCTAGAAAGGTGATATCTTATGTCAAGGTCTCATTCAATACCAAGATCAACTATGTTTCATGTTAATTAGATATTTTTATGAACTAGAAATAAAGAAATACGTGGTTTTTTTATTTTTTGAAAATCGGCCCTGAAAAGTGTAAAATATGGGAAATCGTATCATGTTAAGTTAGAGATATAAATTTAGTAAGCAGGCTTTACATTTTAACATAATAATAATTGTATTCATGATTTTGCAAAATAAACCCCTAGATATTACAGTTTTTGATATTATATGGTGGATTTCAATAGAAAACTTATCGATAGTAATTATGCCATTTAATATTTCATAGAACAGTTTATTAAAATCTATTAACAAAGGGATAAGTATTAGTAGGCTGGCTGAATTCACAAATGCTCTAAGTCATTGTTTATAATTTGGAGTTCATTTATGTAATTCAAAATTCACTCTGCGTTTAAACTCAACATAGATTTATATTTAAAATCAACACGAACAAAGTCGCGGGCAAAAGCTAGTATTAAATATTTATGACAATTTAACGGAAATGTTACCTATTTTGTGGTTATGGTCCTTTACTTCCAGGGGACATATTTTATTGAAATAATTTTGTAAATTGATACTTTCCTTAAAAAAATATTAGCATTAAAAAACATTTGACCTTATCAGTTGCATATAAGTTACACATATTGGTAAATTCTAATTGACTTTTTTATTATTTTTTGAACTTTGAATTCCTATAATTAGTATTTGTAATTTTTAACTATTAAAAATTATAAAACTGTACTTTTAAAACTTTCTGTAAGAAGGATGATTTAACAAACTTTGTTTGCTTTCTCTTATTAATTGCTATTTTGTTTCACACTATGTTTAATGTGTTTGAGGAAAAACATCATCTTATTTCTTCCATTCTTTTTGCAGTATGTTTATTAGAATAAGCTCTTCAGAGCAGTAACAGTTTTTACTTATTCCAAAATGATTTATGACAATAGTCTGGATTAAGATTTCTTTATTGTTATAGACTTTTTTTCTATTTTTAAAGGCATTTCGGTTTAGCTTTGAAATCAATATTTTGAGTCACTAATACCAGAGCAGAATTTCTTAGTTTTTTTAATGAATGATGTTTTTTCTCACTTTGTAGGCAAGATGGAACTGCTGTTGCATAAATCTGGTGATATGCTAGGAGCTCCATTATGAGAAATAAAAACGATAATTTTGTTTTACAATTTTTTCTTATTGCCAATGAATATATTGTCTGGTATCCTAGTAAATTTTAAACTGAAGTAGTGTATATTTCACTTCAATTATCAATAATAAATATTCATAATTTCGAGCGGCAAAAATGTATGCTCGCTTAGTGGCATTGTGCTTTCAACTTTCCCGTTGTGGTCATGCAAGAGTACCTTTAATTAAGGTTAAAGTTAGGAAGTGAAGGTTGAGAAGCCATTTGCGTTCTAAAAATTAGAGTCTAGAGAAAGAGTTACTTTAAACTCACCTTTTTTTTTTTGAAAAGCCTAAAAGCTTATGGCTTTTGGCCGGCGTTCTGGAACAAACCTTGCGGCTAGGTTGTGACAGACAATCCCTACAGTTGTAGATACTACTGTCCCTTGCTACCCCAGCCATCTTGCCTTGTTACTCTCCAAGTATTTAATGTGAAGAAAAAACATTTGGGCTTATAGTGTTTGTTTTATTTCTTTTTGCTGACTAAAATAAATAATGAGCTGTATTTTTTAATTGAACCCTCATCTAATAACTAACTAAATCAGTTTAAACCATAATTATAGGAACATCTGTATGACCGATTTGTGAAAGGTCCATGTACAATGTGCACTAAGTAGGTATGAATTTTTGCAGTTCAAAATTATGAATTTATATTATTGAGACTGTAGGAAGTGAAATTAACCCATCTCCAAATAATGATTCAATTATATCCTAAGATTTTTTATAATATTGGAAGTAGCGATAAGAACTAATTTTTATCTATAGTATTCTTCAATAGCATTCTTTTTAATTTGTGATTGAAACAAACAATTAATGGTAGATCGAACACAAATTTTAATGTTCTTTACCTTAAGGAGTCTGAAATGAAAAAAAGTATCTTCCTCAATTTTTTATTTACTACTTTTAAATGTATTTTGGAGGTAAAACCTAGACTCCAAGTAGAACAAAAGGAGTGGAATAGCCTATTGCAATCCCTGGCGCTTAGGCTCATCTGTGGTGTAGTGGTTAGCCTTTTAGGTGGCCTTAGGATTTTAAATGGAATAAAAAATCCTTTGATATACCGTCTTTCAGGGATGTTAAATGGCGTTCCAAAGCCTGTGACTAGTCAGCTACTCTTTAATGATTCCTTTCATAATTATAACTGGTCAGGCAAAATCTAGGATTCTAATGTAAAATATAAAAATATAGCATCGTCCTACCAACAGCCATGTTAGCATATAGTGACGTTAAATAAATTCACACATGAACAAACTCAGATGTTGAAAATGGACCAGGCGTATGATTTACACATTTTCAGATAATGATCCAATTATAAATGAACATAATGAAATGGAAGAAGAGATAATAGTAAGAATTGGCTTAGAAATAAATGCAATTAGCCCCTTAAGAATAAAAAAAAAAATCATTATATTAGATATTAGAAATATTAATAAATTGGTCAGGAATATGGTCAATGAAATTAAGATTTCATTTATTGCATCTACCGTTACTCATTTTCTCGTCCATATTCGCCATTATGTAGGCAGATTTATTTTACTAATTTTTTTTTCAATTTCCGCCATAAAGTTATGAATCAGTGTATATTGTATTATGTACCTTCCTGGCCAGATGTGTATTATGTTTCTTTTTCTGCTCATGTTTGTTATTCTTAAGGGACTTACTCCCAGAATAAAGTTACTTTTCTATATGTTGGGAATTCCTGTAAATTCAGATATCTTAATTAATATATAGTTAACACGCTTTCATTGCTAACATATTGTCATGAGAATGACACGTACGCAAATTCCTTAAGGCCCGTGCGACACTTAAACGTGTTTTATCTTGTGTTAGCTTTTAGAGTTCGAAAATGTAATTTGTAATATGTAATATGCAATATGTAAATTGGGAATATATATGGGTCTTGAGGCCCATGTCAAAATTAAAAAAACAAAAAAAATGATACCATGTTTTGATTCGTAGTGTTGTCAACATTTTGAAACGTTTTTCATTGTTTTTATTTAACCCCTAATAGAGATTATTTGTTTATTATTTTCAGTAATGAATTGTTGCAGGTGACTAAAGTTTTGAAGTTTAAGTTTAAAATTACATAATGTATCATAAATAATATATTCATGAAACATTATTTTCAGTTTTATCCATTACATATATATATAAAAAACCTGTACCACTGCAACCCGTGAACGGGTCTCGGGTTCAGTACATGGTAGAGACTGTACTGTTTCATGGACAACGGTTCTGCAAGGAGGTGACTTGTCCTAGGTCACGCTCAACCGCCAAAGTTTCCCTCCTTATTTTGGGTTCCCTATTTTTATAATATTTTATAGAGGCTGAGTGAGCCCCAGGAGGGACTTAGATCCCATATGATCCATCTCCCGCTGCAAACAGACTAAATAAAAGTACTGCCTGCAGCGGGATTTGAACAAGGATTTCCGGAACATACATGCATAAATGTTCTCACATATTAGGGATATGTCCTTATGTATTAAAATAATATAAAAAATAAAACATAAAACTTTTTATTTTATATTTTATACATCAGTAGCAAGTTGTCACTTCAAGTTAAGTTATAAGTTTTAACTGTTCATTAGTTTCCTTTTTAATATTCTTCAAAAATACAATCTATCGTGGTCTTTAATCGGGATAAAATAATTTAATTAAGGGTATTGTGTATATTTCGGTACCCAATATATATAACTGTTATAACTCGACTCCAAGCGACTACAGATACCAAGATAAGAACTAAAAACCTAACTTACCTTTGCATTATTCGAATTATGTGAAAAAAATTAATTTTTTTATGAATCAAAGACAAAACTTGGATGGAAGTTACATTTTGTAAATTTTTATCATCATTGATTGATGAGAGTACTTTTCTTACAATACTATATTCAGCATTATAAACGTGATTATTACAATATTGTTAAAAAATGTATTTACAAGTTATTATACTGTTAAACCGATCTGTATAACCATGGAGACCAGTAGTCCTCCCAGTAGGCAGGGCTTGCCCTGAGGTCGAAGTACTTGGGCTGTGCTGGCACCAAGTCCGGCCTGTAGCTCTCGATGATCTCCTTCAGTTCGGCCACGATATCGCTGTAGTTGGCGGCCAGGTTGTAGCACTCCGTCGGGTCCTTGAGGATGTCGAAGAGGCAGTAGTCCCGGTGGCAGTTCTCCGCCATGGCGGCCTCCTCGTCAGTGCAGGGCATGTTCAAGGAAGCCGCCTCCCTCAGCCTTTCGTAGTCCTCCGGGATCGGACCGAGGGCTTGGGTGACGGCGCTTTCTTTCACAGCTTCCGCGTCGTACTCCATCCATCTTCCGCTCTCCCCGTAGTACAAGTCTTCGTTGATAGTCAACTTATATGGGCATTTATCTGAGAAGGAAAAGAAGTATATGAATAAACGACAAGAAATTATTAACTGTAATAATTTGATTAAAACATTTATAAAGTGTTAAAGCTAACTGGCAATAATGGTTTCTGATTGATTTTTCGATGAAAAGATGAATTTCTTTTAGACTTGAGATATTATTTGGTGCGTGCTACCTTTAAATAGTTACCCTTACTTAGGATAAAAAAACTGGCAGTTTTTTTTTTTGCACAGTGGCAGTTGAGCATGATAGTGGCCAAACTCCTCCATTTACTGTACCTAATACTCATTGTGGAAGTACACAATTTTTTTAGTTCCTTACTTAATTGTATGTTGCCTTATGTTATTTATTTGTATTTTTTTTTGCGGAGGGGGGCGAGGAAAAAAGGATCGAATTACTTATTCTTTCCATAATTTGCAGTTCAAGAAGTATAGATTAAAGAAAATGAATTTGAGTTTATAATTTTGGAAACAGCTCTCAACAATCAACATGGAAAGAAACATAAACTTCTTTTAACAAACAAATTCAACATTCCTTAAGTACCCAATGTTAAATTTTTTATAAGAGGCTTGGTTTTCCTCTGGAGGTTCTTGAGATCCTACATGAGTATATCCTCGTCTGTTAATCCAGTAAATGATTTATCTTCTACTTTCGGTCTCAAACTCAAAAACTCAAGAACAGTAAACCCACACCCAACCGAGCTTTCCCGCTCTCATAAATTTCTATAATTAAATAATTAATATGAAGAGCGTATAGTTCTTAATATAGGATATAAAATTTCTCACAAAGCTACTTGCTACTAAATATCTCAAACAGTTTAAAATTTATAAGTAGTGTTTTTAGTACATTATCTAAATATATTTCTCATTTTTTTTATGATGAAAATCTCTCTGTCAAGGAAGTAGTTACGGTTAGAAAGTTATCTTCTTGAGATCAAGTTAGTTTCTTTATTGTTCTAAAGATTTTGGCCTGAACACATTAATGTTTAAAGCCTTCGACTTGAGCTTTCAGATACTTGATTCTGTTAATGTTAAAACCTTACGTTTTACTAATTTCCAATTATTTTTTATCACAGCTTCTGTGTTTGTTGATTCATCAATGTTTACGAGTATAGTATCCCTAGCGCCCCGCGTTGACTCCATTAGCGAATCCCATTGGTTGATTCCGTCCATGCTCTCAAGATCTTCCACATTGCCACCTAGAAGTATTAATGACTTGATCAACAGTATCAATATGAATATTGGTGTTAGTATTTTATGTGAAACTGCAGTGCATTTGCTGCTCTTTTTTAATTATTGAAAGGAAATATATTATATATTGTTAGTAATGCATTATAAATAAATATAAATGACAATGTATTATACATACCAGCAGCGGTGTATAGGGTAGGAAGCCAATCGGTAATGTGGAAGTACTGATCTGTCACGCGTGACAAGTTCTTGAGAAGAGGACTGTACATCGCAGCAACCGTCCTCACTCCTCCATCGTGTACCGATTCTTTTTCCTGCCATCGACATACCGTTATGTAACACCACAATGTAAGAATATTTCAAAGAATGGAAACTTAGCATCTGTTTATGAAAGACCTTACACCCCTCAGAGGCCAGTTGGAACCATGATTGGTATACAGGGTCACGTTGGTAGGTGCGCCGTTGTCCGAGATGAAGACGATGATGGTGTTGTCGAGGATGCCCTTCTGCTTGAGGGCGCTCACCACTTCCCCGACGGACCAGTCCATCCGTTCCACCATTGCTGGAACATTGCGCTTTTATCAACCCAACCTCCCATACCTCCAATCATATGAAATTTGAATAGGTTATTAAATATAAACTATTGGTTACCTTACATTTGTAGCGACTCTAATTTGATCCTTGTAGTGCCTGTGCATTACATGACTGTTTTCAAAAACAGGAATTAAAGAAAAAGAAAATGGCCTAAAAAAATCGATTTTCTGTGATTTATGTCTTATATCTTCATTCATTAGTATTGGAGACCGTCCACGGAGCGTATACTGAAGAAAATTTTGGGAGTTCTTCTCTCCTCCATTCATCACCTGGTTATGGGTATCGTTCTCTCATCCATAAAAACCCTAATGCTTTTGAGTCGGCTCCTAAATCTCTCTCTATCCCGAAAGTCCTCATCAGTAATTTCTAGTCTTTTAAGCTCTTCTTTCATCTGCTTAACCATGATAACCACTTTGACTTTTCAGGCTGTATCTTATTGAATATTTGCTTATTCAATCTGGTGATATCCATCCTGAAGCTTAGTCGTAATTTCCTCAAAGTTGTTTCCAAGTCCTCTCTCCTTTCTTATGTTTCTTTATTAGACCTCAATCTGTAGCACCTCTGTGATATTCTTGGGACATATATTGTTCTGTGCCCTTTCGATCTTCAAGAGGCTTCGAAGGCTAGAGAAATTTGCTGAATTATTGCGTTTATTTTTAATAGATTTTTTGTGGTATACTAGACTGTCATATTTTCTCACCGTTGAAGTTTATTGGTACTTATTGAAGAGTCTGACAAAGATCAAGTTTGTTTCCAAAGAGGAAATATTTTTTTTTTTTTACTGTTCTGTTAAGAGATCTATTGATATAGTGAGTAAATATACGAAATCGGACCTTACCCCTGAGATAGCCTCTGTCAGTAGCGTTCTTGACGCCGTGAGGAGCCTCTCTTTCCATGTCGAGGCCCGTGGTGTGTGCTGCCGCTTGGGCCAGGATCAGTAGGAGGCCATCGGGTTCTTCGTGCCCTCTGATGACTTTCACGGCCTCCTCCGTTAGAAGGTCGGTAAGGTATTTTCCATAGCATTCTCTCCAAACTCCTTCTTCGTTGCGTCTTATATCCCTACCTACTGTACCCTGGAGCAACAAGGAAGGACTTATTGTATAAATTCAGATATGGTACAAAAATTAGACATTTAATAGAACCGGGGTAAGTTTTCTCAAACTAAAAAAGTTCCAGATCTAATCATTAAGGCAATTTAAATATTATTTATATAATTTCATTGAATACTTACTAGAAAGCTGTGTGTGCAATCCCAATAACCTAAATACCCGTTGAGGTATCCGAAAAAAGAATCGAACCCCCTCCTTGTTGGAAGTTTCTCAGGAGTTTCAAATCCCAGGTGCCATTTTCCGACAAGGTGCGATTTGTATCCAAGCTTGGAGAAGTACTGTCAATAGAAAACCTTATTATTATATAATATTAATAATACAAATACTTAACTAGTATTGTTTTAATTTATTTTTAATAATCATACCTGAGGCATGGTCTTAACACCATCTGGCAAACCGTCGGGGCATCCTGGGATGCAAGGTTTGCTTTGCATTCCTGTTATAAAGAAAATAAACATTTTCTGTAATGATTCTTATTAATTATACTTCATAATTAAGGAATAGTAAAAACACAGCCCGCATCTTTGTTCATATGAGAATGAAATAATATATATACTTTAGAAAACAGTGATTGGTGCTTATTAGGTTTTAGTGGAAAATTTCAGTGCTACGATCATCATCATCTACCAATATTCACTTCAATTCCATCTTGAGTGTTGAGTAAATTGTGGAAAACAGTGAAAGTTATTGTTTCAATGCATTGGAACAGTCTGTGCTTGCTTTCAAGCTGCTTCTCGCTGTAAATAAATTTAACATTGTTAGCGAAGTGTTGGTGCTGTGAAGTGAATCCACACCAATCACATCATTTAGAACTGAGGACCTTGGTCGCGTTGAAACATACCATCGTGTACCTTGCGTGGTAAATACGGCAAACAGATTTGGAAAGCTGTCATGCCAGCGTTTACCTGCATTGCCTCTTGGCATAGTTAAAGCCGAGGTGTGAAACAAATAGGCTTTGTAATATTATTGCAAGAGAGTTTTTTTTAATTGATTGGAAGCTTAGAGCGATTCTCTAGCAAGTGTCGAAGCAGTTGACCAGCAGTTTCATGTCGTCTTAGTCCACTATGAGGACTCCATACTCATCAAGTTAATCGTTTGCCAAGAAGGATTCTCGGGTATGAGATCAGTTCTAGAGGGATACGTGGGATATTATTAAAGGATATTTTAGTTATTTGTTGGAATTTCTTTTGATCCTCCAGCTTTGACACCATTTTTCAAGTTCTGTGATATATAATTGAAGATATTGGGTTATTTAAAGGATTAATGTACATTTCCCTATGAAAAAATATTTCCTGATCTTAACTGTCTAGATTACAGGGGATCGTCATCTAAAGTATCGGGATTACCACTCATCCTCTGAAAAATATGTTTCTGTTTCAGGTTAATTATATATTCTTATTTTTCAGAATTTTACCATTCAATGATCTAGATAGGATTACCTCTCGCTATTAAAATAAAAATTAACCATTAATTAATTAATTGATTTCAAATTACCATGCCTTAGTGGATAGTCCCCTGTGAGGAGAGCCGTCCTCGAAGGGGAACAGATAGGTTGAGCGTAGTGCCGAGTGAAGATGACTCCGTGGTAGGCCAGGGCGTCGATGTTGGGGGTGTAGGCGTCACCGCTGTGGAAGCCAATGTCGTTCCATCCCTGTCAATATGAATATTTCAATATAAATGTACATAGATTAGTTACAATAGATTATATGTGCTTATTAATTATATTAAAGTGGGGTAGCTCTGTACGTGGGATGATGTTGTTATTGTTCTTGAAGCCTCGAGTTCGAGACTGGCTGTGGCAGATATATTATTTATTCTGTTAGATAAGGATCGACTTCTGTGGGATCTGAACACCATTCAGGAGCTCATCCAACCACCACACAGTTGGTCTCCTTAATTAAAAGAAAACCCTGGGGATTTACTGTAATTAGGCCCAAACAACTTGCACAATCGCTGCCTAGCCCTAGCAAACAGAAGTCCTACCGTGTCCTGAACTCAATTCCACTTTGGACATTGGCACAATACTGGTATACGTGAAATGTTACTGAGTATATTTACTGCTGTATTGGCCATTCGTTAACGTTGGGGTAAAGACTAGATAAATCCTGACTTGGTTTTTATGAATGCATTCTACTTTTCTCCTTTAAATATTTTATCCAATAGGTGTGCTGTTTGGTATTTTAGGTATCTTGTTGATATTTATAGTGGTTAGAGGCCTAGGAAGGTTTCTTTGAGGGGTTGATCCTGAACACCGAATCATTGGATGTCATTAAAGAACCTCATCCTGAAAAATGTTAACCTTTCACAACTGAACACGGTGAGTTTAAACTGATTAAGTGTTTCAATCCTAGGTGGGACAGCATTGGAGTTCAATGTAATGGATTTAGCATACTTGTCTTTCTATCGTATGAGGCGTTTGGGATCAAAAGTTACAACTCCGAAATTTCAAAAATTAACTTTTTCACATTTTGCCTTAGTTTAGTCAACCAATTTATTTAACACAACGTTTTGCCACCTTGCTTAGTCCGGTAGATAGATTATCCTACTAAGTTAACTAAACATGTTGTTTATTAGTTTTATAAATAACTTGTTTGTATGAATGTAGCATCCGCAATCATATAAATTATTAATCTTTATTACCTTTATTATAGTGGAACTTTCCCCACTACAGGCTGTATTACTTAAAACAAACAATGATTAAAATTTTAAAAAATTGTGGTGAGCTTGAGTTATTCAACTTAATATATTATATAATACCTTTATCCGGAAATAATAAATTGAATAATTAAAATGAAACAAATTTAATATTTTAATTTTGTTTTTAGAAAAGGAATTTTTTGCTCTAGTTGTTTCTAATCCTATTTGCACCGATTGGGTTACTGAGAATAAATTTTTCATATAATTCAAATATGGCTGTATGGAATATACCAATGCCACCCTAATTTGGGAAAACAGAAAGAAAAAAATCCTAAAATTAACTTAGAATAATAATTTCACATGTTAAAACATAAAAATATATTATGATTTATGTTTAAAAGTCATTTAACTCTCTTATCGCTTAGGTTATAGAAGAAGTACGATTTTAATGAACTGAATGTTTATCACGAAAAAATATCTAAAAGACTTATGTATCGTTTTATGGTGGTTATTTTTATAGATAAATATTTATTATTTATTTTATCTGAGTTTTTATAGTTTTTTAATGTTTACATATGTAAATTCTTTATTTACATTTCCTTTATTCTTTAATTTCTATTTGTGAAAATGTCTCAAAATAGATTTCATGATCCCCAAAAGGGTCGGTGTATTTCTTAAACGTTTAAACGTTTATTGAACTTAAAGAACGATTCATTTTGAAATAAACATGGAAGAAAGTTAACTCCAAAAACATTTTAATAAGTGTTAAATAATAGTGTGAAGAATTAGGTAATTTCCTTTACAAAACTTTGGAGCTTGGAATTCTGCAGGAAATGTGAGACTTTTTCTATAAAAACATAAATATATATTATTGTTTTAACGGTCCTTTTTCAGACTATTTCCCATGTTTTTTCACTAAAATGAATAAATGAATATCATAAAATTTATAATCCCCTATTAAAATTCTCAATTAACGCTTATATGCTTGATCAATGATGAGTACGGAATCTGCTTTTGTACGCCCAATTACACAATATAGGTAATTTTAGATTAATATATATATATATATATATATATATATATATATATATATATGTATATATACAGGGTATGTCATTTCAAGTGGAACAAACGTTTTTAACTTTTAAATTCATAAAAACGATTCATGTAAAAGTTGTAGTTATTCAGGCCTAGTTTGAAGAAATAAAAAAATATTTTTTGTTTTTTCACTTTAAATGGTCAATATCGACCTTAAAACATTGTAGTTTCCTCTTGACCCTCATTTATTTATATTTTTCTGAAATGTACAATCCAAAACATGGAAAAAATGTATGTAACATTTTTTTATATCTTGCATAATTTAAGTAAAAAAAGCCTTCAAAGTTCACTACTTAAGTTTACCTCCTTCACGAGGAAACGTATTGTAGCATTAAGTTATTTTATTTAAGAGTTTTTAGCCATAATAACTTACTAATCAAGGTATTTGATTCTTTCAGAAAATGTCTGTACATTTAAAAACCTTTTGTTTCGAGTTTTTATAGAAAAAATTGTTAATTTTCTACATTATCCAGCCACTGTTAATAATTAAAGAATTTATATTTGCCACTTTGATTAAGTTTGGGGAAATTGAGTTAAGAAAAGTGAAATTCATTACTACATTACAATTTTTATTTTAAATTACAAGTATTTCATCATAAAATGTTTGATATACCTAATTTCTGAATCCTGCTTCTTGAACAACATTTTCAAAAATACCTCCTCTCTTCCATAAACACAATCGAAGTCTCAGTTGAAGATTTCCATAGGCTTTTTTGATTAATTCGCTTCTTTCGTTGGTCCCTTGAAGCTGGCTGCCTCTTGTAGACTTTTTCTTTTAAATTACCCCAAAGGAAATAGTCAAGTGGGCTAAAGTCTGGTGATCGTGTCGGCGTCGACTGGTCCCATTCGTCCAATCTATTGTTCAGGAAATAATTCATCAAATGCATTTTGTGCATTCCTAGAAAAGTGAGCAGGACAGCCGTCCTGTTGAAACCACATTCTTCAGCCTAGATTAAGTATTACTTCTTCCAACAGCCAATGTAGTATCTCTCTTAAAAATCTCTCATACATCGGCCCATCAATATTGCGTTAAAAAAAAATTAGGACCCATGATTTTGTTCCCCAAAGTACTCTTAAACGTACACTTAACGTTTATTGACACGCGATGTTAGTGATCAATTTCTCGATAACAATGAGGATTTCTAACAGTCCAATAGTGATAGTTATGTCTATTCAGTTCATTGTTGCTTGTGAAGATTGATTCATCTGAAAATAAGACGTACTTGAAAAACTCAGGATCGTTTTCTAACATTCTCAAGCTCCATCTGCTGAAATTTACCCGTCTTTGCTTATCTAATTCACTTAGGGACTGGTGAAGTGTCGTGTGGTATCGGTGATACCGAGCCATTTTTAAAGTTCGATGGACTGAACTTCTTGGAATACCCGTAATTCTAGAAATTTGCCGTACACTACCGTACACAGACATTTTATGAATGATTCAAAATACCTTGATTAGTAAGTTATTATGGCTAAAAACTCTTAAATAAAATAACTTTCCTCGTAAAGGAGGTAAACTAAAGTAATGAACTTTGAATGCTTTTTTTACTTAAAGCATGAAAGATATAAAAAAAATGTTACATACATTTTTTCAATGTTTTGGATTTTACATTTCAGAAAAATATAAATAAATGGGGGTCAAGAGGAAACTATAATGTTTGAAGGTCGATATTGACCATTTAAAGTGAAAAACCAAAAAATGTTTTATATGTTTTATATACATACATACATTTTTTATTATGGTTCTTTTTAATTATTTAAATATTTTGTATTGTAATAGTTTGTAATATTTAGAAGATTTGAAGAGAAAAGATCCCGGCCAAGACATAATCTTTTCTCTTCAAAATTAAAATATATATATAATCTAGTTAAAAAATGGTAGGGGGGTGCAATCAATAAATTTTACACAAAACAGGTATAGCTTATATAAATTTCTCTTTATATAACCTGTTATTTTAAATCCATTCATCACCTATTTCTTTTTGCTTAAAAAAAAAATTATCGCATTTCAACATTTCGAGAATAAAGCAATAGAATACACTGTTACCATAGATAGATACCACACGTATCTCTTCCCGATTAGTTCGGGAATTTAACTTTTAATTTCTATATATTATGTAAATACTATATTTTTATTATTATATTGTAAATAAAAGTTTGGAGGATGTGAAAAAAAAAATATATTAAGAAGAAAGGAACGTAACGCACCACTTTTAGCTAAATCCGATTTTACTACTCATATAATTTTCATACCGCGGGCTAAATATGAAAATCGTTTCTTAAGGAGCAAACTCCAAAAACATAATCAATCTTAGATTAAGCCCTGAGGAAGCTTGCAGAATGGCCAGGGAAACGTTGGCAAATAATTGAAACTAGAAGAAACCAGAAGAAATACGTGATGTCACGTGAATATCCCACGTGATACGTGACCATATTTGGCCATTGGTTTACCTATTTGTCTGTGTCGTTATCAACTCGGTTTACCAAATCGGGAGCACCCTGTGATAGTTCGGTTGTAAGTTTTTGACACTAGCGTTGGTGTAGAGATCTTCTCCTTAAAACTCTATCATTTTTCATTTTGGGTGTATTCTTAAAAAAAAAATGGAGGATTCACATGAAAAAAACCCATAAAAATCGGACCGTTTTTAGCAAAAGTAACTACATAGACATTGTATTGGGAAAGTGGCTAATCTGGTTAATCGAATTTAGCAAAGAAAAAAAATCTAAGATTTATATCTTATATATATATATACATAAAATAAACAGCCCTGAAGGACTACGCTACTATGAAGTAGGTTTTGTTTTTCAGTTTTTTCTCGGTTTTGAAGACGAATTGAAGGTTTTCCTTCTTCCAGGCCTTGGACGGAAATTTTTTTCTGTTTGCCAATATTACCGCATTTTTGAGGAATTCCGTTCCGTTTTCTAATAAATCTGGTGTAATTTCGTGTTTCTGTGTATCCTTGTTTGAATTTGTAACGTATAATGTTGGTGAAATTTTTAAAATTTTTGTTATGTATATATATAATAAACTAATATAATAATATATATAAACCTATATCAGACATATCCTTTCTTTTCACTGATCCTATAAAAGAACGAATATGTCTGACCGAGAAGCGAACCAGGATGGCTGAGGTGGCTAAGCACCACGACGGAAACGTGGGAGATCCGGGTTCGAGTCCCGGTCCTGGTCATATCTTTTCTTTTCAAATAAAATATTTAAAAAATTATAACATCTAACAATAAAATAAAATAAATAAATTATAACTTTTTATGTTATAATTTAAGTTTATAAACCAAGCCTTTGTTGGTTGTAAAGGTTTATCCGTAATCTAAATCTTTAAGCCCCAGAATGCTATTGACTATCATACTTAATATCTTTAATCCATACCAGATCGTCCGCTATAATGATCACGATGTTGGGTTTCTCGCATCTGATGATGCATAGGTGAGCCACTAAGACGAAGACGAGCACTGCGGTGCTCAACGAAGTCATCCTTAATACTAACTACCAAGTACTACAGACTCCGTCCGTTTATATAACTCGTTGTCCTATCAAGATATTCAAGGTGATAATTCTTTAGGATTTGATACGTAATAAAACTAGTTATTGTATTATCACTACCAAAAGGTAATAATTAATTTGGTACAATAATTAATAGATCAGTCTGAATAATTTAGATCGTGTTACGAATTTCATGTTTGATGGGGTATTTATAAACAATTTGAGATAAGAATTGATTTCCACTACAATTATTGATATTACAAAAGCCTCAGTATAAATGAGGAGTTTTAAATAAAAATACAGCTATGGCAGATAAAGGATTGGTATCAGTTCGGCAGGTTTGAGTTACATCTCAAGTGTTAACTATTCATTTGTTTCCTTTTTAATATTCTCGAAAATAAATATAATCGCCAGTTTTAGTATGAATAAAAGAGTGTAATTATAGGATAAATTATATTCGGTAATCATTTCATCAAGAATCGGTATTAACAGGAATTGTTTCAACAAATATTCAAAATATTTTAACTTATAGATGATTACATAACCTTAACAGTGTGTTTCAGTCGTTTCCTTAATCTATATAAAGTCAGTAATGCTAACTATATACGTTATTAAATTATTTTTATTTTCGATAATATATAAAGGTCGAAAATCATGAAGCTGGGATGGGAAGAAAGAAAATAAAGACTCCCAAAGAAGCCTAACCAATGACATTAGCGTGGTCCTAAGTAGCCTGTACGTGATTAAATAAAAAAAAACGAATGTTGAGTTAAAACTCCAAGCAGTAACCTGCGGATACTACATTTTTTAATTTGTTAGCAGCAGCTATAATGTGGGATCTGCAGACCCTCCTTCGGCTGACCCAACCTCTGTAAAGGGGATTTTCTTAGGGGGAAAACCTAGAGGTCGGAAAAACCACCTCCCTCACAACCGTTATCCAAGAAATAGTAAGTCTCTTATATGTACATAACTTAGGCGCTGTAAGTTACAGGTTTTGATATAAAAAATTAACTTAATGAGGTTTTAAGTTTAAAATTCTTGTTACAAAAGATGGTTTTTATTTTTGATTATCTCGAAACGTCGAATATTGTCCCGTTTTAGTGGGGGAGGATTCGAATTTTTCTTTTTCTTATTCTGAAAAAGTTATGATTTCATGCAAAAAAAAATGATGTATAAGTTTTATGTTTAAATGTTTTTTTTTTAAAAAATTGCCTTTGTTACTTAAAATGCCTCTGTCGTTACATTTTCGCTTATTACATCTCCGAAATTGTATATATTGATTTGTATTGTTATAATTTGTTTTATACCATATTCCTCAGTTACTAATACTCTTATTTACTTATCATTATGTACTTACCTTGCCATTGTATTCTAAACGTCCACGTCCATATTTTGCATATCCATTTGCACAATTTTATAATTTCCTGGTGGAATATAAATAAATTATAAATATTAAATGTTCACTTGAATAGGGAATATTTAACATTGGAGTGTTTTTCTTCTAGTCGATTTGAATATTCGGATAAAACGATGTTCCATTACGACATGCTCTAAGGCATTAGTAGACTTCAAGTAACAATTTATCTCTGAATGTATATGAACCTTATCTCAAGGCTCCTTGGAAACGAATTCAAATATAGGCTTATTTACGTACTCTGAATATTAGGCTTTTAGGAATACAATTGGTCATAACTGTTTTATATTTACTTAATAAGAAAAAAGTAATCCATAATGACTTTAATGTCCCATTTGTAGCTTATTTGGCCCGAATCCGATATCAATCTTTTCATGAAAAACTTTATTCCCATTCAAACCCACTAGTTTCAAACCTAGCAACCTCTTCAATTCTTGATAATCCTCCGAGGCGTCTGAAAATAAGATGGTCTCGTGACCATCTCAGTTGGACTTGATATTTGATTACTACCACTGGGTACTTTCTCTACTCGTCTTTATTCATCCAAATATGAACCATTCCAGCTATTTACTTGTTTTATTATTATAATGCAGTTGTAAATTTCAATGAATAAATTATTTTTAAAAAATACCAATATTTAAATAATTTTATAATATTTTATGTAGAAATTATCTGGGAGATTGGGGATGAAGTCGATAAATAAAAACTCTAATAAAAATCTTATTTTATTTATTATAAAATATTATTTATAATTTAGAAAAGAAAACCTGTACCACTAAAACCCATTATGGTTCTTGGGTTCAGTAAATGGAAGAGACTATACTGTTGCCAAGACCACGGTTGTGCAACGAGTTGATTTGTCCGTGATCTCACTCAACCGCCAGGTCTTTCCCCCAATTAAAGGTACCCACTTTATAGAGGTTGGAGGAGCCCAAGGAAAATCTGTAGATCCCATAGGCTCCATCCGGGACTATAGAGAGATAATAAGGGGTCACTTGAGGTGTAGTTGTTAGTATATTTAAATTTAACTTATTCTTTTTTTTTTTTTGTGACTTTTTCTACGTTAAGATAATTCCTGTAAAATATTCAAAATTAAAATATCCCATTAATTATTAAATCATTTAAAACAAAATATATCCGTAGAATAACCTTTTGGTTCGCTCCCGTGATTGATGGACTTTTCAGATAAACTTTGATAAATGGAGTTAGATGCATTTATAAATTAATATAACATAAATCATTTTTATTTCTTTAGAATAGCAATAAAATTGAATCATTTATTTATTATGAAATAATAAAAACCTGCCCAGACCCTTTGACTCTAGAACTCATTCCATATTAGTAGTTAAAATAAAAGAATACAAATTTTACATTTAAATTTATTTATCTTGTGAAGTTTCTCAAATCGATTTTACAGATGGAATAAAAATAATGAATATTTATAAAATTATTTATAAAAGTTTATTCAGAACATAGTTGTTCACTCCTTTTATATCTGGGTCATTGGAACTGTAGTGTAATGCAGGATTTTTCATTAAAAAGGTAGCTTATCATCTGTTATCACAGATATCAGTAATCGTGAAACACATTTATTTGTGTTGCTTAAATGCCACATTATTTTTTATTACGAAAAGATTAACAAAAAAACATTACAAAACAGCAAAAACGCATCGGTCGTCTAAGACCAGTCGAAATTGTTGATATCTTCTAAAAAGTGATATCTGGCTTCTCAACTCAACTATTAAATTTAATTAAACAAACTTTTGTCCATTGCTACGTTGTTTTTTATTCGTTGCCTGCTCTTTTCAGAATAAATATACGTGTTTTGTTGTTTCCTTGTAAATTAAAATCGTTTCAGAATTAACTTTTATTTTTTAATATTTTTTTAGAGTAACTTATTTGAGTAAATTTGTTTTTTAATGAATAAGAATATATATTTTGTTAATCCACTATTTACAATCAGTGTGCAGAGCGCTGAGTACCTCTTGGTTCGAGCTCGTGTGTGACGAAATATTATTTATTCTGCTATCAGCTAGTTCCCTGAGCTAGAGACTCACCTGGGGCCTACCCACCCTCGGATCTGTACACGTTATAGGAATAAAAATCTGGCGATTTAGCACAGTGATTTCAGCTACATCACCTCCTTGCATAGCAGTTGGCTTAAAAATAGTACCTTCTCTACCATGCCCTGAACCCAAAGCCGTTCATGAGTTGATATTGTGATAGCATTATTAAAACTAGTATTAATTCATTTAATAAAATGTTAAAAGTATTTAAATTAATTTTGCCATTAGGAACCTAAAATTAATGATACTAATCAATTAATCTAGCATTAATAACTTGGTCTTAAAAGTCTCGATTGTCCTGATAATTATAAAAACGTAAAAAATCATTAATACACAGATAGTAAAACTTTGGATTAAAAAAAAGAGTTAAATTCCTGAATAACAAATTGAATAAATAAAGTATTGTTGATTGTCACTTACAGATCGTGAAGTGAATTAATTTAGTGCCTCTATAAAACATATGTAAGTGAAATAAAGATTATCTAGCCACTTAAAAGTTATGAGCACGTCTAACGTATTGTTCTTAACAACCACTTATTTAAAAAGATCATTAACGAAAATTATTCAAACAGACAAAACGTGTTCTTTCTCTTTACTGTAATCGGTAATGTTGAGGAGAGGCGAACAGTAATTATAGCGAATAGGAATAAGTAGATAAATGCCACGAAATACTAGGAAGGTAATCACTTCCTACGTTGTAATGAAGTATAGTCTATTTTATTGTATTACATAAACAAGTATATTGTATTATTTCTATTTAACATAAAAAAAAACACCTCCTCCGAATCTTCACGTTAACTGCCATACTTCCGATGATTTCAATATCAGAAAAATCAAAGAAGTTGATATTTGAAAATTTATTCGAACTGTGGAAATTGTGAAACTTAATTGTCGTTCCTCATCTTCAAACGCAGGGATGATTTGTGTGATGAATTATCTGAAAATTAAGTTATACTTAAAACTTGATTAATGAATATAAAATGGAACGAATAAAACGGTATTTTTCACTAGCATTATACGTGTTAGGCATCGAGGAAGGCATTTGGTATCTATTGATGCATCTTCCAACGAAATGCATCATAAATAGCAGTCTGAGGTCACCATTTTCATGTCTGGGTTAGCACAAGATGTCCGAATCGGCAGTTACGTATTGTTACTTAAACATCTCGGTTATCTCTTAGCATACCATTGATGCGTGTTATAAATGACAGCACGATCCGGATCGGTCCTGTTTGTCTAACTAAAAAAGTAAGGCAGAATATTAACTGTCAACAGTAATAATAGGAACTTGTTGAGAAAAGGGGTTGGACATGCACCTGAAGGTACATCGTTGTCTATCCAAGGCGACCAATAGTCGTTCCAGTTCTTGGGGTCTGCCCTGGGGTCGAAGCTGTAGCCCTGGGTTGGTACCATCACCTTCTTGTAGTCCTCCAGTCGCCTCGCGAGCTGCTGGACGATGTCCGGGTGCTTGCTGGCCAGGTCCGTACACTCGGTGGGGTCCTCCAGGATGTCGTAGAGGCAGTAGCTGGAGTGGCAGTCTGTCCGGAGAACTTCCTCGGCGTTGCTGCACCTCGGCTTGAGGGCCGTCCTCTGCCTCACCTCGGCGTAGCTCACCTTTGGTCTGGGCAGCAACCCTGCCACTTTGCTGTTGCTTACTTCGATTTCATCGTAGAAGAAATCAGTTCCGCTGTCTCCGAAGAACTTGATTGCGAACGCATTGCTCTGATTTGAAGGAGGGTCTACAAATAAATAGTTATTAGTCATTTCAAACACAATTTGTTTTTTTAAAAATCAATTGTATAGTTTAGAGTACTACCGATGGGTAGTTTCTCCACAAGTGTTTTTTTTTTCGTGTAATATTATTCATATTAACAGATTTACTTGTTGTAATATTATTATAGTTGTAAATATCAATTAATTAATCTATTAAAAAAAATGTATAGCATATCCATTTATAACAAATAGAAAATAAAATAAAATCCAAGAATCTGTTTGTTATCTAGTACTTGATGAGAAAGCAGTTATTTATATACCATATTGATTGAATAACAGAATAAAATTTACAATCTGGAAATTATTAGACGAAAGTCCCTCCAGTAGCTTTCCATTCTAGTGTTGTTGGTTATCATTTTTATATTATTAAATATAATAATGACAACCCTATAATCCTCTTCTTCTTTTTATATCATGTATAATACCACCAAAAAAAGAAATAAGAAAAATAAAATTATAGAAAATATTAATTTTTAAGAAATGGATACATGGATCCTTGGCTTTCATGTTTGATTTAAAAGGCAGTAATTCTTAGTTATTTATTCGCATAGCTAACTTTGTACCAAAAATACCAATCTGGGTCACTGCATTTTTTTATTTTATATTTATTTATTTTTATTTTATTTCAAACTTGCACCTGCACAGTTTTGCATATTGATTTCTGTGTCTATATTTTTTTATCTCCTTGATTTTCAAGATATGTAGTTTTTAAATTTATTAGTAGTTTCTGGGCAGGTCATTGTATTTTTCTAAAATTCTTTTTTTTTCTTCTTTTCCACTTCTAGCAAGTCCGAGCAACATGGAGCAGGAAAGAGAAAGAATAAGTGGATTTTGTCTTAGTGAGTGTTATGTTGTGAATATATGATTTCACAATCAATGTTCGTGTCGTTGCGTAAGGTGTGATTTGAAATAAACCAAAGAGCATTAATAGTTATTCTGAGAATTTTGGATTGTGTTTTTTTGTATCATGTGAATATAGACGTGTTTTGCTGAACCCCAACGTTCTGCTCCAGATGTCCAGATATGTCTAAGTATTATCGCTTTACTGGTTTAGTTTTTTTCGTATGTCAAGTGAAGAACTACAGTACAGAATATGTGTTAGCTGTTTGTAGCGCTCTGTTAGTTCTCTTCTTTTTAATTTTGTATATATGTTCCAAGTGTAGTCTGAGATAATGTTCATAATTTTTAGAAGGTACATAGTCATTGTCAATTTTGACTGCTGAACACGAAACTCTGTGTTAGGAGAAGCTAATGTGGCTCCATTTTGTGACGTTTATTTCGATTTATGGAACCACATTGAATATTGGAGAGCAATAGAGGCTGTGTTAGGATATTTCTATTTTTTAATTTTAAATATGATCATTTCCAATCAAACAAGCTTTCTCATGTGTTCCTTGCTGAATGTTCAATAATTAGTCAAGATGTTGTTATTGATGTCTTATTACAACTTAATGATGCCTTTATCTTCTTATCAATAATTATTAACATTCTCGTTATCAATTATTAATGATAAGATTAACACTAACAATAACTTTTCCTCTTACCTCTAATTAATTTCCATTTTCCGAGCATGTAACTTTCCATCTGATAGAGATCGTTCATGTCCACCAACAGCTCAGACCTGGGTGGAGTTGCGGAAGAAGTAAGGGTTTGCCATTGGTCGACTCCGTCTAAAGCCACTGATCCGGAGATATCTGATAGTTTTCCACCTGTACGATGAGGAGAGTAATTAGCTTCTGTTAAAACAATTAATATTTAATTAATTTCCAAAACTCCAATAAGTTTTTACCACACTACATGTTCATTAGGATTACGAAAAATTTTTTTCTGACCTCCACCCGGAACATTTTCCTCCACATATATATATGAGGTCAACTAACTTATTCAACAATACATTTATAGCGTACATTCTTGAAGGGGATACAAAATCTTCAATCCAATACAATAATCAGTTACAATATATTTAACAATTACTATAATCAGTAATTAAATAGTTCATTCATAACTTCACCGCTTTCAATGATTTTTTTTATTTCATAGTGAATTTGATTACCTGTTAATGTAGTTTGGAATATACGTATCTCAAAACGTGAAACCTCAATGATTGGAATTTAATTTTCATTATTGGAATACAGTATATCTGAATTATAAAAAAATAAAACTGAGTGCTAAATTTTATAAAATATTTTTCTATAAAAAAAAAAATAAAGAGAAAATTATTAGTTTTGGCGTGATGGCTCTGCGTAATCTCTCGACAATCGAACGATTTAAGACGGTGTTATAAAAACATTAGATCATCAGAATATATGCCATCATTGCAACCTTCATTTGCATTGATCTTCAATTCTTTATTAAATTAAGTATTGATAATCTTCAGACTTAATACTTGGTAAAAACGGAATTCTAAGTATTCCCTTTGATATATGAATATAAAACTCTATTATATAAAAAAGATTTTTCCAATTTTTTTACTTTTTAACAGCCAACATAAATAAATATAATACTAGTATTATGTAAGTAAAACAAGCACATGACATTCAGTTTGTAATAACCATAAATAATCATTAGTTACAACAGTAATTGCATGCAAGATAATTTATAAGTATCAATCTAATATTATACTAATCAATAGTATTAATCAAAATTCAAGTTTTAGGTATTAGCATTAGGTAGGTTGTAAGAGTTACAATAATGCAAAGTGATGCAACAGGTTCCCAAAAACTTGAAGTTACTGCGATCTAGATGTGTTGACTTGATAATGGGTACAAATATAAAATCTTAAAAAAATAAATAATTCTAATACAAAAATTGTTTTGACGATGATACGGAAATCAATGAATAATAATTTATAAACTATGCATTATTATTTACTCAGAGTAGGCGTTGCAAATAGTTGAGTATTCAAAACTCGCATGCTTTCAATGAATAACAGCAGAAAATAGCTTTAGTGTTAATAAAAAGGAAGTTGATATTTTTTATTTTTAAGAAACCTTTTTTTTCAATCTTAAGGATGAAATGATAGTTTCAGAATCATTAATCTTTATGCGTCTCTCAGCTAATTTTAGTCTAACGAGGTCTCTCCTATTTTGCACAGTCAACTGTTTCCAACGACTACGCTACAAATCATTTCGATCGTATTTTGTCAATTTGCATGCCATTGTTCCATATATTTAATTAGTCTACATTATACCCAAAACACATAACTGTTATTCATTTTAGTCAACTAGGATCTTTGGATTAGTTAGTTAACACATACACAACTACAGCAACTTTACACTATCAACATTGACACACTATTGTGATTAGTTAGCTGACATGTATCACTTAGTCCTTCCTCACAACCGAATATTACTCAACACCGAGATTACTCCATCAAGGAATGGGTTAGTATTTGTAGGAATATCGACCAGCCGCGGTGTATAGTGTCGGCAGCCAATCAGAGACGTGGAAGAGCTGCTGGCTCACCCTCGCATTCTCACTCAGGGCCGGGGACCAGACGAATGATGGGGTGCGAACTCCTCCGTCGCGGTTAGACAGCTTCTCCTGCAACCAAGATGATACATTAAAGGGTACGCTAAAGAAACTTTCAAGGGGATTCATAGTTCTTGTTGGCAATGTGGAACTGTTCATGATAAAAAAAATCTGTGCCACTGTAACCCATAAAAGATCTAGGGTTCAGTGCATGGTAGATACTGTACTTTTTCCAATCATGCTCAACTGCCAGATACCCCTCCCAATTAAGGAAATCCACTTTATGCTTGCTAGGTGAGGCAGGAGACGGTCTGTAGATCCCACAGGGCCCATACATATTGACTGATTAAATAATTTATCTGTCCACAGCAGAACTTGGACCCGGGAACCCTCAGCATTGTTACTTTGTCCCATGATATAGTTAATCAACAATTATTATTGCTTTTTCAACTACGTAGGGTGGTGAATTTATGGTAATAGATACGAAAAGTTTGAAAAATTAATTAATTAAAATGTTTATTAATCTCAATTATCTTTAATAATATTAATTCTTCAATATTAATCTTCTAGGGTACTGGACTTTACAGATTATATTTTTTCTTAGGGTGTATAAGAATACAAAAAAACAAAAAAAAATTATTTTTCGGTTATATATAAACTATAAGATAATCCTCAATCTATTTAATAAAAAGAATTTTTATAAAAAAATACCTCTAATGTTTATTTTCATTAAAGGTAAGAATTAATACGTAATAAATAAAATATAATAATCCATTATTATCATCTAATAATCCAGACTGGACAAAGTACCAGCTCCACTCATTTAGTATAGCAGCTGACTATGAGATACAACACACCCAGCTAATTTTTAAATATGCAACCGATTAATCTACAGAAAAAGGTATCTCATATGTACTATTGCAAGGACAATAACGATGTAGAAATTGTAATAATTGTAGAATGCTTGTTGACGATACCATATATAGTTATATAACTAATTTAAAGAGTTAAGAAAATTGTTGTTTTATAAAAAGAATTTTTTATAATGATAAATTTTATGATTTTTGAATTTTCTTTTTGCTTTTTTCCAGACAAATAAGTTTTTATACTGTTGATCATGAAACCTATATATTGAAGATGACCATTTAGGTCGAAACGTTTATGTAGAAAATAGATGTAACTAATAATTTTGGACTAAAGATGATTTTGTATTATTATACACTCTAAGAAAAAATATTAATTATTTTCAAAACAAAATTATTTAAAAATAATAACAATTAATAAAAAATAAATATTATATTGAGGTAAGTCAACAAGATCCTAATTAAAGTAATGTTCAATGAAAATTTTCCCCTGTGTATACATCGCAAAAATTTGGGGATATAGGATGGGCGAAGAGAACGGATTTGTCCGACTCGGATGCGACCTCTGGTAGCTCAGTTGGTTAGAGCACTGCTACGGTGAAGCGGACGACCCGAGTTCTAATCCCGGTCTGGGAAAATCTTTTCTCTTCAAAACAAAAATATTTAAAAACAATAACAATTAATACAAAATAATAATTATGATTAATAATCTCGATTGTGATTGTCCAATATGCCCTAATAATTTCTCGTAACACGTTTTGTAAGTGTTTATTTTTGTTCAACATAGAATTTTAGGCAATTTTTAAAAAGTATAGAATACTTATATATTGTTCTACGAAATTGTTCAAAATATCGGCCGCATAATTAATTTTCAATTAATTAAAAATTATGATGTATTTTTTTGTTTAGAAATTAGAAACTTTCACAACGTATTTTTGAGACGTTGAGGTGAAAAGCAAATTGCAAGAAATGTAAATAAATCGACATTTTTGGCTTATTTCTCATGGTTTTTGTCAGCTTCCGAACCTGTAGTTTTGGGATCATTATATTTCTCGACTAAGCTAGCAAAAAGATGTGAAAAAACTATTTTTGAAATTTTGGAGTTATTCACTATGGGTCCTGAACTCCTCACTATATATTAGATAGTTTTCTTATTAAAAAATAAATAAATAGGTTTCTTTTAATGAAAATCAGATTTGCGAACATTGAAATTAAAATAAATTATTATGAGTATGTAGAAATTTCTTGGGGATTCTGTTAATTAGATTAAAAACACCAGCAAGTATAGCTTATTATTCATTTGGTTCATATGTTTTGGTCTAACTTTAGGCCATCGTTAACATTGTTAGTTACGACTACGATAGAAAAAAATGAGTATTATTATTACAGATATTTAATTAAAATAATATAAATATAATAATATATTTCTCACCCCCCTGAGAGGCCAGTTAGAACCATAGTTGTCATAGTGATACAATTCGTCGGTTGTCGGTGCTCCGTTGTCAGAGAAGAACACTATGATGCTATTGTTGAGCATTCCTCTTTTCTTCAAAGCAGTAACAACTTTCCCGACTGATTTATCCAGTTCCTTCACGGTTTCTGTAACATTTAAAAAAAGTTTTGTAAAAAATAAAAATAAAGTGCATCAAATTTGACAATTTGGCCAGGATAATTTGTTTTTTAAACACTTAGGAATCTTCAGATATTTAATGAGGATAGTAACACTTCAATTACATTTAAGAACATGAAACGAATTCAAATTAAGTATCAATATTATGGGATATATACTACACTATATCTGCTGCTACTAAATTTTTGAATGTTGTATGCTCCATATAGTGTAAATAAACTGATATGGATGGGATTGAAACTAAGATGACATTGAGAATAAAATGAAACTGAAAAAAAAAATCAGAAATTCCAGGTAAAATGCCACCTGGCCTGTTCATAGCAACTCCTTAAACGTAAACTTGGAAAAAATAAACCATTTGTAAGGCATTTATCTAATAACTAAGGTCACTGAAAGACTCCTGTGTCTCCATTGTAAATAGGAATACATTTTAAAAAATGTTTTTCTTGGAATCCGCATAATAGACTGAATAGACAAGATACTGTCAACAGTTTAAGGCAACTTCAACACTTATTAACATGCGCTCTAAGCTCCCAGTTAATTACAAAAGACTCTTATACATCACTAATACTAGACCTATTAGTGATGTATAAGATATTAACTTACGGAGCTAGCCTACCTCCTTAACCTAGCTACCTCTCCAATTCCCGATAATTCAGAATTCCTATTATATACGGAATGTAAGAATATGTAAATGCTCACCTCCACTATACATAATATTAATGATTTGTTTGGTATTTGAGACCTATCAGTTTTTTGGGATGATAGGCACCCAACTAGTATGTATTTTACATTAGACAATTTTAATCGTGCCACTTTCGTCCTGGGTGATTTGCAATATGCTGGCCATTCTTTTCGACTAGATGATCCACTGACCTCTAAGTATCTGGCGGTTGGTTGCGTTGGCTGGGAGACCAGGAGGAGATTCCCTGGGGTAGGCAAGGTTGCCGGTGTGAGGTGCCGTGTGCATGAGGAACATGAGGAGGCCTCCCTGTCCAGGATGGTTGTTGATGACAGTTATCGCCTCGTCAGTGAGGACTCTGGGGAAGTACCTGCCGTACACCTCCAGCGCCGCCCCTGCCTCGTTCCGCCACACGTCTCGACCGGTCACTCCCTGCAAAGGCACGGATAAGTAAATGGCTTTGTAATAATTTAATTGCTTTAAATAAACTATAAAGTGGAAAGAATCTCGGATACTAAGCGGAAGAGGATGCTGATTTCCATCGGATATCTGTATAGAATGAACAAGCATAGATTGGTCAAGCAAATATTTGACTATTTTCTTGGTATCAGTTCCGCAGGTTGTCGCTTCGAGTCAAGTCACAAGGAGTTTTTACTTTTCGTTTGTTTCCTTTTTACTATTAATATTTAATAAAAATAATGGTGAGCTTTAGTATAAACAGAAGAGTGTAATTATAGGAAATATGTATGTTGCGGTAATCATTTCATCAAAAAATAAATGTTTCAACTAACATTTCGAAGTATAGATGATTTATGTATATCATTCATACTTTTACTTTTTTTTTGTATTTAAAAAAAATCTCTTAGTTTTCTATTGCCACTTTCTACCAATTTATCTTTCGTCTATAGTATGTGATAATCATTTTAAAAATAATTTTTGAATTGAGGTAAAAAGCTAAAACTAAACTAATGGACTAATGTTTTTCATTCATTTTGAAATTGATGACCCAACATATTGTCATGCATGAAAAGTGCATAGTCTAGCATTCAGTCCATTCCTACATTAATTTCACCGAGCTTATTTATATAAAAACCTGTATCACTACAACCCTTGAAAGGACTCAATACATGGTAGAGACTGTTCTGCTTTTTGGACAATGGTTGTGGAAGGTGGTGATTTGTCCTAGAGCACTCTGAACCGCCAGATTTTCCCCCTTATTTTGGATTCCCACTTTATAGAGGCTGGGTGAGCCCCAGGAGGGTCCTATAACCCATAGGATTCATTTCCGACTGCTGCCAGATTAAATAAAAGTCTTGCCAGCAGCGGGATTTGAACCCAGAACCTTTGGCATTGCAACTCAGTGTTCTACCACTGAGCCACTCCGTTCCCTTTTATTTATTTATTAAAATAGATGTACAAGTGTAACCTGTTGGTTGTCAATAACATTACAATTGTCTTCAGAACAAGATTTCATTATTTGTTTACTGTTTAGCTTGTATGTTAAAATTTAGGAAATGTGAGGCGTTATCCGCTTTTGATTCTGAAAAGCGGATAACTCGGAATGTTTCCAAAACGTTTTGAACAACCGGACTAAAGCTAATCGAAATAAGGCAACAAAATGTCTTTATAGATAAAATTGCTTGATTTAAATAGCGGCCCGCTATCTATCCTTTCATAACAAACTTCATTCCCATTCAAACCCTCTAGTGTCAAACCTAGCTTCCTCTTCGATTCCCGATAATCCTCCGAGGCGTCTGAAAAGAAGATGGCCACGTGACCTTCTTAGTTGAAATTTGATTTGTCATTATGTACAAATCCTATTTAGTTGTTGTATTATTGTAATACAGTTGTAAATATCAATAAATAAATTTTTTAAAAAATAGCGGAAATTGTGAAAAAGACAATTTTTGAAATTTAGGAGTTATCAGCTTTTGATCCTGAACGGCTGATGCAGTCTATTCTTTATGATTACTATCCTTTTATATATAGAATTGAAATATCTTAACTTACGTAGTGACAAAAAACTGAAACCTATGGAAAAAATTACGTACATTGTTAAAACCACATATTAATTAAATGATTTTAACGACCCCTATCGTTATAATTTTCGCAGCAAAACTGATACTTTATTTCAAATATATTAATACTATTATGTTTGTTGTCGGTTATATATTAATCTATGAGTTTTGTATATTGTACATACCCCTTCTGTGTGTGCACCATCGTAGTAACTTACAAAACCGTTTAAGATGCCGAAGAAGGAGTCGAAACCTCTTCTTGTCGGGAGATGCTTGGGAGTCCGGTAGCCCAAGTGCCACTTACCTACTAAGTGGCTTTTGTATCCCAACTCGTGGAAGTACTGTAATACATTTATTTTTATTAATGTAAAATATATTTTAATATAGGTCTTAATATGAATATAGCTAAGTGAAAGTGATTAGTTTCTTTTATTTTGGAAATATTACCTGTGGAAATATTTTCTCGCTCAATGGCAAGGACTTGGGTACTCCAGACGGCAAAGCATTTTGCATTCCTAGAAACATAATATAAAGCAAAAAATCAATTACTCGGAAATATAGGATCATTGAAAAGAAGGGATATGTCTGACCGAGAAGCGAACCAGGATGGCTGAGGTGGCTAAGCACCACCACGGAGATGTGAGAGACCCGGGTTCGAGTCCCGGTCCTGGTCATATCTTTTCTTTTCAAATAAAATATTAAAAATATTTATATTTTATATTTATCTAGCTATACTATAAACTCTATTACCAATTTATGAAGATTCTCAGACAAAATAATATGTTCCTCGGTTAAAGCGAATCTCAACACTTATAAATTCAACACTTATATTTCTGTTTTTTATAATTTAAATTAAATTTAAATGAATGACATTAGCAATTATTATTCAGTTGAAAGATGTATTACTTTGTTACTTTATGTATTGGAACATTTATGTTACTGATTTTTCGAACTTTATATATTTATGTGTATATATACGTAGTAAGGTCCAAAAGTTTCCGGCCTGGGATATAAGGAAAGGCGAAAGGAAAAACTGGTCTTACCGTCTTTCAATATATTCACCTCTAAGTTCAACACACCTTATACAACGTTTTGGCAGCATTACTATACCATGAAAACTATAATTTCTTCTTTTTAAAAAAACGTTCTTCCACTGCTGCTTGGAGCTCTTCGTCTGTGTTAAATTGCATCCCACGAAGGTCAGATTTTAAATTTGAGAAAATTTATAAGTCGCTGGGGGCAAGTCTGGGCTGTAGGGTGGATGAGAGATTTCTTTGAATCCACAGTCCTCCGAAGCATGGAAATCAATGCTGTGTGGACAGGGGCATTGTCGTAAAGGAGGCAGACACCTCTGCCTAACTTCCCCCGCCTCTTCTCTGTAATGGCTTCTCGTAACTATAGTAATAGTAGGACTATATACACACATAATACTAAATCTATCAGTATAATTCCTTTCCCAAGTCCCAAAAAATTGTGGTCATTACCTTTTTGGTGCGTAACTTTTGCCTTCAAAGAATGCGCTTCTCCTGGTCTTCTCCATTCCATGGATTCTCTTTTGATGTTTGGTATGATTATGATTATGATAATATAGAACCATTATCTCATCCCCAGTTACAACTGAGTCCAAAAAATTCTTTGGGTCGACATAGTACTTACTCGCGTAAAAATTCATTGTAGTAGTGAACTCGTTCCTGTTTTTGAGCAGCTGAAAGAATTTTTGGAACCCATCTTGCACTAACCTTTTTCATATGCAAATGTTCTTTGATGATCCTCAAAACACTTGTTTTTGAAAGCCCAACCATTCTTTCACTGTGGAACACTGTGTGTGGACTGCCCGTATACACAATCCAAGCGCTCTTTAATTTGCGCAGGAGTAAGACCCTCTTTACAAAATAATTTAATAACCGCACGGTACCCGAGTTCGAACATTGTAAAAATGGGGAGTTTCCTTCAAGGCTGGACACTGACTGACAGGACTGAGGAAGTGCGGGCGATGGGTATGGAGTGAGCAGGCATGGACCTGCTTTTTCTTTTTGCCAATTTATTCGGCATTTATAAAAGATTAATGATTCGTAAGTCGCAAACAAGATCATTAAACAAGAATTCTTTGATCTTGTTTTTTGTGTAATAAAAAAGACCCGACTGAAAAACCTCGTTCGTTTTATTAGTAAAGGCAGGGACGAGTTTATTTCATTTTTTAAATTTTAAGTATTAAAATAACAAATTAATATTAATAATAGCCTTGATATTAAAAATAACGGCACAATATTATTTGCGCGAAATCACAAAGAAAATAATATACATATTAATTGTTATACATTTTTAATCAATAAAAGCAAGGCTAAACTATAAAATGTACATAAACTATAAACATGTAGGGTGCAATTGGTAAAATCCTCAAAACAAAACCTTAAGCCTCCAAAATCCTGTAACAAAACAAACAGTCGACGTTACGCATATTCCCTGCATCATCAGGACAGACATAAAAGAAAATCAGATCGAAGAAGACAGTGTGCAGCACAACTCACATCATGAGTCCAAATAATCATCAAGTAGACACAGCAACCTTGCATCATCTAAAAGGGGCCACAAAGAGCTAAGGCAAAGGAAAGTACTACACCGACATATTTATTATAATGTAACGGTGGTGTAGTAGCTTACATTTATTACGTTTGTTTGGACTGTTGGTATGAGATGCGTTGCACTTTGTCTTTAATAATTTTATTTTCCTTTGTGTGTGTTCTGATGATTCCGGAATAGGAGAAACGCCGATTGGTTGTTTTTTTTATAGTATTTTGGAGACTTAAGGCTTTATTTTGTGAATTTTCCTATTTCATCCTACGTTTTTTAAATTTAGTAGTAAATAGGTTTTATTTAAACTTGAAATAGATATGTATTTTCTCCTCCAATCATTATTATTATTTATTGACCCCTGGTAATAAGGGATCACACGGAGTTGGCAAACCTGAATTTTTGCTATTTATTTATATATATATATATACACTTATAGAATTTAGGTTCTGATACTAAATATCGGCTCTTTGGAATAGGAAATCATAACCACTCCGTATCTTCTTCTTCTTGACTATTATACAAATATGTACACTATTTTATTCCATCCTTGCTATTAGTTTGTATATTTAACAACTATATCCTTTCCATCCGTGTTATAAATAAATAAATAAAAGGTTTGCTCAATGCTGATACCACCAATCTATGTTTACAAACCTCCGTCCACGGAACACCACCCAAACCCAAACTCTAGATCACTCTTAACGCTATCCTCCCACCTAAGCCTCGGTCTACCCCCCAGACGCTTCCCAGTCGGCACAGAGCCTATTAACATCTTAGGAATTCGTTCCTTACTAAGCCCAGCAACTTTACATGCCCATCTTAATCTTCGCGACGCTATCACCTGAATAATATTTACCGGATGCATGCTTAGCAGTCCCGCGTTATGTAATCTCCTATATTCTCCAGCGGTCTCATCCTTTTTTGGACCGAATATTCTACGTAACACCTTATTTTCGAATACCTGAAGACGTTGTTCATCCTTCAACTTTAGCGGTCAAGTTTCACATCCGTAGAGAAGAGATGGAAAAATGATTGCTATAATTCGGGACGCGGGCTTAGTAATCTTCAAATGTGTTATTAAACCAAATTAAATAATACCAATTCTATGATCTACTTACCACTCCTGATGGGGTAGCGACCTGTCATGAGCGCAGTTCGGGACGGTGTGCAAGACGGAGCGGTGTAGTGTCGGCTCAAGATGACGCCCTGGGCCGCCATCGCGTCCAAGTTGGGCGTCTTCACATCTCCTCCGTTGAAGCCTGTGTCGTGCCATCCCTGGGAACGCAATATGCCATATCATAATAATGGTTTCACTACAACACAAAGTGTATTAGTTTAGGTTAGTGGTAAGGGGTATTATGTTTCCATGGCAGCTGTTTACCAAGGAGGAAATTTGGTTGAAAATAACCACTAGATTATCTCCTAATTGACAGTACCCACTTTATACCTGCAGAGTGAACCCCAGGAGGGTCTGCAGATCCCATGAGGGCCATCTATGGCTGTTGATGGATTTAATAATTTATCTGCCACAGCCGGAGTCTAATCAGATACCCCGACCACTCTGGAAGTGTTTAAACTTTTTATAACTCAAAATATTCTTCTTCTAAATGTAATCTACGTCACTTCTATAACCTCACGATACGTTTTTGTAAGTGGCTATAGCTTGTCACCAAAAACAATGTTGCAATGTTGAGATAGTATACAAATTTACGTTTTGAGTGTCTCATATTACAACCACACTCAGACATTGGTAATAAAGATTAATGATAGGGTAGACCTTGTCAAATATTATTACTTTTATTGCTAGGATAAGCATAGAGAGCACTCTATTCTTGACTGGAAGGCTTAGAATAAAAAAAAAAACCTGTACCAATATCACCCATACAGGTAGGGACTATACTGTTTCTTGGAAATCGGTTTTGCAGTGAGGTGATTTGTCATAGACCATGCTCAACCGATAAATTTCCCCCCTATTTTGGGTACTTTATAGAGCCCTGGCTCAGCCCCAGGAAGGTCCTAGACTCCAAAGGATACACTCAGGCTGCCAACAGATTAAATAAACGTCTGCCAAGCAGCGGGTTTGAACCAAGAACCTTAGGCAAGGTAACTCAGCGCTCTACAACTGTGCCACTCCGCTCCACACAAAATTTCTTAACATTCCTGATATACCATGAGGATACTTCCATTTTACATCTAATATTAAAACTCCTCAAGGTAGTATCCTTGGCCCAATCCTTTATACAGTTCATGCATCAGACATTCCAACTCATCCTAATACTATCCTTACCACGTGTGCTGATGATACATGTGCATTATCCGTCAACACCAATTATGTTATTGCATCCCAAAGCCTCCAATCCCATATCACTGATCTTGAAGAATGGTGTCAAAACTGGAGAATTAAAATAAATTCTCAAAAATCGCATCAAATCACTTTTACCTTACGTCGTAAACCAATGACTTCCTGCCCTTCAGTATCCTTTAATAATATCCCATTGGTGCCTGTAGAACAGATCCGATACTAAGGGTTGCATCTTGGCAAACGATTAACCTGGAATCCTCATACAAGACTGAAAAGACGTTTCAGGCTACTTTAACACTAGACAAACGCTCTAAGCTCCCAATTAACTACAAAAGACTCTCATCTATATTACCATATGACCTATTTGGACTTACGGAGTAGAGCTTTGGGGCTCCACAAAGTCATCCAAATCCAAAATCCCTCGTAAAATCCTCAATGCTCCTTATTTTGTTAAGAATAAAGTCATCCATAACGACCTTAATGTCCCATTTGTTGCTGATTTGGCCCGAACCCGGTATCTATCCTTTCATAACAAACTTCATTCCCACTCAAACCCATTAACTTCAAACCTAGCTTCCTCTTCAATTCCCGATAATCCTCTGAGAGCTTCTGAAAAGAAGATGGCCACATGACCTTCTTAGTAGAGCTTGTGATTTGAGTACTACCAGTGGGTAGTTTCTCTACTTGCCATCCTCATCTCATTATGTATCACTTAGCCTACTTACTTGTTGTATTATTGTATTACAGTTGTAAATATCGATAAATAATTTTTTTAAAAATTACTAAAACAACAAGCATTGTAAATAAATAATAATGGTAACATAAGCCTTGTCAAATATTATTACTTTTTTAGCTGGGCGAAGCATGGGGGGGGGTTGCTGTCATTCTTCATTATTATTTATCTTGTTATTAACTTAAAGGTTTAGGACTTAAGTTTCATAAAAATGAATATAAATCTTGAGTATTCAATCGGGAAAACGAAATTAAAGTATAAATAACATTAAAAGACTCCTTCCTTTCAGGAAGAGTACTAATTAAGTAATTGAGATAATAATACCACATGTTTTATAAACCATATATTTTTTTATAACCATAAAAGATAATAGTCCTGTAACGTTAGGGTGTTCCAAGGTTAATTTTGAATTCCTGCATGCCATAACATGAAATCGATCCAGAATTAATTTAATTTTATTAAATTAATCTGATAACGATTCGTTATTCTAGGGGAGAATGGGGTTCATTGGCGTAAGGGGTAGGTTTTCCACCTCCTTTTTATTCCCATCACCTTGTCTTGGGTATACGAGCTTATCAGCATGTGGCCCCCTACACTTTTGGAAGTTATTACTATACTTTTCACTATCACTTCCATTGAATGAGAAGAGGAAGTGAATTGAAAGTGGAACTAAGTGGTTTACGAAATTTTTTTTTCAGGTCGATAAGCAAATTTTTATTCAAATTTCCATTATTTTACACGTAGATCCACTCTATTTTATATTTTTCGTTTAACAACTTTGCTGTTCCATTCTGGCTATTGTTTTGTAACAACACTTACCGAAATAGCTTCCTTTGACAATCATTTTTGTTTTGAAATTTGGTCGGCCATCGCATTTCCAACATTATGTTATTTCAATATATCGTTGATAAAAATGAAAAGTATCAAAATTGAAAAACACCACTTTTTAGGAGAGTGAAAAAACATTTATGAGATGGAGCGGAGACTCAGTGGTAGAGCATAGTTTTGCCGTGCCGAAGGTCCCGAGTTCAAATTCGGCTGCTGGCAGATTTTATTTAATCTGTTGGCGAGTCCTTTGGGATCTATGATATTCCTAGGTCTCAGCCAGTCTCTGTAAAGTGGGTACCCGAAATAGAGAAAAAATCTTTCTCTTGGAAAAAAAAAATCTTTTTTCTTTTTTTAATTATTTTATTTATGCTTTTATTAAAAGTGAAATGTCGAAGTGTCAGCTTAGCAACTCAGATATCAATATTATATTATAAATTCTTACATTATTTTGTAGTTTTGAGACATATAATTTTATTAAGTATTATTTGAAAGCGGGGAGGATCTGTATGGAAACCGCTGAGTAGCTGTGCAGAAGGTTTCGGGTTCAGATCAGGTTTTGGTAGATTCATTATTTAATCTGTTTTAAGTCACGGATCTAAAGACAATCCTGAGGCTCACCTAGTCTCTATAAAGTACTCAAAATTGGGGCAAAATCTGGCGGTAAAGCGATATGTAGGATAAATCACCTCTCTGTACAACCGTTGTCCAAGAAACGGTACAATCTCTACCAGGTTCTGAACCCAAGACCCTTCATGAGTTGTAGTCTTATAGGTTTTTTTTTTCCATTATACAATGTTTGTCTACATTGTGGATGAATCAATATGAATTTTATATAAATTATCAATATTAAGATATAGATTGAAAACGAAAAACGTGTTTCTACCTCATTAGATGTTCTGCATTATTATCGACGATATTATAAAGTATTCTGAAATAAAATATGTTCCTATAAAAATAAAAAAGCTCAATTATAAAATCATTTCTTTTTTTTTTTGGATACCTTCGATTATCATTCCTCATATCATTTCATTTATTATGTTTTTCAATATAAACCCTTCTTCGTATACTTTAATTTATTTATGAACTTTATTTTTAAATTTCCTTAACCAACACAGATGTTTTTGACGCTACTCGACTTTTTGGTTCTGAGGTTATCTCGAAAAATCAAAATTCATATAAAGGCTTGAAAAAATATTATAGGAGAGCTTCATAATATTATTAATATATTTGAAGAGACTAGAGGCATATTTCAGAATGGAAAATGTGCAAAATTGGCAACTAAAAACTCATATAGTTTCTGGAAGGTTATTTATTTGTTTAAGAAATATAAAAAATGCCCTGTGACTTAGTTGCCCACGTAATTGCCTTATTTTCTATAAAATTAATTTACTATTAGAAATTTATCTGTAAAGCTTAAGATGGTGGTAAATGTTATACCACGTGCACCATTAAGTTATATACTTTCTGTTCTTCCTGTTTTCGCATTTACGAAGGCCTAGAACTTGATGAGATTGAGTCGAGAATGTTAAAGAGCATTGTGTTGAAATATAATTAAAAATCGCTGCACGCTATTTTTATGGGTTTAAGGGAATTATAACATTTTTAATTGGATTGCAGGAGCATGCTTAACCCTGGAGTTGTTACATTTAGTTTATTCCAAAGGTTCTTAACGCTTGCAAAATTATAAAAAACGTTCTTCTTGAGATTTAATTGCACAAGACGTTTCGTAAAAATAATTTATGACTGCATTCGAACTTTATTTTCCCTTTCACTTTTAAGGGGAACCTGTTTCATATAAACTAAATATAGTCATATTTTTTCGATGCAGTATTTTGTTTTTGGAATCGAAAATTCTTAAAAAAGTGCTATAAATTTATTCGGACCATCATAGTAAGATTAACAGATGAGTTTTTTTTCTTCTTTTAATATTTCAGTAACATTCATTTTTAATCAATGTATGATTTTCTATTTTTGACTGATGTTGACCATAGCTAATTCCGTTTTTATTAGTTTCAATATGACGCCTGTTACTTTACGATATTTACCATATAAGAACAATTACAAAAAATACTAACTTACGATTATATTGTGATTTTTAAATTCTTAAAAGATCTTATTATAATGCAATTGGGAAAAACTACAATGAAAAGCCTTATGTTTCAAATCTAGTAATACACCCACTTACCAGTCGACGTTTCGCCTATTCAGGCATTATCAAGACACAAAAACAAAAAAAGGGGTTATGTGAATCACATCTCGAAGAAAAAGGTGCAATACATCCCAACGATCAATAGCTCAAACAGGCTCCAAACATGAGACAGCACCCCACCACCAAGACAGCATCCATAAATGTAACATGAATGTTAAACGTCGAACCTTTATTCAGGAACCTTTTATTTAGTGCATGGAACAATTTACCAGCTGAGTTAACCCTCTCTAGGATTTCATTGTCCATTCTTCTCCATCCATTCTCATCAAGGTGTGCTCCAGGCATTTAAAGCTTCTCACCTGTTCGATGAGCTTATCCTGGATCTTCATCGCTCTCATTTTTCGCCGAGTCATCCTGCAAATTCTCATAACCTTTGTTTTGCCAGGGTTAATTTCCATATTGATCTTCTCTAGTTCATCTTGAAGAACCCTGATATTGTGTATTAGGTCCCTATCTTTGTTGGCAAGGACTACCATATATCATCAGCGAAGGCCATCAGGGAGATGGTAACTTTATTCAAGTATCTAAATCTCTGATGGAAACTTCTCATCCGGGCTTTGGCCTCAGATATAGCAGAATCAAGGACCAGAATAAAGAGAGTAGTGCTCAAGCTGCAACCCAGTATTACACCGAGTTTGGTAATGAACTCTTTGGAGTAACAATTGGATGTCCTCCCTACATTTTGGGTGTTCCTATAGAGGCTCATTATTGCAAGCATTAGTCCTTTGTTGATTCCTCTCTCTGTTAAAGCCTTACGGATGTCCTATTGGCTTATTTTTTCGAATGCTTTTGTGAGGAACTTTTCATTCATTTCTCTTTTAATATTTTCCAAAAAAATACAAGTCATCATGAGCTTTAGTTGAAAAAAAGAATGTAATTATGGGAAATGTGTTTACTTCGGTAATCATTTCATCTTGAAAAGAACGTTTCAACAAACATATATCTTCCCTACTTCGACATGTTAGTTAAAACAGTTATTTGTTGATGAAATAATTATCGAAAAGTACTCATTACCCATAATTACTTTCTCTATTCTATACTAAAACTAAACGATAACTTGAATTATTGGGAAATGTTAAAAATGAAACGAATAAACAGTTAAAAACTTATTGTAATTAACTAAACTCGAAACAACAACCTGTGGAACAGATACCATATTTTTTTTTCCATTAAAACAGGAACATATTTGTTATCTCTGTGGAAATATTTATACATGTAATGTTAACGGAATAGATACAACTGCTGCATTATACTTAGTTATAATGAGTAGCATTATCCTATTTAATACTGTTTCGGAGACAGTACCATCTGCACCTAGATTTCATATAAGTAATGAAAAGAATATTTTTTTTTATTAAATTATTTTTAATATTAAAAATGAATTACTAAAGAAGATTGTTGGTTAAGAAGAAGGAATATCGAGCAAACAAAATCAAACTGTTACTATCTGCAGCCACTTTTATTAACTGTTAGAATTATTCTGAGACACATTAAAGATTTTTTTGAGTCTTGTCTCCAGTTTAAAAAAAAGCTGTACCACTACAACCCGGCAACGGGTCTGGGGTTCAGTACATGGTAGAGGCTGTACCGTTTCATGGACAACGGTGCTGCAAGGAGGTGACTTGTCCTAGGTCACGCTCAACCGCCAAATTTTCCCCCTTAATTTGGAACCCTGTTTTTATAATATTTTATAGAGGCTGGGTGAGCCTAAGGAGTGTCCTTGATCTCCAGTGTAATGATGATGTTTTAATTGAACGTGATTTTCCGAAGAAAATCAAATTATATAGTTTTACTAATACGCTATTAGTAAGGTTCATTGAAACAAAACATTAAATGAGAATAACGGAAAATGCCTTGGGATCTGTAAAATTACACAATTAATATAAGTTAAAAAAAAAAACAGAAAAACAAACTGGAATAACATTTGAACATATAATTATACCCGCCTGACAGACTCATTGCGGCCTATAATTTCTATAATCAACTTAGCATTTATAGTTAATTTCTTAACCTTTCCTTATATGATGCTTTAGTCAGAGAATTTACTATGTTGAAACCGCGAAATTAATCAAATTTTAGAACAGGAATAAAATTATTACAAACGAGCAAAATGAAATAAGATAAAAACAAATTGCTAGTATAATAGTTCTTATAGAGTTGATATAGGTTTGTCAGCCTGTATTTCAGTTCATATCATTTGTTCAGGCATAATCAAAAATATTCAGAATAAATTCAAACTGTTTTTAAGCGAAAAAAATTGCAAACCTTTCAAAATAAAATCCTACAGATCGCAGTAAACGCGCCTTGGTTTGTACGAAACAGTCAACTAAATCGAGAGCTAAAACTAGATACGATAGAAGAATTTATTAAAAAGCGTTACACCAGATTTAAGACCGGATTACCAGCAGTTAAAGGAGCTGTAGCATTTAACATTGGCGAACCTATTTCATCTCCAAGACTAAAACCGGGACTCTCGAAAGATATTCTGATGTGAACTCTATTACCTTTCTCACCAATCGTTTTAACAAATTGTAATATAATCCTGTTTCCTTTTAGTTTTATGTTTTATAGTACTATAGTTCTGTTTATTGTTACATTATAATTCTTTTATATGAAAAATACTATTGTATATTTATATCTTCTCTTGTAAATAATCTGATAATGTACAGTCAGGGGTGCCTCTTGCATGAGACGAAACCCACACTTTTACCTTATATTAAAATTTAAAATTCATTATATAAAAAAAAAACATGTAAGGCCAGGGTATTAAAAAAAAACTGTTTTTCTTTGTTGCATCAAGCTATCCCTTGTACTAAATAGTATTATCTTTTTAAATTTCCATTCAATGGTATTTGAATTTCTTTGATATCATGAGTTCCGATACGACAGTGGAATTGAAGTCACCACAATTTCCTCTTAATAATTTTAATATATATATATTTTTTTAATACGACTTTATTACAATTGTCATATGTCGTAAGCTGACAATGATTTTTTCCACTTTTCCCGGTCCTGGTAGTCCTCCTCTGTAAGCCCTCTGGCTGCCATTCCTTCCATCAATCCATCGTACCATTTCTTTGCCGGACATCCTCTTCTCCTCCTCTCCTTAGAAACATAATTTATTATTCTCTTGGGCCATCGATTTCCTGACATTCTCATTATATGGCCGTACCAGCTCAGCTTTTTGGTTTCGATAGTGTACAAGATATTGTGGATTTTAATGTTTAAGAAGTTTTATTAAAATTATAGTTTTAGCGCTTTTGCAATGCGATTATAAACACATATACTTTAATATATATTTCATAATTGTATTTATACCTGTTTATCTCCTTGTCCTCCTTGTGTCGAACCCCAATAACCACTGTTCCAGTGGTATAATTTTTCATAACTCTTGAACTATCATTGCTATATAGTATGTTTTGCATTTCAATATCTAGTATTTGACAACACAAAATATTTTAAATTCCCTTTTATTAGCTGGAGGAGAGTGGGGTGGTGAGTAGAGCGCTGAGTTACTAAGAGATCCTGGGTTCGAAACCGGCTAAGGCAGTTACATTATTTATCTTGTTGACAACTGTGGATCGACGCTGACATGATTGCTCAGGGGCTCGAGTCAGATAAATGATTTATTATTACAACCTGTAGTTCTGAGGACCCTCCTGGTGCTTAGGCCTTCTCAATAAGGTGTGTACCCTAAGAAGAATACCTCAATCCAGAAAATAACCCTGGCGATTGAGCATTATCTCAGTCAAATCACTTCCTACTGTCGCGGTTGGTATAGAAACCTTAAACAACACAAAACCTTCGTGAGTTCTGTGGTTCAAGTTTTCTTTTTTTATTATTAGCAAAAAAAACCACCTATCAATTTTCAGTCATTAAACTCTCAAGGATTAACCTTGTTTGTTTAGCAATAAAGGAAAGATGGTCTCAAATCCTTCTTTGGTAAAGGATTATCATTACCCTCTGCAATAAATTAAACTTTTATTTATATTTTCTGTTTAACTAGTTAACATTCGAGAGGTTTTTTAATTGAGCGAAACCTGTTCTTTTCTGGCCATACTGACAATTTGAATGTCCGTCGTTAATGTCTACGAAAATTCTCAAATAAACCATGTTGTTATCGGAGAAATTCAGATTTGAGACTGTCTCAAGACGGAAGAAGCATTTTTTCATATATGTATGTTCCTTCGCGTGTCGCGATAGTAGGCATCGACCGGGTATTACTGTGGTTTCAGGCGCAATAACTATTAGTAATATATTATCATTAATATATGCATACCATAATGCATTGCAAAGATCTGCCGATTACAACTAATGACAGGCTAAAACATATTGACGATACAAATGCAATGTGTAGAGTGTGAAAAAAATCTATTTTTCGTTGATCTATAGCGCTAGCTTTTGGGATTGATAATTTATATAAAATGCATATAGATTAATCTAAAAGGCGCATAATCAACTTATAATGACTTATGTAAAAAAACATTTGACTAACTGATCGCTGTTAGACAAACGCTCTAAGCTCCCAATTAATTACAAAAGACTCATTTATATAACAATGATAAAGGCGATAGTCATGTCAATAAAAACTCATTTGAGCAAAAAAACAGTTCGTAACTCAGATATTCTTCCAGTAAAAAATTGGAACAGGAATAAAACATGGAAAAGGTAGTAAGTCAGGAAAAGTTTATGTTTTCAGGAGGGAAACTTGACTAAACTAAAAATGAAAGTTTCTAATAGAAAATGGTTTACCATCGTTCATATAAACTAATCCATTTACAGATTTGACTTATTTATCTTTCTATCCTATTATTACGAATAATTACTAATTTTTATATTAAAAAAAAATCATTCTTTTTCTACTACCTTCAATGCTTCAATTATGTGTGATAGTAATGTGATTATTAAATTAAGCTTAATAATCCCTCAGTAGAGGATCAGTTAAAATTAACTATTAATTAAAATAGCGATCAAAGTCGAGCTATCGGACCGAACCAATGAAATCATTACTTGAGTAATTTAATTTAATTTATTTACATAGTTGTAAACAATTCTATGTTGGCTATCTCTGTTTCCGCGTTTGAGTGTTATTATTACACGAGTTTAGTAGCCTGTAGGTATTCCCCTATTACATTAATCTTAAGTGCTTACCATATCGTCTGCCACGATGAAGACGATGTTGGGACGTTCACTAAGGGCAAGAACTCCATCGCCGAAGAAGAGGATCACAGAGAGAAGGCACCACAACATAGCACCGCGCCGTTGTGGAATAACGTCCACACAGAACAGCTTCCACGCTCCCCACCTTCGCCCAGAGCAACTTGATAACTATCGGATAATCCTTTAAAACCTACCTCAATAATAGAGATTATTTAGAAAGTGCAATATTACCGTGCTCGAGTATACTCATGTTAATAGAAAAAAACCTTTTTTAGTGACTGGATGGAAGATCTCTCTTAAAGAATCATATTATAGACATTTTAACTTTAATTTTTATATTTAATTCTATACTGGAGGCTAATTTTTGCTCTATTATCCTTTTCGTGCGGCTAAAGGATAGTATAAAATGAAAGAACAGACAAAGAGAATTTTCCTAGTTCTACAGTTTCGCTAATAACTACCTTTTTAGTTTAGTGCAGTTAACGCAGGATTGCAGATAACACCTACTCTAGATAGTCTTTAAAGTATTGCAGTTCATGTATTTTTATTACTATTCATTTATACTAGCCATTTCAAAAACAAAACACAAAAAAAACCTACACCACTACTGGCCATAACCACACAGTCTTGGGTTAAGTGCGTGAAAGAGTATCCTGTTTCTTAGACATCGTTTTGCAGAGAGTTAACTTTAAATCACGCTCAACTGCCAGGGTTTTCCTATAGAGGCTGGGTGAGCCCCAGGAGGTTCTCCTGGAGATCCCAAAGGATCCATCCCAGGCTGTAAACAGATTAAATAAAATCTGCCAAAGCCGGATTTGATCCTAGGACTTTCGGAACGACAACTCAGCGATCTACCACTGAGCTATTTTGCTCCAACACTGAGTTACTCACAAATCACATTTCCATATCTTCAAAATAGAATGAATTACGTTATTCCGAACTACATTTTGTTATCCTGTTATTACTTTTCGATCCTTTTTCTATAAAAAAATATTGCGAAGACTATTTGACTCGTTTGTTTTTTTAAAACATGCAGACAAGTAGTTTCTGTAATAATGTCTTCAGTTAAGCAAGCAGAAATAGTTCTTTGCATTAAAAATATGAATTAATTTAACAAAAAATATATATTGAAGGTCTACTTCTACTGCTGCTCTTTTAATTGACTTTTTACTTAAACTTTAACGCAATTTAGTCGCAGTGGAGCAGATAACACCTTTTTGCATTCCTTACAACTGCAGAGCATTTACAGTCATTAAAAAAGTTATAGAAGATTTCGCAGATCACATTTAGATTTCATAAAAATTGAAGGATTTAATCCATTTTAGAATCATGTATTGCGAATTTCATTACCATTTTTCAAGCACCGTATGAATCAGAATATCGGTGAAATCGTAAACATTATTTCCAATTGTAATTTGAAAATTTTAAATTGTATACATTTTTCATCTTATTTCTTTAGAAAAATATTACGAACCTTGCAGGTGTTATATGAAGGTATTTAAAAAAAAAATTATTATATGAAATTCTAAGATAATTTGTTCAAGGTTATTCAATGGGAATTTGTTCTTTGTATTAAACATACATATTAATTTAACAATACTAAAGTTTCCTAAAGTGCAGTCACAATATTTCATTCCTTTTTGTTTGTTTGTTTAAGTCCAGTTTTCCTCTTCGTAATTGGGGTCCCATTACATTGAAAATATTAATTAAATATTAATAATTATGAAAATATAACAAAGAGATAGAACTTACTGACCAAGAGACCTGAAAAAAAACCTGTACCACTTCAACCCTTGTAAGGGTCTTGCGTTCAGTTCATGGTATAGGCTATACTGTTTATTGGAGAACGGATGTGCAGGGAGGTGATTTGCCCTGGATCACGTTCAACCGGCAGACTTTTTCCCCCTATTTTGGGTAGCCGCTATAGAGGCTGGATGAGACCGAGGATAGTCCTAGATCCCGTAAGATCCATCACCGGCTGCTAACAGATTAAATATGAAGTCTTGCCAGCAGTGGAATTTGAACCCAGAACCTTAGGAATTCGGAAAACCTCGATACTTACCAACAGCTTTTCATAAAATTTAAACAATTTATTTCTGGCTAAATGAATGGACCAATAATTGAAGCGTAGACATGGAAAAGATAGTAAATAAAAAAAAAATGCTTTCATTTTTATCATTTAAAAGGTAATAAATTAATCATACAAATTAGGAAAGTCAATGTAATGTAAGTAAGTCAAAGCTGTGAGTGCTTTAGTTTTGTATTATAGAAATTATATTGTATTTATTCAGAAAAATTAATTCACATAAAAGCTTGGAAATATTTTTAAATCAAGGAGGTGCAAATAATTACACAAAAATGGTGGGTCGTGTAAGTATGTAAGTGTCGTTAGAAAAAAGCGTTTGTGGTTGTCTAATCGAAAATAGTTTATGATTTTTTTTAAATGATTAGAGACGAATTCGCATATAGTTACGTAGCGCATGAATTGAGACAGTACCGAATTAACCTGTCAGAGAATGTGAATATAAAATAATAAAATACACTAACATATCTGATGTTTACAGTGGAATTAATTAAACAATCCCAACTATCAATCTTTAAAGTTCTTTGTTTATTTATTTAACGTCACTTTTTCCTACTATGACTATATGGCTACAGTGGGAGTTTGTTTGAAATTTTACCTTACATCGCACAGGCTCGGGAACCCTATTTTACGTCCTCCTTTGAAGGACCGCGTAACTTAGGACTTCTTAGAGTGAGTAAAAAATAATTCCTTAGGCCACCTCCCAGGTTGTGGACCCTCCATCTTGGGGATTAGCTAACCACTACACCACAGGTGAACTCAAGGTTAAAGCGCTCTCTTGGTCGGGCAAAGTCTTCAGATATTTGCTAATACACGCGCCTATCGGGTTTGTTGTAGATTATTACGTTTTCTTCGACGTTCTTGATAATATTAAAGCAAGAGATTAAAGTAAAGCAGTTAATCTTTGAACTTCATTCTTTCTAATTCATTTCGTCCGGGTAGCAAGGAGGAAGGCACTGATTAAACAGTTGGATTGTGAGTTGAAAATGGAAATGTGATATGCGTGTTGAATGTAAGATATAATATTGGTATGTCATTAATGCGTTGAAAATCTTTCGATGAATTACTATATGTATTGTGATGCACAGATATAAACTTTTTCTTAAATCCTAAATCTATGCTCTTCTTGTTCAAATAGGTCATTGTGGTGGATTAGTTTTTCAACAGTTGTTTGCATTTCATATATTCGTCCAATTGTCTTTTCTTATCATTTCTTGTTCGTCGATTTAAAATAAGATTCATAAAAGTCCAATATTTGGAGTCCATGATTCCATTGAGATTGGAGTCCATGGAGTGATGATTCCACTTACCTTTCGCAATTCATGAGTTCTAACTATTGTTATTATGATTTTTATCTGTAATTATGGGAGAATAGTGTTACTAATTTACTTATCTTGATAACACCAGGTACACATAATTAAAACATTTTTCCAACTTATATATATATTTTTTTTAGAAATACCGCTAATTACTATAACAGAAAAACAGAGAAGAACAATTGTTTTTTTATTATCTCCATATCATTTCGAGATCTTTACAGCCCGGGGCTTCCTCAGCCTGCCGTGAACGTACCATCCGCTGTCTCAATGGCGTCCTTGTATTATTAATGTTCAGGATCAACAACATCCAAGGATAATCAAGGACAGGGTCATTATCGAAATGAAAACCGAAAGGAAATTGTTATATTGGTCAGGAATTACTTCATAACCACAAAGCATAAAGATGTAAATTACATCGTCGTCACAAAGCAAAACTGACGTTTGTTAATTTGAGTTTGTATTTCATTGTTACGAGTACGTCCAGTTTTCTACTAAGAATTATAATTAATTATGGCTTCAAAATACAACAGATTTTGATTTATCAGTTCTGTGTGAAATTTTAAGATCGCGGGTTCGTAACCCGCCAGCTGACCCAAGGATTTGTTAAAGGGAGTAAAAAATCCTTAGTTATGCCATCCTTCGGAAGGGAGGTTAAACGGGGGTCCGTCAGATACTCGTTAAAAATCTCTATCTCAATTTAACCTGGATAGGCAAAATTTAAAGCTCTCAATAGCATTAAATTAAATTTAATAGCATCGCCCTAGCCATAGCTGCATAAAGTGATGTTAAACTAAACAAACAAACAAATGCAATGTCAGTTTATATTATTTCTTAAATTTAAAGTGGATTTCGTTGACTTGTGTTGATTACTGTGTTTATGTCTACAGATCGTAATGAGCTGTTTTAATCCTCCCTTGTTTGGTAATATATACTATCTTTGATTAGTATGCCATAAAATATGATCATAGGAACACTTTTTTAGGGATTTAAACTTGTACACTCGGCACCCAAGCTATAAGAAATATTACTACTCGGCACCCAAGCTATAAGAAATATTACTACCACGTTCGTGGTAAATACCTACGAAAGACCGAGACACATGCCCAAACTTTTTTCAAATTTTAATTTGCGTAAATCAAACAAAAAATATTGGTTTCTGTGTGGCGCTTAATTGCAGGAATAATTCATTTATACTTTCTAACCAGAGGTGGAACCATAGCATCCACATCGTACTGCAGGGATAGTCAGATAATCCAACAAGAACTATAAAAAAAACAACGTGCATTGGTTATTAGGAAGGGATCAATACTCTTTACTCGACAACACCAGACTTTCACGAAAGACTTTGAAGAAACTAAATGAGCTAGTCAAGTCCTCTCACACTCATCTTATTCGCCAGGCTTATCTCCACAAGACAAGTCAACACCGATATCCTATTATCCTAGATATTGAAGTTCAGTTAACTACTTATTTTTTACAAAAAGTAGTTTGTATCTGTTGCTAGGCAACTCCGATAAAATATCACATAAAAGCTTTTTTAAGTTATAGAAAGCTTCTATTTAAATAATCAGAAATATCGATAACCTTTAACTTGAGTTACATGAGGGATAGGGGGGCTTGAGGTTGCATATGAATCATTAAAAATAAAAATAAGCAATTGAATGCTTTTAAACCGCTTTATGAGCAACATGCTGTATTCCTACAACTTATACTATATCATTTTATTTTCTATATTATTTATATAGTATATAACAAATTGACTACTGATATGCGTGATGTTTTGGGATCTATAATTTATGTATTTACTAAGCATTCCCCTTAACGCATGATTATTATTTGAGAATCAATTTGTTACAGCATATTTATTGTTGATTCCCAAGCCTGTTAAAATTACAGAAAAAAAACTATGATTACCCCATTATTCCTCATATCTACGGTTCCAACGTGAAATTGACGGAATGTAGGACTAATATGTTTACTGAACTCAGGCATTCCCGTCAAAAAACTATAATCTCGAGCGACAATGCATGCTATTTTTATTCGGTCGATCTCTTGATTGAAGAATAATGAAAAATTAGGTACTTATGCATAATCTATTTTCAGCTTTTAAAATGGGAATTGCTGATGTATGATTTTCAGGAACCAACCTAATAGAATGAATGTATCGTCTGCCAGAGAAGATCGAACCAACCATTTATCAGTATACCATGAATTTAGAGTACGTCTTGTTAAAAAAAAACAACAATATTGTTTCAATTAGTTGCTACTTAAGTCTTGGTTTAGTCACGTAATGTTCAAGTGATAGCTTCGCGAAGATTAAGGTGGGCCTGTAAAGTTGCTGGACTTAAAAAGGAATGAATTTCTAAGATGTTATAATAAGCGCCGTGCCTGCTGGGAAGTGTCTGAGGGGTAGACCCTAGGCGTGGGAGGATTGCGTTTGGGGTTTGGTTGTGGTCCGTGGACAGAGGTTTGTAAGCAGAGTTCGGTGGTATCGGCATCGAGCCTTCGGGATCGATAAGCCTTATTATTATTATTAGTCGTGTGATGCACTAGAGAAATAAAACTTAAATATAATGAAATGAAAATTTAGATATTGTGGATTTTGCTTGTTCGGTTTGTTCACGCAGTGTTAGTCCACTGATTTCGTAAGTCACTCGATACAGCCGTCATAGATAATGAGGCTAACTTGATCTATAAAATCAGATGGAATTGGCCACGCCAATTCCTAAAACCTCTTATTATACTGTCGGCGTTGTGCATTTTAAAGGCAATTAGTAATCGACCAGGAAAAAATCCCCCTCCACCCACAAATTAGAGGTTTTGAAGGTATCAATCAAGTCGAGAATCTGCGCTGCAAGCAAATTAAAATTGAAGGAATATTTCAAGCCCGCAACAGAGCATTTTATGGAAGTAAAAAAAACAAAAAACAGAAAAAACTAGTGGCGTTCAAAGATCATGAGATCAAAGACTTGCTGAGAATTTGTTGTGGGCAACACCTGGCTTCTTTATAGGCCTGTTAAGCCATCAAAATGGTGGCTAAAAATAGTGATTCTTTACCTAACTAAAATCTGTGTGTACTGCATCAAGTAACGATTGCAATAACATAACAATAAGTATCAATATAATAATAATAAGGATCAATACCAAGAATATACTACAAAAAAAAAAATCATTGGCAGGGTTACTGAAGAAAATTCTGAATAGATGATTTTTAAAACCTTTCTTACTAAGTGGAGGGTGGTCTTTCAAATTAAGTAATATTACCGGTTTATCAACCATATATTATTTCAATTGGTGTACATCATAACTGTTCAATAGAGTAGAGTGTCGAACAGTCTAATGTCCCCTAGCGTATTTCGGATAATCAAAATACACATAAAAAAAAGGAAAATTGCAAACAATCACCATGTTTGTTAAAGAAAAAAGAAGAATATGTTATCGTGTAGTGCACATGCAGGTAATTATTTCACAGGTTGTTGCTTCCAGTTGAGTCACGAAAAGCTTTGACTTTCCATTCATTTCCCTTTTAATATTTTCCAAAAAATAGAAATCATCTTTAATGTGGAATGTAATTATGGGAAATTTGTATACCTTGGTAATCATTTCATCTAGAAATGGACGTTTCAACAAACATGTACCATCTATATAAATTTTCTTTTTTATTAATTGTTATTATTTTTAAATATTTTTGTTTTGAAGAGAAGAGATCTGCCCTAGCCGGGATTCGAACCCCGGTCGTCTGCTTCTCCGTAGCAGTGCTCTAAACCACAGAGCTAGCAGGGGTCGAATCCCAGTCAGACAAATCCGTTCTCTTCACCGATCCTATATCCCCGTTTTCTCGTAATTTTTGAGATGTATATACGGGGAAGAATGTTCATTACTTTAAAACTTAAAACTTGTTGTTGTTGGTTAAAACTTGTGACTCAACTCGAAGCGACAACGTGCGGAACTGATTCCCGAATGATTGTAGTTTAAAAGGCAAAAATATGTTAGTACAATATCAAAAGTTTCTGACAAATAAAGAAGTAATATTAGTTGTTTTTATTTTTTACTTCCTCTTCATGGCAGATAACTTTATTGCTTTTAAACATAGTAATAATGTAATAAAGTAATATTGATTAATAGTTCTAGAATATCTAATTTTAGAGAAAATACTCCTGAAATTTATTTTCTAGGAACTGGAAATTCGTCCCCTACTTGTATCTTTTCCTCTAAGGAAGTTCGGATAATCAAGGCTGTACTGTACTAAATTTGAAAATGATTCGTTCATATTAAAATATAGTTTTTCTAGAAATTGTTTAGATGCTTAATGTACTGATTATAGCTTATTAGTTGTTGTTAACTTACGGAAAAAGGACGTAATTGTCTCTGTATCAGATCCTCTACCAAATCCAGAGAGGAGCGACTCTCCTCAATGCAGAACTGCAAGAAAGAGGAAAAGAAAGGAAAACGTATACATACTAACATAAGAGATTTTTTAGTACCAAATTTAGAAAAATTCTTAACCAAAATTCTTCCTAACAGAAGAAGTTAAATCTGTAGAAAATTAATGACTTTTCTTAGTCTACTTCAAATCTTTCATAACCCAAAGGAAACAAAAGCATGGAACGGAAGATTCATCGAAGACCTGTGATATTACCTTTGGATCATAGCAGTTTTGGCATCAAAATTTTCGGCCTTCCAGAAGTTTGAAAAAATATTACATATTTATATTTAACATTCTGAAGTGTTTTCCGACTCTTGGTTGTTAAGACGGAACTGCATTTCTGCATTCTGGATACTTTGCTTATCTCTTATGTAAACAATAATTAAATCAATTTTACAGCAGGGGTATTAAAAGCAGACACACTCATGAGATCAGGTGATTTGCATTTCATGAATAACAGTAATAAATATCTTTTTGAAGAAGCTCCAACAGTAGATGCAGTGGAAGAGGGGATAACCTTTCATTTCAAATAAGTTGAGCCATCAAACATCATGATTGAAAGATAAAGGATCAATCTAGATCCATGGAGTATGGCTGTTCAGGGACTGTGTCTGTCAAATACCTACATGACCTTCAATTCAGACCTTTCATATATATGAAATTATCACTTTATTTGCTAGCATTCCTGATGCTTCCGTTGCGTGGTATGGCTTCTTTTCTCTCTATCAGTATGTTTGTTAAAAAAAACAAAAAACTTTATTTCACAAAGAAATAATGCTGTACACAGATGACCCTTCTAAAGGGCCTCAATCCTTACCATTTTTTACTATTTTTATCTTAAGGACCTTTGTAGAATTTAAATCCTAGTTACAATTGTTTCACAAATTGCTTTGATTGCCTCATCAGCACAAATTTCATGTGCACTTCGGGGCAAGAATTTTTTATAAGAGCTAATTTATTAAACAAAATAGTAATTAATTTCCAATCCATGTATAACATTTATAATTTTTTTTTTTGCATCAGTAAACTTTATTTACCAGAGGAAAATGACAAAATACAAAGTTAACCATTTTAATACTTTCTAGTTGTTTCAAAACTGATTGCTTTTTTTAAACATAGGAATTTCAGCTGTTTTGTCGATCGGTTTAAACCTAAACTAAAAATAACATAAAAGACATTGGTTCACTGGACACAATCAGCATAATGCCTTTTAACTTGCATTTCAATTTGTATAACTAGGCTCCTAAATGCTTAGTTATTTATTGCCCTTATATTTAATTCCTATATAATTATATACCTAGATACTTTGTACTTGCAAGTATCTCACAAACAAGCCTATTTATTACTTAAATATGTTTTCATTTCTACTAGTTTTTAAACTTAATTTTTTCCAATGTAATTTATTACACAATGAAAGGCTCTTGAAATATGGTGTAATCATAACAATTAATTTCCTGTAGTTTATTTCTAAAAGTTCTTTTAAATTAAAATTTTACTAGTCTGAAACCGGTACCTAATGATTGGTGCTCTTACACACTGTGCTACCCTGCTAAAAATATTCTAAATAATAAAGCATTATTAGGTAAATGATAAAGCATGATAGATGTTTTAGTAATAACTACATGAGCTATAAATATTTAGTATTAAATTTATGTTTTATCCCTTCAAGAAATCTTTTATATAATTTGGAATTTAATTAGTATTTGTGTTTATACATCAAAGGATCATTGTCAGTTATTTAGACATGTATTTAAATTCCATTTTATTGTGAAGAACTCTTTAAACTTTAAACACAATAGGGTTTTATTTTTTGTTGATTTATGGGAGATCTTATTTTCTTTGAGAGAAACCTAAGACAGAAACTGATTTATCACTAATTTAAAATGAATTTTTACCAAGTTATTCCATTATTAGTACTCATTTTACTAAGCTGAATAATATTCTCATGTTGAATCTGCCAGGATCACATTTCTTAATGCCCAAAAAAATCCCTCTGAACAACAGAATTAAAACTAAACCATAAAAAGAGATAACTAAAATATACAAGTGTGTGAGGCATCCACATATAGCAATAAATTGCAAGTAAAGAAAAAATAATATTAAATTGTAAAAATATTCTCTACCAGTTCACTTGACATTCCTTGAAAATTCTGTTCTTGGCTTTTCAATCAGTTGTATTGAAAGCTTTTGTTCTTTCATAAAATCATATAACATTTAAACTACAATGACAAAATATTGTTCTTCTTTCTCTTCCTCCGTATACCTTTCAGTGGGGAGGAGCCTATACCCAATTGTGCCAGTCCTGTCGGTCCCGTGCCAACAGCATCACCTACTTTCTGTTTTACCCCTTTCCTCTCCCAACTTGCGAACCTATTCTCTATATGTAGTTCATAGCTGTCCATTTGTTTGGAGGCTAAAAAAAAAAAAAAAAAAATGAGGGTCGCGGGTAGATACTTCCTTACAGACCCTTTCAGGAACAAATCTCTGTCAGGGACCTAGCAACCCTGCCCAGGTCAGCTCTTGTTCTGCCCTATTCCCATATCCCAGGGGAGCATGACCTATTCCTATATTCCATCCATCATAAGTACATCCTGATTTATCCTTACTTCCACCTCGCCTCCTGGGGAACAGTGGGCCAGTTATCCCAAGGTAATGGGATCTCCTTTACTGACTCAATAACCCATAATTGAGTTAAGTGATTTAGAGAAGATATAGAAAAATATTGCATAATATATAAATATTCCTCAAGGCAGGGAGGGTCATTGCATGGGCACCAAGACCCTGAGTTCAATACATCATGCAACCCCATCAGAACAGTACACTGAAACATCATACTTCATGCACCAACATTATGCAAAGGTCACTAACAGTGTGTACTGCAAGGTTACCCCTCCTAGAAAGCTATCCCAAATGGGAGAGAAGGTCTACAGCTCTAAGGTGTTAGCCCCACCAGCAGGCTAGAGTACGGAAATAGTGTTGATGGCTTCCCTACCTCAATAACAATCGTCTTGAAACCTCATACAACAGCTTGGATTGTAACAGCTCAAATTGGAAAAGATCCTGCAGGACTCCCAGAACGCTTTGTCCCTTTATACACCAGGCCCATTACAACTCCCCTAAGAGCAAATAGACAAATATGATCTCTGAGTATTACTGCCATTTGCTAGATGCGGGGTTGGGGAGAAGAAAGAACATGACATATCTTATAGCAGCAATGAACATCACCACACTTTATTTTTGAACAAATAAAGTAGAAAATAATACACAAATTGAAGCAAAAAAGCATATTTTGGTGATTGAGCATGCATTTTTCAAATGTCAGCTTAATATAAAGATAAAAAAAGAATATATACATCTAAATTTATACTTATGTATTCAATATAATAATTCGGGAGAAAAGAAAGTTTTAAAAACTATTTGAAATTAACTACTAAAAATTATTAATTTTGTTTATTTTTAAAAAAAAATGACAGAAAATGATTTTGAGGTGAACCAAGGAATAATTATTATACAGATAGATAGGTAATTTTACAATTTTAATTTATAACTAAGAATGAAAACAAATATTGGCAATAAAAGGAAAATAAAATATAAGCATTAAAAGTAAATCAATTTTGCATACTTTACAGAAAAAACAGCCTTCTGTGTAAAAAGTCTTGTAAATTAAAGAATGTAAAAATACTGCCAGGTCGCTATTAATCAGGTCATTTGGGAGGGGCCTTGTAATAAGCAAGGCTCCTAGATCTATCATACAGCCGAGAAGCAAATGATATCTACGGAAATTACAAGTATTTTTTATGAATTTCTATTTTCCGTTCCAAATATATATGATAATAAGACTTTGGATGGCTAATAATGTTAAAATTAGTGCATACACTTTAAGAAAATAAATTGCATAAATTTGATCTAGAGTTTCCAAAGAATTATAATGGAACCTGAAAAATTCAAAACAATTAAATAAAGGAAAACTAGTGAATATTAAAAAAAAACTATTATCAGAAACAACCGTGCAAAGTTGAATGAAATATTTTAGTTTGGGATTCTAACATTCAAAGAATAGCACTAAAAAAGAAATACAGAAATGGGAATAGTAAAACAGTAAATAAGTTATTTTGACAAGAAAAATAAAAGTTATATAAAAAAAAATTACAAGTTTGCTGACAGTATTCTGTGGTTACTTCTGCACCTCTAATATTTGCATTAAGTCATCAAGGTATTGTAAAAAGTTAAATTTCATTGATATTCTTGGAGTATGTTCTATTAGGGCTACTTTGAGTTGTTGGAAGAACCTGATGATTTGTAGAACATTTTACATTTCCAAGGCATGCACTATTGGGTTAAGATTTTAACTGTGCCTATTGAAAAATGCTGCCCTCAAATTCAAGCTTCACCGTGAGGGCTCTATTATTGATATAGTCACTCAACACCATTTTTTATGATTGGAACAACATAATCTTGAAGGATGTCTTCAATATGTCTGATGATATTTGCAATGCCATTATCATAAATCTTTTACTGTGTGGGCATTTGCACAAAATTATGCAGACACCATCACTAATCCTCCATAATAACTAGATAAATAGAACAGTGAATGTCTTCTCAACTCTCCTTTCCTTATATCAGGTGATTTCAAAGTAAATATTGACTCATTAGTGGGCAATAAATGAGAAACATTTCTATATTTTTACAATCTAAGTATTTCCAGGAAAACAGAAATTCTTTCTTTTATCAGTGTCCTCCCAGTAAGAAGTGGACCCATTGCTTGTCATCATAAATTCATACAACCTTCATCTAAGTATTCTTTGATTTAACTGAAATTCCATTGACAGTAAAAAACTCAGTTTTTTAAAAAATATTTTATTATCTAAGTAATCTTTGTAAATTGTGCTAATTCTCATTTCTTTCTTTTTTGTGTTGAAGAAATTGGGCCGGGTAGAGGTCACTGAATGAAATTCTCAAGTAATTTCAGATGATATTTATTGTTAGCCAACGTTTCGACCTACGTTGTAGGTCTTCTTCAGGGCTATAAGCAAAATACAGACAATTTAAGAAAGCGGTATGAATATATTAAAACATTTTAAATATAGATAAACTAAAAGAAGGTGAATACAGGCAAAAATTGATTGAATGACCTTCTTGACTCCATCATCCCTCTATTCCCCCATGACATCTTCCTCATCAAGAAATATGTCGATGACCTCCTTTTAGTTCTCAATCCTGAAAAAATCCCTGAAATACTAGTAGCCTTTAACTCCTACCATCCCCGTCTCAAATTTACCATAGAAACTGAAACCAATCACACCCTCCCCTTTCTTGACCTCCTCATTATAAGAAATAATGATAACTCCTTGTCCTTTGATTGGTACACCAAACCCACATATTCCGGCAGACTCCTCAATTTCTTCTCACAGCATCCTTACCACCAGAAGATCAATACAGCAAAAAACCTTATTCACCGGTGTTTATCCCTATCAGACACCCAATTTCGACCAACCAACATCCTACGAATCCAAAACATACTACTCTCTTATAACTTCCCAGCTCACATTACCAATAAACTACTAGACCCCCTTAAACACCCTAGTAATGTAATTTACCCCTCCCCGTACCCAACAGTACCGAACCCCAGTTCCTTCATATACCGATCTTTTCCTTATATTCCTGGTATGTCTGACAATATCCAAAAAATCTTAAATCTTACCTTTCCCAACCTTCGCCTTGGTTTTAAGCCATATCACAAATTATCCCAACTATTCACATATTTAAAAGACCCGATCCCCATTAAAAATCTCTCCAACATTGTTTACCGCATCTCCTGCTCTGCCCCAAACTGTACCTCCTCCTACATTGGGGAAACAAAAAACCACTTTTACAGACGACTATCACAACATAAGACCTCTATATCTACCCGGAATATATCTGCTTCCAAATTATCAGAACATGCCTTAACCCTTAACCACACCTTTAACTTTGACCAATCCTCTGTTCTCGCCACTGTTCCTAATTATACCAAAAGACTAATTACAGAATCATTATACATTAACCTAGAAAAAAATCCGTTAAACACAAAGACTGACAAAAATAACCTATCAATAGTTTACAGACACATACTAGACCTAATACAAAATAACTAACCACCCCCACTTCCTAATGACTTTCTCCTCCCCCCCCCCTCTCAGCGTGCCAATATTATATGTATGTGTACAAGTAGGTATGTTTGTCTGTGTGTGTGTGTGTGTGTGTGTGTGTGTGTGTGTGTGTGTGTGTGTGTATATATATATATATATATATATATATATATATATATATATACATATACATACGAGTATGTGTATGTGAGTGTGTGTGTGTGTATGGATTTTCAAGTCTTTATATTAGGCTTCTACACTATTTGCTTCTTTCCCTTTATACGTTACTTATAGCCATTGTAACGGCTTTTATATTCTGAGAAATTTTTTTACACTTAGTAAGGGTGGGGAACCATCCTTCCTTCTCAATTATATCAGTCAGTGTTTCATAGCCAGAGAGGACCCACCCCCCGTCCCACCCCCACAGGTAACTTATGTTTTGCACTATTTACTCACCCTCCCTCCTCCATTTCATTTTAATTTCTTTCCCTCATAACCTAAAACAGTACTATACCCAATTTACCGTTATTATCACTACTTCCAAGCTCACTATTACTGTAAGGCGTTTATTTGTTTTAGTTATCTATATACCACCCTAAATATTCATCAATATTCATCAATATATATCATAATTCCAATATAGCCTGTTATTAGCCTGTTAATTAGTCCAATATAGCCTGATTGTATTATCACGTACCTTACTTAAAACATACCTACTTTTATACATTTGATATTTTGATATTTTATTTGATATTTTACACTTTTATAAACTGTCTTCTTACATTCTCTTATGCAATTAATATTCTTTACACTATTATAAAGTATTTTCTACCTATTAATATTAATACTGTATTTTCTAAAATAATTTTTATTTTCAATTTTATTCTATTTTATATAATTCGTTTCTAGATTTTTATAATTTTACAATTTTTATTTCTTCTTTTTTATTACCTATAATTTTAGTGCGTAATTCTTATCACTTTCTAATTTACCCATATCATTTCACATTCCTATTGTATATTCAGTTTTTATTTATCTGTAATACCTTAATTTTTTAACTGTCAACACTTTCTGTTTTATTATTATTTTCTTCATGTTTTATTATTATTTTCTACATTTTAACCTTCATAATTACTTTACTGTACACCTTTATCAATTTTTATCATCATTATTACACATAATTATCAATTTTTGCCTGTATTCACCTTCTTTTAGTTTATCTATATTTAAAATGTTTTAATATATTCATACCGCTTTCTTAAATTGTCTGTATTTTGCTTATAGCCCTGAAGAAGACCTACAACGTAGGTCGAAACGTTGGCTAACAATAAATATCATCTGAAATTACTTGAGAATTTCATTCAGTGACCTCTACCCGGACCAATTTCTTCAACATAAATTATCATAGGTCAACAATTATTATCAATATTCTTTCTTTTTTCTTAGAGATAAGAATTATCTTTCATCGCTTTCTGTCCTGGAGAACTTGGACTGTTTATATACGAGCTGCTTTTGGTGTTTCATTTGATAGAATAAATAGGACTCTTAAAAAATTAAACAATTAACTGAACGAGATATGATTAACCAAATAATAAAAATTTAAAATTACTAAAATAATTAATCATGTATGCTAGTAAAACAAAATGGTATTAACATACCTGTAAATAAACAAAAATGTATCTGTAAAATACAATAAATATGTGTGTACGTGTTTATATATCGTGTACATACATCCTATATAGTGTAGACATATCTGTGGCACCTGTGCATAGTGGGCTAAGTCGAATTTTGTGAATTTCAAGCTATCTACTTAGAATCGTAATTTTTTCCTCTTTCCTTGTGTCTAACACGCTAAGTGTTCCGTCCATTGCAATGAAGGATTCCTTTGTGAATCGTGGGCTGATACTCCAATCTTGAACTTAAAATAAGTTCAGAAAAATTACGATTCTAAGTAGATAGCTTGAAATTCACAAAATTCGACTTAGCCCACTATGCACAGGTGTCACAGATATCTATTTTTTCTTCTAATTCAGTTGTTCACACATCCAGTTACGTATTAAAAAAAATAAACTGTCATAGTTGTTTGTATTTTTTTGTTGTTTTGCTTTTCATAAAATTTGTGTTACATTTGTTACTATAAATTGTTTCTCTTATTTTATTTACTGTTATCTTATTTCAATTTGTTTTCTTAATTTGTTTAAATTGTTATAGGAGGTAATTCGCATTTTTTTCATTTATTTTTTTAAAATTTATTTCATTTATAAATTAATTTAATTGTAATAATTAACTAAATGTTATTATAATATACTCTAAGAAATAATAGCTTATGGATTACTATTTATATTGTTATTTTAAAAGGAAATATCCCAGAATAAATGAAGAATAAATCAACATTATTATTATTAAAACTGAATTTTGCAAGATTTTAGATATAAACATCCAACCTTTTTGTATAAAAGTTTGTTTGGTTCGTTAACGTCACTTAATGCTGCTATGGCTTATCGAATGATGCTACAGTGTGAGTTCTAAATTTTGCCTAATTATTGATTAATTAGGATGGGGATCTTTAATGAGTACCTGTTCATGCAGTATGACTGAATCTCATTTAGCTCTCTCTTTGAAAGATTTTACCCTTTTTTTACATTTTGGATTCATTACTTCATTAATCTCTATGAATGAAATTTTATTTATTCAGAAATATGCTAATTTTTCAGTATTAATAGAAAAAAAATATTTGAATAGATTATGGACACTGAGAACAATTTACAGTTTGTTTTTGAGAACATTAAAAAATTAGCAGATCATGAAAGCTCGATGTGAATGCTTTTGTTTGTTTTTTTGGGAGGGGGAGGAGACATTTATACATTGCCTTTGCTGATTAGGAGTAAGCTAACAAAATATGAACTAGAAAATTTTTTCTATGTGAGTATATTTATGCATCTTTTGGTTTTTGGTAATAAATACCAATGATTACGCCCCATATTTCCACTTGTGATTTTTCTTTAATAATCATATGAATAATAAATAATATTCATTTTTCTGCTTTCGAAATGATTTTTATTCCCAAATTATTGATAGTTAAATAATATAAGACAGCTGTTGTTTTAGTAATGAGTATCGACATATATGGGAGAGGGACTGTACCGCTACAACCCAAGAAGGGGCTTGACTTCAATACATGTTAGATACGGTGCTGTTTCAAATTCAACAGTTTTTTAGGGAGACGAATTAACCTATATTGTACTTAACTGTCAGTTTTTTTCCACTATTATGGATATCAAATTTATAGCTCTGAGTGAGCCACAAGGTCACAAAGGCTGATAACTTAATAAAAGATTCATCCTTCCCAAAGAGGTCTCTAAATAGAAATCTACAGATTAGTAGCTCTACACACCCAACATGTATAGTTGGTGTTAGTTACACAGTTAAAATGATCCGCTAATAATATTTGAAAGTACGTTAAACAAATCTGGCAAAATGTTTTGTATTTGTGGACAAGACTTTCAGTTAATCTGAATAAATAAATAGGTAAATAGAACAAAACTAAACCTGTTGTCTTTCACTAACTCCTTTACTAGTTTTTCCCAAAGCTTTTATTAAACCACAGGGTTTTTATGTCCCACTTTGGTATTGCATAGGATCCCTCTCTTGAAATAAGATGTGCATTATATCTAAAACACCTTGTTCCTAGATGAAAGAACAGATGCCTAACATGTAACCTGGAGGTGGCTATTCCCAATGTCTTCTTGGGATGACTCACCCTGTGACTATTTATACTTGATATGGTCCTAGGGTTAAGTGTTATCCACCACTTGGGTGCAATCTTAGAAGACTCTTCAATGTTGGACGGTACCTTTTATTTAGCTCATCTATGAAATAGAACAATTGTCGTAAATAACTATTAATACGAGCATATCTAAACATAGTCTTAGTCATATCTTACCAACATGCGTAATCTAAGATTAAAACTAATAAAGATAACGATAAAGATAAAGATAAGTTTTATACATTCAATATATTTAATACAATGACTAAAATCAAAATATTTAAAAAAAGTAGAAAAATATCACATTTTTCATTACTGTTAAATACAAAAATATTTTTCATGTGTGTTGAAAAAAACTTCTTGGAGCACTATTTATTTGTTAAAAAGTGTTAAATCATAAAAAAAAAACCAGTTGATTTAACGCATAACCTAATCACAAATGTCTGAATTAATAATAAAAACACAACCATTATGGTATTAAGAATATTTAAAAAATATATACATTTTTAATTCTATGCATTAACAATTTTGATAATTTTTTTATTTAGTACTTAAAGTTCCAACCAACACCAATTAAGACATACAGGGCTAAATTAACACTAATATAGTAAATGTATTTTATCTTAATACGGAGGAGTAGAAATGTTAAGCAGACTTTCCTGTTTTGTTTTATTGTTCTAGATAGGCACCTTCACATTAAAATTAATAAAACACTTTAATTTACATTCATATAAAAATAAATTACCCTTAATTTTTTTTTTATGTGAAAAAATAAATAATTTTTTAACAGTAATACAAGGTCATGTGGTAAGCATCTAATCTTCAATATTTTTCATAATGCATAGAAAGAGTTCGTACCAACCTTAAAAGTGTTCCCTGACCATATAAGATATCTGATTTGAAAGAATTTTTTAATCCATTTGGGTTTAGTAAACATGGTCTACTATATATATATGTGTATATATATATATATATATATATATATATATATATATATATATATATATATATATATATATATATATATATAGGTCTGCTACAATACTTAAAGAATTATGTTATGATTTAGTATACTTCTACAATACTAAAAATATAACTAAATTAATTCAAGCAATAGACTAACTCAGGAAAGGAGGAAGGTAAAATCATTAGAAAAACTAATTTTTCAAACAACAGAATGTAATGCATAATTTCGTCTGTATATCTCCAAACAAATGAAATGATTTAGCATTTTAAAAAATATGTTCGTCATATCACATTAAAAATGAATTTTAAGTTATTCTGAATTCTTATTTTAATTCTTAGTTCACTCAGAGGATTATCTTAAGGGGAAACATTAAACCATCTTTCTCAAGAGATTAAAATGATTTGCTATCAGAATATATTTCAAAAAATACTTTATAATACATTATTAAACAGAAAATTTTTTAAATTTCAAATTTAGTGGCAACAAAAGATATTTTTGATTCTGTGCTATATATATGCAAACTAACATACATTAAAATACAAGTTAATTTTGGTTTTCTTGATAGTTGATAATGAAGTTTTTATTTTAACTAATTTGAAAATTTACAAAATTCTTGTAGGAAGGATGGGGTTTTTCAGTGTTAAAACAGGCTTAATAAATTCAATAAATAAAAAGATTTATTTTCACTTAACAACACTAAAAAACAGATATTAAAAATAAATCCTATTACTAATTATTAAAATGAAACTTGATTAATCATTAAATTATTTCATAAGTATGTCAAACAGATTATATTAAAATCTGTGCCCTATACAATATTCACAATTACTTCTGAGACCAAATTAGTTTTAATATAACTTTTAAAAAATAGATTCATAACGAATCTCCTCCATTTTTAATATCTAGCTTATTCCCATTTGTCCTTACCGTATAGTAAAAATTGGAAACCACATCTTTCTCTGTCACAGGAAGAGTTTTAAAATGTTTTTGCAACACTTCAGCTAACTGTGGCTTGTTCAAACCTGGCCTGGTAGGTACCTTGAAATGCCTCTTATACCTACGAAGGGTATTAATCTGAAGCTGGCCTAGGTCAATCTCAGGATATTCAATATCACCTCCCTCGATTGAGTCATCTTCTGAATCTTTCCTCCTCCTCTTAGTTCTTGCGGACTGAATCATACACTTATGGTGATCACAAATGTAGATATGCCTTGCGTTTTGGTCAAGATGAAGCTTGAGGCGACGCTGTGTCACAATTTTCTGAATTCTTTTGCTGTAAGATGCATTTCCTGCAGGCCTTTGGCATCTACCACCTTCATCAACTAAGCAGCATATTTGATCAGGCGGCCCTCGAGAATCTTCTTCACCTGTGCTAAAACCATTAGCACTTTCTCCACGATGCATTCTCCACCTACAATTAAAAATGCTTTAGGATTTTGCAACACAGAAAAAAACAACACAATCTACTGAAAATTCCACTGATTAGGTGAAAACATTATCTATTGACTTTATAAAGTAATATATTCAACATAATATATTCAAATTGAAGCATACTTACATTGATCCTTCTGTTTATTTCACAATGCACATAAAATCTGAACAGATTCGCAAAAATAACAGACAAATATCCATAAGTGTTATCAGTCCATAAAGCTTTTGTAAGCGTCTTTTCGAAATTTTCACATTTAACTATATTTCCTTAAATTTTGGACATAAAATTTTCAAATCACTAACTTAGACAACATTCTGCACGAATTAAGGATTAAAAGTGTCCAAATAAACTATCTTATGACAAGATTGTTACAGTAAACATTCAAACGCTACTCCGCAGGTGGCAACACCAGTAACCTATCTATCACAACTTGTTCAGGTTATAGTAAGGTTATGTTGTATCCTTAAACTCGTGGTGTTGTTGGCTCTCACATTTCAACTTGAATAAAGTCTTATAATTTTTGTGTTCGGTTTTCTAGATTATTCGTTCAGTTATAAATTATTGGTGATAGCTAAGTTATAAAGTGGTGGTATTCTTGAATTTTTGAGAAGTGTTAAGAGAAATCTGTGAAGTATTTAGAATACACGTGAGTAAAAAATTTATAATATGGAAGAAAAGGAAAGTACAGATCAGGATACTAATAGCGAAGAAGAAACTACCGAAAGTAGTAGCGATGATGAAGAAATTGTAGATGCAGTGTCTGATAAAGACTTTTTCAAAACTCTTAGTTGTCTTAAAAACAAGGATCCAAGTATATATGACCACAATGTCAAGTTTTTTCCCGATTCAGTCAAAAATGAAATTAATAGGAAAAAGAAAGAAGGTGGTGAAAAATCAGTGTTTGTTAAAGACTATGTAGTTGGTGTTGTCGATGACGAATCTGAAGATGATTCCGAAGAACCTAAACCATTAACATATGTTGAAGAGCAAGAAGCTCTTAAGAAGTTTTTTAAAAATGCGTTGGAAGGTGATTCAGGTTCTGATGATGAAGTTTTTATGCAGGTAAAAGTAAAAAATGAAAAAACTAAAGAAGAGGAGGAAGCTGATTATATCCAGTTTCTGAAAGGTGTTAAGTCTGAATTAGGTAACAAAGAAGAGGAAAAAGAACTGAAGCCGCTTTGCGAGTTTTGGAACAGCAAAAATTTAGATGAAAATGAGCAGTTTTTAAAAGATTACATATTAAATAGAAAGTATTTAGGTGAAGAATCAACGAATTTGCCTCTCAATGAAAATTTATCCGAAGATGAAAGAGAACTGGAAGAGCAGGCTGAGTTCGAGGACCGATACAATAGGAGATTTGAAACAGAAGAAAATCTTCAGATTAAGAGATTTCCTAGACATGTTGAAGGATCGTTAAGGCGTAAAGATGATTCCAGAAAAAAGAAAAGAGCAGAAATTGCACAAAGAAAGAAGGAAGAAAAGGCTAAGAAACATCAGGAAATAAAGAAGAAGCAGAAAGAAAAACTTGCTGAGATTGAAGAAAGGATACAGAAATTAAAAGAATTAACTGGTAATTCAGAACTTGGTTTCAAAGATGACGAAATTTTAGAAGATTTCGATGCTGAAAAACATGACCAAAAGATGAAGGAATTCTTTAATGAAGATTATTACAATCAGGAGGAAGAAGAACACCCTGGATTCAATGCAGATGACTATAATTGGGATTATGGAGACATAAATATGGACTGCGAAGCAGAAAATATTGAAGGTGAAAGTAAAAAACTTACCAGGACAAAGAAGAAGAAACTTAAAAAGAAAAAAGCATTTAGTGACATAATGGATATCGCTAAACCTTCTTTTGATCCAAAGGTTCACAATAATTTCAAAGAATACTTTGACGAATATTATAATCTTGACTGTGAAGACTTCATTGATGATCTTCCTTGTAGATTTAAATATAGAGAAGTTGTTCCTAATGATTATGGATTATCTGTGGAGGAAATATTAATGGCAGATGACAGTGAGTTAAATAAATGGGTCCCTGTTAAAAAAATCTGCAAACGTCGCCCAGAACATGTGGAAAAGAATGAGGTAAAGATATATTCAATGAAAGCTAGAGATGAAAACTTGAAAAGAAAAATTTTTTGCAGTTTGTACTCTGAAGATAAAGATGATTCATTACATGATAGTTCTACTTCTGATATAAAAAGTAATATAAATAGTCCCCAAATGAACAGTAAAAAGAAGAAAAACAAAAACAAACAAAGTGCACACAGCAATGAAAATGTATTTCATGAGCCAGAACATAGTAGAAATCAAAAGATAAAACAAGAAAATGGTGAGAATTTTCAGGATAGCCTCGTTGAGTCAAATAATATTTCAGATTTATCTGAAAATGCTACCAAATTAGAAACAAAACGGAAACGAAAACATACTGAAGAAGAGGAAACTTCATCAGCAACTCATTCTAGAAATGAAGACTTCATGGATGATAATTATCAGGCAGAAAAAAGTTTCAATGAATTTTCGGAAGAACAAGATTCACCTTTGCAGAATTCGGGTAAGAAAAAGGTTAAAAAACAAAAGATTGATAAATCATCATTAGAAAATGATAATGATATATTGAATGGAGATGGAGGAAATGATAACGTGATTGCTCATGAAGAAGGTAAAGAAAGTGTCATTGAGAAGGAAAATTCTAAGTCCGAAGAGAATTTCGCAGGTGTTCCAAAAAAGAAAAGAAAGAAAAAGAAGTCTGGACAGCAAGAAGCCAACAAATCTTTTTCACAAGAAAATGCCAAAACTGATGTTGATGTAATAAACAAGAATCAAGATGGAAGATTCAGCAATCCAAGAAATGGTAAGAAGAAATTCAAAAGCAATTTTAAAACAAGAAAGGCGAGAGATATAACAGATCTTTCAGATAACAGGCTACTTGCTTATGGATTGAAACCTAAGCAGTTTAGGGCAAAGATCAAATACTCTAAAAAGAAGTAATGTTTAATAAATTTCATGTAAATACAAATAGATAAGCAAAACTATTTCTATCAAATTTGCAATATTCTGATTTTTTTAACAGATTCTCTTTTTTGTAGATACTTAGGAAAAATTGTAAATATTTATAAATAAAATTGTTTTGTTAAAAAATATTTACTATTAACAAGAATTTTCATTTCTAAGGTAATTTATGAATTATTAAGATCATATCTAATGGTAAAAAAAACTATTAAACTACTATTTCATTTCTAATGGGGATAAAAACTATAACCCTTAATAGTGATCCTTTTTTCTTTATTATATTATATTTATTTAGTCTTAATGATCATGAACATATTAGTTTACTGTTAAAATTTCCTGAAATTATTAATTTATGACAAAAATTTATTAATAAGTATTTTTATCGTCCTGTTATCTCAGACGGTTAGAGTACTGTGCTTGAGATGTGGAAGACCCGGGTTCGAATCCAGGCCAGGACAAATCTTTTCTCTTCAAAATAAAAATATTTAAAAATAATCTCCACCTAAAGAATAATAAATAAAAATAAATTATAAGTATTTTAGTTAGAAACTTAAGCCTTTTTTTTTTTAGTTTTCTAATTATATCTTGACAATTAGTGTTATGTGCCTATTTTTGAATTTTGTTCTTTTAAATTGACTGAATAGCTTCCCATTTTTTATGAACTGGATAAGCCATTTTATTGAGCTTTAGGTTGGCCTCTTCTACGTTTCTTGATTCTAGACCTGATCATAAAACTCCTCCTCTCACCTCTTTTCAAACAGATTTATCTTATTCTGTTAATCTAGGACTTTTTAATTTCAGCCTCAGTTCTGGCTCTCCCATTTTAGATTTTTTAGGCTACCTTTCAAAAGTTTTCCTGGTCTATGGTCCGTCTTTTCCTTGATCTTATCGCCGAGTACATTGTCTTTTGTGGTTTTATTCTCCTTTCGGTTATAATTTTTTCAAATGTATGTGTTATTTTTGCTAATTCTCTTAGTTATGTTCCAATGTGCATATAATCTTATAATTTTTCAAACTTCATTCCTTTGATTTATATTAAAGTATTCCTAATTTAATTTGTAGACGTGTATTTTTTTATCTACAGGTACAGTTTGATTGTTATAAACCAATATTAATTTATAAATAAGAAATTGCTTTCTTTCCACCTTTATGAGTGTCCATTTGTTGTTTTTATTTTTATCCTTGAAAACAAATGTTAACCGATCCAACCACTGTTTATCTCACCATTTATTTATTTTATCAATAACTTTTAACTTTTATCTTGATCGTACTAAATATTTTTAAAAACAATGATAATGATATAACTGCTTATGATTTTATTTATTTTTCTGTTGATTACATTAAAAAATATGTGTATATATTACAAGAAAGTAAACATTTTTATTGAATTTATAATTTCTAAAAAATGTAAGTAGAATATTCACTGTTTTTGAATTTTATTTTAATGGGATAAAGATTTAATTATTTCAAGTTTTCCCCACAGTTGATCAAACTTTATTGTTCCATTTATATGAGTTTACTGCTAAGAATAAATCATAATTAATTAATATTATCATGAACGAATCGTTGCTTGTCATTTTAAAATAGAACAATGGTGTGGAAGCAGCCTCTCACTATCGCTGTGAGTGGAGTTTGGAATATTTATAATAACAAAGCCTATCACCACTCCATGGCACCTCTCCATTTTCTTACCAACAGGTGAGTGATTTGTGATTATGTATGTGCATGTATCAAGGAGAACATGGAATTGGATCTTTTCACAAAAACATTAGGTAATTATATCTTAGCCTCCTATCCAAAAATGATAAATAATTGTGGAAATTTTACGCATATTTAAAATTATTATCAGGTTTTGCAGTTTTCTCACATCCCAGTTCCCAATACACCTTCCCTACAATATTCCCTGCCCATGAAATCCTCCTTTGTCAGACCTCTTGCTACCATTTCTTCGCTGACTTCTATCCACTGCTTCAGAGGTCCTCTTCTCTTCTCAGGGCAATATTTAAGTGTCTCATCCATTCTCATGATGTGCCCATACCATAGCAATCTTATTTCACTGATGTCATTGAGTATGTTGAGCTTAGCCCCACCTTTCTTATAACCTCATTAGAAACCTCCTGTGACCTGGATTCTTCTCCAGAAATCTAATTCTAGAGCCACTTATTTATTTGCATATTGTTTTACTAGTGTCCTAGAATATCCATGTACTTTAATATATTTTATTACAATATATACTATAAATGCTGACAATGCTATATTTTTTTAATAGCAATTTTAACTAGTCAGTTGATTATTCCTCTCCATCAGTTTTTCACTCCTTAATGGTTAAAGCGTTATAACAAGATGTAATTTAGTACTGAAAGAATTTGCGTGGAGCGATTGGAATGGAGTGCTCGTCGGCGACCGATTTCAATCATGTCTTCATTGTTTTGATGCGCAAGACTTCTTTTACACTACCTTGATGGCCATACGGATTTCTGCAACTTCTTAAGACGTATTATTCCATTGTTTTCTTTGTTAATATCCCATCACATATTCCAGCATATGATAGATATGATCTATGTTGATGATGTGAGAAATGTTTCATTGTCGTCTTTGGTAATTTCAAGCTCCTTGGTAGTTGAACGTTTTCCACTAATGCAATTATAAGCTAATATTATTGATTCTTTGGAGAAATTTGCTATTACAAAGAAACTTTTTGGTTATTTCATATTAATGGAATCAGCGGTTTAAAAAATAATAATCTAAGAGCCGCCAGCATTATTTTATCGAGTTGTTTGTTTATTTTACCAAGCAAGAACAATGGAATGTTTCAGAGAGTTTCTGTATATAATTCAACAGTGCTTTTTACCTTTTTTTTTAACCAGGAACGTTGACACAATTTCTTGCAGGAGGGAAAAAAGTATTTTCCTATTACAAATTTATTTTCTATTAAAAATAAATTGTAAAAAATGCTATTGGAATTGATTACTGGAGTATAATTTAAATCTTTATTTAAAATATTTCTTTCTATGAAATTCGAAGATAGATTATCATTTTGTATTTTTAAATAACTTTTAATTAGAGAACGATAAACTCTCATGACTACTCTTTATAAATTCCGAAGTCACACTTATACCTTTTGGTTCTTCACCCAAAAGGTATAAGTGGGGATCATTCTTATTTATTATTAAATTGTGAACTTTTTATTAATTTTGTTTTACTTCATTAATGTGCATTGATATGAACTCTACGTCAGGCTATGGTATGAAGACTGACGTCAGACTAATTTTGCTGATTTCGATTTCGTAATCGTATTTGCATTATTATGACCGTATTTTTCTAGTTTGAGTAAATACTACTTATGATATAAGGTTTATGAGGCTTGTAAAATTTAAAAAATAAAGATTGAACACCATTCATAAAAAGCAGCACAAAATGTACTTTAATGCACCTACAGTTGTAATATATTTCACTTTACTGAGAGATGGAAAGCGGGGTATTTTTGTGTTTAGAGTGCTGAGTTGCTGTTCACAAGGTCCGGGCTTAAATACAGCTCTATAAAGTAAGTAATCTTAATTGGGGGAAAAACCTGGTAGTTGAGTGGGATATCGGACAAATGACCTCCCTGCACAATCGGTTTCCTATAAACAGAACAACCTCACAATCTCTACCATCTACTGAGACCAAGAACTTTCCTGTAGGTTTTTGTTTTTATTCCAAATGTTATGGCTGTGTTTTTTTAAAATCATATCATTAAAAAAATCGTTTATTATTTTAAATTTATCTATAAATAAAAAATACATCATAATTTTTAATTGTATACACCACACAGTCTCTATCATGTGCTCAACCAAATACTCTAGACAAGACAGTTTTTTTTTTTTTGAAACGCTGTTACTGATAAATTATTTGTTCTATTATAAATATAGATATTAAACAGCCGTCGATTGACTCTGTGGAATATGTAGACTCTCTTAGGGCTCACCCAGCCTCTATAATTTGGGTACCTCTGCCGTGATCTCAGTCCTAACCAACATCAGTTAGTTGTTACAGACAGTCCTTATCAAGTAATGTACCAAGACCTATTATGGTCGTAGATTTTCAGTTTTTAACTGAAGATTTTTGGCACAACCGTAGGCTTAAAATTTGTAGCCCCTAACACATACTAAATACTTCGTGAGCTATAGTTAAACAGGCCTCTTTTTTTTTTTAACGTACAGATACGTACGTACACTGCAATCGCTCTATATTCTATATTTATTCTTTTAGAATTAATTAATAATGTGATTACAAGTTAATGGTGAAGCCTTGACCATAGAATGGTTGTACTACATTCCATCGGGAGATTCCTGTGTGACTCAGCACGGTTCCAGTGAATCACTTCCTCGGCCTCCAAATGACTCCTGGCTAGATGATCCGATGTTTCACTTGGACGGATGCCTCCGAAAACAGCCAGTTTTCCCTCTAATTTGTGGTTATTTTCTGAGAAAATCGGTCTTTACCAGCGTGGCAATGACGTTAGTGACTGATGTAAGTGGGATTTTTACTGTTCGTGGGATCCCCTCAATGTTTGTAAAATAATTGAATAGTGCTAAAACATTTCCGTGGGATGCCATGATATGAAACCAATAGAAAACACACATATATATTATTTCTTTTTGTTCTTGATATTCTGTCAATACTTATTAAACTATCTTTTGGTGACGTGTGAGAAAAAAAAGCTTTTACTGAACCGAATTAAATCACCCACTTGTCTAAATATAAAATATGCACTTGTACGACTAGGATACAATGCACTAGCATTGTATTCTGGAATATCAAATATTATTTTCTGGGAATATTAATTTATGTACTAACATAAATTAAACTTACAAATTGATGATGAAATTTGTAACTTCATCACTCTATCAATATGCCTGTACAATATTGATAATAGACTGAATCTCAAGATCAGGAGGAAAAAATATTCCGGTTTTGTGTTGAATTCACGTTGTCAATTAAGTAATTATTTAATGTAGGCAAACATCGTATAGAAAATCGAAAAGCGAAAATCGGAATATAGCTGTCATTTTATACTGCCGATTCTTTTACAGTTTTCAAGAAAAATGTTATAATTTTTTTCTAAGCAAACTAGTTTGTTAGAATTACATTGTATAATTATTTTAAAAAATATATCAATTAGCCCTCATCTGAATCTGACAAGTATTGACGAGCAATTTATGAATAGAGTTTTCGGGGAATATTAATGGGAGAAACAATCTGAATCGAAATACGTATTTAAGATTAGTATATTGTTCCTTGGGATAATATACAGAAACATTTTAGCGAAAATCTGTCTACTGGTGACATTTTATAAATATATATGTTTTGAACATTTTTTAAAAACAATTTTTGCGGAAAACGTTTAACTTTTTTTCTTCTATCAAACTTGTTATATCGTTAAACAATTAAATTGTCCTAAATACCCGCTTTTAGTAAAAAAATCTAACTGGGCTAAATTTTTACTAAAGTACTTTTAAATTTATAAGTGCTAGTAGGGTTAAAAATTATATTATACATGACAATATAGTATGATGATGCTATAGAATCCTGAATTATGAGGTAGATGGAGGAATCATTTTTCTCTATGATACATCTTTTGGTTGTTTTATTTTTTAAATCTCGGACCTTTTAGAGAAGTGGAAGTTGGTTCCTATTGTGTTTCCTAAGTATAGTATAGTGTTCCTTATTCTCTAAGGATCTAAAACTTCCTTGATCTCTCTGATTTGGATTCTTCCTTAATTTAATACCAGATTTCAATGATTTAATTATTTCTCGAAGAAACTCTTTTGATATTCTCATTGCTGCTTTTGGAACACCCTTGCCTTTTCATTTCTTCGTGGTTGTCTCTCATTATCATTTTCCTTCGAACGCCACTTTTCCCATCAACTCCTCATTAATAACTCATTTGCACAAAGCCAGCCTGTAGTTTTTGATATTTTCAATTCATGTACATAAATATCATTTTACTCCACTCTTAGAATTGTTCAGTCAACTGTTTTCCATTTAAATTTAAATGTCATTTCATTCTTTGAGAGTGAAATAATGAAAATATACTCGTATATATATTTTGTTATGTTGATTATTTATTCGAGAAGCGTTTGACATTCTTTTGTTGAGTTGTGGTGTTTGCTCATTGGTTATTTGTTTAATGTCAATTTATGCTGCTTTGACTAATCGGACGATGTTACCACTATACCACAGGGATCCAAAGATTTTCCGTTAAATACAAAATAAAACGATTTGTTTAGCTCACTTATTTATTTTAAATAAATAAAAAATGTAATAATAATGAAGATGTGAGTGAATGGTTGTACCATATTTTCCCAAAATTTATGATGTTTTTTTCTAGGAAATGTAAGAGTTATGAACTTGTTAACAACTCATGATTCTCGATTACTCGCGTGATTTCTAAGTTGGTTGGATGGACAATGATTTAAAAAATATATAATTGCACACTAGTTACCAAAGGTAGGGGATAGAATTAGATAAAAATCATACTTTACTATACTTACACTGATCACTTGCTCCATGTAAGGACAAATGGCTTTGGTCATTTCCAAAATTTATCTACATCAATGCTAGATAGGTACAAGCGCGAGTAGTGGCCGTTATTGACAGGGGAACCATCTAGATAGCAACCCTTCACAAATTCATCAGAATTAGATTATGGGTTGTAGGTTACATATTCACATGGATTTAACAAGAGCCAGGCATGGAACGAATATGTCCTATTGTATCTATTTGTTAGTAGAAATTTCCTAGTTCTGAAGACAAAAAATGTACAGTTTCATTATTTCATGCTTGAAGCATACACGCTAATAATTTTTTGCTCAAAACCGAAAATTTGTTATACATCACCTTCATGTAAGGTTGTATTCTGCTGACGCTCGCATAATTAAAAAGGGGGAACCGATAAAATATTATACCACTTATAATATTTTTATAGATTTTAATATTCCTCTCAAGTTGAATAAGGGTAATTTCTCTTCTATTTAACAAATGATAAATTACAAAGTCATGAGTATTGTTGAAGTTTGAAGATTTAGTTGGCAATATGCGGTAGCGTTTGTTACTGCAATGAACAGTTGCCATGCTAAATTTGCTTTTTGTAAGTTAATAAAACAAAGACAACAGAAAATCGCTGTTCGTTACTGAATGGGGTGTCGAAAATATATATCAGCTATGTTGCACTTGAAGTCTTACTTGTGTAGTTGTGATTTTCCCTCTCAATTTTGTGACAAAAACAAAAGTAGTCCTCCAATGATCAATCTGTATCACTCGTACGTTGCCTGCAAGTCAAGTTTTGTTTGCAGATGTGAAAGTTGCTTCTTATCATAAGCGGATCCATGGGGAGGGGGGCACGTGGGCAAGTGCCCCCAGACGGTTTTTTATGTAATGTGTTGAATCCATTACAGTACATACTTATATGCAAATCATGTGATGATAGTTGTTAAAATGTATTAATATAATAACAAAAATAACATGTGTGAAACTATTGTTTAGGGAAGAATTGGTTGACTGTAACTTCTAATGTAAGGAAGAAATAGTTGGGGGTGGAGTCAATAAAAACACCTTAATAAGTTTATACTTATTTATTGTGTGCCGACGTTTCGTCCTACAGTGTAGGCCGTCTTCAGGGCAAATATACCAAGCGGCTGCGAGGACGATCAACTGCCAATTGCAACGACGAAACGTCGGCACACAATAAATAAGTATAAACTTATTAAGGTGTCTTTATTGACTACACCCCCAACTATTTCTTCCTTACATTATATTGTTTAGATATTTTAATAAACCTTTGAAACCTTTCTATAAATACTACAAGTTTATTTCTAAGTTATTGTTGTTTTTTTGCCCGTCTGCCCGCTGTGCCCCCCCGAAAAAAAATCCTGGATCTTAAGTATAGTATAGCGTATAGTGTTTCTTATTCTCTAAGGATCTAAAAGTTCCTTGATCTCCCTGATTTGGATTCTTCCTTCATTTAATACCAGATCTCAATGATTTAATTATTTCTCGAAGAAACTCCTTTGATATTCTCATTGCTGCTTTTGGAACACCCTTGCCTTTTCATTTCTTCGTGGTCATAAGACAGCCTTGCATTTTTTGATATTTTCAATTCTTGTACATAAATATCATTTTACTCCAGTCTTAGAATTGTCCACTAATCTCTGCTTACAAAATTCTGTCCACGAGTCACTGCCTAACCTATATCTCTCAGGTCTCTCTTAACACAATCTTCCTAACTAGGTATCGTTCTACCCATCAAAGCGCTTATTAACTTTTTAGGAATTCGTTTGTAACTAAGTCCAATGATATTTATCGCTTGTATAATATCAATCGATAGTTGCACGCCTTACAGTACTATTAAAGGATTCAATTATTTATTGCACGTAAGTTTTCAATTAAACCAAACAAATCTGTATCCTTCGGGGCGCGTCGAAATCCGTGTTATTTGTATGCCTAATGTATAAGTTGGAAACCTCGACTATCCAATTTTGATACACCCGAATTAGATAACTTCCTTGTTTAAAAGTGATTCTTAATAAAGTCAATTTCGTAATAATAGATTTCATTATTAATATGCTCTCCAATACTGGCCCATTGTAATAAAGGGTGATTAACGAAATTCACACAATCAAAAACATAACTGCTATTGCTCTAAACTAGAAACCAGATTATTCACACGGGGTAATATACTTTCTCTAATACATTATCTCAGGTGTTAAAGTATTTAATTGCAATTTACCAAGGACGCGTTGCTTGCTGAAATCAGGAAGTATCCATTCTCACTTCCGTCAGGTGTTTTGAGGTCGATGCTTTGCGAAATGGTATTTATAAATGTTTGTTTTTAGCATTCCTTGATTACTTAGATATTTCACTTATCTTACATACATTCGTTATCTTCTGGATATCTATTTTAATTGTGCAATGATATTTATTTTTGGAATTTCTACCTAATATATTATTATTGCGAAAAAACTCTATCTTGAAATAAAAAAAATAGTTTAAAAATTAAAATATAGAAAATATTTTCAATAAGTGTAAAATAAGAATAGTGAAGAACAAAAAGAAATCTTTGTGTCGTAAAAAGCGTAGGATGTTTGAAGTTAATTCCTTTAAATATTTTATTTACTGATATTGATAAAAGTAAGTTCATTATGAGATTATCATAAGGTTCATCACTCTATTCCTATTTTAATCTTATTTTCTAATTTTCAGCTCGACTGGCTATAAACGCGTGTTTTGTAGTTATTTGAAAATATTGTTTGTTTGTTTGTTGCAAAATAAGGAATCTCCACAGTTGACCCTGCTTGTCTCACTGAATAAGCCATGTAAGCTATCGTACGTGACTCAAGACATTACGGTGTCTTTTGATATGAAAAATCCTGAAGATCATGTTTAGGATAATGAGAAGAACTTATTAAATTATTGTATTGCGATCGGTCTTTGAGGAGTATGCAAAGTATTAATTTAATTCGATGTTTTGAATTAGCCGAAAATCAATTGTAAAATTATTAGCAAATGAGTCTGTCGATTGACCCATTTTTTGATGCATCGGGCGATTTGAAGTACATTAGGAGATGAATCAGAGGTCAACCACTCTTAGAAGGAGAATACTTTATTGCTTAATGGCTGTCTTGGCTGATAATAAAATTTGCTACACACGTTTCTTAATGCTTTATGTGCAACAATTTATGTGTAAATTGAACGACCCTCATCATAAATGTACGATTAATCCGGCGTTGATAAATAAATGATTTTAATTTGTGCGTTTAGAACATGCCTTCTATATGATCTGTGGAGATAACATGGTCTTCAATGGCGATCACAAGCCCCTCTGTCTTGGAGAATATCTTGCCAGCCTTTAACCAATCAAATGCCATCTCCTTGTCAATGGAGCTCTGATTTAATTTGTGATAGAACCTCCCATGCAAAGATTTGGTTTTCCATTCCGTCAACCGTTCGTTTTCTGAAATAATTGATCGTTCTGCACCTTTGCTCAGGTTTAGTGCAGCTAGACTAGAATCCATCCTTGAAATAGTAGTAGAGGAAATATTGGCGTAGGACTACTTCCTGCTTGCGGCTAGTAGCATTCTTTGATGCTTATCAACCCACGTCCTCCTTCTTTTCTGGGTAAGTACAGGCGAGCCTTGGATGATATTGAGTGGTGGGCCCATTCTTGTGTGAGAGTTGTTCTTACAAGACGATCCATCTTCTGTAGGCTGGTGTTTGACCATTGCAATACCCCAAAGCTATAACTGAGAGCAGGTATCGCCCAGGTGTTTATGGCCTTAATTTTTTGCTATCCATATGATCCGTGGACGTCCTCTGCTTATTTTGCCGCCTGGTTTCCCATAGAGCGTTCTTTTTTCTATCCTGTTGTCTGGCAATCTTTCTAAATGTCCCACCATCTAATTCTGGCTTTCTTTATCAACGCCACCATGTCAAGCTCTCCTTCTTTTACAATACTGTTCTCATTTCTTCTTTTACAATACATTATTATACAATACATATTGCTACATACATAATAATATACAATAACATAAGAGTATTGTCAATAATTGGCAAAAAGTCCCACACTTAAACCTAGATAGATGATATGATGAAGAAATATAAAAAAGGTTTAAATTATATTTGATAATATGAGAGGAAAAGAAACAAATATGAAATATTTTCAATCTCAGAATGAAGTGTTAAAGTGCACTAATCTTGAGTTGTTAATATTAAAAGCGTTGGTAGTATCATAAGTTATTAATTAAGAGTAATACGCTTTGAAAGTTAATCACTTATGAAAGTGTGAGAGACCATCTGTTTGACGTTTCGTTGATTTTTTGTTAAAGAGCATTCAAGTCAAAATATTTTGATAAAATTTAAATGATTAATTCTATGAAACCTTGGTTTCTAGCCCGGTTATGAAATTATTTATTCTGGTACAAGCCATGGTTCGACACTCTGGGTTTTGGAGAATCTTCTGGTGCTCACTCAGCCTCTAAAATATTCTTAATTAGGGGGTAAAACACGGCGGCTCAGTTTTGTCTCGGTCCAAACAGCCCCCTGCTCAACCGTTGGGTGATAAATAGTACTGAACCCGTGCCATCATCACAGTCCATCTTCTCTACCGCTCGTGCAGGGTATTGATGTACTGAACCCATTTCATGGTTTGTAATGATGTATTTTTAATTATAATGCAATTGGGAATGCAAAGCCTTATGTTTCAAAAATACACCCACTTACCAGTCGACGTTTCGCCTATTCAGGCATTATCAAGACACCAAAAACAAAAAGGGGTTATGTGAATCACATCTCGAAGAAAAAGGTGCAATACATCCCAACGATCAACAGCCCAAACAGGCTCCAAACATGAGACAGCACCCCACCACCAAGACGTTCAACATACAACCCATTTGCATTATATTGTTTTTTCCCAATTGCATTATAATAAATAATAGTGTTTCTTTTTGAGTTTTTGGCTCTATTTTAGTGATGTATTTTTAATTTTTTTTTTTTACTAAGTCGTAATATACTGATATCATGGATGTGAGAAGAAGTACAATAGAGAACCATTTAAGGCATTCTGCGAACAGGGGCAAGTGGTGCTAGGAAGCGGGTGAGTTCCCCAAGGCCGGGTTGCCTAAGCTCTGGGTCGAGATAGCTTGGAGAGACCTTCTACGAAAAGAGGCTAGGTTACTCAGCTGTTCTCTATCTACTAATTTGACCATATTATTAGAAACTAGCGACCCACCCCAGCTTTGCTCGGGTAATAAGGCATATCATGCCTACAAAATTTGCCTGTGTAATGTATTTTTTTTTATTACGTACCGGCCACTAAGGACCACGCGAATATCGTTGGTTAGGCTTCTTTGGGAGTCTTGATTTTCTTTCTTCCCATCTCAGCCAATGTACTTTATTATATAGAAATTATAAAAATAAAAACAAAACGAAATATTTCTTCATATACGAATTTATTATCTTGCACGTTATATAATTCCACGGGATTAGGCAGCGTTTCGGTGAAACCCATAGATATTCCAACCCATTTAAACAAACCCTCGACAAATTATATACCTAAACTTGTCTGGTAAATCACTCTATCTATTGGTGAAAACCGCATGAAGATCCGTGCAGTAGTTATTAAGTAACAAACGCGGCCGAGGTTTTATAATTAAAATGTATAGATTATGATAATTTTTAATCAGTTTTAGTATATTGTAAAAAAATGTGATTTATAAAATATATTTTATGGGATAAAGCTGATAAACACAAAACCATCATATCTTATTTCAGCCTTAATCAAATACCTTGAAAATTTAATTAATTAATTATTTAAAAAAAAATTGATATGCAGTTCTTAAAATTAAAAGTGGGTGGCCTAATAATGTAATGTAACAAATATATTTCTGGTCATTACTGATGTAACAACCATTTTTTCCTTTCAAGTTAGTTCACGAAAATTGGTGGTTTGGTCGAAACTAAGCCGGCGAAGAAGGAACCAGTTCAAACTAGGTTCGCTCTGCGATCAATATGGATAATATACCCGGCCTAAACTATCTATTTATAAATAATAATTATACTAAATTTGAATATTTTTCTAAAAGTTTCCAATAAAAAGATAGAGTATTACCTTAATTTTTATACTCATGAAGATCAAAGGAGATATATTGCGTCTTGAACATAGTTGAAAATACTGTTTTTGAAATTTAATATTTTCATGGTTATAAGGTACTAAAATGAAACGAACCATGTTACACTTAAAATTTTCACTTCCCTATTCGCCCCTTCGCATGAGACAATAAGTATGCCTGATAAAAAGCAATGTTCCGTAAACATTATATTTGGTTGAATTATAAGTGATTCAACAATAAGAAAAACTTAATTTTTTCAATTTATATTACTAATACCTATATCTAAAAATGTTTATTTATTAGTGCATAACGTAAACATAACTCTATGTGATAGTATTTCCAATAGGGCCTAGAATCACGTGATATTTGTTGCAATCTATTGTCAAATCTGCGTCGCCATGTTCAATATGTTGCACACATGCCTAAAAGCAATACGGAGGATGAGATGTTGTGCAACCGTTGCCTTGTAAAACCACGAGCATCTTTTTCCCGACGCAGAAATGAGAAAGTGGTTTGAGAAAATAGAACATTCTCCGGAGGATATCACTTCACGGCCAGTTGCGTTTCGTGTTTCGGAGGAAACTTGCCGACATTCTCGCTTCTGGAATGTCCAATGGGCGAGTAGTCTGCATAGAAAGGGAAAGTTGGGAAGTCGCTATAGTCATGTTAACGTTTTGCTACTGTGACTTCCATTCTTTTCAGTCATGTCCTCTGTTGGGTTTTATTCTATTTTTTTCTTCGTAAGAATCCAATGACGCCCTACCCTTTAATAATATCTCACTGACTCCTGTAGAACAAATCCGATACATAGGATTATATCGCGATAAGCTTAACGTGGAATCCTCATATTAGACTGAAAAGACAAGAAACTGATAGGCTTTTCAAGATGCTGCATTTACTAGACAGAAACTCTAAGCTCCCAAATTTAAAGACTATTATAAGCACTATTAGAACTTAGGGAGTTGGACCTTGAGGCTCCACTAAGCCAAATACCTTGGTGCATCAATTGAAAAATATGCATCTACAAACAATAAAACATATTTAAAAATGCATAGCGTAGTCCTTGGTTCTGCGGCTTTTCTGATGTGAACGCTAGGAGTTTATATCGCTTTCCACTACAACTAAACTGTATGAAGGGTCTTGAATTCAGAAAATGGTAGAGACTATTCGGTTTATAACAAAACGGTTGTGGAGGGATGTGGTTGGTTTGTCCGAGATCATGTTCAACCGCCGGGTACCATTTTACAGGGCTGGATGAGCCTCAAGTTGGTCTCCAGATCCCAGACGGATGAACTCGTGACCCTCAGCACTGCGATTCAGCGCTCCCCATTCCTTCTTTTTAAATTAAAAGTATTTATTTATTTATAATATCTAACTTGATTCTATGATTGTTAATGTTAGTATATGGCGTCATTAATCTAGAAATATATCAATTAACTCTTGAAAGGAGGTGATATTAAAGGGTTGGCTAATATCCCTTACGTACCTTGCCTAATCCCCCTACTATAATATTCTTCTGGATTTGTCCTTGGATTAGAACTGATTCTGTTCTCTATACAGGTCAGTTTTTTCGACATGCGTGACTCCTATCTGATTAAATGGTCAACTGTTTTAATGTTTCGGGGTAGGGAGTTGTTTTTAAATACTTTCTCAATAGCTTCTAAAACTCATAATTTGCCATTGTTTCTTAAATTACTAATATAAGTTCATAGGTTGCGACGCCTTCTTCTTTTCAGATACTTCGTAGAATTAGTATTGGGAACTAAGAGGAAGATATGAAACTAGAGGGTTAGCGTTGATGGGAATACAGTTTGTCATGAATGTATCGATATCTGGTTCGGGCCAAATTAGCTCTACTACATACGATTTCAATAACTTCTTCAAAATCAAGTTGTATTAATAATCTTATCATCCCTGGCCCCTGCACAACTCGTCTTCCAATTAGTAGCCATAAGACTCTGCCTTTATGTCTCAAAGTCATACTCGTTTATTTTGTCTCCGTGACTTCCATATCAACTTCGGTTGATGAAATCATCACCATTGTTACAGGTTTTCGTTTTAACTAGGTCTGTCTCAGCTTTATCGAGTTCTCAGATATCAGCGGTTCTCAGAGTTCAAGCCACTTCCACCAACTCATGATATTGTAGATTCGCCCTGTAATCAGTAAACTAATTTAGAAAAAAGTAGTAAAAAGCAAAAAAGTATTTTTTTTCGGTTTTAGGATTGAACATTTGGTCATTTCAAATCTTTTTAAACACTCTAAGTTTTCATCATTATTACAACCATTCTGAATTGTCTTTGCTAATTGTGGCATTGCAATTAAAAAGGTAATAAGTCATTAAAAGGTATAATAATTTTACAGAAGAAGAAGAAAAAAACTGTTTTGATAACAAAATAAGAAGATAGTAACTAGCACCGTTCATATAAACTAAACTACTCCTCTTTTTATGCTATGATTAATTACTACCTTTTCTAGAAACATCCCCCCCCCCCCCGAAAAGACCTTTAAGACCACGCGAATATCATAACTCTAATCCTTCTTCTTTATCTGTTTCCTCTACTCTCGTATGTCCCTCATGAGCCCTGCGTGCCTAAGTTTTGTCTCCTCAGACACCCTTTTTGGGGAGCTTTTTTCCCACAAGAACCTTTATTCCCTTGAGCGTCCTTCTGTATTCATCTCTTTCAAATCAATCTTGGTCTGTTAGCCTCACTCGGTCCATATCATTCTTAAGTTGTTTGATATATCCTGTTGAATTTTTGTGACTGTGGATTCGCTGAAAAATTTTATGGTTTAGTATTTCAGGATTCATCCTTATCATGTGTCCATAGAACCTTAGCCTTCCCACCCTAACGTCAGTTTCTAAGTCTGTAGTTTCCTTATAGATTTCTTAAGGTTTTTTCGACCTCAACCTGTATCCTTCAGGTGTTCTCCTAGGTCCGTAGATTCTCCTGAGAATTCTTCTTTATATTTTCAGAAGCCTCTCAAGGCTGGGAAGACAAGAGGTTTCTGTTCCATAAAATATCACCGGCTTGATGAACGTATTATAATGTCGTATCCTAGCTTTAATAGGTAAGTTTTTCTTGTTATAAAAATTACTGGTGGAGAAGCCTAATTTTTCCGTTTTGGCGACTTTTTCCTTAAACCATTCTCTCTCCGATCCATTGCTGCATATGATTTCTCCAAGGTATTCAAATCTCTGAGTGACTTTAATTGTCCCGTATTTGGTTTCACATTTTTCTTCTTATAACCCGAGTCTGTGGTCATCAGTTCCATTTTCTCAAAAGATATTTGTAAACCTTTTTTTCTCGCTATTTCCGAGAGGGTGTCTATTTGGGTAATCGCCTCTTCTTCGGTCTCTGCTAAAAGGGCAAGGTCGTCCGCATATGCGAGCCATTTAATTTTGACGTGATTGTTCTTAGTCCCTAGGGTTGCACCTGAATTGTTGATTTACCATAGCTCCTTCATGATCTTGTCCAGTAATACGTTAAAAAACACTGGAGACAACCCTTCTCCTTGTCTGAGTCCCGTTTTGATATGAACTGGTTCAGTGATACTTCCCTTGAATTTAACTTCAGATTCAGATCTTGTTTATTAATCATGTAGATTTTAATAATATGCAGTTCATAACAACTTTAAAAAAAAGGTTAGACAATCTTTCTAACTAGAGTGGGAAAGTCGAGGTTCGTCCGTGGGTCTTGAAACCTCCCTTTGTCCCTTTTTTTAAACAACAGTAGATTTTTTGTAAATTTGTATACTATTTTTGTAGATTTTTTATACTATGTATTACTATAGTATAATACATGCAAGACGCCTCAAGCCAAAGAAACTTATAAAAACGTCGATATTATTTCGATTCCGTCTCAAAACTAGAATAAATATAGTAAGAATTACATTTTTTTAAAGAATTGTCAGCTTTATTTAGACCTTCCTAGCCGTTGTCTCGTTACCTTCCTTTTCTTTAGTGTTTGCATTACGATCTCATTGTCATTTTTTTCCCTAGTGGAGGTCTTTTTGAATTGTGAGTTTTGTATCTCCATTATGTTGTTCTTTTCATCTTCTAACTTTCATTATCCAAATTTCCTTCTTATACCTAATATGGTGAAATATAGAGAGATTTTATTGTTGATCTTGTTACAAAGCCAAAGGTTATGAGTTCAATTTCCGGTATTAGGATTCCTCAAGCATCCCCCCGCCTCGGAGGTATGAGAAACCCGTTAGCCTAATGGAGTAGGTAATTCATAACGACCGGGCGTAGGAGTGATGACCCTACTCTTTGTACCTCCAGTGGGGATCGTGCTATGGTTCTCCAGAATGTCCAATAGTTCCCTCGAGGTGGATCCACGAACTAGAACTAGGTTCCGAGAAATAGGTTCTCCTGCGCCTGCTGAACCCAAACAGTCTTAAACTGTGGGTCTAGAACAATTTCTGTCATTGTGCTCCAAGGTACTTCGGCGGGAAGGACAATGGCGGTGTGGTTTCAAACGGACTGGTTGTGGACCTTTGGGCAGCCAGCTGCTCTATCTTGGAAACCATCGTGCATAGTAACGTGAGGTTGGGTGAACCCTTTCATGGTTTTCTCACTCCCGCAAGCAGCTGCAAGATGACAATATTGGCTAAATATCTTTATGGATCATCAAATGTGTAAGGTGACATTAAATGAATAAACAAAGTAGGCTTATATTTATAGTTGTACTTAAATTAAGTAAATAATGAGGAAGAAATTGGTCCGGATGGTGGTGATAAAATTTTTAATAAGTAGGGAGAACTGTTTATTGAAGAGCCAAAGGTTTGACCCACATTGCAGGTCTTCTTCAGGGCCAAATATGCATAGTATAGACAATTAAAATTACATATTGTAAATGTTAAAGTTAAAATATATAAGCATCAAGGTATGTTATATATATATATATATATATATATATATATATATTATATATTTGATGATCCATGGGAGTCTTAAATTTTGCCTATCCAGGTGTAGTAAGGATAGGGATCTTTAAAGAACACCTGACATCGTAGAGGCTCAGGATCCGCATATTATGTCTCTTCCGAAAGGCGCCGCAATCAAGATTTTTTACTCTCTTTTAAAAAATCCTACGTGTGTCAATTAGTGATTTTGGGCATAGTAGGTCGTTATTCCTCCTTTTTGCTATTTATCTGCTTAAAATAAGTTATGTCAGCATAAATATATAAAAAAGTGAGCATAGTATTTTATGATTTTTGTTTTTAATTATATTATTTAAGAAATGGAGAGGACCAGTGCTTTAAACTGAAAGTAATGTGGTGGTTAATCCATTTGTAAATCTGATTAAAGGAAGCTTCACTAGGTCGAAATCCTGTTAACCGAACCTAAGTATTACCCTTGTAAGTTTCAAAGGTTGAACGAATTGGAGATTCAATGGATCCCTGAAGTTTTCAGTCTTCCTCGTAGCATCGAAGCTTTTTTCTTTTTCTTTTTTTATAAATATCCGTTGGTGTTTTAAATTGCTAATTTTACAAATATATGCTCTTGTCTTCTATTTGTATCTGTTCGATGGATTTCATTGACGGTCTGTTGATATAGGCAGGTCTCAGTTTTAATGAGATGCAAGAATCTGGTTGTTAATCTATAAGGAATCTATTTGTAGGCCATTAGGTTGTTAGCTCGACTATTTTTTACACTTATTATTTCCGTATAATAAACTAAATAAATGATAGATATAGACAATATTAAAAACTAATATTAGTACCCTTTTTTGTCATTTAAGTTGAAGTAGTGTCATTTAAGTTTGTAATATATATTTGTTATTTAACTAAGTTAACCTGCCACATAGTGATATTAAAATGCTTTTGCTGTAAGTTCAATATAGAATCGTTTACAAAATTTCTGATCTTCGTATGCAACTAATTTCAGCTGATTCGTCAAATATAACGGAACTAAATTTTAATTCTTATCTTTTATTTTATTTACATTATCCCCAGGCATTGTTCTCGCTGTGAAACAATTCAAATGTACTTGTAATGATGTTGGGGCTGGTAACGAACGAATACTATGAGATTAGTAACCACCTGAACGATATCACTAACTTAGGTTAAAGTATAGCGTTAAATATATATTTTCTCCTGCTCGCCTGTTGGAATTTAATATATTATTATGTACTAAATGGCTAGGAAAGAAAATATTTTTAAAAAGTGTTCCCTAAATAAAGCTCTGCTCTGTATATAGTTCAGTTGAGAGATAAGTAACCGAATCAGGGCATGACCGGAGTGGTTACAGGATTGACCCGCCGCTGGGCTGTTACGTAAGTCAACTTCAGAGGCTCGCGTCTATTGTCAGCTCATTCGATGCCCTTTTTATTCAAAAGCCACAATATTCCTGAAAATTTCAGTTTTCTCGGAGGCAGTAGTGACTGGCATGTTCCAGAGTTTCCGAGAGGGATACTAGAGCTTTGAATACGAAGAAGGCCCTGGTAGAAGTTCTGCCCTTGATGGCGATGTTCTCCATCTTTGGTGGAAGATAATCCCAGAACAACTGTTTGAGGACTGGCAGGAAAATCCGTAGTCCTTCGATCTTACGGCGATTGGGAAGGTGAATAAACCTGAATGTCGGCAGAATTTCATCCACGGTCTTCATTGTCTTCAAGTCTTCCTCTGGAAACCTCTGATACCACTGTTGAACATACGGTGTTTATTTATGCCTTCGTCCCAGACAAAACCAGTTCCGGATTTGAACTCGTAAAACAAAAATTATGCGAATATCACAATCATGTATAGACAGTAAAGACTGAATGATTTCCAAGTAGCAAAATGTTATTGAAGTAAAGAAACATTTTATTTTTTAATATTTTATTTGAAAAGAACTTGCAAATTGCGAGAACACGGAGATATAGGATCAGTGGAAGAAGCGATATGACTGACTGAGAAACGAGCCAGGATAGCCGCGATGGTTAAGGCGCCACTGCGGAGAGGTGGGAAACCCGGATTCGAGTCCAGGTCCTGGTCATATCTTTTCTTTTCAAATAAAATATTTAAAAAATTATATCAATTTTTTTTTTTTTGAATGAGGATAAGTACATGTTTACGTTAATAATAGTCAAAAGTCCAACTAACTTAGACAGTTTACTATTTGGAGGGGTTTTCTAAAGAAGACATAAAATCTTACATTGTTTTTCAGACAACTGATTAGGTTTCATGTTCAAGACAAGCGGGACTTAGTATTTCACAATTAATCGAGTAAAATTTGACGGTCGAGACTAATGTCTAAGTGAGGAAATTTAACTCACTGCAGAACCGTTAATATAGAAACAACACGTTGTTTTAGTAAATAAACCAAGTCATGTAATACGGTATCGTATGATAACTTTTTTTCCCATACATATACACCATCATACTTATAGATCTACTGGAACACACTCACACAAATATCCGTATAATTAGTGAAACTCGTAATATTTGTTTCGAATCACGTTTTCCTTGAGGAGCGACACGAACGTCTACTACATTCCTTAAGATTATCTTCACAATAATCCTCATAGGTATGTGTGCAGTACGGTTAAAGCTTGATAAGATCCGAACATGCTCTGCCTGGAATGTCTGAGTAATTCAGAGAGAAATAAGAAACAAGGTATAATGTTATATGCAACTTCTCTAACTCATGTGCTCGTGCCAAAAGGTAGTGCTGAGGTAGAGATTTTCCAAATCTAGCATCTATGCTTGTCAGCAGAGAGATTATGCAGTGGAATAGGTTGTGTAGACATTTTTTTAATTGTATATTTGAGTGCCAACATTAAAAAAAAAAAATCCTACACAGGTGGCCTCGAGAGAACTTTTAGCAAGAAAGTTAAAAAAGAAAAGGACAATTCCCTGTGTAATATCCCCTTCCCTTCACAACTCTTTATACTAAACGACGCATTGAACAAAAACGACAGTTATAAAATAATAAATTAAAGAACATTAAGTTTATCATTGAATGGTATGATCAAACATGTTTGAACTATATGTTGTAGATGTCTGCTACAGTTACGTTTATAATATCCTTGTCGAATTCTTCTGTGTCTGTCTTTAATGTTTATACCTCTACATTTGAGCGATCTTTTACAGTATTACAAAAATTCTGTTTTCCCAAAAGATATTGTAGTTAAGAGGTATTTTAGCGTTAGTTACTATACTGAAGATTTTATTCTGGCACAGGTAAATTAGTATTACACCAGATTTAAAACCGGATTACCAGCAGTCAAAGGTGGTGTAGCATTCAACATAGGCGAACCTATTTCATCTCGAAGACTAAAACCGAGACTCTTGAAAGATATTCTGATGTGAACTCTATTACCTTTCTCACCAATCGTTTTAACATATTGTAATAAAATCCTGTTTCCTTTTAGTTTTCCGTTTTATAGTGCTACAGTTCTGTTTATTATTACGTTATAATTTTTTTATATGAAAAAAACTATTATATATTTATATCTTCTCCTTAAATAATCTGATAATGTACAGTTAGTGGTGTCTCTTGCATGAGACGAAACACACACTTTTACCCTATGTTAAAGTTTGAAATTCAATATTTAAAAAAAATATGTAAGGCTAGGAATAGCCGACCTGGATATAAAGGATATAAAAAAAACAGTTAAATTATTTAATCTGTTAATAGCCATATATATAGATACTGTGGGATTTGCAGTCTCTCCTAGGTTTCCTCGACAAATAGCATTTTTCGGAAACTTTCAGTAAGCATTTACATTGTTGAGGGTGTGGGATAGCTCAGAAGTAGAACGCTGAAATCCCGGGTCCAAATCAGGCTGTGGCAGATAGTTTATTAAATTGTTAACAGCCAAGGATGGACCCTCAATGCTCAACCAGCCTCTGGAATTGTTTGTTATTTATAGTTTATTTATTTTTTTGGCATTTAATTTATAATGATCTATAATTCTTCTTAGAATTTAGTTTAGAAAGATTTAAAACTGTTAGTATAACATGGGTTGGTAGCCCTCGACAGACCCTCTGTTGAAGACTACAATATAAACCCTTATCAACGAAGAGTAGGAGCAGTAGCCTGGTTTACGACCCTCAGTTGGGGGAAAGAGCTTGATGGGGGGCGGGTGGAGACTCTTCAAGGAAGGAGTCCATGGCTTCAACAATCTTGTATTACAATAATATTCTGCAAGTGACAAGGTCTTGAATTACTAAATTCCACTGCTATTATTAATTATATTCCTAATGATCCTGCTTAATCGGATCTTATAGAAGCTACCGTGAGAAGAGATTTAATGAAAAGAAGGAGAATAAGCAAAACTTTTTTAATTAATATAAAACCAAAATACACATCAATAATATCAATGAAACTGGGTTTATTAGGACGATAATTGTATGCCATTTATATTGGAATATAATCTACCAAGTGCACGATGAGTTTCGCGGACTTTATTTTGATAATAAATTTCAACAACATACAAGAATAGCTTTAGCTTGATATAATCATTATTAAATGGCAAACCAAACTAACCACAAAGCAACTGTTTGTTGTCAAATCGGTTGTCATATATAAAAGTGTAGCCCACTGAACGACTTGACAACTTGAACTTGACACGACCCTTTATATAGTGTCAAGGCATTTGGCGAATCAGAAAGTATAGGGAGCTTGATGACCTCACAGGGCATGAGGATGTAGTTAGGTTTGTGATGTTACTAAGATTAAGTTGGTTTGGCCATGTTGAAAGGGACCATAGGCGTAACGAGGGGGGAGGAGTTATTGGGGATGTAACCCTCCTATTGCTTAGAAGAAATTTAAAAAAAAATTGTAAGTAACAATTTAAAAGAAATAAAAATTTGAAGGATTTTACTTTTTCAAAGTTATTATTGTGGGATTACAGAAGTAAGGGTCAATAATGCCAAAAACACAACAAAGAAAGTGCAAACACAGTTATTTTAATGAATAAAAGGTACACTAAAATGACCACAACGTAATACTGTTTATTTACAATTAATTATATTATTATAGCGTCAACAATAAGATCGCAAATGTGAGAACAGTTTAGACGATTCTTAGAATCTAGAAGTAAAGTCTGGATGGGTCTAGAAAGTTCCCTATGCAATTAACTATAGTAAGTTATCGTGACCAATAGATAAGGTTACTTGTATTTAAAAGCTATTTCTTGATTGCCCTTCCAAAAATAACATTTATAATGAAAATAACATTTATAATTTCCAAAATAACATTTATAAATAATTATAATCTATTTATTTAATTTGAAGCTACATTGATAGTATAATATAAATTATACCTATATTACGAGACATCTTTTTTGAAGGGAGTAATATGTAGGAGTGGTTGACTGGTGGGAGTTAACCCTCCCCATGAGTCAAGTCTAGTTACGTTAATGAAAGGGGCATACGACTAGGAAGATAATGATGGAGAATTCCCCAGTGAAAAGAAGAAGAGGGAATCCCAAGAACAAGCTGGATGAAGGATACAGAACAAGATCTCTACAAAATTGGAGTGACCGCGTGGAGGACGAAGTACGAGTTGTCATTAATTGTAATTGTAGACGCGGAAACGCATTTTAATTGCTTTATAATAAGAGGTGCCCAGCATTAAAAAACATAAATTTTCGATCTTTAGATGCTACCGATAATCTACACTACCGGTGAATTAGTTGCTGTTTAAATTTGTCCAAAATGAATTAATTATTTTGTAGGAAGCGGTATCGGGGCATTTTCACAGTTTTTGGCTTGAAATGTAGTCATGATATAAGCGATAACTGTATTTTAAGCCAAGACCTGACATAACCACTCATGCATTATGAGAACATCTGCTAAGAAACATCTTTAATGAATTTAACGATGTCATAACCTATCGAATAATGTTAAAAATTGAGAAAGTTAAGTTTCTTTTCCTATTTCTTGGACACAAGGTCGGAAAGCATAACCATAGAAAAATGTTATTGTCCATTCTGTTACAGTGTCTTCAATCATTTCTGAATGACACTTGTCTGCCGGTTGTCAAGATAAAGATTAAAATAATAAATCTGGTCTCCTACAGAAGAGAAAACGTTATTAATGGATTTAGGAGTTGAGAACGCGGTAATCCGAGGCGATGGGAACGTCTTGAGAGTTGTTCGTTTATATCTTGTTCAGTCTATCCCGTCTATACCGTCTCAGTTCTTTCCGTGTTACCAAACACAATTTTTGTCTATGTTACTCCAATGGGTCCTATTTGCAGAAGTAAATTCTTTTTTTAATCTGGCTAATATTAAATATATTCTTAAATTGCCATACTACATAATATTAAGAATCGATTCATCAAAGATACCTTCTGCCATACTGCTTCCTCAGGGCTTTGGTCTCAGATTAAGACCTGGAGAAGCTGACCGTATGTCTAGCGAAACGTTGGCAAAGCATTTGACATGATCAAAACCAGAAGGAATACTTGATGAATGGATTCAGTCTATCATTGTAAATATCGCTACTTGTCGATTTATTTTCGTTTTCGAGCGATAGCAATTGATTTAGGTTTGATAATTAATTCAAAATTCATATAGAGTCCCCTATAAGGCGCAAAACACGAATAATGTGATAAAATACGTTGGACGATACGCTCTGATTTTGAATGAGCCTTGACACAGTTTTTTCACTCACCTGAAAAGTGGTGTTTTCACATTTGATATTTTTCTCGACAGTAAATTTTACTACTGAAAAACTAAAAAAATTAAAACTTTAGGAATATAACTAGACAGTGAACCTTTTCACCATTCAAGCATCAAATGTTGCCATCAAGAGCATATAATAAAAAAAATCCCATGGCCAGCTGATATCTGAAATAGCATGTCTCGCATCATCAGGCCAAACACACAGCAACCTCACTCTATGGCGTTCAATAAAACACACTTTTTATTTATTAAAAATTGCCTTATTATATTTCATCCAAAATTATAAATTATAAACATCAAAAAACACAAATTATATCATTAAGCAATCATAGCTCACAATATCATAGCCTCTCGAAGACTGAGATGGGCTTGGAATATCATTGGGCCTACGAACGAAAGAATTCTTAAAAGGTTAATAATTCTGAGCCGACTGGTAAATGTCCAAGGGGAAAGCCGAAGCGTAGGTGGGAGGATGATCTAAAGGATTTGAATTTGAGCCTCAATCCATGGATTGAAGTTTATAAACAGCGATTGATGGTTTCGGTATCGACCCTTCGGGTTACGTTACTCATTAATAATAATAATTATTATTATGAGCGTTATATTTTTTTATGATTTGTAATATTGGGTGAAATATAATAGCCTTATTTACTAATTATTCACCATAACCAATATACATAAGATTAGTTTGTATATAAGATTAAACATAAGATACATAAGATTAGTTTGTACATAAGATTAAACTGGACATAACAACTACATGTTTACGGCTTATGTGGATTAATGTTTACGGAAATGAGCTTAGTATTTCAAATATCCGAGCGTCCTTGCCGCAGCTGAGAATAGTCAAGGAAGTAGGCACCTCGACGGTTTGTTCGCTAATAAATATTTCTTCGCGCGTTCCGATGCTGGAGCAAGTTGAATGCTAAAGTGTCCTTTAACCGTTTCTTGCTACGATTTTTTTAAAAATTTAGAGCGACAACGATCGATGAAGATGGCCGGAAAAAACAGAAAAATGGTATTCGCATCGGTTGCCTGCTGAATCGATGAAAAATAAAGGTACATTGCAAAACATGGAAGTGAGAAATCGATATTCAGCGAAATTTCAAAAGTGGTGAATCCTTGACATTACGTTGATACCGTCTTTTCATAACGGATACGCTATACTATATACATACTGGCATCTTGATTACCCCATGTCTAAATGATAGTCTAGCCTATTATTTGAAAGAAATCCGATCTGTGACAACATTAACGACTGTTGAGAGGAAGGCTGTGGTAATTGGATTGTTTTTATCGTCACTTCCATGGTCGTTGCATAATTCTTATCCTTTACACTCGGAATTATTGTTAGGTATCAATACATATATATTATTTAATTTATATCATCATATTATATTTTTAAATTATTACTTCTTTCTACATTAGTATGAATAGTTTTATTGTTGTAATCACGACAATGTTTTATTAAGCTCGGCTTTGACATCAGGTTATAAGTTAGTTCATTTAACGTCACTTCATGCTGCTATGGCTAATCGGACGATGCTACAGTGGGAGCTCTAAATTTTGCCTATCCAGCTTTAATTAGGATAGGGATTTTTAACGAGTACCTGACATCGTACAGGCTCGGGACCCCCGTTTAACGTCCCTTCCGAAGGACGGCGTAACTAAGAATTTTTTACTCCCTTAAAAAAATCCTAGGGCCACCTGCCGGGCTACGAACCAGCGATCCTGGGCTTAGTAGTTTGTTACGCTAACCACTAGACCACAGGTGACCTTGATCAGGTTATAAGTAATCGATTTTATTTTCGCGACTTTTACCAATTTTAAGAAGTTGAGACTTTCATTAAAACTGTTCTGGTGTTAAACCCTAGAATTGTATCTTCGTTTTCACAAATGTCGTGCTGGTATATTTTTCTACGAATAGATTGTTTGATGAAAGTTTCAGTTATATTCTGGAATGTATGGAGCCCTCAATCCTCAATCCTGTATCGATGTTAGGTTCCATTTCTATTGAGTAACGTAATAATTAAATATATAGGTGTTATTATAATATAAGGAAGAAATAGTTGGGGGTGCAGTCAATAAAAACACCATAATAAGTGTAACTTATTTATTGTGTGCCGACGTTTCGGCCTATATCTTCAGGGCGAATAGCGGCCCAAGTGTATTATTATATAAGTCTTATATATAATTATTAATTATATAAGTATTATAAGTATTATATAGGTGTTATTATTCATTTCCCGATGGTTTCGTAGAATCCACCTCTTCTTGATTTGTGCCACATTGAAAAAAAACCTATATATGATCATCGACGATGATGGCTGACGATTTCATATTGATTAATGCTTTCGAAATCGATCTTTTTAAATGTTTTAATTAATAATAATGTGTATGTTTTAATTCTCTAAACCAACTCAATTGTCGCAACATACAATATTTACAAACTCATACTATGCTAGTGTGTAGTACTGTACCATGCACTTGGTATAGTATCATATTATATATTAAATATCGATTTTTTTCTCATATTATCGTTTTACAGGTACCGATTATTACTTCTTAACTTACTGATTATTACTTATTTTAAATTTTATTGCGCACCTCATGCCCTGGTATTTAGTTTTTATTCTTTATTTTAATCAACTATGGAATGATTTGTTTTCTTAGTTTGTCAAACGGCTAACCTAGAAATTCTTTATGTTAGTGTAATATTATACATTATATATCAATGTTATATTATCGGTGTTTAAGGTGAATTTATTTATTTATCCTTAATATATAAATAATAAATATGAAATGGCGAATTAAGAACGTACCCATCTGCAGGTAGATCATAACTGTTGTTTATTCAAATGACTGTTCTATATATGAAGTTCTCAGTGCCATATTCTTTTCAGACCCTTCGAAATAGGCTGGGAACAATATACAAACTAGACGACTTGTATGCATAGCCTACTTCAGCACTAAAAATAAATTTTGTCCTACCGCCATCCAATACAGGGCAGGGAAACGCCTTGTATGGGTAGTTTTCTAGGTATTGGGAATATCGGTGTCCCTATCATTTTTAATTCAAAACATTTTATTAAATAAATAATTATATTAGTAAAGTTTAGAGTTATGTCTAGTTATGATTGAGTCCATTATCTTTAATATAACCATTTTGGAAGATAGGTAAATAACATTTAAGTAAATATCTTTGTAATTTCTTATATATATATATATATATATATATATATATATATATATATATATATATATATATATATATATATATATATAGGACGAAACTTCGTGCTATCATCACCTATAGTGGGGAGGCGTGGACTCTATCCAAACAGAATGAGAAATTATTGAATACTTGAATTCATGGGAGAGAAAGAGATCCTTAGAAGAGTTTATATGAAAAGGAACCAAGAACTTAAGGACCTACATGGAGAACCTGACATAGTTTCTTGTATTAAAATAGCAAGATTGAGATGGCTGGGGCACGTTCACAGAATGGACGCTGATTCTGGAGGGACTTCCAGATGGAGAAAGAGGAAGAGGAAGGCCTAGAATGCGATGGCTGGAAGATATGGAACCAGACATTAAGCTCCTAAGAGTAAGAACACGGAGAAGAGCAGCGGGAGATCGTTCAAAGTGGAGGAAAATTGTCGAGGTGGTCCTCCATGGACCTAGCGCTGTGTGTATATAAATATATATATATATATATATATATATATATATATATATATATATATATATATATATATAGAGAGAGAGAGAGAGAGAGAGAGAGAGTTGTTTTTTTGTATATGAAATTCTTTATCCTGTAAAAATAAGTTTCAAACTGTTGTATAGTTAAGTAACATCACTTCAAATTATTTTCTTTAATAATTATTCAGTTGACCTCTAGACACAGAATGCTTAGTAATCAGCTGCTAAATATAAGGACAAGCTGCTCTATACTTAATAGATAAGGTTTAATATACGTTATGTTCAAAACTCTCGATTTAAAAAAAATAGAATTTAATTAACAGTTACAAATGACTTTGTTTATTTCTTCTGGTTTAGACCGTGTAGATAAATTTTTCGGCAACGTTTCGTCAACCATGCTGCTGACTTCCTCAGGGCTGAGATGAGAATATATTCGAAGAGGATTCTCATCTCAGCCCTGAGGAAGTCAGCAGCATGGTTGACGAAACGTTGGCGAAAAATTTATCTACACGGTCTAAACCAGAAGAAATAAACAAAGTCTTTTGTAATAATAGTGGTCGTGGAAGCCTAAAAGAATATTCAATTAACAGTTATTTTTGCCTAGCGTAAAATTGAGTACGTCGACCTATAATCTATATTGAGTAATTGAGTATCAAGTTATAATCATTATTTTTGTTTGCCTTTAATTAATTACATACTTTTTTTCTTATCAATCTTTTTTATTCATTATATTTTATTTTATTCAGGAAGACGAGGAGGCTTGTGATACATATGAGTTCTTATTTTATTAACTATCGTGCATTTGTTTTTTCTAGTTATAGATTTGCGGTTATAATTAGGGTAGAAACCGTAGTTTAAAAAAAAAAAAACGGGAGGTTAGGCCGCAATGTTGACCACTCTGTTTCCTGAGAATGTCGATAATTCCGGATACTTCTAACACTAATTTTTGCTTCGTCACTTTCTTGATTGTTAGAGTAATTAATTAATTTGTTTAACTGTTCTATTTATATGATGTTAGATTTTCGTATAGGGAGCTGAATTTGTAAGGTGCTAAGTTGCTATATGCTATACTGTAAGTCCCAGGTTCAAACTCTTATGTACTGTATAAATTGTTTAATCTTAAGCAGCAATGGATGGACTTGGTGGGATCTGCAGGCCCATCTTGGAGCTTATTCAGCCTCTATAAAGTCTCTCGGACTAGTCACCCTGTTCAACCATTGTTCTAGAAACAGCATAGTCTCTATCAAGTTCTGAATGTTCATGGGTCGTAATGGTACAGGTTGTATTTTTTTAGATTTTTAATAAGCCCCAGATTATAAATAAGTCACAGATTTCTACAAAAGTCCAAGTCCAAGTTCTTTTTCTGTTTATCCTCAGACATCAAAAGTTGTCAACCACGTTCATCTGTTCATATTTTTCCTTTCTTTGAACCATCAACAATGTTTAGTATAACACACGTTGTTTAAAAAGTTTGTATTGATCAATTAATTGTTACAAGATAATAAAATAAATTACATAATAACGTTTCACTAATAAGTTTTGATATTTCTATTTCTTTACAATTTCTAGAAAAATCCTCGTTTAATTCTGTCTAATCATGGTGACGATTATACTTGGCAAATACGATGATTTTTATGGATAATGGCGGTAACAGGTTTATTTTGTTGTTGTTGTGAACAGGTGCTTATCGAGCGAAAAAAAAAATCATACTCCTGTACGTGATGAAGTCAAGTTAAAAAGTTACAAAAGGATAGCTTTATAGCTTGAAAAAATATGGATTAACGAATACCATGTTTATAACACCACTTTTATCAAACGCTTTATCGAAAGCCAAAACCGATAAAGAACCCAATTTCGGATATTTACCCATGCGTTTATAAACACCGTTCATTATAATGTCGCTTTTAGGCGAACAATTTTACCTCTTTCGGATTTAGTTGTCTGTCTATTTTATGTCATCTATTATTATATTTCTATTTTATTACTTAATTATGGTCCAGGGTACTGGACTTTAAATTATATTTTTCCTTTGGTGTATAAACACAAAAACCATTAGTCCAAAAATTCATCCAGACAAAGTCCCAGCTCCACTTACTAGTTATAGTAACTGACGATGTGTGGAACTCACCCAGCTTATTTTAAATATTAATTTCCAAAAAATATAGAGATTTATACTGGCTTGAATGATGATGTAAGGTATATATTGAAAATGACCACTCTCGTGTCGAAACATATATAAAGAATAAATGAATCAAATGAATTTTTGGACCAAAGGAAAAATACTTAATATGGTTCAAACAACATCGGGTTCGATGCAGTATTATCTCTGCTTAGTCCTAAACTTGACAATGGATCCACACACGTAACAGTCCCATTATTCACTTATAATGAGGCATGGCATCTCCATTATTCATATTTTGTGCCAAGGTTGAGCTAACCTAGAAAACCAAAATTTTGGTTATACACCCATGTGTTAAAGTGGGCAGTAAAGAAACCTTCTCCTATAATATTAAAATGTTTAAGCTACTTCTGCTCTGAAGAGGCGATATATTATTACTTTAAATATTAATTATATATTTGTAATTTATTTTTAACTGTGAAAATGTGGGTCCACCTTCTATATCTAAAGTCGAGGGTTTGCAGCCCGGCAGATGGCCTTAAGATTTTTTATAGACAATGAAAATTTATTGGTTATGCTGCTCTTCGGAGCAGTCGTAAAATGTAGGTCCCGAGCCTGTCCGATGTCAGGTATTCGTTAAAGGTCCCTATCCTAATGATACCTCTATGGGAAACATTTAGGACTTCCACTATAGCATCATCCGATTAGCCATAACAGCATAATTTGGGCTTAAATGAATAAACAAACAGTTGTACCAAATTGGGGTACAGCTGTAGCTGTACTTAAATTATGCTATAAATGAATAATGTTAGAAAATGAATAAGAATAATAGACAAATAACCTTAATTTAAGAAAAATTACGACATATGATATTTATATGTGTGTGTGTATATAAACTGTGTAATAGTATACACCAAGTAAATTTAATGATAAATAATAGTGCGAGATAAAGGCAAGCAGAGAAACTACCCAATGGTAGTAGTCGATTAACATTCAACTTAAAAGGTCACGAGGCTTCACATTTCTTTTCAGACGCTTCGGGGGATTATCAGGAATTGAAGGTTTGAAACTATTGGTTTTGAGTGGAAATTAAGATTGTCGTGAAAAGATTGATATCGGATTCGGACCAAATCAGTTACAAATGAGACATTATGGACGATGTTGTTCGTAACAAAATAAGGAGCAGTGATGAGATTAATATTAGTATTAATATTAATATTAATTATAATATTAGTATATAATATTATATTAGTATATAATATTAAATATTAGTATTAATATTAATATTAATTAATATTAATATTATAAATAAACAAACTTTAACTGGTCCTTGGTAGTTATATATCAATAAATAAATCAAATTAATATTCAAGAGAACATTATTTTTTAAAAAAACAAGCAATAGTCTGTTAATTAATTGCTGTGCTGGTCTGAATTTTTTTTTAAAAGTTAAATTCAGTTTTAAGATACAGGATTCTATTAATTTTTTCTATCCAAATTCAAGTCACTTTTCACTGTAGTAGTAGAATCTAACCAAACTGCCGAACCACGTCCTATCGAGCAGGAATCACATTTTTACGGCAACGGCTTATAGTTTCAGTTTAAGAATTAAGCAAGATTAATTTACAATTACGAAAAAGTTATTATATATGCTAAGCACGCATCTATTGTTACGAAGTCGCCATGACAATGACACGTACGCAAGACATAGGGGCCTTGTCTAATATCTCGAAATTAGCCTGTTGGTTTTAGAGGTTTGTAACTCTAAAGCTAACCAGTTAGTTAACAAAATTAAATCTATCTTGATGGTTGTATCAAAATATAACACAGGCGTCGCACACTGTGGCCGAATGGCTAAAAAGCAGAAAAAATTCAATATCTCGAGAACGGATTAACATAGAAACCTGGGGTTGGTCTCATTAGATTCAGAACAAAACAATGCATATACAATTTCAACTATTTTTATTGAAATTTTGAAGATAATTAAAAACTAATGAGGAAATGAAAGCCTATTGGAAAGATAAAAATTTATTTTTTTTAAAAATTTATTTATTGATATTTACAACTGTATAATAATACGACAAGTAAAAAGGATAAGTGATACATAATGACATGATAATGACAAGTAGAGAAACCACCCACTGGTAGTACTAAAAAAAAATTCTGAAATTTGCGGAATAGGTTGTACGCATCAAAACAAGTTGGATCAAGCATTTTGAGTGTATATTTAAATAAAATAATGCTTACAATTAAAAATTCAAGGAATCTTAAGAACTAGAGAATTTTGTAAATAATAAAACTAGTGATTCAATGCCAAAGGTTGTTCAAATTGAAAAGAAACTTACGATTTTAAATTCAAGGAAATTATATTATCAGTTCCTTAGCTGCATCACTGATTTCCAGGTGCTTTTTCTTTGGTTCGGGTCTCATGTTCGTGATAAAAGATCCGAAGTCTCCAGTAGCTTGTGGAACACGTCTTCGTTGGTAGATACACGAGACATTTTCCGCGAGTTTTCAGGGTAGCACTGCTTCTTTGAGAGAATTAATTTTTTATAACTTGGAAATACATGGCACCCAAGGTCTTTTAGCGGTTTTCGAATCACCTCGTACTGATATTTTGTAAGGTTTGCCTGTAGAAATATAGCTAATGCCTGATCGGTCTACATGTGTCGCAGCTGCGTTAATCAAGCTTTGTTGGTATGATGCATGAAGACCGCGTGTTTTAATCCTCTTGCTTCTTTCACCACAATCATCAATGTCTTTACTTGGTCTCCCAACATATCCTGTGGTTTCCTGGCCTGGTATGTTGAAAATATATTCGTTTTTCATCCACTTACTGAATATTGTTTTTAACCTCGCCCGTTTGAAGGTCCTGATTTAACTTATCTTTCATTTTTTTTTAAATGAGGTAAAAAACTCTTGCTTAGAGTTGTCAGCATTAAAAAAATGTTTTCCTCCTTGAGTTTAGGATGGTTTTGATCGAAGGAATACGTCGAAATTTGTACCACTCCACAAGCCCACAAACGAATCGCGGTATTTAATTTTAATAGTGCTCATGACTTGACAACGTTAGCAACTAGAATGAGCTGGAATTAAAAGTGTTTTGACGTGGAGACATGTATTATTTCAGCCAATTGGGTAAACAAGATAATGCAGAAAAAGTAACAGACAAAGGCGTACTCTAATCCTTTCTTTTCTTTGCGGTGTTATGATCGGATATGCAGATGATTTTTTTTCTAACCCTTGCTTTAACACCTCTAGATTGAAAAGTGACCATCCACATCTCGGGGGAAGCCGGAGCTTTTTTTGTAATCATAGCTGTTCTCAATATATTTTTTAATATTCGTAACCCATAACATTGTAAAGCGCTCTATTTTTTGTTGCCCGGTTTGACTGAGGTGTGGCTTAGTTGACCATCCTAGAGCAGGGAAAAAATCACTCATTTAGAGTAGTGTGTAATTTGGTCAAAATTTCATTGTTCTGACATTGAGCCTAAATTATTGGGAATACCCCTGAAACGATGAGAAAAATCATGCTGTTCCTAGATCCTATAGGTTATACAGTGTGAGAATCACAAACTAGATAATCGAAAACTGCGCTTTCGAAAATCGATTTTCTTCCGCTCTGGCACCACTGTGCGTCGCCAGTGTCGTCAAGTACGTCACGATCATGTCGGTGACGCGAAACTGATAAGTTTTCCTGTACCGAAAATCGCTTAACGCGGCTAAAGAAATTTTCACTTGAAAAATCAACCTGTGGTCTTGTGGTTAGCATAACAGTCTACTAAGCCCAAGATCGCGGGTTCGTAGCCTGGCCGATGACCCTATGATTTTTTAAAGGGGGTAAAAAATCCTTAGTTATGACGTCCTTCGGACGGGACGTGACGTTGTCGATTACTCGTTAAAAATCCTAAATAAATCTGTATAGGCAAAATTTAGAGCTCCCACTGAAGCATCGTCCGATTAGCCATAGCAGCATAAAGTGGCTAACAAACAAACTTAAAAAATAAAGTTATGTTAAATGAAAATTAATAGCTAAAAACCTTGTCTTAATGATATTGGCGAAGTTCAAAGAAAGAAAAGAGTGGAACTTAGCAACGAAGGCCGAGCTACCGTTATGTTTTAATGATTACTCGTTGCCAACTTGCAATGATAATTATTGCCTTTCTCAACGTTATTATTCTTCTGTTTTGTTCTCGGCGGTAAGAGGTCGCAACCTCCGCTTGAGATCAGATTGTTTTTTTCGCAGCGATGTTATCAGCGAGGTTCAACGTAATTAGTTATGCGTTATCTCCTGACCTCTCGCCCAAGTCACCTTGTTGGTCTTGTACCTCTTCATCGCTCGGTGTATCTTATAGGAGTAGCTTAGTTATATGAATGAGGTCCAATTAAGTATATTTAATAAATACTATTATTATTATTATTTAAATAGTATTACCCTGCTGCTGGCAAGACTTTTATTTATTATGTTATCAGTGGGAGATGGATCCCGTGGAATCTAGGACCCTTCCAGGGATCACCCAGCCTCTATAAAGTGGCCAAAATAAGAGGGGAAAGTCTGCTGGTTGAGCGGGATCTAGGACCGACAGGGCACAATCTTTACCCCAGAAGTGCTGTTTCTACCATTTGCTGAACCCCTTAATTTGAAATGGTACAGGTTTTTTATACAACACATAATGTAATATAAATACACATAATTTTCCTCATTGTAATATTTCTAGTAAGTTGTTTATTCATTTAACGTCACATTTTGCTGCCTTGGCTAATCGGACGATACTGCTATGAGAGTCCGACATTTTGCCCAGGTACAGTTAGAATAGGGATCTTCAAGGTGTACCTGACAATCCCCAGACCCTGAACCCTCATTTAACGTTCCTTCGGAAGGGAGGCATAACTAAAGAATTTTTACTCCCTTTGTAAAATCCTAAGGACACGTGCCAGGCTTTGAGGTTAGAATTTTGTTATGCTAACCTCTACATCGCAGGTGACCCTTACATCCTTTATGATATCAGCGTGTATATGATTGATCATAAGATGAAGACTACTTAACGACGAACTCATTAACGTCTGTACCTTTTCACAAATTATCCGAGCGGCAGGTACGTGTCCGGGGCTCGGGGTCGATTCCTCGTTATCATAATTGAAACCTGATACCCTGCGTCTGCTTTCGTAACGAATAGAAAGGATTTCACGTAGCCTTATAATTATGACTTTACTCCGTTCCTTTGATCCTATTTACCAGGATAGATGAACGATACTATTAACTTATTAACTCCATATCCATTCAAGCGAAGATTAAACACTATAATATAGTTATTAGGACACAAGCAACATATGGATCAGAGTGCTTGACACTGAAGAAGAAAGGCGAACTAAGAGAACTAGAAAAAAGGGAGCGAAAAATAACTAAGAAAAATTCTAGCGCCAGAGAAAAACACTGAAAATGTTTGGATTAAAAGGAGAAATAAAGATTTGTATAAAAGCATAGAAAAAATCACGGATACGATGAAGAAGAGAAGGCTTAAGTTGTATGGACATTTAAAAAGAATGAAAGAAACACGGATTACAAAGAAGATTTTTAATTACGTGAAGAAACTGAAGAAAACAGTCGGATGGATAGAAGCAGTGAAGGAATATGCCAACAAAATGGGTGTTAAAAAAGAAATAATAATTGACGAGAACCACTGATAGAAAACGCTACCTATGAAGAAGACTACTGGCCTCGACCGAAGAGAGTGTTGGCTGATCAGAAAAGAGTCTTTGGAGAGAAAATGAAGAAGTACTGGGAAGAGAGGAAGAAAAAGAGACACCATAAGTCTTGAGTTCCCATATGATATACCAGCTCTGGTGATAATAATTATATTATAAATATATCACCAATATACCATCAATATATAACCAGCAACTTAATAAGAGGTACAGTTGAATTTTGTCCAAAAGGAGTTTTTTGTGCTTAAGGAAGAAGATTCGTGTTATTCTTGTAGTGCAAAAGTGTCCAAGTCAGGCCTTTGATTTCATATTATAACTCCATTTCAAGGCGAAAACTACGAGAACACGAGAAAACACTCTGACCAACACTCAACATGACCACTTGTTCACCAGGGCTGCAGATATATTCGTATCTAATTTTCTTGATTGTTAATTATTTAAGTTTCTACTTTCAATTCTTCCCATAGACTTTTAAGTGGAAAATAGTTGACTGGATAATTGTAATAATGGATTAAACTGGTCAAGGGGTGCAGTCAAAGATAACAAAAAATAAGGAAAACTAATTTTATTGTGGCAACGTTTTGGCCTATGACTCGGGACTACTACCACTCCATTTTTTGCACGTTTTATTTTTGTCCATATTAATGTATACATTAGGTTATTATGAAAGAACACAATCATAACTGAATAATTAAATTATAATACGAAGATGTTCCAACCTTTTTTTATATGTTAATCTTATCATTTTGTATCTTCGGTTTACCTCCTCTTTTTTATTTCCCTTTATATTATTTTTACTTTTCTATCCTTTCTGTACATTTATTTTCTGTATTTTATTTTATATTCGTTATCTTTAATTATTATATCTGTCACTATTTTAATTTCTGTTCATTATCTTTAATTTTATTAAATCTGTCTTTATCTTAATTTTATTATATCTGTCACTATTTTAATTTCTTTTCATTTTCCTTAATTTTATTTAATTTATTAAATTTAAATTTAAAATGTAAACATAATAAAAAGGTAATAAAAAAAAAGTAAAAAAAATAAATAAAAAAAAGATAAAAAAAGTATTTAAACATAATAAATAAAAAACATAATAATTATTATGTTTACATTTTATCCTTTCTGCACATTTATTTTCTGTATTTTATATTCGTTATCTTTAATTATTATATCTGCCACTATTTTAATTTCTGTTCATTATCTTTAATTTTATTAAATCTGTCTTTATCTTAATTTTTTTATATCTGTCACTATTTTAATTTCTGTTCATTATCCTTAATTTTATTAAATCTGTCTTTATCTTAATTTTATTATATCAGTCACTATTTTAATTTCTGTTCATTATCTTTAATTTTATTAAATCTGTCTTTATCTTAATTTTATTATATCTGTCACTATTTCAATTTCTTTTCATTATCCTTAATTTTATTTAATTTATTAAATTTAAATTTAAAATGTAAACATAATAAAAAGGTAATAAAAAAAAAGTAAAAAAAATAAATAAAAAAAAAGATAAAAAAAGTATTTAAACATAATAAATAAAAAACATAATAAATATTATGTTTACATTTTATCCTTTCTGCACATTTATTTTCTGTATTTTATATTCGTTATCTTTAATTATTATATCTGTCACTATTTTAATTTTCTACATTACATGTCACCATATTATTGTTACTGTACGTTTTCATATTTTTTGTTCTGTTTGTTTCTCTCTCATAGCCCTGAAGATGACCTACACTGTAGGTCGAAACGTCGGCACATAAATATAAGTCTAGTACTTATTCAGTGCTTTTTTTTTACTGCACTCCCCAACTATCTCCTTTCTACATATATTAAGAAGAACCGGGTAATAATAATAAATAATAAACCGGGTGGGGCCTTGATAGCTCAATTGGCAGAGCGATGTCACGGTGAGACAAAGGTTCCGGGTTCAAATCCCGGTCGAGGCCCTATCTTTTCTCTTTAAAAAATAAAAGTATTTATAACTCATAAAAAAAGTGACCAATAATTATAAAAAAATATAAATAATAATATGACGAAGTCAATAAGATCCTAAATTAAAATTAATGTTCAAAGAACTTCGTTCTAGTGTATTCATCGCAAAAATGGCGGGAGTACACTGGGGCTTTAGGATCTAAAAGAGAGAAGGATAGTCCTCGACCGGGTAGGGCCTTGATAGCTCAATTGGCAGAGCGATGTCACGGTGAGACAAAGGTTCCGGGTTCAAATCCCGGTCGAGGGCCTATCTTTTCTCTTTAAAAAATAAAAGTATTTATAACTCATAAAAAAAGTGACCAATAATTATAAAAAAATATAAATAATAATATGACGAAAGTCAATAAGATCCTAAATTAAAATTAATGTTCAAAGAACTTCGTTCTAGTGTATTCATCGCAAAAATGGCGGGAGTACACTGGGGCTTTAGGATCTAAAAGAGAGAAGGTTAGTCCTCGACCGGGTGGGGCCTTGATAGCTCAATTGGCAGAGCGATGTCACGGTGAGACAAAGGTTCCGGGTTCAAATCCCGGTCGAGGGCCTATCTTTTCTCTTTAAAAAATAAAAGTATTTATAACTCATAAAAAAAGTGACCAATAATTATAAAAAAATATAAATAATAATATGACGAAAGTCAATAAGATCCTAAATTAAAATTAATGTTCAAAGAACTTCGTTCTAGTGTATTCATCGCAAAAATGGCGGGAGTACACTGGGGCTTTAGGATCTAAAAGAGAGAAGGTTAGTCCTCGACCGGGTGGGGCCTTGATAGCTCAATTGGCAGAGCGATGTCACGGTGAGACAAAGGTTCCGGGTTCAAATCCCGGTCGAGGGCCTATCTTTTCTCTTTAAAAAATAAAAATATAATAAGAAGAGTTCGCAGTTGGCTAATAATCGACGTATTTGTATTTACTACATTGATAATTGTAGTATAATTTAGTAATAATTACTACAGTGAAGTTTTTTTAATAATTGAACTAGCGTGACTTAAGTTATTTTTATTATCTACAGCAGTTAATTAACAATTAGGTTTTGATATCGTCTTTGAAAAGGGAAAGTTTGAAGATTCGGGTCGAAACTTCCTATTTAGCGCAAATAGCCAAAACTTTCTTTTCTCTTCTAACTATAAATAATTTACATATTTATAAATTAAAATACACGGAGACACAAGAGAATGTTCTATAAATGTTCAGTTCTGCCATTACACGATACTCTTCCCATTATCTTTTTATTTTTCATTGTGGTAGAATACCAGCTTTGTTACAACTCTTTTTTTATTAAACTCTTATCGAGGCATCCAAAAGTCTAGGTCATTTAAGTATTTATAGATGTTGTTCTAGAACTTCTAAATAAAGTTTATCTAAAAGCCTTGTAATCCAAAGTTCTCATCTTGTATTTTATTCCTTCTTTTTCTTTTATCTATTTTTTTCCCGAAGCTACGTTGAGTCAATGCTAGACGTCCCTTTCACTATAATACCATATATATCACTTTAATGACTTTGAACCAAAACATAAAAAGCGGCTCTGGTCGCATAATACGCAGTTTGATTGACCTACTCAAGATTTTACATACCATCGAGTATGTATAAAACATTACAACGCACAAGGCAAATGACCAAATTAATGTTATAAAAGAAATTATTATATTTAGTACTACCATTGGGTAGTTTCTCTGTTTTTCTATTTCATGCATTTATGTGTCATTTCCTTGCATTGTTATGACACAGCTGTAAATTTCAAAAAATAAATTTTAAAAAAATTATTGAAATTATTAATACGGATTGGTAGCGGAGTGGCTCATTAGTTGAGAGAGTGATCCTAGCCGATTTTATATATAATCTGTTAGGAGCCGAAGATGGATCCTTTGGCATCTTGGATCCTCCTGGAGCTCATCCTAGCCTCTATAAAATGGGTACCCTAAAATAGGAGAAAAAAATTGTGCATGATCTAGGACAAATCAACTCCATAAGACCCTCCACGGGTTGGAGTGGTACAGGTTTTTTATTTTTATCAATACTTTGGCTTGCTGATTATTATAATGAATGATGAATATCAAATTTGAATTTAAAAAAATTATTTATTTATCATATAAGCACAGTAGACCTAAAGAATGAAAATTGATTTTGATAGCGATTTTATTATTAATGAATTTACTAAATTTAATAAAATTACATATTAATTATTTTAAACATGTTGTACTCATTGTATATAGCACCTATATATAACATAAATATTTCCAGGTTATACATAAGACGTTTTTGTTTAGGAAGAATTAATACTATACGTTAAACTATAAAATAAGTTTGTGGATGTCATATTTCTGAGATAGAATATAATTCCAATGGATACGTTTCCTACAAAAAAATCTAGGGATCGGCTTTTGGAAAATTATTTATTAAATATTTATGTTTATATTAAAATGAAACTAGTTTTTAGGAAATCAAAAAACCTCCTTTTTTTAACAAACTTACAATATTATCCCCATTAAAAAATATTTATAATAGTTTAGGGGCTTACTTAACTTTGAGTAGAATTAGTAAAATACCTAGTCAAGTTGTATGTATCTAGATATTTATAACAATGATATATTGTTATCAAGATTATTTAGAACATTAAATAAATTTTAGGGAACTATTGCCAAGGCCACGATAGCAATATGGCGAGATGAGATATGTTACGCAATATTTATAGCAATTAGAGTTTACATGTCAAGGTATGTAGTCCATTATCAAGGCCAGTTGAAAGTCGGAGAGTGTGTCAGAAAGGATGCCGATAGAATTTTTTTTTGTATAACAAGAGTTTATAATTCGTGTCATGGATGGAGATTTTGAAATCTGCATATGACTATAATTTTATATTGATTATTCTAGAGTTTTTAACATACTGTCTATAATATTGTCATTGTTATTAAATTGTTTATTTTTAAATAGTTGTAGATTTTTCTTATCTAACACATAACTACGTCTAACCAAAAAGGTTCTTGATAAACCTGATCACCTTGATGAGCTTGATCAGGATTTTATATATTTTGAAATAAGCCGTATCTCATTTTGTTTTCATTTTATAGTATTTTTAATATTTATAATTTTTAATAATAATTGGTAGTTTTTAAAGAAATATCTTTCTGTATTCTTCTTTTTAACGCTTTACAATCTGACTCAACTAGGTTTTACAAGTTGTCAGCATTTCTATTTTTGTAATTTATTTTTTAATGAAACAGTTTACCATATTTCATACCAAACACATCTAGTACATATCAGTACACATATCTAACCTAGCAAGTACCATAAAATTTCATACGTTTTATTACAATTTTATTATTTTGAATAAACAGGTTCTGCTTTCATTGACAAGTAAAATTATTTGCATTGGAAATAACTATATAACAATGTTGGTAAACAGACCCAGATCTTTGAAATTTCATGCTTTTCTTGGGTATTGATTGTGGTATGTATGTATATTACTAAAATAATAATTGAATCCCTGAAACTACTGCCCTGTATGTATTAACAATTAAAAAATATTGTGAGAGCTATTTTTGCAAACTTCTCTTTGTTTCATTCTTTCTAAATTTTAGTTTCATGTCATGGTTTTAATATGTTTTCAGTAGTTGTCTATTAATTACTATAAACCATCTTTATTATTAATTGTTTTTATTAAACAGTCCGCCATTTTTATTAACAAACATATACTTATAGTACCATAAAGGTATTGTGTCTTATTACAATCCTATAATTTTAAAGCAATTAGTTTTTTTTTTATTTACACTTACAGTAGATTATCTATTTAGAAAATAATCATTTTGGAGAAGGAGAACAGTTTCAGAGACCTAAACTGAATTTAATAATCAACATAATAATTATTGAAAAAACCACACACACACACACACATTAGATAGCTAAAGCTATTACCATCCTATCAGTCTCTTTGTATCCTCTAAGAAAAGAAACACGTAGCTTAATGGTACATCCACATTTGCACTTCCTCTTGTACGACAGGTGGGAGGACCTCAACCATGACTTGGTTCCTTAAATATGGTCAATGGGGTCAAACACACGGTCTCCATTATCTGCAAAACATAACCTTCATTCCACCGCTCTGGTGTTTAATTATTAACTGATAATACTAAAATTAGATTCCTACATTTTCATGTTTGTATATATTGTATGTATATGGTAGTATATGGTGACTATATAGTCCTGATCTCAGACACTTCTGAAAATCTGCAGCAGACGATAACCGAATGGGAATCAGAGCTTGCCTGGAAAGGTATGATCATAAATGCCAATAAAAGTAAAATATTGCAAGTTGGAAGAAATCCTAAAGACATACACATTGTATGCAATGAACAAGAAATGGAAGTCGTAGGGGAATTCACATACCTGGGCACAATGATTTGAAGTAGAACAAGAGATTTCGAACAGGATTAAAAAATCAAATAATGTTTACTACCAGATCTGCAACACTATTGTAGGCAAAAGAGAAGAAGGAAAGGACGAGAAACTCCGTATATCCAAAAGGGTATATTTGCCAGTTCTCTTATGTGGGGCTGAGAGTTGGATACTCCTTGGTAAAGACTGGAGCCGTTTAACAGCTACAGAAATGAAATTTTTCCGACGAGCAGCTTCCAAGACAAGAAGAGTTAGAATCCGGAACGATACTATTAGAGATGAGCTACGCATTGTCTCCCTGAAAAAAAAACCCGGAGAAGGGTCAGCTCAAATGGTTTGGGCACACCCACAGAATGAGACAAGACAGGGATCCAAGAAAGTTAATGGAAGCCAAACCCGTGGCCACTAGACCTAGAGGGAGACCAAGACAGACGTACTCCAACTACATTTCCAAGTTGGGACAAGCAAGAGGGAAGAACATGCAGGATCTGAGGATTATGGCGAGAGATAGAGACAGGTGGAGATCCTGGGTTGATGCGGTACCTCGACGCTGAAAGGCACAAGTGGAAGATATAGAAGTATGTATATATTACTTGAAATGTTTTAGTTTTAGTTAAATTTTAATAGATTTTTTTTTAGTTTCTCCCAACATTGAGGTACTGCGGATTAATCACCAGTTCTGTTTGTCAATTAATCACATGTTCTGTTTTCCGTCCAGTATCGCTTATTCCTCTCCGACCTCTTCCTATCATCATGAGATTTTTATTATTCTCTCCTGGAACTTCTTCGTTTTGTCTTAATTCTATGCAAATATTTTATCAAGCAGTAACTACACGTAATCATATTAACTCGAAAACGTTTTTCATTTGTATACCAGTAATTTAACTATTTTTAAACTCATTTAACTCACCAGTTTTTACATAATATACCTTTCTCTTTAATTTTTCTCATTAGTTATTTCATAATTTATCTTACTCTCTGTATTTCTTTAAATTCTTATCTATTCTGTGCGTATATTCTGTTATTCTTCCTTGGTACTGCAATGTTTTTTATAGTCTTTTCTGTTTCTTTCCTAGGCCTGAAGATGGCCTACAGCTTAGACCGAAACTTTGGCATATTAAAATAAGTTTTGCTTATTTTGTGATATCTTTGCAGCACTTACTGCACCCCCTCAATTCAATCCATTATTAGAATTATGCAGCCAACTATTTTTCACTTAAAGAACTTTTTTCCTATTGCGTCTACCAATGCTTCTCCCTAAAAAAAAAAAAAAAACTGGCCTAATGGCTTCCCTAAAACTTAATTTGGTACCAAGCATTGTCTTATTTCTTATCCCTTACTCGATAAATTATATATTGATTTCATTTTTCGATTATGAACTTAAGTTGGCCATTTCATTGTAATAGTGATAATGAAAACAATTTTTCAATGGAAAATCTCTCAACAGAATAAAATATGTAAGATAGTGTTTGAAAGGAATTGTAGAAAGGCCTATAGCACGCTGAAAACAAAGTGCAAATACATTAAAGATAACTCCCTTACGGTATTCTACCCACTATCTATAACTGTACTCATTAATTCAAGCTAATGAAAAACGGTTTATTAATTTTATTAGCATATACTTTTATGATCTTTTGGCCGTTAAGGCACAGATGATTTATTATTGCGGAGAAAGTTTAGCTAATTAGAAGAGTGTAGCAGAGTTTCGTGCAATGGAAGGCAAGTGGAGTACGCAAAGGCAACTCTAATTGTTACTCGTAATACCCTTTCTACATTCCAGCTCCACTTCCTTGTGTCCAATCTAGTCTTTTATAGCGTCGTTTTAAGTTATATTACCTTAAATATGCATTCTTCAAATTCAATACTTTATAAATAAATCAAATACCGCAACATTCTGAAAATTTTTATTGCATGATTCCGAAAACATATAAAAAGTTAAACAAAATAATAAATATTTAATTTTTTAAAGGTATGTATGTGTTTATAATTTCAAACCACAACTAATTTAGATACAAACTAAATATACTAGATACATATAAATTAAAATAAAATATAGTAAAAAATAACAATATATATAGTCATGTAGGGATATGGGTGATAAAATAATATAACAAAAATTGGGAACCCTTTTGGTAGATATAACGAAAAAAAAGAGGGAATAGTTATATAGAGTAATGGAATAAAGGTAATAAGAAATAATATGAATTAATAAACAATAACATGACTATTTATTATTAAAATGATAAATAATAACATGATATAAAGGCATTATTTATTTTTTATTACTTCATATTATTCTTTATTACATATTCGATATTTCTCTATAACTATTCTCACTGGTTTTTTGGAATATCTACCAAAGGTGTCTCAATTTTTGTTATCACCCAGATCCCTACATGGCTATATATATTGTTATTTTTTACTAATTATTATTTAATTTATACGTATATTATATATTTAGCTCTGAAGAACACCTGCATATGAACCGAAACGTTGGCTTTAAAATAAAAAGTTCTTCTTACTAAAGAGAATTTTTTTCTGACCTCAACTCGGACCATTTTCTTCAGGTTCTTGAGTACGGTTAATAAAATATCTTTTGACGACTTTTCGAGAAACAATTGTTCTCATAATCATGCCCTAGGCTTTTAATGAACTACAGTAAATAGTTACAAACTTTAAGATCACTTGTCTGCCCATATAACTAACACTCGTGTACAGTATAACACAAAGATTAAAAATACTTACAAGTAGTGTTTACACATCAATGTAGAAGTGTTTCTACATCATACAGAATGACTTTAGTACATGGTTCTCTCATGCACTGATCGAGACTCGGTGAGAGTTAGTGAAGGTTCTTTATTTGGAAAATTTTCCATACGAAACATTTGACAGTTGATAATTTGGCCGGAATCTCGCTCAACCGTTGGGTTTTCCTTTCAAATTAGAGGGGATTATTATAGAGCCTTGGTGATCCTCTGGAAGATCTGACCATCCCTTAGGCTCGATTTACGAGTATGACCGTTAACAAACTAAGTAATCTATGTGTCAACCTATGTGCCTAGATAGACGCCACTCACTGTTTGTTGCATCACTTATTTCTTACGTGAATAAACACTTTGGATAAATGTTTGAAAAATCTGATTTTCATAATCGTAATTTTATCATTCACGATTTTGAAATAATGATATGTTAAATTTTACTCGAGCTCTATTTTATGTATTCAGAATGATATATTCTAAGGAATCATTATTAAATAATGGACCTAATTGAATATAGAAATCTCGTATTATGGAGTATAGCAAACCTTTCTCTTTTACGACGATATAGCGAACAAAGTATGAGGAATTGGATAGCTTTTTGCTGGAGCTATCGTGAAACTTGGCCGCTAAGAGCCGGTCACGAATTTACCTTTCACGGCCTGCCTCTCAATTTCGGCTATTATCTTCTTATTGGATAATCGAACCGGTGAAATATATTTCGCGCTGTTATTGTATAAAAGCTTTAATAATATTCAGGTTGAGGAATGAAATTAATCGAATATTCATGAGGGATAAAATTATTGGAAAATATTTTTGTTCGAAGTAGAAACAAGAGTCTGTATATTTTAGCCTTAGGCGCATTAAAGTTTATTTATTTATTTTTATACAAACTACGGGCGTACCCTAGTAAAATTCAATCCTTTACGACCCATTTCATTATTGATAGAATTCTGTACCACTACAACCCATGGAGGTCTTGGGATCAAGTGCGGGATAGAGGTTGCGCTGTTTCTTGGACAGGGGTTGCGCTGGGAGGTGATTTATACCTAGATTACTCACGACCTCCATTTTTTTCCATATATTTTGGAAACTGGCTTCATAGAATCTGGGTGAGCCCGGAGGCTCCTAGTCCAATAGGGCCCATTTACAGCCACTGACATATTAAATAAAAGTCGTCCTGCTAGCAGGATTTTTAATCTAGAACCTTCAGCATGGCAACACAGCGCATTACCACTGGACCACTCGCTCACTTATTAATTTATTTATTTACATGTAAGAATTTCTATACATTAGGTAGAGACTTTCGACACTCCACAAACTTCAGTCAACATTCTTCTACCATCTGATTTGGAATATATTTATACACAAAGATTTGAAAAAGTCCGGTTGAGTTAGCAGTCCGGCAGGTGGCATTTTTATTTTATTTTTGTTTTAAACACTTTATTAAAAACATTACAATCTGCCACTTGTGGGCAATAAGTAATGGTGCTCTTTAGCTACAACCATTCCATAACAAAACAAAAAATGATATAAACAAAATAAAATAAGTGAATGTAATAAAATATATACATGTGGAAAACAATATACATGCGATAATTAAAATGATAATAAAATACAGTATAGATAAAAAATAAAATAAAATAAAAAACATAATGTACACATTCAAACCCTATTTCTAATTTGCCTGGGTCCCCGAACTCCTCAGGAATGAGGGCAAAGCAGGAGTTCGGGAGGCCCCTGTCCCCTTTCCCTGTCGCGTCACTGGAATTAAACTCTAATGGAAGCTGGTTAATTAGGATTTTTAAAAGGGAGTAAATTCCTCTGGGTCATGCTTTCCTTCGGATGAGACGTAAAATGGGGGTCTCGAGTCCGTACGGTGTCAATTACTCGTTAAAGATCCCTACCCCAATTGTACCTAGAAAGGCAAAATTTAAACTCCTACTGTAGTGTTGACCGATTAACCATATCAGCATAAAATGACGTTAATTGAATAAAAAACAATGATTTAATTCTCCCCCTTTTTAACACACGATTATTATTTGGTAACGAAACGGTTACAATGTATTTACAGTTGATATCCGAGTCAATGCCGAGATTGCAGAAAAGAAAAAAATCAACACCATGAACGCCTAATGCTTACCCGGTCATTGGTCATATCTAGTGTTTCAACGTGAAATGGACGGAATGTAGGTCACATGTGTTTACTGTTCTCAGGCATTCCCGTCAAATAAAAAACTATCTTATCGAGCGACAACGCATGTAATGATTTCTTTTTTAGGGGCAATCTCTTGATTATGCAAGCAAGAAGAAATGTCCAGGCACGGTGAAGGGACTTTTCATCATGAGAGATAATTGTGATTTACTTCTGGCATTACATCGTGTTCTCCAATTACTAGGCATGTAATGATCGGCATTACAGCTGCAAGCGAACTAGACCTTTCTAGGCTCCAGGCAATCAAAGCGTAAAGACTTGCATTAAGACTTAAGTCCACTATGCATTACTAAACGTTTACAGCTCCAAAGATAAAATGCTATGATCATAGCTCACCTTTCTGATAGTAAATGCTATTAAATATTTCTGGTAGTTAAGCCCTTTACTGCGAAACTCTTCGCAATCGATGGGCATTAACCTGAATTTTTTGTAAAGTTCAATCAAGAAAAAATATCATAAGTATTAATTTGGCGGTTTATATATTTTGGCCCCGAGTCCGGAACACCACTATCAGGTACGAACCTAAATTTTAAGCCAGCCAATGTGGTAATAAGAGAAAACCGACTGGGATGGCTTGGACTGGGGGAAATGAGGAAGATGACGATCTAGGAAGAGGTGGGAAGAAGAGGTGAAGAAGGATTTTGATAAGAAGGGACTCTAATGGAACAGAAGAGTTTAGTTGGCGGAAGACCGGTAAGATTGGAAAATGCTGTACAGAATTCCTCCTGAATATGATGATGATATATTTTGGCTCAATGTTATTATTCAGCATTTCCAACAAATACTTAAATTGATTCATATCTTGAGTAAGTTTTTATGAAAAATGCCATATGACTATCATAGGTCGAATATTTGAAGCAACGAAACACAGATAAATTTTACTTATAAAAAAACAATTGTACCACTTCAATGCATGAAGAATCTTAGGTTCAGTACATAGTAGGGACTGTACTGTGTCTAAGCCAAGGATTGTGCTAGCAGATTTGGTCAAGGTCACGCTTAACCGTCAGGTTTTCCCTCAATTAAGCGTGGGGTATCCTCTTCCTAAAGGCTCGGTAAGCCCTACGAGGGTTACTTCATTTATTTTCTTTAGTTTCATGACGTCTCGTTTAATTTAAAAAGTAAATTTATTGGTAAATAGTTATATGATATTTTCAAATTTTGTTGTTGTTGTTTAAAGGCGTAAAATCCTTAGGTCATCAACCCCTGCGGGTTTTCCATAAAATCTACGATTTGTATTTTTAGTTTTAGTTACTAAAATTTGTATTTTGTAGTTTAATAGATAATTAAACTTATAATTAATATATTTATACAACTTTTTTAAAGTTACAGAATATATTAAATTATAAGCATTTTTATGTTTTCAGTTGTTAAAAAAATAAAGGCTGAGAGGCTCAACTTTGAACTATCAAAAATTATTTCAAATTACAGGTTCTGTAATGGCTAAAGAGTCTAAAACGTTATTTCAGAATTTTTAAAAAAAATAAGTGATTTAAAATGAGAGAGAGAAAGAAAATAAGTGCATAATCATTTATTAACATAAAATAAATATACAAATCTCACAACATATACTGCATTTCAGCTAAACGTTGAGCGCACCTTATGCAGTCGATATCAAATTCTGTCAAAATATTGGCCATCTGACCAAGTTGTTTCGCATAACTAACGATTTTTTACTCCTTTAAAAATCCTGACACCTGTCGGGCAGCGAACCCGCCACGTTATACTTAGAAGGTTTGTTATTACTTGATGGTGCAATTCTCCGGGCCAATGAAAGTAATAATTAAAATATCTATGAATAAATCAAAAGATTAAGGAAATAATAATTTGATTTAATATTAAGGCGCCCATCTCAATAGCCCGTTGCAGGAGTATTAGTAAGTTAGCTAAACAACGGCTTGATTGTACCCTTGTATAATATTGTTTATAATTATAACGGCAGGGAACTACTCCAATGTTTGATAGACTGATCCTCACCACCAATAATAATATAAAAATAACAAAAAAAAGATGGACTTGGTATGGCTACCGGATATACTTATTTTATGGATTCTTGTTCATCTGATATTGATCGAATCGATGCAACTCAGGTTTCCTGAAATAAAAGTATTATTGGTACTGAACGATACTAATATGGATTAATTATAGTTAGTCCATCGAACGATCGAGTTTAATAAACCGCTGGAGAAGAAATCGGAAAACTGATCACGTAGGGAGTTGGTATCTGCATGACGGAATGAAAAACATCATCGTGTGAAAACGTCTTTATAGACTAGCTTTGTTATCGGAGGCCAATGGCTCCTAAATGAGTCATTTAAGGGGAAATTTAAAAATGACAAGAACCAGATGTTAGTGGACTCTTATCGGGGTTAAGCACCCGAGCGATGACTCTAGTCCCTTGTACCCTCTCAATTAGCGATAGCAATGTCGGTTACATTATTTACTTTAAAGTGAATATAACATCCTAATCGAATATATCATGTTCGAGGTACGCACTTGATTTGACTAAGTTCGACTTCACGCTATATTAAAATTTTTGTTTTATAGCTAAATTCTGGTATCAGTTGCGCAGGTTGCCGCTTCGAATTGAGTTACTAGAAAATTTAACTTTTTATCCGTCTCCTTTTTAATATTATCAAAAAATGCAAATTATCGCGAGCTTTGCTATGGAAAAAAGAATGTAGTTATGAAAAACGTGTGTATTTCTGTGATATGTGTTTCAAGAAACACATATCATCTACATTTTTAGAGTACCAGCCAGCCGTTAAATCCAACGGCCACGCTCTCCAAATCGCCCTGAAGATGACCTACACTGTAGGTCGAAACGTCGGCACATAATATAAGTTCATTACTTATTCTGTGTTCTTATTGACTGCACCCCCCAACTATCTCCTTTACATTACATTTTTAAATGTTTATTTCTTGATGAAATGATTAACGAAATATACACATTTCCCATAATTACAGTCTTTTTTCATGCTAAAGCTCATGATTATCTTCATTTTCGGGAATATTAAAAAGGTAACAAATGAAAAGTTAAAACTACTTCATAAATTTCAGTTTTTCGTTTTCATGAATATAAAATACAGCAAACAAATGGTGGGGGACCTACATCCAAAATTATGCTAGGATTTAACTTCTTATTTGAAATAAAGATCATAATTTCTAACAAGGTAATAGTGTGTTATTGGTACTACCTAAAATATATAATAATCCTTCGAGATAGAGGACATTGATTTGGCCTCAATATTCCTGTCGACATTCAGGTTCACAAGTCGGGCATAGCACCTACATGTTTTTGAAATCACATCGAATATTTTCACAATTTATTTTCGCTTTTCCGTTCGCCTTTGTTCTGTGAATTTTATTTTTTCTTAAATAGGCTGGGGACCCTGTTTCACGTCCTGAATGATGTATTTTAAAATGTCAAGGAAGTTATAATTTCTTCTAAATTGATTTACGATGCGGAATAGGAAAACAAAAGTTTGATTTTCAATTATATCTGTCGCCCTTAATCTTGAGTTTTCCTTTGTTATGGTTTTTATATCCTTGGACTAATTATATTCTTATTAGTTAGTTAACCTTATTTCCAAAGCTCGAAATATTAATAGCTTTTTAATTAATATTCGTAAATTAGCAGAATTAGGGCACATTAGTTTTGTGTACGTATGTTTTCCCCTTCTCCTTTCCATTATATAATTAAGAATAAAATTTTATTTTCTAATTTGTAATAAAATAAGTTTAATTGTGTATTTTTTTCACGAATATATCTGTTAATTTACAAGCTTCTTTAGCAGAAAAAATATATAATGTTTTGGTTGATGGTGATCTCAATCTGAGGAAACCCTTAGGAAAAGGAAAAAAAAGTTAGAAGTATTTAGTATTATACAGAGTATTATTAAGAACTACATTGTGTCTGTTTTAATGAATATTTGTTCACGTTTAAACAAATGAAGAAATAATTCTAAATGGCCAAATAAATTCAGTAGGTGTAAATAAAAATACATAATAAGTCAATGGAAATTCTACGGGTTTTCTTCCTCAATAAATTAACCATTTCTGAATTAAAATAATTTTTTTATCCCTTAATGTTCCAATAACTTCCCGTATTTAATTGTTTTAATGATTGATTATTATTAAAACGATCTTAAGTGTCATTTCCAGTTAATGTCTTTATGAATCTAACAATTCCATCGTCCCCCAACCAGTTTTCGTGGTGTAGCGGTTATCACATCTGCCTAACACGCAGAAGGTCCCCAGTTCGATCCTGGGCGAAAACAGTAATTTTTTTATTTATTAATATTTTTTTTAAATCCCGCTCTCAAGCAAGTAAATTATTTTAAAGTTAAACTCATTAATTATGCTTTACTAAACATATTTTTTAAACAAAAATATATATAGTACGATTGTATATACATATATGTTACCTGAGCGAAAACAGTTACTTTTTTTATGTTTTTATGTTATATTTTTATAGAAACTTAATGCTCTTAAGGAAGTAAAATATAGTTATTAATTAATCTTTATCGAATATATTATGTGTTTAAATTGTTTATTTATTACAGTTGAAATATACTGCTCTCAAGAAAGTAAACTTTTAAAAATTATTATGAAGCTTTATTGAATATACGTATTTTAGAATTAAATATTTAAAGAAATACAACGTAATAAACTTTTTTTTTTTGTTACAATATAAACGAATTTATCGTTACATTTTAAAACTTTCGTCTTGATTGGGCTAAATTTTTACATTTAATAGGTTAAATCTTAGAAGTTGTTTTATTAGTAAAAAAAAATATACATTTGTTTAATGATTTAGATACCTTAATATGTAATTTCATTATCAAATTTCACTTTTAGTGTGATAATGTTAGTGATATAATTTTTCTATTTTTCATTTTCTAGAGCCCAGAAATTGACCATCACATCTTTCGAAAAATAGGTCATTTACTCTACTGAATGTTTTCCATTCAGGTAGAAAGGCGGGATTGACAATTTCTGAATTATTAACAATTTGCAAGCTCATCAATTTTTACCATCTCATTTAAGTTTATGGTGATTTCTTTAGTTTTTACAGTCATCATCTTTTTAGTGGTTTTGGTGTGTATTATTATTTTGAAAGGCTTTAGAAACATGATAATCAAATTTGAACAGTTTAAACGGTTGCTTTCCGATGGGAATAATAATTGAGAAAAAATATTACTTTCGTATTTATCTATTCAGTTATATTTTTGATTTAAATAGTAATCCTAGAATATTTCATTGAAATTTAAATTACTACTATGCTTTTATTATATCTATTGTATTTTCTTCTTCTCATTTGTTTAAATATATTCTAATATTATTATTTACTAACATGAATTGTTAATATATTTAAAATTGCTTCCTTGAAAACTTACATTAATTACATACATTACACACTTACTTACATTAATTTGAAATTAATAATCGACCTTAATAATAATTAGTTATAAAAACCATTAAATATGAACGAATTTGATGATTACCTTAAGGAGAAATGTTATCCAAGATTGATTAATATGACCTTTTAAAAATAAAATAAATATTTATTTTACATTCCATGTTTTATAAACATTAAAAATATTTAATAGAAGTTGTAAATATGGTTAATTAAAAAGCTAAAAGGGAAAATGGGGTATTATAGAAAAATAAACAAAACTGTAATAACTGAATGTTTAAAATCAATATTATTAAGAACCAAATTCAATGTATTAATATTAATTGAATTACAAAATTTTAAAGTGAAATAAAGTATGAAAAATACATCCTAAAAATAATTAAATAAATCAGAAATTTAAAAAGTAGTGTTAAAACTGTAAATAGAAATCATAGAAATTTCACTGTACTAGGATAATGTACTAAATTCAAACATAATAAAATCAAATAATTAGTAAAAATAATAAAAACAATCTTGTTCAGAACTAAATTATATTGTAATTATACACCACATATACATCTATATACATATTTATATAAACTTTCTGAGCCTGATGATTGTGATCTGTACCTCATTAAACAAATTGTTTTTTTGGTAGCAGTGCGCACCCGTGATAGATCTTTTGTATTTTTACTTTCGACGGGAATCTATTATATTCTCAATATTATATATTCCCGTAATTACATCTCAATCTATTATATTCTCTCATCTGTTAATATAATGAGCTGGGTTGATGTCATTGTCTCTTGTCCTTTTTACTATAACTGTTACTAGTTTTAGTGGATATTGTTGTATTTAAATGTTTTTCAAGTTTAAAATATTTCAATATTATGAATGAGCTAAGTGCATAATTTCTCGTTATGGAATGCTCGGTCAAATTGATAAACTAAGTAAATTATAATGAATGTAAACCAGCGAATTCTGCTTGTTTGAAATTAGTTATACGAAATTGTAACAAAATAGATTTATAATTAATATTTAGATTTTGTGAAGTAACATAGTTTATGTTGATGAAAAAGGTCCGGATAGAGGTCAGAAAAAGATTTTATTAAACTATTTATTTGAAAGACAACGTTTCGACCAACACTGCATATCATCTTCAGGCCTACATATACAACAGGCATTCAAGTTAAATTTATTCTTAAAAATTTAAAGAATAAAAATGAAATATTGACATAATGATATTGGAGAAATAAAAACAATAGTGGATATTATTTATATTTTATGATAAAATAAAGGTTCTTTGGGTTCATTGAACTAAAAAAAATTAATTTAAAAAAATGACATAATATAGTTTATGTTTAACATCAATATTTTTTTCTCAAAGAAGGTATTAAGCAGGCCAGATATCAATTACTTATCCCAACTAATTGTGAATAAGTATTACCAATAGTGTTAAATAATATACACAAGAAGTGGTAATTTAATTTTTGTTTTAGTTACTTTATTCATTTTTTTTGTAAAATTAAATTTATATCGGAGTATGTATAGGTATTATTGATATCAATACATTTATCAATTGATATGTATATTATTGAATTTCGAAATATTGTTTAAAAATGTCACTTTTCTGAAACGTAACCTGCCAGATTTTCCCTCTTATATTCAAATTAAGTTAAGGAATTTCAAAATGATTTCCCATATTTTAATATTATCACCCTATTGATATTTAAATTAGGAAGTAGAACAAATTAAAAAACGAAACAATTAGAATAGAAGATTGAGAATGGCCTAGGCCGAAACGTATCTCGAAAATAAGGAATACAAAATTTTTAAAATTTTTTAAAAACTTTTTTTTTTAAATAGGTTTTTTGTTCTCCTATTTAAAGAAAATATTATATGATTGAGTCCAGTTGACATTGACATTTTTAAGGAATTCTTAAAAATTTGTAATGTGTAATATTGAACATTTTATGTAATTTTTATACCTCATGACTGACTTTTTAAACAGGGATATTCCCTGAAAAATAATAAATAAATTTTGATATTCAATGATTGATACATCATTGATCAATGATTACAATATCCAAAAAAAGGAATTCCCATTGTGCTTTTCATTATAATGAACTTATTACGTTAACATTTTTTTATTTGAGTTTCACAATGATAACATCGTTTTCCTCGCTTTTTTGAATTTTTTTTTCCGTGAAAAGTATGTTGAAGAAAAGTAATAACACTCGAAGCCGTGTTTAATGTTCGACGGCGGGAATGAAACAAATCAGTCGAGAAAATTTCCGATTCGGGAAAAAAACAACAACATTCATGCGCTTTTTTACCTTTTGTCTTTTTTTTTTATTGTTCAGCACTTTTTTAATACGGCTTTGTGTAACTTTTATGGAAATACTTTTCCTATTTCCAAGAACAGTATAATTAGAGGAGCGTGTTTTTTTTAATTGAGTTAATTAAACGTAAACAAATAATAAGATACTTTTTTTGTCATAATGAAGTTTGGACAATGTTTAAGAAATTATCTTTACTTTAGTTACGGTCGGTAGTTTTTATTATTATCAGTCTAGGGTAGAAATGTGTACTTTATATTTTTTATTTATTTATTTTTTTTGTTAACTTTATTTTTTTATCATTTTCGTAATAATTTCTTTTTATTACCGCATGTATATATTTATTTATTTTATTTATATCAATGTTTTGTTATGGAATGACTGTATAGCTACTTAGCACCATTACTTATTGCCCACAAGTGGCATATTGTAATGTTTCAATAAAGTGTTTAAAAAAATATATATATCAGCTGGCATTAAGGAGGTTCTTTGTTTTGGTTGTAAAGCCGATTTAGGTTATTATTTTTTTTAACAGTATTCGTAGATTAAAATTATAATTATAATGTGAAATTATAGAGACTGGATTGATGTACCGATTTGTGGGTACGGGTTATCAGGATTTCTTGTCTTAAGGAGATCTTGAAACCGAAGTGATTGGTTCAGGTTGAAGTTTTGGAATGCTTAAGGTCACTTACTCCTTTCTAAATTAATAGTATAACATTATCTATAAAATATTGATTTTAATTACTTTAAAATCAAAAAGTATGTTAAGGACAACTACAAGAGAGATGAGGAGCTAAAGAATTCTCCATGGTCAGACCAGAAATTCGATTGTAGAATTTGTTTATGAAACAAAGATGTCCGAAATCGTGTTAAAGTGGGTGAGGTTAGGGATATGAGGATTGGTTAGGCAAGTGCGAAAGCCTACCAAAAATAAATAAATAAAGGTTAAGTTTAGCTTTATAGGAAAAACTGTTTAATTTTATTATATTTTTATTTTAAAGAGAAAAGATATGCCCTCGGCCGGGATTCGAACCCGGAACCTCTGTCTCTCCTTGACAGCGCTCTATCCATTTGAGCCACCAAGGCCGCCTGCCGGCAGAGGACAAGTCATATTTTTATTTTATCATCTACATTATTTTTATGAATATTTACACTGTGCCGAAACAAAGAAATGACTCATCATATAACGAATTAAAAAAAAAAAAAAAGGAAACCATAATTATCAGATTGAATTAATAAATTAATGTTGCGCATTTAATCATGTCGAGGAGTTGATAGGAATGAACAAAGGCTGTGTAACCTGAAACTTCTAGGAATCTTGAATTTTTTTTTTTTTTTTGAATGATGCATTATTTTGTAAATTGGGAATCATTTAATATTTTTAATTAATTAATTTATTTAATCATATTTTAATATTTTCATGACCTTATATATTTCTGAATCTGGGAGTCCATTAGATCTATCCATTTATAATTTCCGGAGGCTTTTAAAATCCTCACAGTTTTCAGGGATGTGTGCCTCCAGAGACATTTCTTCGTTTTACTTCTATATTACCATAGATATATGTAACCTCCTGGGCACGACGTTAGATGCATGAACTTTAGGAACTATCACTCCTGGTATTGAAGTGCTGATTTAAAAAAATATATATATCTATATTAGCATTTACAAATTTCTTTATTTTCAATAACAATAAAGAAGTCGTTTTTATTTCTCTGTTTGGTAGAACACAATACTAAAATATATATATATACATATATCATGGTTCTTACGTATTAAATAAAAAACTTAAACTTATTAAACTATATTCGATGATCCTTAACTGAATATGTAATAATAAAATAATCAGGAAATACCATTCAGAAAAAATATGTAAACGTTCTTCGTCAAAATTAGATGATTTTTAGTAAATAAATTAATCTTTACATATTAAAAATATTTTCAAGGTAACAATGACAACATTCAGTTTTATCATTTTACGCAGATCGCATGATTATGGATTCATTATACTATATAACATTCTGGGGCTGATGAAACGAGTATATTGACATATATTAACAATATCACTTATAAATTAATATTTTAATAAATCAAGCAACATAACACTTATACACACTAAGGTCACCTGTGGTCTTGTGGTTAGCGTAAGAAACTACTAAGCCCAAGATCGCGGGTTCGTAGCCCGGCAGGTGGCCCTAGGATTTTTTTAAGGGAGTAAAAAATCCTTAGTTACGCCGTCCTTCGGAAGGGACGTTAAACGGGGGTCCCGAGCCTGTGCGATGTCAGGTAATCGTTAAAAATCCCTATCCTAATTAAACCTGGATAGGCAAAATGTAGAGCTCCCACTGTAGCATCGTCCGATTAGCCACAGCAGCATAAAGCGACGTTAATTGGACAAACAACAAAATTATAGAAATTTTTGATATGTTCGAATTTACATAAAGTGACGTTAAATGAACAAACAAACTTATACACACTGGTAAACGGTTACAAAACTAATGATTTTCGGTATAGTTCCTTGATGCCTACTCATAAAGTAGCTGTTATTCAACCTTGTGAACTGCTCGAGTCCTTGTGAACTTTGTGGACAATTAAAAGAATTTCTTAATGAGACGAGCCGGTTGGTCCTCTTACAAAACAAACTCTGCTTCAAGGAAGACGTTCTTGATATTACACAACCCTTGGGAAAACATTTTCATAGTGTGTGTTGATCGTTTAACTAACAACCATCTGGGGTAATTACTGGGCATTTTAATGAAACGCTCAACTTAATTACTTTTTAATTATTGTTAATTTAATTTAATTCTTGATAATTAATTGTTTATATTATACTTAAGCAAAGATAGTTATTAGAATTAATATAATATTGCTTTAAATAATGATTATTATTGTTAATATTGTAATGCTATTCCATTAGTAGTATAAGCATATTTAGAAAAAATAAATAAAAACAAATAAAAAACTGAAAAAGAAGTACTATTTAATATAAATACTATTATTGTAATCGTAAAACCAATTTAGATTTTCAATTAAAATATTATTACTAATTATTAACTGTATTGAAGATTACTCGTCAATAAAAAAAATCATTCATTCATTAAGATTCTGGCGAAGTGTTAGTATTTTTAAGTATCACTATGGTCTGTTTTACCTCGAGAATGCAGTTTACGTTTTGAATAGGGAGTTCTGTCTAACTCACTTCACACTGGATAACCCAGTAATTTTTTCTCCTTAAGACGTTACCGCTATATTTCAACTTAGTACAGTCTGTTCGAGGGGAATTCAATACCGTGCATTATTTAATGCTCTATCTGCCTATAATAAGAAAATAAACCAAGAAAAAAATTCTCAATCGCAGTAATTTTTTTTTAATTAGAGTTTTTAATGGGCGTTATTGTTTCTCTCGTCACAATGGTCTCACTTTCAGAAATATTGCTGTGACATTTTGTATAATAATAACAGACGTTAACTATATTCGTAGCAAGAAAAAAAATATTATTTTAATGTTACTCCTTTCCAATTAAAGCTATCGATCCTGGCTTTTCAAATTTCATTTCTAGTTTTGGTATTTGTTCCGCTAGTTGTCGCTTCGAGTTAATATACAAGTTTTAACTTTTCATTCTTTTGCTTTTTAATAATATTCTCGAAAATGAGAATAATTTTATTAGTGACTGTATATAGAATAAAGAACCAACTTACACTACTGTTTAGGTTATATCACCATCCATACTTCAAAAAGTGAGTTGAAATGTTTGTTTCTTGATGAAATGATCACCAAAATATACAACATTTCCCATAGTTACACTCTTGTTTTCCTATTAAAACTCATAAATGATTGTTTTTATTTTCAAGAAAAATTAAAAAGGGAACGAATTGAAAGTTAAAACTGATGATTTAACATAAAGCGACAACCTCCGGAACTGATATCACTAGAGTGTTATAATTGAAAATGAATAGAATAGAATATAAATGAATAGAAGAAAAGAAAAGAAGTTCCATAATGTTTTCATCAAGAATAAACGTAGATATTAACAAATATTTCGAATTATAGACGACGATATATCCGAACAATGTGTCTAAATCGATTGTTTATTGTATGTACAGTCAGTAATAGTTACTATATACAGTCAGTAATAAAAGTATTCTCATTTTCGAGAATATTAAAAAGGAAAGGAATGAAAAGTTAAAACTTGGGATTTACGTGCAGAACTGGTACCCTAGTCTCCCTTTTTTAGGAGTTGTTGCTTATAATTTGACATTGGTGTTTATATTAAAGTCGAGTTTGATCAATATTTATTATAATTTTATTTATTGCGTGCCTATTATTTATGTAATTAGGATTAATGACTGCGGCAGCTACTGTTGTAGGAAGGGGGGCACAGAAAGCTACTTTCGCCTCGATCTATTATGTGGCCGTGTTAAAGGCGTCTACGTCACATTCTTCAACAGCTGAGCGGGGTAAATAGAGGGGATGGGGAGGGGGAAGGGAGGGGTGGGGAACTGGGTCACCCAATCAGCGGGCGCCTCTCGGTCACGTGGTATTGTTGTTATCTGTCAGCTGAGCGGCCGGCATTGCTCTGCCAAACGGAGGCTGGGACAGTTATGCTCACCCTGCTAGGGCTACTTTGAGAAATGTCGACCGGCAAACGGCTCGCAAAGAGATCCATCATCGGGACCCGCGTGTGCGTGCGTGGTGACGATGGTATTTACTATTCGGGAGTGATCAACGCCGTCAAATCGTGTACGAACGATTCGCGATACTCAGTGAGGTTCGACCCTGCACCCAACGCACCGGCACCGAAACGCGAGTACAGAGACGTTGAACTGATCGGTCCAGGATTCCAGACGATGCACGGCATCAGGCTGCTCAAGGGACAGAGGGTCTACATTACTTACAACGGAAGGGAGACTTCTGGAGAAGTCCTTCAGCACAGGCAAGACGAAGACGAAGTGCTCATATCTGTCAACCCACCAGGAGCCGAAGTAAGTCATATTTCTGTATGATTTATGATAGTTAACTGATTTTTGTTTTACCGCTCCCAACCGACAAATACTGGTAGTTGCTATGTAGTATTGGACCAGTGATCGCACTAGACTAACGATACATGTAGATTATCGAGTAATGCCCCACAGTCAATGACAAACACTGATATATTTATTGAAAAGTGCTGTAGTGAAGTGTTAATTTTATTAAAAAATCTGATTTTTTTTTTACTAATCCTTGTGGAAAGTGTGATGGTGGCATAGCGACTTCTCCTTCGAGTGGCTCGGGTTCCTGTTGCTATGCGGCTTCTTATAAGGACATCTTTAATCGATTAGAATTTTTATTTTGTACAACTCATCTCCTCACCTCGAATAATTAATATACCGATACTCCATTAGCGATTTACACTTTTTTAAAAACTTTTAAATTATTTTTGAACGAATACTTTTCACTCCTTTCGAACCTTATTAGGAAACTGTATAAGTATATAAATAGTAGTTGAGTGAAATATATTCGACAAACCGTGGCCGGGAGTGAGGCTAGGCGAAATTTCCCAATATTCTCAAACCTTGACCCGGTTATTGAGCAAACAGTTTTTTCGCCAGGGATCGGTTGCCAAATGTTCCCCGGCGAAATGAGAACTCACGGCAATAGTTCCTTCCATTTCGAAACTGATTCGGTGGTTAAAGCAGAAAGTTATATTTTTTAAATTTTACACATTTATTTATTAATTCAGAATGTGGGGATTTTGTAAATGGGAATTGGTTTTCACAAGATGGGTTTTGAATTTTAAAATTGGTCACCTTGTATCGAGGTAGAAGAAGTGTACATCTGGACACATTTTTCTGATGGATTCGTTGTTCTAAAAGTGTTTAGAAACGAAATAATGATAGATTTCATTGAAACGATGTTATTTTAATTATTATTGTGTGTTTTAAACCGGAACGAATCGTATTTATTGTAAAAGAAACTCTAGATACGGGGACGTGGAGAGGGAACACGGTTGTGACTGAACGCTCCGCCATCATGTTCGGTCACTGCTTTGGAAATATACGGTTTTTTCTTACATATTTTCTATAGGGGTGGTTCTACGTTTATTCTACATTATATAATATATAATGAATAGCGTATTTTACATATATTATATATGTTATAATACATTGGACGTGTGCCGGTAGCCGAAGGAGGAAGAAGCCGGTTGTGTCCTTGTGTGACGTCAGGCTGTTTACTAGAGCCAGCCGGCCGGCTACGCGGAGTTTTATTTTCGCTCTTCTCAATCCCTACTGCGTATCATCTCGTATCTCATCTATTATCTCTTTATTGAGATGTCTCTCTTGTATCGGTCGGAGGTTGTTGTCATTTGTCGGAGTGGAATTGCCGATCCTTGCGGGCGTTGGAGTAAGATTGGAGCGACCGGCTCCGCGTAGCGGTTCCTGAGGTCCATGACTTGAGTGTCATCTCATCTGCCCACGCTGCTCTTATCTTACTTCGTTTCATTCTGACCGATATTCCACCGGGCAATATTCTCCGAGTTTAAAAAAAAAAAATATAAACACTCCTAATTAATTTAAATTAAAAAAGAACTTTAAAAAGAAAGGTATTCCAGTACATTATGTTTATTATTTCGAGTATTATTTATTACTAAGCAACAGCGATAATTTTTGAACCAATAATGACGCTACTATATCCAATATTTAAAAAAAAATCTGATGTTTTTGTCATCATCATTTTTGGATATAAGGTTTCGTATATAAAAAAATTTGATATTCATATTTTACTAAAATACCTCCCCTACCTTCATCACTTTGAATATTCATTAGATTGAAACTTAAATTTTTTATTTATTTTTTTTACATTACCTCAAAAATTGTTAACATGATTTCTCCCTACCCTTTTAAATTTGCGTAGAATCTTCTCAAAGGTTTAAAAAGGAAATATAAACGCTTCTAAATAACAAAAAAGACATAAAGAGTGAAGAATATATTTATTTCCTACGTAACAGTGTTAAAGTTTTAACCAATAATGACGTTGGTATATTTTGGATATTATGATATTTCGAAGCGACAACCAGCAGTTCTGACTCGTAAACCTTTTTTAAAATTTTGGTATTTATACTTTACTAAAATACTGTATTTGTTTATTTAATTATTTTTTATTACCTCTAAAATTGATCAAGTATCATATTTTATTTTTCCATACAATTTTGAATTTTGTATAGAAACTAGATTGCTGATGAGCTCTATACTGCCCATTTAATTTTCATGAGAAATGATGACGTCTCGCCTTCCCCAATGCCAATATTATTGAACGTGTATATTACGTTTCAATACAATATAAAAAAAATGCCTTAGACAATAAATATATTGACGATATTCATTATTTACTGAATAATATTGATCAAGTCTGCTGTAGTAAAGACGTAGTGAACTGAAACTTCGTATTCCTTTTTATTTTTATTGTATTTTAATCAGTGGATGCTACAACTTCTATATTTAATTAGATATTCAAAACATATTTTTACTTATACTAATATATTTTTTTTTAGCTGAGTGCACCCTTTTATTTCTTACAGACAGTTTTAAGTAATTCAAAAAGTAGTATAGCATTTATATATACTTGTATTTATTAGTGTTTTGGATTTTGTGTTGTATTATGAGTGTAAAATATTTAAAAAATCATCTGAACCTGGAGAATTTAGACAGTTTAGAGGTGTTATTCTTAATTGGCATTAACAATTTACACGGCTTCCGTCGAATCACATACGAGCTAGTCGCTCGAGACTTCATTGCGAGAAATTACCATACGTATTCAAATGAGTTTTTTCCCCTCCTTTTATCATTGCTGGCCTTTTACTTTTTTAAATGTATTTTTGTTATGGAACTATATTTCTTGTAAAACTGATTAATGTATGGAAGTATATCAGATGTTCTATTTGGCCGAAGGAAAGTAAAAATGAACATTTGTCAAAAGTACTCTATCGAATCTAACAGAAATTTTTGAAACTATTAAAATTTCGAAGAGTTATTGATATTGAAGGGCCCGAAAAATTGTTTATTTAAACAAAACGAGTAAAAGTTTACCTCACAATTTTTTGTTTTACTTATTTCTATTGTTATTAAGGTTTGAAAGTAGTTATCAAAATGAGATGATTAAAAAATTAAATGGAATTAAATAGCAACGTGTAAGGTATACCAATCGAAATAAATATGTTCGTAATAGTAAACTACTTTAGAAAAAAAAAAGCACGAATTTATGAAAAAAAAATAATTGGGTACACGTACTGTGGGGTATCCAACATTTTTGACCTTCTTCCCAACCTTACAATATCTAATCGGAATTAGACTAACTTGGTTATATTGTTAAAGAACTTTATCAAAATATTTTGAGGTTTGTTCAAAAATATTTTTGAATCCCCAAGGTCGTAGCTGAAAAAATCATTTCTAGAGATTCAATAGATAGTATATTTCGTAAAAAATAAATAGTTTTCTAGGAGACCCATTTAAAAAAAGCTTATCTCGAAAACCAATTGAGATAAGGTGTGTCTGGTTGCAGTTAATTACATTTTTTATTGACTATACCACATTTTATTATATATTTTTTAATGACACAAATTTATGGTTTATGTGATCATTTATTTATTTTTTAATTTTCTACGATAATTAAATTTTCCATTAATTTCTGTCAAAATTGTTTAAACAAGGACAACAAACTTTCGTTAAACAAGGAAAAGACACAGTTTCTTTTCAGCTTGACTTGTTTGCAATACTTCAGTGCCAGAAGCGCATGCAGAATTTTTGATGATTCTTATCAGTTATGTGTTTGATAAGAAGAAACGTTATCATCTTTAGATCATAAGTATCTGTGAACGTCGAAAACGTTTTAATGTTTTATTATTTAGATTCAATTGATTGAGCCGAGGGCAAGGTGAACGGGGTCGTTAAGGCGTCGCCTTAGCAACTTCGTTACTACTGCAGTGCCGGTTCGAATCAAGTACGGGCGAAATTTATTTTGTGTCGTATCTTTGGAAGGAACCTAAAATTTTCCACCGGTAGTAATTATGCCTTAACTTATTTTGGGAACTACTTTGACCTCATTAAAAATAATAAAATCAGAAATTATTATTGTTTTGTCACCAAAGTTAGAGCCTAACTTTATATATATTATATAATTATATATTCTATAAACAGCCGTGAATCGACTTTGTTGGATTTGCAGTTTCTCCTGAGTTCACCCAGCCTCTATAATGGGATTGTATTCAGCGTTACGTTGGTCAAGCACCTTGCATAACCGTTGGCTTAGTAATTTATTGAACATAATCCCCCCGCAATCTTAACTATTTATTTTATTTAATTCCCTTCGTATACAGGATGTTTTTGTTCATGAACAGCAGTACTGGAAGTTTTTTTTTTCATTATTCCTTTCTCTCCAGCTGAAGTTATGACGAAATGGTAGTATAAATATCTTCTATACCCAAGATTGCGAGTTTTTAGCTTGGAATGTGTCCTTAGATTTTTTAAAGGGATTTAAAAATACTTAGTTGTGCCGTCCTGCGGAAAGGACGTTAAATGAGAGCCCCTAGCCTGTTGGGTGTCAGGTACCCGTTAAAGATCCCTATCCAAATAGTACTTGGGTTGGCAAACTTTATGATTCGCATATTTATTTGTTATATGTTTCATTTTCCCTGATCCATTCCACAATCCAGAAAAGGATTATACCTACTCTCTCCGACCTCAGCCTAGTAAATGCCGGCCATGACACGTCAGTTTCGCCGAGAAGACAATAGCTTGCCCCGAATCGGAGAAGCGTTGAACCCATGTCCTAGAGTGGCCTCATACTGATTGGAAAATCCGCATCTCGCATCGCTACTAAGGCATGTATATCTCTTAATCCCATGAGTACGGCGCTAAACATCGGCTAGAAGCCTTAAATCCATTTTTATCGTCCTTAGATTATCTGACTTTAATAAATTAAAAGAAAAAAATAGTGATTAGTGCCTTTTAAACTTGAGGTTTTTATTGTCTACATCGTATATAATACTTATTTTTTGGATAAAAAAAAAAACATGACAGGTCTTGGATTCAGTAGGTGGTAGGGACTACTGTTTCTAGGACGATTGTTCAGGGAGGTGATTATAATAACGCTCAACCTCCAGGTTTTTCCCCATATTAAGGGTACCCACTTTGTACAGGCGGGGGAGGGGTCACAGGAGGATCTTCAGATTCTAGAGGATCCATCCCCAGTAGTTGACAAATTAAATAAATTATCTGCCAGAACTGGATCTGGACCCGAAACCTTGAGCGTAGCAACCGGACTACCCCGCTCCCAGTTTAGTTAAATATTATCCTTAAATTTACCATTCCTAAATTGTTTTTAAAGGTTTATAAAATGAGAAAACGTAAACATTCTCTCCTAGTATCATCGAATGTTATTTGTAATCCATTGGATGATTTGCTATGATCGCTTGTTGTAGAAAAAAACAACTGGATTATGATAATGTGCTTAGAGAGAAAGCACTTATACAGCGACATGTACCAGATAAGATGTAGGAACCACCCTCCGGATCCTTTTTATGGTAATAAGGGATCGAGGCAAGGGTGTAGCATGTCACCCACTATTTTCAAGAAATCCCTGCGCAAACCAAGCAGTGAAGCCATAATACGAGCTATGTGGGGATGTTAGAGAGTACAGATTTGAAGAAGGTTTCCATTAAGGATTGTGGAATGGCCTCCGGGAATCCCCGGTAAGACTCATCTAAACATAGGGTGCCATCCTACCCATGATTCGTTGGGTTGGTGGTAGTTTTTTATTTAATTTTATTATTTGTTTATTTTGTTTTTTAACTGATCTATTTGTACTGCACTGCCTGTGAATAATGCATTTCTCAATATCCAATTTGTAATTCACTAATTTAATTTATTTAAGAGGGTACATTCTGACCTATCTAAAATGTACCGAAATATTTTCACTTTAGTGGTTTGGGTACAATATTTTTTTTTTACTTGGGACATGTATCCAGTTTTCCTACGCCTCGTCGCCACTGATTCTACGCTATAATTTCCTTTATTCTGTCTCTTGATTCAACCTTCATACCAGGCTGGAGACATCAATTTTTGCAAGTTGTAATCAGGGAGGAAGAATAAAAAAATTAAGAAATTCAATGCTGGTATTATATTGCATAATTTGAATGGATTGAAGGCTTCCTTGGAGTGTTGTCCTTGTTTGTGTGAATCGTACCCATTTTTTTGGGTGAGGGTTATAATTGAATATTATTGGGTTTATACATCTTGAAAAATGAAAAATAAATGCTTGCTATTTTGTTTTTTGTGATATGACAATTTAAAACTCTGTTCAGACTAAATATATTTCTATTTTATTAGGTTAAATCCAATTTCTTTCCACTTATATGAATCTATTGAAATAAATTTTATAATATAGTATATATGAGTATATCAGCTCACATATACTGTTTATTTAGGAGCGGAGTGGCGCAGTGGTAGAGCACTGCGTTGCCATGCCGAAAATCCTGGTTCAAATCTCGCTGGAGGAATGACTTTTATTTAGTCTATTTGCAGCGGGAGATAGATCATAGATTTAGAACCCTCCTGGGGCCCACCCAGCCTCTATAACATATTGTAAAAATAGGGTGCCCAAAATAAGGAGGAAAAATCTGGCGGTTGAGAGTGACCTAGGACAAGTCACCTCCTTGTAGAACCGTTGTCCATGAAACAGTACAGTCTCTACCATGTAGACCCATTCACGGGTTGTAGTGGTCAGTTTTTTTTGTTGGTTTTTTTTTTTACTATTTCTTTATTTTAGTCTCTGATGGTTATTTGAAACAAAAAATAATAATTATGAAATGAAGAACAATGTTCTTTTTAAACTATGAGGTAAAGAAGATATAACAAATTGTCAACCGTCACTAAGTAATTTTGTAATTAATTTTATTTAACTTAACAATTTTTATATTCACTAATTTATATGTTTTATAGCAATATAAATAACAAAGGATTTGAAAAAATTAATATGAAGTTTTGAAATGAACACGAAAGCAATGGACACGAATTAGTCAATAATTACCACTGCCATTAATATTTTTTTTTCCAAATATTGAATTTTTAGATTTTTCTTTACACTTAAAAAAATATATAAAACAAAAAAAAAAGGGTGCCATTTCATTTTCATCTATTGCCCATACACTTAAAAAAATTAATTTAATTTTTATTGTAGAACAAATATTGACCAGTTTTAAGATGCTAATGGTCGATAGACGACAAGGTTATACAGTTATTAAAAATTAATCAATTCTTTAACGAAAGAAATTAATTATTTTTGGGTTCATAAACAATAATAGTTATTATATATTTATATAAAAAATAATTAATAGATTTCCAATCCCCTAAGAAGTGTAGCAGTCAAGGTTTTATAGTCTTATACAGCCGACGTTTTTTTTTTATGTTCTGGGCCACGAAATCCCTTAGCCAGCACAATACTCCTAGTTATTACAATTTGTTGTACTGGGCAACTGGAACAAGGATGAGAAATGTGTTATCAGCATTTTTATTTGATTTCTGTCGTGTCTGAATCAGGTCTGGCTCTAGTGGAATCCTCTGGTATTTAGTGAACTAGTTCAATAAGGCGGTCACATAAAAATTTATATGTACTCGTATTGTTTTACAATAAGTAATGTATTGTTATTTAATACGCAATGCTACAAAACTTTATTCTGTAAGATATTTAAGCTTGAATCGAACCTGATGTTAGAAATTTGGTACCTTAATTTATAATTTCTATTCGTATGTTTTCCCTCACAAAAGGAAGTTTTATTGTTTTTTACAAACATAATATTCTTCCATGGCTAATAATAGAGAAATAAAAATAACTGTACCACTACCATGAAGAGTCTTAGGTTCAATACGTAGTACAGAATCGTTCTTGGACCGCGATTGTCCAGGGAGGTGATTCGACCGAAGGGGTTCGAAACAGAGACCTTTAGGTCACCAACTCAGGGCTTTACACGTAATGAGTTACTTAGCTCATTCAGTTGATGAGCCAAGGAATATTACGAAGTATTAGTTGAAACATGTCGTTCTAGGGGATCGAATGGTCAATTTATTTTTATTAGGTTTTAACCAAACCACCTCTTAAAATGTAAAGGAAAACCTCAGAGATAACAGTCAGTTTACCTACCTATAGAGTTATTAATGCATACAATAGTCGTAACTACCAATCTTTCAGCCTTACCATCAACTTGATTACACCAATCTTTTTATATATTTGTTTTTAGGGGTATATTATAAACGTGGAATGGCACATTAAAACGTGGTGCTAGGAGGTGACCTAGCACGTATTAATGTTGGCAAGCTATCACATTTCTGTCTTTCCAAATTTGATACAATCCTATTATCTTATTGTCTGTTTTTTTTATTAACTAATGTGGACCCTAATTAAATACTTAGTTTTAATAAAGTTTATAAACAGATGTATCCCTCAAGGTTTTCAAAGGTGGAAGTGGGTGGATGAGAAGCTGAGAGATTAGTAAGGCCTAGGAAGGATCCTTCGGGAAGACAATGGTGATCATTGTCACGTGCCCTATGACGTCATTGGCCAACATGGACGCGAGTAACTTGAATATACAGGGTTCTTTTGTAAGGATTCCTTATACAACAGTTGGATTTAATTGCTGGTGAAATATCTTCGGAGGTTGTTATAGTTATTCGATACATTAATAACTCCGTTTGTAAAATAACTGTTACTCCATAAAGTTATATTTGCACTTTAAGAAGTGGTTTGGTTAATATTTATTTTAAAATATATTGTCCATTAGATCTCTTGGAATGACAAGTTTCAACTAATACTTCGTAATCTGATGCCAAATGTGTACGGTTCATTTTCAGTTAAGAGAGGGAAGTAGCTCGGTATGGATAGCTCTGAGCTGAAGGTATGTGGATCAAAAACGGATAAATTAGTTAATTTATTAACATTCAAGGATGGAATTTGCGGATCTACAGAACCTACTGGGTCTCACCCAGCCTATATAATGGAAAAACCAGGCGATTGAGCGTGACTTAGTCAAATCGCCTCTCTCCACAACCGTTGTTGATGACTACAGTCTCTTTTATGTACTGAATCCTCTTGGTCTTCCATGGGTTGCAGTGTTTTTTTTTCATTATTCAGTTATCTCTCCACCTACAGTAATGATTTTTTTGAGATGGCACTGAACATTAGAAGCTAATTGTGCACTGCATTAAAGTTTTTCAGTACACTTATCAAGTTTCGAGCATTATCATATAAAACAAATATTACTCTAGGCTGAGAGATAACTGAATAACGAAAAAAATCTGTACCACTGCGACTCATGAAGGGTCTATATTGTAGATATGGTAGAGACATATACTCTATTAGTACTTATAGTCTATATAGAACGTGGTAGAGACTGTACTGATCATAAGCATCAGTTGTGCAGGAAGGTGTCCGTAATCACCGAAAATCTCTAGGTTTTCTTCCAATTCAGGGAACTACGTCAGGTTTGAATAGGCAAATTAGTTTTTTCTTAAAGAAACTTAAGACTTTTTTTTGGTTTGGAGTTTTGAGGTTATATTGTAGTAAGTGTTTTAGTGACTTTTTGCTCATTTTGTATAATCAACATGTTTGCATGCCAAATCCCCTTTTTCTTTATGTTCCCCTTTTTCTGCCTATACATGATCGACTATCATACAATCTGCCTTGCGCAATTCTTTCGGTATTGATCGCCCTGGCCGACATCTCATCATGATCCGGAGATACCCCGATCGAGACCCTCGTCAGATTATTTGCTAGGTAAAGGCTGTGGAGGATGAGGGCAGGAATGTGGGTCAAGGGAGAGGCCAGAGAGGTTGGAGCTAGGGCCCAGTGAGGCAATATTGCAACTTTCTATCTCTTGCCTAATCCGAGGCAACTGATCCACGTTCACATTTGGCCCACTTATTCAGCTATGAAAGTAAAAATGAAATATATCCGAGGAATATATCGGTTGGTATGTCGGTGGTATAAGTCCCGATTTAAACGGTTCATATACTTCAAACTAAAAAAAATAAACCAAATGCCTTATATTTTTTGTCACGCTTTTATTAGCTTAGCTTACTTCAGCTTCGCTCTGCCTCTTCAAAACTTCGTATTAAATTGAAACTTCGGAGAATTTTCAAGGACCGATGACAGTAAAATTTAATAATTTTGTCTCATTACCCCGAACAGGATCTTGATTAGCACTGTTTCCTATCCGAAACAAGGTAGTGTCCTGTGCCAAGTTCCAAGGCATAGATGGCTTAATCTTTGAGACAAGCATATGACTACAGGCAGGATCAGCTAGGGATAATATTTCCACGTACAAATACTGTGAAAACACTGTTATTTGTACGCTTAAGTTTTTTTTTTTAATTTATTTATTGATATCTACAACTGTATTACATTTATACAACAAGTAAATAGGCTAAGTGATATATAATGACATGATAATAACAAGTAGAGAAACTACCCACTGGTAGTACTCAATGCTTAAGTTTAAAATAAGAATAGAGTGATGTACAAAAAAATTCAATCAATTCTAAAAAAACGTAGGGTGCTTTTTAAGATATTTACATAATGCTCATTTTTACCAATATCAGTCAATTAAATACTTACAGCAATTGACATCCAGCACCCCTCGCTTTTTACGTTAAATTGAATTCATAGCTCTGTTCTTATTTTATATTTATTGGACGTTATTAAAGTTGTTTTGTTTTTCTGTGTTTTGAACTTTTACTTTAAGTGGAAACTTACAAATATTACTAAATAATTCGGGCTAAGAAAAAAAAATATGACAAATAACAAAAACTTCTGACTTTTTATTAGTATTATATGGACTAGGAGTTTATCGAAACCCTAAAATATTATAAATTTCTCATTATTTATCCGATAAAATCCTCAATTCAGATCCTAGTTGGAGGTGTTCCCTGAAATGGAGACATCAACATGCACAGAAAAAACAAAAATATCTCAGTCGATGCTCAATCCGATCACAGAGGATTATTTATTTCAACATTACGTGCTCCATTTTATTATTTCACTTTTTGGCACAGTTTGTCAAATTATTATTTGGTTTTATGATACGTGGATCTATAATATTAAAGTTTGCTTGTACAATCGTGATTAATTCCGGATATCTTTTTATTATCGTAACTTAGAAGATAACAAAATTTTAGTAAATAATCAGTAATCAAATTATTATGATAACTCGTATGAGATGAAAATAGTTGACTGGATGATCTAATGTAAAGGAGATGGTTGGGGGGTGCAGTCAATAAGAACACAGAATAAGTGAAGTACTTATATTATGTGCCGACGTTTCGACTTACAGTGTAGGTCATCTTCAGGGCGAATGTTGGACAGCGTGGCCGTTACATGTAACGGCTGGAACGTACTCCATTATTTATTATTCTGTGTTCTTATTGACTGCACCCCCCAACTATCTCCTTTACATATTATGATAACTGATTATGAGCATTGTTATTTGAGCCTTAAAAATAATTAAGGATAAACATACTTCTATTGTGACTGGTCCAGGTTTAGCTCCATATTAACTTTATCTTTGGGGACACCCTTTATGATTATTTATATATATAAATAAATATTTATGTCTTATGGAGAATTAAAAACATATAGCTAGCGACGAAAGAGCCGAACTCTAGTCTCAAAATACCTGCTTTTTCACTGCTGGCCCAAACCCAAATCGTAAAACAGATTAATTATGTGTGTAGGGGGCGTTATGTTAAGTCTATTTTTATTAGTATTCTTAAATTCTTCTTTTAAAGTGAAAGTTTAAAAATATATTTATTATTACCTTTTGAGAAGTATTGGGATACTTTTAAAATACTGAAGAGACGACTATATGAAACGTGTAGTTTTTCCGGAAATGAATCGAATATATTTTTCGTTTGGCCTAAAAGAGGACAGATACAGAGAGTATTGATTGTTTATACAATGATAATTCCGGCTGGGAGAGTTTGACAGCCACTGTATTGATAGGCAATCAACTTTTTCGATTAGAATTGAAATACAATAAATGGAGACAGTTCAACTCCAATTATGCTTTGAAATTGGTTAGTACGTTTTTATAACCCCACTGTTTACTATATAGGATACATGGATAATAAGTATTTGATGTGTTTCATTTAAGTCCATCAATATTTGAAGGGGGGAGGAGGATTCCTTCCCTTATAATTAAGATGAAACAATAAAGATAGGTAATGCTGACTCTTTGAGGTTTTCCCCTCTTAAAGATAATAAATAAACGAAAACAAAGGGCATTTATTGAAATAAATAATAATAAAGAGTCTCTTTTTTTTAAATTTGAGTAAAATTAATAAATGAAATAATTTTTAAAATATGTCTTTTAAACAAAGGATATGTGAATAAATAGAACGAGAGAAAATCAGGCGTAAAATTTTACTTTAAATGATATATTTTTTATATTTTTATTTTCATTTTGAAGAGAAAAGATTTGTCCTGCCTGGGATTCGAACCCGGGCCGTTCGCATCTCTAGTGCGGTACTCTTCCAACTGAGTTACCAGGCTCGTAACTAGGCCAGACAAATCCTTTTTTTTTATAATTAGGATCTTATTTTTTTTATTTGATGGTAATTATTTAAATATTTTTATTTTGAAGAGAAAAGATTTGTCCTGACCAGGATTATCATATTCAATATATTTTTAATTAAAATATATAAACATTTTAATTTATCGGAATATATTTAATTTAATGTATACATTTATTTACATTTTATATAAATTAAATGTATATATGTTTAAGTTTATATCGATATATTCGTATGCTTTAAATAGTTGAACATTAACCAGTATTTATGGATTATCTATGTAGTCAGACATTGCCTGGGCTGTGGGTTTGGACAAACCCTAATAAAAAAGTTAACCTATTGGAAAAAAATACCTTTTTCTTGAGGTAACATTAAAAAAAAATTGGATTGTTCTAGGCCTTCCTAAATTTTCTATTTATAATTTCAAAAACCACCACCTACAACCCATTAACGTATATTGTGTTCAGTATGCATCGACTAAACTGTTTCTAAGCCAACGATTGTGTTGTGCTTTGGCCTATATCTCGCTCAATAGGCAGGCTTTTCTCTAAATCATAGGCCCACATTTTAAAGAGGCTTGGTGTGCCCTAAGAGGTCCTCCGGATCTCAAAGAGTCGTTTTATCTGAAATCGGAGATCCTACAAATAAATCCAGCACTTTACATTTGGCTACATTGGTCCCTTCAATATAATTAATTATGTCTAATATATGATTTTAACGTTATACTTTTTGTCATTAAATATATTATTAAATTCAGTGAGAGACCTTTCCCTAAGCGATTTCAGTAGTAACCTGAAGCCGGCTGGGAGAAAACACGCCCACGTATCCACATCATCTAACCTTTAGCGACTGCTCCCGATTACAAACTGGGTCAGTGGATTACACACAGCCCAGCACAGCACAGCGTAGCGTCAGCCGCTTGGAGTGAAAACGAAACCAAGCCTTCAGTTGTTTTTTAAAAATTTTAATATGACAATTAGGAACCTGAGTATCGTTCATTATTGATTTCTGATTAGTAAGATATTTCCTAAATTTATACTCCCAAAACCCTGAGGTAGTAAGTGTGAAGGCCAACACTTCGTGATTTACAGAACGTTTATATTTCATAAATATCCTCATACAAGACTGAAAAGACAAGACACTGCTCGACGTTTACGCCTACTTCAACATTTACTGGACAAACGCTCTAAGCTCCCAATTAATTACAAAAGACTCATTTGCATGACAGTTATTAGACATATTTGGACATGCGGATTTGAGCTTTGGGGCTCTACTAAACCATCCAATTCATCTCGTATCCAATCTTTACAATCCAAAATCCTTCGTAAAATCCTCACTGCTCCTTATTATGTCACAAACAAACTCATCCATCATGATCTTAATATCCCATATGTTAATGATTTGGCCCAAACTTGATACCTATCCTTCCATGACATACACACTTGAATCCACTAGTCTCTAAACTTCCTTCCCATACTATTCCTGATTACCTTCCAAGGCTTTTGAAAAGAAGATGGCCTCGAGACCTTCTACTATAGAACTTTATTGGAGTGCTACCGATGGGTAGTTTCTCCACAAGTGTTGTTTTTTTCACGTCATTTGTTTATATTAGCAAATTTACTTGTAATATTATTACAGTTGTAAATATCAATAAATTAATCTTAAAAAAAAATTCATAAATGTATCGTATCAGGACAGTTTTTTCCTTTTTTTCAGCATTTTTTTTTTAATGTTCATTGTGTTTTAAATAGTAAACACTGTAAATCTCTAAGCACGTAGTTTAACAGTCAGTAGGTATACATGTAGTGCTTTAACTTTCCGATTTACTATACTGTTGATAAGTTGTTTCATCTTAATGGAGAATGGAGATAGTTGGGGGTGCAGTCAAGAAAACACCAAATAAGTCAAGACTTATATTTTATACCAGCGTTGGTATAATTTATATTCGAGTTATCGACCAATACTATTGGAATCTAAACCCGTCAGATAGCTTTAATATGTTTTGAAGGGAGTTAAAAAGTCCTCGGTTGTGTTTTCCTTTGAAAAATGAGGGTCTCCAGCCTAGATCTCCTAGCTAAGATCCCTAATCTTTTCCTGATTATGAGTGGATAGGCTAAACTTAGGGCTCTCACTCTACCATCGTACGATTAGGCATAGTAGCATAAAGTAGCGTTTGATGGATAACCACACAACTATTATGAGAAAACCTTGACGGGGAGAAATGATCTCTATGCAGTTTTCCATGCACTATTTTCCTCACAACTCGTTGCATCAGGGTATTTCTCGGCGGCTTACCGAGGTATTTCGTAATGGAAGCGAATCGGGTCGCGTAAAAGAAGTTTTAAGTATTTCGATAGGAAAAGTAGGTAGGTTGCTACTAGCCGTGACCCAGATTCCCCCTGCTCATCCATTCTTCCCATCCCTCCATTGTTTCTCAGAACAATCGATACGGGCTAGTCGAAAATTGTTCTAGCATCTGCATTTAAACTTTTTATTCACGTCTGAATAATAACTTTTTTATACAGAATGAAAGTTCATTAAGTCATTTTTTTATTTTAACCTTACAAGATTTACTTTTTTTTTTTCGTCGACACTAAAAAACACTATTTACACACACTATTTACGAAAATAAAATAAAAAATAAATTACGAAAATCATGAAAATAAAATAAATAAGTAAACACTATTTACGAAACGTCGGCACTAATTAATTATAAGTCTGGTTCTTATTTGGTTTTTTTTTTTTACTGCACCCTCCAACTATCTCCGTTCTCCATTTTATCATCCGCCAACTATTTTCCTCTCATACTTTTTTTTTAAATAATTAAAACTTCCAATCTACTTATCCATTCATTTTCAGTTGCAATACAAAATTGTGTAAACAATCGCGGATATGGTGCGCCAGAGATATGACATTATTAAGAATGAGTAAAAATATGCGTCTACCACACACTCGCTGGTGTTTTAAATGCTTATAATTACTCGTATTTTTTTAGGGGCATAAAAACAAATATTACTGATGAATTTTAATAAAAAGTGTATACATTGAAGGTGGATTAGCACCAACATCACTAGCTCAAACGAACGCAAAACGATGACGTCATTAACACATCATCCAATATTTGTCAGGCGTAAATAAAAAAATTGTTATTGTTATCTACAATGCAACATCTTGTTTGTTTCGCTTAAAGTCACTTTATGCTGCTATGATTTATCCATCAATATTACAGTTAGAGTCCTAAATATTGCCTATCCAGGTATGATTAGAAAAGGTATCTTAAGTATCATGAAGGTCTTGGGTTCACTATATGTTAGAGACAGTAGTGTTTTAGAGCAACGGTTGTGCAGGGAGATGATTTGTCCGTGATCATGCTCAACCGCCAGCCCCCCCCAATTTAAGTTACCCACTTTATAGGCTGGGTGAGCCTCAGGAGGGTCGGTAAATCCCACAGGATTCATCCGTAACTGTTTACATATTAAATAGTTCATATGCTTCAGCCGGATTTGAACCGGGATCTTCAGGATATCGACTCAATACTCTACTCCCTCCCTTTGATAAAGGTTAAGGGTAAAATAATAGATGTATAGTATTATATGTAAGGAAGAAATCGTTGGGGCTGCAGTCAATAAAAACACCTTAATAAGTGTAAATATTTATTGTGTGCCGACGTTTCAGCCTACAATGTAGGCCATCTTCAGGGCAAATATACCAAGCGGCGGAGAGAACGATCAACTCAATATTATATAGTATTATAGGTTTGTTTACGCCTATTTCTTTTTTATTTTACTGACATACTTTCATACTTACATAACCTGACTGAGCCACGATATCAAAGCCCAAGGCGTTTTATGTAATAAGATTTTTATGGCACATAAGAAAGGTTTATTTTTTTCCTCAAGCTCTAAATTTCAACATTTTTTTCCAGAGAACTCTCCGATCCTTTTTCTTCATCCCTGATGTCACGTAATTCCAAAAATAATTCTCTCGCCCTACAAAGAAGTAGGTCAAGGCAGACTGGGTACTTACTACAAAGTAAACAATATGTGGACAAAATTTAAATGGGTATTTTAGTTGTTCGGAAATCACCATCTGTCCACTATATATAGCTTCTTTTGTACAATAGTTTTTAAATAATAACTACAAGCAATTTGCATTTTTTTCAAATAAATAAATATGTTTGTTGACTTTTTTTTAAAGTAAATTAAAAACTTCTCGCTTATTGTTGACTAGTTTTAATTGCGGGCCTATGTTTCGATAGATATTACCCACATGATTAACCCCTATATGACCGGAACACGTCTTTAAACAAACGTTTCGAGAGCAGGGCTCAATCTGCAATTATAATCTTGCGCATTCCTAGGCTCTTCAATACATTTTAATTTCGAAAAACGAATATAAAAACAAGTTTAAAAGCGAAAAAACAACCGAAAATGAGATTCGTAGATGTTTTCCCATCCATATCCTTAACTCATTATACACACGTTAACAGTTCTCCTGTTTTATCCTGAAAAAGGTAATCTACTCCTTCAAGGATTATTTCCTTAAGATGCTGTATCGCGATTACTTATGAAACATATAATATATATGTTTTCTTACGCTTGAGTATTTTTTTAACGATTTATTTTTTTATAGTATATAAAAGAGCTTTTAGTGATGTCATATTTAATTGGCGTTGCCAAATCCCCTTTTTTTCGTGCACAATCAGTTTAATTATAAACATCCAGCATTTTGATTGAGGCTCACTAGTTCTAAACTAAACATCTATTTCTTGAATAATATCGGGGTACCCTACTAAAACGTTAAGTACCTACATTTGTACTATTAAAGTATAAAGTTTGATATTCAAAAGAAAAAATGCTATAATGAAAAAAAAAATTTAACAGTATTTTCTGATTCCATGATATTTACCTTGGCATGATGCTTTTTGAAAATCATTATTATTGATGTCCCTTTTTATTTATTATTGGTTCACATTAGTTTAGGTAGTAATTAACACATATTAAAAAATAAAATAGTACACATTATTCTAGTTCCGTTTTATTATTTGTATTTACGTGTATTATCAAAACGTGCTTAAAAACTAATCAATCTACTTCATATGAGCTCGTTTATAAATATGCTAAGTATATAGTCTTATTACAGAAAAATAAAAACAATAATGCATAATAAAGGGTCCTTCCTAGTTAAATAATATATATTTATTAATATGTAATTTAAAATGGTGTACAGTTTTGGAACACGTAGTCTGGTCCAACGTTACGTTGTCTGATACCTTTAGGCTGTCCCCCTAAATTGGCCTCAATAGGTTGTCTGATATTTATTAGACGTTTCCTCCATAAAATGAATTTTATTGATCCAAGTGGGAATAGAACCCAAACCTAAGGGAACCTCACCCCACGCCATTAAGTCAGAAATACGATTATTTATCGCATGGTCCATTGTATCCAGTTGTAAAGTCCCTGACATTTCCAATGGGGAAATCGTATACGACTTCGGATACCTGTGATATATCTCAGTGTCTCTTCAGCACTCGTAAAGGGTAACACTTAATTACATAAAGGTTATATACCATCTTTTTGCTCATGAATGGATCAACTTGCTCATGCTGGGCACTTTTTTTTTTTCAAATTTCCAAAATGTTTTGTATATTAAATACCTAAATCTGAATATCTCTTTGGTGTGTGCTTTACAGTTATGTTTGTATTTATATGTTTCTCTTTTGCTTGGTTTGTTATATGTGAAATCCTTTTTTCCGCCTATGTTATGCTCTCATTGTGGTTGTTTGTCTCTTGTCAGCTGAAGTGTCACCCTGTATTTTGGCATAGATGAATTGTATGCGGAGCTGCTTTCGAAAGGACCGGACACTTCGGCGATGTGATATGTAAGGGGCTTTAGAAAGTGGACAGCGGAAGGTGCAGGTGAGGGGTTATGTAAAGGGCGGGAGTTAGAAAGCGCGGGAGTAGGGGACAGCTGATCGTGACGTCACTCCCCCACCAATCAGCTGTTACCCAACGGCCTTATTACCGGCTGTTATGTACCTAGCGGCTTCTGGTCATGGCGTATTTCTATTGTACTTTCTTCACACATTGCTAATTCTTTTTGCCAGTTCACTGTTGGGCATGATTGGCTTGTCCGTAACCAGGCACTTGGAACATTGAGAAACAAAAAAATATATTGGTATACATAAATAAATGAATAAAAGGAAGTATGAGAGACACCTTAGGTGTAGTGGTTAATGGAAATCTAGAGTTCCCACAGGTTGGTCTTAGGGTTTTTAAAGGGAGTAAAGATGATGGAGTAAGATTTAAGCTTGCGTCCTTGGATGGTAAGTTAAATGGAGGTGGTATCGAGCCTGTGTGGTGTCAGGTACTTGTTAAAGATCCCTTTCCTGACTACACCTGGATAGACATATTTAAGACTCCCACAGTAGCCTCGTCTGAACAACCATAACATCATAAAGTGACGTTAAAAGTAAGTAAATACTCGTTTAATCCTTAAAAAATGATGACATCGCTACCTCGGTACATATTTATGCTTTAATTGTGTTAAGATGTTGATTTTATTTGAGATTTTAATTTTAAAAAATTGTAATTGTACTACTACTATAATTTAACTATGCAAATAGTCACAACTGCATATCCAGTGATTACCTGTGAAATACCCTTGAGTCAAAAACATAATTTTACAAAATTGTGATGAAAAGATTAGAATACTTAGTGATTATGATATATTGAAAAAAAATGTAAATATGGATATGATTTAGTGGGTCTCCTCAGAAGAAACATCATACACTGAGTACTCTAATCTTTACATCAGCGATTACTCAAGATCATTTTTTTGACTTAATGATTTTACTTGCTGTATGTATAATTTGCAACCGATGTATACAGCTCTGTAATTTTAATTTAAATACCAAAGTTTCGGTCTAAATATTTTTCATTATTTGCTTTAATAGGACTAACTAAAAAAATCGAAATAACAGCTGTAACTGTCTCAGAACAAATATTATTCTGTCACCCTTAACCTTTTTAATTTAATTTTTTATTTGTATATATTTATTTTCTCATAATATCTTTTTTAATCTATTTGAATTTTGACAGAGGCTGGTATATTAGTAATGAAACAGTCTATCAACTTATTCTTATTAACAGAGTCTAAATTCTCTGATTTTATAGGATTATGCATAAAATAAGGTACAAGGCATTGACCATTGTCGTATTTTCAAATATCTATACTTGGATTTCTTATACAGACGAGTTATCTTACTTTTATTGTTATTATTAATCTCTTATACATACAGTTATCATGACCGGGAAATACATTAGTGATTACCATCCATCCGCTGAGGACGACAATGACTCCCTGAGACCATGGATGCATACTTGTGGTGCCTATCAAGGATTCACATGCCATGACGTGCGTGTTGTCCCCATTTTTTCACGTAACGTCAGCGTTTCGTATCATCGCTTCCGAAATTCCTTCGTCGAAAGAGAAAGTTGGCATACTCATCATTAATTAGTCAAACATACAAATGAAAATGGCAGTCCTTATTTTTAATTAATGAAGCCTTAATAGGTCCTTTGGCTACGTGCTTCAACTGTAAAATATATCTGCTAACTCTTTTTTGGAAATAGCTTTTATTTATTTTTAAGATTAATTCTTAAAGCTTAATAATTAAAAAAAAAATTGCTTCACTTAATTATGTGTTATTATAAAAATTAAATTTTCATGCAAATTAAAAAATAATATGAAAAAAGTAGCGTGGACTCCAAGTGCAAGTCTCTGTTTTCAAATTGAGCCAAAACCATCAGGTGTTCTCGACTTTTCGTTTTTCTATATTATATTAATTTGTTTACCTTGAGCCTCTAAAATTACACCTGCAAATATCTCGCCTATCCAGGCAACTCCTGGACATGGAAAGAATAACGAATATATTTTGTAATTATTATTATTATTTTATTTTACGTTCGCAACAGTGTAGTTTCGTATCCAGTCCATTCGACCTCAGCGTTTGTATTTTTTCTCCTTGATTTGCAGGAATATGAAGTTTTTGAAATGATTCTATTGAATAGTTTCTAAGAAGGTTTCTAGACCACTGACTTCTTAATCTTCTCCTAGCAAGTCCGGGTAACAGGGAATAGGAATGAGAACAAAGAAGCGGTTTTGTGTTGATGAGTGAAGTGTTGTGTATATGCTGTGCAAATTTATATGGTTGTACAGTGGGAATGTTCATATCATTGTGTATAGTGTGATTCCAAATAAACCAATGACATCAACCACCAAGGCCCAAGCCTAACTACTGAATCAGTATCTTTTGATTTTTAAATTAATTTATGCACAACTCTTTTTTTGTATTCATATGTAAAGTGTATACTGATTGATAATTATAGTTAAGTCCATTAACTGTCTTGACATTGTTCTCTCCTAGTTTATTATATGTTTCTGACAAACTATAAAATTCATATAGTGAGCTATTCTCCCTTTTATCTAAAACTGGTTTTTATGGATTCGGCATTTAGTCTAGACCTTCAAGGCTAGACAACTTTACCATACAAGCGAATTAGGAAGCGGTTTCGACAAAATATGATATTCTTCGGTGACATTTCATCTTAGAAAAGGTTTTTTTCTTTTTGGTCTAAAACAGTGTATCATAACTTGTTTTTAAACACTGAATGAGCTAGCTATAAATCATACTTCTGATTGCTTCAGTCGTTTCGAAGACGTTTTTATGGGGTTGTTGTACTTAGCAGAAAGGCGTGCTGAAGTGTCGCTACGACCGCACGTGCTCCATGGGACGTGCCCTTTTTTCTAAAAAGGGATTTTTATACCTTTCTGGAAAACCTTGGTGAAGTGTAAGGATAGGTCGAGAAGTAAACAAAGAAGTCCGTGCGGCCTAAGGGCCCGGTCAATGAACCTGGGTCGGTTGCTAAGAGCTCTGTTGCTAGGTGACACCTCCCCACGCGTCCACTCCGTGTCCTCTTCTGTATTTGTAGTCTTGTTCTTCCTTATTTGTTCTCTCTATTTGTAAACAAAACCGACTGTAGATTTTCTCTTTACATTCGATTTCTTCCAAAGATTTTGTCGAAGAAACCTAGACCATAATGAATACAATTGACTTGATTTTCTTCTGCAACAGAATACCTAAGTGCTTTGCTACGAAAGTAAAGCAAGGTAAATGAATATTTTGTAAAGTTTATTAGATGTTTTGTAAGCACCTTCAAGCAGGTAATAGAGCAACTCAGAAATCTATGAAATAATCAGCAAATGGCTGAACACAACTCTGCTTGTGTGTTAAGTGACAACCAAGTGGAAAGTTTTCTATAATATAATATAATTTTTTTTGTATAATAATTTAGAAAGGGTCTTCAGATAAAGATGTATTATTTCTAACCAGAAGGTTATGCAAGATTTGGCGGGGTCAAGCGTAATCTTATGTTTATATCAGGTTTTCCTTCAATCAAGGGGGCAAAAAGCCCAAGAGAGTCTCTACAGGTCCTACAGAATCGATCCATGGCTTATAAAATAACAAACAATCCATTGCACGACAGCTGATCTCTATCTCGAGATCTATAGATGTGTAACTCGCTAAACTATCAGGCTCCCTAGAGGAAAATAATTGTGAATAAAATTAAGAATATGTTCATAATGAACCTTCAGGTGTATCTTAACAAAGTGCCAATTCCTAAAACTGAAGAAGCACGATGCCCATCTTGTCACCTTGTCAACACAGGTATTGAGTACGCACTTCAAACTCCCCCCAAAAAATCTCCCTTCTATGCTACAAGAATATCAGTCATTCTAGCCGAAATGATAAAAAAATAGTTAACGCACCCACTATCGCCTTGTAATCTACTTTAGGTTCTTGTCACTCCAAGAGTTTCAGATATTGGCCCAGGGTATATGAATTTTCAAAACGGATTGAGCTAATAAATGAGCGTTTTAGCTCATCTACCTATGTACGTATCCGTTTATAAATGATTGAGAATGCCAATTCTCCGAAACTTAGTAAATCTTAGATGCCTTTGTCTGATTTATATCAATGTTTTGTTAATATCGAGTAAAACGATCAAGGTTGCATTTAAACATTATATATGATTCCTGGTTGTTATCCTTCGAGGTTAACTACAGATCCCAACGATGATGATATGGTAAATAAAAAAGGAACATCTTTAGTATTTGATGTAGCGTTATGGTTTTTCAGAGCTTTATAATACTATCTACTACTCGATTCCACACGGTACGGATGCTTCGATAATTCCTTTTTGTTGCGCTCTTGTAACTCGACCTTTGAATGGAGGAAAGCTGACGTCAGAGCTAGGAGAACCGAAGGCCGCGAGCGAGGAGGGTCCTACTCCTCCGCGTGGGCCGGGATAAGAAAGGCTGTTGCTAGGGGTCGGAGGGAGCCAGCTGTTGGAACAGGTGACAGCTCAGCTGCGGCTAGGATCCCCGCTACCTGCTCTCTCGTCCAGGAATCCGGAGCAGTTGCTCTTCAGCTCGATCCTGGTACCTGACTGCAGGAGGCTTTGTGGTCTTCGGAAATCGGGCTTTTAATAATGGATATTCGAGTATCTGCATGTAACCGGACCATTGGCGGTGCCATCTGTAGAGCGGAATTTTCCGTTTGTATTTTAATCAATTCCTCAAGAAAAGGATTCGAAGCTTTCGGAAAAGTGATCTGTATAAATTCAATTCTATTCCTACCTTAAAATGACCTGTGTCAAATTCTTTTAATATTTTTTTGTATTTAAAATTTTCTTTAATATTTTAATAACAACCGAACTCACAATTTTTAAATATAGTAACTATCCCCAGTTTTGGATCATAAGTACAAAACCTGTACCACCGCAACTCTTGAATGGTATTGAGTTCAATACGGTTTCCAGCCAACTGTTCAAAGAGGTGTTGTGGCTGACATCAATAGATTGGAAATCAGTTAAGCTTAAAAGAAAGCACTATTCCAATTTATCAAAATAAGTTAAATATTGTTGTTTTTCTTTTAATTAAGCGTGTATCAAATAGTACAAGTTATTCCTACAGGTTGCCAACTTTTCTAACCGGATTGGGAAGGTCGAGATTCATTCCGTGGATTTGCCACGAAATAAATTTCATTGCACTCAGGCAGGATTCGAACAAGCGCCTCGGTAGTTAGCTGGTTTGCTTAGGTGATGCTTTAACGACTTCAGCTACCAATTCCTCGAAAAGTGTTGGAACTGGATGAGTTACATTTTGATCGATTACGTTACTTTCACTGCTTTGGTTAGAGGAGAAAGTTAAACCCAATTCTGATCCCAATCAACTAATCAGGATACCTCCAAATTCGCCTTTCACTCGTATTTTATTTCGCTTGTTATTCATTAGAGCCTACTTCTCGGCATAAGAGCATTAGCATTCTGTTTATTCCTAACGGAATCTAGTCTTGAAAGGAGATATCATCAACGATAACATCCAAAAGCTGATGCGTTCCTTGTCCCGTAGCAGCAGGGATCAGGTTTCGTCCGTTTATTCTTCCACATCGTTTCCAGATTCGAAAAGGACTCTTTTGTTTGCGCCTCGCGTCGTTTATATTCCTGTTTGTGGTCTATTTTGGTAGCGAAGTTTCCAGTTGGGCGGCTGTCCCGGAACTGCGACTTAGTCCCTGCAGCCGAGCTTGTTTTTGACCCCGCAGTTCACATTCTTTATTAGTAATGTTTTTTTTTTCATGAGGCAATAAAGTATCCAGTGATATAACGAAGCATCCGCAATGAAACGGCATATTTGTTTACATGATCTAATGGCTTCATCGAAAGTGGATAAGCACTAGACTCTTTTATTTTTAGTTTATATTAATATTTAGCCCTTTATGACTAAAAATTTATTGAGAATTTGGATGTTTACACCTTAAAATGTTATTCCATTAATTTTAAACTGTATTTTATTTCTGGTTATGAGCCTTTCTTTCGGAAAACACCTGAGTTCGAATAATTTTGGAATCACAATTTTAAAATCGCCATCAGTGCTGAGCCAAGGATCTACCGGGTATTTAAAAAGTATTGAATTAATATTCAGAAGGCCCGATGCTTTGCAAAACTTGTTTCTCCCTTGCATATTGAATGCCTACAATTTAAAACAACAAAACGGTCAATATCAAGAACACAATGTATAGAAAGTCTTATAGTTACTTCAAATATTTTATTTTTGGGGTTTTGATCTATTGTTAGAGGATTTTAACTTTTTTGTGCCATAGATTGGAGTAGTTCAGTATAAAGTAAGTTGCCTGGCTGAAGGTTCCGTGTTCAAATCCAGTGGAGGCAGATAACTTATTCAAACTGTTAACAGCCATGGATGGATACTGTGGGATTTACAGACCTTTCTGTGGTTCAGCCTTCCTTTAAATGGGTACTCTTAAACCTGGCTGCTTCGCGTGATCTTGGACAAATCACCTCCCTGCAATATATTGGTTTTAAAGTTTGAAATCGAAATCCACTTATAAAACTAAATTACTAAAATATTCTATTTAAGGCCCTTTACTTCCATCTTATCTATATACCTTTTTTTAGAGCGCCCTTGGTTATATGCTTCTTGTTAATCTTATGTTTATTTTCTGCTATTGTACAAGTTATTTCCTGATTCTCTTCCGCCTTTATGCTTAAGTAACTGTTCTTTGTTGTATCGAAAAGGAGTTCTAATTCATGAGATTTCCTTAAAGGAAGATTCAATTACTCGTTTCGGATCAATTGGTCTCGTAAGAAAAAAGAAAGAAATACTGCTGAATACTAAAGCACTCTCTGCATATCTTTAAGAGAACTACTAGACCTACTAGTAGTACTACTATCATTATAATTACTACCGTTATAGAAGCAGCATGGTTTTCACCCTTGGTTTGGGGAAGTTGCTGGTCCGCATATAAATGAGCCTAAATGCCAAGAAGGTCTTGTATTTCTTCCTTGCTCGACTGCCTTGCATAACCATTTTTAGGAGTATTTTAAGAAAGTAACGGTCATTTCTTGCCTTTTATCTGTAATATTTTTCTTTTTAGGGAATATTTTCTTTTTACGGAAAATTAAATTGATATACTACCCACCGAAGGGGATAAACAGACGTAGTCCATCCTCCATGGATACGAAAGAACATTAAATTTATCAGTGTTGAAATATACTGGGTTGCCAGAATATAAACTCCGTCCATCAATCTGTAATATTGTATATAATAGTAATAACTTATCGTAATTTATTGTTTATAAGTAATCGTTCTCTTTTTAAGAATAAATATATAAGGCTTCAGGATCGGAATGGATGACTCCGAAATTTCCAAAATTGAATTATTCAAATTTTTCGCTAGTTTAGTCAAGCAATTTTTATAATACGACACTAGTCTGCTCTCATGGCTTTAGTAAAGGTCTGAACCTAGTTTTGTGAGCAAAAATTCTTTGACTGAACTACTGAAAGATTTGAGAAGCCAATTTTTGAAATTTCGGAGTCATCCAGTTTTGTTCCTGAACGCCGCATATCTGTTAAGATTGTATACGGAAAAACTTTCATGTGTTAAGTGATACAGTAAATACAAAACCTTGTAATGTTGAAAAAGTTGAGCTCTATCAAGCCTCGATGCAGTGATTGGATATCTACAACATGCTTTCCGGCCGAAATTCCAATTTAGGATATATTTGTCTCGGAGAATTCCTAATGTTTTAGCACAAATTGAAGATTTAATAACATTAAATAACCTTTCCTCTGCGCGGTTACAATCCGTACTCCCAATAGTGTTGATATTTGCGATGTAATAACAAAAACTATGCAAATAGGTCACTTATCTAAGCTGAGGCAGTAATTGATGCGGTGCGCCTTTTAATCTGTAGCGAAAGGTTGCAGGTTTCACAATCGAAGGTCTTATCAATTGGGCCATCTCTACACCCTCATATTCGCATGAATTCTTGTCCTTTGCGCAAACTGTGCGTTTTTGCATATTCGAGCGTGGCACTTGCGCTGTGCAGTTTACGGACTTTCACTGGAGGCGTTACGTCTGTACTTTTGTTTTCAGTATTTGCGTGAGACATTTTGTTGTCGATTCGCTGCTATGAATGGAAACATTTTATTCTCCATTTCTTTTGACAATAGTGAGCAAGTAGGTCATGAGGTCGTTTTGGTGTCAGGTGCCGTTATGGGACATGATGGATTCTTGCGGAAGCCTTATACCGTACTTTTTTTTATATTCACGATGGAGAGAATGGGTATCAAATTCAAACCATGCTTATTTGTAAATGATTAACGGCAAAAACGTGAATTGATCAAATACAAAAGGAATTCCATAGCATTTCAAAGCATAGTACAAATACGATTCGTCAAATGATTTGTCAAAAGCTTCTCTCATCAGTATTGAATTTTCACCATCAGGCACAACTCATGAACTTCCTAGATTAGGCTTTGTATCAAACAATTTAATGAGGGTCTATTAAGCTAGAAACTACCTTTTAGCGTGTCAGATCTATTATTTTTACCGTTACAATAAGGAAGGATAGGGAAGACTACAGACTACGAGGTTAAGATGTTCAAGGAAGCGCTGATCTGACCGTTTTGGAAGAATGATCGGTTTGGAAGACTGCGTCATCTTTCCAAATGTAGTAATAAACCAAACGTTGGAAGCCATTGGTAACAGCTAGTTTATAAATTTGTTTAGTTCGATTTATCCTACAAGGAACATTATTTTGTATTCATATAATCCCAGCAAGCAACTAAAGGGATTTTTTTTTAAAGATTAATTTCTTGATATTTACAACTGTAATTATATTACATCAAGTAAATTTGCTAATATGAACAAATGACATGAAAACTAAAACCACTTGTGGAGAAACTACCCATCGGTAGCACTTCAATAAAGTTCAATAGAAGATCTCGAGGCCATCTTCTTGTGATTTCTTTTAAATCAGATTGTCGCTTTTTTAATCATTTAATGGTTTTTGATTTTTTAATCGATAAATCATTAGATGATTTGCCAAATTAAAATGCCCAATCTCCATTTAATGCGTTTCTCTAAAAAAGTACATTAGTGTGGTCAGCTGATGCAATGCTTTTAGCTACTCCAAACCGCAAAATATACATTCACTTTCGTCATTGTTTTGCAATTGTTAGTAGCTGTATGAACAGTGGCAATCGTCTGGAGATTGCTATTACATTAAAACAAGTTATAAATCACAACTGTCATATTTGCTTTATGACGGGGAAACTGTTGAAGAATTAAAAAAAAAAAAAAGGAAGAAACTTTTTGCTTTTGAGTAATCATAAGCATTTATTTTTCAATACTAGTAAATTCCTGACAGCAGGCGTCACTGTTTACACCTACGGGCTTTAGCATTATTTTCATTAAAATTTGCAATGCTTTGAAAATTTATGTTATTTCATATGTCTTAAGCCTGCCACATACCTACAGATGCTTGGATTGTTTTCCTTTTTCTTTATTTTTGTATATCTTTTAAAATGATCTAGCGCCAAATTTTTGTTGATACATTTTAATTTTTTATTTATTTCTATTTTGAATAAAACCATTTCAATATTGTTTTGGAGAATTTCAACTTCTATTATATTACTAAGAAAAAAAAAACTCATTAGTATAATTTATGGATGTTTAGTGATCATTATAAGGTTGTAGTATTTTACAAAATACACTGATTAAACAGTTTAACAACACAGATAAAACAGTTAAACTGAACAGTTTAATTATTAAAATTATCATTATTTTCCACGCCCATATTAGCCAATATTCATCTATTATTAGTAAAATGCCAACTTTTATTTTTTTATTTAAGCTATCAGCCATTCTTCGTGTTGTTATTATAGTATTAATCTTGGTTTTTCCATTATGATGTGTATTTACGATTGAATTGATGTTGAACCTCTGCGTACTTTTCCGGAGTTTATTTAGTGAATCTGTTTTAGTATCTAATAGTGTACATCAATACACCATTCGGTAGATGCTAATCGTACAATTTTAGCGGATTGAAATTAAAGATTGGATTATCTGTTCACCGCAAACTGGATGCGCCATTAAGTTTGAGTTTTAGTGGTTCCGGAATTCGCTGATTGAACGGTGAAAGTTTAATTGAACTTTTGGAGAAACTCAGCCTAGGTTAAATACGCGTTTTCCTTTCGAAATTGTTGTTAATTTTTATTGTTTATAAAGTAGAAAGTGTATTCATAAGGTTATGAAATGAATCTTTGTATCTATAAATATATAAATATTAATAAGCGATAGTAGGAAGTAATAACTGATAATGGCTTTTCCTTCTTGTTGCTTTGATGTAATATCCTCTTGTTCCCATTTATTTTTCATCACAATAGAAACGGTACCGAATCTATTCTATAAAGTACAATAGTGCTTCGAAACTTTCTAGGCCGGACCCCAGGGATCCTACGAGAGGAGGGACAGAGAAATCTGCCGGGATGAGAGAACCCGGTATGTAGGTGGGCGAAAGTGAACCGTCCGTGAAGGGGTAGAAGGAGGGGGGGACTCTGGTACGAAAACAGGAACTGAAGAGGCCGATTAAGTAAGTGGCACAGAAAATTGTTTAGGTCGGTTCCTTGGTCCATTTTTGAAAACCAACATACAAAAAACCCCCCAAAAAAACCAATACTGTCGGTTATTGCTGAGTAACCGGGAAAGGTTGCCTGTTTTTTAACTGACCTCTTTGTGGCCTGTGGTGCCTTATTATTGCCGGGGTAGCTCAGTGGTAGGGAGCTGAGTTGCAGTGCCGAAGGTCTCAGATTCAATTCCGGCTGAAGCAGATACTTTATTTAATGAGCATGTGACCCTCCTTGGGAACACCCAGCCTCTATAAAGTGGTACAGGTTTTATGAGCCTTATTGTTAACATCAAACCTTTGAGCTTCTTTAATAAAATCGTATTTTCACTAACGAAATTGAAAATATCAAAACTGTTCAAGGGGAGAGGGATGAACAAGTTGAAATCTTAAGTATTTTCACATTTATTCGAATTTTGAAACTTTGGGTATGATTGTGGGAGAGAATTGGGTGATGTATATAAGATGTTTTCGGAAAAGATTTTAACTTTCACTTTTGTAGAACTTTTTTTTTTCATCCTCCAAAAAATGTTATTAACAATATTATACAAATTTACAGAACTTCCTGAAAATGCTTTTACGTAAAAAAGCCTGTTACCTTTCGGTATTTTAAGACGTTACAAGTCCGCTGAAGGCGGTTTGTAGAACTTATAATACGGGGATCGAAGTAACTCGGTGAGAAGAGCGATGAGTTATTGAGCTGTAGATCTTGGGTTCGAATCAGACATAAAGCATGTAATATTTATCAGCTATAGGTAGATCCTGTGGTATCTGCAGACTTTGATGAGGTTCACTTAGCCTGTATTAATATATATATATATGGATTAATATATATATATATGTATTAATATATATATATGGATTCCCTTAAGGGCAGGACATCTTGCGGTTGAACGATATCATATACAGTTACCTCCTTGCACAACCGTTGCTGTAGAAACAGTAGTCTTTAGTGCTGGGGATCCACATAGCCTATATATAGCGGGCATCCTTAATTACGGGAAAAACCTGGCAACCTGGATTTTGGCAAAATCTACCTCCATGATCCCTTCGTAGGGTGTAATAATACAGTTGTTTTGTTTAATCATCCTCGGACTTTCAGAAACATTATGAACAGAATTATATTTGCCATTATATAATTATATAAATTATGGTTGGTACGTTTTTTAAAATTTTATTGTTAATATAAAACATTTTCGAACGAAGTATTTCCTGAAGAAGATAGAGGCCCTAGAACAATTTCCAATCTGAATTTAATTCCTTCTCCGCTTCTGTATTTCCAGATTACAACCACTTTGGAATAAATCTTGAAATAATTTATTTATTTCAAAAAATCCACAAAAATATTACTATATATGATAAAATACTACAAAATTTTTGGATCATTTGTTTAAAAAAATAACTATAAAAGGTATTTCTTTAACTGTCTGATTGATAGCCAAGGTTCTATGGTAGTAGGTTCGTTTTTTTCTGTTTCTTTTTCTTCGTGGGCACTTCAGCAGTGCGGGTAAAAAAACCAACAATAGACTTCAACTTAGAGATTCTGAAACGAATAAAGCTACTGTTCACTTTTTTTTCTTGCTGTCCGATCCTTTTGAATCCTGTTCAAATTGTAATAAATGATTTATTTACGTAATATGTGATAAATGATTTATATCCATATATATATATATATATATATATATATATATATATATATATATATATATATATTTATTTAAGCACAGGATCTTATTGGGTAAAAAATACTTATTGAACATAAGTAATTAAAAATATTACTATTTAAATCAATCAAAAATTAATTCAAATTTCGCTTACTTGCATCAAAGAATAGTACAATACTAAATGTTTAGTAATTACATAATGCTTCAGTATTCTATACTATAATTAGGAAGCCTCAAATGCCCGCATTATCACAATATTAAAAATGCAATATTTTTATTATTTTTTATGTTTATGAATTAGATAATGTTATATTATGTTTATTTGATACTATTCTTTAAATGTTATTTAAGTTTTTAAATCTTAAAAAAAAATTTTTCTTCCTCTTAAAAAAAACTCAGCATAATCTTTCTCATAGACTAATTTAGAACCTCCAGAACAGTTGATTGAATATACTTTTTATTATTTTTGTTTACACAATTTTCACTTATACGTGTAATATTGAAATAAATCATTATTATTGTATCATGGTGTATTGTAGTATTTATGAAAACAAAATTCTAATTTTTCTGCGATTTTACAATGGTTCATTTATCCTTATTCCAAGTATCCTGGCCAAGATACATTCGATTGACGATTGCAGATCGAAGTTGTGTTATTATTATTTTGTCTCTATGTATTGCTATTTATTGATTATGTGTTCATCTTAAACACATAGCTTTCTAAGACAACCGTGATTTGTCAAAACGGAATATGCCACGAGCAGCAGAACATGGTGACAGTCCGGCACAAGGTCTGTTTGACATGACAGACACTTTCTAAGGAGGCTTGCTGTCGACTGTCATTTATTTTTGCAAACACTTGAGGTCGTCGTGAAGACCATGTCCCACAGAAGCTGAAGGACGACTTTCCCCCGTGTATCGCACCAACTGGAGCGTCGTCCTTTGGGACACCCTTTTGAAACAAAATGGCGACCGCTATCCTTCCTGCTGGGCGAGTCACGGCCGAAATTCCGCCGAATGCGGATACTCCCTGACTTGGAGGACGCGTTGGAAATAATGTCAAAGTCACTAGGTGGCTTGTGCGGGCGCTTTCTCCTCTGTTGGTTGGAGCGCACCAAGGTTCCATGCACCACCTTGTGCAACATGTGCATATCGTGATGTTGTGGTTGGCATGCTTGGTAGTATATTCCTCAAAACGCTCCCCATACCTCGTTCCCATCTTGGAGCATCGTGCAGAAGGAGGCAGAGTCCTTGATCCTTGGGGGTCGTGAGGTCGGTTTGTAATGCCCGAAATGTAGGTTCACCTGATGAGTCCGCATAGCATCTGTGTTTATAGCCTACAAGTTTATATTATATCTTCCCCGTAAACTTTAAAACTAAAAATAATTAAAAACATTTGGGAAATAGGTCATGGTCTCCCACAACGTAGGATTAAATTAATCCGTAGTTACTTATGAGCAATATAGAAAAGGGTCGATGAATTTTACACAAATAAAAATAAAATTTAAAAAACGTGTACCAATACACTCCGTGAAGATTATCGCGTTCAGTACGTGATAGAGATTGTACTGTTTCTTAGACAACGGTTGTAAAGGGAAGTTATATTTCCTAGATCACGCTTAATCGCAAGATTTTCCCCTTATTTTAGGTACCCACTTCTTAGAAGTTGGGTGAGCTCCAGGAAGGTCTCATTTGATCTATCTCCTGCTGCTAACAAAATTAAATAAAAGTCTGCCAAACAGTAGAGTTTGAACCCGGGACCTGAGACCTGAAACTCAGCGCTCTTCCACTAAGCCACTCCGCTCCCAATGAACCTTTAAAACCAAATATAATTAAAAAAGAAACCTCGGGAAATAGGTCATGGTCTCTCAAAACGTATTATTAATTAATTAATTTATTTATTTATTTATTCCGTAGTTTCTTAATAATAAGTTTTAAAACCCTATCGACCGTTTTCTAAATTGTTAAAGATACTTACGGTCTACTGTTACCTTATCAGTAGGTTGTCATAAATGGCTTGTTCCACTTGTATGGATTAGGGAAAAATGTATATTGAAAGAAATGACAGAAACAATGTAAAGTTTTGCGGCTCATATTCATTACCATTTTTTATTATTTACTGGAACTTAATCTAATGCTAAAACAAGTCCAAAACTTGGTTAAAGCCCAAAAAGTGAGGCAGTAAGGTATATCTTCTGTGAGGTCATATCATGCTTAACATTGACACCATTCCCGAGGCCTTGTCCCAATGGTTCGGTTCCCTCAATAAGGCAATACTTAAGAATAGACTTTCGAACATTATTAGTCATGAATGTTTCGAAAATTCTTTAGACCGTTCGCTATTTTCGTTTATCACGACGTTTCAGTCAAATACCAGGGTCTTGAGTATCATGAACACTCGAAATTACGAGAATACGACCCAGGGTTTGGTGTTTTTGCAGAATTTCTTACTTCTCTTGACAAGTCTATGATAAATGCTTATGTAAAGTTATTTCTATAATCGATCGTTATAACTCACATGTACAAGTGATTAAGGTCATTAAGAGTTATTTATTTTTTGTTGTATCTAGACATTTAGTCATAAACCCATTTAGATAGTTGACACAGATTTTATGATCGATGACTGTATTATCTGTATGATTGGGGGTTTCCGTGTTTCTACTTCCGAGCCTGAATATGTTTTAATGTATTGTATATCAACAAAAGGAGGCATTTTTCAATGTCTAATTCCATTATGCTTTCTAGTTTTATCCATTTATCTCTTTCTTCTTTTTTTTCTATATTTCTAACCCTATCTTCCAATATTTTCCACCTTTTTTTCTTCTTATTCAATATTAAGGTTGGAAATATTGCTTAGTAATAGAGCTGTATTCTTAAGTGTTATTTTAGCTAGTTATTCATTAAATATTATTTTATTAAATTAAATCTGACAGTATGCCTTAGTTCGTTTATTATACTATTTTATTTTTGGAATACTTCTCCGTATCTGGAATATTTAATTTAATGTTTCATATAATATTTAATATATATCCGTATAATAACACATCTCTTAAGAGTTATTTTAGTAAGTTATTAACTAGTATTTAACTAAATGAATTCTGACCAAATGTCAATTATATTTGGATTATTTATTTGTATTTTATTTTTTGGAATATATCTTCATATGCAATTAATACAAATTTTTAAAGAGTATTTAGAAAGTTTGTGAACGTTTTGTGCTCTATTTAATAAAAACTAAACTTTATTTTACATAACATACTTCTATAAAATTATTATGTATTATATTTATTTATTTTTTGTAGCCTACTTAAATTTTTGTTTGTTGGTAGATTTATGTATTAGGATTAGATTTGTATGCACTTGAGCTATATTACTACTTCAATTATCCTTCTATTATGACCTAATAACGTTTTTAATTTATTAATGTTTTTTTTTTACAAGTTTAGCTTTAACTAATACAATAAAGTTTGAATTGGGGAACATTTGCTTTATTGCTGAGGTAAGAACGTTGGTCTTAATGTGATTTTTTTTTTAGTAGAATAGCGTTTGAAGTTTTTGCTTGATGTTTTGATAAAAAAATTATTAGATGTCCAATTTTTTTTTACATTTCATGATTCATAAAAAATATTTATTTGTTGTTGTAGGGTGGTGTGGTTTCCGAGTGTCTGACACAGAATAATCAATTATCGAACCAACATTTCGTAAGTTGAATTATACTATTTAGGGCACTTTTTGTAGAATAAAATACTTGATATATTTTTAATTTACTACCGGCTCCTAGGCAAATTATTGTCTGTGTCGAGTGTAGAAATTAGCAATTTTTTTTAAAAATTAGATAATTAATAAGTTGTTTTTTTAATGGTAATTTGCGATATTTGTAGAGTAATCACTTGAGTAAGTCTAGAAATAAATAAAATTTATGCTCTCAGAATATCGATAGTATTTTCTTTAGAATAGTATTTTCTCTATTTAGATTTTTTTTCTTTTGTATATGGACGTTATGATATTAATATTACATACTATTATGTCTATGCAATTGAAAAATTAAATTAGTAAATGGACGCTACTTATGAATATATTAATAATTATTTGATTATGTAGTTAGTCATATGGTTTGAAGTTGTTTTTAATAATATTTACTCAAAACCTGAAAGAAACATTACAATAATTTAGCAATTTAAAACCAGGAAATTAAAAATGCGAAAGACTTAGACATGAAAAGTTAACAATTATTGAGAAATGGTATTTATCTATCTAGCTTCTGGTAGCAAGAAATGAAGAGTGGTCAACAAAGTAAGTATAAATATAATTATTTCTAATGGTATTATTACAACTAAGACAATTATTATAATAAGTAAAATAAACAGTTTTTTTTTTTTAAATGCTGAAATTAATATATCTGTTTAAAATCATTAGAAAATATGCATAAGAAAATAGAATTTATTTATACCCATTAGCTATTATACAATAACATTTTATTAGTTCAATAAATTTAAAATGTATCTTTGGGGGCTATTAATCATTTAATTTCAATTCAAATTTATAAAAACATTCAATTTATAATTATTACAGTTATAGAACAGAAAGTAACAACTTCAGCTTTAGGATATCGAATACTTTTCCAACGGAATTATTTATTTTATTTACATAATTGAAAAATGTTATTACAATGGACAGGTTAGATAATCTCAATTTTGGCTTCGTCTACTGAATAATATTTTCTCGAATTGATGATGAAATAGTAGCCTGTATTAGATACATCTTACCTTCAAACTCAGTTTGACTTTTACCATTAACATGACATTCATTAAATATTGTAAGAATTATTTCTCATGTTTTATTTCATGTATTTCACATCAGTCTTGTTATTTCCAAGTGGAAATGGTCAGGGGGTGCAATCAATAAATTACACAAAAAAAGTTAGACCCGTCCACAGTGACAATTTTATTCAATTATTTCTTTCAAATATTTTATAATTTAACCTCTATATTAATAATTGCATATAATGACTGCAATGTATTCTTTGTACTGTATTTTTTGAGGTTGTCATAATTTTTTTTTCCTGTCCTTTTTCTTAGCCTTATGTGGATGTCGGTCGTTGAGAACCGTTCGCTTAATGAGGTTCCCGTATGCTAATAGTAGTTATAAATAAAATAATTTAATGCAAAGTGCCATAGGATTACAGAATATATGGGAAATATCAGAGCCATTGTCGACACAAGGTGCGTTACGCCTGTTGCGTGAGATCTTTATCGACTTCGAAATATTTTCGGCTCTCACGAGATCGGGAACCCGAAGGCCTACCGCAAGCGATACCCTCACAGTTCCTACATCGCGGTCTAGATTAGTTTTCGGTCGTTGCAAGAAGGAAGAGAAGAGGCGCGGACCCGAGGACTGTCCTAGATATCCGACGTAGGAGTTAACGGCGAGCAGTGTACCGTTAGATATGGCTACCGTTCATCTTCCATTCCCTACCTTCCAACACCAGCTCTGTCTTCTGGTTCAACACAACTTACTTATTTATTAACTTTCATTAGGTAACACGATTTCATAACAAAATAAATACTTATACTTAAATATTTGTATTTATTACAACTGCCAACAATAAATCGTTGGGCTAAAAGTGAAATGAGGTAAGTTAAAAATGAGAGAACGATGATGAAAAGGCTAGAGTATTTAGTGTAACTACGAAAAAATTCAAAAAATAAATAAATAAAAGGGGAGTAAAATGTTGAAGGGATGCAGTCATTAAATTAGGCTATTAATTGATTCCATTATTTTGTGTAATTATTATTTACATTTCTTAGAATTATTATTTAAAAAATAAATGATTAATTAATAAATGGTGAAGGTCCGAAATCACACTCATCCACCTGATAATTAAAATTAAATTAATTTTAAATAAAAATACCCAACGAATGGAGACTGGGTGAGCTCCAGGTGGGTCTGCAGATTGTACTGGGTCGATCAACATAACATATTAATCTGAGAAAAATACCTTTAATTTCAAATATACCTAACAATACCAAAACTCCTGAATAATTTTGATAAACAATCATTCATTTGCGAAAGAGTAAATAAGAAAGTGGTAAAATCGAAAAATGTTTTATTCTGGGATCATGTCCCTTAGGAATAAGAAATCTGTACAACAGTGATTGAAAATTCATCTGGTAAAGTGTCAAATGTCATAAGACATGTACTTAAAAAGAAAATAAAGACAAAAAAGTAAGCCATTTTTCATAAAAAAACAACAACAAAACAAACATAAAATAACAAATAATAAAATAAATAAATAAATGAAAACAAAATATATTATAAAGAAAAAATTAAAATTGATTCCGTTTGCAAGAGATCAATAGTCTAAACTGTATGTAGCTATTAACATGAATGGTAATACAAATTTTTTACACAAACAAAGAATGTTAAAACCCCTTCGGTCCAGTATTTTAACGATTAATTAAATCTTAATTTAAAATGGTTTTAAATTGGCTCTAAATTTTCTTGATTGGGTTATTAATTACTTAGATAACCAACAAACATTGCTTCTAAAGAAAAACACAATAATATAAAAATTAAGAAATGTATTTCCATTATCAAAATGACCAACTGGAATCAGTTAAATTTTATGGAAATGTTGTGTTTAATTTTTTTCTTTTCTTCCAGTAAGATAAGATAAAAGAGATAACTGAATTTATTTATTTACATTAAATTATATCAATTTCATTTTTTTGATAACACTAATCTTTGAAAGTAAAAATAGGATTAAAAAATGTTAAAGAGATATTTGTATTTAAAATTTGTATAATGTCGGTTGAATTAACTAAATTTTGTTATAAGAAAAGAATTTTTAATTGATTGAGCACCTTCTGGTACATTTAATTTGAATAATGAGGAATCCTATCGTCCACACCCATTGTAATGCATGAATACGACCACTTAAAATCCTTTTTATGGGTATCGGGTAATGGTCAATTATTACTTTTAATTATTGATTAAGTATTCTGTACACTAAAAGGCTACAATAAACTGTAATAAACATAATAATAATATCATGGATGTAATTAAAATAGGAATAAAGTGAAAGCGATAACTGTAACGTTAGCGATAGTTCTCCTTCTTCGAACCCTGTGTAATTTTACTTTCTCTTGATCTAATAAAGTTTAGTTTTATAGTTTTCATATCGTGTTTAATCTTTTATTTATAATTTCGTTATATTAAAAAAAATAAATAAATAACAGAAATATATACTTCTTCATAAAGAATGTCAAAGGAATTATCGTTTTCATTTTATCGGTTCCAGAGTCACGCAGAGGAAGTAGCACACGTTTATTATCAGCAATTCAATTCTTTCTAAAGAAAATATAATTATAATATTATTAAAATAAATAATATTTAAAAAATAGTCCACAAAAGTATATTTATGCCCTTATTTAAATTATTATTTCATTATTAATTATTATTAAATAATTATTGAGTGTTGTGCGAATAACGTCCAGCATTAAACATTATTTAATTTATGACCATAAATTTAAAATAATATTGTTTTATGTACCTACTGTTTATAACAAACTAAATGTGCCAGAATTTGAAATAATTGACAATAAATTATATGGTTTTATTTCTTGACGTTATTTTCTGGGAACAAATTAAATCGACAATATCTTTTTATTAATAGTTGTTAAGTTTCGATGATAATAAGTTTTAGTTTATCCTATATTAACGAAATGTTGTTTTAACAAAATAATTTCGCACTAATTATAACTTTAATTTAGTCATCTTGCAGGGCATGAAGTCTTAGTAACAACTGTACTTGAGGACATAGCATTTTTTTTTTTAATTTACTGCTATTTACGAATCTTGATGTTATAAACACTAAGTTATTTCTAAATTAAGGGTCCATTTAATGTAAAACAATTTTCTCAAATGGTATAGAGGTATGTTTAAATAATGGTATATGTATATGCATTTTGTATTTGTATGATTCGATGGGTATTTATTTAGTTAATATAATAAATACTTATTATTGATAATAAATTTCGTGAAATCAAATAAATTAACTAACAAGCATAATAATAATGATAAACAGTATAATTGAGAGCATATTGCCGACTTAAAAATTTGAAAAAAGGTATTTTCATTTTTTCACGGCTCATGTTTTATGTATACATAATATTGGGATATATAGCCCCATGATTACATTGTGATATATATAAATTCATACTTCCATATATTATTATTACATTGTTACATTACTCTATTAAACATAGTTCAAAATGGCCAATAGTTGAACGTTATTGACCCCATGCTTATGATTTATGACTAGCTAGCGCATCGATCCCTGATCCCAAAACGATGGCTGATTAATAACTCCAGTAATATTTAATGGTAAAACTGTTCTCCAGGAATTACTGGAAACTTTTCTAAAACAAATTAAATTTTCAGAACTACGATTAAAAACTCACCAGCGTTCTTCAAAATATTCCAATTCAGTTTAATTTTTTTGAACTACATTAGTTTAATATATTTTTTTATATTTAAATAATTACTTATAAAGGAATTGGTATTAGTTCCACAGGTTGTCGCTTCTAGTTATTTCACAAGTTTTAACATTGCATTCGTCCCCTTTTTAATTATCTCGAACATAAAAATAATTTTATTACAGATTGTATTAGTAATTATGTTAGTAAATAGTTTATTACTATATTAGTGTATGAGTGTATCAGTTCCAATGGTTGTCGCTTCCAGTTATGTCAGTACAAGTTTTAACATTACATTCGTTTCCTAGTTAATATTCTAAAAAATAAAATCGTGTGTTTTATATGAACAAAATAGCGTGATTGTTAGAAATATGTATTTTTCGGCAATCTCTGCATCAAGAAATGAACGTTTTTTGATTTCGTATGATATAGCCTAAACTGCATGTGTAAGTTGGTGCTTTAATCTATATACAGTCAGTATTAAAACTATTTTTATATTCCAGAATATTAGAAAGGAAATGTAAAGTTGATGCATGTAGTGACTTAATTGGAAGCTACTACCTGCGGACTGATTCCAAAAATATTTCTTATATACCATTGTTTTTTTTAGTCATTTTGCATGTAAAATGTCAAAAAAGTTTCAGAGAATAATTAATACACTTCCGAATTTATGTTAGGTTATTTAGTATATTTTTAGTAGTTTTTTATACATATTTTCTTTCATTGTAAATTATGATTCTCCATAGATATATTTAAATTTGTACAATTGTTTTTAATTTGAGACAGGTCTACTGGTACATCATTTTATCAATTGTAGAAAATTATACAAGAAATAAATAAAAAAAATATATATTTTTAGTAGTATCGTTATTTAGCATTTTTATACCACATAGTGCCATTTTTTCATGTTATAATTTTTTTGTTTGTTATGTAAATTTTTTATAAAGAATTATTCACTAATTAGGTGCGACATAATGAATTATAATTAGTAATTCGCCGTAAAAACATGAAGATTAACTACTTTTTAAACGGTTTAAATTTCAAGATTTAATATTTACGTTGTGGTTAAAAAGTCGGTTGGGACTTTGCCAGCTGGGAAAATAAAAAGCTTGTCACTACATCTGCCAAAATTTGTATGCCAAATGATTGGCCAAGTTTTTTAGTGATTTTTTCTTCTTGGTGAGTTAAGCACTCGTTTTTTCCTGAAAACATATCAACCTAGTTTTTGGAGAAGTTGACGAAGGGAAATATTATTAGAACTATTGACCATTTCGAATTTTTTCTTTGCTATTAAATGAAAATAATTATTAAATATTTTTGTTTTGAAGAGAAAAGATTTGACCTGGCCGGGATTCGAATCCGGGTCGTCTGCTTCTCCGTAGCAGTGCTCTAACCAATTGAGCTACCAGGGGTCGTATCCAAGTCAGGCAAATCAGTTCTCTTCACCGATCCTATATCCCCGTGTTCTCGCAATTTTTGCGATGTATACACGATAAAGAATGTGCATCACAATGTTTATTCGTAATCATTTATAATAATTATTCTATGTAGACCATTTAAAATAAATTTATTTTTATATTTATTATGGCTTTTTTGATCGTACTTCATAGTATGTGGTCAATTTTTTTTCGACTTCATCTGTTTTATGTTTGTTATAAAATAATTGGAAAATTATTTGTTCTATTTCTATAAGCTATTTTTAAAAAGTTTTAGAAAATTATAAAATTAAAAGTATAAAATGATGATGTAATTGGATGCATAATAACAAAATGCTATAGCTTTCACTTAACAATATTGCGTGAATTTTATTTCAAAGTCGCATATAATCAAGGTGATGGTGTTGAAAGTGTGGGTTCACTCAGCCTCTAAATGCTAGTCCAACTGTTAAAATAGTCAAAACGTGTTTTTAGTTATAATTTTTAGAGGTTATAATGGTTTAATTTTGTATTGTACTGGAAAGATATTATATAGTTTAGAACCCCGGTTTCTCTTACTTTAGTAACTCACTAATCCTATCTTATCTTTGGTGTTAATGTTTGACCTACATAAACTTAGTAATTCCCTACAGTTTATTATGGACCTTATTTCTGTACACTCCTAAAGCACACTTTTTTATAGTTTTAAGCCTCTTTAAAGTGGCTACCCTTTATTGGAGGATAGAGTTGGGAGTAAAGCCTGATCTCGGTCAAACCAACTCACAAACGTTGCCCTAGAAACAATACCGACTCTATCCTGTGTACATTACCCAAAAAATGTCCTTCATGGGTTGTAGTGGTATAGGTTTTTTAAAAAATATTCCTTTTTTGTCATATACTCGTACTTGGTAGCTACCGATTCCTTGTCTGTTTAACTGCTATCAGATCAATAAAGGTTTTAGTTTACTGATGCTGCTTGCTTTCGTAGACTTAATTGATTACGCCAGGCTTCTCTTTAAATACCCGAAACGTATCTGACGCCATCTCTACGCACATCTGTTGTTTACTTTTCGTGTGGCGTTGTTCCTTATTTTCATTACCTGTTTATACGTAGAACCTTCTGCGTATATTTCCAAATTAGTTGAGTTTATGACTTGTAAGCCGTTAGCCTTTGTGTTGACGAACTCAGCTATGATTCACTTAATCGCTTCCACTTATTCCCGATTTTCCTGACAAAGGTCCTGTGCGTTGGGTCGCGAAAGAAGGCTGTTAACGTGGCCTGATATCTCACTTAACAGCCGTAAATAGTTACGAGCGTTAATTACTTTTTAGGTCTTATCGTTTTGTCCTGTCCGCATGAATCACTCCTCACTCCCACTCGAAGATAGTGCCATTTAACTGGATACGATAAACTAGCTAGAAATTTGATAATATAGTTAAATAATATTCTATTGTTTTAAAAGGTCATTGATTACATTTTATAATATCCCATACAGAATAGTTATGTGTAGTATAAAGAAAATTTAGAAATTTTTATTTAAATAATTGTGTCTAAATTGTGATGAAAAAACAATTATTTTCAAAACATTTAAACCACTCATACTTACTTATTTCTTCTTATTTTACATTTGGTATCGTTTCGATTCGATTTAGCCTAGTTTTAGTGCCTTTTATTATTTTGATTTTTTTTAAATATGTATTAAAATATAATTTTTACTATATCATTTTTCCCAATAAATGAAGAATATGAAATTGAATTAACAGTACTTTCATTATGACATAAACTTGGGTTGTAAATAGTTAAAATTAGCCGAAAATCCAATCTAATGTGGTAAACAAAAAAATGAAAAAAAAAAATTATTTTTTCAAATTTCGAAACATTTAATCATACTAAAAAATTGTTAGCTTTCTATTACTTAAAAAATAATAATTAAACAATGATCATCTTAATCTCATTTTATTATTGTTTAAAAATTGAACATTTATCAAGATTATTTATCGGTCTAATGTAGTTAATTTTCTCATAAAAAATAATCAGTAGACAATGATTCATAATTATTATTGTTAATTTCTCTTTTTAAACTTGACGGAACAATTCAAGAGCTCGTGATAATTTTTTTTTGGTTTCCAAAACTTAAACCTCACTTTTAATGAGTTACATAAAAAATTATTTTAATCTTGAAATTACTTAATACTGCATTACTGTTGACAAAGTTTGAAATATTATTAAATATATTAAAAAAGGAAATAATGAGGTAAGAATACTTTTATCAAGCCATTTATTGCCTTAAAAAAATATATATTTCTTAATACTCGCCACTTAAATTGAGGATATTGAAATATTGAAATTATTACGTTTGATTAATTTTATATTTTTTTGTTGATATTTAATTTCTTGGATACCAGAATACATATTAAATACAGATTATTGGATTTAGTTTTGTAGGTTGTTGAAAGGACATGAGTTAAATAGCGGAGTTAGTCGTTTGTTCTTCATTGCTTTGGGTCACGAAAGTCCTTGCAGTTATAGTAAATCAAACTATTAAACACATTTGATCCCTAAAAATTTAACCAATTTAGTTATAGGTTTACAGCCTCCCGTTGTCATAAAAAATGAACATTATAGTGGTTATTATTTAACAGGAATATTTGCTTATTTTAATTTTTATTTGTGTTGAAATTAGATCTTAAAAAAATAATTATACTAATTTATACTATAGTTACATATTTTTTACTGTACCACTAGAACCCGTAAAGAGTCTGGGATTCAGTAAATGGTAGAGACTGGAGATGATTTGTCCTAGATCAAGCTCAGCTATGTTTTTCTTCTGTATTTTGGATAACCATTTGATAGAGGCTGGTGAAACCCCAGTCCTAGATCCCATAGAATCCTTCACCGGCCGCTAACAGATTATATAAAAGTCTACCAGCGAGCGGGATTTGAACCCAGGACCTTTGGCATGGTAACTGAGCTACTCCGCTCCCTAATAGTTATAAATAGTAACAGAAATATTATTATTTATTGTTTATTTGTTATTTTACGATCAGGAAAGTAGAAAATAGACAATTAATATATGTGATAGAGATTAATAAATGCATAATTTTGTGTAATATCTGGAATGGTAATTTTACAATTATGGTTATGTATAGTGATACCTTTTCATATTCATGAATGGTTATTACATTTGTTTATTTTTAGGTAATTTTGTAAGTCCTTCCGGTATCATTTTGTTTTTATAATTTTCATTGCATGTTTATTGCCAATATTTCGGTATTTTTCGCCATATTCAGTTATTTTCTCATTCAAAAAAGCCAAGTTTATTCTTCTGGTTTTATAGCTCTTGTTAAATCATATTTTCTAATTTTTAAACGACTTTTTTCATCGATCATGGCATGTTCATATTCTTTAACATAAGATCGTAAGGTACTTATAGTAACATAGTATCATAACAACTTATTCAAACTTTTCTATAATTTTTTTTTTATCTGTTACTATTGACAAACCGCAAAGAGCCTTAACGTTCTCTGTAATAACCCGTTATCAAGGCGACAACCTCCGGTCACTGGTAATTGATGTAGAATAGGATCGAGTAACGGCATTTAAAAGGAACTGTATATCATATAATTATCAATAATAATAATAGTAATAACCATAACCCATATTCAGAATGAGTGTGGTTGTAATAATTTAAAAAAAGAAAGAAAGAAAGAATACGTGGAATACATGGGTTACTGAGCTCTAGGTCTCTAAATTGAGATTGTCCACGTGGAATTCCATGGAAGATGAATTATTTATTTGACTTGGATTTGGCGATCCTTCTCGGGCTCACCCTGCACCTATTGATCCTCACTGGATATCTTTAATTTTAACAGGGAAAAACTCTCAGATGAGCGTATTCTTGGGTAAATCATATCTTGCACAACCGTTGGCTTGGAAAATAGTCTCAACCATTCACTGAGCTAAGGAATCTTCATACATTACAGTATTATAGCTTCTTTTGTTTTTTACTATCTCTGTAATCAAGGGATTTTTCTACAATATTTTCATTATTGTTTTGAACTGTACTATATACTTAGTGTAGTTGTCTATGGCTGGACATGGTTAACTTTACATTTAAACGTTGGTTTTGAATATATAGGCACCCTAAAAGAAAAAAACAGGTGGTTGAGCGTGATTTTCTTTTGTTTTACTATCGTTGGTTTGTAAATAGCACGGACCGAACTATATACTGATCCCAATCAGTAAAATCTAGCCAAATATATAAAATACAAATACAAATATATTGGATATTCAAGAAGGGATACAGAAGCTAATTATTGATTGAATTTGCATGGCTTTATGGGTTATTTTATTATACTCATTTATTTTATTTATTATACTCATTCATAATTTATGAACTGCTATATTCCATTTAACACTTCCTCAACGAGTAGTATCATGTTATACCCTCAATTGTCCCTATTATCTGTGCTGTTTAACTGGAATATAAACTCGTAAAAAAGTCTGGAGGCTGAGAGCTTTCATACTAAAACTCAAATTGCTTCTCCAACAGTTTTGAGGGAGTCACGACCCCAAGTTTCGTGAGTTAACCCTTGACTCCGTGACTAATAAATTCTCTCTTAAGCCTCTTGTGAGCATCCACCACATCAGATCAGACCGTAATCTCGTTCAATAAAACAAAGTTTTGGATATCTTCAATACTATCGTCCATGCCATCGCGAAGTATCGAATGTGAAAAAACACAGTTTTCAAACAAAACTATGCTGTACCACTGTACCGTAGTAACCATGAAGCTTCTTCTTCAATATATATCAGAGACTGTGCAATAGGACAATGTAACTGGTTGCCAAGCCAAATAGCCTAACTCATTCCCATTAAATATCCGGCATGCTTCTTTCCTTTCCTCATTTCAAACCCATGCTTTTTCTACATCTCCTTAATTCAGAAACAGCTGCTCTCTGATCAGTTATAACAATAAGACTTACTGTTATTTCTCTCCTTTTATAATTTTATTATTTTTTCATACATATTATTATTGTTTACTTATTTTTGCTTAACTCTTGTTATTTTATGTTGTTGTTTTTTCATGACAAGAATTAACTTTTTGTTTTTGATCATTTTTTTAAGTACTTATGCAAATACCATATTATTTACATTATTTAGCCTCTTGATCAGGTAGAAAAGTTCTGCTATGTCAAAATCCTTTAAGTCCAGTTTTAGAAATTTTGCAAAATACAAAAAAAAACTGAAAGATGTGAATTTCTGAGAAGACAGGAAGATTTTTCATAATAGCTAATATTGATAAATGGGGTGTAAGAAGTTTTTAGAAGTGTTCATACGATCTGAAATACTGGGTGTTCAGAAATTTGAAATTTTGTGTTGGACTCAGTGGGTTTTAACATGATAGCTTTTAACTCACTGAGATACCTTTTTAATCATTGTTCATTTTTATCATTTCATTGCACTTTGTGTTCCCATTTGTCGAACTAAGGACCTTCTGGGGTTTAGCAAAGCAGGGAATTTGTTTCTGCTTTTTTTTTAACCTGTTTTTGAGACAAATTGTTTTAGCTATAAGTAAAGGTCATTATCACGAAAAAACGAATTTAAAAAATAGACACATTTGTTATTCCTAAGGGAGCTGGACTAAAGTTATAATTATTTTTATTCTATACGGTTCCAAATGTTAGTATTTTTGATTTCATGTTAAACTCTATACAATAAAAATACCAAAAAATACCAATAATCAATATTATACTAACTTTAATATTATAAAGGACGGTTTTCACAGTTTTTACACTCAAACGCCTCAGACAAGAAGGCAACAATCTATCGAACGTGCCTCCGAAGCAACAGTTGAGAGAAAGATTCAGACCAAATTATAATTAAAAAAGGATTCCACAATCGCTTGTTTATTGTTTGTTCTTGAGTGTCACCGACCTTGTGTCGACGTGTGCTCTATCTTTTTTTGCAATGATTATGCAATTTATTGTTTGTTTGTTTTTTCACAAAGCGTGCCTCTTTGCTAAAAACAGTTATCCAAAACAGCCTTTTCATTACGGTTTTGTGAATATAATAATTATCTTTTGTCTAATGATTTGGTAACTTTTAATTAATTCATTTCGAATGGAGAGTTTTAAATTTTCTCTAGTATAGAATCCGAGATAAACAATTAACATAAATATATTAAAAAAATAAGAACATTTATAAATGAAAAATTATTTATTGGAATATAAGTTTTTGTATCAAATCAATTAATTTAGTGATTCTGGAATGTGGGTGTAAAATGTGACGACAAATGTGATATTTAGATTACCTTCAAATAGTACCATAATAGGTTTGTTTGCTTTGAGATTTTATATAATAATTTGCATTTATCTCAAAGAGATATCCTCCAAATATTGGAATTATAAAAAAATAATAATTGCGTATATAAATATATATTAAATTTTTATTTTATTTTAAGGGTATCTAGAAGTGTGTTTATTACCGTAGGACTGTCATATGTTATTCATTATTAATGGCATTTTAAAAAATATTTTAGTGTAATTAATTATCAATTTCCGATATTGTCATTAAATATAAGGGTTTATTGATTGCTAAAACAATTTATTAGCAGCCCTTTAGTAAGCTGGAATATTTATTATACTGCCATTTACAATGGATAAGAACTGGCAATGATGGTATAATAAATAAATAAAATGGTTTATATTATATATTGTATGTGTATATCTTCTTATACCATCAACTAGGAAGTTTTTCTATAAAATATTTAATTATAAAGTAATTAAAAATATTTTAAAAACTTTTATATTTACCATAACCTCTACTTATAATAAAAAAAATTCCTTTTGTTTACTAGCAATATATGGATAGATTACCACTCTAGTTCATAAATTGGGATTCTTGTTTTTGTTGGGTGAAAGTTTATGGCGTTGGGGGTTTACGGGGTCGTATCAGAAAATCATCATCCGACCTCCTCATCTCCTTCATGCATGGCAATATTATTATTTATGATTTACCATAAAAAGCAAAAAAAAATATAATAAAAAAAAACAGCTACTCTTCCCCTTGCGTTAAGCGAATAGTGAATACGCTTATGACGGTGTCCAATATCGCTATGGACATATTACCGTCCCGAAACTAATTAAAAGGTGAATTATATTATAAATTACTTATAAATCATTTTAGAAGTAATTGCGTTTCATTATTAACGGTTTCTCTGGCGCAATAGCTATAGTTAATTAATTGTATTTATAGGCACGCAGATTAATATTTTTATGGCTATAATTAAATTGATTCATCCTGGAAATGTGTTTAAGGAAATTCCAATAACAATCAATCCGATCATAAACAATGAAACAGGCTATAGAGTAATAAAAATTTAATTTTAGCTTCATGATAGAAAAATGGTAAATATAAATTTCACATGAAAAAGTACATCATTTGTATTTTTTTTTAATAGAGAAACAAACATATAAAAATTCTTAATACTTAAACTAAACAATAATAATAATTAAACAGGTAAATGTTCTATCAAGATAAAAGATTAGGTAAAAGACCAAATATTTGGTTAATAAAAACTAATCAAATATCCACCTCTGAAATAAATACCAGATATAAAATTTATGGCATAAATAAAAATTGTATTTATACTTTTAAATATATTTTTGTTTTATTGACTAGGGGGATATTCCCTGTCCACTTAATGGAGGTCCATTACCCATTTTACAAAGTATACAATTATTATATAAAATGTTTTGTATTAATTAATTATACAAAATGTTTTAATTAATTTTTTAATTATTTTCACAATTAATTATTACAAAATGTTTTGTAAAATGGATGTACCACGATATTATTCTAGGAATAATACAAAGTCAATTTTAGTGCATTTTTGCCCCCTCCCCCTCCCACCACCTAGCCTATTAAAATGTGATTAACCACTTAGAACTGTTTTGAGATGTTGAGTACTTAACATCAAATAAAAAAAAATTAATCAATAAAGTAGAGCCAAAAACTCAAAAAGAAACAATATTATTTATTATAATGCAATTGGGAAAAACCACAATGCAAAGCCTTATGTTTCAAATCCAGTAATACACCCACTTACCAGTCGACGTTTCGCCTATTCAGGCATTATCAAGACACAAAAACAAAAAAGGGTTATGTGAATCACATCTCGAAGATAAAGGTGCAATACATCACAACGATCAACAGCCCAAAACAGGCTCCAAACATGAGACAGCACCCCAACTCCTATGTATAACTGTTGTGTAAAGTTTTATGTTGAACGTCTTGGTGGTGGGGTACTGTCTCATGTTTGGAGCGTGTTTTGGGCTGTTGATCGTTGGGATATATTGCACCTTTTTCTTCGAGATGTGATTCACATAACCCTTTTTTGTTTTTGTGTCTTGATAATGCCTGAATAGGCGAAACGTCGACTGGTAAGTGGGTGTATTACATTGCATTATATAAATTAAAGTTAGTTTTATTAATATTATTTCACTATATTGAAATATCAGTCTCAAAATCAAAATATTGGAATAAGATGTAGACAGCTTTTAATTTTTAAATCGCTGCATCCCATTATTTCTATTTTGTTTTTATTACAATAGAATAATTTATTGATATTTACAACTGTAATTATATTAAATCAAGTAAATCTGCTGTATGAACAATGGACATGAAAAATAAAAAAAACACTTGTGGAGAAACTATCCATTGATAGCACTCCAATAAAGTTCTATAGTAGAAGATCTCGAGGCCATCTTCTTTTCTGACGCCTCGGAGGGTTATCAGGAATATTATGGGAAGCAAGTTGAGAGACTAGCGGATTCAAGTGTGTATGGAGCTTTTCATGGAAGGATAGGTATCTAGTTTGGGCCAAATCAGCAACATATGGGATATTAAGATCATGATGGATGAGTTTGTTTGTGACACAATAAGGAGCATTGTGGATTTTACGAAGGATTTTGGATTGTAAGGATTGGATACGAGATGAATTGGATGGTTTAGAAGAGCCCCAAAGCTCAACTCCGTATGTCCAAATGGGTCTGATAATTGTCATTCAAATGAGTCTTTTTGTAATTAATTGGGAGCTTTGAATGTTTGTCCAGTAAATGTTGAAGTAGGCGAAAACGTCGTGCAGTTTCTTGCCTTTTCAGTCTTGTATGAGGTATTTCTATTTAAATTCCAAGACAGTGCAATATTTTTTGTAACGGTTTAAAGTTATTCAGGAACAGAGGATTTGTGATTTGCAGATCTTTAAAAATATTTATTACTAACTGATTTAGCACGACAAAATTACTTAAGAATATGTTTTTCTTCGATCCATTGCTGGGCAACGCCGATAAAATATAATATTATGAAATATTATTATATAAGTTTTTTTGTACAATAGAGCGATTTATTTGTTACAAGCTTAACCTTTCATGTTCATTATTTAGACTTAAGACTTAGATTCGTTATTTCACTCTTGTGTCTTTCCTATAACCTTCTTCCTTTGTTGTCCCCTTCCCCTGAAGCATTCTTCCCTTTGACCTAACTTACTCCTCTTCATGAGTGAACCTTCTGTCCTTTCTAGGACTTTCGAAGCTCCGCCATAGTTCCTTAATGACCATGCTATACCTGGAACTAGTTTTAGGAACCTTTCATCTCCCTATTTCTATACTTTCTGAAGCTTAACAACTAGACTTAAACTCATATTTTGGAGGCATTTAAGCTTGAGAATCTGATTCCAATCAGTCCAATAAAAATTCTCGTACACAACCAACTCGGAATTAGGATTTACAAGTTTTTATAATTCCTTTCCTCTTTTTCGCCTTCTTTGGTATCTTAACTATTGGACTTTGCATGACTTGTTTTAGGTTAATTCACTTTCTAGCAAAAGACGTTTTCCACTTACTCTTTCGACGATGACCCGTGGCCTCCTTGGTCTCCAAGCAATCTCTTGTCGAAACTTTCGCCGGGAAACTAAGTATATATTTTCTCTCTCGAAAGGCCACAAACCCTTTGTTGTTGCAGATTATTGCTTGTTTTAATTAGAGACTAGGCTATTACTTTTCCCTTCCTCCTAATCCTATAAAAGTAAACAGTTTTATAGCAGTAATGAAAGTTGTTTGTTTCGATTAGCATTATAGTCAAGAAAACCTATGTTTTGCCTATCCAGGAATAATTAGAATAGATATCGTAGAGCCCTTCCTGAGAACGGCATAGAAATAAAAAATTTTTACTCCCTAAAAAAAACCTAAGGCCAGGCCCAATAAAAAAGTTGTTGGAATATAAATTTCTAAATACAAATCATAATATAAACCGCAGTGCTTCCTCCAGCCATTTACAAGATGTATCCGGATTTTTAGTTGTAATAATTTTGTATTTCATTTTTGTCACTTGATCCCTGTCTAAGACTGCATCCCTCATTGGTGAATTTCTATCGATAATTTATTCTGATTATTCAAGTCATGATCGGTTCGAGGATTAAGCTTGGAATACTCCAATTCCCCTTGGAATCCCGATTTCACCATGAAAAGGTGCCAAATGAGCATCTAGATGCCTGGCTTAGCCCGCAGAGGCTCAAGAGTGCCAACTCCTAGACCTCTAGCGAGGCCCCTCCGGTAGAACTCGGAAGGTGAAAGTCGCGACAAGGAGATGTTGGCAACCCTCTTTTCATAACCTACTTAGCACATTGCTTGCCAACTCCTCTTTGTACCATGGCCGCATTATTCGCAATAGAAAGTAGAAGGAGTTGTGAAGGAATGGCAGGTGTTATTGCGTGTCTGGGAGCCCCATCAACAGTCAATAGGTTATAATAGCTTTATAATTCATAGCGAGAATTATCGTTTATCGTTATTTTGGAATGTATATCTACTATATTGGTTTTATCTCTCAAACCTTTATATAGATACATGCATATTACAACATTCAACAAGTATATATAATGAATAATACATAATAGTATGGATAAAGGCAATTAGAGAAACGGTCCAGTGGCAGTACTCATAAAAAATTTCAAATTAGATGGTGACGCGGCCATCTTCTTTTCAGACGCCTCGGAGGATTATCAGGAATTGAAGAGGTTGTTAGGTTTGAAACTAATGGGTTTTAGTGGGAATAAAGGATTAATAACAACCGAAATCAAATGGAACAATGAGGTTATTTTAGATTACTTTGTTGTGACGAACAGAGTAAGGAGCAATGAGGATTTTGGATTGTTAGGATTGGATATGAGAGGAATTCGATGGCTTAATGGACCTCCAAAGCATTACTCCGTAAGTACAAAAAGGTCTTATAATAGTCATGTATATGAGTGTTTTGTAATTAATTGAGAGTTTAGGGAGTTTCTCTAGAAAGTGTTAAACTAGTCTGAAACAGTGAATATAAGATTTAAATAGGTCTTTATTATCGTCGTAAATTATTCCTACTTTAATAATAGTCATGAGAAAATTGATACAACAGTTATTTGACGTTATGACAATAACCCACGATTGTATAAAATTCTTGAGTAGGAGAGGACTCTAAGGCAATATTTAGGACTACCCACTGTGGCAAGTCCGATCAGCAAGAGCAGTATAAAGTGACGTTGAATCAATATATTTTTTATTTCATAACCTTTTTGGTACTACATCTACCTCTTCCTTCATAGAGGACCTATAACCAGGTAATAACCTATAGACCTAATAACCTGAATGCCGTTCCATTATAGTGGCGTGCGATGCAGCCATAGAAGAGGCTAAGTGTGCCAAGGCCTTGCACTTGCAACCCCTTACACAACTCCACCTTTGCAACACCCCTTACGTAAAGTCCTCTCACCGGCTAGCCCCCGTTTCGATTTGCCCGGTTAAACTTTAAGGAATTTCTCTCTCCACCACGTTCACGCTCTAAAACTATTTATATAATATAGCAACGGAGTGGCTCAGTGGTAGGGCGCTGAGTTGCTGTGCCTAAGGTCCCGAGTTCAAATCCGACTTTCAAATCAATTTCTAATGGTCCTGGAGATTCTCCTGTGGCTCACCCAGCCTCTAACTGTACCCTTAATAGGGAGAAACCTGGTGGTTGAGCATTAATAAGGAGAGATCCCCTCTCTGCCCCTCCTTAAAAACAATGCTCTAGCACTTACTGAACCTTTTTTTTCCAAAGTTATAGAATCCTTGACTAATGTCTCTTCACTTGCAATATATATACAGTTTATTGCTAAATAAAGAAAAAAATCGCCTCATCTTCTATTAATCATTAATAGTTTTCCTTAGAAAAGTTTTTTGGAGATGAAAAGAAACCATAGCTTACTTATTTTGGAGGTGAGGTAGCTCAGTGCTAGAGTACTGAGTTGCCGTGCCGAAGGTCCTCGGCTCAAATCCAGCAGTGGCAGATAATTTTTAAAAAATTTAACAGCCTGTGATGGATCCAGGGGTATCGTGGGGTTCACCCAGCCTCTATATATTACCCTTAGATGGAAAAATCTAGCGGTTGAAATACTACGACTTCAGCCATGTACCCAGAACACTTTTTTTTGTTTACTACTTTTTCTTTTAATTAATTAGTAATAAAATGTCTTAATTACCATTGTTGTTTTTTCTAAGCTACGGCAGACCTAAAAAAACTATTTTAGCCATGAGTAGTTTCTGTTCGAGTTCTCATTCAACTCGGGTGGGGATAGTGAGAGGGGTACAAGTGAAAGCTAACCGGGTCTTTACATTAAGGATTTCCCAAGCCGGGAAAGCCAGTGGCTACATCCTTAGGATGAAAGGCGTCCTTGTCCCAATAACGTCTTGTTGCTATTAGTACGCCTTACCGGCCGCAACTTATCCAGGAGGAAGCTCAAATTTCTTTAGTTTTCTGCCATTTATATATATATATATATATATATATATATATATATATATATATATATATATATATATTTTCCTACCCTGGAACTTCTCTGAGTGGAGTAGATCAGTGGGTAGGGTGCTGAATTGTCGAGCTGTGAGTATCAGATTCGAATGTTTGTCATGGTAACAGCCGATATTGTGAACTATGAAATAAGATGCGCCATTGTGTGTACCGATACAGTTAATTAATTTCATAACTACGAAATCTGTATATCAATGGCAAAGAGAATCATCAAAAAATATCTAACAGATAGCTTAGGAATCTTTAAAATCACGATAAAGACCGCTCGAAATTCCGAACATACTCTTAACATAACATTAAAAAAAAAAAGTTACTTATAAGGTATGTTTTATAGATAAAAAATATAAAAAAGGAAATTATCCAGTCTTCAATGTAATAAATTTAGAGGAATGGATGGCCGTTGAAAAAATGTTTTGGAGATTAAAAAAAACTGTACCACTTGAACCCAGGAAGGGTATTGGACACAGCACATGGTAGAGACTATTTCCCACTCATTTGGCAACCTTAATTAGGAGAACTCAATTCGGCTGTTTGAGTGATTCCGGCCAAATTAACTTCTTGCCCAACCGTTGCTACAGGTACTGTAAAGTCTCATGTATTAAACTTAAGGCCCTTTCTAGTTTAGAGTGGTACATTTTTTTTTTGTAACCCCTTATTAACATTCAATAACTGTAAATTAATTTCCACCTTATTTTTTTATGATATATCTTCTTTCTTAAGAATGTATGAATATATTTTTGGTATATTCTTGTTACAAATGTGAATAAGTACAAAAGTGTTAAAAGTACATTTAAAAAAAAAAAGAAAAAAAAACCTGAATCAATATTGAAATCGAGTATTTTTAGCCCAAGGATGTTTGAAGGACCTCAAACCTGTCCATTTTTCCTGCCCAGCTATTTTTGGCATACGATTATACTGTACCAGTATGCATGTGTATTGCGGATTTGAAGTCAGAACCGATGGCGTTTTAGACATGGCTCAACAAGTCAAAGGAAAAAATCGATGAGGATTGAAGTTTTCATACCTCCAATTACGGAGGTAAAGATAAATTATAAAGTTTTCTCGTTGATTTATAATGCTAAGTCCTTTAAAAAAGACTAATATTATTTTTAGATTGACAAATATTTGAATAAACTTCATGTTATATTTATCGTTATCCATTGAATTGGGATTATTTAAATTTTCAATGCATACCATTAACTCTAATTTGAAAATTTTCAAGAATATTAATCAATAAAATAGTAGTAAAAAGAACAATTATTTGTTAATTTTAATTGTACTTAATAGTTATTAGAAACTTTATTAAAATGTATTTACTTCTTGTTCGGAATGTACTCAAGAAACTTTGTTTGTTTGGTTAATAATCCCATGAAACTGGTGTAGGAATAGTCTTTAGAGACTTGATATTTAATAAACACAAGGGACTTAATATTTAATCATTAAGAAATAGCTGAAATATTCTTACAATTTTATTAGAGTCTGTCTCTATTATAATTTATACAATAATTTTCTTATGCTGATATGCCAAGAATTTTCATCATGAATTTACTTAAGAATTTTACGGGATGAAATTTATTCTTTGAGAGATTCTGGTTTTTTAAATAGACGTTGTTTTTAAAAATTAAAATTAATAACCGAATATATTTATTATTATATTATATTTTTATCAATTGAGATCAGAAGAAGGTGTATTAATTACATAATTAAATATTACTTTTTAAATTACTTAATTAGGTACAGAAGTTAGGATGAATCTCGGAACTCGATGGTTTCATTATCGTTTTTCAAAATGGCGGTCGATTAGTGGTTTTATGAAGCAGTAAAAAAATAAAATAAAATATATTAGTACTGGACATCATTTTTTAAAGTTCAGCAATATTCAACCAGTGCGGACTAATTTTTAGCGTTTTATTCTTAGGTTTGGTAATTGAATTAAAAAAATCAAGTATACATTTCGCAATTATTTCTCAAAAACAATGTTGCTTTTCCTGCTCCAATTTAATGCGACCAAACCCAAGTGCCCTAGATCAAGCGCCCTGCCCAAGTTTGCTAAGACAACTAGCCTTTCGAAACCGATTGCTTCTCTATAGAGCCGAATCACGGCATTATGCCGTTAAATGGGGCCTGGTCAGTAAGCCTATTACTTTGTGATCAAATATATTAAGTACCTAGGGTACTTACCTGCGCTTATTTTCAGTTCTCATGGTTTTTCTTGATAATGTTAAATAAAACCTATTTATCGATTAATATTATGCTGTTTAGTTACGTGTTGTTTTGTCATATATTTATTAAATTAAAAAAGACGAAACTTTTGGCATTCTTCGACGTATAGCTATTATTCAAAACCAGATTAAGACTTCCCTATGGTTGAGTATAGATATACATCACCTACGCCATGGTTTGGTACTCATATATATAGTGTTTGTATTCAGAATCCGAAAATTACCACTAATTGTTTGTTAAGAGCATTCATTAAGAACCTTATACTCTTTTCTTTAGTATGATCTTTAAGTATTAATTATTATCATTAGATTATTGTTAATTGAGTGTTTTGACAGCTTTTTTTCTGTTCAGGCCGGAATCGAAGTTCGGAAAAGACTGGAAGATGTTCGGCTGACTGAGTGCCGCAAATCGGCTCGGCTACAGGACCAAGACACCGACTACTCAAGGCTGGCCGATATGGCCGGCGATCGCAGGAGGCTTTCTTCGTCCATCGATGTACCACCGACTTATGGGTGAGTGCTATATTAATTGATAAACATAAATTATACTTCATTAATGTTTTGTTTACTATTTTATGTGATAAGAACCTGTTGGGGAAGAAACCTGGTGGTTGAGCGTGATCCCGGATACATCATCTCCATGTACAACCCTTGGTCTAAAAATCTCTACCATACTGAACATCAGTTTTTTTTTTTTTACTTGCTAATATTTTACGAAGAGTCCTTTACAAAGAATTTATGAGAGGACGAATACCAAAATTTCTGACCTACTTTAACAAGGAATAACAATATTTAAAATTATTTTTCTTAAAAGGAATGACTAAACAAACAATTACTAAGTATTGTATTGTAGATCGATAAATGGTCTAAATCTTATTAAAATATATAGGAAAATTAACGAAGATTCACATTAATTCAGTTTAGGGGTTTAGTATTAAAAAAATAAAATCCGAAAGTACTTTTTTCTGAACAATTGCCATTTCCTTCTTTAATAATTAAATTTTATATGATAATTTGAAGAATTAATGTCTTCGGGATTATAATTTAAAAAAAAACAAAAAAAAATGCCTTTTTTTATATGTATCCAAAATAACAAAAGATCTGATAAATATAATTTTTTAAAATCAGTTATTCAAGTCAGAGGTATCCACATATGATTCCTACAACTCGGCATTACTATCAACCACATTACTGGTCCACAAGACCATTCATAAAGTTTATTTAATTATAAAGTATGAAGTATTTTAATTATAAATTATAAAGAATTTTTAAATTAAGGATAAAAAAAATCACAATTATGCGTTTCATATATATATATATATATATATATATATATATATATATATATATATATATATATATATATATATATATATATAAAACGTTTAAAATTCGTTTTAAAATAAAGAAAAATCATTTTATTTTATAAAATGTCCAGAAAAATAATACAAATAATTCGGAAAAATAACCTGTTTGTATTTAAAGCTAAAATTACAACTAAAATTACATTCATTTCATTGAATCGAAATCCTTTCGCATATTGTTTACTTACCCAAATTTTATTATTTTTTTTACTGAGGCGAAAATCATTGTTAATAGAAATATATTTCGAGCAACTAAACTTTTCTGGTTTGCTTTATATTTAAATTTTTAAATATATGGAGTAATTCCTTTGTTAGATATTATTACAACAATTTATTTATTTAATTTCGATATTCTCCTTAGCTCTAAAACAAATGGCCGCATATATCTGAAAACCTCATTAATTATTCACTGATCCCAGACGCTGCAGTGTGTTCACTGATCCATTATTATTAATCTTGTCCAGGGGAGGGACTGCCGCTATAAATAAAGGAATACTCATTTCTCTTTTCCAGCCTCCTCACTTTCTTTGTTTTCTCCAGACGGAGAAATCCGTATTATTGTTGCATGGGAACACATGTAATCCGATGACTGTAACGTTAGAGGTCTGTCTTTGAGGAACTTTAGCATTCCACCAGAAATAGTTTGGGGGGATTTCGCTGTGTTTGAAATAACTATATAATCCTTTATCTCCGAATATAATGGGATATAGTTATAATATGAGGTTTTGAATCCTATGGTTTATGCATATATATATGGAAGGCCTTTAAATCGTATGATACATAAGTATATAAAGATGGAGGTTAAATCCCATTATATGTAAAATATATAAGGATGAATTTTTAATCCTACAACAAAATCCACTGTATACGGAGGTAAAGCGTATAAGTCACTGTTTCAAAAAAGTAATTTTTTCACATTTTCGCTGGTATACCTAATCAAGCAATTTCGACTAATACGACACGTTGCTGCCTTATTTCTCATGTTTTTATTCTGGTTTTGAGCCTGAATTAAGAGGAGAATAAGCATTGCTTAATAATAATAATAATAATAAATAAAATTGACAAGCATTTTCTTCTCATCCTATCTAAGTAGTTTCCTACTACCAAAATTCCACCATTTTAGTTTCTCTCAGACTCACAGCTTCAATTTCTGTATTACATACCATCATGATACACCGTAGATAATGCTTAAAAAATCATTCAAACTTCATTTTTAAGGAGTTTTTAAAGTCAAGGTTTATATTTCAGAAACTTCAGTTTCAGAATCGAACTAGAACAATGAGAAATAATGCGGAAAAGTGTCCTATATTACTAATTTGCTTGGGTAAACTAGCAAAAAATTAAAAAAGCCTATTTTCGGTATTTGAAATTATCCGCTTTTGATCATGATCGCCTCATTATCTTCCTCGATTCCTTTTTGATCCTGAATTTCTTCTAATGGGATTCAAAATTCTTCCTTACATAACTTTTTATTATAGTATTTTAAATTCATTTTTATAAACTTTATATTTCGTTTAATCAGGGATTTAATCTCAAGTAATGATAGTCAAATAATTTTGAATAACACGAATCTTCGGCGCCTATTTCTCATGGGTCTTGATCAGATTCTGAACTAAAAGTTACGGGAGGATAAAGCATTGGTGTTAACCACTTTTGATCCTGAAAGCATCATATAAGGATGTGTTTTATATCCTATTATTTGTAAAAGGATCGATTTTAACTCCTATGATGATTAATACAGGATTATATTTAATTATTAGATAAAACCAATAACAGAAGATAGAGGGAGAGCCTTATATATATATAACTTGTTGTGGCGGCCGTCTGCCTTTCACAAATTAAAAGGTTGAGCACGAACCGTCAAATAAATGTTTTGTTAAAATGGCTGGATAGTGCAATGGGCTCTTCTTGGAAAAAAAATAATGAGATGTATATAAAAAAAAAAAATAACTAAATTTTTATTGCTTATTCAAAATAAATTATGTCTTGTGAGAAAACCAAAAATGAAAATAATAATATCTCACACACATACTAATGACAAAAAAAAACAATACTAATGATCATAAATTGCTACAAAAAAAAACAACATAATAATTGCAATAAAATAAAAAAGACATAACAAAATAAAAATATTCTATACAAAAAAATGTTAATAAAAATTAAATGTATTTATAAAAAAGTAATAATAATCATAAAACCGTTTACAGTAGTTTATGAGTCCAGACAAAATCACATCGCTACCAGTATCGCATCGAGTGTTCCTACGCGGAAAGATGCTTCAGTGATGAAATGCGGACACGGTCCCAATATTAAGCCACTGTGGACACTGGGGACGTAACGGCAGAACTGAAGGAACTCTGCACCGTGTGTTAATCCCGTCTGGCGGTGCGAGTTGCCGTAATAAATAAGCAATTCTGTTTACGCATCGGCCGCTCAGCTCGTACATAAACAAACTGGATATATTTTATACATATTAATTTATACACTATGTACAAATTCAAGAGTAAACATATTTAAATTAAATAAAAATACACTTGTAAGGTTTTTTAGTCATTAGAATGAATGATTCAAAAATAATTTATACAATTTAAAAATCTCAAACCATAATTATAAATTTTAAAACATTCTGGCTTTGTGGCCTCAACATCCCGCTCACCAAAATTTAGTTAAATTTTATAATATACCTTATAATATACTTCTAAATGCACGGCCTTTGTGCTCATACATACGAAGATGCAGAGATATGCCTTTCCTAGAGAAGCTTTTCTTCGCTGTGATTCCTTGATGAAGAATGGTCCGCCAAAATCAACTCCCACATGAGCAAACACTTGACATTTTTCAAGCCGACATGATGGCAGATTGCCCATAATGGGAACTTGGTGTGAATGAGTTGCCTTATAGCATGTAATGCAATTAAAAACCCGTCGACGAATCAATCCTCTGGCTCCTATAATCCAGTATTTTTGCTGCAATATATTTTGAAGTGAGGTTGGTCCTAAATGCATGTATATTATGTGGTAGTGATCAACAAGTAATTTTGCGAGGTGGCAACTCGCTGGTAGAAGGTATGGATGCTTGGCATCATAAGGTAGTTGTGAATTCAGAAGGCGACCGCCCACCCTAACCAAGCCCTCTCCGTCAATGAACGGCAGCAGGGAGCGGATGGCGTTATTATTGGATATTTTACCACGATCTTTCAAAAACTGGTCCTGTGTCAATTTCAGAAGTAGTTTAGCGGCTCTGTTGTATTCAGGTACCGAAATCGTACCATGTGAAGTAGTTCGGTGTCGAAGTCTATCTACAAAGCGTAGTGTATAGGCTGTGGCGCGTACAAGCTTAGGATGAGAACTGAAGCGCTCCATCCAATCAATGAGGTTTGAGCTATCTGTGGTAGTCAACGTTGTACTGCACCTTTTCTTTATTTCAGGCAGGTTCTCGGAGACTGCTGTGGTGAAGTAGGGCCAGTTGTCTTCTTTTGTTGAGAGCCATACGGGGCCCGCCCACCATAATGGATGGTGGATGAGTTCTGAAGGTAAAATTCCGCGGCAGCTGCAATCTGCCGGATTTTCTTCGGAGCGGACATAATTCCATTGACTCCTTTCTGTCAGTTCCAATATCTCAACAACTCTGTGGGCTACGAAAGTGTTGAGTTTTTCAGGTGGAAGAGAAAGCCAACCCAATACGACTTGAGAGTCTGTGAAGAATTTGGATGTATTGATATCCAATTTGCTCATGAGAGGCTTGCAGGTTTGAAAGAGACGACTCAGTAACAGCGCCCCGGAGAGTTCTAGACGAGGTATAGTCATTGGCTTGACTGGGGCTAGTTTTGTCTTAGCCTTAAGTAACGATATTTGGCAGCCATTTGAAGTGACCGCGCGCAAGTATAGAACCGCTGAATAACCTCGTTCGGATGCATCGCTATATCCAACTATCGTGTATGACACCGGTATTCCTGTAGCGAAGTGACGAGAAATCTTGACTTGACTTAGCAGGTGGAGTTGATCAAGGAGTATATTCCATTTGTTACAAATTGTAGTTGGGCCGATGTCATCCCAATCTACCTTGGATTTCCACATCTCTTGCAGTATTATCTTAGCGTAGAAAATTACGGGTGCAAGATATCCTAGGGGGTCATAAACCCTCGCGATGGCCGACAATATTGCTCTTTTCGTGGGATTTCTTGGCGGCGTCTGAATCTCATAAGAAAATATGTCCTCCTTAGGATCCCATTGGATGCCTAACAGTTTGATACGAGAGTCTTCGTCATCAGACAGGCTAATACGTGAGTCGTTTACATCACATTCGCTTAATGTGTTAATCAGTTCTGGGCAGTTGGTTGACCATTTGCTAAGCTGAAATCCGGCTTTGCTCAGCAACGCTACTAATTCTTCTTTTAGTTGTATGAGCTGGGGCACTGTCTGAGCACCAGTTGCAATGTCATCGACATAAATGTCCTGCAATAGGGCAACAGCAGCCAGAGGGTATGAGGCACCCTCATCGATAACGAGCTGCTTGATTGCCCGTTGTGCCAGAAATGCTGATGCCTTTTCTCCATAGGTGACCGTACATAATTCATACTCCTGTGTGTTGTCGTTCGGACTGAACCTCCAAAATATATGCTGGAATTTTCTGTCATCTGGGTTCAGTAGAATTTGCCGATACATTTTTACAATGTCTGCTGTAAATACAAATTGGTGTATTCGAAAGTTTGAAATGATGTCCCCTATGTCTAATTGTAGTTTGGGTCCGGCATACATATGGTCATTCAGAGACCCTGAATTTGTACCACAGGAGGCATCAAAGACGACCCGCAATTTTCTTGTGCCGTTTTGCGTTTTTACCACGGCATGGTGTGGTATTGTGTATGCTGAGGTGCCAGCGGGGGCAAGTCTCATGTGTCCCAATGCTAAGTATTCTTTCATGAAATCGTGGTACTCGGCCTTTAACAGCGGGTCCTTTTCGAGTTTGAACTCCAGATTCCTGAGACGACTTAAAGCTTGTCGTTTAGGATTGGTTAAAGTATCGACTGATTTTTTCAAAGGAAGAGATACGACATAACGACCTGAGGTTAGCCTGTAGTGAGTGGATAAAAAATGGTTCTCACACGCCATTTCATCTTCTGACTCAATGGGCCGCTTGGGAACCTCTTCTAGCGCCCAGAATTTTGACATAACCTCTTGTGTCTCTTCCGTTAACTGCGTTATGAGGCTGAATGTGCTCTTGGGTACAGAATGGCTTTTAGAAGGGCCTCCAACTATGAATCCGAAAATCGTTGGTAACAGTTTGGGAGCATCCTGGGATACGATGATCGGACGACCCGTTATTATTTCATAATAAAGATCTGCCCCTAGCAGGAATTCTACATAATTAGGTTTCCAAAATTCCTCGTCGGCCAGAACATACGATTTGTACAGACTTCGAGTAGAGGTAGGAATTACGCTATGAGGAAGATTTCCGGTAATGCGAGAGACGACTATTGCTTCAGTGCAAAAGTGGGATGTAGCTTCAGGTGCCAATCTTGAACGGAGGTTGCAACTCAATTTTCCTCTCATACCCGTGAGTGGTGCATGGCCTATACCGGAAATATCTTGCGTAGATGCTTCTAACCTTAGACCTAATCTCCTCGTGCAGCTTTCCAATATGAAGGAGTGTTGGCTACCACTATCGGTGACGGCACGGACCTTTTGAAAAATACCATTAGCGTCCTGAATTTCAATCACCGCTGTCCCTAGCAAAACCTCGCCATGGTGAGATTGGCTGCCCAGTACTACACCACTCGTACTGATGGGTGCAGGGGAAGCAGATGTGCTTGTCTCTTCCTGTCGTTGCCCGTCATGTAGCCAACTATGGTGAAATTTGCCACAGAATTTGCATCTTCTGTGGGAGGTGCATTTATTTTTCGTGTGACTATCTGACAAGCAATTAGTGCAGCCCGTCCATCCTTTCACAAGTACAAGTCTTTCTGCTGGGGAAGCTTTGCGAAATCGTTCACATTTCCACAAGGCATGACGATATCCACACACATGACATCGGTTGATTTGAAAATTTATATTTTCACCGGGAGCATGAGTATCAGTATGGAGTGCGTGGCAGGCTCCATGTTTGTCGGCAAGTAACGAGGTTTTCATGCCCTTATTAGATGGTCTTTGCCTACTATTGGGGTAATTTATTGAGCTGTTGTTATTGTCGTGGTGTGTTTCTTCGGATGTTAATTCCAAGGATCTCCATTCGACTTTGAGAAAATTAATTAAATCTTGATGTGTGGGAAATTCAATGTTACTGTGCTGTTTTTCGAAAGCTCTCCTGGTTTCTGAGTCTAGGCATCTTAGGAGAAGAAAGAACAATATGAAATTATCGGCGTTAGGGATATTTAAATGCTTGAATGAATCTATACTTTCGCCGACAGTAGTGAGCAAGTGCTTTAGACCACTTGCAGAGGGTCTGCTCTGGAACGGTTTATATTCTAATAAGGTTTTAAGATAACCGCTGGCTAGTCTCCGCTTGTCATTGTAGTGGTCGTTGAGCAGCTTCCAAGCTTGGGGATAGTTGGCTTCTTGCAGCTCAACTCCTTTAATTAACGTGAGTGCAGGGCCTTTCAGGCAGGAGATTAAAAAGATAAATTTTTCAATATCCGAAATTGAATCCTCATCATGGATTAGTGACCGATAGGTGTCCCGAAACAATGGCCAATCCCCTTGATTTCCGTTGAAGGAAGGTAAATTTATTTGAGGAAGCCTGGCTCGGACTGTTCGAGAATCATTTAGCGCGCTAATATTTGAATTCTGTGCCGTTGTAGCATTGATCGCTGATGGTGTAGGGTTCATATGATGTTCATAAATAGCGCAGGATTCATAATAATAACGCTCGATTGCTTGGCGTAGCGATTTATCAGTTTGTGCTGGAAAGGCGTCGGTTACTCCCCATGCAGCCATAAGCTCTATGATGTTATCCCAGGCGGCATTAAATGAATCAAAGTAGGGTTTAAGCTCCTTGTACATACCCTTAAATAAAAATAACTGTGAATTGTCCGTAGCAACTAAGCGTCCTTGTTCGGTAATGGACTTAATCCTGTGCCCTACGCTTTGTAATTTCGTTTGTAGGGGCGTAATTTTGGCCAGCTTATCAGCGCTAAAGTTTTCCATGTTGTATCTTATAAACAATGGAATAATTCTACGATGAAAAAAGGACAAAAAGGTGACGTTAAATTGTAAAATAAAGCAATTTGGGGAACGAGATGTTGAAAAAACAAGTTTAAGGCCCCTATAAGTATTTTCTGCAAAGAAAAAATATTAAATAATAATATAAGATGCAATATTATAATATAGAATAATTTTAATAATAGAATTTATAATGATAATACCATCATAATACCATTATAATATGATAATATTATAATATAACAACAATTTATGTAAAATAAAAATTTTATGACGTTAAAAAAGCCAAATTGCACGATCCGACCCCGGAGGACCAATAAATGTGGCGGCCGTCTGCCTTTCACAAATTAAAAGGTTGAGCACGAACCGTCAAATAAATGTTTTGTTAAAATGGCTGGATAGTGCAATGGGCTCTTCTTGGAAAAAAAATAATGAGATGTATATAAAAAAAAAAAATAACTAAATTTTTATTGCTTATTCAAAATAAATTATGTCTTGTGAGAAAACCAAAAATGAAAATAATAATATCTCACACACATACTAATGACAAAAAAAAACAATACTAATGATCATAAATTGCTACAAAAAAAAACAACATAATAATTGCAATAAAATAAAAAAGACATAACAAAATAAAAATATTCTATACAAAAAAATGTTAATAAAAATTAAATGTATTTATAAAAAAGTAATAATAATCATAAAACCGTTTACAGTAGTTTATGAGTCCAGACAAAATCACATCGCTACCAGTATCGCATCGAGTGTTCCTACGCGGAAAGATGCTTCAGTGATGAAATGCGGACACGGTCCCAATATTAAGCCACTGTGGACACTGGGGACGTAACGGCAGAACTGAAGGAACTCTGCACCGTGTGTTAATCCCGTCTGGCGGTGCGAGTTGCCGTAATAAATAAGCAATTCTGTTTACGCATCGGCCGCTCAGCTCGTACATAAACAAACTGGATATATTTTATACATATTAATTTATACACTATGTACAAATTCAAGAGTAAACATATTTAAATTAAATAAAAATACACTTGTAAGGTTTTTTACTCATTAGAATGAATGATTCAAAAATAATTTATACAATTTAAAAATCTCAAACCATAATTATAAATTTTAAAACATTCTGGCTTTGTGGCCTCAACACTTGTTATGAATAAAGAAAATCATCCAAACCTAAAATCTATCCAAAAAGCTCGATGAGGTAATGGTATCAACGTGCAAACTTATAAGGACTGTTTACAAAATCATTATTTTGATATTATTAATCATTTTCCATCAAATCATTGATATAGCTCTCTGAATCATGACATTTCCCTGAATGGCTATTGGAGGTAATTGAAGGGATCGGCCATTGCATCAGATAATGGCGATGCAACCACCTAGTTTGGAAGGGCCGGGTCATGACCCAGTTGCCCCGTTCCTTAAACGACCCCGTTTCCGATCCGCAGGTAACAATAGAGATCGCCTCCACCTCGGACAGGGTAACCATTCCTCAGGTATTCTTCTCTTCCACCTGTTGCGGGGCTTTTAATGAAACTTCTGCCCACGTAGGAGCTAAATTAATTTCTGAACCTTTCCGAAGGAGACCTGGCAAGTGCGCTGATTCAGTTTTCACTGGCTTAGTGACCGTTTTAAAAATAAACACCTTTTGTGTCAGTTCCGAGTCGCTCTCTCAGACGTCTTATAATAACCAAGGTTGAATCGTTTTTTGTTGTTTTTCATCCTCGTAGTAAGCCTAGCATCCTTCTATTTCTTTACTGTATGGATAATTCGTTTAAATATCCGCTATGATAGAATTGTCTACGTACTCGTAGACCCAGAGATAATGGAGCTGGGATGTTCCAGCAGTAGCCAGCCTCCCGACCCAGCCGGATTCTTTAGGGAGAATCTGTTACAAAATTAGACTGGCTGGAGGGGAGTTGTTTACCTCCTCTCTTTTGTTACTCACATTTCCTCACCTTATTACTTCTTTATGTAATCTCGTAAAGTCAAAGAAATAACATAGATAAATCTGCTGATTGTGTTAAGATCTATTTATTATTTTAAAATTTGATAATGCCCATGCCTATTGTAGATGAGCTTATAACAATAGATTTTTGTTTGATCGAAAACTTTGATTATCAACCTTATTTTCTTATAATAGTCATCATAACATTTGACGGTGTTAAATCAAATCGTATTCATGATGCATCAAATAGGCACAGTGTTTATTGCTGTTGCTTATTCATTTAAAGTCAGTTTGTGCTGTTATAATCTTACAATGCAACAGTGGACTTCTAATTTTTCCTATACAGATATAATTAGGAGAGAGAACGAGGTTCTGTCCTTACAGGTTCTGGCCTTCATTTTATGCCCCATCGGGAAACTGCCTTTGTAGGTTTTTGTAAATTGGACATAAAGACTGAAATGACAGAGCATTTTGGGTACCCCATCTTTTTCTTTCATTCATGAATGGTTCCGTTAGGTAAAATGGGATAGTGTTGTGTGCATATTTCGTAGAAGTACCTATTTTCCGGGTTAATATCCTATTCTACCTACTGTGGTACCACTTATACCTGGACTTGCCTAAGTAACGCCCTCAGAAAAGCTATCGTTTTAGTGAAAGGTTGTCCAGAATTTCTCATTTCAGAAACGCTGAAGGGTACGATGAGAAAACATACCAAGAGAGATACACCGCGTTCGGCGTGCCTTATCCCCCAGATACCCCGAGGAACGATGCGATGACCCCGGCCAACGACGTACGTTCCGTGCCAGGTTTGAGGACGGTGATAGGGCAGCAATGGCGGCCTGGTTTGAACAGCTGTTCCTCACAGCAAGGTCGACTGCCGCTGTCGTCTTCAGAGGTGGTTAAAATTCTAACCGGAGCTATTTTTCAAGGATCGTCTCTCGGAACTGCCGGCTATTGTTATAGTCAGGAGGTTTATAACATCCAAGGTTATGTGTTATGTTATATGGAAAATGTTGGAAGTGCCATCTTCCTGAATCGGTCCTTTCTTTTCCGATTATCCATCACTCTATTCACAATATCAGAGTTATTTGGATTCTTTTTTGGCATATATTCAAATATCTCCTTATTCTTCTGCCTTGTGCAGCTATACTCGTATTTCCTTTTACTACGTTGAAGTTACATTAAAACAAAACAATAGTTTCGTCTCGTCTTCCTATAATGTTCTTTGTTTCCGTTTATTCATTTAACGCCACTTTATGCTGCCATGGGTAATCAGACGATGCTAAAGTGGGAGTCAAAAATTTTGCCTATCTAGGTATAATTAGGATTTTTAATGAGTACCAGACACAGCGCAGGCTGAGTACACCCATCTTACCTCCCTTCACAAGGACGGCATGACCAAGGATTACTACCTTTTAAAAAATCCAAGGGTCACCGGCCGGGGTACGAGCCCACTATTTTGGACATTGTTGGTGGGTATGCTAACCACTACAACACAGGTTATAATAATGCCTCCATAATTAAACATTATTGATCCGAATTCGGTATTGAGTATAATTTCTAAAAAAACGGTTATAAGTATATGTTTTTATGTAGTCACGGAAACAAGATGTGAGGTTTCACTGGCCCTTGCATCATGACAAGTGAGAGTTGTTCTTTATAAAGATCACTTGGAACATATCTTAACTGGAACAGCTCCCGCTACGGAACTGGTACCTGTAAGAGTCATGTACCTGTCCAGATCTTATCCGGTTATTAGTTCAATTAAGTTATTATTTATCAACTGAAGTTCATGATGGTCGGTGAGGTGAATTGTGGTTATCGTCTGAACTTAAGGAATGGTGAGTGGCCGGTTATTAATGTTAAGGTTATTAATGGCCGGAATTATATGGTGTTATACATGCGGTCTAGGGTTGTGAGGAGAAATGATAAACTTGGATTATCACTCTTTTTAATGTGATGCGATGCACAAGCACATATCTTGAGGATCTTTCATGAATGAGACATAACCAGATTGAAGAACTGTCCAAACTATTTTAGACTAAAAAATAAATAAATTAAAAACCATTCTTAATTCGTATTTGGAATGTTCTTGCAATGCCGTTCATGACGCCATGCTATATCGTCATACCTTGCAAATGCAACGTCGCTATGACTCAGGCAGTGAACAGCTCGATGACGTATTGGGAGATAACTCTCTCGACCGTCATATTGACCAAATTGCTCTATCCAAACTTTGATAATTTTAATTTTAATCGAGTTATTATTGGTGTTAATATGTTAATTATATCTATTTTTAAAAAAAATAACCTTACCTCTTCAAAGGCCAAGGCTATGTAAAAGGGCTGTAACACCAAATAATGATAAAGTAATTCCTTATCAAACCATAATGTTTTCGAAGGAATGACATATTTGTTCTTTTAAAAAATTAATCTATACAATTAAATCAATTAATCCTATGGTTAAAATTATCTTATAAAAATTTGCAGTGGTACTTTTTTTTTTGTAATTATAGATTTTTACAGATGCAACTGTTGATTCCAAATTCTGTTAAATATTCTTACAATCATTTTAGACAGTATTTTTTATCTCTTAAAATTATTGTTGTTATTATAGTATTTATATCGTTAAAATAATATTTTAATTCAGACAATTAGGTTGAATAATCAATATTATTATATGTTTCAATTAGGTTGCGATAAACTCCTTATCATTTTTCTCTCTCTCTTTATGAACTGGTTCAATCGTTTGGCGGAAGAGGAAATGGTCAGTAGCGTGATAATCTTTATTCACCTACATTCCTATTTTAATGGAGATTTTAAACGACCCGGTATTATATATATATATGAATATTCATGGATGTGTAAAAGGTAGGGTAAAACGGAGGAAAAAAAAGGCTGCTCATTTGTTTTAGGAATAAATTCAAACGTTACAGGTATCATGTAACGTACATAAGGGAAATATAATAAATATTGCCATAAGTCAGGATCAAAAACTTTTTCATCTTAAAAAATATTATAAGTTTTAAATCATTATATTTCTAACACAATAAGAGGAACTATTTTATTCGTTTTCTAATAACTTTTCAGGCAACTTTGGCCATTCTCAAGCCTATGGACCAGAAATTATTATACATTAATTTGGTGTGTTGTATATTATTTAAAATACCTAATTAGTAATTAAACTTAAATTTGTATCCTGGGCATTAGATCTTTATGCCAATATGAGGATTTGTTTGAATACTGATTGCCCCTTAGTATTAATGATCGATTCCTCTTACCTCGTTCTTTCCATTATGCTCGCATACAAGGTTCATATTATTTATTCTATATCGCAGGTCGACTCGAAAAGGGAATCGATGGCCAGAGGTTTCCTGACCTGTCCGCGACCCTCACGACATTGATTAAAATGTAAATGTGGCCGCTTTAAATGCTGCTAGCAACAGAATAGGTTCTGACCGCACGAAACACTGGTAGGCGACTGGAACGAAAACAATAACCTACGGGGAATGGTGTGCGTTGAATTAAAATGGACTGATCCAAAAGTAATAAAGAGATCTCGTTCTGTGCTCAACCCTGAGGTAACTAGACTCAATGTTATACCTATAGCCTCAGGTGGTTAAGTAGAATTTTTTCCAGAGAGAGTTAACTAAACCGAGGGAAGGGGAATCGTGTCATTCTGGTTGTTTTTGGTTTGAAATGGAGTTATAATGTAAGCAGTAACACAATTTCAAACCAATCCCTGACTTATCCTCTTATTCACTACAAAGGAAAAACGATTCGGCTTTCCTAAATAAAAAAAATCATTTTTGAGAAAACTCGCCAGGGTGAATATATAGGATCTGAAATAATTTTGAAAGCTTACTAATTTTATTAGTTCAGTGAGAGTTGCTTAGCTGAAGGTTCCTTGTACGAATCCGGCTGTGGCCTATAGATTACGTAATCCAGCCTCTTTTAATGTGGTATTCTTAATTGGGGAACAGCTTAGAGTTTTATCCTGATCTCTGCCAAATCCCTTCCTGCATAACCGTTGAAGTCAATGGTAGAAATAGTATAAACTTTACCATGCACTGAGTACTTTGCACTGAATACTCTTCATATCTTGTAGTGTTACAGTCTTTTTTTCGTTTTACTAATTATCTCAAAAATCTAAAGTTTGGGCAGCCCTAATTTTTACTAATTATTATTTGTTTCGTTTAAAGTTTCTTTACCCTTTTATCGCTAATCGGACGATGTTGAGGTGGTATTCCTAAATTTTATTAACCCAAGTTTAATTAGGATGAGGATCATTAAAGAGTACCTGACATCGTACAGGCTTGGGACATCCACATTTACGTCCCTTTCAAAGGATGACATAATTAAGAATTTTTTAGTCCCATTAAGAAATCCAAAGCAACCTTATGTATTGCGAATCCGCGAGTTTGGGCTTAGTAGGTTGATGTGATAACCACTATACCCTAGGTGGCTATAAAATAATTTTGGTTTCGTGCCTACATGATTCTTGAATATGTAGAAAAACTGGAAAGGAAAAAAATGTAGGGGGTTGTAGTTCAAGGTACATCCTTAAGAGGGTTGTTTATTTGTGTGGTGACAACACTTAGGCTCTTGTGAAGTCGGAAGTCGGTAACCTTCTAATAATATCTTTGTTCTTCCTGTTGGTAATGGCCTTCCTGAGGTTTCTCCTCACCCCTTGGGAATCTTCTGTGGGATTAGAGTTTCATCCTCTGAGGCCGGATCTACGGTTTACCCAGCGGCACCTGTAGAGCTAGGAGGGCTGTTTCGAACAGAGATCGGGTTTTATCATTATAATTGTGATAGTTATAAAAGTATTAATATTGTTTTAATTCTTATAGGAAGTGTTTTATCGCCGTGACTTCGAATCGACCAATGAAGGACAACCGTTGTGGTATACAAAGCAGGATAAGTCTACTGATATGATTTGTCTAATCTGAGATTGTGACAGAAAGATTATTTAATCTGTATGTGCCATGGATCGATCCTATAGAGTCTGTAGGCTCACTCAGCCTCTGTAAAGTAGATGCTCACAATTTTGGAAAAAGTTGTCGGTTGGGTATCATCTAGACCAAATCATCTCTGAAATCATCGCCCTCTAAAATAGGTAATGATGAAGTAAAAACGGAACATCCATAAGGAGAGATTTGTGCCAGCATTCATCTTTTACAATAAAACAATTCGTTGTTTATTTATTTAACCTCGTTTTATGCTGCTGTGGCTAATCGGACGATGCTACAATGGGATTCCTATTTTTTTCCTAGTAGATGTTCACAATTTTGGAAAAAAATGTCGGTTGGGTATCATATAGACCAAATCATCTCTGATAGGAAGTGTACAGACTCTATCAAATACTGAACCTGAGATTCTTCTTGGATTGTAGCGGTACATTTTTTACTACCTTTACAACGTATTTCTACTCTATACTATTTTTAAGATTAAAATAACGAAAATGAACGACAAATTAAAAATAACTATTGTAGAGGAGCAAAAGCTCAAACTGTAACATAAATAATTATATGTTGTATCATTGTTAGAAGGTATATGGAAGATTCTACACATGAAGCCATGGTTCGTAATTTTTAAAACTTAGGGTTTCTTTTTTGTGATTTTCCATTTAGGTCCCATCAGATTGCTTTTATTGACTTGTGCCTTTTAAAAAATAATTGATATTTAATTGTTTTTTTATTATGATTGTTTAAAGCTTTGAGCCCATCCCGGAAATACAATTCCTTCCTATTTTTAATATTGCATCATCTCTTGGAAAATTAGGGGGGAAAATCGAAAAAGATTACCTTCGCCCGGCTAGGAGGGGATATCATCGCTTGCGATGGTTTTCTTCGTCACTTTTACAACACATGTTTCAGCTTAACCTCCTCATGCATCCCCTGCTGGCAGTATTCTACCAAATGTGGGAGAAAACCACTAGCTTTAATATTAAAACTCTCACGTCGGTATTTAGTTTAACAAGTATTCGTGAATGGAAGTAATGTCATAAAATTCATTTTAAAATTAAGTTACAATAAAAAAAAAAAAATAAATTCCCCATTATAAGGTAGTGAAGGTTCGCAGATTCTCAGACTTTATTGATGAAAAATGTCTCGCCTTAGCTGAATTACAGCATCTGAACTGAAAAGGAGGAAGATTGAAAAAGAAAAAGAAAATTACAATATATATATATATATATATATATATATATATATATATATATATATATATATATATATATATATATATATAACATTTAGCGGTATTGGTAGAGGCAGCACTAATAACTGTTGTACAAGTAGGTGATTTTATATCATGCTCAACCACCAGGTTTATTTTCCCGATTCAGTGTTACCTTCATCACAGGGGCAGGTATAGTCAATAATGTGCGTTTTTTTTATTAATCGTAATAGACTTTTATCTTCTGAATAACTCAATATTTCGTTGTATAAATCGATTAATAAACGTCTTATTTATTTTTCCACTAAATACGGTAGTAGGTTGTAGAAAATTATAAAAAAAAATTTAAATGAATTTAGATAAATCCTTTTGCTACTAAATCCCTTAGTTCTTTATTTCTCGAGCGGTTGTATTTTCGACATTCCTTTAACGGACATTATTTTTTTTTTTTAACCATTTAAACAATGTCTTACTAAAAACTAACAATTTATTTTAAATATTTTTATTTTAAAGAGAGAAGATATACCCCAGGCCGGGATTCGAACCCGGATTCTCAGCGCTCTAACCAATTGAGCCACCGGAGTCGCCTGCCGGCAGGTTACAAATCTGTTATCTTATCCGATCCCATGTTCCCGGGTTATCCCAATTTTTTGCTATGTATACCCGAGAACGAATGTCCTCCTTATGTATTTCTTCTATTCCTAGGGGAAATAGCCGGCAGGCGACTCCAGTGACTCAATTGGTTAGGGCGCTGTCACGGAGAGACAGAGAATCCGGGTTCGAACCCCGGCCGGGAGCATATATTTTCTCTTCAAAATAAAAACATTTAAAAATTAAAAGCAATTAACAAAAAGTTAACAATTTTTTGTTATACTCTGAGACTATAATAATTACATTCGGAATTTTAAGCGGTCGTATAATATTAAAGGTTCAAATGTTATCCTTAGGAATTGTCGAGTTGATTTAAGGCTTCTCTGATTTTTTTTTAATGCAGAATTCAGTGTTAACATATTTATTTTAATGCCTAACCCATCCTTAAAATCCATCGATACACAACAACTATGGCTCCTATTGTCTTTATGGTCATCATTCATCATATAAAACTTTATTATTTTTAAACGGATCCCTCCAGCGACTGCCTATAACTACCACCGCGACCAAGCGGACAGTTATTTTATTCGCGGCATTGCAATTAAAACAGAAGCCGAAGATGGACTGTGTTTGGGTTAATGGCACGGTGGAAGAGTTGGTTCCGGGTCTGGTGGGAGGAGGATGCCAACCCGACAATTTGGTCCTCACATGGGAGAAAAAATTATAGCTCTGCTCCGAGGGAGAAAAAAGTACAGTCTGTTAAGGATGGCATTTGAATGATGATTACACTGCCTTTCTGTTCATGTCGTCGGGGGTCCATAATGAATTGTAGCCGAGTGTACCTTTTGTTTTGATTCTATCTGTTTATTGAAACCGAGGGTTTTGCTTTCTAGTTAACGCCCTCTAAAATAGTTAATGATGACGAAGTACAAATGGAACATCCATAAGGAGAGATTTGTGCAAGCATTCATCTTTTACAATAAAACAATTCGTTGTTTATTTATTTAACCTCGCTTTATGCTGTTGTGGCTGATCGGACGATGCTGCAGTGGGATTCCTATTTTTTTCCACCAGGTATAATTAGGATAGAGATCTTTAACGAGTACCTGACTCCATTGCCGGGATCCCATCCCTACTTTATGTCTCTTCCAAAGGATGACATAACCGTGGATTTCTAATCCCTTTTAAAGGCCAGGCAATCCTAGTAGGTTTTTATGCTAACCTGTACACTACAGGTAACACCAAACTAACGATCACAGTAATTCTTTCTGTTTTTTTTAATTTAATTTTTTTATTATTCATCTTTCAAGTTTAAATTATTCGTTCTAAACGATCATTTGATTGTCAACAAACACGGACAAATATTTTTCCCTTTACCTATACATGAATATTTATAAAGCAGAAATGACAGTTCTGATTGTGATTCAACTGTGAAACTTTTCACACAAGTAAAAATATAGTAATATTACTTGTAAGTACTAATTTTATTTTTACACAATTGAAAATTTTTGCATTTTACGGAAAATTATATAGATTTACTGATAAGGTAATTAATTTTTCAAAAATGAAATAAAAAATAACGTCGCACCATCGTTGAAAAATGGAAGGGGTACGTGTTTTTTTATCATTTAATAATTAAATTTCATCGAATTATCTCATAATTTGTTCCACTTTTGAGAGAATTCTGTGTTTAATTTCGTAGCGTTCTAATTCGGTGTGAAATATTGTTTTTGTTTGTCGAGCAAACAATCCGGTTTGTTTGCTCAATAAACATTAAAGGCTCGACTCAATCGTTCTGTAATTTTTTAAAATCTCAATTCATAAATTCACCTTGAATATCTCAGTTTGTAGGGGACCGAGCTGCTGCGCTGAAGGTACTGGATCCGAAGCCAGCTGTGGCAGATTAATTATTTAGTCTGTTAACAGCCGCGGGCATCTCTCCAGTTTCTATAATGTGGGTTATAATAATTGGGGGGAAAACCCTGCAGTTGAGTTGGATCGTCTTAGGTGTCTTAACCCGTTGTCAAAGAAACAGAGAAGATTTGCCCAGGGCGGGATTGGAACCCGGTTGGTCCGCCTCTCCGTGATAGCGCTCTTACCAAATGAGCTACTTACCAATTGCCCTGACTGAGAGGCGACCCCTGGTAGCTCAATTGGTAATAGCGCTGCCACGGAGAGGCGGACGACCAGGGTTCGAATCCCGGTCTGGGAAAATCTTTTCTATTCAAAATAAAAATATTTACTGATTTCTGTAACCTTAAAAATTAAACAATTTGAAAGGTTAATGTTCTTTTAAAGATAATTATTGTTAATGTTCTTTTAAAGATAATTATTAATCGACGAATTTCATTACCCACTTGCTTATTAATTATGTGCTAATGAGCCATGTTTCACTTCTGTAAAACAAAAAAAGACTAAGCTATAAACGACCATTGTCATTTTTATGTGCATAATTTCCATCGCATTTCAATACAGGGAACAATTAAGGTAATTATATTATTTAATTTCACCAGGAATCATTTTTATTTAATTGCTCATCACCTGATGGTGATATTTCTAGGAATCCTAATCGAAATAACTTCCGAAGATGAACTTAAACGGTCATCGAACTCGGAAGAAGTCTATAAAACATTTCATTTAATTTACATACAGATTACGTTCACATATTTAAATATGTCTTTATATATTGAAATGCCATGGAGATGTTTGACTATGTATTGTATTTTTAAAAGGTAATTACTTTATGAAATGGTGTTTTTGAGTTTGTGAATTTTGTTGTTATTCTTAAGTTTTAATATCCCTGTAAAAATAGAGCCTGCCACAAGTTATTACGAATAACATAACAATTTATATGTAACACTTTACTATGGCATTTACATAAGGGAACTGACTGAACTGCCATTATTCACGGATTTTACAGATTTGGACAATCGCTCGCTTCTTTGTATTTGTGTGGATGAACGTTTATTGACTGAATCTTATTGATCAATTTTAATATATCTTTGTTGGATTGATTAATATTGTTAAATGTTTCTTGGGATTTAAATAAGTTGATACATTTTTCAAATATTAATATATATATTTCTTGGTTTGTTCCTGTCTTGACTATGGTCACCAATAATAAAAATCTTAAATTAATCAGTAATTCAGTAGAAGCTTGTAGGATCGCATCGTTTCAACCCATCATTTTAGGCTGTCAAGCTCTCCATCTTGTTCATGCCGTTCATTATTCATAATTATTTTTTAAACTATTATGTAGGCCATTTGGGATAAGGAATTCCTGACAATCGGATTATTGAATATTTTGTTTACTTAAGAGCAAACAATATATCCGTCACTGAATTCACCGATCACCGATGGTAATTATATACATATATTTGTATTGGAATATTGTTTGTTAATTTAACGCCACTTTATGATGCCATGGTTAAACAGATTAGGTAAAATTTGTTTAAAAGCTTTTTAACTAGTACCTGATATCATACAGCTCTAGAAACCCATTTTACCTTCCGGAGGACAGCATAACCATGGGCTTTTCGTTGGATCCATGTTCCACCAAACAAAACCTCTAGAGTTTCTACTCTGCAGTGAGTACTGGTACGTTTCAGGTTGGTTTGAAATATGAAGCAAACCAAAGTGAGCTTCGGAATCTGCAAGGATACTCGTCGAGTGTTATCCTTCGACGGACAGAGGAGGATAACCGCCCTACCTCCTGCTTGGGGCTGGTCAGAGAGGACTTGTTGCTAACGCGGGTTCGGCTGAAGGAATATCGAGCGGGTGTCGACCTAGACCCTCATCACGCTAGCTCTACTCGCCACAGCTCTCTCGATATAATTACCCCAATGCCAGTGTTCGTCGGTCGCTGACCTCAGCATCTCCTCTCTTCTCTCTATAATTTAAATTTTTTTTTTCGTTGGATTCCGTTTTCGAGAACCGGAAACATCAGATGGTCAGGGTAGGATGGATCCAAAAATTGGGAAAGGTCTTGTTCGGGACAAGGATGGAAGTGGCAGAATCATAACTGTCAATAAATATGAAGCTTTTGTTGTGTGTACATGCATACATAACAGCAACCCCGGTGAATAAGTTGTTCAATAGAAATTTGTGCAGAAAGAAATTATTGTGTCGATGTAAGTGGGATCGTGTTATTCTTGTACTTTTTGGGTTGAAATACCGTAGCAGTATAAGCATTAACTCCATCTTATGTCAAGAATGACTTGGCCTTTTAGGCATAAATAGGTGGTTCCACTTACCTAAATACAAGGAACACATTTTGGATAAAATTCGATTAACCCATTTATTCTCAGACATATGCATGTCTATGCATACCTTAAAATCGAATCTAATGATGATTCAACATTTGTTCAAATACGTGAAGATTCAGTTGCCGCTTCTGCAGATAGATCGCGTTTATGAAACAATAAAGTAATTGGAAATCAAAACCATTTTAAAAAAATAGAAGATATATGAACAATTGAATTGAAACAATAAACAACTCATCCTGTAGTTCAAGATAAAGAAAACCTTGTCTTAATCTTTCCGCCTATTTCCTTTAATTCTTTTATATTCCCTCTGTTTTTTTTTGCGTTTTATTTACTGATTCATTTATCTGTACTCCAAGCCTTTTTACAATGGTTCCTTCTTGAGAGTAATCCTGCGTGCCTTTTTTATTTGTTCAGTTCCCAAGTCTTCCGGTTTTCCTTAAGATGCGTTTATACTTTGGAAAAGAATGACAAGCCCAAGACTGTCCTAACTGTCTAGCAGAAACATTCCAAAACACCGTTCAAGCCGACCAAAGTACCTCTTTGGCACGTTCAGCTTGTTTGTGTGTGTGAACGTACTTTTAAATGTTGTTTAAATCTATTGTATGATATTCCGCAACCGTATTTATTCAATTTTCAGACATATTTATATATATTTGTTAGTTTTCACTGCAGTCCTTGCTCTGAATATATCACAGGATGTTCTTCTGCATTTCAGATGTGAAAAGATATGAATCATTCCACTTGCTTTAAACAGGGGAAATACCAGACATTAATTGCGCTTGTTTTTTAACTATTATAAATGCAAATTATAACTATGAAAGGCAACAAATGTAATTTGTTTGATAAATCAGTTTATTTGCCGTGTTAGTTGATTATATGAAAAAGTAATGTTGAAAATTACTTCCACTATAAAGTAGTATTTGCGTTCTTGCTTTGCCGGTATATACGTCATTTTCGTATTGTTTTTGTCGGATTTAATTTGAAGAGTTGTTTACTGTCTTAATGGCGTGTATTGGTGTAAACAAGAAGACAGCGCAGTTTTGAGATGGTTTTAAAACAACAAGGTTAATGACTTTGTCAACTACGAAAACTTCATCCTTATTCTTATTTAAAGATCCGAACGGCATTTTATTCTCGTACTATCTATGTAGTTTCCTACTACCTGGGTGACCTTTCCGCCATCTGTCCCTTTGGTTTTTCACACACTCACAGCTGTTCCGGGTTTTCTCAACTTCTGTGCTACACTTTAGATGAAACGTACTAGACATGTGGTATAGTCGTATTTTTTTTTTTACTTTGATACATAATTGGTATACATGTATTTAAAATAATAATTGATGTAAAATGTTGAATTTTACCAGTATTTTGCTTTTAACCTAAGCATCAAACAGATAACGGGTTGAGTTTCCAATTAGGACGTAACATCTCAGAGTTATGAAACAGTAGACGACTTGTAAGAGAGAATTATATTTACTGTGACATTTGAACGATGTAACATAGATATACAAAGTGACTTTCAGGTATGAACTAACTTGGTATAATTATTAACTATTGCCAACATTATAACTTACATAGTAACTACTCTTACTATACTCTATAGCTATGCATACACTCATATACCATTTCCTCTCTGCATACGCCATCTCTATCTCTAGAGCTATATGTGCATGTAAAAGAATAGGTCAAGGAGGTTTACATTGCTGATAACACGGAAGCATTGATGAAACTTCATGGTTACAAATCAATTTTATAAAGAATTTACTTTAGACCATTGACCGCTTGGAAATTGTAGTACATACTTAAGCAGTACAAAGAAATGCTAATAACACAAATTAGTGATTTGTTAGTTGGGAGTTATAAAATCCGATTTGTGTTAGGGCACAACCTAGTACCTGAGGGTCATTGTTCTCTTAAAAACCCATCCAAGACCTTTCTTTATAATAACAATGCTTCCTCTAGTTCGGAAGATACCCTCTACATAAGCTCTTGTCCCTCCTTCATCCTCCTTACATCCTTCCAATAGAGGATGAACTCTAGTAAGATGGGCGGGAGACAGAGGCCCCAGGTAGTGGGTGTGTGCCCTTTCCCAAGGACAGTAGACATCCCTTAGTGAGAAGGGTGAGGTAGTCGACCTTGGCTCGGGTGAACCACCTCACCGGCTCACAACCGGTCGGTTAGTAATTGCTCAATCACATCTAGTTCTGCTTCTTAGTATTTGATGCTGATCTGGGATAATACTAGTCCGTAGATTGTAGTCATGGATTAATATGGACTAATGTTATGCGCAGAATCTATGTTCTTCTCCAATACTAATATGTTTCCAAATTTTAGAAACAGAAATAAGGTACTTGTGTATTAGCCGGTCTGCAGAAACTGTTATCTTACGAACTTCTCAAGATATATCACAGATTGACATTACCCCAGCATACCTAAATGGAGTTATGTAATTTGCAGGTAAAAATTCTCCTCTTTCTTTTTTTTTAAACTGTTGAGAAAAGTTTGACCTATTGGGCTTTCTAACAATTAACCCGTAGTGATTTTTGAAGGAATTTCTGAATTATTTTGTTGGAAAAGAGTTCCTTTAAGCAAACGAATGAGAAAAAAGCGGCTTATCTCATTTTTAAGGTTTGGAATCGATGCTGACAAAACAGGAAAAAAAACTCACGTTTTTTAAAACACCGAAAGTTCAAGCGAAATGGCAAGATTTCATGGCAATACTCTGGAATACTGAAAATAATCTGGTATTAGTTACATCTACTCTTTGGTTTGAGACAACTGGGCGCATGGAGAACGTTTAAACCAATGCATATTCATTCCCGTTCCGCAAATACTTCACAGTTTATACTGTTGTCTTTATGACGCAAATAAGGAGTAAATATTATCCGCAGTAGTAAAATATGTCACTCTGGAATTATTTAATAACATTATTTGTATTTAAAACCGGCACCTGCCATTGCCATTTCGTCCAAAAAATGCAAAACCGTTGGCAAGATACAGTTTTTCTCGAGTACTTCATCCGAGACCCTCAGCTGAAACGCTCTTCACGTTTTCCTTCCAACTTCAAAGAGGCTGGGTGAGCCCAAGGAGCGTTCGGAAACCCCCCAGAGACTATGAATTAATAGGCAAATTTGAATTTTGGGAACCCTGATAAAAATCATCTTGGGAAAGTTGATTCAAAGATAATAGAAAGATTTAGGTCGATGTTGATAAGTTTTTCGATCGCTATCGCCCATCATAAAAAATCAGTTGATTGGAGCTCATAAATTCTCGGGCGAGCCTGTCGCATAATTAAGATTGCGTAGCCAGTCTTCCAAGCTTCACACATCGTTAAAGAAAGTCTCATTTTTAATTGCTTAGGATTTAACATATTATTGATTAATCTGTTTGTAAGAGTGGCTCAGTAGTAGAGCACTGAGTTGCCATGCCGAAAGTCCTGGTTACAGGTCCCGCTTCTGGCAGAATTTATTTAATCTATTAGCGACCAGGGATGCTCTCGGATCTAGAACACTCCTGGGGCTCTCAGCCTTTCTTCTGTGGGTACCCAAAATAGGGGGAAAATCCGGCGTTTCAGCGTGATCTAGGGCAAATCACCTCTCTGCGCAACCATTGTCTAAGTAACAGAACTGTCTCTATAACGTACTGAACCCAGAAGGTTGCAGTGTTACAGATTTTTTTTTTTAAATATTCTCGATTGTTGATTTTAATAAATACCCACTTTTTAAAATCTTAATTTATCTTTTTTTATTACTAATTACAGTAAACATAATAATAAAGACATATTGGATTTTCAAACCGTATGTTAGTATACAACAGTTGAAGCAAGATGTGGGTGCCTTCATGGGCATAGTCTACGCCGACTACAACTGGATAAATTAATTGACTCAATTCTTGCCAACAGCATCTGCATGGAGCCTCCAGCCTATTTGGCGAAAAATACTTCCAGTATAGTACAACACGAAACTCCTCGAAATAGAGCAATTTTTATAATATTTAATAACAATGTCTATATGCGTTGTAATTGTATTTATTGACTTTATATACAACAATAATTAATAATTTATTAATTATTATTTTTTATTAGCTGCGTAGCTGCGGTATCAGTACCGCTGGTTGTCGCTTCGAGTTAAGGCATAGTTCTAACTATTCATTCCTTTCTTTTTTAATATTCCTGAAAATATCGTGTGTTTTAGTATGAAAAAAAAATTGTTTTAAGTGAAATACGTATATTTCGATAATCATTTCATCGAAAAATAAACGTTTTAACAAATATTTCGAAGTATAGACGATGATATGACCTAAACAGTATGTGTAAGTCGATTCTTTAATCTATAACAACCCAATAGTTATTAAATTATTTTTATTTTCGATAATATTAAAAAGAAAACTAATGAAAAGTTAAAACCTGTTGATTTGACTCGAAGCGACAAACTGTGGAACTGATACCAAAAGAATAAAATGAAATGTAGTTAAATTTTCCAGAACAGAAATGAAATGTCTGTTTTTATTTATGAGAAAAAAATTTATATTTGCTGATTATACTAAGCTATTGGTTTTTTTTTCGTTTAGTCAATAATTTTTTTTTATCAAACTTTGATGTTTTTTCGATCGGAACATGTGTAGTCCGTAAAGTTTTATAAAATCATTACTATTTATTAACTAATTAAATGCCCACAATTATAGTCTGTCGGGTGATTATTTAAATAATTACATATGTGTTTTAAAAGTATTCGAGTACTCGCGCAAAACTAAAAAAAACATTCTGACTCACTTTTATCCGACACCAGATCAGTTTTGCCTCTCATTGCACGCGTTCAAGGTTTCTTCAGTTTAAACAATAGTACATCTATTAGAAATTTACATACGAAATAATTACAATAAACGAGACGGGAAAAGCGAATTGTAAGGTATATGTTTTAAAACAGAAAACACTTTCACTCTTGGAGGAATGTTTCACGAGTTAATTGGCAATTAGTTTCGCTATGAAAAACGTTTTAAATTATTCTGTACTAAAATTAATTAATAATTTAAATAGTCGCTTTCTGTGACTCTTTTAAATTAATGAAAAATTAATTCCCTTTTTTTAATCAGATGGTATGAAGGTTCCGAGTGATAGTAAGTCGGACATAAAAAAAGACAAGTTTTTTAACAAGTTTTCTTCTTACGTTATATATTTAATGTAAAATATTTAACGGTCCCATTAAATTGATCATATAATTAAAAGTAAAATTCACCTCTCGAATTTTTTAATGTGAAATTTTAATAATACGTCTAGTGCGTTAAAAATCAATCTTCTTAATCCTTGTTTCTAAATTCGGTTATATACAATTTTTAATATGCTATTTCACCAATCTGAAATAATTTATATAATATGCACTATTTATAATATGTTTGGTTATGCATATCATAATCATATTAGAGCTGTTATTTATAAAAGTGGTTTAAGTCCCTTTGGACCTAAAAAAAATCGTTTATCCTTATAAATAATTTTAATGATCATTATTTCATTATAATAACTCTAGAACGTTTGGCTTTATTTAATTTTTTTTTTCATAAACTTGCTTTGATTTTTTTTGCTTTATAAATTAGTCATGCTCTATGGATTTTGTTGGTCTTTGACTGGGGTTGGTACTTATCCATTCCTTTGTTTTTTGTTGAAGAAATAGATACAGTGTTTGTTTTAAAATAGCGAGGCATGTTTAAATGAACTTAGTAAGCTCAGATGAAAATTAAATTTTAAAGAAAATTATTTTCTATAAAAATTATAGAAAATTAAAATTTTCTGAAGTTTAATTTTTTTAATTAATATTTTCTGTAGTTTTTGTTTTCTCCTTCTCCCTCAGAAAGTTACCTCCAGTTGCGAATCGAAACAAGTATTGCGAATCCTTGGTTACGTTAGTGATGTCAAAAGCTTTCGCAATGACTTGCCGACTCTAATTCCCCTTGATCAGAAGACTCGACCATTGTACTCCACAGGGGGTACCAAGAAATCACAGCCCAATCCCGTTCCAGTGTGCAATCCCATCATGATACTCCCTGCTCCGTACTTTCCCTGTCGAGTAGAAAGCGTGTAGCAAGTAGATTTACTTTCTCCTCGCCCCATTCTGCCAATTACAAGGAGGTCTTACATCCTCTTTGTAGGCACGCTACCGTTTAGTTTGGTGAGTGGCTACCAATTTCGTTGATGGTTTAAAATTCAGTACCATATTCATGAGATTAACAACGTTTTGAGTCAATTATAACACTAGTAGTAATGCCTTTGACAAAAAAGGGAAAGTTTAGGTACAAAACATAGGTTGTAGTTAACTTCTCGTATATCCTCAAATCAACTACCACAGAAGATTCAAGCTAATACATACCAACTATCTTAGAAAATCACCTGCGTTGTCTGCTGGAGGAAGAAAACTTATTTATAACCCTTGAAGGACTGGAACTACATTCCAGAGAAAGACTCAGTGAAGGGGTACTAACCCTTCCAGCAGAAAAAATGACTCGGGTTCTTTGTCTGAAATGTCTATAGATCATTCACCAGGTATGCGTAACCTGTCCACTGCTCTTCTCGATCTAAGGGATATTTTTTTAGGAAGAAGAGTAGACGGAAAGACTTTTCTATTACCTTTGAACGTCTTTCGATTCATCTGTGCCTTTTGTATTCATATACGCAGTTCGAATAAATGCTCATGTCTATTATCATACTTTAAATAGCCCGTGTTTTTTAAACCTGTTCCCCGGAGGTAAAGGACATCATGTAACATCTTTATATTTTCGTATTTATTCAGTAGAGCTAATTTTTCTTAACTTTGAATTATAAAAAATATTTTCTTCGTTATTAGAGATGAATTGGTTGACTGTAACTCCTAATGTAAGGAAGAAATAGTTGGGAGTGCAGTCAATAAATTCGAATTTATTGACTGTTCCCCCAACTATTTCTTCCTTACATTTTCTTCGTTACTTATAGAAACAGCTTTAAAAATTTTCTTTACATTTTTATTGGTATTAATAAGTAATTGTAAGAACTGATCATTGCATTTACTTATGACAATTTACCTGAAATATTACTTGCTTTGTAGACATGTTTTCCTTTACCTCCAGGGCACAATAATTAATGGACTTTGAGTATTTGGTTGACGAGTATTTTAGGACTAGTGATGTGTCTGATGATGCCTGAATTCTCGAAAATTTGGCTGTCCCTTTATACTTCTAACATAAATTAAGAAAAGAAAATATTCTAAATGAATTATCCGTTTATGCACTCAGCATTGTTGAAATAATTGAAAAGTTTCTTCAATAAATATAACCACCAGGCTGTCTCAAGTTATTATGTTCAAATTGCTTGTTTTAATAATCTTTACATTAATGTAAACACATAATTGTTACAAAAAGCAATTCGGCTGTTGTTACTTTATACAGCCTTGACGACTGCCATTTATTTTTTATATTTTAATTAAATATTTATTTTCATACTTGCGAAAAATGTAACATATTTACTGTAAAGGAGATAGTTGGGGGGTGCAGTCAGAAAGAACACTGAATAAGTAATACACTTATAATTATGTGCCGACGTTTCGACCTACAGTGTAGGTCATCTTCAGGGCTATGAGAAAGAAACAAACAGAACAAAAATTATAAAAATGTACAGTAACAATAATATGGTGACAAGTAATGTAGAAATTTAAAATAGTGGCAGATATGAAGATGGAAGATAACGAATATTAAAAAAGTGACACAAGTGATAAAATTAAGATATAGATAGATTAAAAATAATAATGATAATGAGGAGAAATTAAAATAGTGACAGATATAATAAAATTAAGATAGAGACAGATATATCAAAATTAATGATAATGACAAGAAAATGAAAATAATGACAGATATTATAAAGTAAGACAGATTTAATAAAATAAAGAGAATGAGCAGAAATGACAAATTATAAATAACGTATATAACATAAAATACAGAAAATAAATGTACATTAATTTAATAAAATTAAAGAGAATGAGCAGAAATGACAAATTATAAATAACGTATATAAAAGAAAATACAGAAAATAGATGTACAGAAAGGGTAGTAAAGTAAAAATAATATAAAGGAAAATCAGAAAGGAGGAGGTAAACAACTATCTTAATTTTATTATATATGTCACTATTTTAATTTCTTTTCATTATCTTTAATTTTATTAAATCTGTCTATATCTTAATTTTATCACTTGTGTCACTTTTTAATATTCGTTATCTTCCATCTTCATATCTGCCACTATTTTAAATTTCTACATTACTTGTCACCATATTATTGTTACTGTACATTTTTATAATTTTTGTTCTGTTTGTTTCTTTCTCATAGCCCTGAAGATGACCTACACTGTAGGTCGAAACGTCGGCACATGATTATAAGTGTATTACTTATTCAGTGTTCTTTCTGACTGCACCCCCCAACTATCTCCTTTACATTAGATCATCCAGTCAACTATTTTCATCTCATACGTAACATATTTACATTGGATTTGTAACTGAGAACTTAATTATACTTTATTAAAAGTTTTCGACACCATATTCGTGACCCCTCACTTGGTGGTCTCAAATCTTTCAATTAAAAAAATAAAAATTATTGATTATTGACCTAGTTTATTTTACTTTCCCAAACGGATACGTGATGGATGTCACGCCATCCTTCTAGTTGCTGCTCGACAAGAGATCAGATACGCCTTACTCCTTCCTCCCCGACGACAGAACATGGAGATCCGGACGTGGATCACTCGACATCCGAAAGTAAGAACGCTTCCCATCCAGGACGAGATGAAAGTCCCTTTCCTTCCTCCGGAGCCCTCGCCCACATTCTCCTGCGTTGCATAAACGTTCCCTTCGCCAAGGAGTTACCGTCTCAGCCACGCCTTCAACCTCTTGGGCCGTTCCCGATTCCCGGCCAGTTCTCGCCTGGCGTCCAAATTATAGCTCTGGATTAAATATTTTTTTAAAAGGCCAAATTCTACTTTCTAATTTTTGCGTGTCCTTTTGATTGCCAATAAATCTTTTTACTATTACCTTAAAATTTCTCCTTTATTTAAATGGAGAAATAGGTCAATGTAGATGCGGAAAATGAAAATTTATCAGAGTAATGAATAAAATGTATTTTTAATTGTATGCTGACGTTTCAGCGTAAGTTTTAGGCCATCATCAGTAGACTGGGATATAGAGCCAACTCCAACCGACTCTTTTGGCTAGCTTATTTGGCGCCCAAACCCACATTTCCGTGCTCTAAAACGTAGGCCGAATCGTCATTACGCAGTATTAAATAATAATAACAATAATAATAATGTCTTTATTTATTCTGGGACAAATCCCTGTAGAATAACAATACAGGTGTTGTAAGCTATTATGTCTTAGAGTGTAAAACAATTACATTTAATTAATTATTACAAGTAATTTAGTGAGTGAGAAAGAATAAAAAAAAATGAACAAAAAAAAATGTTAATTACCTACAATAACAATATTTTAAGAACAGATAAGAAGAAAAGAAAGAAAAAAATTAAAATAAGTTAATAATAATTACATATATATAAGAGAAACAATTTATGGTTACATATATATCAAATTTATGCCAAGAAAAAATTTAAACAATATTATCAGAGATTTACATTTCAATTATCAATTAAATACTTTTTTAATTTAATCTTTCTTCTTTCATCGTTTAACAAAATCCCTCCCAAAAATTATTTATTCATGTAATTGCCGCATAACCACATCATCTTAAAAATTCATTTATTTGAATCATTCTAACTTATCTAACTTACGATCCCTTATCATTCTTATTCAGATATAAATGCATACCACCAATGGATAAATTGTTTATTTAAAAAGGTTTACTAGTCAGTTGAATTGAACAGCTATTAAATATTTTTAAACTATTTTATCAATTTTAATAATCGATAATATTGTAATTTTAAATATTTTTTATTTCTTTACTATTACTACTATTATTTAATATTATTATTGTTGCTTTTATTCCTAATGTCTGTTCCATCAAATTATAAACTCAGCCTTACTATTTTAGTTGGTAAGCTTCAACTTGAGTGTTATGCGGTATGGTATACCCGTCGCGCCGTTGACAATCAAGAGATTTATTTCATCAAAAGTATTACGTTTGTCCATATTTTAAATGCGTTCATCTTTAGTTCAAACTGTAGTCCAAATGTTCTATTTTTACAGCTATTACTCTAGCTTGGTCACCTAGAATATTGTAATTAGTCTAAACTACTTAAATAAATATAAAGGGTTCCTATTTTACATTTTATATAACTTATCTTATTAAATAATAATACGCAGTTAATGCACCCTACAGTCTGCTAGAACTGTGATAACAGTTGTTTACAATTGATTAAAACAATTACGCAAGCAATAATAGCAGGAAGATGAGTTGTTTTGTTTTGTTTAAAAAAAAAAAACCTTAGTTATAATTAATTCAATATCTTATCGCCATTTTCGAAATAATTGCATGGGTGTTACATTTAAAATAATCTATGAGGATAAAAATCGTGAAAACTAATTTAAATTTTGACGAGTTATCTACTACATGTATATACTTTTATTTCTCTCTATTGTCAAATATGATCTTGAAAAGACATATATAATAATAACTGTAAACAAAATTAATACTCTTTACCAATGTAGTACAACCTTGAATCAGATATTATTAACTTGGATATAACGGGTCTTGAGCTCAGGCCATTGGTAGAGAATATACAGTTTCCTAGACAACTGTCGTGCAGATACGTAATTTGTCCGACTAACTGACTACTTTGCAAGGTTTGGTTATTTGAATTCACAATGAATTTCTTTGAACAATTTTCCACCTTGTGAAAGTGAAACATTATTATTTTGTGATGTTTTCTCAGTTTTCACTTCCGCAAGGGTCGAAAGGAGAAGCAGATTCTCGCATTATCTCTCGTCACGCAACTCTGCTAATTAATAAAATGGCCCGTGTCTTTCCTGGGTATCTGTTGTCGGAGCCATTTATGTAATGACTGTACTGCAAAACCGTTTGATTGTACATCGTCGATACTCTTTATGCTTTGGTCGTAAGCTATGGAGACCAGCAATCATTACAGATAATTGGCAACCGCGCTGACCGCAGTGTTTACCGGGACACAGCACAGAGCACCAAAGGTTTCGAATGCGTTGTATAACCTGGGGGATTACTTTTAGAGGTAATTTAATGAGTTTAGTACTGGATAAAAACTTTTAAAAAATAAATAATTGGTGATAAAAAGTGGACAATATGCTTTATAATCCCGAAACTTTAGGTTCGCAGATGGACTTACTCCTGATAAATAAGTCGGCAAAGATTCTTATTGGATAAAATCGCTTGACTAAACTAGCCTATTGTATTATATTGTAAATAAAAGTTTGGAGGATGTGAAAAAAAAATTAACTAGCCAAAAATGTGAAAAAATCAATTATAGAATTTTTGGAGTTCTCAGCTTTTGATTCTGAACGCCTCATATGCAATGCAAACATAATATAAGGTCATCAAATTGTTTCATCAATTATATTGCCTGTCTATTTGCAGCGGGGATGGATCATATGGGATCTAGGATTCTCCTAGGGCTCACCCAGCTTCTATAAAATGTTATAACCCAAAATAAGGGGAGGAATCTGGCGGTTGATTTTTTGGTGATGTAGGACAAGTCAACTCCTTGCAGAACCGTTGTCCATGAAACAGTACAGTCTCTACCATGTACTGAAACCCAGACCCGTTCACGGATTGTTGTGGTGCAGGCTTTTTCGTTTAATTATGTTTCCTGTATAGGTACCTAATAAATAACTGTATTTAACTAGTTTACCTCCTTTTTATTAAATATGTTAAACTGTCTTATACATTTTTATGTATAGCCAAGCATCTTATGCTATACAAAATCATTTTATAATACATTATAAAATTATTATAATATGTAAGTTAATAATTATAATTATTATCTATTGCCGGCAGTGGCTTTAAAAGGAGATATTTTTATCCGGAATTGATAAGAAGAAGGCACGCCATCTATTGTGATCACAATCGATAGCGTAATCACTAAATACTTTATTATTTTGAATTGATTATTCGTTGGTGACTATTAAAATCATTTTTTTTTCATATTTTTTTTATGGGAGGTGGGATGCATCAGTTCGTATCATATTATTTTCTTGGCCCATAATAACGTTTCCGTGTTCCTAGTTATTTTTGGTTGGTTAGCTTTTCTCAACCCGTGAATAATTGTCATTCGTTATATGTTAAAAATTATTTTTTTCTAAATTAAATTAAATTCTACAAATCCTGGGAGATTGGGACAGATAAGCAAGTTTCCTTAACTCTAATATAATTGATAAGAATATTTTTATTGGATAGAAATGAATACAATCTGCCTGACTGAAGGGCAATGAGCATTAGCAATCTATGGACAGACTAACTATATAAATTTTCTTTAGAAACTAAATGACATCTTTACCATTTTATGTAAAATATAATGTACAAATCTAAAAGCTTTATTATTCTCTTTAATGATCCATTAAGCAGCATGGATTTATTATGCTATTATTTATTTTAATTGCAATGTAATTTCATGATAAAAGTGTCTAATAAAGAAATCCATTGACTATAAATAAGGTAATATTGAAACTAGTCCGTTATCGTGCGAGATTTATAAATAATGTAATATTTATTGCGTAATAAGCATTTTTACGGTCATTACTTCCACCAGACCCGTTGTTTTGCGAGGCGTTGAATTTTCATATCTGTTACCTTCTGTGCTAAAGGTTAGCCCGCCTTTGAAGTCTGACCTTCAATTGTTCCACTTGTTGAGAAACTGGAGAGTTCCTTATACAGTCGGTGAACTTCCTTCAAGAATCGCTTCGAGTTCAACCGTATCCTATGTAAGTAATATCTGATAGTGTTGAACTTCAATGAAGCCTTTAACTGCAATACCAAACATAAAGCCTTTATATTTGTATCCAATAGTTATAATGTTTATCGCTTCATTTGAATAATTGTTAGTAATATAATGAAAATCATATACAAGCTAAAGTCTGTGGTGTTATAGTTAGCAAAACAACCTACTATCCCCAAGATAGCGAGTTCGTAACCAGGTGGCCTTTGGATTTTTTAGTGGAAATAAAAAATATTGGGTTATCCACTCCGGAAGTGACGTAAAATGGAAGACCCAAGCCTATGTTGCCACTCGTTAAAAGATCTCTATCCTAATTATAGGATAGGCAAAAGTCATGACTCCCACTGTAGAATGATGAGATTAGCCGTAGCAGCACCAAGTGTAAAATAAATAAACAGATGAACAAGTTGAAGTAAGAGGTATTGGTATATACATTTATTACCGGTATTATAATGCTATATATATACAGAAGACTAAGTATATGCGAATAGGAGGAATCCAGGAAAAAAAGGATTACTTCGAAGTTGGTCAGTACCGATTCGATTGCGTTGACAGCTTCGTCTACTTAGGGACAGAAATTAATACACAAAAAGACCTGTCTCAGGAGATAAGAAGAAGAATTAATTCTGCTAATAGGTACTATAATAGCCTAAGGAAGCAACTAAGTATCAGGTTCCTCTCTGGGCAGGCAAAGCTGCTGATCTATAAAACCCAGATTCGAACAGTACTCACATATGGCTCAGAGGCCTGGGGTATATCAAAGGCAGACGAGAAAAGGCTCTTAATCTTCGAAAGGACAATCCTGAAGAAGATTTTCGGGCCAATAAAAGTGGAAGGAATGTGGAGAAGGCGATACAAAAGAGAGATATACGAGCTCTATAAGACCTCAGATGTGGTCAAAACAATCAAACTTGGCCGACTGCGATGGGCAGGTCACGAGGCACGGATGGTGGGCACTCGGATTCCCAAGAAGATTCTCACAGAGGGAATCCATGGCACACGGAGAGTAGGGAGACCAAATGTGAGATGGATGGAAGCAGTAACGGATGATGCACGTACCCTACACGGCTGAGAATGGTGGAGGCGGCCCAGACTTGGTGACGAGTTCTTGCGCCAGATATTATTACTATTATTATAATGCTATGATCTTTGGATTTGTATGCTGTTGTTATCATTAATTAGGCAGTCCGCACACGAGTAATCGCTCATGCGATGCGTGAATGACTCAACCATCGATCACCAAATCCGTAAGAAATTCTTAAATGATATTACTTTAAAAATTTTCATTTCTTTAATAACAGTGATATATATTATTATGTAATTATTACATCTTGTAGACCAGGAGACTTATGAATCAACGAAGATGATGGGTACAGTCCTGCATTTTAAATACCGACATGTTATACCTTTTATATGGTGATATAATCGTCCTAAAAAAATACAAAGCCTTCATTGAACTTGCAAAAGATTGCTAGGTTCAGGTACTGCTCTTCCTTAAGCTTAAAACTCATCTACCATGGACTACTCTTATCATTCTTGAATGGTAAACTTTTGACAATTTTTGATGAACCAGTATCCGAAAGTCTTAACCCGTATTCAGAAGAATATTTAACTAAAATACTAATATTTATATTAAATACCACTGCTCATCTATGGATCGTGACTTCACCATGCTTTTAGTAGTCAAATTCTTTAATTATGTTTTGAAACAGACTATAATTCGTTCGACAGAAAATGTTACCGACGACTTGCCCATAAATAAAAACACCGCAAAAGCTTGTTTTTAACTTAAACTATTATCTGTTTTACGTTCATGACTGCAGCCCTTAACTAACACCTTCTCTAGATCAAGCCTTCTATTCAGGTCTAGTTTCAGTTAAATGTTTTCGAAATTGATTAGTCCATACCATATCTTCATCGCTAGCAATCCATTCCAATTTTCCAAAAGTGATCAAATTGTCCAAGGAGAAATACCCGAATAATTCAGAAGACCCAGGGGGGGGGGGTTATTTGCCGACAAAATGACAGAATATTATCCCGGAGTTTGAGAAAGGGACTGTTGTAATGTTTCTTGTAATTGCTAAACTGTCGTTGGCTATCGACCGATTGCATGTTCCCCGATCCGTTTATTCATTTAGCTCTTATTATTCATTCAATGTCTCCCGTTCGATTCCCTTGTCGCCACTTCCTTCGCAATATCTGTCCGGTGGTTTGGAAGAAATCCTCTAGGTGCAAGAAATTCGATTATGTTCAGTAAATTCAAGTTCTTATCTAAATTTAATGCTGCCTACTTTGCACGCGTAATGGATCATTAAAAAAAATTATGCAAGAACTAATTCCAACTAAACCTGATTATCTCAATTTTGAGAACAGGGGCATTGAAGTTTCAAGTTTTAATTCATCTGAAAAACGGTTCAGAGCTGAGCATTGACGAAATTTGTTATAGATATCGTCGCTACAAATGCTAAGTATCGAATGTGAAATAACACATTTTTATTTTTCGATCTATAGAGTTTACTTTAGGTTTAATAAAAAAACTGTAATTTTTGAACGGGTCACGGAGTTAAGTACATGGTAGAGACTGTACTGTTTCAAGGACAACCGTTGTGCAGGGACTTGATCTGTTTTAGATCACCCTCAACCGACAGATTGTACCCCCTTATTTTGGGTAACCAGATTATAGATGCTGAGTGAGCCCCAGGAGGGTCCTAGATCCAATATGATCCATCTCCGGCTGCTAATAGATTAAATAAAAAAATGCAGACTAAATGAAATGCCTGCAGCAGGATTTGGACCAGGATTTTCGGCCGGACAACTCAGTGCTCTACCATTGAGCCACTCCGCTCACTATAGGATTAATACTTTTATAAAATAACATAGAGCCATCTATAAGGCTCACAGGCAGTGTAATAAGACATAGGTAATATACGTTTGACGAATTGCACTTATTTTGAGTTTTTACATTCTCGTTAAAAGTGATGTTTTTCTTTTTCGATACATTTATCGATGCTATTACCAATAAATTATTTCTTAAAGCTAACAAATTATTTAAAAGGATATTTAAAAGGTGGGCTATCTTTCTGGCACTGAGGTTCCCTTTAAGATTGGTCCATCTTCATGACCAACCCTCTGAAACTTGTTGGACATTCGGGCATTGTGGACGGCCTTGCGAAAAAAACTTGGACATTCTTGAGCTGCTTCACCTGGTACAGTTTCAACACTCCGACTCCATTGACTCTGACCTTTCAGGGATGGCCTTCTAGACATTCTTAATGCCTAGGAATCATGGTTGTGCGAGCTTCACCCCTTGTTTTTCATCAATATTCTGACGATATATCAGTGACAAAGCGACTATTAATGACATATCCGCTAATGCCAGATCATAAGGAGTTGCGGAACTGAGGCGTAGCTCTGCCCTTGGCCGGAGCTGCGCCCTGCAGCGCGCAAAAGAGTACAAGGACTAGCGCACTACCGGGTAGGCTAAGTACACAACCTGTTTCGTCATGCGAGGACACGCGTTCTGTGCGGCGTTTCCTACGACCTTATGAGGCAATAATTCTTGCTTCTCGGGCTACTGCCTTTCACCGTAGAGCGTTTAGTCCATAATGGAAGATACTTAGTCGAGTCCTCACTTTTTACTTTAAGAGGGGGGTCGAATAACTTTTACATTACCATATAAAACAGAATTATAAAAAAAATATGAGTTATTTTTTTGTGGAAAAGACATGCCAGTTAAGTTTTATAACTGATAATGATCGCTCCTTCAAAACAACAACGACATAACCTAAAATTTGGTATTTTTTTTAGTTAAGCCTTTAGTAGCACTTATACAAGACTGAAAAGACAAGAAACTGCTCGACGTTTTCGCCTACTTCAACATTTACTGGACAAACGTTCAAAGCTCCCAATTAATTACAAAAGATAGTTATCAGACCTATTTGGACATACGGAGTTGAGCTTTGGGGCTCTACTAAACCATCCAATTCATCTCGTATCCAATCCTTACAATCAAAAATCCTTCGTAAAATCCTCAATGCTCCTTAATATGTCACAAAAAAAAATCATCCATCATGAACTTAATGTCCCATATGTTGCTGATTTGGCCCAAACTATATACCTATCCTTCCATGAAAAGCTCCATAAGCACTTTAATCCGCTAGTCTCTCAACTTGCTTCCCATAATATTCCTAATAACCCTCTGAGGTGTCTGAAAAGAAGATGGTCTCGAGACCTTCTACTGTAGAACTTTATTGGAGTGCTATCAATGGATTGTTTCTCCAGTGTTTTTTTTTTCATGTCCTTTGGTCATACAGCAGATTCACTTGATGTAATATAATTACAGTTGTAAATATCAATAAATTATTCTAAAAAAAAAAAAAGAAGCCTTCAGTAGCAATTCTATAGGTTAAAGCTGTTTAATTCAGGAACGACATATCTGATGATATATCTGAGTGGTTGAGTCGATTTCGGTTCACAGTGGGTTACCTGACTGACTTAGACCTTTAATCACTACGAAAATAACAGAATTTGGCTTCCAGAAGTACAACAAACACATTTTGGAGAAAACTCGACTTGACCACTTATTCACCGGGGCTGTAGAAATAAGAGAATTAATGACATGCTTTTACTCACATCTTGTAAATTTCATTTAAATCTATGCATTTCCCTATCTTTAACACGTGTTGTAACATAATTTCCTGGACGTTTCCCGAATATTTGGATATTTTTGTTATTTAAATGTTTGATGGTATAGTATACTCGCCAGTATATACTATCAGCTTACAGTATAGCTGTTTTGTATGCTCGGTTCCTGTATTATGCATATGTAGAAGAGATCTTCAACTATAGATTAAAATTATATTTATTCTTTAAAAATATAACCCTATTCCAATAAGAATATATTATAAAACAATAAGATATAAAACATTCATATGTTAAATATTCATGAGGGGCTTAATGATAAGAAACAATTGTCGAATAAATAGACTAATAAATGAAATTAAATCTTCTTAAAATAATGGTTTTATAAAATTGCTATCATGTCTATTTATATTACAAACCAACTTACAAAACAAATTAAATGAGTTGTTTTTGTTTTCAATGTGTTGTTTACCGACATTTTGTAATAATATTCCTACAATAAGATTCATTTCAGTCAAGACTATTTAAAAACGGAAATTCCGTAACAGAACTATAATTATATATCCTTTAATTAACATTAAAGTAATTAAGAGGAATAAATGGGCAGCCTTACACGCACTCACCGTTAGTGGCATCCTAACCTACTTGCAGTCCCCGAAGGCGTCATCAGTTCTGCATCAACTGGGAGTATGTCGTTGGATAAAAATATTATTTTGGTTAATAATTTCTTAAAAAACTATAATAAAAATTGATCTGTAATTGTTCTTAAATAGTTGTGGTTACACTAAAATAGGTTCAGTTTAAAACTTATGTTTTTATTTTATACCTCTTTTTTTTTTTTAACTTAAACGGTTTTAGTGAGTGAATTGTATCTGGAATCTCCCATAAATAAAAAGGATACTATATTGAAATTTATTAACGAATTAAAAATCATGAAAATAATTGTTCCTTTTATTAAATATTTAAAATACGATCAGTTAATTCTATTTGTTTAGAAATAAATTAAGTACCTATTTTTACTTTATATTTTCAGCAACTATAATACACATTTAGTCTATGTTTAGTTTACGAATTTCCATTGCCAATAATATATTAAAACACATTGATTTCCTCATTCAAATAATTTAATACATTATTCTTGTTACATATAAAAAATATGCACATATACTTTGGGGATCATTAGCATATTGCATAGTAAAATTATACTTTTTTCTATTGAAAATCGTCAAATTTGTTACAAAATTTGGTAGGTAATAACGAAGTGCCTATTTATTGTTTCTTTTACCACTTAAAGACAAACAATGATTATAATAAAGCTATAATAATTCATCACAAAACATGTTAAATCCGTTTAAGGTGTATTGATAGATGAATTTCCTTCAATGACCAATTATTGCGTGAATATTCTTCTTTTTTAACTTTGTTAATATTATTTTTTATAACGATTTTTAAATTAATTACTGATATCTTATGTTTTTCTTATGATTACAGTTCAAGAAAAAGGCGACCTAGCACATCCCAAGACGACCAGAAAGAAGATCTCATGGACGAATGCACAGCTGCCTTGGTACTTATGCATTTGTCTTGCAGTCCACATTCCCCTCCCGGTAAGTTATTAAATTTTATATTTTTTATCAATAATTTATTAATACATCGTAATTATAGCTTGGATTTAGTATCTACTGAATGACGTTTCGAGTTATCCATATTAAAATATATAGTAAATTGAGCAGTATCTATGTATTTTGTTTAACATAGTTTCTTAAAATTTGGAAAGAAGATTAGGCATTCAAATATGAAAAATGATCAGATGTATTTGTATTCGAAGTATATGATAGAAAAAATGGACAGGATATGATACGAAAACAATGTGTTATAAGGATCTCTGAAACATTACCATATTAAAACTATAAAGAAGTTACTAGAAAATAATCAGTGCTCATTTATTTTTTTTTTTCAGTCAGTTTTAAATATTATTGTTAAGTATTTATATATAATAATGATAACTATTATCGATGAGCAACTACGGAGTTTTATTCATAAAGAGCCATTAAATTGTTTATGGATTCATGCAACTTCTCTCTGAAACGCTCTTTTTTCAAATTGTTTAAAAATAAGTATTTACAACTATCAATGTACTAACTATTTCAGATATGGGTGGTACGATAGTAATACAGATAGAACGAAACCCAAATATCAATGGACATCTGAAATAACAATAATACTATTGTATTTTTTTATTTGGCTTGACTAATTTTCAAAATTTTATTTTCGATTTATTGCGTCAAAAGCAAATATTAATTTAGTATGATCAAAGCCGTGTAGCCTTATCTTATTGATAAGCTCTTAATAGGTGAAGGTTAGTTGATTTATCGGTTTGTGTTTTTTTTTATGGAGCAATAACAAAAAAATTATAAACATTCGATAAATCCGGATACCGATTTGTACAATTATAATAAAAAAATTTCTCTTATAAATATATCTTATAAATTAATAACATAAATATTTTTCGACCTCGAAAAGCTGATAGTGATAAATGATGAAGTTTCATCACTCGAGGTTAAGTTTACAGGAAGTCTTGAATGCCAATTTTGAAGGATGTTCGTACTTGATTGTCAAAATAAAATTAACTTATTTGAACAATTCATCAATACATATTTATTTATTTTTAACATTTCTATAAAATTGTTGTTCATAGGGAAACTTGAAAAAAAATATCTTAACAAGGTCTCAGTGCATTCATATTTGGTGAAAATTCTATTCTGTCTAGCCGACCATATTTCTGATAATTATTAAATTAATGGTAAATAATTGAGTTTAACATTAGTATTTTTATTAGCGTTCTAACACTTAATATTTTATAACGTTTAAATTATTTTGATTGCAATTGCAAAAATTATAAGTTTGAAATGATGTAATTTTATAATATAATTTATTCAATAATTATTATAATCGCAGCTATCAGTTCCGCAGGTAGTCGCTTCCAGTAAAGACAAAAGTTTAAAATAAAACTAACCGTCAGTTTCAGTATGAAAAAAATTTGTAATTATGGGAAATGTGTATATGATATTATGATATAATATGGGAAATATTATGGTAATAATTTCATCAAGAAATGAATTTTCCAGCATTTATTTCGAAGTAGAGATGGCGATATAACCTAAACAGTATGTGCTTAATCCACGTGTAGTCAGTAATAGTCACTAAATACAATCAGTAATAAAATAATTATTATTTTCGAGAACTAAAATAATAGTAATTAAAAAACTAATTTCAAAGGATACGAAAGTTAAAATTTCTTGTGACATCACTCGAAACGACAATCTTAGGAATTAATACCTGATTTAGTTAATAGTTTAGTTTTTAAAAGCCGATTAAACAAAAATTTACCATTTCATTGCTGTTAAGTTCGGTGTTGCGTACTTACTCAATATTATTTATAAAGTATATAAATATATATCATAGAACAGTAATATATTCTTAATAAATAACGAAATAAAGTAAACAAGAATCGTGAGGAAATGAGAGATGTGAAGAAAGGAACGCAGTTGATAGCAACCAGACAAATTATCTCCAACGACGTTCTAAACTGGGTCACACCCTCCGCACTCTTCAATCTAGCACAGTTAGTCTACGTTTCAGTGGATTTCTTGTCTAAATTATCAGGTTATTCTTTAAATAATTGATGCGATATAGATGTTTGTTTATATACGTGTACGAATATATGTATATCAATCATACAAAAGACTACAGAATAATGGAAATAAAACTAATAATATTTTTGTTTTGAAGAGAAAAGATTCGTTCAGGCCGGGATTCGAACCCGTGTCGCCCGCGGCACTAGCGCGGTGCTCTAACCAACTGAGCTAACCTGGCTGTTAGCACGGCTAGACAAATCTTTCCTCTTCAAAATAAAAATATTTAAAAATTATCACCATCATAAGAATAATAAAATATAAAATTATAAACTATTAATAAGAAGAGATCTTATAAACATAAATTAGGAAAAAAAATGGAATGATATCCCTTTTAGAATAACTTATTAGTATTTTTTAAATAATATGAATGAAACTTTTTATAATTATCATATGCTTTCTATACCTTTTGATTCTTTATGTTATATATATTAACAATAACATAATGACAATAACATATTGGTATATCGGGGTTACCTGTGGTGTAATAGTTGGCTTGACAACATTATAGACGCAATATCGCGGAATCGTTGCCGGGCCTAGAATTTTTGAAAAGAATAACAATTCTTAGTTATGCATTACTTCGGAAGAGACTTTAAATGGCGGTCCTGAGCCTCTGCGGTGTCAGGTCCTTAGAAAATCCCTTTCCTAATTACACGTGGATAAGAAAAATTTAGGACTCCCTTTGTAACACTGTCCGACTACCCATATTAACATAATGTTATGTTAAATGAATAAACAAACATATACACTGTTTATTTAAAATTACAAAAATGGAATGAATAATTATCTCAATTCGACAGGTCCTAATGTTATTTAAAACATAACTAAACTGTTGTTACTTTTTAAAATTACCGTATTTGGCATATTCATTGGGGAGTTGCATACAAAAAAAACTCGATTTATGTGGATAAAATGTATATAATTCAATATTTTGGATGTTAAGAAAAAGTTTTGAAAATCGTATTAAGGAGTTGCATTAAAAAAATGTTGCACAGACTAGCACTATTTTCTTTTTAAAATAAATATTATACAAGCTTAATTTATGTAGGTGTTATTTATGTATTGCATTATTATGGATGTTAGGAAATATTTATTCTTTATCTCCATCTAACCAAGATACTGAGTTTCACCGGTGAAAGGAACCGATTGTCATAAATATTATCTACATCTAGCTATCCTGACTTTCTAATCGTGGTACGACCCGAAAAAGAAGAATGTTAAATAATCTCTAGGAAGTGTTGGCAAGTTATGCACAATTGATGCAAGTGAAAAAAATGACACGAGCAAGTGAAAAAAATTGCAAGGCGACTCGTTACTTAATAATATGCCCTTGGCTGGTCTTCTTGTCTAATACCCTTGAAGTCATCCAGGCAAGCGCAGGGATTTTATTGTAGAATTCTATTTTCTTTACGAGTGCAGTGCTGAACGTTTTTAACTGCACAAAGTTTTTTTTTTCTGAAATAAACCTTTCCATCACGTTTCAAAGTGATGAAAATGTTCTTTTTTTCCTTGTTGTTGCGATTTAAGTTTCTTAAAGTTTCCGTGACTTTCCGCTTTCTGCAAACTTGCAACTAAATTTGAAGCAGTAAAAGTTTTCGTTTTAACACAAATAAGGCCACTGCATCGATCTGAAATCTCGTTGCACTTATTCAAATTCTGAAGTAAAGATATATACAATATCAATACAAAAAAATCATATTTTTTCAGCACTTACTCCTGCCTTTCATTGTAAATTTTTAATCTGCATTTCAAATGCTAAATCTTTTTTAACACATTCTATTTCTTCAAAATTCCAATTACTTAATTATTTCCTGTCCACCCAGTTTTCTGAGGGTTCTGGCAAGCTAGGCTCATAGCTTATATTTAGCCAATGAGATTACTTCCTAAGGTCTATGAGATCACTAAATGATTATTCCGTCTTATAAAATAATTAATTTTTTGAAACAATTTAAAACTAAACCATAAGGAATGCTATCGTAAATAAAAGGAAATATCAAACTCGTAAAATATTTTTGTGTGTGTATTATTTTTATGGTTATTTTTTCCCTTTAATTTAATGGCCTGGTTTTGTTTTGAAATTTCCAGATAGCAATAAGTACGCTATTACAGGATCCTGCAAAATCTTCAAAAAATATTTACTCTTAACTAATCAAATGTTCACTTCGTCGATGGTTAAACTTTATGTTTAAAACTAAAAACTGCGTATAAGTGTTCGGTGGTCAACTGAGAACATGTGATGATTTAGGTTCATATTTTTGTATGTGTGGGTTCGCTGCTGGGAGATCATGTATCGATCATATTTTCACAGTTCGGCAGCTGTTGGAAAAATGTGAAACGAAATCCAAAGAAATTTGTCTGGCAATCGTAGACCTGGTGATAGACCTTATCAGAAGAATATATAGCAGCAACCAGTGTCAAATTAAAATTGGTAGGAATGTGTCACCAGAATTTTCGACTAATAAAGGCTTACTGCAGCGCTGCTGTATGTCACCCTCCCTATTTGAAATATACATTTTAACGGGTTTAAAAGAATGGGATAAAAAATGTAAGCAAATGCGAGTAAGGATAGGTAACAGCCATCTACATTTAACATAAAAATATTTAAAGGATAACATGCTCTTCAGTTTTTTTTCGAAGAACAATTAACGTTAGGTAAACGATTTCTGTATCTGAAATTTCCAAAAAATTGAACCTTGGTTCAAAATAATACTGATTTAGAAAAACAGATTCAATCGAACTATCCGAAAATAATTAGCGAAAAAATGTGATTACAAGCTACAATATTGTTTTGTCGGTTAGTGAAGCTAATGTACTAGTATTTTTCCACTATTGTAATATATACTTTCTATTTCTCTCAACCTTCAACTAGAAAAAAAACTTTCTCGATAGATTTCTTGCAATGTTTCTTGCACGTTAGATTCTGGTTTTATGTAAAATGTATGATCTTCTGTATCGGAATTTATAAGTTGCCTTCAAATTAATAACAAATACCCGTTTTTTGTTGTTTTTTTTAAACTGGCTTTTAAGTTCTCTGAAGGTCGGTTGCTTGAAGGGTGTGTCTCAACGGAAAGGTCAATGATTATCCATTTTCACTCGAGAAAAAATAATCGAAATATGATTTCATTTCTAGGACTCGTCATTATAGCTAGGGTTAATGGTATGTGATTAGAACGAACGATTAGAAGTCAGAATGTTTCCCAGTTTGGAGACAGCGCTTACGAAGTATTCCCAAGTTAGGTTCAGAAATGGCCTCCTTATTGCCTCTTTAGAACAAAGCCGCTATTTCGAGTGTGAAAATGGTTTTACTCTCGCAAAACAATGGCTATGAGGAAGGTCGCCCTATGTTTAAGAGGTTTACCATTAAATGGCGGTCTTGGGAATACCTTTGTGTGCTCTGGGCGTTGTACTTTTGTAAATATAAAATCGAATTAGTATGTTTTTCGTTAAGTACCTGAATTGTAGATAATAACTGTGAGCAATTACTAAGTTGATTAGTTGACTACCCTACTGATTAAAAAAAAACTGTTGGTGCATGTGGTCTTGAACACACACGGAGGGTCTTGAATTCAGCACATGGTAGAGAATCTACTGTTTCTATGACAATCACTGTGCAGGGAGGTGATTTGTTCTAGATCACGCTCAACCCCCCGGTTTTCCCCCAATTAACGGTACCCACTTTATAGAGGGTGGGTACCCGAGGATGAAGGTAGTTAAATGCCCACTAATAAGCATAGAAACTCAGCGCTCTATCCATTGAACTACCCCACTCACTACCCAACTGATTAGGCCAGTCTAAAAATAAATACGATCGTCCGTAAGCCCAGAGTTTTCTGTTTTACGCAAGCAATGAACTCCGTATCTACTTATAGATAATTATAATTATTAGAAAAGCATGAAAAACCGAAAACTGTTAAACCAATGTTGTGGAAAATTGTAGAGTTCGGCAGGATTCGAGCGTGCAATTTTTCAAGCGATTTGCCAATTGGTTCAAAAGGAGGTGAAATTATTTTTGAAAAGGTTAAGCAATATTTCCATTACAGTTCACCCTGAAGGAAAACTTTTACCAGACTTTGCTAAATAAAATGAAGTCATTAATTATCCTTTTCAAATTTGGCATTTGGGATTTATTAAAGCAGAACATTAACTTTAAATTTCCGTTACAAGCAGTAAACTGGAAATGGTACTTTAAATAAACCATCTCGTCCAAAAACACATTTAAATGTGAACAAATTATTTTTAAATTTATTATATAACTTTAAGTTTGTGAACCGGAATTAATTCCCACGTAGAACTCTTTAAACTCCCTTTTTTTAACTTTAACCACTTCTGAAGGAGAAACCGTGCCAAAATTATCTGAAGATTTTTTCTTTAATATATTTTCCTGTATTCTGTTAATATACTAATCGATGCCTTGAGCCGGCTATTTATATTTTTTCCAAGAGTTGAAGGAAATATTGGGGCGATTTTCATTTGAGATTTTTTTCTAATTTTAAAATAGCTTTGTACGAGTAAAATATTGATGACATTGATTGCTATAAACCTTTCTTACGAGATTTTTCCCCCTTTCTCGTTTCTACGTCGACGGGATCTTCAAGGCCTATGGCATTCATTGGTGGTTCGATAATGATTAATAGAACAGTTTTTTGTTGAATGCAGCTGTATTTGTAGGTTTTGATGAGTCATTGCTAGCAATCATCTTCGTTGCTGATGATACAAGCGGATATTTTCTTGTTCACTCAAGGAAGAATTACGGTTTATGGTTTGCAATTTTTGATGAAACAGTCATTCATTATTATTTCGTCATCTAGTATTATCAATTTTTCTAATGTATTATTTTGGCATGGAAAATATAAATACGCTTTTTTATTGTTAAAATTTTATATTTTCAATGAGTTGTAATCGTATATGCTTGTTATGCTATGATTTAGATAGATGTTGCATGAACGAGTTTTTTTTATTATGGTATTTGATTAGGACAAGTATTGTTATATTACTCATATCCATTTTTATAGATTAAATAGATTTTTTATTTTTGCTTGCTAATTGATACGAATATTATATGTATTGTTTCCAAAACCTTGAGGAACGTTGTAATCACTTAGAGAATTAGAGTAAATTAAAATTTAAGTAATTCCATAAAATCACGTTTATCCTAAATAGCATACCTACATACTTTTTTGTGGTAAATATCATGTAACAATATTCACCAGACTTATTGAACACGTGCGCAACTTACAACCGTAAAAAAAAAACAATGCTCTTTAATAAGTAGCGAATAAAATCAAACAATAGTTTTAACGATTATTATATAAAAAGTCTAATCGTGTTCATAATTGATTCATAATAATCTTCTATTTAAAAATTATACTAGTTTCGGGACCTTCAAATTTAGACAAATTTGGTTCGATCAAATAGATGGTTCTACTTTTTTTTATTATTTTGATTATTATAATTGAAAATTACCATGACAATAGATATTTTTTGAGGTGATCAGGATTGCTAAAATATTTCTACATGTTTATTTATGTAGAATCAAGTTTTTGTTTAACCTATTTTTTTCTATCTATTTTCAATTTACTTTTTATTATTAACTTTATTATTTCAATTTACAAGAATTATTTTCAGTTTCTTATTGTGTATATATATTTTTTTTATCTTGTTGTTGCTTATTTTAATATGCACCTTTCAAGCTGATTTTTCTCTTATAAGCAACTTTGTTATCCTAAGGAAATAGTCTCAAAATAAAGTTGTTGTTTTTTTCATTCTAATCTTTATTAAACGTAGAAACTATGTTATCATTTCTCTGCAATAACTCGCAGATTTTTGAAGTGTCACTTCAGAGTTGTGTCGAATAGGTTCAGCTAGAGCTGACTCACACCTACGTTCCGATCTTGAATTAAACCAATGTTAAAATAAACAAACGCATTTGGCTTCCGATGCCCCAGCGATGTGAAGGACCTCACTGTACCTGCTTATTCCTTTATTATCATATTTTCCTTACAACGAAGATGTTGACCTCAGTGGAGAACTTCTTCTCCCCGCTGAAGGGAGTATAGATAATATGTTATCTTCTCGTTCTATTTATAGCGAAGCCAACTGAGGTGGGTAAATCTCCTCAGACTTATCCGTGGAGGAATCGATGGGGTTGGCGGGGTCATAAACACGACCGGAGTGTAATCACCTAGCTGTAATGCCCTAGCTTTGCCGCTCTTATCTCTCAGCTACCGTTTAGGCCTTTTTAGGATAATCAGTTTAATGAGGTCAGTGGTTAATATAATCTCACAATAAATTCGACTTTATTATCCTTCAATATTTTTTTTATACCTATTTATTGGAATCTACATCTTTATTAACAATACAAGTAAATATAATGACATGAATGAAACATAACGGTAGGGGGAAAGGCAAGTAGATAAACCACCCAATGGTAATACTGTACAGATAACAAATTCAACTTAGAAGGCCATCTTCTTTGAATCCAAAGCTCAACTCCTTTATTATACGGTTTTATTACTTACTTTAAATTTTTAAAAAGTCAACAAATGTTGTAGTATGTAAAGTTGGAGACAATGTATGAAAGGTGATTTTGTAAATTGGTTTAGATATCTAGAAATGGTCATATGGGAGAAGTGATCATTCAATGTTATCAGAAGTTTAGTTGTGTTTTCAATAAAGTATAAATTTAAATTATTTAATTATGTCATTTATAACAGCAATAAGTCAAAATATTATATTATATTGTATTAAAATTATTCCTTAAGTTTCAACTTATTATGTTGTCAATTTTTTATAATTTTTCTCTTCCACATAACCGTTATGTTTGAACAAGAAAACCAGTTATATGAATAAATATTTATACAGTGCATTTTGAACTAAAAGGATTAATTCCTAAACTATAATCACTTTATTTTTATTTTTTTGTTTGATGTTATAATTTTTTTAAATAAAATATTTTTCTTTTCAAATAAAATTTTTTTAATCACTTCATTATTATTATTTAATTTTCATTTGTACCTGCGCAATTGCGCATCCAGCAAATTTGATCGAAGTGTCTTTCTCTTCGCTTTTTTACATGATCATCAAGTTATTTTGGAAAAAAAAATAATATATCAATTGTTGAGTAGGTCTCTTGGCCAATGTCTTTTTTATCTTTTCTTATCAAGTCCAGGTAACAGGGAATAGGAAAGCGGAAGAACGAGTGGGTTTGGGTGATATTGTGTCGATGAGTGGAATTTTATGTATTTGTTATGAATATATGATTTTATAGCGTGAATGTTCATGTCGTTGTGTATAGTGTGATGCGAAATATACCATGGGGCACTAATAATTTTTCTGAGAATTTTGGACTGTGTTGTTTGTATCTTATCTTACAGTTAGTGATTATATACAATCACTTTAGTTTAACTAAAATAATATTTTTTTAGTTTAACTAATAAAAGTGATATTGTCATAATAAAACACTGCAGTGCTTTAAATTGTAACGTTATCTGAAGGTAGTCACCTACGCCCACGGTAGAGACTGGTATAAAAAAAGTAAAAAAAAAAAATACGCAGACGTAAAGTATTTTAAGGAGGGTAAAGTTGGCACAAAGCCTGAAACTTGTTTGACCCATTTTCTACAAGGCAGGTCAGAATCTCTTTAAATCTCCAACTTTCCTCTCCGCTAAGTTCCTACCAGCTTAAATAAGAGGGCTTTATTTTATCCGGTCTAGTAAAAAAATTTAATTAATTCTTAAATGGGGGAGAAACATTATCGATAATTTGGCCCTCTGTTTATAATTATTATGTGAATACATTATTTTATACTGTCTCTGAATTTAAAAACATAATCATAATAATAATAAGGCCTGTAATGCGGGTCAAAACGTTGGCTTACCAATTAAAAGTTCTCCCTGTATAAGAGAATTTTCTTGACCTGATGACACTGACCATTTACTTCTTCATAATCTATTAAGTCTCTATACGAGTAGCCTGTTTTGGTTTAATGCCTTATTATACTTTTATTGTATTTTTTTAATAATAAAGGACATAGATTCATTCTTTAATTGGTTATAAAATATATTTATTGCTGGTTTAATACTTTATTTTTATTTTTTATAGTGAGTTTTATTAGTGATATGTTATATTTTAATTTTTACGGTTGTAAAAAAAATCTCATTAAGACTTCTGAAATTGATCAGGCATTACTTTTCTTATTGTGGTTTTGACATAGTGGTTTACACATAGTTTAGCCACAGTGGTGGTTAGACATAGTGGTTTTGAGGAAGAGAAATGAATATAATAAATAAATAATTGACAATTAAACAAATTTAAACTTAAATAATAATTGGGTCCCGTCCTATACACGATATATACAGCTGACATCCCAACCCATCCAAGCACTGTCCTCACTACGTACGCTGATGACACATGTGTGTTATCAGTAAATAAGGATCCATTTGTTGCATCCCAACCTCTTCAATCCCATATCTCAAACCTTCAAGAATGGTGCCAAAATTGGAGAATTAAAATAAATACTAACAAATCCCATCAAATACCTCCACCGTTCGTCGTAAACCTACGAATCCCTGCCGTACTGTATCCTTTAGTAATATTCCACTGAATCCTGTCGAACAGATACGTTACCTAGAACTCCATCTGGACTAACGCCTCATTTGGAATCCTGACTGACAAGACTGAAAAGACAAGAAGCTGCTCGACGCTTTCGCCTACTTCAACATTTACTGGACAAACGCTTTAAGCTCCCATTTAATTACAAGACTCATTTACATGACAGTTATCAGACCTATTTGGACCTCTGGGTTGAGCTTTGGGGCTCTACTAAACCATCCAATTCATCTCATATCCAATCCTTACAACCCAAAATCCTTCGTAAAATCCTCCATGCTCCTTATTATGTCACAAACAAACTCATCCCATATGTTGCTGATTTGGCCCAAACAAGATACCTATCCTTCCATGACAAACTCCATACACACTTGAATCCGCTAGTCTCTCAACTTGCTTCCCATACCATTCCTGATAACCCTCCGAGGCCATCTACTATAGAACTTTATTGGAGTGCTGCCCATGGATAGTTTCTCCACAAGTTTTTTTCATGTCATATTGCTCATATTAGCAGATGTACTTGTTGTAATATTATCATAGTTGTAAATATCAATAAATTAAATTAAAAAAAAAATAATAATTACATTTCTATGTATGGTATCAGTTCCGCAGGTTGCTGCTTCAAAAGTTTTTACTTTTTATTCTTTTTCTTCTTAATATTCTCGGAAATAAAAAATAATGGTGAGTTTTATTTGAAAAAATTATGGGAATTGTGTATCTTACGGTAATTGAAGTATATATGATGATACAAACTAAGCTGTAAGTCGGCTATTTAATCTATGTACAGTCAATAATATTTACTGTACAAGTAGTTATAAAATTATTTTTATTTTCGAGAATATTAAATAGGAAATGAATGGATAGTTGTAACTTGACCCAAAGCGATAATTAGCGGAACTGATACCCTGTTTAATATTTTCATTCATGATTCCCTTTTTTTTTATTTCAAGGAAATATAGAATAAAACAATGGTCTGTTTTAATCTGTTTATATATTATTTTATTATCATATTTTTATGAATTGTAATCAGAAGTGATTCATCATGAACAATCATAAAAAAAAAAAATGTACCGCTACAAACAAAGGTTAGATTCGTTTAACGTTACTTTATGCTGCTATGGCTAGCCAGCATAATTGGACGATGCTGCATAACAGTGGGAGTATTAAATTTTTTTTTGGTATCTGTACCACTACAACCCGGTCAAGACCCAAACCCAAAGGTTCGGAAAACATAGTATATCACTGATTCAAAGACAACTGTTTTGCAGGTAGGTGATTTGTCCTAGATCACACTTAACCGTTAGATTTCCTCCCTTTATTTTGGATACCCACTTTATATAGATTGGGTGAGCCCAAATATAACCGCTACATAAATATATAGCCATAACATGCATGCATAATCTTTGGAGACTTGATGAACGAAGCAGGTGCTGAAAGCGACCATGTTTGGTTAAGGCCGGTTCTAAGTAGGCCAGCATCTCCGTTTGTTTACACTCTCGTCTTCAAATACCCGTTTGGGAACTTGTTTTGCCTTTTTTATTTCTTCTTCTGTCGTTAAAAACATAGCGGTCCGCAGTTCGCGGAAGGGGGACTTGGATTATGTTAAGTTTCGCTTCGCTTCTTACACTTCTTAAAATATAATTACAGGTTATGAGTTTAAGCACTACAATTGTCAAGCTGAACCTTCATGATACTTGTCCATCATATTCATCCAGTATACTTATTTATATTTTTTACTAAACGGGATACAATAATTTAAAAAAAAAACATCGAAGTACACAATTTTAATCATATTGTTAATCTATTTTTAAAATATCCTTTGAGGCCCTTGAATATATATTTGAAGATATCTCAAGCAGAAAAAATGACGGTATGATTGAATAATAATAATAAAAAAATGTTACTCGAGATTTGTTGAATAACACAAGACTAACCGGTTGTATTACTGATAATTGTATTCTGTAGACATGTATATCTTGATTTTTTAATGCATCTACATCTGTTCACATCTACAGACTATTGGAATATAAATGTACAACGGATTCGCAAATATGTTGTAACGAATATGCGTGAATATACATACTTATACATGAAAAAAAAATGAAAATTATATATAAAATCCTGGTATCACAAATCTTTTAAATTGTTAGTGTGTCAGTAGTAATTCGTATTTGCGTTGATGTTCGAAATGGAATAAATTAATATTTAAAGCTTTTTAATAATGTTTACTTATTAAGCATGTGTCAAATAAATAAAGTGTCAAATACTCAAATAAAATAAATTTGAAAAGAATAGTTTCTAACTCTTGAAAAAAAACGTATCCTATTATTTTAATGATTTATATTTTTATATTGGTGTACAATTAAATATTATTAATTACTAGTATTCTTATATTTTATTGATTTAATCTGAATCATCTGTTGAATAATCAAGGAATGAATGATCTGTTTTCAATCATTCCTTATGCAAATATTTTTATTGTTATTCATTACTATTCACTTCAACTCTCGTTCAAGTCGTTTCAAGGTCTGTTTTTTTCTTAATACTCTTGCAGATGTTAAATATACTGGATTATTTTTCTCTAAATTATCTTATGGAAAATGTTAATTAGTGTTAGGAAAGTTATAGAATTAATTATGAGTAATTAAAATCAAAAATAAAAATATAATAAAATTAAAGAAGCGGCATTGTTTTATTTTCGTTTTAATAAGAGGCGAAGCCAGGAATTGGTTTGAAATGGAATTATTGCTCATATTACAACTCCATTTCAAGCCAAAAACTACGAGAATGATACGATTCCGGTTATCTAAAAAGAGTTAACTCTCTCTGGACAAGATTCAACATAACAAATTAATCACCGGGGCTGCAGATACGTAATGTGTATATTATATATACAAATATACATAAACAATAATTTTTGTTGTAATTATTTTTATTGAATCATCATCAGTATACCTTAAATATGTTCTTAAAAAATATACCTGATCTAAATAAATATAACTGAAAAATACTTAACTATATACATTTTTTTGTAATTACTACAGTCTACAAATGGTCAATGGTGCTCATTAACAAATACCACATTATCATTGTTTAAAAGATTAAACTCCATTATAATGAAATGGTTTCTTAATATCATTTACTATGGTTTAATAAGTTATTATAAATTTTACTTAAATGGTAAAATAGCATCAGCTTAAGAGAACTGCCACATTAGGTTAATTTTGTTTTACTAAATTTGTCAACATCATTTAAGCAGACAATTATCTCTCTCTGAACAATATTCGAATTGACCACTTTATATATATATATATTATTATATAATTCTAACTAGAGAAATAGAACCTGTGTACTGGCCAGAAAGGCGTGTGACCTAGGTATCCACGTGTGTTCTTTGGCAAAAGCTCCGGGTCCCAATTCGGTGCTAGTGTAGTTTGGTGATAAGATTCCATTCAATTCTAATTCGGTCTGTCATTGAGGTACGACACTTCATTCTTTTGGCATATTGTCTATTTGGTATAAATGCGTATTGAAAATTATTTTTATTTTAGTGGTCGTAAAACTATCCAAACGAACGTAAATCAGTATGTAAAAACACTGTGCTAATAATCTAAATTCGGAACTGGCTGATATTTTTTTAATTTTACCATCTACCATAAAACAAGATGTGGTATTTGAAGACCCTGGGTCTCACTGTACAACACGTTGGCTTAAAATCAGTTCAGTCTTTACACAGTACTGAACCCAATAAGCTTCATAGATTGTGGTAGTGGATTATTGTTTTATATTTTATTATTTTCTCTTTAAATAAATGATTTAATAGTACGAACTTGTAACAATACAACCCCTGAAGTGTCTGAGGCCCGGTACATTTTTTAGACTGTACTGTTTTCAATAACAACGTTTGTGGAGGGAAGTGATTTGTCCGAGATTCCTCCAATTAAAGGTACCCACTTTACTGAGGCTGGGTGAGCCCCAGGTAGGTCACCAGATCCCACAGGGCCCAACCACGACTACTGAAAGAGAATAATTTATCTGCCTTAGCCGGATTTGAACCCGGAACGTTCGGCATAGCAACTCAGCGCTCTACTCGCTGATGTACTTAGCGCTGGTATATTTAGTTTATACTGTTTGATCATTCATTGATCATCATTTCCAAGCCATATGAATACAGAATACAGAATAAAATTTCTTATTCCTAGGAGGTAGGCTATAATTCATGCACCGAAGCCATTACCCATCGATTTACTTCTTCAGCCAAAAGCAACCACCTACGGAGACAAAAGAATACATGAGTTGCATTAATATTTTAGCCTGTTAGATACTTGAATACGTTTGCATATAGTTTTAATAATGGCTTTGAGGAAAGGTTATGGACCGTTGATCTGTCAATATTAAAATGTTATATATATATGTATATATATATGTATATATATATATATATATGTATATATATATATATATATATATACATATATAAACATATATATAACATTTTAATATTGATAGGATGCTTCCTAGGTTCAAATCTGGCTGTGACAGATAGATTACTTCTGCTATTCACAGCCTTCTACGATCCTTGTGGAATCTGCACACTCTACTAGGGCTCATTCAGCCTTTATAAAGTGGGTACCTTTATTGAGTGAAAAGCGTTGCGGTTACGCACGTTCTCGGACTTAATCTCCCTGCATAACCGTCCTCTTTGAAACAGTACAGTCTATATCATGTACTAAATCCAAGACTCTTCATGGGTTGTTGTGGTACAATTTTTTTTATATTAATGGGGAGAGAGTTTATTTACGACGAAGTGATTTAGTACGAAAACATACTTATTTTACTTGCATTTCTTCTATTGACGTATGTTTCTGTGAGAATAAATGCTAAATAAATAAATATAATGAATATATTTTTATTTTCACCATTAATGAGTTGAGGGAAAGCAATAAGCCTAAATTATGGTACACTTTTTTTCTGTTAAATAAGCGAAATATCTAATAATATTATTTCATTATTCAATTTTATTTTCAACCAGTATGGAAAAAAAAGAAAGAATTTTCCAGCAATTTGTTTTTTATTAAATTGATTGAATATGTTAAAAATGTTTGTATTACAATACGAGTATATTATTTATTTGGTAGGATCAGTAAAAAAGTTTTTTCTTAATAAATATCCCGTATTTATTTTAAACTATTATTGTTACAAAAATAATATTATAAATGAAAACAACAATGCCTATGTTGTTATTTCTTCGAGATAAGAAGCTACCTCCATGTCATCTCCACCTGGAATCACGAGATAAATGAATCATAAAGAAAAAAGGATTTGACAGCGAAATTTATTTTAGCCTTTGTCCAAGGATTGCAGATTCAGCGGAGATGTACATAGACATAAAAGGAAACTGACCAGGTGGACCAAGTGATTCATATTATTCTCCTTCAGTTTGTCATATCGACAAGTAACCCAGTTTACGACATCTCCACTTGTTACCAATCTTACAGTCCAATTTTTCTGAACCAGTAGCAATCTGTAAGGTTATTGTAAAGACATAATAATTGTCAACTGACCATTTTAAGAAGAAGACCTGCAGTGTGGGTCGAAACGTTTGCGGTTAAAGATAATTTTTTATGACCTCCATCCGGACCATTTTCTTCCTTATATATATATATATATATTTAAGGTCAGCTAATATTTATCAAGAAATATAAACAAAATCTATTAAGACTATTTAAAAAAATAAATAAAAATTTATATCCTATATATGAGGTTATAACGAAAGATTTTTAACAGTTTCTGTTATCAATATTGAAATTTTGTTATTAAAGCATGGTTCAATTTCTTTACACCTTATGTTTAACTATATTAAAGTTCACTTAGATCTGAGTAGATGTTAGATTAACTAAATGAAAACATAAACAAAAATAAATAAATAAATAACTGATAATAAAATGGAAAGAAATTATGAGAAATTAGGCTTGATGAAGAAAGTGGCTACCCCGACGCTACTTGAATTGACTACATGTTATAACAACATTTAAAAACTTTTAAAATATTTAAACTTTTTTCTTTTTTTAGTAATTTAATCTTCCTTTCTTCCTTTTTTTTTTATTATTCCCATTTTAAAAGTTACTCCTGAATGTCATTTATGAAACCTTGGAATTCGATTTTTTTTTGGATATTTTATTTGTTCTGTTTTATTACGTGGTTTATTAGTAACTGTTTATTAAACAAATAATCATAAAATTATAATTTATTCATAAAATATGTATGACCAATATAATTCCTAAACACTGTACAAAAACAAACACATCTAATCGCAATGTAAGAAGGTATCATTGAGGTTATACACAATACACACACACACACACATATTTTAAATCATAAATTATTGTTATTGTAACTCAAAGAACTGATTTTTATTTCTATTTTTTTCAGGTAAGAGAGTATTGTTCAAGATAGTGCTGATATTTAAAGTAAGTATTCTATTTATTTAATAACAATTTATTCTTCTGAGTGATTCATTCATCCAATTCTTTGTGCCTAGTTTTGTATTTTTTTTTTTTTAAATATTCGTTCATTTCGTAGTTATATTTTTATCATTGATCCTTTATATTTGAAAATTGTGATAAGTCTTGTGCGTGTTTTGTATACCTATACTTTGAATGGGGTATTGTTTTTTTATGTGCTATTTTTTTTTGGTTTAGCCTAGACCGTGATAGATATTAACTGCATTAATGAGGAGATAAATATAGCCGCGTTAGAATTACAATGGGCGGCCTCCTTTCGAAGCACTACCTACTGCCACAGCACGTGCCTTGCACAACAGATCCCTACTCCTCTGCCAACGATTCTAGTATCTCTTCTTACTTTGAAGTTCTCTTGAAAAAATGCATTTGTTCCAACTGCATTTTGGCATCGATTGTTTTCACTAAATTTTAAATTTTTATAATCTAAAATATACTTCAATCTAATATAATTTAAAGTATAATTAATAAATTTATGTAATTTTTTGAGACCCAAACCTCACTATTTCTAACCAAGTTTTTTTGGTAGAGGATTGAAAATTAGTTTTAAAAATTTGTAAGTAGTCTAAATTTTCGTTTACTGTAAAGATTTTCTAGAAGTACTACATTGATTTTTATATGAATATGAATATGCGCAAATTCATCATGAAGATGAAGATAGACAGGTACATTCCAACGACCATCGAGATGGCAACCATCCGAAGGACATTGATATGGAGGAGAGTTGCAAATCCTTCACTTCCTCCTCAACATGACCTCGTCCACCCATGACCCAGTTGCGCGTCCTACGTCGCGTCATTGAATCGGATCAAGGGAGTATTCCTGATAACAATATCTGGGTGAGGATAGATATAGATTTACAAAAATACGCGCCCAAGATCTGAAAAGTATATTTTTAAAGCATTGGGACGAGTGACTAGAAACTTTCGAATATCGTATGGGTGTGTATATATATATATATATATATATATATATATATATATATATATATATATATATATGTATGCATGTATGTATATAAATCTCCAATGTATATTGCATATGCTACTACTAATTTTTCATGCTTTTTTTTTTTTTGAATGGCTTTAAGACTTTATTATCTAAGTCCTATTTTGCCAGTTATGTTATGTATTTACTTTGTGCACTGTTCAGTTAGTTGCCAATAGCACGCGATTTTTCCCAGATGGTTACCGCCTGTTTTTCCCGGGCGGTCACCCATCCAAGTGCTAACCATGCCCGACGTTGCTTAACTTCGGTGATCTGACGGGAACCGGTGTGTTCAACGTGGTATGGCCGTTGATTTTTCATGCTTATCCCCCGGTTAAAGTAGTTCTTTTAGCCATATTGGTAAACGGTACGGCTTTTACCTAAGACTGACTGGTATATTGTACTTACCCTAGATACGATGTTTGTGAATCGGGTGGAAAGCGATATATATAATAAAGGAGATACTCCTTGAGGTAGCGGACGAGAATAGCTCGGGAGATAACGCTCTGAATTATGAGGTCAGGAGGTTCTTGTATTCCACCATTCTCTCACATAATAAACTTTTCAGGTTTTTACCGTATTTTATTTTAATATACCGCTCTCTGATAGAATAAAAAAGTTCTTGAAAAAAGCTTTATCAATTGGAATTTATTTATTTGTGATTTTGTTTTTCTTACTCCAAATATATTCTGTGTATATGTGCATATTTATATTTAAATGGAAAATAGTGGACTGGATAATTCTATTGATTGATTGAATTGTTCCAGAGGGTGCAGTCAAAGATAATGCCTATTTATATACCTATAACCATTGTAAATAAGGGGTTAACTCGAATCGTCTCCAAAATTAGTTTGTTTTACTTAGGGAAACGGAATAGTTTTATTTTCGTAGACAAGATGAGGCTAAGTCAGCCATTGGTTTGAAATGGAGTTATTGCTTATATCAAAAATCCATTTCAAGCCAAAATCTACAAAAATGATGGCTTCCCTCATACAACTAACCCACTCTGCTCAAAATCCGACTTAAACATTTATTCATTGGTGCTGTAGATATATTTCGAGCCAATTGATTGAATATTTTAAATATATTTTCAATTTATTCCACTCCATTATAAAATTTACAGTACTTATCACCACTGCTCATACAATCACTGTGAAAATATCTTGAAATTTCCAAAAGCTTAAGTGTATTGAATATTTTTTAGTTCCCAGGAGGTTTGGAAAAATTTAAAAAATAATAATCGATATACACGCACCTTCCGAATTTTTTGGAAGTTGGTAAGATTTTTTATTTATTAATATCAATAGATGGATCATACTTTTTGTGTAATTTTATATCCAAGGTTTCCAAGTGATAAGAACAGTAGTATATATCTTATTTAAACGAAAGGGATAATTAGTCTGTGGGTGCAGTCAATGAAAACACTAAATAAGATAAACTTATGTATTATAAGTGCCGACGTTTCGGTCTACAGTATAGGTCATCTTCAGGGTTAAGAAGGAGAAACAGAAAAATAAATGTAAGAACATTGCAGTACTATGAATTCTAGAAATATAAATACAGATACAGAAAAATGGAGAAAAATAGCACGGATAGTTTATAAAAGATGTTCTTATAGTTATTTTTCTGTTTCTTCTTCTTATCCCTGAAGATGGCCTAACACTGTAGACCGAAACGTCGGCACTTATAATAAACAAGTTTATCATATTTAGTGGTTTCTTTTACAGCACCTCCAGACTAATTATCTCCTTCATTAGATCTTCCAGTCAACTGTTTTCCTCTCTATCTTATTTAAACGTTTCTCTTTCTATTCTTCCTAGCAGTATCTCTTAAGTCATATCTCATACGTCATATTTATTCTACTCATATATATTGAGGGCATAGAATCATACATAAACTAATCTTTTTCGCCAGAACTATTTTTCATATACCACAAAAGAAAGTCGAAAGCGCTGACAAAAAAATGATGAGTATCTTAATTTGGCCTATCAAAGGTTGAAATAAAAATGAACATCAGAAAAAATAGCGTTTTCATAAATATATTTACTAACAATGTTATTAGGATTTGATATTTTAATTTTTTGAAAAAATATTTTTTATTTTCTGGATGGGTTTTTTTTCTCGATGCTTTCAGGCGCATTAGTTATACCATTCCGCATAACGAACTGAATGATTCAACACAAACAATATACGTTCCTCGAGGATATCTTATATAAAAGAATACGTTATATATTCCCTTGCTCTTTAGAAAACATTTGTCCTATAAATTATAAAATAAGTTAATGAGTTTGAAAATTTGCTTATCTGTATTTGTAGTTTTAATTAATGTTCGTATAACAGTATAAATATAAAAGCCAATTATTTTATTTATCATTTACAGCTTTTATTTTGTAATTTTATTAGATTATTTTCAAGTTCAAAACTAATCCTATCTTCTTATGTGTGTTATAACAATTTCGTGTTTATAAGAAGTAATCCGTAATGTTATTCGAATTTATTCAGCTGATTTCCCAATTTTTTCTGTTAAAATTTACAAACGTTGCTTAGAGTCGTCCATTCACTGTTTTACAATCTCTGCATGCTAAAGGTTATCATATCCTATGCGCAGGAAACCTCAGTTTTGTAATTCATGATGAGATGTTTGTCCTAGATTCCGATTCTTGTATTTGCGACTATAACTTCACATGGGAAAGTATTAAAAAAATATATATAAATAAATACTCAGGAAAATATTTATATCTTTTCAATATTGTGAAATGAATAAAAGAAATAAATTAAAAAATAAAATTGAAATAGATTTTGAACTAGTTTATATTTTAACGAAAATTTTGTATATTGTTGTTACTACTAAGCTTATGCTTATTATATATTATATTGTGCCACTACAATCAACGAAAGGCCTTTGGGGTCAGTACATAGTACAGACTCTATACTGTTTCGAAGTGAACTGTTATTCCGGAAGGTGATTTAGCAAAGATCCAGCTCAACCACCATGATTTATCCTTTAATTTAGAGTATTCACTTTATATGGGATGGGTGAGCCCCGAGAGTATCTGGAGATATCTCGGGGTCAGGTTCATGGATATTACCAAAATAAATAATTGATTGGCTAGTAATGAATCTGGTTCTCCAAGCTCAGTATCTTAACGCTATTTTTCCTGAGTCCCCACCTTCATTTTTATTATCCATTATAATGACCCACTATATTATTATTATTATTGAATAATAATATTAATAGTTAATAATGATATATTTTAGATTCAATATGAAATGATTTTTTTTTTTTTTTTTTTTTTTTGCCAACGGCTATACCACGTTGAACACACCGGTTCCCGTCAGATCACCGAAGTTAAGCAACGTCGGGCGTGGTTAGCACTTGGATGGGTGACCGCCTGGGAAAAACGGGCGGTAACCATCTGGGAAAAACCGCGTGCTGTTGGCAACTAACTTAACAGTGCACCAAGTAAATATATAACATAACTGGCAAAATAGGACATTGATAATAAAGTCTTAAAGCCAAATTAAAAAAAAATGATTTGTTTATGCTGCTCTAGAATCTTGAACTAGATGATCAGCCCATGATGCTATTCGGTCAAGGAGCGGTTACGAAATGGAAACCAGATGTAGTTGGGACGATGCTGACTATTTCTGACCCCTATCCTACACATCACCACCACACCAATCTCTCTGAGCCGTTCCGATTAGTCTTTCTCACTAAATTTAGAAATCCACAACTCTCTTACGTAGGTGGACGTTGTACGTTAAAAAGCCTTAACGACAACAGCGAATTTAGATCATCCACCTACATAACGTTTGTTGTTTTCAGAACACCATCGTACTCGATTAATTTATTACGTATATATTGTAAGTTAGGAAATCTAAAACAAAGTAGTCTAAGGTTATAGAACGGCAGAATTATAATGGAAACAAAACGAAAATATGTAAGATGGAAAGTATATGCAGTAGAACTAGTTGTTGATGATAGAGATATAAACAGAATAGAAACATTTATTTCTAGCTTTTGGTACTCCACCGGAAAATGAATAATTATTGTATGTGTTATCATGTTTTGTTAATTTACTACTCAGATGCATCGTAACTACTTTGGGAAAAATAAATTACGAATTATTTTTTTGTTTAAAAAGTGGGGTAACTGAGTAAGGATATTTCCTATTAATCCGAATCACGCGGTTCGCTATAGCAGATTAATTATTTATTTTTCTATTATCCATGGCTCTGAGACATCTGGAAAATCAGCGGGAAGGCATTATGCTGTGGAGGAAAACCTTTGGGCGATTGAGCTTGAACTCAACTAAATCACTTCTCCCTTAAAGCGTTGGCTAGGAAACCGCAGTTCCTTACTATTTACTCGACCCAAAACCCTTTATCGATTGTAAAGGTACAGATTTTTTTTTCTGTTTTAAGTTTTACAACGAAGATATTCAACGTTATCGTATAAAACAGTTTTATTCCATTCGAACACATTCCACCAACTTGCATGTGACGCTAATTCACTACGCTTGTAGTGAAGTACTACTCGTAGAATAGCATATTATTTAACATACTTAGGTCTTAACATTAATTGCAATATTAAAAGATGTACTTCCAATTGAAATACTGGTCGATATAAAGAAGTAATTTTAGTATTTTGTAAAGTTCTTTGCCCTGAAGAATCGGCCTTATGAATAGGATAGAGATGCGTGGGTAGTGTTTGCATGCGGAATATGATGTGTCGGCTAGCGTGACCGATGCCATTATATCCCAACATGGAGGCCCGAATATAAGTGGCTTGATGTCCCTATAACTGGGAGGGCTTACAATATAGTTTCCGCACCATCGAATGTTTAATCAAGGCGCCCTTGCAGAATAGGCGTGTTCGGATGCGTAGGTCGAGAACGGAATAACTTAGTTTGTCAGTGGGCGAAGGTAATTTTGGTATCCTATCTCTTCAGGGTAATGCTCCAAGGACTTCGTCATTCCTATCACTTATGTAACTATGCAATAATTCTCAAGTTCCTCATGCTTTTTATTTATATGACTTTTCTAGTATTGCTCATGCTTTGCTTCTTAAAATTGATTTCCTAACTTTTACCGATTTTTCCTATATTTTACAATTGAAGCTGACTTTTTTTTGTTTACCAATATCTGATCGAAATCAATTATCATATCAAACATTTTCTTTTAGGAAATTAAGAAAAAAATAATGCAACAGAGCTACGTTAATAATAAGGATCGAGTATTCTAAAAACAAATCATGTGTTTATGGAATAATTATTTAAATTGAGTGACATTTCGAGAAAAAAGGAAAGGTTTATTTACGTTTACAATAATCAGCAAAGTTTTTAAGAGATGCACTGCGAAAGGTTTGGAGCCATCAATATTCGCCAGAATCAAATTAAAGTATCAGCATTGACTAAAATGTGGAATTATCAATAATTATTAAAACTTGAATTTGGTAAATCAGAGGTAGTTAAGAAGAAAATTTCATTTTCTTAAAAACACAGTTCATCATTCATTCATTATTCATCATTACTTTCAGATCGACTGTATTAACTTAGGTTTTTAAGAATAATGAATTCTTAAGATGCAGTACCATTCTCCCTTGTCTTGCTTCGGGCATGCTTTTTTGTTCTTATGAAGCGTTTTGTGAAGGACGCTGTTAAAAATAATTTTTAAAAAATTAAGGAATTATCATTTTATACATTTAAATATCCTAAGTAGAATATTTAATGAAAAATATGTATTACTTATCAGTATTGGCAAGTTTTGAAGATTATTCTAGGAATCACTATTTAGTATTATTTTGTGGATATGTCTCAATAACGCTTGATACGTCTATGGCATTGACAGCTGTTGCCTGCAAACATGCTGTCTTCCTTTCGTTTATTGCCTGACACTAACTGCCTAGTGACATTGCCGATACAGCTGAAGTTCCCGTGAGGTCGTTGTCTGCGGATCTGTCAGAATAATCCGCAGCGTTTGACGGTGGCATTCCTTTGAGGAGGGGACGTAACACGAGTTCTCGAAACGTCCAGAAGTCCCCCTGCCTTAGGATCAAAGTGAATTTCACAGCTGAAGTAGGATGTCGGTAGTTAGCGTTCAAGATCGATACCTGGTTCCCTTTCACCGGAGCTTTCACTCGTCGTGTTTTGGAACTTTTTTCCCGATTGGTTTTGAAGGCCGTAAACAACAGTCGAAAAATGAGATTTAAATCCCGGAGGAAGTATCGCAACTCTCTTATTGGACCGGTCGTTTTAATCTTTTTACAAGTTTTTCTACCGCCGTGTTCGTTCCAGTATTCCAATCGGCCAAGCTACAGTTTCGAAACGGTTTCACCTGCAAAAAAAATTCTCGAATAATTTACATATTTGTACGTTTCCTAATTTTATCGAAAAATTTTTTTTATCTTTATCGTTGTGTTTTATTTCTTTCAAAATGGATCGTAAATAAAAGTGGATGAAAATCGCGAAGGAACATTTGTGCCACTAGAACCTTCCAGTTTAACAAAATATTTACATTTCGCACCTTCAAAAGAACAATAATATAAATCAGAATTTGATAGTATATTTTTGAATCAAAATATAATAGTATGAGACGAGTACTAGAAACGTTTGAATACATTGCGGTTTAAGTGGAACGGATTATTTGCAATTAATTAAAATAAAACATTTTCTTCATTCTCATGTGCTATTCCCTTCTAAAGATTTCTATTACATTCTCTCTATTTATGATAAGTTTTTTTATTTCTATAATACTGTAAAATGTCTCTGAAATGAAGAAACAATTACAGTAAAAAAAAAATACTTTATATATACATGTCTCGAAAGAACAAATTCGGCATTTTTGAGTTAAGCTTTCAGTTGCAATTTTATTGGTTGAAGGTTTTTAATCCTGTAACGATATATTTTATATTCTATTTCCAACATGTTTTTTTTTAATAAAGTCGTAATTTGAGTTGTTTGTTTGAACTTGAATTGTTATGGGAATAATAAAAAAAAAGTTTCAACCTTTTAAAAATATTGTAATGGTTAATAAAAGAATTTCGATTCCATCATTACATTACGAATTATTTACCCATATCAAAACTTTTATTTTTTTTAACTCCCGTGTAACTTTCAAACGCCACTATCGAAAAATTATATTTTTTGAGTTACGACCTCATACTTTTGAAGGAGCGATTTATTATGAACCGTCCTTGATATGATTATGTTGGAATGAGAGAGTTTAACCTCACAATTTTACGGCCTAAATAACTGCATAAATGTGCGTGTCGCAAACCGAACTCGGACCAAGGATTGGCAAATAACCTATTCAAATCCGAGTGAGAGGGTCGAAATATATTCCGTGTGACCGCTACGATTTAAAAGTCAAAATGGGAATGCTCATGTCCCAACAACACTAGCCGTGTCACACAAAAAAATATGAATATAAGTGTCTTATTTTCCATGAGAATCATCTAAAATTTATTAAATTAAAATATTTATAGGTACTTATTTCGTATGATGCCTTGCCGAAGGTTCGGTGTTTAAATCCCCCTCGCTTGCAGACGTTTATTTAATTTTTTAGCGGGAGGAAATGGATCCTATGGGATCTAGGACCCTCCTTTGGCTTACCCAGACTCTATAAAGTGGGTATTCAAAATAACGGGAAAAAATCTGGCTGTTGAGCGTGATCTAGGACAAATCACTTCCATGCGCAACCGTTTTTCTAGAAACAGTATAGTCTCTACAAAGTACAATAACCCAAACCCTTTATTCTGCAAGTTGGCAGCCTGTTGGGAGTAGTTAAATTTACATCACGTTAGGTCATTGTTATACCTTTTATAATCTATACATCATGTTATACCTTTTATAATCTATAACATTGGAATGATTAGGACAAAATTGGCTTGAAAATAAACCTCTGTAAAGCAAATGACAGCTTAATTGATTAGGACTAACATAGCCATTGATAGGTAATTCTAGATGAGTAATTTAAACTGGCATAACTTCCTGTTATATGAGAAAGCTATTATAACCTTCATTATAGGGAAGGAACAGTTAATTATGCTAAATTCTAATAAAAAAACATGGCTAGGTTAAGTATCCTAGGTTATTGTTTTTTACTTATTTATTGAAAATAAATGGTGGAGACACTTGAAGGGACTTAAACTACCCCTTTGACCAAGCCTGCAACCCGCGGAATAAGTACTTTTATTTATACTGTTTCTAGAAATTATTTTTTAAATAGCTCATTTCCTAATTATAGGTTCTCCTTACTTAGTTAAAGTCAGCACTACTTTTACTGTAAAATAGGCCGTTCTGTGTGTTCTTCCATCCTGTGACTAAGTCGGATTTGTTCCTCTCAGCGAAACGCTTTGGATGTGGTAAAACTCTCCAGCCTAGATCCTCGAGAGAAAGTTTCTTGCGGAGAATCTTGTCCCTTGCAGTGTCCCTGGAGTAAAACTTGTAACGTCGGTGATGTAGAGGAAATGAAGAACAGTACACAGGAACTTAGCCCTCCGCTGGGTCGGACTGCAAGGATATGGCCCACTTTCTGCTACTTCCCTTCAAGGGAACTCTGTGTTCTTGTCCCACGGTACTTCTGAGTCGTTTGATATTGTATTTCTTCTAAATTATCTCGATCAAGATGCTTACTATTAAAGTTTATCTTATTAAAAAACTCACTATTTATTTTTAATAAAGTAAGTCGAGTAAGTAAGTGGACCTTTATTAGTAAATATAATAATAAATATTTATAAGGCAGGATAAATAAAATAGAAAATCTGCGCATGCTCAAAAAATCCTACTTTTGATATTAACGTTTATAGTTGATGGTATGATTAAATATACACTATTGTAATATCATATAAATATTCATTATCCACTAATATTAACATTCTCCCCGTGTATGTATAGCAAACTGCGAGAACACGAAGATATAGGATCATTTAAAAGAAGGGATATGACTGATCGAGAAGCGAACCAGGATGGCCGAGATGGTTAAGGCACCACCATGGAGAGGTGGGAGACCCTGGTTCGAGTCCCGGTCCTGGTCATATCTTTTCTTTTCAAATAAAATATTTAAAAGAGTATATGTTTATTCGTCAATCAATATCCTGGTTATTAAGTAATCGACATTGACAATATTAGGTTAACGTGCACACTCTTTGTGTAAACATCTTTTCAAGGTATTTAAATTATCTTTAATATTAATCTGTTTAATACTTCGCACAAAAAAGTAATCTCTTGCCGAAACAGTGTTTGACAATATTTCTCGCTATATTTAACCGTTTAGGTGGAAATTTAAATACAAATTGTTTTTGAGCAGATACAAAGACGGACTGCATAATTTTCTCATTTCAGGGAAAAAAGCGTCGCCCTCTCCCTAAGGTCTATAGGGTAGCGGGACGCGAAAACAGACCAGCAAGCAGCATAGTCTACTTTGGTGTCACACTAGACCGACACCTGAAACTAGCCTACCACTGCAGGAAGAAACTCAGGGCGGTTCGGACCAAGTCTTACAGACTTAACCACCTGCTTACATCTCCTAACTTATCCCTCCGCCTCAAGCTGACCATCTACAAAAGCATCTTAAGACCGGCGCTCCTCTACCTTCTGACCACTTTTAAGTACCATCACACCGGCGACAGCAAAAAAGCTCCAACAGTTTCAGAACGGCGTACTACAACGCATAGTGAGACACACGACATTAAACAAAACAAAAATGGACCTCCTACACACTACTCTCGACTTACCGACAGTCACAGACTTCATAAAACGCAGACACATCAAATTTTTTGACAGTCTGAAATACAGTACTAACCCTCTTTTCAGGACACTTACCCCAGCAGGACGGCCACAAACGTGGCAAGATCACGTTCAAAGTCTCAGCCTGAACTGAGAAATAATAAAATAAACAATAAAAGGAAAAGGACACGGTGTGCCCCATCACCGGAAAAATCCAAAGTTAAAAAATAAAGAAAGAAATTAGAACCTTCCGTCTTCTCATCCTCCTCTTAAAATGTGCGCAGTACAGTAAAAGAGATTCCTCTCCAACCTAATCCTAATCCAGATTACAAATCTTTAAACTTATAGGGGTTAAGGAAAAAAAAAAAAAAAAGAGCAGATACAAATGCAAAGTATCGAAAATAGAATAAAACCAATTTTTCAGGGGAGTGAAAAAACCGTTTCAAGGATCATTCAAAATTATCTATCATCAAGTCTACAGCGTTCGTTATAGATAGAAAAAAAAGATATGTAGGTTTTAAAAAAAATTCCTATGTATGGACTATGCTATCGTATGAAGAATAGGACACAGATGAGAGAAGTGGTATCCGAAAAATATTGACGATAGAACTGTTATGTGAACAGTTAGTCAGGCTGGCACGTAGCAGGAAGCTTTGGCGTACCGTTTTCATTTGGCACCGCTGTGTCAATCCATTGTTCTCTTTATCCTCAGCCTATATTCCCATTCATCTATTCAATGTCTATATTCATTAATACTGATCGAGATAAGTGTAGTAGTCAACAAGGCACTACATCAAGTTGAAACTTGCAAAAAAAATCATCAAAAACCGTTGGAAAGACATTTTTAATTAAACTCACTTCATATAAAGATTGAGTGCAATTAGGAGAAAATAACTGTACCACTACAACCCTGAAAGGGTTTCAGTAGGGACTGTAATGTTTCTTGAAAGGCTGTACAGGGAAGTGATACGTCCTATATCACGCTGAACCCCCAGATTCCCCCTTATTTTGGGTACTCATTTTACGGAGGCTGAGTGAGCCCCAGGAGGGTCTTAGATCCCATAGGACCCGTATCCGGGTATAGGTAATTGTGTCAGCCGAAAGCTATTATAGCACTTTATGACACCGCAGCAAAATTGAAGATTATTGCCACAGCGGATTGGACTGGAAAATAACTATCTGGTTTCATAACGGTGGCAGTAACTGCAGTTACAGTTACCGGTATTTATGTAACCGGTTATCTTCTACCTAGGTAATGATTTCCGCCAGGGCAAATTTAGGCTGGAAATTTGTTTTTTAATTTTATGAGGACAGAAGTGAAAACAATTGTGTTCTTTGTCAAATCTCTGACTCAATTACAGTGTGGATTATTTATAATTCATATTTTTAAATGTAAATTCTTATCATTAGTCAGGTTTTCACACATATTGACTATCCGAACAGTAATTAAGTATATACATTTTCTAGTAGTTTATTTATTTATCAAAACACATGTTGGGCTGCAAGCTCAGTACAAAAAAAATATCAATAATTTAATTGAAATAATAATTAGTATAAATTTATATCACTTATACCTTGTATTTGTATTTACTTCCATTTTAGCATTAGTATCATCGTTAAGTTCAACAATATTTAGATCATTTGTACTTCAATCATTTCACAAGACACATAACAATGACAAAATCTTTTAGGGAACAGGAAAATTTCTACTAATTATTGAGGTTTGCACCGTAAAAAACGACTTTTTAGTTAAATATAATTATTTTTATATTATGAGAGGAAAATAGTTGACTGGCTGATAAAATGGAGAACGGAGATAGTTGGGGGGTGCAGTCAAATAAACACCAAATAAGTACTAGACCTATGTTTAGTAAGTGCCGACGTTTCGACCTACAGTGTATGTCATCTTCAGGGCTATGAGAGAGAAACAAACAGTACAAAAAATATATAAAAACGTTACAGTAACAAGAATATAGTGACATGTAATGTAGAAAATTAAAATAGTGACAGATATGGAAATTAAAGATAACGAATATTAAAATAGTGACAGAATATAATAAAATTGAAATATTGACAGATGTAACAATGTAATAATAATAATGTAATTGTCTTTAATTTAATTTTATTATATTATAGCCTTTATTATATTTTATTTTATTATATTATTTTATTTATTATAGCCCTGAAGATGACCTACACTGTAGGTCGAAACGTCGGCACTTACTAAATATAAGTCTACTACTTATTTGGTGTTTTTTTTTACTGCACCCCCCAACTATCTCCGTTCTCTATTTTTATATTAATATAAATCTAACTTTTAAACGAATGTTGATTAAAATAAATCGTATAGTATAACTCGAGCATGTGGCGCGAATCTATTAAGTTTTCCCCTACTCGCTTAACTAATTTAAAAACTCGATGGCCTGTTATATCTATGAAGAAGGATCTTGTTGACATTTGGAACTTAAGAAATCAGTCTCAAGTGTGTTTATACCACTAATTTTTACCTTCTGATGCAATGCAATGTGCAACTGCTCGGATAAACGCGGCGTATTTATTACTTTTAAGATAGCCGTGGAAGAAATAGTCAGAACCGTGAGTTGAAAAGATCCAGGTGCCCACGACCCGATCTCTCTTCCACAACATTGAATAAAGTCGCCCCGTCACGAATACGTGATGTGGTGGGCACATTAACCACTTATCTCCTGGATTTAAAGGAACACATTCGGTGGAAAGTGGAAGGCCCTTCGGAAATAGAACGGTTGTTGAGAGTTAACGGTGTCGCCGCAGTATATATTCCTCCAGCTGTGAGTTATGTTCCTTGTACCTCACCCGAAAAGAAAAAAAAATCAAAAAAGGATTTCTTGTACATCACCACTGATCACACAGTAGAAGAGGATAAGTTTTACAGAGACATTTTTTTGTGTGACTTCTTAGTACTTTGGGTAGGGGGTAAACTTGTAGTTCGCGTCATCGACATGCCCATGACGTATTGCGCGTGGCCAGCAACATTATTATTGTTATATGTTATACAGTATAATAATAACAACAGCAACATAATTATTGTTTGGAGTGGAACGGAGTGGCTCAGTGGTAGAGCACCGAGTTGCCATCCTGGTTCAAATCCCACTGTAGACCAAGACTTTTATTTAGTCTGTTTGCAGCGGGAGATGGATCATATAGGATCTAGGACCCTCCTGGAGCTCACCCAGCCTCTATAAAGTGTTATAAAAATAGGGTACCCAAAATATGGGTGAAAATCTGGCGGTTGAGCGTGACCTAGGACAAGTCACCTCCTTGCAGAACCGTTTTCCATGAAACAATACAGTCTCTACCATGTGCTGCATCCCAGACCCGTTCACGGGTTGTAGTGGTACAGGTTTTTTTAATTTTTTTGTTTGGAGTACACAAAACCAGACCAATGTTAATAATCTAAATTTGTAAATGTGAAATTTTAATAATTCAGTCAATAATTGATTTAGAAATTCACAAAAATATCACAGTTTTTCCAAAGTTTTGAGTTTCTATTTCTGTCGGCAGTCCTCGTGACTGAATATTTAAATTTTTTTGGGATAGATTCGACAGATCGTAATTGTTTTAACTCGCCGTTGATTGTTTCAACTGCTTGATGGCTCCCTAATCTAAGAGCAATAGAGTAGCACTTCATTAGCATAATCATATTCATAGCATTAACAAGGTAGATCATGAGTGCCTCTCTGTACAGATATATTGTACAACTTAGCATTCCGGCCAAATTAATAATTATTATCCGTTAATCACCTGTACTCATGTATCTTTTTATATATCCAATATTCAGAACTTAGAATAACATTTATATTTTTTAACACCTTTTTCTGGTGTTGTTTCATGGATTAAATAATTATGACAGTTATGAGCGTTTAACTTAAATGCAATCCAAATCCATGCTTGATAAATGCGTTCTCTCCTTAAATCATTTTGTTGTTGTAAAAAGAGTGTTACATTTTATGCTATCATACATACATGGTTAAAGCAAGAAAGTGGTCTTTAGTTAAGAGAACAGAAAAAACAAGTAGGGAGAACTGTTTGGAAAGGATATAGGGAAGCCGATATCTTTAATATTTACCATATGTCATTTTAATTGCCTATATTTTGCATATTTAGCCCTGTAGAAGACATGCAATGTGGGTCGAAGCGTTTAGCGTTAGCTTTGGCTTCAAAATAAATAGTTCTGTTTATTCAAAACATTTTTTCTGACCGTTATCCGGACCATTTTCTTCCTTATATTGTTTTTTTGGTTTTGGTCAAATAAATTTGTTATTTAATATTGCAAAACCACTCACACATAAAAAGTACATAAATTAATAATGAAGGTACAATTACAAATTATAAGAGAATTCTTTATTATTATATTATTTTTTTTACCTCTAACCGGACCATTTCCTTCCCCCTATTATTATTCAAGATATAAATATAAATGTGAAGAGAATGAAAAACGAATAATAGTGTATTTTGTTCTGATTACAATATCTCATATGTTGTTAATCTTAGACATATCGTTAGAGATTTCAAAGTTTTGAGGTTCTATCTAACCATCAAGACCTTACTTAAACTCAAACAATATATTATTAATTTAGTCAAATGCTTTTATATATTTTTCAAAAAAATAAAACAAAAAAAAATTACTTCATAAATTAAATGTTATAAATTATCTATTCCATTTTCTTTTAACATTTAGGCGGAACATTCTAATTTGATTTTTATTAGATGTATTATATTTCAATTTTCTAATATATATAATTTTCATTTTTGGTATGTAAATATAATTATTTCTAAATAATAAAAAAATGATCAAATAAGCTTTTTCTAATGCAGGCTTTAGATAGAAACCCTATAATCATCCTTGACTTTTTAATCCGCCAACGCAGCCCCTTCTTAAACGATTCCGTTTACAAGGCAGGCCAAACTTTTTTTTTTTTTGTAACTCGTTTCTAACCATTTTTAATAAACTGTCTTTTAAAATAAAAATAGAAAAGAATCATGTGTACACTTCGGTGATCATTCACCTAGAAATAAACGTTTCAACAGACAAGTATCATCTGTACTTGGAAATGTTTGTTGAAAATTTTATTCCTTGATGAAATGAATACCGAAATCTACTCGTAACCCGTAATTACATTCTCTTTTCCATAATTAAGCTCACAATAACTCGTATTTATTTGGAAAATATTAAATGTGAAACGAGTAATTTAAAACTTGTGACTCAACTCGAAGCGACAACCTGAAGAACAGATACCTAAAAAATAATTAATGGCACTGAGTTATTAATTTTAAATTATATGAAAGTTAAGTATAGATCACTTCATTATAATATATAATTATAAAAGTTGTACAAAGATTTTTTTTGCTATTTTATATTATACCTGGTTATTTATTTACATTTTTTTTTGGAACATAGTTCATCTTCAAAGATTCTTCTGCTCAAAATCGTCAATAACTTTATTTATTTTTAATTGGCTTGGCACATACGTGTTTTTGTAATTATATAAAATGTTTATTCAGATTATCAGATGTTAATTCAGATTAGAGCTTTGGATGTTTTATCTTCTTAAGAAATCCATATGAAGCATCCGTGGTTTGATTACTATCTGGAATCGACTGTTGCTCTACAGATTTCTTCTCACTTAATCCTTATCCACGGTGGATCCTCACCCATTGTTTTGCAAGATGTTACAAATGTTTTAAGATCATTAGAACAATTTCGGTAGCCCGGTATTTTACGCTAGGTTCGTAGAGCCTAGATCCTATTGAGATTAGATAACCCCTGTTTTCTTTTTTTTCTTTTTTTTTTTTTTGGCGGAACCCGAGATTCTGGGAGGTATCTCGTATTTCTGTACTATTCGGTATCGTGTGTCTTAAGCTTGGCTTCTCTAAAGGCTGTGGAAATCGTTCCTCTCGTCTATTGTCTCAATTGGAGATCCTTTTTTTCTTTAAGATTGTTTTTTATCGATTATTCTATTGTCCTCTTGCTTATTTCACTAATTATTGACCCGTATCTTCGTGTTTACAGACCCCTATCTAAGACCACCCTTGAGTTGATTATTGTGTGTAGCTTTGCTCAATTAATTTTTTAAAATTATTTTTACATTCTTGCTGTTTTTTTAACAAATTAATTAAAAATTAAAAATTAGAAGGAAAATAACCTTATTATATCTTACAATTACTTAAATCTGATTTTGATTTTACTATTTTTTTCATCTCTATATCTGTTTCTTTAAATATTTACAGATAGCTTCATCTTAATTTTGCTGGCATTTTTATTTTTTATTATTTTTTTTTTATTTTTTATAAATTAGTGAATATTGACACCATTAAACACATTAAATTCTGAGAATAAATTCATTTACTACATATGAGAGCATATTACAATATAGTTAAGTATATATTTTCATTTAATTCTACATTAAATTTTTGAAAGAGGATAAAAGAAAATTAACTTAAACAATATCCATAAATGAAACATTTAAAAAAAAATTATTTATTTATTGAAATTTACAATTGTATTTTAACAATATAACAAGTAACTGGCAGAAATGATACATAGAAGCATGGATAAAGACAAGTAGATAAACTACCCTGTGTTTAAATAACAATTTCAACTTAGAAGGTCACGAGGCTGTCTTCTTATAGACCAGAATAAATGTAAGTTTTCTTACAAATAGTTTTATACACCGTTGGGCACATGTAACATTAATTTAAGAAAAAAATGTTATTAAATAATATTAAATAGCTGAAACCAATATCCTAAAATCCTCAAAATTATTTATTATTACTGACTATTAAAACAAAAATAATAGTCAATGTCAGGCTTATGTCGAATATTTTTAATTAAACAACAAACGTACAAATTTTCGGTATCCATAATTTTCAGAATAGGGTTTTGTGTTATGTAAATTAATATTATCAAAGTTATAAAAAAACAGAAAGTATAAATAACTTTTGCAAAGTAAGTAAATATGACCTTAAGTGGAATTTAAGACTTTCAAATTAATTCTTTTTTTCATTTCATGTTAAGTTGAGTTTTTTTTACAGGCATTATTCATAAAAACTTATCCATACACTATTTTTTTATTCTCTTGTGCACTGGCTTAGAAGTCCGATAAGAATGGAAATAAAACAATATATTTTTTAAACATTTTTAAATATTTTATTTATTTACCAGGACCGGGACTCGAACCCGGGTCTCTCACATCTCCGTCGTGGTGCTTAGCCACCTCAGCCACCCTGGTTCGCTTCTTGGTCAGACATATCCTCTCTTTTCACTGATCGCATATCTCCGTGTTCTCGCAATTCGCGATGTATACACGGGGAGAATGTTAAACATTACTATTATTTTTAGATACTTTATTGTTGACTTACGTCATTATTTATCATTATAATTTATTCCTTTTTATAACATCTAACAATAAAATAAAAAGAAATAAAACAATATAATTGTTTTTCATTTAATATTATGTTTGCTCTACTAAAGAAGTGTTAACTAAGAATGGCCTACATTCTGTTTACAATATGCTTATGTAATGAAACAATTTCGAATGGTTGTTAGATAATGATAATCGCAATATGCCATCCGTTATATAAGACAATATGTGTATGTATTACTTTCATTTGAGGAACGCTGTGGAAATCTTATCAAAACTCGTTAACTCATAGCGAAGAGTTTTTATGCAGTGACATGTTTATTTTGACTCTTATTATTATTATTTACTATTTACTTTGGACTAACTCCACGTGTTTATCTATATTAGTGAACGCTGGCACGATTAAAGCATTTAAATTTTAATCGTAAGATAAATGCATAGATTTCAATACATGAATATATTTGAATATCGTTAAATGTGATTTATTTATTTTGATTAAATTAAATTATAATTCATTAGTAAATTATTAAGAGAGTAAGAAACAAAAAATACCTGAAATTCATACATAATTAGTTTATCTGAAAATATGTAAGGCTTTTTGAGACTGTTATTTATACTCATGAGATCTTAAATATTGATTTTCGAATCGAAATTTTTCATGATCTTAATTTTTTTTAGTTAATTTTAATTATTACCAATTTATATATGTTTTACATTTATTTTAATGTAAACGTCTGGAAAAGTTCCGCTTTAAATTTATATTTTTTTCTAGTTTAAGCAATTTAATTATCCTATGTCTATTTTCAAAATTAATTATTTTTTTATGATGAGCTGCATACAAATATTTTTTTAAATGTGATTTATAGTTATACTCGTTAAGAAATGTATTAATATTATTCTCTTATGTATTTCGGGTGTTGAATACTTTTATGCAACAAACAATTATGTTTATCCAATTACGAGTAGTTAACAATGTTAAATATTGATAAAATTTAACTTCGACCTGTCATTCATCTTGACTTGGAAATTATAAATTATGATAAGCAGTTCATTAATTAATCATTACGTAAAATAATTAACAAACTAAAATGCCTAATGTCAAAGACGTTTTCTATCCTGTTTACTACGTCTCCTTACTTACGTATCAGAATTGTATAATTAATTTTATATATTTTTTTTTTAGCCTTTGGATCTTTATTACATAGTTTTGGGAGAGGTGTAGAATCGAATAAGTGCTGTCCAAATCGATTCGGGGTAGGAAGATCGTAACATAGCGGTATGAGCACGGTGCGTGCAGACTGCGCGGTCGGCCAAGAGATATCTTTAGTGAATGACGGAGCTGCACCTAGGTCATCATCGCGAATTTTTCCTCCCTAACCGTTGACTAATCATTTCAAAAATAATTCAGAGCCAAGAGAGGAAATCGTAAGGTGGGTGAATCACTAGAATTATGGTGTCTTCCCATCCCCCATGACGTAAGACGACGAGCCTCTCGAATAAAATCTAAAAATATATTATGAAACAAACGCAATTCCGATTTAGCATTTATTTGACCTGAGATTCTAGACATGATAATCAAATTTTAATGTTGATATGTTGCCGCAATAACATCAGTTAGTTGTTATTTGATCGAAATTTATAAAACAAATACAAACTTTCCATACATTGTTACGAACAAAGTATACTATGACCTAAATTCCCTATTTTTTATTACTTCGGCCCGAATCCGATATCTATATTTTCATGACAAACTTTATTCCCACTCGTTTCAAACCCAGCAACCTGAAAAGAAGATGGCCTCGTGACCTTCTTAGTTGAATTTTGATTTGAGTACTACCAATGGGTAGTTTCTCCACTTGTCTTCGTCCATGCCACTATGTATCATTCTTGCCATTCACTTGTATTATTACAATACAGTTGTAAATTTCATTGAATAAATTAATAAAAAAAATTAAATAACTTGATAAAATTACTACTTTTACAGGGTTTTATAATTTTTAACTATTTTCTAAAAATATATTATGAAACAAATCGCTTCGGCTGTATAATTAATTTGGCCCAAACTTCTAGGCACAATAATATCAATATTAAATGTTGATATGTTGCCACATCAACATTAGTCCACTATTTTATAATTTTTATTTGATTATAAAATAAATAAATATAAAACACAGACAAACTTTCCTTACTTTGTTAAGAACAAAGTAATTCATAATGACCTCAATGTCAAATTAATTCATATTCTAATCTAACCCTAATCTACTCTATTGTTCATTATTAATTTGTATTGTATCTATTACATTACAATTACATTGCAATATGTAATGTACATTTTGCACATTACATATTATATATTATTACATTTAACAATATGTAATAAATTAGATAATTTATATAATTAGATATAAATTATAATTATTAATATTTTTATTTTGAAGATAAAAGTTTTGCCCCGGCCGGGATTCGAACCCGGGTCGTCCGTCTCTCCGTGACAGCATTCTACCGAAATCTACGGAGAGATTATTAATATTGCATATAAATATGTAGCAATGTAATAAATCTGAACGAATGTAATTACTTGTTTGTGTTACCATTTAGATAATCGACGCGGTGAGTTAGTGAGTACGAAGCATAAAATAAAAATATAGGAAAATTCATCTCGAAGTTTACTTTTGGACTTTTTTTTTTATATATAAGCACATTATGTTTACCATTTTTTAAAGGTTTATTTATAACATAACACATTATATTTATCTTTTCCTGGTCGTTTACTTTCAGAAACGAATGATAGATGTGATCAGAATAAATTAATGGTGTTTATTTATTATTAATTAACTGAAATATTGTAAACAGAACGGATACATTAGTGAGTTTATTATTAAAAAAACGCTAATATTTTTTCTTATATATTTGAAAATTAACTATTTAATTAAGCAAATAGCCTTGATATGAAGTTCTAGGTTTACTAGCGCACTTGGCCTCATTCCATGCTGACAGTAACATTGACTACTTTTGGTTGTACCCTTGCTACTACTGACCCTAATTCCCAACGAGGACAGACGTGGAAAACAATTACCCTAAATTTAATAATAATGTAACATATGTAAACAGAAACGAAATCTATTAAAAAATAGGTAAATTAGTTTTAAGAATTATTGTGGTATCGGAAGGAATAATAATATAAATGTCGAGAAAGGTGTTTTATTTTTCATCATAAAAAACGAAATTTTTTTTTATTGAAGTTTTAAAATATGGTCACAAGGCTAAATTAAATGTAGTAACGAAATAATTGGAAAATTTCAAAACATTTGTTAAAAAATGTTACCTTGCAATTTTATTTTATTCTTGTAAGTTTGAGGATTGTTATTTCTGATCAGACTGATTTAGAAAAATTTGACTTTTTATATCTAAATGATAGCAAAGTACAGTAAAATTTTCAACGCTGATAATTGTCTGTAAACGAAGATATAATTTTTTTGAAAATTACGAAATAATTCACTGCAATACTCTATCATTGATCTTATGGTTGAAGTCTATTTAAATGGTTTATTTTATCACTGTATTAAATTATAATTAAGTAACAACAGTTAATAGTTGTAGTTTAACTATAGATTTAGTTCATCTTACAATTACAGTACACTAAAACAGCAACAAGAGACACCAGCAATTGTAATATTAGCAATAACTCTATTTCAAGCTAATAACTTTACTTATCATCTTATTCAGTACGAAAATAAAACGATTTCACTTCCATATGTACAAGAAACTTATTTTGGAGAAAATTAGACTTGTTCAGCGGTCCTGTAGATATATTTTCTGATATTCAAACACATAGTAATACAAGGAAGAATATTGACTTATTTCACATATCGTTGATCATATATCAGAACCGTTATCACACGACAGCCATTTATATCATCAAGTTACCTTTTGATCTATATTGAACTATAAGAAACCGCTGGAAAAGACCTGGGGGTTAGTTCTGATCTCGGAACAATCATCGGAAATCGGCGTCATTACTGAAAATTGTTGAGTTGTTGCCTTAGGATCTGTTAGGCATCAAAGGGAATACAGCCTAGTAAGTGATTGCTCTATTCCTCAGCTGAACCCCCACCTACTAACCCCTCATTAAAAATAAATAAAACAATTAATGAGCATACGAGTAACTATAATATAATAATAATAATATAATGGACTGTATTGTTCATGGGGTGCAGTCAAATATAACAATAAATAATAAATACAATTGAATAAGTTTTTCTTATTTTGTGTTATTATTGACTGCACCCCCTGACCAGTTCAATCAACTATTTTCCACTCAAACATTAATAATATTATAAATATTTTTATTTTTTAAAGAGAAAAGATAGGCCTTCGACCTTTTTTCTCTTTAAAAAATAAAAATATTTATAACTCAAAAAAAATTACCAATAATTATAAAAAATAATATTATAGTTGGGCTATGAACCATTTTTTGATTTCTGTATAAAAAAGAATTGAATGTTTTGAAGTAATTTGTTCATATTGAAATTATTTCATTGGTTTATTGTACTCTCAGTAAGTGTCGTGGTATACCATTGCAAATTATCCTTTAAGTAAAAGAACAAGTATTTATATCTTTGTTTTTTTTTTTAAAGAGAAAAATATTTATAACTCATAAAAAATGACCAATAATTATAAAAAATTTATATCTTTGATTTGAGAAACTCGTGTTAATTCAGAAAATCTGTTATTTTTCTTTGTATTTAAATAACGGAAATTAACCAGAGAAACTTTGAAACCTTGTGTAATTGTACCTTCATTATTAAAATTATTAATTAAATACTTTTTGTCATTTTGCAATTACAAATTCATTTGACTAAAACAAAACAAAATAAGGACGAAAATGGTCCGGATATTTATATATATATATATATTTTGAAGCCAACGTTTCAACTCATACAAGATACATACAAATTAAGATGACATATAGTAAAGAATAAAAATACATTTAGGTAACAAGGGGTATGAATGATAAAAATAGGGAACCCTTTATATAAATATATAAACCGAAGGAACAATTTTAGAGTATTACAAGTTAATTAGTAAAGAGAATAATACTAATTAATCTAATGAATGGTATTTGAAAAAGAGAGAGATATAAAGGTGGAATATAAAGATATGTATATAAAAAAAATACAATATCATTTTTTTTGTAGTATTTTTCTCTCAATCTGTTCTCCGTTCTTAAAAATATTTATCACGATGTAATTTTTTTATCTTATAGTGGTTTCGAGGGTTTAAGTAATATAGGAGCCAGTTTTCCGGGTTAGAGGTTTGTATGCTTGTGGTTTTCCTTCACGATTTTGGTGGAATGAACTCTAAGTAACCATACAGTGTCACGAGTTTATTGTATGTAATACTTTTTTTTATTTTTAATAATACATAGTGCAATAACCTCCGCAAGGTATTATCTTCTTATTAGCTGGAGTTTTTGGTCGATAAATTCATATTTTGTTGGGAGTACTCGTCTGTTTTCAGATCTCTATTCTTGGTTAAACGTAATGTCAATAGTAAAAGTAACTGTTAAGCATTAATATATACTGAAACTGTAAGAACTGAAGAAGGGATATGACTGACCGAGATTCGAACCAGGATGGCTTGTATTTAAGATGTAAACACAAGACCTAAAGGAACATAAAAAAACTATCATTAAAAATACAAATTTTACGGTAATTAATATATATAATTAATATGTAGCCTGATTACAAAACACCTCCTCAATATTCATTGTAAAATAAACATCTGTTTGAAAATGTTTTCGCCTCTCACGGCCGCGCAAAATACATAAACACAAAGTACACATGTCAAGGGCACGCTGGGAAGTTACACGTGAAGAAATGATGTGGTTATAGTTCGTCAATGTTTATACATTATTAATAAATTATTGTTTTCATCGTTTTTATGAAAAAAAGAGAATTATTCGGAATTTTGAATTTTTATATTCACAATCAAGCTATTAGTTTCTTCACATTTTTCTATAGGTACTGCTCTGGTCGGATTTAGCAAATGTTTCTAAGTTAAATCATTTGAATTAGGTATTTGTTAAAGAACAGTATATATTTTAAGAGATAAATTCGTATAATAAATTAAACCTATTATGAGTGAATGATAAATATTTTCCATAAACCAAATAGGAAATAACTAACAAGGAATGAAAAAATAAAATTTCATTTAAACCTGGAAAAAATGTAATTTTTTTCTCCTTTAGTTCATAATAAAATTATTCCATATGATCATGCACTTTTTGTGGTATTAGGAAAAATCTAAATTAAGAAGTGTGATGATCTTGACAATAATTGTTTAAAATTATGTGTATGTATAACATTAATAATGACAGTCTGATACGTATAGTGGCAATGAACTTTGAATTTATCCGGATCATTGACGTTCCGTGACACATTGCATGACAAAACAGGATAAATTACATAGATATTAAACTGAATATTCGTCCATATATTTTTCCTATTATATTGTAATTATTAGATACTTTAAATACACAAAAAAACATAAAACACAATGAAGAACAACTGAAAAATAGAGTTACCTATCGAAATCAGTCGTAAAATCTTTGACTGTTTATCTTCACTTGTTCGTCATCAGCCTTTGTTATCAGTATCTGACCTTGAGGTAAGGTGCGTAAATGATAACAGAAACTCTTGGAATATGACTCGATTTATTTTTTTCTTTTAAAATAAATAAAAAGTACGAAACTTGACAGGATTTTAACTAATAGTCTAAAAAAAATATATTGATATTAACAAAATAATAATAAATTACATTAATACAATAGTTAATAACGAAATTTCTAAATAAAATTAATGAGCCTAGTATGCGATAAATTAATTACAAAGTCTATATCTTCTTTTTTGTTGGAAAAATAGACAAACCACATAAGTAACGAGATCCAGTATTCAATACTAATTTATTCAAGCGGAAGATTGACCTGCTTAGAGAGCGTCTTTTTGGGATGCCAAGAGATGATGGAAAAGCAGGGAATTAAATAAAGCCAGTGAAGAAGAATGACGGATAAAAGGAGGGATCGAGTTCCACACAGTACTGGAGCGGGCGAGGAAGAAACGCTCGATCGCCCTAGTACTGTAGGAAGGAATGCAGAGATCGGAAAGGCGAGTTCTTGTTTTGTGGTGCTGGACAGAGGATTTGAATGGGAGGAGACTACAGATATATGAAGGGTGTTGCGAGATAATGGATTGGTATAGAAAAACGCTAAGGAAATATTGTCTACGGATGGGAGGGAAGAGCCACTTTAAGTCATCATGGTGATGTGACACCCGGGATCGCCTCGGAGTACCAAGGACAAATCTTAGAGCGCAGTTCATTATTCTTTTTAAGCGGCCCTCAAGCATTTCCGTATACCACACTACAGTAGTCAAAGTTGGGGAAGATGAGGGATATATGGACTTGTATAGTAACAAATTCCTTATATCGAAAATCTCGATATATCAAACCTTTTTATATATCTGATTTTATAATTCTTATACATGGAAAAAGTCGAATTAAAAAACCTATATAGCGTAATCTCCATAAAAAAAATTAAATAAAAATCGCTCTTTGATCGTTTCAACGTTTAATGATTAAACTTTCGATTGAATTGTTTATAGTTGAAGAAAAGATATTGTTTTATTACGTCTTCGTTATTGTTTAAGGAATCTCAGCTAAGAGCTTGTTAGGAGAATAATAAGGCATAGCGAACCCGAAGGTTCGATGCCGATACTACCAATCTCTGTTTACAAATTTCTGTCTACAGACCATTACCTGAACCCAAATCCGCCAGATCACTATTAACGCAAATTGTTAGGAAAAAATTTATTAAAATAATTATTTTTATTATATATATTGGAATAAAAGACTAGTCGTATATAGTCCAATCGTAATGAACTTGGCATTGTAATGCATTAGTCATTCATCCCCGACAGAGAACATCCATGATCGCCAACCATCGGACTACGCGGAACGTCCAGATGACTTATGTCCTCAGCATTCCAGTCACACGATCACTTCATTGTTCTCAAGGGAAGTTACAGACCGTTCGCAGAAGCCCGACTGGACAGAACAGCCTGGCTACAGCTGTGGATCTTGCAATGACTAATGCATTTATAGACGATCCGTTGCATCTATTAATGAATCAATTGGAAGAAAACGGGCACTTGATCTGGCTGTCATGTCAAATGTAAGCTGTTATTTCCTTAAATATAGAGACTTGTGACTTAGCTGGTGCCCAGGGATCTTTGGAATGTTATCCGACATTTTTTATAACCTGAATGCTGATAACACCTATCCTCTTATTTGTATTAATGGAAATTGAAATATACATAATGCAATAATAAACTGCTATTTCTAGACCCTTCTAGCAACTTTATTTAAATTTACCTACTCTTTCAACATAAATATTGCCATTTCTGTACTTGTCAAAATCCATTTACAGCTATTCCTAATGTTTTATCACGCTCATTTTAAATGGGAAATACCAAAAGGAATATGATAAAAACAAAACATTACTTTTAATAACAATGCAGATATTTAAATAACAATAAACAATGTGAACAAGACCACGACATTAAAAAACAATACAGAAAACAATTTAATAACGCACACTCAAATAACTCAAATGACACGAGTGATAAGAAGCGGTTACACGAGGCAAGGGAGAGGTTTCAGGGGTACTGACTAAGTCACAAGTTTTGATTTTCAATATAACAAGAGGTACGCATGAATAGTTGACAGGTGGGATGGACTCGGTCGAATCTAGAGACTTTCCTGAGGCTCACCCATCCTCTACTAAGTGGGTACCCTTTATTGGAGAAAAGCTCAGCGGTTGAGCGTGATCCCTTACTAAGAACCTTCCTGCACCTACCATGTACTGTACCCAAGACCCTTCATGGGTTGTTACAAGGTTGGTGTTTTACACATGAATAATAAGCGTAAAACTCGTGCGATTACACCTGTTGTAACAGTTTTAAGTTCTTGGAAACTTCGTCGAGATGTTTTGGATGAGAAAATGCTAGTAGGAGTAGCAGTTTGGAAAATTCGGGCGAGTACCACTGTTAAGAGCTGAAATTACGCCTCGGTAATTTGGACGAACCTGGAGAACTCCGCACTACGGAAGAGAACCCGGTTATCGAACAATGGCCCTAATGACTCCAGTCCTTCCACTGTATGTTGCCGGCTTCTCAAAGCAGTATCCTTTCCTCAATTGGGTTCGTCATGAATAACAATCTGGGAGGATTGTTTGGAAATGTTGCTATCGTCCCTTAAGAGATAACAAATTACGTCCAAAACTTGTTATGAACATTTTTTTCCTTATTCGTTTATTTGACATTGATTAAAATCGTCCTTGCGTTTATAAACAGTACATATTTTTGTTATTACGGTATAATGCTGATAAAAAATTGTTTTTCATTAATATCCAGTCCCGTTATCCGTTAATCAATCAAATATATGTATATGAAGTTCCGAGCCAACACATCCAATATTATTACAAGAGAGTCATCTGTCTGTAAGAAATTTTTGAACACCGAAGCATTAAAGCAGACTTTATTTTAGATGTAGCCAATGCTTTCGACTATACTTTACGGATTTCTTATTTCTGTTTCAGGTTGGATGGAACCATTGTCACCAGCTCCTTCGGACGCATGTTCTTGGAGGTCTGGTACACCTTCACCGCCTCTCTCCGAATCCGCGCCATCTGCCTGGCTCTCCGCTTCAGACGAAGGTATTGAACTGGACGATGACTTTGACGAGTTCCCCAAGAAAAAGAAAGTCGTGAGTACATCTATTGATTTACAAAAAAACAACTTCAACGCAATAGAGAGTTGCATACTAAGATTCAGCCAACGTAAAAGAACAAATCAATTTCTGGTTTGAGCTTTTCCTATGAAGGTAAAATTATTTTCATCATCCTTGATAATAATTATTCTTTATTAACCCTAAACGCCCAAAAATTGACATGTGAAAATAAGTTTTTAAAAAATTTGTAATTACAAAAAATTAAGAAACTTTTTTCTGCTAAGTTTAGAGTTAAGACTACACATAGTTTTCTATTTTTGAAAGTAGGTACAAACTATATGCATCTTCCGAGTATTTTAACAGGGAGCAGAGTGGCTAAGTGATAGAGCGCTGAACTGCTTGGATATAGGACCCTCTGTGGCTCACTCAGCCCCTATAATGTGGGCACCCAAAATAGGGGAAAAATCTGGCGGTTGAGAGAATAAATCACCTCCCTGCTCAACCGTTGTCAAAGAAACTATACAGTCTCTACCACGTTTTGAGCCCAAGGCCCTTCACGATCTGTATTGGTACAGCTGTTTTTGTTTTAGCATTGTAAAGCTCTGTATGAAAACGTTTCAATCAAGACATATAAAAAATAATAAATACAAAATAATGTCTTATATGCTTTTGATAATATTTTGTAACTATTTACATAGCATTCCAACTGTTGATGAAAACTAAAAAGTTGATCAATGTAATAAATTTATTTTACTTAAATTGGTGACATACTTGAAGACACCATTAGAAAAGTACCTTATAAGTTAATAGCCTTTCTTAAGTATTTTCAATGTCAAGTAATTAAGATAAAAGGTTAATAACACAGCTTTATTGCGTTGAAGTTATAATTAGAAAATATTGCATGCTTTTTTGTTTTTTTAATTTGAGGAACTATAGTCTTTCTACTAAGTATGTAGAAATATTTAGATTATTAAGTATACACAAAAACGCATAAAGTTAAGACCATGATTAGAATTCTTAATAACAACCCTCCGGTTTCTTAACAGTATCTGTTTATTTTGGAAATTTTTATTAATTAATACAAATTTTTAAATTAATAAAAATATTATATATTACGTACTGTCATCTTCTTGTAGTAAATATTATTTTCAAAAGAAAGGAAGGAAAAAATTATGACGTATTACAAGATAAGATACGGTCGCTCGCATCAAGGATTTCTAGGCTGCGAATATGCATCTTCGATTTTTGTTATAAATTATATAATATTTTTAGTTTTTAACTTACCCTCCTAAACCCGATGACTAATACTATCATATATTATTATATGTATACATGTGTATGTTTATGTATGACGTGTATTTCTTTATGATCTTGGACTGATTAAAGTGGTCGGTTAAAGTGGGTTACTCACTCGCTTTAAATTTAACAACAAGCAAACTATGCTACACGTGTACGGCCGATGAAATGTGTGGAAGGATTTACAAACATGCTTTGCCTTTTGCTTTTATTTCGACAGATTATGGTTTAGTTGCGGTTTTGTTGATTCTTTGATAGCGGTTTGTTTTTTTTCTTCTTTATTTGTCCCACATTGTAAGGAAATGAACTTTGTGAGCTTTTGTCTCCTGATTATTTTATTGTTATTTTCTTTATTAGGAGTAAACATTTTTAAAAGGTAGTAAATAGGAGAAGATATTTTTTTATTTATACTTGATGTAGGCTTTAACAATTACAAATTAACTGCAAAGATTATTCACTCTTTTTATTTTTTACTTAATCCTGAGACACTTTTAATCGATAGAAGATACTAATATATTTATTTTAATAAGTTCTAATGCTATATTAAATTATCTTCTGACTCAATTCAATAGCTTCATATAAAAATTATTATTTAAAACAATTATACATAAAAGAATTTTATAAACCAATTTTCGTTGTGTTTTTATTACACTGAATCTAACACTACTAAACAAACTGAGAGAAAATAAAATGAAAATATTTTACTTACTATATTTTTACCTTCAGAAATTATATTTAAATACTTATGCGGAATATAAATAATAACAATAATAATAAAGTACCGTTACTCCAAAGATCCTTTAACTAAGTTAAGTGTTTTTATTTTATTTTTGAAATTTATGATCTCAATAAAAGAAAAGTGCATAATTGTGCATAAAAGTAATGTGCATAAAATATTTTTTTTAATTTCTAAGTATTATAATTATTTCTGTATATATATTGTAATTTTTTTTTAATACGATAAATGGAGATTTGAAACAAAAAAAAAATTTTTTTTCTAATATGATAATGGACGCTTGAGTATATAAAATGCAGTTTTATAAAAAATGTTTATGTCACTATTAACTTCATGGATTCCCTTCATAAACGGCACAAAAAGGCAATTCATTTATTAGTAAAACTCCTTGTGTAATCCTCTTTAGCTGTGATGAAACGTTTTAAAAAATCATATAAGTCATTAAATATATTAACCTGTTTTATGAGACTAAAGAAACTGGTGATCAGTTTAACGCAGTTTATAACAATAATGCCGTGGATTTTATGATTTAGTACTGTTAAGATTATATTTTAGTGCTTGTCGAAATTTTTTCAATACACGCAAATTCTTCTAATCTGTTTAACCTGATTATCTCATTTGTTTTTGTTGTTTTTTCCATGATAATCTTCTCGAGTGTTTTCGTGGACATCTACTTAGGCGGCCAATGAACCTTTCTTTGTTATCAATGACAAACAGTGTGCATTTGCTTTCTTCCAACGATCCCTGGGAATCCTTCGGAGATAATTGTGATTGAACAAATTTTAAATATTAGTACAAAAGAAGCTAAGATAATGAAATGTAACGTCGAATTTATTTAGTCTCATAACTGAAGGTAAGACATGCTTTTATCAGATTTGTTTTAAAATTTCATCTTGACGAAGATAACGGTTGGCTTATCGGAATTGAAAACGAGTAATTGATGATTTAAATAGATGATTTAAATAAAAAAAATATGCGTATTTATAAAATTTGAATAAACATTTTTTCGTGTTACAAGAATATATCCTGTGTGTTTATTTTTCAATAAGATAAAAAAAAAAATGATAATATTTAAAATAATTGTTTTTGTTTTTCGAGTAGTAAATATGTTTTGATCGATTTCCTTAATTCTCATTTCAATGTTTTTATTATTTTACGCATGATAGATCGCAATGAAGTTCATAAATATAAATTTGCTTTAATTACCTTCTATGGGTAAGTTTTAATTCAACTTAAATGAGTAAAACTATTTTATATCAATTATATCAAGCTGTAAATCGTCGCAAAAAAGCAAAAAAAAAAAAAAAGGATATTTCGTCTATAAAATAATAATAAGTTAAATTGTTTACTAGCATATATAGCTAAAATGCTGTAGCAAATTTTTTAAAAACTTTTATTCAAGTTATAAGTATTCCATAATTATTATAATTAGCTGATAATTTTATAATTATATTGTTATAATTAGCTGATGAAACTTTATAATTATATTAATAATTAATTATAGTATAGTATAGTATATAGTATAATTAGGTTGATAATTATTCCATAAGAAAATAAAATATATATATATAAGGAACAAGCCGGATCGCTATTGAGATCAGCTGATCGCTCGAGTCCTTGAGGTGTAGGAGTGTCCCTGGGGAGATTTAACAAGCCCCACCCGCGGATTTTAAATTTCGGCCTTGCCCCCGTTAGCTACAGTTGCCAATAATATCAGCCAATTTATTGTTATTGCATAAGTCCATAAGTAAACATGTTTCTCTTTCGATAACAAACCTGTAATTTTCTCAATGTTATATATTTCTGCCGCGGTTGAAAGCTACTTTCCTGATAGGAGCCGTGGAAATAATTGCTATACCTTAATCTAATATATTATCAATTATAGGATTTAGTGTCTTAGTGTGGTATTATTAATTGTATGCTGCTGTGGTTATAATTAGGGTAGATCCCGAGTACCTGACACTACACGGTCTATGAATCCCCATTTTACGTCTCCTCCAAAGGAATGGCTCAACAAACGATTTATTACTCCCTTTAACCCATGAACATAAAACTAGGTTTTTAATGGGAGTAAAAAATCCTAGGTTATGCCGTCCTTCGGAAGGGACGTTAAACCTACGGGGGGTCCCGAGTCTGTACGATGTCCGGTACTCGTTAAAAATCACTATCCTAATTAAACCTGGATACGCAAAAATTTAGAGCTCCCACTGTAGCATCGCCAGATTAGACATGACCCATTAAGTTACGTTACATCAAGAAATAAACTTTTGTAAGTTGGTTTCAGCTTAACGAATCAGCAGTTTAATTTTGTCTATCCATAAGATGTTGTCTATAGAACTAAAGATCGGATTCCAGATGCAGGGGATACGCCCAGTGCCAGAGTCTAACGGTTAGGCAGCATAAAGGCATGATTAATTTCTGCTTTTAGTATTCTGCCCTTGTTAGGCAGGACTCGTACATTTTAAATACCCAAGCCCCGCAAGGTCCTCCACGGCGAGGACAACCATGACCTTTCTACCGTCACTTCTCTTCCGTATTCCCCAATTCCTTTCCAAGTTCTCTAACTTGACTCTCTACTGCTGCTAAAAATATTATGACTATTCGTATTTTAATTATCCGATTCGTCCCTTTCTTTAAAATATTTAAATAAAAAATCTAAATAAATAATATGAAACGTAGTAATGATCAGATTCAAAGATGATCTCAGACGGCGTGTTCAATCTTGAGATACTTTATCACTACCGTAGCTGATAATTATTCCATTATCGAAAGTTACGAGTAAAAAAAAGAAAGGAAAAAAGAAGATATTTTGTAGCATAAAACGTTTAGACAAAACTTGGCGAAAGATATTTCCTTACATATTTTATTCAAAATATTACTATATAGACTTTAATTTAAAAAGTATTTGTCAATTATAAAAAATATAGAATACTAAGAGGGAGCGGTTTAGCTCCAGAGGTAGAGCGCTGAGTTGCTATGCCGAAGGTCCGGGTTCAAATCCGGTTTTGGCAGATTATTTATTTAATCTGTTAACATCTGGGGATGGGTCCTGCAGGATCTTCAGACGCTCCTGGGTCTCCCTGCACAACAGTACTGTTTTAAGACCCTTATAAAAAAGACGTATCCACGTGGATATTGACATTTATTATTAAAATACTAAATAATAATTTTTATAAGGGAAAAAATGGATCAATGTCATTGATAATGACTTAAATTTATGATTACTGTAAGCTTTAATTTTTTTTATATCTGTATATATATTTTTATTTAATTGGTTCTTGATTGAAAAAATGGGATTCTGTACTGAAATTTCAACATATGGAGTTAGAGCTGTCAGGAAAAAGTTTCTATTTCTAACATCCAAAATCACCGACAAAAAAGTGAGACGATTTTCCACAACTCTGACATGGTTAGGAGAGAAAAAAGGGAATGACTCGTTTGTTGGCTGTATTGAGCACATCATGTCAACAATCTAAATTGAAGCATCCAGTGTTGACAGCATGTTACTCCAAGACATCCAATCTTGTACGAAATAGACTATGTGATTGGGATGTCTTGAAGTGTAAGCATCTTTCTGATGTGCTTCGAATGCTCTGGATGTGATTCTGTTCTCTCCCGAACGATATTCCATGAATCCATTTAGGCATATCGAAGAGTCACGCTCGGAGTGTCATGCCGGTATCCTCTTCGATCCAGTTACACGTAGCCTACATCCAGGCCACGTAGCAGTGAACGTCACTCTCTCCATCGGATCCCATCAGCGGTAGGCTAAATACCGAAGGTGACCCGGGGATAATCGGTCTCACCTGATGAATGGAAGTCCGGGAGTCCGTTACGGGAGGGGCTCAGAGGAACGGGATCGCCGAATCGGGATGAGTTCGCCGCAGTCTTTCTTCTTATGAAGGATTCATTAAGGTGTGGTTGGTAAAAAAAAATGTTTCTGTTGGCTGTCAAATACAATGCTCGAATGCCATACTTTATAAATCGCTCGTTCTAAAGAACAACATACAACAAGCCTTCAGTAGCAATTTTTTTATTCAATAACAATATATCTGATATCCCCTTTCCAATATTTTTTTTATGAAGTCATAATTTTACTTCTATCATGTTCGAATTTGAAGTTTTGTTGGAATAATGACATAAGGTATAATAAAAAATTTTGAAGCTTTTAAAAATTTTCTAATGGTTAATGATTACCATCAATGAGCAATGCTTTGCTTTACCAATTTTATTTTATTCTTTAACTCACAAGGAACTTTCTAATACCTCTATTGAAAAATTAATTCTTTTGAGTTATGAAATTGTTCATTGGGAGGAGCGAAATTTATATTTAATCGTGTTGTTACAAGTGAAAAACACTCAGTCTAAAACACGATTTTCAGAAAATGCTGGAGTAACTAGTGTGAGATGTTGATGAAACCCACTGTCATATCTTTATTCATCTTTCAAATTTTCCCAAAAATATTAAGTACTTTAGGGTTTTCATCAGCCTTTTGTTGAACAATAGTGCAAGGAGGTGATTTGACCAAGATTACGCTCAACGGTTAGGTTTTTCCCCAGTTTATAGAGCTCTAGTAGAATCTGCAGATCTCATAGAGCCGATCCATAGCTGTTAACATATTAAATAATTTATCTACCATTACAGGAGTGATATGTATAGATTAGGGAGCGCTCTGCATTCTAAACTATGTACTTCGCTCACTTCAGATAAACATATATTCGTATGACCAAACTTAGAGAATAACAACAAATTGCGTTGTTAAGTAAGTTTTCCTTTAATTTTCAACCAGTACTTCCCATAGTCCTTCCAAAACGACCCCTCACCCCTGATGGTACGCTTGGCTCACTCAAGGTTCTATTTGTCTTGAACCCAGTTAGGCCCGAACCCGCAAGAGAGATCTACATTTCCACGGAGCTTTCATTATTTCCCCCACTCCCGCGATGATAATAATGGCCAGTATTGTGCTTAGCTTAGTTACGTAAGAGTGCTCACGACTTGAGGCTGTTATGCAACCTAAGCTGGCTCGTGACCTTCTCCCATCAGTTTCCCTTCAGGAGTCTCAACTCAACTTCCAGATCTGTTCTGTCCCTGCACCCATTATTTCCAAGGATTCACCCGCAAAATCTAAAACACAGTCTTCGTTGTAATAATTCGGGTTCGTTCCTGCGCTCTACAAAAGTAAATTTTTTGGGTAGTACTCCTTACATCCCGGATGTGCAATCAAAGAGCAAATGTATCTGTTTTATAAAAATAGTTTTCTAAGTGTAATATATTTATAATAGTACAGTGTTGTCCGGGTAGTGTATTACAAAGCTCCTATTTAATTATTTTTTGTTAGCCCCTTGGGTTTGAGAGTTGCTATGCTGTTGTACTAGAAAGGAGTTTTGAAGGAATCTCTTTGACTGTACTTTAAGAGAGAGATGTGGAGTGAAAAAGGTTATGATTTTTAGTTGTTTTTGTTTCATAGATTTCTTCATATTCTAGTGGCGGGGATCACGGTCTCCTTTTTATTTTTGTTTATTTATTTCTATTTTTCTTAGTCAATATAGGAATATTGTACTCAGATGAAGTTATAAGTATAAATGATAAATCATGAAATAACCGAATAAGCCTATTATAAAAAACAAAAAATGGCTTCAAAAAAGCCATTCGCAGTGTAAATGTTACAGTAAAAAAAAAGTTTAAAATTATGATCAAAACTGTGCAGCTAAAGCTTAAAAATTAAATTTGACAGGAAAAGCATGTTACGAACGTACCTTGAGAAAAAAGTTTAAATATACAATATCACAATTATACAATTATGATAGTTAAGGTGATTTGAGCAGGATAATAGTTGCAATAACGGCTAGGATCCAAACAATAGGGGAGGGTCCACCACCGACATGAGGTATTCATAATTATCGGGATATGATGATAAGAAATGATAAAGGTCTTAATCTTGAAAAATGATAAAGACTTTATTTCAGATGAAATATAATCAGAGCCATCATACATAATCATGAGAGTAGAGCAACTATTTTTTATATAGTTCTTAATATAAATATATAATGCAGCTATTTAATATTATTATAAAATAGCTGCATGATTAAATAATTATTACACGCCATTGAGGCTCCCAATCGAAATATAGTAACTATTTTTATTACTGCTCATATCCCATTGATGACCCAACCAGGAACCTTGGTGAAAAAGATGTTAATTCATGCAGCCATAGCCAAGGCCTTGCGAAGTCTACACACTCGCACAATAGTCTCGCTCGTTGTAAACAAACCTTGGGTTTATCAGAGGGAGGCATCCGCAGACTTCTAAATAGTTTGAGCCTTGCAATTGCTAAACCCAAAATAAACAAAATGTTTTTTTGTTTATTCTTCTAAAATTCCCCCAAAAAAATTTTTTATCGAAAATTTGTTATATTTAAGATAATTTTTCACCAGTAAATCATTACATTCAGCATATTAATATTAAAAATTACTCAATTTTTTTCAAAGTAAACTTTTATCAGTTCTGGTATTTAAACATGTTTGTGCCCAGACGCAGAACTCTACGCTCTTCTACTTTTAAACTACGAAAGTTTTCTTAAATTAATTATTTTCAAGCTGCAGATTCAAAGTCCCTATATTTGATTTAAAGATTTTTTTTAATATAGTTTCTATTTTAAAAAATATATATGCTGTTTGGTACTCAGAACTTAATGATCTTTAATATAATAAAAAACAACGTTTTCGAAAAAACACACTGTTTAGGAATTATAATGAGTTTTTTAAACCGATTTTAACATTATAATATGCCAAACCTAATTGAATCTTCTGAAGATTATCGATTAAAGAGATCGATATATTTACGTTAATTTGTTTAAATAATGGCTATTAAACTGTTATATTGTTTGTATAATTATATTGATTACGCCCTAACCGAGTACGCAAATAGCAAAGAGGTAGACTCACGAGTTATTTCCAACTTGGCCTCCTGCCTCGATATTAGAAACATTTTGTGTATTTTTTAAAGAAATAATTTTATATAGTTTAACTATGTATTTTTTTATTTCATTAAAATAGTAAAATAAATTATTAAAGTAGTAGTTATCAATCCAAAAAATTGTTCGTGTGGCAATGAAGTTAAAATGATATAAAAGAACAAATTGCAGCATTATTTTATTACGATATTACTATGTTAATGTTCAAATTTATTATTTATGTACTTGATAAAAGTTATCACATTGTATTTAACAGTATATCTACAGCCTTGATGGATATTTGGTTTAATCGAATGTTCTTCAAAAGGAGTTTCTGGTTCTTGGGGAAGTGAAATCCTGTTATTTTCCTAGTGAATAAGGGGCTAAGTCAGGAATAAGCTCGAAAATAAATTCGAAATTCAATAAAACAAATTCGGCTTAACTATTTATTCACCGGGGCTGCAAAAATAATAGTATAAAAAATACCTATCACTACTATCCATGCAAGGTCTTGGTTTAAGTACATAGTAGCGACTAATTTCCGAGATCACTCTCAACAGTTAAGTTTATCCCCATCAACTGGTACCCACTTTACAGGGGCTGGATGAGCCCTAGGAGTGTTTATAGAATACACAGAGTACAACTATTCTGTTCAGCTGTTCACTTAGTATTATTGAAGGAGAGTAATTTAAAAATGATTTATTTATAATATTGAATTATTGAGATAATATTTTATTCTGCTCTGATAGGACCATGATACGTTCATCTTACCTTGCATTACTATACTCATAATAATAATAATTAAAGTGTAACACTACTCAATGATGGTCTAGGATTTAGTACATTGTAGGGACTGTACTGTTTTTAACACAACGGATGTGCGGGGAAATGATTTGTCCGAAATCATGCTAAGCCATTAAGATTTTTCCCAAATTTACAGAGCCTGGATGAGCTACATTTATAGATTCTGCATATCCCACAGGGTCCCTTTATGGCTCTTAATGGATAAAATAATTTATTTGCTTTATTCACAGCCGGATTCCAACCCGGAATCTTTAGCACTGCAGGGCTCATCATACTGAGCTACCCCGTAATATTTTTATTCTAAACACAAATTGAGCTTTTTTGGTAATAATAGTAATTTATTTGGTAAGTGGTGGTTTATTTAAAGCACTTGTGTAACCTGTAAATCGTTTTAAGTTTATGAATCGTTTGAAACATGCTGTAGATTTCTCAGGTTGGATCGTATCCAAGTATGTTGCTGGTGGAGGCGGAGTTAAGTCAAGTCATAAATCATATTGGGCCTTGGTTTCCTCCATGGGCTTGAGAAACTTCTTTTTAAGTTTGTGAGTTATTTTTATAACCTCCTGGGCTGTTGATTCGAGCTGTACTCGGAGAATTCTATAAATCAGCTGAAACTTAAGTCGTCACAGTAACTGAGTGTCTTCACCTTCAACAAGGCCTGACAAGCGAGACTTATGGCTAGATAAAAATATCTCCATGACATTGACTGCAGTTCTCGACAGTCAAGTCATTGTTCGAGGACATTTTTATTTAATTTAAATATTATAAATAGTTCAGCAATAAAGAAACTCTCTAGCTATGAGCTATATGTCCCAAATGCACTTTATTTTTTCATCGTTATGAAGTTTGCCTTTATTCAGAGAATCAACTTAATAATAATTCATTCAATATTTAAGAATTGATTCTTGAAAAATAAACGTATCTAGGTATATTTCCTATTTGAATTTTTAATATTTGTTTTTATTTTTAAAAAAAGAAGAGAAAATATGATAAAATGAAGCATTTTTGACAGTATGATTGCATTTCATGTAAGGCATGAAGAAATCATTTTTAATTAATTTACATAGCTAAGTTCTTATGTAAATAGATTGTATAGGGGAAGGACTTATCACAAAAATAAATTAAGAAGTTTTATATATTTATTTTATACGATATAAAAAAACAATTCTTTACTATATAAATATTTATAGACATTTTCCTTGCATAGGCCTTCCTTTTGGAGTAATAGTCTTTAACACCTCCCTGGGTGACTACCCCTACTGGGTTGCGGAATTTTTAAGGACCAACCATTTTATTTTACACTCTTCTCTCTTTTTAGCAGCTCTCCACCAGGGGGGTCCTGCCAAAGGCCCAAATGGATCTCTCCATCTCTTCCATTTTCTGCCTCTCATCCTTTTTCGGTCATATGGTGTCCGTTCCGTGACTACTCTTGACCATCTGTTGTCACTGCACCGCAAGGGATGTCCAGCCCATTTCCATCTGCCTTCCATTATCTTTTTGCATCTTATTCTGTCCTTTTTCTTCACTTTCATTATACTTCTTTCGAATCTATTCTGCCACACCTTGATCTTCTTCTCTTGGGCTTTTGTCAAAGACCATGCTCGGGAGCCATAGGTCACCGCTGGCATAATACATCTGTCGAAAACCTGTCATTTTAGGTCAATACTTATATTTCCTTTCATTATGTACTTCAGAGACCAGAACTTATTCCAACCAAATGCTATTCTTCCCTGAACTTCTTTTTTTGCTCTATTCGAAAAGGAAACTAACTGTCCCAAGTAAACATATTCCTCCACGTATTCCAGGGTGAATTTGTTCATTTTTATTTCTTTCCTTGAATTATTAGTCATTAGTTTGGCCTTGTTATAATTTGGGTATAGACCAATTTCTTCGCAGAGTTATAGAAGCATTTCTCGCATTTGGTGGGTACATAAATAATAATAATGAGATATTTATTTATAAATATAAATACATTTGTTTATAAAACGCCTTTACTTTATATTAAAAATAAAAACATCCTGTTCTCATATGCCCTCTCTCAAAATTAGATTATTATTTAAATGATTTTATGGCCACTGTCCCAGATTGTTACATACAAAATAACATTAAAATTCTTCTATAAATTAATTTAATCTCTAGAATATATCTATATCTATAATGATAATTTTTTGGTATATTATTAGAATCTACTTGACAGTTCAGATCTGAAAAAAAAAAAAAAACTGTAACACTACTTCCCTTCTCATGGAGAGTCTTGGCTCAGCACTTGGTTGAGGCTGTACTGTTTCTTGGATGGTCAGATGGTGGTCATTTGTCTTGGATCACGCTCAACTGCCTGGTTTTTCCCTAATTTAGGGTACCCACATTATAGAGGCTGAACTGGCCCCTGGTTCCTTCCGTTGATTTAAAAATATCGAAATATAAATATAAATTTAGAATTTTGAGATTAAGAAACATGAGTTATGTATCTTTTTTTCGATATCCCTCCATTTGAATAAACTTTATCTAGTTACGCCATATATCTAAAACAGTGATTTTAATTTAATTTGTTATATCCTCTGATATAAATAATTTCCAGATGTTTGCCATAATGGCAATTGAAGAAAAACTAAATTAATTTGAACATAAACTAATATATAGTTTCTCTTCCTTCTTGTAAGCTAAGTTATGAAAAATAAGCTCAGTAAAGCTACCCTTGGACTTGTGCTTCCTCCTTGTTCTTGAGCGGCATTATCACTCGAGGAGTGGCCTACAAGTGTCCCGCAACTCCTTCAAGGAGTTTCCATTGTGTGTCTTCTCTTGGAAATAGATCCTCAGGTAAAGCTCCTCTTGAGGGAAATACCGCAACTTCCAACAGAAATACTTAAATTTTCATAGTTCTGAAAAAAAATATACGATGTATTTTTATCCGACCAGAATCCCCTATTCCAATTCAGAATCGACCTAATAGAAAAATATTCCTTCATTGTTTGCTAGTTGTTTTTCATAGTATATGACGGTTGATTTTCACTTATAAATATAGCCCAGAGTATTCTCTTAACATCAAGGATTTCCCTAAAAAAAAAAAAAAAAAAAAGCATAGAATAATTCAATAATAAAAATGCATACACAATAATATTGCACATAACTCATTCCTTAAACCCTAAATTGGTATAATTTAACCCTAGCTCAGTGGGAAGAGTGATCAGTTGTTTAAGATGAAAGTTACGGGTTCAAATCCGGTTAACTTATCCGGTTATTTAACTTTGAACGGGTTCAAATAAGTAGGTAACTTATTTAATATGCTAACCTTTGGGATATACAAACCCTTCCAGGGCTCTCCCAGCATCTATATAAAGTGGGTACCCTAAATTGGTGGAAAAAATTTATGGTTGACCGTGATCCAGTACAAATCTCCTACCTAATTGTCCTAGAAACAGTATAGTCTCTACACTGTACTGAACACAATACTCTTGATGGCTCGTAGTGTTTCCGATTTTTTTAACTTTAATTACAACTATACTACTAAATACTTCTCTATATTCCTAAATATGTCCGTTTTAATTTATGACATTAAGTTTAAAACTAAGTTATATTTTCGTTAATTGATTTTCATATCTATGCTTATGAATTTTAATTGAATTTATGGTTATTATTTAAAATTTTGTTTATTAATAATATCAACGTAATAACAATATTTTTTTGCCAATCGTAATAGTTTTAGCAGAGTGCATTAGAATAATATTTCTTTGTAATAAGTTTGATCTTAATTATTGTAATAGCTTCGACATGTCATATTTTTTTTACACTTTATTTAGATTAGTCTATGAATATGATCCCATTTCTGCGCATTTCATTTATCATTTAAATAAATTATTGAAAATACTATTTTACTATTTTTTTTATGAAAAAAGATTTAATAATAAATTTTGAGAAAGTAACCTAGTTTTTTCTTTTATTTTTTTGTTCAAATAATTTCAACACCTGCTACCTAATTCATTATATTTTTATTTTATTTTTAGAAGAATTTTCAATAATCTGTATTATATTATAAGATATTATATTGAATCAGTTTAGAATAAAATAATGTAGATGGATCCATTGAGGGGCGGGGTTTAAACTGTTGAGCTGCACAAGCTTCTCTACCAAGGACTGTGGAACCTTGGCAACTCAATTGTGGCCTTTAAATGTAGCTACTGACGCGAATTTTTGGCTTTAACTTATATTTATTCCTATATCATTTAATTTGGTTTACCCATTTTTTAATTAAATAAACTTGAATGTTAAAATTAATAATGAAATATCCAATATTACTTGTTCCATTAACTAAAAAACATTTTTAAAATATTTTTTCTATCGTGCATATTGTTTGTTTGTTTGTTCATTTAACGTCACTTTATGCTGCTATGGCTAATCGGACGATGCTACAGTGGGAGCTCTAAATTTTGCCTATCCAGGTTTAATTGTTATTAGTTTAATTCATGGTTGTGATCACTTATGAAGTACATTTTTTATAGTTTTATCAGTGAGCAAGCTATCAAACTTTTCGTTAAATGCATAAAATTGCAAAATTATTCTTATAATTACAAAAAAAATAGTCTAAGCAAACTCTACATAGTTATGAGGAATTTGACTACTTTATTCTATTATGCAGGGAGCGGAGTGGCTCAGTGGTAGTGCATTGAGTTGCCATGCCGGAAATCCTGGTTCAAATCCCGCTGCAGGGCAGTACTTTTATTTAGTCTGTTTGCAGCCGGACATGGATCATATGGGATCTAGGACCCTCCTCACCCCTCCCAGCCTCTATAAAATATTACAAAAATAGGGTACCCAAAATAAGGGGGAAAATCTGGCGTTTGAGTGTGACCTAGGACAAGTCACCTCCTTGCATAACCGTTGTCCATGAAACAGTACAGTCTCTACCTTGTACTGGACCCCAGACGCTTAACGGGTTGTAGTGGTACAGTTTTTTTTTCTAATATGCAACATCACTTTTAATTCCAGTATTACATACATTCTTGGGGTCTCGGCTCCATTTCAAAAAAAGACCAGTAACGCAGGTTGTCGTTTCTAGTTGTCACAAGTTTTAACTTTTCTAATTTGTTTTTATTAATTATTATTTTGATTATTATTTATGGATTATTTTTAAATCGTTCCTTTTCAAAACAAAAATATTTTAAAATAATCACTATCAAAATAATAATTAATAAAAATAAATTATAAATAATATATTGACGTTAAGTCAAAAAGATCCTAATTAAAGTATTGTTCAATGAACATTCTTCCTCGTGTTTACATAACAAAAATTGCGAGAATACGGGGATATAGGATCTGTGTAGAGAACAGATTTTCCTGACTTGGATACGACCTCTGGTAGCTCACTGGTTTAGCGCACTGCGAAGGAGATGTAGACGACCCGAGTTCGTATCCCGGCCAGGGCAAATCTTTTCTCTTCAAAAAAAAAAATGTTTTAACTTCTCATTCCTTCCCTTTTTAAAAATTCTCGAAAATAAAAATAACAGTGAGTTTTATGCAAAAATATAGTGTAATTATAGTAAATGTTTATATTTCGGTAATCATTTCATCAAGAAGTGTACATTTCAACAAGCATATCGAAGTATAGACAATTAAACATATAAAAACAATTCGAGGTATACACATACCTAAGGAGTATGTGTTAGCCGTTTCTTTAGTTTTAATGTTTTATATATATACAGTCAGTAATACAATTATTTTCATTTTCGAAAATATTAAAAATGAAATAAATGAAAAGCTGTGGCTAACTCGAAACTACAGCTGTGAAACTGATACCATTAAAAAAGTTAATGATTAAGTACTGTAAAAGCAAAAGACTGTGACTTAAAAGATACAAAATATATGTACTATTATAAATAATTGTTTTGGTTTTTAATAAATGAATGAATACGCTCTTTTATTTTTTTTTGCTAGTGTATAGTAAAATTTTGCCTCTTTAAATACATTTATAACCTCACAAAAGCCTCCATTGTTGATGAACTACGCATATCTTTTGCGGGAGATGTGCCGAAGGAGCGATTGCGTAAGTAGGAAGTGGGCGCGGGTCACGTGGTCCCAAGGCCGCCGCTCTAGGTCAATAGTAAACAGACTCAGCCTCTCTACGCTAATTTCCAAATATTTATTTAGTAAAATAACATTAGTAATTGTATTCTTGTCTAATAACAGTAGAGGTATAGGGCGATGGGGCGCTTCCGCGCTTGCTCTAGGGGAAGAACTCTATACCTCCCAAACCTCTCTACAGCTCCATATTCCTAGGAAGCGTAAGCCCAAATCAGCTACTGGTATTAATTTTAATTTTATATATTATTACGTTTGGGAGACCGATTCAAGATATTGCACTCATTAGAGTATATAACTATGTTTATTTATCCATGCAACTTAGCTATAAAACGAGACATATTTATTACAAATATAAAGAATTAAGCACATTTGAAATATCTAGTAATAACAACAAATAATGCAGACAAGATAAATTAAAATAATAAATAAATAAATATAACAGATTTTGAAGAAAAAAGGTCCCTGTCCTATATCGGTACTAAATTTAGTTGGTTTATTTACTTATATGTACTACATGTTAGAGGGTGTTATTAAACGTTATCATTTAATTCAATTTTTACCGGTATATTTTTTTTTTTATCTGATAGCACATATGTTTGTTCATTTTTATGGTATGTAGTTGAATCAGTGGATGTTATAATGAATGAGTATATAATGAATATAACTTTATAGTAATATTACCTAATCTATCCAAATTGTAGTGAAAAATTTGTTACTAGAACTTGTACATTTTTATCTACAGCCACGAAGAAAAATGGTGAAGTCTAATTTTGCCCAGAGAGAGTTATCTGCATTGAGGAAAGCTGGATCGTATCATCCTCCTAGTTTTTGGTTTGAAATGGAGTTGTAATATACACAATAACTCCTTTTCAAGCCTATGCCTGACTTAGCCCCTTATTCATTACAAAAATAACACGATTCCGCGATAAACATAATAAAAACTATCATTTTGAAGAAAATTCGACTTAACCAATAATTCACTGGACCTGTTGATACAACGATACTTTGTTCTAGTTACGAATTTTTCATTGTAATATATTACAGTCTACCATTTGGGGAGATTAAGTAGTATCACTATAGAGTTATATACATTATACACTCATTCATTATTACATTCGATGATTATACTACAAACCATAAAAATGAACAAAAGTATGAGCTATCTGTATAAAGAACTCTGCCGGTAAATAATTCAATTAGATGATAATTAATAGCATATAAAACTTATTAATTACGTCCTCTAATATTTAATATAAGTTAATATAACAGCTAAGTATAGAAGTGATATAACAAAGTAAACTTTGTTCTCCACAATCTGTCATATTTATTTATTACGTTAATTTGTCTTGTTTATATTATTAATTATTATTTTTATATATTTCAAATTCGATCTCTTTTTGATAAATATGCCTCATTTTATAGTAATGTTCCGAATTTATAGAAAATAGATAACCTTAAAAAATGTGGGTACCTTTATTACAGAATATACGTCTTTCCAACTAAGATCATAAATCAACATTTTTTAACCTGCTGCATTAAAAAATAAATTAAGTTCTTGCATTGTTAGTAAGCTAGCAAAATTTCTCTCGAAGTAAATTTTATACTTCTAGTATGTACAATACGCTATGTACATAAAACAAAACATTTTATGATTTTTCTTTTTTTTATGTACTAGAAATCTGTAATTGGGGTTTAAATTGAAAATGTGTCAGACACCAATCCTAGTAATACTGTTCTTTGTAGTACTTGAACCTCCTAGTTAAGTTCATAAATCTTCAATGATTCCATTGTTTCCTCTGGTCATCATGCCATTGGTAGTAATTTTACTTCTGCTTGCCTGTATGGATGTTTCCTCGCTAATTTTTCGATACTTCGCTCACTGTTCTCCTCTATTCCGAAAAAGACAATAAGCGTTTTGCCGACTGGTAAACGACTGATGGGTAGACCGAGGCGTAGGTGGGAGGATTGCGTTTAGAGTGATCTGAAGGATTTGGGTTTGGGTAGTAGTTCCTGGACAGAGGTTTTTAAGTAGAGATTGGTGATATCAGCAACTAGCCTACACATTATTATCGGCGGGAAATCCTAATATCAATGATTTGAGCTCTTTACTGCCTTGTCAATAAACAAGATATCAGGTCTTAATGTGATGGCCTGTTATCGTCTTCTGGTCCCAATGTAATTTTACATTAACTAGTGTTCAATAAGCTACTATTATTTTAACATTAATTATTCAATGAGCATCAATAATCAAATAGCTGAAAAGTTCTGATCCGTTTAGGTAATTATTGTTTTTTAATGTTATTATTAGTTGCTAAAATTATAAAAATCAGGTTATATCACGGATTGAGTAATATCTATTATTAACAATGAGAGCGTTGTTTTGAATTGTAGTAGGCGGTGTAATAGGCTGAAGGACGTTGCTGAACAGCAATAGCTCCGTACTAACAACACCACTTTAGCGTCCAGAAATAATATTTGAATGGGATATTTCGTTTGTATTATTATAAATTATGATTTTAAATTATGTTATATACTTGAAGTCGGATTCGCCATTCGTCTGCCAGTTACGGCAAAGAAAGCGAGTTGGACAGATCTGGGATAACTGAGATCCAATCGCTGTCTCACTTGGATATTGATGCATGACTTGATGGACGTACCATGAAGTCTGCGTTAGCCAAATAATTTCCGGAACAAGGATTTTCTTCAGGATCTACTGTGAAAAACCTTTTCTTTGTGAACGGGGAAATTATATAATAAACGCGGAAATGAGGTCACTCAGTAACGAATTCTGTCTTATACAGGATTACTTTGTAACTATTCAGTAGGTTTTGTTTGTTCATTTAACGTCACTTTATGCTGCTATGGCTAATCGGACGATGCTACAATGGGAGCTCTAAATTTTGCCTATCCAGGTTTAATTAGGATAGGGATTTTTAACGAGTACCTTACATCGTACAGGCTCGGGACCCCCGTTTAACGTCCCTTCCGAAGGATGGCGTAACTATGGATTTTTTACTCCCTTAAAAAAATCCTAGGGCCACCTGCCGAGCTATGAACCCGCGATTTCAGTTGGTATATTTAGTTCACTCCATCATCGACCAGGGTTTTTCAAGATGAACTAGAGAAGATCAATATGGTAAAAAAAACCCTGACAAAACAAAGGTTATGACAATTGGCAGAATGGCTCGGCGAAAAATAAAAGTGATAAGAATCAAGGACAAGCCCATCGAACAGGTGAGAAGCTTTAAATATCTGGAAGCACACCTTGACGAGAATGGAGTCATGGACAATGAAATCCTAGAAAGGGTTAACTCAGCTGGTAAATTATTCCATGCACTAAATAAAAGGTTCATGAATAAAAGAGAAGTATCCAAGGACACAAAGTTGAGAGTATATAAATCTACTTTCCCCCCCCCCCATATTATCATAATCTTCAGAATCTTGGGCATTAGCCGCCAAACATAAAAGTAGGATCCAGGCTTAAGAAATGAGAAATGAGATTCCTTAGGAAGATCGCAAACCGAATTCGCAACTAGATCATTAGATCAAGTCTCGGAGTGGAGCCTGCAGAAAAAGTCATTGGAGAAAACAGTCTAAGATGGTTTGGGCTTGTTTTAAGAATGGAAAACAACAGGCTGGCCAAGATCTCATACGAGGCTAAGATTGAAGGAAGAAGGCCTAGAGGAAGACCCGGACATACCTGGGAAGATGGTGTTAAGGAAAGCTTCGCAAAGAGAGGCCTGCAGTGGAACAGAAGAGAAATGGTAGAGGGAGGTACGGTGTGGTCCGGGCTTTACAGGAGGAAACCTCACACTGCATGAGGATGGACTATGATGATGATGATGATGATGATGACGATCTGCTGTGAATGAAAAACCTTTTCTTTGCGAACGGGGAAATTATGTAATAAACGCGGAAACGAGGTCACTCAGTAACGAATTCTGTTTCATACAGGAAACTTAAAGAGGATTTTTCAGTAGTTATATGTAGTTCACTGCATCAAAATTTCTGCAAGTTAGATTTTGATTTTATAGAACTCCTCCAAAGTATGCACACATAAACTCAATGTAACGCTGACAAGGCTTAGTAAAGTAGTACCTACTAGGAATGGTTTTCGATACAATACGATCGAAGCCTAAATTTGTATATTAACGAAATAAGATAACGATTGAATTCTCGATGTCGAATAACCCTATGGGTCTTTATAGTGATTAGGAAAATAAAAAGCTGTACTACAACCCATAAAGAGTCTTAAGTTCAGAACATGGTGGAGAGTTTATTATATGAATAAACGAAAAACAAATCCAAGCACTGCTTTCAAAAATCCCATAATGCGCGAAGTGTTTTTCTTCCATTTTATGTAAAATTCTTCCGCCATTGTGTAGTTGGTAAGGTTATGTCAGGCAGGATAAGACTGGAGTATATTTTCCATCATCGCTATGGCACCATCAATTTGTCCCTCCCACTTCTTCCCCGGGGACCGCGATTGTTCCGAACAGGAACAGACCCGCGGTAGAGGACACAATGGGTTACGTAACGAACCCGCTGGCTAAGTTACTCCTATTGATCCACCCTTCCTAGAAGAGCCTCGTCCCGGTCCGGGGTTTCACTTAGGTACCTCCGCAGCTGGTGTTGTTCCTCTTTCGCTGAGTCCACTTTCTAGGACTCTTCCGCTGAGGACTCTCAATGGTTACGTCCACGCGATTCGAATCCGTCCCTCAATGGTATCGGTAATTACTTCAGCCATTGTTAAGAAGGAAAGATGGATGGTTCAAGTAATCGTCCAAAGCGATCTATCAAATTTCCTCTTTGGATCGTAAGAAAGGGGATTATCCTAAAACTTTTCCTCAATCCTTCATTCAGTATACTTTTTTATGCAATTTATTGCAATTGTTATATCGTCATCCATGTCGTCCAAGGAAACCCTACTTAGTTTTACAAAACTGCACTGTTTATCATAATTTTAGACATCACTTCTTATTCCAGTATTATTCAACAACAGGCTTAGATCACAGCATAATTTTATTAAAAAAGGAATTTGCTTTAGACGAGATGCAATTTTTCTGCATTTCTCATTAGTAAAATTACTGTATTTATTAATTCTGTACCCCGGAAGTAAAGGACACAGTGTCGAATTTATATTTAATTTAGGAGAGCCAATTTTCTGTAACTTTTAACTATTGATTTGTTTATTCTTTACTTATCGTGACAGTTTAAAGGTAATTCTTCATACTTTTACAAGCATTGATAGGCGGTTGAATGTGATTTTGGACATTTCGCCTTCCTGTACAACCTTTGCCCAAAAACCCGTACAGTCTCTACCATGAACTGAACCCAATATCCTTCTTGGGTAGTAGTGATATTAGATAATTGCTTAAATAATTTTTTTGGCAGTTTGTAATCCATGTTTTATGACAAAATTCCAAGCTAAATTTTCATAGAACTTAGAGATAGAAATGGAACTGTAAAATATTGTTACGGGCTACTGGGTATTAAAATGAATTAAACAATTCCTTAATTAAAGATACTAATATTTATTAACAAAAGGATACAATTAAACTATTAACAATTAAATTAGTAAACTAATATAAATTTATAATAACAATATTCTAAATATTTATTATCTAGGCCTAACTCCTATTTAATTATTACAATAATATAAGATATTACTAATTCTAGATTGCTTAACTAGTTACAATAGTTTCTATGAATATTATAAAATTACACTACAATTTATAACTAATAATTAACACTTAAAGTTCACTAGTCCACCGACCGTAAGATTCTCCTAGTATGACCAACTGACACACAGTAACAAACAGAAACAGTTTATTACACTCGCGAGACTGTCACAGTTCACTGACTCACTTATTACACTGGCCGGTTCAACACTGACTAGTTTATCACACTGACTCTCACTTATTACACTGACACGCACTTATTACGAGATCATCACAGGGCCTGGTCTGCTCTAAGACTAAGATTGACTCGCTCGAGGCGAGGGAAGTATTTAAATAGGCAAGGCCGAATATTCTAGAACAGTCTCCATTCTTCCGTGTGAATCTTCTTAATCTCTTTCCGACAAAGCAGAGGCGGATCTACTATGCTGAGAAGGTCCTAATCCTATTTTAACTTCTCCCACCGACGGATTTAAGCCGCTAATCCCCTTGCTTCCGTCCTCCTGCCGGCGACCGTAACAATATCATTTGATAATTCAATTTAATTTGAGTCTTCAGTTTATATTAGTAATCTCCGAATTATTACCATTTAACAATGTACATATTAAATGTTTACGTGAGTCATATTTATGTAGATCATAATATGACTAATAATTATAATAGTATACCTATCTTCGTTTTTGTCTGTTTTTATAACTCTTTCTTAGCTCGAAATCGGCGGAGAAACCGTACAGAAAGTAACGGTGGATCTGAATCTAGGATACCGTCCTCATTCGTACGAGAAGTCCACTTCCTCTTTCATATCTTCCGCATGAAGAATATAAAATATATATTGTATTATATTCTAGTAGACAATATTCGATATTATTATTACCGCCTCTTAAAAATAAGTTTTACTAATATCATTAAGTCGTTTCGAATCATAGAATTTACAAGGTCAGCGTTGCTATTGATTGTGTACTTAAAGATCAATTGTTGAACTAAAAGATACATTTATACAAGGAGACTGAATATGAAGAAATTTTATCCGATTACAATGATTCGTAATAACTTATGTTTATAATATATAATTTAGTATATTCATTTAATAGTGAATAAGTTATTCCAATAAGGTTTTCATTTATCAAACCATTTAAGCATTTTTTGACAACTGAACATAAATATCAAAGATCCTTTAGGGCAGAGGCAAAAAAATTGCAATAAATAAACTATAAATTTTCAAATCAATATTTGCGACATTTCGCCTGGATTTTGAAGTTACCAAAGTATTGATAGATAAATAGTAAATATTTAATTATTTATTTTTTGTAAGCTCATATATATATATATATATATATATATATATATATATATATATATATATACACATTTCACTAGCTTGAATAGTAGTATAAGTTTTAAATCTGGAAAAAAAAATCATCTATGACAACTGTGTAATTGAAATAAATTCTTTTGAAGTTTTAATAATATGCTATTCTATATGAAATAATTTGTTAGATTGGGTTTTATGGTTATTTTTTTTTTGTGACTCTTATAAATAAATTGCATGTGAAAAGGATTTTTAATGTTGGTGAAGAAATTAAGAACGTTCACAATACAGGAAAGAATATTTCTTAAAAATTGTCATTTAATTTAGAGAAAACTTAAGTAAAAGTAATTAAGTGTAAAGGAGATAGTTGGGGGGTGCAGTCAATAAGAACACCGAATAAGTGAAGTACTTATATTATGTGCCGACGTTTCGACCTACAGTGTAGGTCATCTTCAGGGCTAACAGAGAAACAAACAGAACAAAAAATGTAAAAACATAAAGGTTGTACAGTAACAATAATAATGACAAATAATGTAGAAAAATACAAAGTGGCAGATATGAAAATAGAAGATAAAGAATATTAAAAAGGAGCCAGATTATAATAAAATAAAGATATAGACAGATTTAAAAATTAATGATGATGAAAAGGCATTAAACTAATGGCAGATATAATAAAATTAAGATAAAGACAAAAATAACAAAATTATTGAAATGGTGACAGATATAATTATAGAAAATGTGATAGAATATAATAAAATTAAGATAAAGACAGATATAACAAAGATATTGATAATGAAAATAATGGCAGATATAATAAAGTAAGACAGATTTAATAAAATTAAAGAAAATGAGCAGAAATGATAAATAATAAATAACGCATATAAAATAAAAAATAGAAAATAAATGTACAGAATGGATAGTACAGTACAAAATAATAATATAATGGAAAATCAAAAGGAGGAGTTAAACAAAAGAAACAAAAATGAGGATATTTACATATAAAGAAAGGTTGGAATATGAAGAATACAGAAAAACTAGTAAAATAAAGATATAAAATGAACGATAACGGACTTAAAGATGTTACCAAGTTACAGAAAAGTATGGAACTATATGTACAATAACAAATGTGAATAATAGAAAAACTATTGTACAATAACACCAGTGTACAATGACTGTTTTGAAAATATAGTTGATAGGAATAGAAATAGAATGTTTCTTTATGTTTTTACATTTTTTGTTCTGTTTGTTTCTCTGTTAGCCCTGAAGATGACCTACACTGTAGGTCGAAACGTCGGCACATAATATAAGTACTTCACTTATTCGGTGTTCTTATTGACTGCACCCCCCAACTATCTCCTTTACATAAGATCATCCAGTCAACCATTTTCATCCCATAAAAGTAATTAAGTATTTTTTTTTTAAATTTAAGGTGAGAAGTGATTGTTACGAAACTATCTGCAGGATCTGAAATATGTAACATTTATTTTTTAAACGTCCTTCATTGCCTAATATAAAAATGCTCTCTGGTTTATGGGTAAACTGTGGCAAATAAAGGGTTTAGTTAATGTTTTTTTTATTTTCCTTCCATCATATACATTTTTATATATACGAATTTCGTATCATATTCCACTGATTTTGATTAATTTCAAACTTAAATATTTTAAAATGTCTCTAATCTAAATTACAAATTATTTTTTAAAATTGACAATAATAAAAATAATCTTTGATAGAGAGGAAAATAGTTGACTGGAAGATCTGATGTGGGATATAAGTAATACCCATATCGGATCCAGCTTCTATCAGCCCTGAAGATGGCCTACTACGTAGGTCAAAACGTCGGCACTCGTAATAAATAAGTTTTTCTTATTTTATGTTACATTGACTGCACCCCCAGACAATCTGTATCCCACATAAAAATAATCTGTAGATTCATGGTTCAGAATCTGCTTGGGAATGCAGCTACCCCAATTGCTGGCCCAGGCGTATATCCTGTTGTCTGTTACACTATAATTTATAATTGACTCAGAGCTCTTGTTGTGTCCTAAGGTTTGAAAGTGGAGCAGAAAATAGTTTTATAGATTTATAAAATGTTTTCATAACTTTCTATTATAAATTAGACCGTTCATACCAAATTTAACCACTTAATAGTTTAAGGAATTCTTTATTTTACCTCGATCCAGACAATTTTATTTCCTATATTATTAGTTGATAACTGATCGAATATTAACATTAAAATTGTTTGAAAAAATTTGATTTTGTTCTCTCAAAATAATTGTTATCTACTTTAATGCAAGAAACAACAGTATTATATCCAATTTATCACTTCTTTACAATTATAACAAATATTATTATATTAAATCAAAAATAATAATTATTATTGCTTTAGGTTTGTCATTAGTATTATTTTTTTCGTCCCCTAATCTTTTAAAACTTCATAATTATACGTATATATTCAATTTAACGTATAAATAGTAAAAGATAATTGTTATACTAAGATATAAACAATTTAATTTTTCTTTTATATAAATACTGTTATTTAATTTTACAGCTATACTTAATTTTTGACCCTCTTAAGCAATCATATTTGGGTATCAGTTCCGGAGGTTATCACTTCGAGTTAAGTCACAACGGGTTTTAAATTTTCATTGGTTTCTTATTTAATATTCTCGAAAATTAAAATAATTTTATAACTAACTGTATATAGATTAAAGAACCGACATACACATACTATTTAGATTATATCATTATTTATACTTCGAAATATTAATAGAAACGTCCATATCTTCATGAAATACTGAAATATTAGCATTTCCCTTAATTACACTCATTTTTTCGTGCTAAAGCTATAAATTATTTTTATTGTTTGGAACTGATACTCATATTTGTAAAAATCAAAGCTGTATTAAGGATTAAATCACTGAATGATCGAATAAAAAAAAAATAATTATTGGGCATTCAGTTTAACACATTTTATAATAATATATGCACATTATAACATAAATATTTATATTTATATTTTACGCATATATAACTAATTTATCCTGAATAGAAAAAATAATAAAAAATTAAGGAAATCTCATTGCCATTTACTGAAGGTTGAAACTTAAGCCAATTGATTTTTAAATGCATCCTTGAATTATTTTATGATTTCTTATCTTCCTTCATTACGTCAGATAAACCTTAAGCACAAACAACAATTGAATTACATTTATTATTATTATTATTATTATATATTTATTATTTATATTATTACAAAAACATCCAGAATTACAAGATTGACCTTCCCATATATTTCATTAACTTCTGAGTAACACTACTTAAAATAATTATTAGACGAAATTTTTCTAGGAATTTTCTCAGAAAGCTTGGAAATGGGTCGAACTGTTTTTGTGATGTGGGAAAACCGCATGTGGGTCGTTTTTCCGTTTATAACAGTTAATCAAGTATCTTCCAAGAACTCATTCAATAATACGTGTTGTGAAACATTTTCTTATAATATGAACGCAAAGTATGTTTTTAATAATTGTGAAATGTTATTTTTAATGTCTTAATTATGTTTTTGTTTTTCTGTGAAAGTGTACAAATTGTACTAACAGAAGTTTTATGTAATAAATAGTTGTTTAGAGGATTTTATCTGATCTCTAGTACTCTTGAATTTAATCATTACGTCGAATGCTTGTAAACATATTAATGTCTATGTTTTAGTAATCTACTAATGATAATAATGTTATTGTGGCTGAAGAGTGCATTTTAACTGTTATTGTTATTATTATTTATTAATAATTAAAGTTCACTCTCTAGCCCCTTAGTTCCCCAAGAGGCCCACGGGAGACTCGACGGGTGTCTACGTTGGCGAGACAAAAAAAATGGCTTTAATAATTAGAATCAGTTTGCCGTCGGTACTTTGTTTATTTCATTGCAATAATTAATTAGGTAATCCTATTCTGTTAAAATAGCCATATCTTGTTGAGTAAGACCGCCTTATGATTCCTAAATCTTCACATTTTTCTTCAAGTTTTTGGAATATGGTAGAAACATAGTTCCAGGGGATCCGCAATGACGGAAATATCTAGCATGAATAATTAAATATCAAAATATGAAATAAATATCGAAATATAGCAAACTTATTTAAGAAAAACTACACCTAACTTCAATAGCCTTAACTCAAACCCGGTTATCAAAGATATGATTTTGAAACTACGAGATAATTATTCATTTTTATTTCATATTCGAATTTTAAATTACTTGCAATTTTAAACATAGAAAATAACATTTTTTTTTTTGCAGTAGTATTTTAGAGCCGAATCGACCCATTGAATCGCGTTACCTGAGTTTATTAATATTTAATTCGATTATCGGTCCGCAGTTCCTGACAGGTCGACGAACTCTCTAAAAATTTGTCCAATATCGATTAAAATGTAAATCTAGATGTTGCAATAACATGTAAATATGTTATTGCCTCTGCGCACGTTCTTTCGTGTTGCCAAATCTGTTACACCCTTTATCGCGATAGTAAAAACCTTGTAATTATGAACATTATAATTATTAGAGGCTCTATTTTGGTTTAGTTGAAAAAAAACTACTGCATAATTTAAAACCTGTACCTCTACAGCGCTTGGCTGTTGGGTTCTGAATATGGTAGAGACTCTACGGTGTCTAAAGTGATTTGGCCGAAATCACAATTAGGTGTTCTCACAATTGAGAGAACCCATATTAAAGGGACTGGGTGAGCCCAGAATTTTCTCCAGATATCACATATGTTATTCACAGCAGTCAACGCATAATTTTTCTGCCATATCCTGTATCGAACTTAGGGTCTGCAGATCAGTAATCCAGCACCCTACGTTCTGTACTACCCGTAAAATATGAGATACAATTATAATAAAACAATTAACAGATTTTCGAGACTTTTGTTACTATATAACACCTTATTTAATTAATATTTATTGGAGTAACATAGCTTATTTGTTGAGATTTTTTTGTTTAAAACATATGTCTTCTGTTTATCATATTTTTTTAGATCTTTATCGGCGCGGTGATAATGATATGTTGAATAATTCCTGTCGCAAATTTTCCAGCTTTAGATTTCCCAATTAAGGTATTCAAAAATAAGGTCTTGCGTCGAATATTCGGTCAATAAAAGGACGAGACCGCTGGAGAATTTAGCATGCATCCGGCTAATATTATTGAAGTGATTGCGTTACGTAGATTAAGAGTAATTGTAAAGTTGCTGGGTTCAGTAATGAACGGATACCTAAAAAGTTAAGAAGTGTACCGACTGGGAAGATTCTGAAGGGTCGGCCTAGACGTAGGTGGGAGGATCTGGATTTTGGTTTGGGTAGTGGTCCATGGATGGAAGTTTGTAAAAGTATGGTAATATTGGTATCTTGCCTCTATAATATTTTAAAGAATTTTTATGTAAACTTTTTTGAAAAATCTAGTTATACCGACTGTGACTTGACCACTTATTCGCAGGGGCTGCAGATATTATACTTAATGAAGGAGGATATTGTATTGCTGATACATAAAAGCGTTGGGCCTGGTCATGAACAATACCTGGGCGGGATGCGACCTTGAGGCGAAGGCCAGATGAGGGAGCTACGACACGTGGACCCAGCACAGCTTCCTCTGACGTAACCCTGCACCAGCTCCTCCACAGCTGTCTCTCTTATCAATCCTCTCTCTTATCTCCTTCGGGCTATATCGGGGAGCCCGGCCTCACTAGAACTGCGCAAGATCGAATCTCGGACTGGTAGATCTCTATTAGTTTTGATATCCGATCACGTGCCTGTTGTATTAGGAATCGCAGGAATATGGAAGCATTTAATGTTTCTTTTTGGTATTCTTTACTAAAATAATCTGCATTGGTTTTTTTTATTTTGCGAATTATAATTATGATAAGGTCTATTTATGAAGCTCAATTTTCGAATTTGGGGAATTTTTTAAAACGATCTTCGGTTATTTCTATTGATATGGAAGATTGGGTAATATATCAACAATATTAATTGCTGTATAAATGATATACCTAATAGTCGGGTTATAAGTGAAATACACAACGTCAAAACCATGATTTTGAGAAAACCTTGATGAAGAGGCTAGAGCAATAATTTTGATTACGAAACATTGAAAAATGAAAATAAATAACACCTCATGCCAAGTACACTACCTTTATTCGCCGTTTTTTCAAAATATTTTTTTTTCACTTTATGTATTTTATTTGTAACCCCGAGAAATGTATACATATAGCTTATGACAAAGCAGTTATCTCGTACGATTAGCCATAGCAGCATGAAGTGACGTTAAATGAACAAAATAACAATGTAAAATTAAAAAAATATGACTTTTAATAAAATATTAAGTTCTCTATTTCTCAATTTCTCAATCAAGAAACGACAAAGCCGTTATATATCAATTCATTATATTTCGTTTCAAATAGTTTTCAGTTCTTTATTAATTTTTGCTTAATCGTTTTAAGTCTCTCCCACACTTGAGACTTTAAAGTTACGACTATAAAGCTACGATGTATTCACCGGAAACCTTGGTTTCTTGTAAATAATTTCATTAAAAAAAACTTATTACCATGGGCTATATTGTGAAAGTTAATGAAGAAAATCAATATTAAATGGGCAGTTAATTTCATACTAATGTATTTAAATTTATTAATAAAAATAGTAATCACCAAGTCCTATAGAAAAAGAAAAAATAACTTTCGATATTATGATTTAAAGATTTTTTTTCATTATTCCCTTTTCAAGTGCCATTCTTCCTTTTTCCGTTCCGTTTTCCGTTTTTTGAGATAGGAAACAGTCTTAGTTCTATTATTTAAAAAAATATTTAATGACAATTTTCGACAAAAAAGTTGATATAAATCTACAAATCCTTGATTTTACTAGTACTTTTTCTACCCATTATTTGTAATCGGAGCCTTACAAAGAGACGTCAATGCCCAAATATTGTCTATACTCGTTTTAAAGTTTGGAAGTTTTGTGTAAAAAATCCAATTTTCTTCTTTTGTTCCAATGTTCTTGACAAGGTTTCTTCTGGCCTCGTGGTCTATGGCTTCTCTGTTTATCTTAAATACTTGTGACAGATGGGTCCACTATAAAAAAATAAAGTTTAGTGGGTTTTTTTTTAAATAATTAAAACTTTTACATAGCTTAAAAGTGGTATACTTGTTCATTTATAATCAACTCGTTAAGTTATTCGCATATGATGAATGTAAATTTCAATTATTGAATTAACGTGAATCAAAGTTTTAAAAAATTGTTATTTATTCTTCTCGTCTGTTTATAACAGTTTGATATTTTATAAATTAATAATAATATAGCTTTTTACTTCCTTGATTGTGCAATAAGTAACATTATACTATATTTTGGCGATATTTGAAGGTTTAATTGTTCAAGTATTCATACCTTGGCAGTAAAAAAAAGGGGTTTAGTTATTTTTTATCAAACTTAAACAGAGGTTATTAGGTTAAAAAATGTATCTTTAATAGCCGGGTGAAACCCTTCAGAACAGTAAGTCGGCACTCTACGTTATCAGCTGTTTACACTATATTTTCCACAGAAGACGGCGGAAATTCATCTATCTTTAAAAAAATAAGTCATTTCAAACCTTTTTCTAGATTCTTAATAATTGAAATATAAAAGATTGTTGTTTTGGCAATAATCAAAGAAAATGTTATGTTTTGGCGACATTCAAACGTTTTTTAGTATTATGTTCATTGAATTACTACAATGGTAGAAGGGTTTTCTGGGGATTCAATCGCTAAGTTATACAAAATAAGTAGACTTATTTTATTTATGCATACGTTTCGACCTAATTCACCTAAGGGGACCTAATCAGGCCAAAGGGATGAAGAGTCCAACAGCACCTTCAACTGCAATAACCATTACTATAATAATAGTTTATCCAATTATTCCGTTCAAAATCTAAATTACTTCATGCAGAATGGCTACAAGGTTACCCCAGAGATGTTTCTGGAAAAGGAAGAGCTTACTGATAAATGATATCTCCAGCCTTGAAAGTTGCAAGACTGAAAAGCAGCAACAGTTTTTCTCTCATCCATTCAGCTTTTATTATATTTTCATCATTGGTATTTTGAAACCGTGTTTCATCCTGGTTTTAACGAACGAAAACGCTCTGAATAACGAACTGTTGGTTTCATTCATTAAGGACAAAACCCTAGTAAAATGATTTCTTGGAAACTTACAAAACACTAGCTTTCTCCAGGGACATTAAGGTCATTGAGGGACCCCCGCAAATTGAGTAGTCTTCAAATTTTGATCTGGTCGCTTAATGGACCGACACATCATACTTTTGGGCATTATGCCATTTTCTAAATCTTCCTCCTTTCGAGGAGAGAAAAGTTGTGCCGTGGAATTTCCTAGTTTTCTCTTTCTAGCCTGCCCTTTAACCAGAGATTCTCCGCTAGAAAGTTGAAGAGATTTTTTTCTTAAAAGAAAATAAAATCACAAGATGGATCCAGAATATCATAATACGTTTGTTTTTGTACTTCAAAAGGCTAAATATGATGTTATTTGAGCTAAATAATTATTTATGTTTGTGCCTTCTGTTCTTCATGTAAAGCCTTCTTATATATGCCTAACATTATTTCTTTCTGTAATAATATATAAGAACATATCGTATGCATAAAGACTAATAGCATGGCATCAATTCTAGAAATACTTTCTTACATATTTCTTTAGCATATCATGGGATCATGAAAACGTTCTTCACGATCTTCTACATTGATTATATGACTTTCATAAAAAATTAATACTTATTTACGATTTACTTATTCATCAAGTCCTCTGGACTTACTTTAGTTACATCTTCCTGATTTAAGTACTGAAGTACATAGAATGCAAGGGACCTACTTGACACAACTCAGTAAGGGTTTTATCTAATTAAGCATAAATATTCTGCACCAATAGTAAAATTTGCCCTACATGCCTTCTTCCACTGAGCCCCTTCATTTACTTTCTGTTTAGCAATCCTCCCATAAACGTCTTGGGACTTCAACATATGAAAATCGTATTGCTGTTTAAAAACTTCAATTGGCGTATTGTTTTAGGATAAACATTTTATGTAATTCTAAGGACTTTAAGAGTGAATTTTACTATTTATTGTAGAAGTATTAAGTTTCCATTGACATAATCGTGAATGTAAAATAAATTATTTTAATGTCGAAAATGCTTGCGATGACCTATGGTGGAACAGGTATTTTAAACCGGTCTCCTTGGTCCTTTTAGTAAACATCGTCACATATTGTATCTTTAAATAAACTTAGAGGTCGAACCACTGCCTCATTTACTATAGGTCATATTACTAAATTTATTATTTCACGATTATGATTAATATAAATCCTATTAATTATATATTGGATAATAATTGTCAACTAAATAATTAAAAATATTTTTATGGCCGTGATGAAACCTTTATTACTCCACCTAAGTTTTTAATTACTATAATAAAAAACAATTGAGAAATATATTTAATATTACAGTAACATTATTTTATGTTTTTTCTTTTTGTTCATGGCAAGATATTACTTTTTGGTTTTTATTTATTTTTTAACTACTTATTTAAATTCCATATGATTTTTATTATGGATCTTGGCCAGATATATGTCCTATTATTACTGTACACATTTGCTATTTCTAAGAGTCCAAGAATAATATAAAAGAATTTATTGTGAATTTATTTATTATTCTATGTACGTTTATTGATATTGATGTGAAAATTGTTGACTGGATATATCTTAGAAGAGTTTAAAATGGGCATGGGGTGAAGTACACAAAACTGGTCAGACTTATTTTATTTGTGCCTACGTTTTGGCCTAATTTTTAGACCATCATCATGGTCTAAATAATAAGTATTTAATATGATATCTAAATAATAAAAAATAATAATTATAAACAATGCAGTACCATAGAATATACAGCAGATTATGTTGACGGAAATGATAATAATGATAAGAAATACAACTATAATAAGATAAATTTTGTTATAATCGATGTGAAATAATAATAATTAAATGTTATTTTGTTAAATTAATTTACTGCACCCCCTGACCATTTTACACTCTTCTGGTTATATCAAAAATTGTATTAATTATTATTTTATTATTTATAAGATGATTATTGTTACTATATATACAATTGCATAAAACAAAGACTATAACTTTAGTGAATTCAAAACGGCACCTTTGCACTTTTGCTCACTCACATTCAGTTTCACTTTTTGTCAAGAAGTAACATTCCTTTCACTTTCTGTTTATGCTTTCTATTTTTTTCATCCGTCCCCAATTTCTCGATTTCCCCTTTTCAGTTTTTACCGCTTTAAAGGACAGTTACGCAAAACAATATTTTAAAATTTCTAGTCCTTATCAATTTTGAATATTTTTTTTTTGTACTTGTTATCTTTTCAGCGTTCTTAATACGTAAATATTTTTAATTTGACGTTTAATTTAATTTTAACAAAAAAAAATACGTTATTTTCACATCCTTTTACATAATATTAGGGTTTTAGTTTGTACTTGTGCTGTAAAATTATATTGAAATTATTACAAAAATATGTTGAATCGAAATAACAAAGAAATAAAATCGATTTGGCGAATATATATATACTTGTGTTCACATATGATAACGTGCCTTCTTATCAAATCTTTAAAAAACAACTGCACGCGCTACTGAATTTTATATTTTTATTAAACTCTCTTAAAAAATATGAGATAACTTGAATTTGTTAAATAATCATTTAAGCTATTTTGTTCATTGCTTTGTTTCTAGCATTCAATTGTATTATATTTATGTTTTATATATATAAATATATTTCTCATATATTTTCATTATATTTTTATATATTTGTATTTTGCTTCATTGTCAGTTTTATAATAATTCATTATAATAATAATAATTATAAATAATATGGAATTATAGATAAATGGGATACAATTTTTCATTGGACATGATATGTTAAATCCTACATACTATAAACAAAAAGAGTAATAGTAGGAATCCTGCTAAAATTACTCATTACTTAATCTAGAATATTTGTGCAGTGAACTTATCTATTATTTTTAGGTATTTTGTTTTGTTCAGCGATATATATTAATTTAACTATACTTGATGCGGTACATGCAGATTTTAATTTTAATTTTACTTAGTTTTTGTTCCATCGTTTATAGTTTATTTGGCGTTCTAGGAAGGTTTCCTTATCAGATACATATATGTATGTTTTCACACCAAAGACTTATATATTATATTAGCTTTAGCCTCCAAAAATAAATGTTACTATTAAATATAATTATTGTACAATGCAGATAATTCATTTTTCACAATACTAAAACTAAACGGAATATGTGAGGTCACTAACTAAGGATCTAAGAAGACGACTAATGTAAAATACCTAATTAGCTTTCTTAATTAATTAAACATCTATGAAATTAATTCAAACCCATACTTTTGGTCGAATATTAGCACACCACTTCTGAACTCCACCAAAGGCATTTGAAAAAAGTTTTTCTTGGCTATTAGTAGTATCAAGGAGTTAAAAAAAATGTTGCATATAGTATAAAGTTGTTTAGAATATGGCCCAACGAACAGTAGTTCGAGAAATTTTGTTATGAATGATAAGAAATTATATGGCAGGATCCGTTAGTAATGACCCTCAAGGTCGCCTACGCTCTTAGCATTCGCCAGCGTGTGACGTCATCTAACATTTAGCACCCACGCACAGTTGCCTTCGTTGTCAGATTTATTCAACTTACACAATGCTTAATTTAATTAAGCTCCCTTAGTAGGAAGTGGTACATAAGAACAGAATAGAAAAGGTCATTACTCTGGGACAATGCTCCTTAAAAATAACAAAGTTGGATTATAAAAAACAACGTTTATAGCCAAAGACATAATAAACAAATAAATTAATTAAATAAACTAAAATAAACAAATAAATCCTGAGAAATATAAGAACAATACAAAACATAAAAATATTTCTAGAATTACTAATCTTTCTGATATAATTAGAAATTAAATTACTAGAAGCTCTTCACAGATTATATCATTCACAGTTTTAAAATATAATGCATAATTTTGGTTCAAATTCCTAAGCTGACGTTGGTATCTTACTTGAAGCTCTTAATAGACCTTGGTAAAAATAAAATAAATTAAAAATATAATTATTATCTAATTTTTTCTATATTTGGTATTTAAGGAATTTTAAGAATTTATAGTATGGCCTTCTAATGTCGACCATAAGAAAAGAATTGGTTTTGCTACCTCACTTGAAGCATCGAAGTTAATTTTAGTTGTTCTTTGTTTGTTCATTTAACGTCACTTTATGCTGCTATGGCTAATCGGACGATGCTACAGTGGGAGCTCTAAATTTTGCCTATCCAGGTTAAATTAGAATAGGGATTTTTAACGAGTACCTGACATCGTACTGGCTCGGGACCCTCATTTAACATCCCTTCCGAAGGACGACGTAACTAAGGATTTTTTACACCCATAAAAAATCCTAGGGCCATATATTTACTATAAATTAAATAAACAAGAATTAAAATATAGCCAAATTCATTTTTAAAAAATTTTTTTCTTGTATAATTTGCTACAATTCACAAAATAAAAATGCTGTACCGATAGACCAGTCTTAAATTAAAACAATTGTACGAATTTAAATATATCTGTGGAGAATCATAATTTACAATGAAAAAAAAATGTATAGAAAAACTTCCAACAAAGAGAAAAAAAATTAATAATAATGAAATAAACAAAAATTGAAATACATACAACTATACATTCTTAGTAACTTATACACATATATATACAACTATACATTCTTAGTAACTTATACACATATACATACAACAATATCAATGAAATGAAAGAAATTGGTATTCTACTATAAAAAAACGTTTAAAATTTGGTTTCTAATAGTGTAATATCATTGAAAATATCTTTAAAAATTCGGATATAAGTAACTAAAGTGATTGTAACTTGAAGCTTCAAGCAAAGTTTAGTATAAAACTACATATATTTAAAAACTAATTCTTTTTGAATTAATTATTTGGTAATTTTATTATATCGAAGGAAATAATAAAGTAAGGAGTGTTTGCACTTATATAGATATAACAAAAAAATACATTAGTTGAAACTGTCAGCTGCATTTTTCCTCCTGACAGATTGTAAGAAAGAATTGTTGAAAATAGGAATTGTGCTAAAATCACTTATTTTGATTGTTTATTCAAAAATCGTACCTTTTGTTTTATGTATTTTTTAAATGCAATATGTGCTAATTTTATAACACTTAATGCTGTGAAAGTAGATTTTAATTTTATTAGTGATCACTTTTTGAACCGCTTTTCTATAGCTTACAGGCGTATTAGAAAGGTTTTCACAATAAAGATATAAAAATGTATATATCTTTATTGTGAAAATCTTATATGTATATATATACACACACATATATATATAGTGTGCGTGTGTGTGAATACATTTTCACAGCTACCGCAGTAAGTACTGTGAGCTATTATTATCTTTATTTATTTTAGAATACCTTTGTCTCAGTTCGTGAAAGACAAGGAACAGATTCGCACTAGCCTATAATTTAGTTCCTACGAAACGATTTCCCCGCGTGAATTACTTCTTCGAAGCATGAAATCTTACCGAGAATTCTCAACACCTTGTACCTCACCATCGTTGAAACTATTTCGAAGTCAATGTCGATTCTGAGTAATGTTCAACCAACAAATAAAGTGGCGATTACTCCTTTTGTCTCGAGTTGTCTGGTTCAATGCTCCTAATACTTGTATTTTTTTTTTTTATGTTTCTAACATTGTATTATTATTTTTTATTACAAGCCAAACCAGTTCAACAACAGGAATTATTACTTATTAAATTAAAAAATCTTCGCCGGATCAGGAATCACTATTGTTAATCAGTAGAACTACTGAATTGAACATATCTAATGTAAATAAAATCAATAAAAACTTAAATTTACAAAGATTACTATAATATTTTTTTATATTATATTTGATTTCTAGTTAATTTCTATTTTAAAAAGCTGAATTGTCTGAAAGTTTATGATTAGTGTTAATAAATTTAGATTATTGACACCCATAAAATGAATAGTTAAAAACAAATGTGTCTTGTCTAATTTGCGATATTATAATATAATTTCAATAACGAGACTAAGTTAAACTGTATATCGCTGATCAGCAAACCGGAGTTATTTTCCTTCTGATTTTTTTTTATATAGCTTTTCAGCGATCTCGCTCTATAAATGATAAGAATTGGTGCCATCAGCACTAGTATACATATATGCGTCGAATTCTTCTTCGATATAGATTTTTCGGATTTTTATTTAAGTCAGCTATAAAGGAATCTTGGAACACAGCTATAAATAAAAAATCATTTATTATGTGTTTAATGTCCTTATAAAATTTCTTAATCATATCATTTTCATGCTTTACCTTTCTTTACTTTTACAGTGTTCCTATCAATGTTAACTAATAACAATCTAATTAGTAGGCATTCTCTATTTTATTATTTTTAAGGAATTTACAAGAAACCTTGCAATTGGGTTTATTACTAGATGGGCCTATTGGTTAGCATAACAACATACCATACCCATAATCGCAGGTTCACAACCCGACAGGTGGCCTAAGGTTTTTTTTTATGGCGTCCTTCGGAGGGGACTTAAAAACGTGGCTCCCGAACCCGTACGATGTCAGCTACTCCTTAAAGATCCCTATCCTAATTAAACCTAGACAGGCATAATTTAGAGCTCCCCCTGTAGCATCGTCCGATTAGCCATAGCAGCACAAAGTGACGTTAAATGAATAAACAAACAAGTAGGATAGATAATAGAATCATGAATACAAGGGCGAAGAAGATTCGGATCCTGGCGCAGTTGTGTGCAGGGATCCCCCACTTCTGTTGTGTGGGCGTGCTTCTTTCCTAATCGTTGCTCTTCAATGACACAATGTACACGTGTCATCCTGAGGAAACTCTTAAATATGTTATCAGAGTACTCAAACTGTATAAATTAACAAAATTAAACGTTTATAAAACAATAGCTGAGACAACAGATCGTTCATTAATAACTGCATGCGCCAAGTATTAACACAAACACACACACACGCACATATATAACGGATATTTTTCCGATTTTATTATTATTTTACAAATTTCTATTGTAAAATTATTTATTATTTGTGTTTCTACAATTTCTGAATCATATCGTCCTCATGTTAACGACGTCCCTATCAATGTTAAGGTATTAGTGTAAAATTTACTAATGACATAATTAGTTGAAATTCTACAATTTTTTTATTTTTAGAATTCACAAGTTACCTTGAATGTTACTGTTATTCTTTCGGATATTTCGAATAAAATTTGTCGTCAGTGAGGAAACTGGGAAATGTATTATTTTATTTTTACGTGCAGTTCCATGCTTTTAGGTTTACATACAGTTACTTATTTACTAGGTAGATTTAGATGCATATTTGTATTTAACGGTTTTCTTATAATAAAAATATTTGATTACCTAATGCACCCATTAAATGATTCTTCTTTTTTTTTTCAATAATTCAAGCATGCAGATGTATTAATAATGATAAATTAAAACAAGGAAAGCCTATAAAGCACAACAGTAAACTTTTACATTCTATTTAATATTGTTTTATTTGCACATTTACAGATTCGGTGTTATATTATTTCAAAATTGTAACATAAAAACGTATATACAATACTGTATTTTTTTAGAAATGAATTAAATAATAATTTAAGAGAGAAAAGTATCAATAGTGAAAAAATGACCTTATATCCACATTATGTAGACATAAGATCTAAATAAATGTTTCACATTTCGTTGTGATTCTAAAATAGAGGATGCAAAATAATGTACACACCACGCGTATCTCAAAAACCTCTTGAAGCGTTTTGTCTCCCCAATGCAACGAATTGTTAACAGTAATATCTGCTAATCTAAAATATTTTAGCTCCTTATTTGATAAAGTTTAGTAGTCGGCTTCCGGGCACTCTAGATCATCACGAAAAAAAATAATAAACGAAACAGTCACTCAGTCTTCCAAATATTAAGATTAAGGCGAAAGAGAAAACGTTGGCCAGGTGTCCAAAGCTTTGTGGTAAAAATAACCAACGTTGTTTTCTTAATTTCCGGGTTCACGTTTTATCATTGAGGCCTTTAATCTTTGTTGCTATCGTTAAAAATAGGCTAAAGGCACATTATTCTTTGATCAATCACGATGTCCACAAAAGACTTGTCGGAGTTATTGCTTAGTTGTGTTCAATTATTCAGTTTGCACACGATGAAATCGTTTCAATAAAATAAAATACACATATCGGAGTTTTACTAGCTTTTCCCCTTGTTTATTAGTTTGAATATAATTTATTTATGTACTTATGAGTTTAAAAATATGTGGATACCTTGGAGAGAATATCTGCAGCCTCAAGTGGTTAAGTCGAATCTTGTCCAAAATGAGTTGATTTTTACTTAAAGAAACAGAATTGAGACATTCTTTCCAGTCCATAAGTTGTTAAGTCAGGCCTTTGCTATAAATAGAATTATCACTTATATTAAAACTCCATTTCAAGCTTAAGAGTTCGAGAATGATACGATCCCGCTCCCTTCAATACAATTAAATCATTTTGAATAACTTTTGACTTAACCACATATTCACATGGGCTGCAGATGTAGCTCCTTAAAAAAAACAACGCCATATCTCAAAATTGGCATTTATGAGTTAAGCATTTAGTAGAAATTGAATTGGCAGAAGCGACATATCTGATATTCCGTTCCAACATGTTTTTTTTTAACAATTTTATATTTTGAGTTGTATCATTTGGAATTTGATGTTTTATAGGAATAATGACATGAATTAAAATCAAAAGAGTTTTAAGCTTTTCAAGTTTTTTCTAATGGTTAATGAATGAATTTCAATAACATCATTATAATAGAAATGCTTTGCAATACCCATTTTTTTAAACTCACATAGAACTTTTAAGTATATTAAAATATGAAATTTGTGTTATGACTTAGATCTTTTTAAGAAGTGATATATACTCCAGTATATTGTTTTCAGTTTTCATAGCAAATGGCCGGATCCAACCCATTTCTGTTACACATCTTTCTTTACACGAAAACAACAGTTTTATTTTTGCGTACCACATTTATGTACTTCATTTATTATGGTTGAGTATTAGCTAATCCATATTATTGATATTTTTAAGTTCAATCATGTCCCTTCGAAATACCTAGGAAAAACGTAGTTAAAAATGATATGCGTTGAATTAAAGTGTTAACCATTACTTTATTCGCATGTTTCCGATATTTGCTATACATGCACCATTTTCCAAAACAGAAGCGTTGGTTTCACCATTATTAGGTCTATAACCTCCCAGAAGGGAATTCATCCGAGGAGAGTGAAAAACCATTTGGGGGGGGGGGGACAAATCGTTGCTAAACTACCCCCTATCAAATTACACCAGTGGCACGCCAACTCGCGGGTTTATGTATTGATAATGGCACGTAGTTCCGAAAAAATTGGTGTATTCTCGCATCAGTAGAACGAGAAAGAAAAATTGAGCCTACACTTCGGTTAAATAAATTAGTTTATTGCTAATGCATTCTCATCTTAAACATACAATTTTATCACCCCACATATAGTTTAAAGTTTAGAAGTTACATTATATTTATTTGTTTCTGTTACGTCATTTTTGATATCATAGGACATAATGCCATAGCGTTGGGTATAATCATAGATCGTAGAATAGTATGTTTGTTATATGACCTTGGTTCGTACCGCATTGAATGTTTCATGGATCATTTCCAAAAATAAAAAACTGAGCTTACCGTACTTAGAGGTTTCCATTTATTCATCCATATTTATTTTATTTTATTTTTTCAACATCACCATTATCATTCAGTTTGTCAATCACAAACTTTATATAACCCTGCTGGATAATAACAAATATATATTTAAAATATTTTTCTTCTATTAAAATATTTTAATGACAAAGAAACTGTAGTAGTGTCGTGGATATAGTCACTTTGTGTATGGGCATTAGCAGGCGTAACTTCGGATTCTTAAGAAATATATACACTTACTATACCATTATATAACATAATACTATAAATATTAGTATACCAATACTGATAAAATGCGGCAATGTCAAATTATTTTTAAAAATTGAAACATGAATTATTGGATTGGATTTTTTTTTTGGTTAATCATTCCACAGGTTGCCGCTTCGAATTGAACCACAACAAGTTTTCAATTCGTTTCCCTTTTAATAGTTTCCAAAATACAAGTTATCGTGAGCTTTAGTATAAAAATCTAATAAGAGTCTAATTATAGATAATGAGTAGATTTTAGTAATCATTTCATCAAGAAATAAATAAATGCTTGTATCTTTTCGAAGCATAGGATGATACAAGTTTGTTTGAATTTTCATTTCATGATGAAATGACTACAGAAATATCCACTTTTCACATTACATTCTGTTTTCCATACTAAAGCTCACGATAACTTATAAAGTGGGTACCCAAAATAAGTGGGTGGAATTTGGCGGTTGAGCGTGATCTAGGACAAATCACCTCCCTGTACAACCGTTGTCCAACTGAATCACAGACCCTTCATGGGTAGTAATGGTACAGGTTTTTATTTTTAAAAAGGAAACGAATCAACAGTTTAAACTTTTAGCTCAACTCTAAGCTACAGCCTGCGAAACTGATACCGGATTTTTTTTTTTAAACAAAAATCTACATTATAAGTGTTGCTTAAAGTTGAATGAGTGTAATTAGGGCCACGCTTCGGTAACATTTACGGTGACTGACTCAGGATGCCAACGGTGAATATCAATGAGAATCCCCCCTAGTACATTATACTATTCGCACTTCCGAATCTAGTGACTACCGTATCATTACGGCCGCTCAACATGAGCGGAAGGCGTGGGTAAGAGTGCCCAGGCACGCGTAAAAGCGATTCCGTGTACCCTCTACGTGTAAGAACCCAAGCGTCCATCCGCAGGTCCTTCTAGCGTCGTAAAACAAAGCAGGCAGTAGTTGGATTTCGCAAAGAGAAAACGATGCGTATGAGATGTGTGTTGGAATACGTTGGTTCCGCTAGACCCGCGGGCCACCAGCAATTATAAAGAGAGGCTTAGCTATAAAACAAGCAATGTGCCAATGCAGGATTGTAAAGGCATTATAACTGTGAAATATCCTTTCTTGTCCTTGTACGACCCGTCCAATGAGCTATTAACATTTGTCATACACCAAGTCACACAAAAATATTTTTAAAAGCAACATGGCCATACATCACAAGAGAAAAGTTTTTGATGCTTGCATCATTCCCTCTTTAACTTATGGATGCCAAACTTGGAGCCTAAATAATGATACATCTAAATCCCTAGCAATCACTCAGCGTGCAATGGAGCGAAGTATGTTAAGGAAAAGTAGAAGGGAAAAAATAAAGAAGACAGAACTACGGAAGCTGACTGGTACGCGCGATATTCTCAGGACAGTATCTGATCTTAAATGGCAGTGGGCTGGACACATTGCAAGAATGGCACCAACACATTGGGCTAAGGCAACAACGGATTGGTATCCAATACACCACACTAGGAGAAGAGGGAGACCAGCTACGAGGTGGCGGGACGACATACAAAACTTCATAGGAGTATTATGGCACCGTTCGGCTTGGAACAGACGTAGCTGGGGTAAATTGGGAGAGGCTTATGCCCAAAGAAGGGCCTTTTTTTCTTTTTAAAAAAAAAAAAACTTGTAAATAAAAACCATGTAAAAATTGTACATAGAAGAAAGAGGAAAAATAAAGCTTATTATTATTATTATTATTACACCAAGTCTCCTTTCTCCTCATTCCGTCATTAATCGACCAACTATCCCGTTTTTGCGTTATGTACCACCTACGAAAATATGAAATCCTGTGTTTACAACGTAAAAAAACACACCTTCAACACTACAATCCATGAATGGTCTTGGGATCAGTACATAGTAGAGACTGTACTGTTTCTAAGATAAAGATAAGGTTGTATAGGGAGGTTATTTGCTCGAGATGACGTCAAAACACCTGGTCTTTTCCCTTGTTAAGAGTACTGCCTTATACAGTCTGAGGTGATAAAGCCCAGGAGGTTCTGCAGATCGTAAAGTGCTCATCTGTTAACAGAGTTCTTCTGTTAACAGAGTAAAATAATGTTATTGTCGCTGGATTTGAACTCGGGACAATTAATACTGCAAATCTGTGCTCGATACCCCGGTCATTTGTAATAACTGTGAAATATTGGCTTTCTTTTTTCCCCCTTTTAACAGTTTGTAGATGCTAGATGAGCCCGAGAAGGTCTGCAGATCTCACAGGTTCTATCCTCGACTGTTAACAGATTAAATAATTTATTTAGCACAGATCTATATTGTGAAATATCCGTCACACCACCTACGAAAATGTGAAACGATTTTCCTCTATTTAAAATAGCCTTTTTTTAATCATAAGGACCGTGTAAATACGAGAATAGACCTCGCCTAAAAATTAGAAGGACGCTAAGCACGCTCTGACATTGTGAATAGAGAGTGCGAGAAAGTGATCGAACGTTTCCGAATAATGCGGTTCTCCTTGTTGGCAGTTGTTTGTCGGGCGGTGGCAGTCCTAGGCTTAGGGCTCTGTTCCAAGGGCTTCCCTTGAAACCCTTCAAACCTAGAGAACTGGAACTACTTCCACAGCTGTAAGTAATATTTTTTTTTAGGGGGAAGAATGTGGTCCGGGTGGAGATCAAAGAAAGAATTTCCTAAATAGAGTTGAACTATTTATTTCGAAAGCATACGTTTCGACCCGCATTACACCTCTTCTTCAGGGCTAGATACAAATATATGCTACAAACAAATTAAAATGATTCATAAAAATTGTGAAGAATACAAATAGATAAAATACATTATAGAAATAGTAATATTGAAGAAAGCCAGATTCAAATGTGGGGATGATTTAAATTATGGAATAAATTATAGGTATGTAAATATATAAAACTTGAAAAAACATCAAGCAGGCTTTAGGAATTTATTTTAGCAGGCTATTCTACTGTAGGCCATATTTTTGTGATCAAAGAACTTATTAAAATAGCGAATTATTATGATCTGTCAGTATGTCTTCTTTTTCTAGATTAAGAAAAAGCATTTGATTCTTTAAAAACCGATTGCATTATTAATATGTTGAAGAAGAGGAATATCAGTCCAAGAATGTGCAAGATGTTGGAAGACATGTATTCAAGATCCAACGCCGAATATAAATTAGGGAACAGAAAAGTAAAAATAAAAATTTGCAAAGGGGTACGACAAGGTGATATATAAAGGTTTATATATAAGGTCAACTATTACTATTCAAAATAAGTTTTTATATTTGTTGACATTTTTCACTTTAATACAAGAAGTAATTGAAAATCGTTAAGTTGAGAAATAGTATACTCGTATATGGTTTACTGAGAGCACTATTCCCACTTAGGAATTTAATAGCTCTTATTGACTAATCATTTCCTACATTAGAATCGATTTTAATCCAGTTTTGAGAACATATGGAAAAACAATTGTAGACGCCAGCTCATGCCATGATTTAGCTAGCAGTCTTTTTGTGTGTGAAGGTTTCTTTTATTTTATTTTTATTATTTTATTGCTTTTAGTTCTTTAGTCCCCAGATTTGACTTAATCTGTTAACAAACAGCTACGAAATGGGCTTTGTAGGATCTAGAGACCTTCTGTGGCTCACCCAGTCTCTATAAAGTGTGTCCTCTTAATTTGGAAGAAAACCGGACGTGATCTCGGCCAAATCACTTCTCTTCACAACTGTTGCTGGAGACAGTACTGCCTCTTCCACTCACTGAACCCAAAACTCTTCATGAGTTGTAGTGGTACACGTTTTTTTTCTCGTTATAATTGGACTTGGTTCAGTTTTGATTCAACTTAAGTGGTGGAAAACCAATTATTTTGTTTCAATTAGTCAAATAATAATTAATAAACTGATTAAGGAAGCAACAGTTTCATGCCTGTGATGGAAGTTTCCTATTGTACTCCCGGTGACTCCATCTCCCCTCTACGTCACGGCCCACTCGCAACCCCTCCTCTGTTCCTCTTCGTCATCGCGTGGCAATCGATTCGCGCAACAGTTCTGCGTACCATTGAGAGCGCAGGTGGCGTAACCTTGGGAGATTACATTGCGTCTTGACGTAATGTGATAATAATGACAGCTGGCTCAAATGAGGAAAATGTTTAAACCCTCTATTAGGACGTAATGGGTTTTATTAAACTGCACAATTGCTGGATGTTCGCGAAATTGCTTCCATCGTTTCAGGAAGGAGGGAGGGTTACATAGCTAAGTTAATCATTATTAACCTTTTTATATTTGTGCAACATGTTGAATACTATCCTGAATCGGATTTTAAAGGATCCACAATATTGAATCTTAGTCGGTTGAAATAATATCAAAATGTATATATTCCACTTTGGTATCAAGCAGCAGGGGAACCGGATAAAAGTAAACAATATCTGCGCAAACAATTTAAAACCCCGTATTTTAAAAAGGTTATCAACCTGCTAAAGTATATGATAACCCTGCAAAAGAAATCCCAAATTTTACTCAGTAGTAATATTTTGGGTAAATGGTCATAAATAAATACTATGAACAATGGCAATTACAATGTGAACGATTTTCTTTAAAATGATTCTATAAGTAACAAAGACATTTTAATAGTTCAAAGTTATCGAAAAATTGACTCTGCTGAACAAATACAAAAATTATAAAAATGTGACTTGATGTCCTTTAATGCGTGTTGTGAACATATTTACACGGTTATGAAGTCCTCATAGCAATGACAAAGGACACCGATCTAAGTACCTACGCAATTTTATACTTTCATTTAAAGTTATATTGTTTTACTGAGTAAACTTCCGGTGAGGAACAAATTGTGATACAGTTTTGTTTTATTTTGCTTAAATTTGATTTATTTTATTATGAAAAAAATATGGCAAAACATCATTGATGTAAGTCAAAATAGTACAAGAAAATTTATATACGTATTATTTTAATAAGCACTTAAAAATGTTTGTCCTAAATATCTATTTAATAATACTTTTCCATTGTATGGTTTCGATGCCACTGTAGGTTCGATACACCTTGCAACGGATCTTCCGAAGTTCGTTGATCTTTCAGAGGAATAACCTATGTTCATTTCGGAATATCGATTGTGAATAATTGATTTCTATGCATTATCGACAGCCCAAAGTTTTGTTTAATTGCTTACATTGAAATGTTTAATTATACTTCAATATATGATTATTGACAATATGCTGTAGATTTTAATTACTCAACGCTCATAAGCTATGCTATTCGGATACCCTTCGCTAATTTCTGATAATATTCCAATATCGATACATCGAACTACTGCTGGCAAAACCAGAACATTGGAACTTGCTGTTTCCGTGAGCATTGACTCCTTAATCAGTTGGCGCAAGAGAGGCACGTTTTCTCGGGGTTACTGACCCTCCTTCAAGCCATCAACTTCTTCCGTTTTTCGTCCTACCGGATTTTCCCGTTCCAATCTCCAATCTGCTCGTCTTCAGTTTCAGTACCGCTATTCAGGGACGACGATTGGCTCCGTGAATAAGGAAGTAGCAGGGGGAAAATCGATAGAATATGAGGAAACTATACCATCTAACATAGGAATATATGTATTATATCTATGTATATTTATTTATATTTAATTTGCTACAAATATTATTTTTGATCATCTTATGATTCCGTATAATTATTATCCCTCACCTGATTCCTTAGTATCCCAACAATTTCACAAATTTTAAATTGCATATGAATCCTTGTCAGCCTTGACAGAGGAAGCAGTGTTGATGAGCTACAAGATGACGACGTGAGGACAGATTGTAGCTTTGAATCGATAAGTGAGGGGCGCTAGAAGTGCACTGTTGCTACGCGGGCAAGCGAGGCAAGTTACTTAGCTACATGGAAAAAGTTAGAACGAAGCATTAAGCTGCATAATTTTATATTATAATGTTTACATAATTTTTACGTACAATTCTTCATACATTATATGATAATCTTTGCCAGCTAACGTTAGTAACCTACCGCAACTGAAATTAAATCTTTTAAATTCTAATATTTTAACGATAATGGCTATCTTAGTGATATATTATAATTTAAGGTCTATCAATTCGAAGGTCGCTGAATCAAATCCAGTTGTAGCAGATGCATTATTTAATCTTTCAACAGCCACTGATGGACCCTGTGGGGCCTTCATAGCCTCCCTGGGCTTACTCAGCCTCTATAAAGTGGTATCCTTAATTGGGGAAAAACGGTTGGGCGTGATCTCGAACAACTGACATTAAAGCACATCAGTTGTTAGAAACAGTACATTGCCTACAATATATACTGAACCCAAGACCCCTCGTGAGTTGTAGTGGCGCCATTTTTTTTTTTAAATCAACTTTCCGACTTTTTTGGGCAACAATTGAAAACTTGGTGGATAAATTTGACATGTTTAAAAAATGTCAGTATAATTTAACGACTTCTGGCATAGTGAAACTTATATTTTATACATTGAAAATAATAAGTTTAAAAAAAATAATATAACACAAATCTGTTGTTGCAAAAATGAATAATATACATTTAAGTTCTTCACAAAGTAGGCTTATGAAATATAAAGACCTCTTTATTCCTATGCTATGGTGTTTTCTTAACAGGACTGTTTCAAATGAACCTTAATAACAATAAGAAATACTAAAATTGAAATATATTCGTAAAAATTAAAACATATTGATTGCTTCATCTACGGAACCTAGGATTTATAAATTATGTTTTTATCTGGCCTTACAATCTATTTCATCACTAAATTTGTGTTCTTTTCACCTTATTTTTTTTTTTTAAAGAGATAGGGAAGCTTTTAGAGTAAGGCGATAGGAAGGGATTTGTTTCATTTTAGGCTGGTTTCTAACCCTGAGAAAGGTTTTGAAACTAATCTTGCCATGACTTTCAATGTCACGCAACTACAAGAGTTCCATATTTAATTTTTATTCTCTCCTTTTAGAATGATATTTAGTTCAAATCGAAAAAAAATATATAGAGAATCTTGTGTTTATTGAATTAATAGTATTATTTATAAACTAGTTTTCGAATCTCACAGATATTTTTTTATCAATACAATATATGGATCTCTTTTTTAAACTATGGATCTGAACAGATTAGATATTGCAAAAGTATGCAAACGCTTTTTGAAATTGATAAATTTAGTTTTGTAATTAAGAATGAGCAATAATTACATTTTTTAACCCAGCTATTTAGAAATCGTTTATATCAGGTTTTATTTTGTTATAAATCTTTCTGTTGAAACCTTTAAAAGTTTAACCGTTCTAACATTAACTCTAACAATGTCCAAATGACTGGTGTATATTATCATAGCCATTAACATAAAGAAATTAGCAAGAATTAAATTTTTTTCCAGAAAACGACGCGGCATTGGAACCAAGTCACGGACAACAGAGAGTATGTTGACATTACGGCATTCCGTGATATAAATGGCGAAGTAAGTAATAATTTAAATATTTAAAATATAAAATAATTAAAATTATCGTGTGTGTGTTCATACACTTGAATTATAACAGGAAAAGACGTTTAAAAGAAACTATTTTGTTTTTTAAACTAATTTCTTTTTAATATAAAAATTATTGCTTAAAACAAAAAAAAATTGTTTTTATTTTTTTTCCTTATTTTTTTATTGCTTTAATCTTTAACGTAGATGAATATTTTAAAGTGTAACAATTGGAATATTTTCTTTTCACAACCTGTCTTAAATAAAAAAAATCATTTATTCTTAAATACTTTTTTAAAGATCGTCCAATAATTTAGAAATTTGATCTGTTATCTAGAGTCCATTAATTATTTTGAGCCATAAACATTTTTTTTTGTTTTTTTAATGCACTAATTTCTATTAAAAAAATATATTTTTCTTTATTCCATTATTTCCATGTAAGTGGTAATCTACTCTTTATTACGTTTTTTAAGCCAATTTCCCACTAAAAAGGATAGTTTATTTTTATATCAAAAATATGTATTTCTATGCATATTATACTTCCAAACTACTTTTTTCAATGGAACACTATATTTTTTTTAAATCTCTTTTTATTTTTTATCGTTATGAATAAAATTTTGTGTGTGAGTTTAACATATAAATCTCAGTATCTTGAAAATATAGATGAAAACAATGTTGCATGTATGTAAATGTCCGCCTTCAGCGGACTCAGCCCATTGTAACACCTTAAAATACCGAAAGGTAACAGAAGGCTTTTGTTTATATAGAAGCATTTGCAGGTATTTATTTGTAAATTGTATATATATTGTGAATAAAATCTTAGAGGATGTGAAAAAAAAGTGTATGTAAAATCACAACAATTTGGGGTCATTTTTGACTAAAACACGATTTATTTTACTGATCATTTAATGAAATAAACATAAAATACTGTGAATCCTGAAAATAACTATTCATATGTCAGTACAAAATTAGCTAATAATAAATTGTATGTAGCATTTATTATGAGATGACTCATTCTGAAACAACTATAAAATAAATTTAAATTAATTCAATAAACAAAGTAATGTTTTTCAAACTTACATTTGTCATTTTAGTGCCTGATTTTATTTTATTTTTTATGTTTTAATGTTTGAAGCCGATTAATTGATAATAAATAAATCCATAAATGATGTTATTTTCCGATTAACTATACTGGAATTGGAACAAAATTTACCTGGAACTCACTCACATAGTATCAGTGTTGAAAAATACGGACGCTGGGGCGTAAGCCAGGATTCTTAAAATCGATGCTCACTGTTTTGTTTATTCACAAAAGAACAATAAGTCCGACGTAAACAATAGAAGGAAAGGATACAATAGAATTGTAGCGGGGGGTGAAATTGTATCTCTCCTTATCTCCAGAAAGGCAAGGAACGATAGGGCATAGCACGAATTATCTCAAGTTCTATTCTCAGATATCCACAATATCGTAAATTAATTACATTAACTTGTACTAACATACACTTTCCCGTATTGCCTACATATGTAAAGGAAAGAAGAAAAAAAATGTTTAACAGTTGTACTTATATATGCAATTCTACGGTATCGACATACCAACGTATCACCAGTCTGATTAGAATAATCTTGTGATATGTTGAACAGTTTGTACCATTTTTTTTCATTCAATCCCAGTTATATTAATTTTCTGAATAGTTGAGTTTTTTAATTTATTATTTACTCTACCGGTCGCATTTGGTCATCTTTCATTACACTTTTCCTATTCAAGTTATCAATATTTTAGTAATTAGTATAGCAACTATGCTAGTATTGCAACTATTGTTCCCTTGTTATAATATAAATCACATGAAATTTATTATTGAACAAGATCCTTACGTTAATTGCGGTAATATACGGAAATTAATGAATATGTGTACATTGCAGTGTTTATCTAATATTGACATCCTGCTTCACCTTTTTATAATAAAATAATTAATTTTACAATTAATATTGTGTACCTTTTTTTCAATAAATCCATATTTCAAGTACATACAACTCCTAAAAATGAATGAACAACGTTTTTATTCAGGTAAAATAAACCTATTAAATAAGTTTAATTCATGAAGAAGTATATCATAATTAGTAATTTTGTCCCTTAATAAAAATATTAATCCTACAACTCATCTGATAACAGTAAAGATTATTCCATTAAGGCTCTATCGCCTTCGGACTTTTTTCATACTTTATTAAATTTTTATAGGTTTATAATTATATTTTATTATATTTTTATTACAGTAGATGGGATAGGGGCTTCAGAATGGGCAATGAGAGTGCCCTGGCTTCCTTGCCCTGGGACATTGCTCCCTTCAAGGTCGCCCCGTGTCAGCAACCTTCGGCCCTCCAACAAACTTAACAATATTTTTTTTATTTATTTGGAGTTACCCCCTTTTATTTGGGAGTTTAAAATAGAAATATATTATAATAATATAATTAAATACAACTCCATTTTGTGAATAAACATAATTTTATATTTTTAATCAATTACCAATGAGTATTATTTTGATATCAGTATAAATTTGTTATTAGAAATTTATTTCGTCAAAAATATTTCAAATGTGTCGATTTTAAAAGTAAATATTTAGCAATAACATAAAATGGAGTTGTTTCACTTTCAAAATCAACTCCTCAAATATGTAATGGCATGAGATAAAGGCAGATAGAGAATCTGGCCACTGGTAGAATTTATCCTTAAAAATTCCTTAAAATGGGAAGAAACAAGTTATCGACGGTGTCCTTGTTGCATATTTGTCAAAAATATCTGTCCTTGAAATATATCACTTTTCATTTAATTCTAAAACTTGTAAACCTTTCATTTTTAATTATTCATTTTTAATTAACGCCAGGTGTTATGTTTCCTTGATTTTTAATTTTGAAACTAGTATCACTTTATAGTCTGATTAAATGTTATTTATTTAATGTAATATTTACATTTCTTTATAGATCCGTAAGCTCCTCAGGATTATTGAGAAATTTGATGATGCGCAGTATTAATACCCCCTCCCAAAATTTTGTTAAGTCGTGTTTATTATCTATTCCTACTTATTTTCATAAATGTTGATTTTTTTATTTATTTATTAACACTGGAAGCCTAACTGTTTTTTTTTTTATTTTGTTTTTTAAATATTTCGTTTAGTCGTTGTCAGTTCTATCTTATGTTTATTTTAAACTCACAATCGAATACCACTACTAAATAATGTTTATTACTGAGAAATCATATTTATACAAATTCTGTGTTACTAATACATACTGTGGTTATTATTACAAATGAAACTTTTACGATGTTACAATAAATAAGCGGTATTTATAATTCAACTCAACATGTTAACTTAAATGAAAATTTGTCATGTTTTAAATCATTTAAAAAAATTTTAATTATCCATTGTTCTTATAATTTTCTTTCCTAATGTAACATTCATTCCAAAGTGCTTAGTTATAATTTTTTTAAATATAAAGTTATAAAGTTTTTTTCATGGATTAGGAAAACAGTGAACAAGAGTTTCTGTGCTTAAGATCCCGGGGTCCGTGATAAATTGTTTAAGCTGTTGACTGCCATGGACCATGTGGGATCTGCAGATCCTCCTGGGGCTCACCCAGCCTCTTAACTTAGGTACCCTAATTTAGGAGGAACATCTGGAATAGGGAAACATCAACTCCCTTTACAGCCTTTGTCTTAGAAACAGTACAGTCTCCACCATGTTCTGAATCCAAGACCCTTCAAAAGTTATAGTTATACAGTTTTTTTCTTTGTAACTTATTAAGTTTTCTAAAAATAGTTATGATTTTACTTATTTTTATTTATTGGATTTTTCTAGTATGGTACAAATTTAGGTTAGCGGAGTGTAGTGAATCTTTAGCTTAGGTTTATTTTTTCAGGGTTAAAAATGATAGAGCGTATGTTCCTATGGTTTTACTATCTGTAATGTAACTACTTCACCATTGTTTAATTGCAACCTACTCGTAAGGAATAAATTACACGAGGGCTTCCCTGTATGCTTGACAGCTTACAGCCGACTGAGGCTATCGTGAAGTAGGTTCTATTGTCCTTCTGTTTGAATCGTGGAGTGAAGAAAGGCTCCTTATAAAGAGCTCTGTGGATAATTAGCAGAAGTAAACAGGCCGACAATCGGAAGTCTTCAAGTTGGTCGTGTCTTCGGCGGACAAAGGAGTTACGGATGTCAGCGCTCTTAAGAGGAACTCTCCTTCTTCTGGAGTTCTTGTCTCGAAGGCAGTTAAGAAAGTCGGGTCTGCAGTTTATGAGGCAGGGTATTTATGAAGGAGAGTAATTAAAAATGATTTATTTACAGCATTTAATTATTATTCATTACTAAATTTGATTAGACGACTTCCATATATCGCTCCTTCAAAAGAGCAATTTAATAAATCAAAAAATATAATTTCTTAATAGAGCTATTTGAGTTCCATGTCAGTTTAAAAAAAATGAAAATAGTAAAGAGCTAAGCTTTTCTATTGTTATGAAGGTACTGAAACTCTTTTATTAACTATTGTAAATGCTTGAAACTTTTTTTATTTTAAGTTTATATCATTATTCCGATTAAATATCAAGTTGAAACACGATACAACTCAAAATATGACTTTATTTAAAACAAAAAAAGACTTGTTGGAAATAGAACATCAGATATTTCGTTCCTGATAATAACCTTCAAACAATTGCTATGGAACGGTTAACTAAAAAATGCCAATTATTGTGCTACATCTTTGTTCTTTTAAAATGCGCGATATATGAAAATTAACGATCAGGCCATGAGACTTTTGCGTTCATTTTACTTTACATTACTATGCTCATAATAAAAAAAATGCTTTTAAGGCAACGGTTGTGCATGGTTTTTGTACCCCTAATTATAGAGGCTGGGTGAGCCTGTAGAATCCACAGGGTTCATTTTCAGCAACTCGATACTGTATACTCTGAACTACCCGGCTCCTCAATTAATTAAAAAAAAACATGTACCACTACAATCCATGAAGGGTTTTGTGTTCAGTTAGAGGTAGAGACTGTACTTTTTCTTAGACAACGGTTGTGGAGGGGAGTACTTTGTCCTAGATCACCCATATAATAAGCCTCATCGTAATTATATTTAATATAATTAATAATACACAAATTAAAAAATGTTAACTATATAATTAAAAAAATAAAATAATTTTTCATATTCTGTGATTACTATAACTATATATATTTCACTATGGCTTGCCCTATCGTTGTCTTTCGAGAGATAAGCCTGAGATAAAAGGCCACTTTCTATTGTAGCATTGTATCCTATGGCCCTATTGTTTGCATTTCAGATTGAAGGAAATTATTTAATATTCAGAATATATGCCCCTACCAGAAAATTTACATTATTGTCTCATATAAATAGTCGCTATTGCCTTGTCTGAAAATGATCAAATGTATTCACCGAAACCTTAAATATTTTATTACTTTTCTTGTGAATTTTAACATTTTAAAATGGACATACATTTTTTTTTCTCAAAAATTATAAATTATCTCGTAAGATACGATATATTATGAATTTGTGGACTATTATTCTTAGCTTTTATTTTATTTTATTTATTTTTATTTAAATATTTGTTTAACGAAAACCTGTTTATTTATTAATATGGCAGATTGATTTGTCAAGAACTATTAATTAATTTCTTGCAAGATTCAAGTTGTCCAAGCTTTTCTCATAACCAGCTATATATATTAATTACAGATGATAATAATTTATTTAATCTGTGAAAAGCAACGAATGGACCCTGTAGGACCTTTAGATCCTCCTGGGGCTCACCCAGTCTTTTTGTGTTACCTTAATTGTATAGTTAATATGTATATATATTTTTCGTATACATCAGAATGCTATCAGAACATTTATATGAAAATAGTTGAAACAAGTTTTGATATATATTTTTTTTTAGAATTCGTTGCGATATTTATTAAACTTTAAACTTTCTTACCTCAAATTCCATTTTTTTCTTTTTATCTCACATGAAAGCTGTCGCTTCAATTTATCTGGAAACTGAACCGAGTAGACTGTGTGGGTTTTTCAGATATGCGTAAAATAAATTGTTAATTCTTTCACAGTAGATTTTATAGTTCAAGCAATAATTATTTTATTAAAAAATAACTCTAAAAGCATCTCATATTAACATAATTTATTAGAAACAATACATGATCTATTTATAATGTACATTTTATTTTATGTATGCAGTATTGTTTTTTAACTAAATAAATATCTTGTATTCTATATTAGCAAGCTATTGTAATTATATTGAAGTCGTCATAGTTTTATTTTTTTTGCATTTATTTGTTTTTCTTATCATATTGAAGTTTTTTTTTTGTTTTATAAAGTATAATTGTCAATCTTAAACTTTAAACTTTCTTATCTCAAATTCCATTTTTTTTCTCCTTATCTCGCATGAAAGCTGTCGCTTCAATTTATCTGGAAACTGAACCGAGTAGACTGTGTGGGTTTTTCGGATATACTTAAAATGAATTGTTAATTCTCTCACAGTAGTTCTTGTAGTTGAGTTGAATCACGTTGACGTATCACAGTTCAACTGCAATGACGTCAAATCTTGTATTCAACTTATCATTAGCTTCGTCAGTAACATCCCTGTTGCGGTTTACTTCAAAAATTTTTTTTATGAATCACAATTAATCACTCAAACATGGACGAAAATACTCGTAAATGAGTTCAAATTGTACCTGAAACGATTTAGGCGTCATATCATTCTTGGATATCTTGAATTCTTTATATCACTTTTGGTTTAAATCAGTTAACAGCTATAGATGGTCTGTGGGATCAGCAGACCTTCCTCGGGTTCACCTAGCCTCTATGTATCTTAATCGGAGGAAAATTAGAAACAAAATTAATAACAAAGGTTAAGCCAAACATACATAAAATAATTAATTGAACTTTAGAGATAGAGTAGTGTAATAGTTCTGAATCTATAGTCTTCTATCTCATCTCTTGTTTTATTTGAATGTAATATTTTAATTGTTTTTCTAAAAGGGGTTGGGTTGGCTCAGTGGTTAGAATGCTGAGTTGCTGTCACGAAGGTTCCGAGTTCGAATCCGGATGTGGCAGATAAACTATTTTGTCGACAGCCAAGGATAGACTCTGTGTGATCTACAGACCCTCCTGGGGCTCATCCAGCCTCTATAAAGTAGGTTTCCTTTATTTGAGGGGAAAACCTGTCAGTTGTGTGTGATTTTGACCAAATTACCTCCTCTCTCAACTATTATTGTCAATAACAGTTCAGTTCCTACCGTGTTGTGAACGGTTATGGGTTGTAGTAGTACAGTTTTTGTTTTATTTTAAATACAGCTTGTTGGTCGATTAATGATGTTATGCGGAGTGGCATTACATTGGTGCATTACGAATGTTAATAGCAATGCACAAGACGCACAAGGACAAAATAGAAGCCAAATATTTCAAAGTTATTATTTTCCAACTCCAGAATTGGCACATTGAACCAAGATTTAATATGTTTCCAGTGGCACAACATATTCACAACTGCTTAGTTTCGTTTCTCGATGGAACACAAAACTCCCTTGCCGAATCGATTTCCTAGCTCAAGCTACTGGACGAGTTCAGGGACGGTGGCAGAGGGGAATAACTGTAAGCGGAAGATGGGCCGCGCAGTGCCCTAGGAAGGCCGGGAGCAACGCCCCCTGCCGATGTTGATGCTCGGAGGATACGCCACATGCCGCTCGGTAACTCTAGAAAAAAGCCATTTCTTCTCCAGTCAGCTGGAGCTTGGAGACTCCAGCTTCCTCGTGCCTTCGCATATTAATCGCTCTTTCTTATTTTAAAACAAGATTTTACTGACGTTTCTTTCTCCTCTCTTAATGATCCCTTTCCCATGTTCAAAGTACGCCACACAGTCACGATGTTCGAAGTCTACAAGACAAATAATAAAAACGTGATGACATTGACGCAAACGGCATACATAAACAAAAGAGATAGTTGTATTCCCAAGGTAAACAGTTAAAATATTAATAACTTTCACTAAGATATATTGTAATGATGGATTGAATTGCTCAGGGGGTGCAGTCATAGATAACACAGAATAAGCAGAACTCATTTTTTAGTCATGCCAACGTTTCGGCCTACGGTGTAGGTCATCTTCAGGGCAAATAGCGGGTGTGGTGACTTGCCAGACTAACACTTGTCAGCTTGAGTTGACATTTACTATGTTTTTTTGTTTTTTTTAAATATGTAATTATAATTATTAAAGATGAGGTTTTAAAACTTCAGTAGAAGACATGATAATAAAATATTGAAATTTGCAAGTTTAACCTCCAAAACAGCAGTTTGATAACACAAGAGTCAGTTTTATTTTTCTTTAAAAAAATCGTAAAATTAAAAAGTAATAATAAAAAATGATTAATTTCGGTTCGTTTACTTCGTTTGTTTGCTTAAAATGCCAATTATCTTCACCATAACCACTACGGTAGGAAACAATTCGCCAATAAATTAATTAAAAAATTAATTTTTACTTGTATGGTTAGTTGCTCTAACGTGTAGATGAAGACAGCTGCTGAGATAATGAGAAACAGATGCCAATTAAACGTTACAAATAGTTCCGCTTTTGATCTTTCCCCAGCTGCAGAATAATTTTGGCCACTACGTCATCTTTAATTAATTTCTCATGAATAATTATAATTATAGTTTGTAGTAACGATAATTTTATCGAATTAATTATCGGCCCTATTAAATTTTATTAATAAATATAATTTAACATCCTGTATTCTTCTTCTTAGTTCTTCCCTTAGCTTGGTAATTCAGGGGTTAAAATATCTTATACTTTTAAATAATTTATATATATAATATCATATATTTAATCGTCTTGGTTATTTAAATAATATTGACATTACACTATAATATATATATTTTCTCTGTAGTAAACCCTACAGAAGAGTGAATTATTTTAAATTGTGCATATAAAAACTTATGTATGCAAAGATATGTAACTTTAACAAGTACAGATTTATATAACTAGATAATATAGCACAAAAAATACAGATCTATAGATATTTTTTTTAAATTTATTTATTGATATTTACAACTGTATTACAATTATACAACAAGTAAACAGAATGCGTGTTACATAATGACATGAGAATGACAAGTAGAGAAACTACCCACTGGTAGTACTTTCTATAGATATAAAATTGGAAAAAAAAATAAGTTGATAAATTAGAATAAATAAATAAGTAAAATAAAATTTATGAAATTAATAACGTATTGACAAAAGGAGATATTTATATCGTTCGTTGAAAACAAATTAGTTAGTAAATTATAGGAATATAAAAATTATAATGATCAATAAAACAAACATATTAATCATTGAACAATTTTCACAAGAAAAAAATCTTATTATTGATAAAGCCTTGGCTTCTTCTTTAATTAATCGATAGTGGGCAAACTAAATGAGCCCAATTGGCTCGGTAACAAGCCGCCCTCCGCAGTGTAGTGCTTGACCCCCTCAACAGTTTCCCTAACTTGAGGTCATGATTTATCGACTTCAACTTCCTTCTTAAAGATCTTTCTTCCCTTTTTCTAAAAGCTATTTTTATCCCAAAAGACGCTCAATATATTCGATATACCACACTAATATTATTTTTCCATGGCCATCAGTCTTATTTCTATGTTAAAACAGTAATAGTTGATAGTGTTCGCAGAGCATTAATTAGCAATGTTAGAACGATAATGATCTATAGAAAGAAAAAATTACTAAAATGTTCACAATAAAAAAAAAAAAAGACAGATCTATATTTCCTTAATCACATTTGTACTGATGATGTGAGATGTGCTTTCTAAAATTTGGATGTCTTAATTTGATCATATTAAAATTCTGGTTACTTATATTATAACCTTGAAAGCGGAGAAAATTCAGGTATTATTTAATTTTGAAAACTCATGGAGTCCGGAAAAAAAAAGTGGGAAACTGGTCGTTAACAAATTCATGCTTTAAAGTAAAATAAAAAAATTTTTCTTTTGGTGTATAAAAATACAAAAACCTTTAGTCCAAATTCTTGTATTTTTATACATCAAAAGAAAAATATATTTTAAGTCCAATACCCTAGACCATTAATATTGAATAAAAAAAGTATATATTCGAATTTTATAGGGATAAAGATAGTACCGTAATTTTCAATAATGAGCCTTTTCTACAAAGCCAAAAAAACAAAACAAAAAAAAGCTTATTATAAAAACATGACCGTTCGTCCTCTGTAAGTTGCTATTTGAGACTGCATCAGAGCTATCATACTTCAAAATCGCCTACATTACAAATACATAATTTACATGATAAATACAATGTGTTTTGGAGTGATTGTATGAAAAAATAATAAAGGCTATCTACCTTCCAATAAAATTAATGATATCGATTTTGTTCATATATTTAAAAATTAAAATAATCAATACTTTTTTAAAACTAATAAACATTTAACTCTAATAAAATATTTACTAATTCGGATTTAAAATTAAACAACATTAAACTTATATTTGAGAAATGATTGATGGATAACTATTTTTGTTTCTCCGATCTTCTGTTTCAAAAACTTTCTATATAGTCCTAATTTATTATTATTATTCAAGGAAGAAATAGTTGGGGGTGCAGTCAATGACAACATCAAAATAAGGATAACTTATTTATTATGTGCCGACGTTTCGGCCTACAATGTAGGCCATCTTCAGGGCTAAGAGAAACAAAACAAAAGATGGCCTACATTGTAGGCCGAAACGTCGGCACATAATAAATAAGTTATCCTTATTTTGATGTTGTCATTGACTGCACCCCCAACTATTTCTTCCTTGAATTAGAAGATACAGTCGACCAACTCTTCTCTAATATTATTATTATTTATTTTCTTTCTCTCTATATATATACTTTATTATTTGTATCTTTTTTTTTGTTATTGATTGCCGTTTTTACGTTTGTTGGTCTTCTAGCTTTCTTTCGCTCAGCTGTTATAACTTTCTCTGCTGTTAAATTACCTTCCGTATCCTTTAGTGTCGGGCAAAATGCCACGGAGGGATACCGTTTCTGGTTAATAGATCTTTTTGTGAGTTGGCGTGAGATTTCGATTGTTTAAACTAAATTTGTTCCAGCCTATCTTTTTAATGAGGGGAGGCCATAATCGGTTAGATTTTTACTCATACTTAAAGTATTTAAGTTTGGAATCTCAACAATTTGATATTAACAAATTTTTGTTGTTTTTTTAAGTTTAGTGTTATTTATGTTATTTATTTATGTTATTTATTTATGTTATGTTTATGTTATTTTATTATATTGAACGGTCCTAAATATAAAATTACTCAATTCTTTTCTTTGAAGTTGAATAAAAGGGTGATGTCACACATCCCAGTAAATATATAAATAAACATTAAATTTAAAAATGCCTAAAAGATCTATAAGTTCTGTAGGTTCTTTTGATAAGATAGATTCATTCTTATATATTTCATAATCTATATTTTTTCTTAGAAATTTAATTCCTGTTTTGCTAGTTCTTAGCAATGAGTATTGTTCACACTTGATATTTGTATGAACTTTATTTTTAGGTTTTTAATAATTAAATCTATATTAAATACTCTTTTTGGTTTCCACGGCCACTATTATTACTAAAGACTTTGTTGACTTCTTCTGGTTTAGACAGCGTTGATAAATGTTTCGCCTACGTTCTCATTTCAGCCCTGAAGAAGTTAGCAGCATGGCTGGCGAAACGTTGGCGAAAAAACTTATCAACACTGTCTAAACCAGAAGAAATCAACAAAGTCTTTTGTAATAAATCTATATTGATATTTTTCATTCTTCTCTCTTTTTTATTTATTTTATATTTCTTGGTATTTTTAAGTAATTTAAATGTTTTCTATCGCCCCTAATCATTTTTTTTAATTGATAAATCTTAATAAAGTTTTGTGTTAATAAATCTTAAGTAAAATTGTTAATAAATTTATTTATGAATATTATATTGACGCCATTACAAATCTAAGGCATGCCAATTGTTGTTTCTCTATTCTCCAATGCAATGTAAAAAAAAAAAACCTATATGTATACTTATAAATAGTTAAAAATCGGTTGATTAGTTCTTCAAACATTAACTGAAACTTGGGTTGAAAATATGAGGTGCGTAGACAGCAAACGTAAACACGTAAAAAGATTGGATACACCAAAAGTAATGAAAGAGAACTGACGTAGAACTCGAGCTGTGCAAACAGATCCTTCGTGTTTACCGCGTCAATTCTCCTTGTAGCCTATCCTGTATCATTTCACACACTTTTTGACTTGCTTAATGATCCATCAAGAAATTTTTATTTCATTTTTTTTAATATAAGTATTTAGCATCTCTTTTTATTAATTCTACTAATTTAAATTAAGATTGAAAGCTATTCCTTTTTCATACAACGTATAAATTAGAAATCCATCGCCCCTATGTACTTTTAGAAAAACTATTTATAGATAATTATTCTATATGCATTCTATTTATTTTATAACTATCCATAAATCTGCTGGCATCTTTCATTGCCTTGTGATTTCGTTTTATTTCATAATAAAAAAAATAAATAACAAACTGTGGAGAATTGGATTTATTTACTCGTCAATTAAAAAAAAAAAAAATCCTTGAAATTTTAACATTATATAAATATCTCCGTCTATATTTATGAATTATTATTAAAAAGTGCAATAATAAAATAAATTATTAAAGCACGTCTATGAGTTTTTAAAATTGATATGACAGTTTAGGAAACATGTTGCGCATACCAAGAGTTTTGATTCTATTTTATTTGTTTTTATTTATTATTATAATTATGTTTACATGTTTAGCTTTATTAATATGTTCTTTGTAATTGGATGTAGAACCATCATACAATTAAAATCCTGGGAGTTTTTCATCTAAAAACATAGAACTAAAGCAAAGTATCGGATGTTTAATCAAATTAAATGGCTAGAAATATGAAACTTAGCGAAGTAGGATGATATGAAAAAAAATTCCAAGTACTAATTTTTTTTTTAAAGGATTTTTGCTTTCTTTAGCTTTTTTTGCTTGGATTTTTGCTTGCTTTAGTTTGTGTATTGTTTTCACCTTACCAATTTTCATTCGAATTGCGATGGTTTTTTTTCATGATATTAAATACAAGGTTTCGTCATCACGTCATCGGATATATTTTCATAAAATTTCATCGTAGCATTATTATGCTGCAAGAGCCTCGGCTAACGTGATACGTTTCGGGCGATCCGATTGGCCGGTATGAATGACCAATGAGAATACAGATGTGAGGACGCTAGCCGGCCGGTTGAGGGTTCAATGACCTCATGGTAAACAATCCCCCACCACAGTGCTCCTCTATAGCCTCACTGTTTGATATTTGCCAGCTCACTCTAGCTAAGCTACGCCATTGTAAATATTACTAATGTGTCAGTAGTAGTTGTAGTATTACGGTAACAGTTCCAAATACTGTTATGTCTTGGCAGTGACGTCAGGCAGGTGTATCCTATAACAGATTTTACTACATGTGAATCTCTCCTCTTTATTTTCACCTGACTAAAAATAGCATTAACACCGTGCAGTAGTACAGGTACTTAGAATTGAATACGCTACTAATGTCAAAGAATTCCAAGGCAAAATTGTCCCTTTTAGAAAAAACCCTGTAGCATTACAACTCATTAAGAGCCTTGGGTTCACTACATTTTAGGGATTATACTGTTTCAAGGACAACGGTTGTGCAGGGAGATGATTTGTCCCCGAATGAATTTGGTCCCGGTACCTTCGGCATATCAACTCTAGGAAAATAATAAATAATTACATTAAAATAAAACAAGATAAAGAGATAAAAGAATATTACTTTATATTGAAATGAGTTCAGAAAATTATATTACTCTATCTCTAAACTTCAATTATATATTTTGTTTAATTAGCTATAATTGATAGGATTTAACCTTAGTAATTGCGTCAACTCAAACGACTACCGGAATCAAGAGATCATCAAAGTTGAAAGTTACATCGTATAATAAAGTTAACACATTGAGTAATATTTCCGACTTTCTAACTTAAATAAATTAGAGAAAAATTTATAATTTATAACTGTGTATTGGACTTACATTTAAAAAATCATTTCGATTCTTACATGCGCTTCAATAATAACCAACAGCGCAAGATGTAAATAACAGCGAACTGGCTATAAATACTGTAATCGTTATTTTATTTTTTCAACCAATTCCTCAGTTTTTTTTTTACCTTAAATTCTTTAACAATCATGTTGATAGGTTTGAATTCGATCATAAATTTTTATATATTTAGCTAAAGGGAAAAAAAATAGTAACTAAAACCTGGGTAAACGAGAGAAAATTGATAAACTTTCATATTTAAAACAAAAAGTTTTGCAATTAAATAAAAATATTGATGAATATTTAAATGAAAATTAACTTATAAAAATTTAAAATTACAAAATGATTTTTGAAAGAAAGAGTTTCAGTTACCAAGATTTTGACTTTTCCTTATTAATTTTCAATGATCTCATAAACATTTATAAAGTATCGCTTATAAAGTCCGGCAATTAATTAATATTAATCTAAAAACAAATTATATTTAAGATATTTTATTGTCTTAATTTCAAGTTATTTATTATAAATTCTTGATTTAGTCATTATATATTTAATGTAGTTATTCTAGATGCTATTTATTCTCGAACTATATAAGAAGAAGAATTGATAATATGTCCTTTAGCTTAGCAATTGTGTATTTAACCGATTCGTTTATGAGCCTGTTTAAGGTTTGGAGTAAATACAGTATCTATTGAAACCCCTGGAACTGACTTTTATACTAACCTGCAACGCTCACGTGCACTGCTAGGGCTATAGCCCCTGCATCAGGAGTTTTATTTAAGCATTTTGTTTTATAATATTCCAGTTAATATCTTATTATTATTAAGCATAAAATTATTCAGATGACTCGTTGATTTAATTAATTTTGTATAAAAAAATACTTAGAAATAACGAGAATTAGTGAGACTAATTTTATTTTTAAAATATACTTTATATTTTTAAACAGACATATATAAATTCCTGTAATTTATAATTTAGCGATGAAAAATAGGCATTTTTAAAAGAATGTAAAAACACTTCAAGTAAACAATATAATAAATAGTGTTGAAGACTATGAGTGCATAAATATTCTAATTAAAATGATCAACAGGTTTAATTTAATAAGTTCATATGATTAATAATTTGTTCTTTCATCTTGAGGCCTAATATTTCTCGAATCGAAGATTATTATCGAATCATACTTATACTTATTATCATTATTATACTCGAAGCCTGGTAGAGCGCTAAGTTTCCGGCCGAAGATCCTGGGTTCCAATATGGCTCTGGACAGATTTTATTTAATCTGTTAGCGGCCGGAGATGGATCCGGATGGATATCTAAGGGGTCAAGGTCCCTCCTGGGGCTCATCTAGCCATTATAAAGTGGTTATCCAAAATAAAGGGAAATCTAGAACAAATCATCTCTCTGCATAATCATTGTCCAAGAAACAATACAGTCGCTACCACGTACTGAACTCATGACCCTTCATGGGTTTGTAGATGTGCAGTTTTTTTTAATTTACAATACGGGCTTAAAGGGTTTCTTTTTCTAGAATTCAACTTCAACAAGTAAATATTCGAAATTATTTTTAATAGCTTATAGAAGTCATACTTGCTATAGTTTTAATTATTTTTCAAGGTCATAGTTGTACCATACTGATGTATGATAATATTGTGTCTGTAGTGTTTTGGATGCAGATGGTAGGAAACTGCAGCGGAGCCTGTACGCAGGCCTCTGCGACGTTGCCGGGTGTTGGTTTGTTTACGCTTGCCCAGAATCGATCCTGGGCCACGTGGCAATGTTGTTATTGATCAGCTGATGTCCCAGTTCTCCCAACTAGGGCAGTTCACTGTCAACCAACTCCCTCCATTCCGAGCTTAGCCCACAACTTGCGAGGCTTCGCCGCATCAAGCAGCACTTGGCTCGGAAATTACTTTATATAAGAGTATATTCAATTAATTAATTATTATTTACTGTAAACAGAAAACCCCTCGGTATCAGATTGTTGCTTCGATTTACGTCTCAACAAGTAGATATATCCACCCTCCTTCTCATTTGGGCCATTTCGTTGTATATGAATGACATCGTTGCATTTTTAAATATATAAAATAATTACTAAATAATGGGTATCTAATGAATAAATAGTCTCTCACTGATTTTGAACGTATTTTTGTCCATTTTCTCCTCCATCTACTTTATTTGACTGAATTGTTCAGGGTTTGGGTTTGGTTCCGCAGGTTATCGCTTCGAGTTACAAGTGGATATATCGACTTTTGACAGGTGATATCTCATTAGGCCATTTCATTGTATACGTACCCCCACTTATATTGTGGCATATTCCTAAAAGTAAAATAATTACAAAATGATGGGTGTTCTAATGAAAAAATATTTGCTCACTAATTTAAAAATTATTTTAGTCATATTTCAGTGTTTGATATCAGTTCTAAAGGTTGTTGCTTTGAGTTAAATCAAAACAAGTTTTAACTTTTCATTCGTAAATATCCTCAAGGTAGTATCCTTGGTCCAATCCTTTATACAGTTTATACAGCTGACATCCCAACTCATCCCTTACCACGTGTAAGGGATGAGTATGACGATACATGTGTATTATCAGTCAACACTAATCCAGTTATTGCACCCCAAAGCCTCCAGTGCCATATCACTTATCTTGAAGAATGGTGTCAAAACTGGAGAACTAAAATAAATTCTCAAAAATCGCATCAAATCACTTTTACCTTACGTCGTAAGCCAATGACATTCTGCCTTCAGTATCCTCTAATAATATCCCACTGGTGCCTGTAGAACAGATCCGACACTTAGTGTGGCATCTCGACATACGATTAACCTGGAATCCTCATACAAGACTGAAAAGACAAGAAATAAGCTCGACGTTTCAGGCTACTTCAACATTTACTAGACAGACGCTCTAAGCTCCATTTAACTATATACAATTAACTACGAAAGACTCATCTACATGACCATCATACAACCTATTTGGACTTACGAAGTAGAGCTTTGGGGCTCCACTAAGCCTTCGAATTCCTCTTGTATCCAATCCCTACAATCCTAAATCCTTCGTAAAATCCTCAATGTTCCTTATTTTGTTAAGAACAAAGTCATCCATAACGATCTTAATTGTCCCAGTTGTTGCTTATTTGGCCCGAACCCGGTATCTGTCCTTTCATAACAAACTTCATTCCCACTCAAACCCTCTAGTATCAAGCCTAGCTTCCTCTACAATTCCCGATAATCCTCCGAGGCGTCTGAAAAGAAGATGGCCACGTGACCTTCTTAGTTGAACTTTGGGTAGTTTCTCTACTTGTCATTCTCATGTCATTATGTATCAATTATCCTATTTACTTGTTGTATTATTGTAATACGATTTTAGATATCAATAAATAAACTTTTTTAAAAATTCGTTAATATTCTCGAAAATATTATGTATTTAATAATCTTGAGTTTACTATTACTAAAACTTAAGATAATTTTTATTTTAAAGAATATTAAAAAGGAAGTGAATGGATAATTGAAACTTGTGTCTTAACTCGAAGAGATAACCCATGAAACTGTTACCAAACCCTGAAATATGCAGCAAAATAAAATATTTAGAGGAGAAAATGTACAAAAATAAATGCTAAAATAGAGAGCTATTATTTAGTAATTAGAAATCTATTATTTAGTAACTATTTCATTTATTGAAATAAAATAGGCACCAATTTTTTTTGTTTTGTTTTTTTAATAATTGATTTAATAAAATTTACAACTTATTAAAATAATACAACAAGTAAATATAATGGTTGGTATATTAATATGTACTAATGCATGAAAGACAAGTAGAGAAACTATCCTGTGGCAGTACTCAAATAATAAGTTCAACTTAGAAGGTCACGAGACCATCTTCTCTTCAGATTCATCAGAGGATTATCAGGAATTGAAGAGGTTGCTAGGTTTGAAACTAGTGGGTTTGAGTGGAAATAAAGTTGGGTACAATCTACAATGAAATGGCACATGTGAGGGATTATTTTATTTCAATAATATAATTAATTTGTATCCTTATTATTTTAAAAATCTATTCTTCAGATATTTATCCAACTCTTAAATACCAAACTAAATTGTTTTTAGTAAATCTTGAGAGATTTTTCACAATCCGTACATTTGCGTGCCTTGAAGAGGATTTTAAAAACATTAATATTATAAAAAATTACAAAAGATGGATTTATTACCAATTGCATCTTCACTCTAAAAAAAACAGAGTATTTTTGAGAAGTGAAAAAATTATATTTTGAAAAAATATTTTTTAATAATACAGTATCTAATCCTTATGATATAAATGTTATTTTATTTATCTCTGTAATGGCATCAATTTAGAATATTATTATCATTATAGAATATTGCCTTGTTATTCAGAGTTCCTCTCTGAGATCATTTTTTGTACAATATTGTCTGTTATATTGAATATATAATAAATATTTTTATTTGTTTTTCAGGCTACTCGGCTTGTATTTCAGTGCACATGGCCAGGATGTCACGTAAGGACAACAACTTGTGCCTCTATCGAAGCTCATGTCAGAAATTCTCATCTTGGGTAAGTTTAAAAATATTTAATTAAATAACACTTTATTAAATTTGATTTTATATTTACTTTTAAAATATATTAGTACTGAAATTCAAAAATCAATAAAAAATAATAGTAATAAAATTCAAAATATTGAATTTCAGTATTACAATACTTAATAATGTTTAAAAAACATAATACTTCACTATGGTTGCAATAAAATATAATATAAATAATTTATATATCTTTAGTCTTGGCGAATAAGAGATTAAGTCAAATTTTCTCCAAAATGAGTTTCTTGTACTCTAGGAAGCGGAATTTTGTATTTAATAAGGGGATAAGTCAGACATTGGCTTGAAAAGGAGTTATTGCTTATATTAAACTCCATTTGAAGCCAAAAACAAGAATTGCACAATTACATTTCCCTCACTACAATTAACTCTCTCTGGACAAAATTTGACTTGATTGTAGATATATTTTTATGCATTTGTTTATAAAATTTATTTCTATTTGCATATTTTTCTATATTATATTCAAGTTCTGCCATTTACTTTAAGGAAACACTTATTCGTGACAAAATGATTTTTGTTCTCCATTTGTCTGTCATTTTGCTATCTCAGTGAATGATATGAAAATTAATACATGCTTTCATGTATATATGCTTTCACAGTCTAAACACTAAAGCACTTGAAAAAAAAATTAAAAATTCATATGTTTTAGGCCTAGAAATGAAGGGGAAGATGAAGGTATGGCTGGAGACGATCACGAGGAAGAATTTTATTACACTGAAGTAGAGGTCGGCCTAGCCTCCCCGCTGCCCACGCTATCTCACAGGGACATGGCACGTCCAGCTCACGAAGGTTAATGTCAACAAAATTAAATTTTATTCGTTAAAACTCATTATACAATCATCACCTATACACTTGCACATATTTCAGTAGAAGATACATACATTTATCATTTGTGTTTCAAATGTATAGTGAATACTTATCATTTGTATCAATACAATAGTGACTATCAGGTTGATTTGTCATCATCAATAATCTTTAGTTACTCTGTTAATGAAGATCTATAATATCTTTTTAGATCCAGAATACCAGAGAGCATTGAGCATGGGAAGCGGAAGTATGGCTGGCCCGATCGCCATACCAAGCAGCAGCTGGCCTGTATCTTCTGCTATATCACCGGTAAATTATTTTATATTTATTTTCAAACAGTTTATATATTTTTTTAAAATTATGTATGTATGTTTAGAGTGAGAGAGGGAGGGGGGGAGAAAGAGAGTCTCATCTATGTTTATATAATTGCTTCACTGCTGGTTATTGTTGCCCAATATTTATTATAAAATACCAAGAGTGGTTTTGGATAAAATATGTGATTGTTTTTTTTTAAATCCAATAGCTTTGATATGTTTTGTTAAAAAAACAAAACATTTAATCTGCTATGTTTTATAGATATATTAACATAATCTATTGATTGTGGACGTGTGTAATGAATTTCTTTTCCATAGTTAGTTTTTAACAAGTATTGTAAATACATTGTTAGTTTGTAACAAGTAAAGTTTATTGAAACTTCTTCTTTAATCGTATCACTCTCGTTAAATGATCTATTTAAACTTTTCTGTGGATTATAAATTTTATTAATAGTACTTCTGTTTACCGAATGTTTTTCCATATTTCCTAATGAATATTTTTTTCATTTCAGAGTTGCAGCCAGAAGCAAATAAAACTATCAGTATCTGCTCCTTCCTCTGGAAAGATGCCTTCGAGCCCAAGTAGAAGATTGCGGGGAGACACCAAAAAATGCCGTAAAGTGTACGGAATGGAACACAGAGATTTATGGTGCACGCAATGCAAATGGAAGAAAGCATGCACCAGATTCGGCGACTAAAACATCTCAATCGTTCGGATTTGTTAAGCTTGTATTGTGGATTGTGTATGAAGTTGTTTGCCTTTGTATCTATCGTGTTGTGAAGGTGTATAGAATATTTTGCATGAGATAAGGAGCAGAGTGTAATAGATGTGATTGCTGCAAAGATTATTTGGCGAAAGAAGCTAACCACTGCCGTTTTATTTCCTTATCGAGTTACCATTAATGGGCAGTTTTTGTTTGTATATTTATTTTATTTTATTTTTTTAATCGATTAACCATTTTCGAAAATTCATCCTTCCTGATGTTTCATTGTTTATAATCTGGTTAAAGGAATTGCCAATGTCCGAATATCTTCCATAAATCTTGGGAATGATTTTTATGTTTTTTCCGTTCCATATAGAACTGACTTTGAAACTCTAATTATTCGATATTAAATTATATATTCAGTTACCAATTTCAATTCAGTTCTATTGTTAAATGCTAGTTTTAGTTGTAACAAATCAGCAGTCATTTATCTTCCATGGACCATGAAATGTAAATATTGACGTTAAGGTAGCTCATTTCAAAAGAAAAAGACATTTTGCAGGCAACTGCTCTCTTAGGAAAGATGGAAGACCAGTTCGGTAAGCGAGCAAGCCCATGTTATTAGTATGCACTGCTGTCGCATATGTATTTGAGTCAGTAAGTTACTATATTTTAAATCATTTATGAATTACATATTTATTTAACCTAATTTGATATTTATATTATATAATGGGCAGGGCTGATTGTCAGTTATGATCTCAAATATAAAACATCTCCCTATTTTTGGCCTAATTCTGCCAAATGATAAAGGGCACGTAAAATTTTGTTTTCAAATAATAAAAAATTTAGTTTGATATAACTGTAAAAAATAAGTCAATCATTTATTTTTCACTTTATCACATAGATAATTATATAAAAAGGATATTTGTAAATTTAAAAAAACAAATAAATAAAAATCTAGTTTTAATACACCAACTATAAAGAAAATATATTTTGAATAGTTTGTATATAATTTTTGTTATAATGTTGATTAGTTTATTTGTCAAATATTTATACAAAATATATGGTAATTATTAACAGAGTATAAAAACAAGAGATTTTTTATACCCAATTAGATTTTAAAAGATATTTTTGAAATAATCATACAGCAATAACTGTTTTGAAATTTAACTTTAACTTTGGCAGAATGTTATTAATGTGTATATACTTGAATATATGTATATATATTTTATATATGTATGTATATGGATATGTACATATATAAATATATAGTTTCTTACAAAACATGAGGTATTTTTAATATTACCAAGATATTTTTAAGTCGACCTTAAGAATATTGTATGGCCAGGCCAGGCCGAAACGTAGATGTGACCATTGTGGGTCGAGCTATTCATAAGATCTCATCCCGATTACGAAAATGTTTTTCTGCTCATTATTTAGTAGAATCTCGTCTATAAAGCTTACTGCCGGTCAAGAAAACCCTACTTTCGAAAAACGAAATAAAGGGCTTAATTTTGTACTTTTAATTTTAAAATGCTCTCGTTTTTACTAAAGCTTATCCTAGCAATATTGCAAGGTTGTATCGGTGACTCATTATGTTACAATTAAGTGAATGGACATAGGAGAGGTTAGCTTGAATGTAATTGCTTATTATGAATCAGATGAGCCTAAATTGTTTATAGTTTGAACTTGGGATCGATGAACATGATGAAAGAAGTTTCTAACTTTGATTTGAAGTACTTTAAGGAAGTTTCCCTTTCCTTTAAGCAAAGGTTATTCTATTGAGAAAGAATAACATCTGAGCTATTTCCAACAACTGGGCTTAACTGAAAGAATGAGGGACTTGAGTGCGAGTTTTGGAAAGTGAATATGCTCATTATTTTTTAATTGTTAATATTATATTATTATACTATCATTATATCCTTTTAATTTTCAATAAAATAAAAAATGTAGCCTTAATGTATAATTATCTCATAGATTTAAGAGCAATGATAATCACATTATAAGTTTCCACTTGTTTAAATAAAAATGTTTATGAATGTAATTTTAATTTTGCAGTATATTGTTAATTAAAAAGAAAGAATTGATTAGTTGACAGAGCTGGAGCCTTGTTAGTTATTGGGTGCAGTGCAATAATATCAAATAGACTGTAAAATAATAAACGCACAATATTTTTATGTTTTGTAACTTAACTAACTTCTTTTTTTCTGTAATTACAGACTTCATATCTTAAAGTATTAGTGGGAAAAAAATCCTTCTTATAAATGATGAAAAATTTTAGATTTGTACTGCCAGTAATTGCATTTGCTAGCATAAATCCTCTCTTGCTATTGGTTATTTATATCTAGTTGTGTGTATTTATTGTAAATGAGAATAAATATATTGTGTGTTTCCTTCTCTTCATATAAATTTCTTATATACATATATATATATATATATATATATATATATATATATATATATATATATATATATATATATACATATATATATATAATATTACTATTATTATTCAGTATTCAAATAAGGTTGAATTAAGGCGAAGGTAGTTTAGCTTGATATAACTAGGTTTTATGATAAGTGCTTAAATATGTGTGCATTACATTACTATTATATGATGCTTTTAAACTTCAATTTTTTTATCTCTGTATATGCTTTATTTTTTTTTTCATAAATAAAGAAGGATTTAAAGATCCATATTATATGCCGAAATGTCTTTCATGTTTTGTTATAATCACTTGTTTAGTATTAGAAAACATTAAAAAAGATAAACATGAAAAATGAAAAAAAAAAAAAATTGAAATTATAGTCCAAAATAATTATTCTACCTCCAAAGGATAAGTCAACGTAGAATTGTAAATATTGAGTTATTAAATACAATGTGAAAATATATTTTGGGAGATGACAAAATACTCCCTACACTATGACAAAAATATATGTGAATGCAAAACCCAAAAAAAAGAAAAAAAAGAAAAAAGAAGTAAATAAAAAGAAAGATTCATATAATTTTTATTCGTTAAACGTGAGCTATGTCATTTATAAATTAGTTAAGCATTGTATTCATTTGTATGATAAAGTTAAATATTTATTATCCAATGTAGTATGTATTTATTGTAACTTGTGAATTTCATAATTTATTTTTGTAATAAAATCACCATTTTAATTGTAAAATTGGCAAATCAATAAGAAAAAAAAAGATTAAAATTAAAAAGCAATATATTTAGTAACGATCCAACTTTTAATGAAACAGATTTTCTGTTGCATTAAAGGCTATGAATTATTGTCTTTATTTTATATTTATTAGATATAATAAATACATTTAAAAATATCAATGTCTTTTATTTTTTCCTTAAACATCCATCCAGCAGACACAATCAGCTTTAAAAACAGATTTACTTAGTTGTTACTTGGTAATTTAAAAACATTATGTACTGAGAACAAGAAAAACCAATTACTAGAATCTACCTTACACATTTGATTAATTAGAACAAGATTTTAAAGTAAATACAGCTTTAATACTTCTAAATTAACTTTTATTTATAACATATATCATTATAAATTAAATACATTGAATGATGGCTCTGAACAAAATGAAATGTGGTTTTGAGAAACCACTGACGAAAGGATAGAGTAAGCAGTGTTAGCTGTTTCTACTGATGAAACCCACTAATTCATATCCTAATTTATTTAACATAATTTTTTCATAATCCTTCCAAAGACTCTAACCTTTTCATCAGTGTATTCTCAAAATGGTGATTTGACCACTTATTCACTTCTTGTTCTATTTAAATTATATAAATATAGCAAAATATTTAGATAAATGAACTTATAATTTAAATAAATGCAGTGTCTAGTACAATAACCAAGAAACTCCAGAAGTTTTTTATTTAATGGGAAAATTCAGTTAAAATTTTGATAAATTATTTTATACATATTCAGATTAGATACATCTATATCTAACTATTTTTGTTATGACTTGGAGGACAAACTGGACTTAAAAATTTCACTTAATACAAAACAAGACATTGATACAGCCATAGAAAAACTTACATCAATCAGAAGCAGTTCACATGATAACATCTCAAATCATTCAATTAATAACTATCAAGAGACTGATTTGCCACAGCATATTCGTATCTTATTAAGAGAAAAACGCAGAGCAAGATCGAAGTGGTATAGAACTCTATATCCAACAGATAAAACTATCTATACAAAATTAACTAACAAACTAAAAGCAGAAATCAAGAAGTACAAAATTCAAAATTTAATTACCTGCACTGAAAATCTTACAACCACCAACAAAGCTCTAAAGTTCAAAGAATTTAACCTTCCACTCCTTACTAAATCAAATAACTGGACAAGATCTGACAGAAGAAAAATCACAGTTATTTGGTCAATACCTTTCCAAAATCTTTCATCCACATCCTGATATCATTAACCCAACTCACATTGACTATAACAGCAGTGTTAGATGTTCCCCTCCAAATTTCCCTTCAACCCAAAGCATTCCAACCTCCAGAAATATCCAACATTATTCACAGATTACCAACCTGCAAAGCTCCTGGGCATGACCTCATCACAATTCATATCTTAAAACACCTTCCTAGAAAAGCCATTCTATTCCTTGCCTATATATATCTAATGCTGTACTCCGCTCCACATATTTTCCTGACCTCTAGAAATTATCCATTGCAAAAATAGTACACAAACCTAAAAAAAAAAACCAGAATACCCATTCTCTTACCATCCTATCTCTCTTTTACCTTGCATAGGTAAAATCCTAGAAAAACTCATTCTCAAACGATGTACCTCTTCCTTGATGCAAATCACATAGTACCAAATCACCAGTCTGGATTCCGAGCATCCCACTCCACTATTCAGCAATGTCATCCTGTGGTAGAAGTAGTCTCCTCTGCATTAGAAAATGGATCATAATGTTCGGGCGTTTTTCAAGACCTGGAACATAATAATGTCTATTCATCCCTCTTTTCCCATTCTGCAGTCTTCCTCGAAATAGTAAGTATCCTTGGCCCAATCCTTTATACAGTTTATACAGCTGACATTAACATATTGTTGAAATATTAGCTGCTCTGATCTTCTGCTCTCCTAATACGAAATGCGTTTTTACTCCGAAAAGTACGCAGTATCGTGTCAGGATTGCAGGGATACTCATACAGGAGCTCACAGCACCAGAAATATTAGCTCCTCCGATCTCCTACTCACCTAATACGAAACGCCTTTATACTTCGAAATAAAAGTTATTCCGCATTAGGATTGCCAGGAGTCTCATATAGGAGCTCACAGCACCAGAAATTTTAGCTCCTCCGATCTTCTACACTCATAATACGAAATGCGTTTTTACCTCGAAATGCACGCAGTTTCGTATCAGGATTGCAGGAATACTAATACAGGAGCTCACAGCTCCAAAAGTATTAGCTCCTCCGATCTTCTGCTCTCCTAATACGAAATGAGTTTTTACTCCAAAAAGTACGCAGTTTCGTGTCAGGATTGCAGAGATGCTCGTACAGGAGCTCACAGCACCAGAAATATTACCTCCTCCGATGTCCTACTCTCCTAATAGGAAATGCGTTTTTACCTCGATGTGCACGCAATTCCGTATCAGGATTGCAGAGAGACTCACTCTTATAGGAGCTCACAGCTCCAAAAATATTAGCTGCTCTGATCTTCTGTTCTGCTAATACGAAATGCGTTTTTACTCCGAAAAGTACGCAGTATCGTGTCAGGATTGCAGGGATACTCATACAGGAGCTCACAGCACCAGAAATATTAGCTCCTCCGATCTCCTACTCACCTAATACGAAACGCCTTTATACTTCGAAATAAAAGTTATTCCGCATTAGGATTGCCAGGAGTCTCATATAGGAGCTCACAGCACCAGAAATTTTAGCTCCTCCGATCTTCTACACTAACAAAACGAAATGCGTTTTTACCTCGAAATGCACGCAGTTTCGTATCAGGATTGCAGGAATACTAATACAGAAGCTCACAGCTCCAAAAGTATTAGCTCCTCCGATCTTCTGCTCTCCTAATACGAAATGAGTTTTTACTCCAAAAGGTACGCAGTTTCGTGTCAGGATTGCAGAGATGCTCGTACAGGAGCTCACAGCACCAGAAATATTACCTCCTCCGATGTCCTACTCTCCTAATAGGAAATGCGTTTTTACCTCGATGTGCACGCAATTCCGTATCAGGATTGCAGAGCGACTCACTCTTATAGGAGCTCACAGATCCAGAAATAATTGCTCCTCTGATCTTCTACTCTCCTAATCCAAAATGCGTTTTTACCTAAAAATGCACGCAATTTCGTATTAGGATGCAGGAAGGCTCATTTATATAGGAGCTCACAGCTCCAGAAATATTAGCTCCTCCGATCATCTACTCTCCTAATGCGCATTACGTTTTTACTCCAAAAAGCACCCAGTTTCGTGTCAGGATTGCAGGGATACTAATACAGGAGCTCACAGCTCCAAAAGTATTAGCTCCTCCGATCTTCTACTCTCCTAATACGAAATGAGTTTTTACTCCAAAAAGTACGCAGTTTCCTGTCAGGATTGCAGAGATGCTCGTACAGGAGCTCACAGCACCAGAAATATTACCTCCTCCGATGTCCTACTCTCCTAATAGGAAATGCGTTTTTACCTCGATGTGCACGCAATTCCATATCAGGATTGCAGAGAGACTCACTCTTATAGGAGCTCACAGATCCAGAAATAATTTCTCCTCTGATCTTGTACTCTCCTAATCCAAAATGCGTTTTTACCTAGAAATGCACGCAATTTCGTATTAGGATACAGGAAGGCTCATTTATATAGGAGCTCACAGCTCCAGAAATATTAGCTCCTCCGATCTTCTACTCTCCTAATGCACAATACGTTTTTACTCCAAAAAGCACCCAGTTTCGTGTCAGGATTGCAGGGATACTCATACAGGAGCTCACAGCACCAGAAATATTAGCTCCTCCGATCTCCTACTCACCTAATAGGAAACGCCTTTATACTTCGAAATAAAAGTTATTCCGCATTAGGATTGCCAGGAGTCTCATATAGGAGCTCACATCACCAGAAATTTTAGCTCCTCCGATCTTCTACACTCACAATGCAAAATGCGTTTTTACCTCGAAATGCACGCAGTTTCGTATCAGGATTGCAGGAATAATAATACAGGAGCTCACAGCTCCAAAAGTATTAGCTCCTCCGATCTTCTGCTCTCCTAATACGAAATGACTTTTTACTCCAAAAAGTACGCAGTTTCGTGCCAGGATTGCAGAGATGCTCGTACAGGAGCTCACAGCACCAGAAATATTACCTCCTCCGATCTTCTACACTCACAATACGAAATGCGTTTTTACCTCGAAATGCACGCAATTCCGTATCAGGATTGCAGAGAGACTCACTCTTATAGGAGCTCACAGCTCCAAAAATATTAGCTGCTCTGATCTTCTGTTCTGCTAATACGAAATGCGTTTTTACTCCGAAAAGTACGCAGTATCGTGTGAGGATTGCAGGGATACTCATACAGGAGCTCACAGCACCAGAAATATTAGCTCCTCCGATCTCCTACTCACCTAATACGAAACGCCTTTATACTTCGAAATAAAAGTTATTCCGCATTAGGATTGCCAGGAGTCTCATATAGGAGCTCACAGCACCAGAAATTTTAGCTCCTCCGATCTTCTACACTCACAATACGAAATGCGTTTTTACCTCGAAATGCACGCAGTTTCGTATCAGGATTGCAGGAATACTAATACAGGAGCTCACAGCTCCAAAAGTATTAGCTCCTCCGATCTTCTGCTCTCCTAATACGAAATGAGTTTTTACTCCAAAAAGTACGCAGTTTCGTGTCAGGATTGCAGAGATGCTCGTACAGGAGCTCACAGCACCAGAAATATTACCTCCTCCGATGTCCTACTCTCCTAATAGGAAATGCGTTTTTACCTCGATGTGCACGCAATTCCGTATCAGGATTGCAGAGAGACTCACTCTTATAGGAGCTCACAGCTCCAAAAATATTAGCTGCTCTGATCTTCTGTTCGGCTAATACGAAATGCGTTTTTACTCCGAAAAGTACGCAGTATCGTGTCAGGATTGCAGGGATACTCATACAGGAGCTCACAGCACCAGAAATATTAGCTCCTCCGATCTCCTACTCACCTAATACGAAACGCCTTTATACTTCGAAATAAAAGTTATTCCGCATTAGGATTGCCAGGAGTCTCATATAGGAGCTCACAGCACCAGAAATTTTAGCTCCTCCGATCTTCTACAGTAACAAAACGAAATTCGTTTTTACCTCGAAATGCACGCAGTTTCGTATCAGGATTGCAGGAATACTAATACAGAAGCTCACAGCTCCAAAAGTATTAGCTCCTCCGATCTTCTGCTCTCCTAATACGAAATGAGTTTTTACTCCAAAAGGTACGCAGTTTCGTGTCAGGATTGCAGAGATGCTCGTACAGGAGCTCACAGCACCAGAAATATTACCTCCTCCGATGTCCTACTCTCCTAATAGGAAATGCGTTTTTACCTCGATGTGCACGCAATTCCGTTTCAGGATTGCAGAGAGACTCACTCTTATAGGAGCTCACAGATCCAGAAATAATTGCTCCTCTGATCTTCTACTCTCCTAATCCAAAATGCGTTTTTACCTAGAAATGCACGCAATTTCGTATTAGGATGCAGGAAGGCTCAATTATATAGGAGCTCACAGCTCCAGAAATATTAGCTCCTCCGATCATCTACTCTCCTAATGCGCAATACGTTTTTACTCCAAAAAGCACCCAGTTTCGTGTCAGGATTGCAGGGATACTAATACAGGAGCTCACAGCTCCAAAAGTATTAGCTCCTCCGATCTTCTGCTCTCCTAATACGAAATGACTTTTTACTCCAAAAAGTACGCAGTTTCGTGCCAGGATTGCAGAGATGCTCGTACAGGAGCTCACAGCACCAGAAATATTACCTCCTCCGATCTTCTACACTCACAATACGAAATGCGTTTTTACCTCGAAATGCACGCAATTCCGTATCAGGATTGCAGAGAGACTCACTCTTATAGGAGCTCACAGCTCCAAAAATATTAGCTGCTCTGATCTTCTGTTCTGCTAATACGAAATGCGTTTTTACTCCGAAAAGTACGCAGTATCGTGTCAGGATTGCAGGGATACTCATACAGGAGCTCACAGCACCAGAAATATTAGCTCCTCCGATCTCCTACTCACCTAATACGAAACGCCTTTATACTTCGAAATAAAAGTTATTCCGCATTAGGATTGCCAGGAGTCTCATATAGGAGCTCACAGCACCAGAAATTTTAGCTCCTCCGATCTTCTACACTAACAAAACGAAATGCGTTTTTACCTCGAAATGCACGCAGTTTCGTATCAGGATTGCAGGAATACTAATACAGAAGCTCACAGCTCCAAAAGTATTAGCTCCTCCGATCTTCTGCTCTCCTAATACGAAATGAGTTTTTACTCCAAAAGGTACGCAGTTTCGTGTCAGGATTGCAGAGATGCTCGTACAGGAGCTCACAGCACCAGAAATATTACCTCCTCCGATGTCCTACTCTCCTAATAGGAAATGCGTTTTTACCTCGATGTGCACGCAATTCCGTATCAGGATTGCAGAGAGACTCACTCTTATAGGAGCTCACAGATCCAGAAATAATTGCTCCTCTGATCTTCTACTCTCCTAATCCAAAATGCGTTTTTACCTAGAAATGCACGTAATTTCGTATTAGGATGTAGGAAGGCTCATTTATATAGGAGCTCACAGCTCCAGAAATATTAGCTCCTCCGATCATCTACTCTCCTAATGCGCAATACGTTTTTACTCCAAAAAGCACCCAGTTTCGTGTCAGGATTGCAGGGATACTAATACAGGAGCTCACAGCTCCAAAAGTATTAGCTCCTCCGATCTTCTACTCTCCTAATACGAAATGAGTTTTTACTCCAAAAAGTACGCAGTTTCGTGTCAGGATTGCAGAGATGCTCGTACAGGAGCTCACAGCACCAGAAATATTACCTCCTCCGATGTCCTACCCTCCTAATAGGAAATGCGTTTTTACCTCGATGTGCACGCAATTCCGTATCAGGATTGCAGAGAGACTCACTCTTATAGGAGCTCACAGATCCAGAAATAATTTCTCCTCTGATCTTGTACTCTCCTAATCCAAAATGCGTTTTTACCTAGAAATGCACGCAATTTCGTATTAGGATGCAGGAAGGCTCATTTATATAGGAGCTCACAGCTCCAGAAATATTAGCTCCTCCGATCTTCTACTCTCCTAATACGAAATGCGTTTTTACTCCGAAAAGTACGCAGTATCGTGTCAGGATTGCAGGGATACTCATACAGGAGCTCACAGCACCAGAAATATTAGCTCCTCCGATCTCCTACTCACCTAATACGAAACGCCTTTATACTTCGAAATAAAAGTTATTCCGCATTAGGATTGCCAGGAGTCTCATATAGGAGCTCACAGCACCAGAAATTTTAGCTCCTCCGATCTTCTACACTAACAAAACGAAATGCGTTTTTACCTCGAAATGCACGCAGTTTCGTATCAGGATTGCAGGAATACTAATACAGAAGCTCACAGCTCCAAAAGTATTAGCTCCTCCGATCTTCTGCTCTCCTAATACGAAATGAGTTTTTACTCCAAAAGGTACGCAGTTTCGTGTCAGGATTGCAGAGATGCTCGTACAGGAGCTCACAGCACCAGAAATATTACCTCCTCCGATGTCCTACTCTCCTAATAGGAAATGCGTTTTTACCTCGATGTGCACGCAATTCCGTATCAGGATTGCAGAGAGACTCACTCTTATAGGAGCTCACAGATCCAGAAATAATTGCTCCTCTGATCTTCTACTCTCCTAATCCAAAATGCGTTTTTACCTAGAAATGCACGTAATTTCGTATTAGGATGCAGGAAGGCTCATTTATATAGGAGCTCACAGCTCCAGAAATATTAGCTGCTCTGATCTTCTGCTCTCCTAATACGAAATGCGTTTTTACTCCGAAAAGTACGCAGTATCGTGTCAGGATTGCAGGGATACTCATACAGGAGCTCACAGCACCAGAAATATTACCTCCTCCGATGTCCTACCCTCCTAATAGGAAATGCGTTTTTACCTCGATGTGCACGCAATTCCGTATCAGGATTGCAGAGAGACTCACTCTTATAGGAGCTCACAGATCCAGAAATAATTTCTCCTCTGATCTTGTACTCTCCTAATTCAAAATGCGTTTTTACCTAGAAATGCACGCAATTTCGTATTAGGATGCAGGAAGGCTCATTTATATAGGAGCTCACAGCTCCAGAAATATTAGCTCCTCCGATCTTCTACTCTCCTAATGCACAATACGTTTTTACTCCAAAAAGCACCCAGTTTCGTTTCAGGATTGCAGGGATACTCATACAGGAGCTCACAGCACCAGAAATATTAGCTAAAAAAAACCTAAAAAAACCTAAAAAAAAAAACCAGAATACCCATTCTCTTACCATCCTATCTCTCTTTTACCTTGCATAGGTAAAATCCTAGAAAAACTCATTCTCAAACGATGTACCTCTTCCTTGATGCAAATCACATAGTACCAAATCACCAGTCTGGATTCCGAGCATCCCACTCCACTATTCAGCAATGTCATCCTGTGGTAGAAGTAGTCTCCTCTGCATTAGAAAATGGATCATAATGTTCGGGCGTTTTTCAAGACCTGGAACATAATAATGTCTATTCATCCCTCTTTTCCCATTCTGCAGTCTTCCTCAAAATAGTAAGTATCCTTGGCCCAATCCTTTATACAGTTTATACAGCTGACATTAACATATTGTTGAAATATTAGCTGCTCTGATCTTCTGCTCTCCTAATACGAAATGCGTTTTTACTCCGAAAAGTACGCAGTATCGTGTCAGGATTGCAGGGATACTCATACAGGAGCTCACAGCACCAGAAATATTAGCTCCTCCGATCTCCTACTCACCTAATACGAAACGCCTTTATACTTCGAAATAAAAGTTATTCCGCATTAGGATTGCCAGGAGTCTCATATAGGAGCTCACAGCACCAGAAATTTTAGCTCCTCCGATCTTCTACACTCATAATACGAAATGCGTTTTTACCTCGAAATGCACGCAGTTTCGTATCAGGATTGCAGGAATACTAATACAGGAGCTCACAGCTCCAAAAGTATTAGCTCCTCCGATCTTCTGCTCTCCTAATACGAAATGAGTTTTTACTCCAAAAAGTACGCAGTTTCGTGTCAGGATTGCAGAGATGCTCGTACAGGAGCTCACAGCACCAGAAATATTACCTCCTCCGATGTCCTACTCTCCTAATAGGAAATGCGTTTTTACCTCGATGTGCACGCAATTCCGTATCAGGATTGCAGAGAGACTCACTCTTATAGGAGCTCACAGCTCCAAAAATATTAGCTGCTCTGATCTTCTGTTCTGCTAATACGAAATGCGTTTTTACTCCGAAAAGTACGCAGTATCGTGTCAGGATTGCAGGGATACTCATACAGGAGCTCACAGCACCAGAAATATTAGCTCCTCCGATCTCCTACTCACCTAATACGAAACGCCTTTATACTTCGAAATAAAAGTTATTCCGCATTAGGATTGCCAGGAGTCTCATATAGGAGCTCACAGCACCAGAAATTTTAGCTCCTCCGATCTTCTACACTAACAAAACGAAATGCGTTTTTACCTCGAAATGCACGCAGTTTCGTATCAGGATTGCAGGAATACTAATACAGAAGCTCACAGCTCCAAAAGTATTAGCTCCTCCGATCTTCTGCTCTCCTAATACGAAATGAGTTTTTACTCCAAAAGGTACGCAGTTTCGTGTCAGGATTGCAGAGATGCTCGTACAGGAGCTCACAGCACCAGAAATATTACCTCCTCCGATGTCCTACTCTCCTAATAGGAAATGCGTTTTTACCTCGATGTGCACGCAATTCCGTATCAGGATTGCAGAGCGACTCACTCTTATAGGAGCTCACAGATCCAGAAATAATTGCTCCTCTGATCTTCTACTCTCCTAATCCAAAATGCGTTTTTACCTAAAAATGCACGCAATTTCGTATTAGGATGCAGGAAGGCTCATTTATATAGGAGCTCACAGCTCCAGAAATATTAGCTCCTCCGATCATCTACTCTCCTAATGCGCATTACGTTTTTACTCCAAAAAGCACCCAGTTTCGTGTCAGGATTGCAGGGATACTAATACAGGAGCTCACAGCTCCAAAAGTATTAGCTCCTCCGATCTTCTACTCTCCTAATACGAAATGAGTTTTTACTCCAAAAAGTACGCAGTTTCCTGTCAGGATTGCAGAGATGCTCGTACAGGAGCTCACAGCACCAGAAATATTACCTCCTCCGATGTCCTACTCTCCTAATAGGAAATGCGTTTTTACCTCGATGTGCACGCAATTCCATATCAGGATTGCAGAGAGACTCACTCTTATAGGAGCTCACAGATCCAGAAATAATTTCTCCTCTGATCTTGTACTCTCCTAATCCAAAATGCGTTTTTACCTAGAAATGCACGCAATTTCGTATTAGGATACAGGAAGGCTCATTTATATAGGAGCTCACAGCTCCAGAAATATTAGCTCCTCCGATCTTCTACTCTCCTAATGCACAATACGTTTTTACTCCAAAAAGCACCCAGTTTCGTGTCAGGATTGCAGGGATACTCATACAGGAGCTCACAGCACCAGAAATATTAGCTCCTCCGATCTCCTACTCACCTAATAGGAAACGCCTTTATACTTCGAAATAAAAGTTATTCCGCATTAGGATTGCCAGGAGTCTCATATAGGAGCTCACATCACCAGAAATTTTAGCTCCTCCGATCTTCTACACTCACAATGCGAAATGCGTTTTTACCTCGAAATGCACGCAGTTTCGTATCAGGATTGCAGGAATAATAATACAGGAGCTCACAGCTCCAAAAGTATTAGCTCCTCCGATCTTCTGCTCTCCTAATACGAAATGACTTTTTACTCCAAAAAGTACGCAGTTTCGTGCCAGGATTGCAGAGATGCTCGTACAGGAGCTCACAGCACCAGAAATATTACCTCCTCCGATCTTCTACACTCACAATACGAAATGCGTTTTTACCTCGAAATGCACGCAATTCCGTATCAGGATTGCAGAGAGACTCACTCTTATAGGAGCTCACAGCTCCAAAAATATTAGCTGCTCTGATCTTCTGTTCTGCTAATACGAAATGCGTTTTTACTCCGAAAAGTACGCAGTATCGTGTGAGGATTGCAGGGATACTCATACAGGAGCTCACAGCACCAGAAATATTAGCTCCTCCGATCTCCTACTCACCTAATACGAAACGCCTTTATACTTCGAAATAAAAGTTATTCCGCATTAGGATTGCCAGGAGTCTCATATAGGAGCTCACAGCACCAGAAATTTTAGCTCCTCCGATCTTCTACACTCACAATACGAAATGCGTTTTTACCTCGAAATGCACGCAGTTTCGTATCAGGATTGCAGGAATACTAATACAGGAGCTCACAGCTCCAAAAGTATTAGCTCCTCCGATCTTCTGCTCTCCTAATACGAAATGAGTTTTTACTCCAAAAAGTACGCAGTTTCGTGTCAGGATTGCAGAGATGCTCGTACAGGAGCTCACAGCACCAGAAATATTACCTCCTCCGATCTTCTACACTCACAATACGAAATGCGTTTTTACCTCGAAATGCACGCAATTCCGTATCAGGATTGCAGAGAGACTCACTCTTATAGGAGCTCACAGCTCCAAAAATATTAGCTGCTCTGATCTTCTGTTCTGCTAATACGAAATGCGTTTTTACTCCGAAAAGTACGCAGTATCGTGTCAGGATTGCAGGGATACTCATACAGGAGCTCACAGCACCAGAAATATTAGCTCCTCCGATCTCCTACTCACCTAATACGAAACGCCTTTATACTTCGAAATAAAAGTTATTCCGCATTAGGATTGCCAGGAGTCTCATATAGGAGCTCACAGCACCAGAAATTTTAGCTCCTCCGATCTTCTACACTCACAATACGAAATGCGTTTTTACCTCGAAATGCACGCAATTCCGTATCAGGATTGCAGAGAGACTCACTCTTATAGGAGCTCACAGCTCCAAAAATATTAGCTGCTCTGATCTTCTGTTCTGCTAATACGAAATGCGTTTTTACTCCGAAAAGTACGCAGTATCGTGTCAGGATTGCAGGGATACTCATACAGGAGCTCACAGCACCAGAAATATTAGCTCCTCCGATCTCCTACTCACCTAATACGAAACGCCTTTATACTTCGAAATAAAAGTTATTCCGCATTAGGATTGCCAGGAGTCTCATATAGGAGCTCACAGCACCAGAAATTTTAGCTCCTCCGATCTTCTACACTCACAATACGAAATGCGTTTTTACCTCGAAATGCACGCAGTTTCGTATCAGGATTGCAGGAATACTAATACAGAAGCTCACAGCTCCAAAAGTATTAGCTCCTCCGATCTTCTGCTCTCCTAATACGAAATGAGTTTTTACTCCAAAAGGTACGCAGTTTCGTGTCAGGATTGCAGAGATGCTCGTACAGGAGCTCATAGCACCAGAAATATTACCTCCTCCGATGTCCTACTCTCCTAATAGGAAATGGGTTTTTACCTCGATGTGCACGCAATTCCGTATCAGGATTGCAGAGAGACTCACTCTTATAGGAGCTCACAGATCCAGAAATAATTGCTCCTCTGATCTTCTACTCTCCTAATCCAAAATGCGTTTTTACCTAGAAATGCACGCAATTTCGTATTAGGATGCAGGAAGGCTCATTTATATAGGAGCTCACAGCTCCAGAAATATTAGCTCCTCCGATCATCTACTCTCCTAATGCGCATTACGTTTTTACTCCAAAAAGCACCCAGTTTCGTGTCAGGATTGCAGGGATACTAATACAGGAGCTCACAGCTCCAAAAGTATTAGCTCCTCCGATCTTCTACTCTCCTAATACGAAATGAGTTTTTACTCCAAAAAGTACGCAGTTTCGTGTCAGGATTGCAGAGATGCTCGTACAGGAGCTCACAGCACCAGAAATATTACCTCCTCCGATGTCCTACTCTCCTAATAGGAAATGCGTTTTTACCTCAATGTGAACGCAATTCCATATCAGGATTGCAGAGAGACTCACTCTTATAGGAGCTCACAGATCCAGAAATAATTTCTCCTCTGATCTTGTACTCTCCTAATCCAAAATGCGTTTTTACCTAGAAATGCACGCAATTTCGTATTAGGATACAGGAAGGCTCATTTATATAGGAGCTCACAGCTCCAGAAATATTAGCTCCTCCGATCTTCTACTCTCCTAATGCACAATACGTTTTTACTCCAAAAAGCACCCAGTATCGTGTGAGGATTGCAGGGATACTCATACAGGAGCTCACAGCACCAGAAATATTAGCTCCTCCGATCTCCTACTCACCTAATACGAAACGCCTTTATACTTCGAAATAAAAGTTATTCCGCATTAGGATTGCCAGGAGTCTCATATAGGAGCTCACAGCACCAGAAATTTTAGCTCCTCCGATCTTCTACACTCACAATACGAAATGCGTTTTTACCTCGAAATGCACGCAGTTTCGTATCAGGATTGCAGGAATACTAATACAGGAGCTCACAGCTCCAAAAGTATTAGCTCCTCCGATCTTCTGCTCTCCTAATACGAAATGAGTTTTTACTCCAAAAAGTACGCAGTTTCGTGTCAGGATTGCAGAGATGCTCGTACAGGAGCTCACAGCACCAGAAATATTACCTCCTCCGATCTTCTACACTCACAATACGAAATGCGTTTTTACCTCGAAATGCACGCAATTCCGTATCAGGATTGCAGAGAGACTCACTCTTATAGGAGCTCACAGCTCCAAAAATATTAGCTGCTCTGATCTTCTGTTCTGCTAATACGAAATGCGTTTTTACTCCGAAAAGTACGCAGTATCGTGTCAGGATTGCAGGGATACTCATACAGGAGCTCACAGCACCAGAAATATTAGCTCCTCCGATCTCCTACTCACCTAATACGAAACGCCTTTATACTTCGAAATAAAAGTTATTCCGCATTAGGATTGCCAGGAGTCTCATATAGGAGCTCACAGCACCAGAAATTTTAGCTCCTCCGATCTTCTACACTCACAATACGAAATGCGTTTTTACCTCGAAATGCACGCAATTCCGTATCAGGATTGCAGAGAGACTCACTCTTATAGGAGCTCACAGCTCCAAAAATATTAGCTGCTCTGATCTTCTGTTCTGCTAATACGAAATGCGTTTTTACTCCGAAAAGTACGCAGTATCGTGTCAGGATTGCAGGGATACTCATACAGGAGCTCACAGCACCAGAAATATTAGCTCCTCCGATCTCCTACTCACCTAATACGAAACGCCTTTATACTTCGAAATAAAAGTTATTCCGCATTAGGATTGCCAGGAGTCTCATATAGGAGCTCACAGCACCAGAAATTTTAGCTCCTCCGATCTTCTACACTCACAATACGAAATGCGTTTTTACCTCGAAATGCACGCAGTTTCGTATCAGGATTGCAGGAATACTAATACAGAAGCTCACAGCTCCAAAAGTATTAGCTCCTCCGATCTTCTGCTCTCCTAATACGAAATGAGTTTTTACTCCAAAAGGTACGCAGTTTCGTGTCAGGATTGCAGAGATGCTCGTACAGGAGCTCATAGCACCAGAAATATTACCTCCTCCGATGTCCTACTCTCCTAATAGGAAATGCGTTTTTACCTCGATGTGCACGCAATTCCGTATCAGGATTGCAGAGAGACTCACTCTTATAGGAGCTCACAGATCCAGAAATAATTGCTCCTCTGATCTTCTACTCTCCTAATCCAAAATGCGTTTTTACCTAGAAATGCACGCAATTTCGTATTAGGATGCAGGAAGGCTCATTTATATAGGAGCTCACAGCTCCAGAAATATTAGCTCCTCCGATCATCTACTCTCCTAATGCGCATTACGTTTTTACTCCAAAAAGCACCCAGTTTCGTGTCAGGATTGCAGGGATACTAATACAGGAGCTCACAGCTCCAAAAGTATTAGCTCCTCCGATCTTCTACTCTCCTAATACGAAATGAGTTTTTACTCCAAAAAGTACGCAGTTTCGTGTCAGGATTGCAGAGATGCTCGTACAGGAGCTCACAGCACCAGAAATATTACCTCCTCCGATGTCCTACTCTCCTAATAGGAAATGCGTTTTTACCTCAATGTGAACGCAATTCCATATCAGGATTGCAGAGAGACTCACTCTTATAGGAGCTCACAGATCCAGAAATAATTTCTCCTCTGATCTTGTACTCTCCTAATCCAAAATGCGTTTTTACCTAGAAATGCACGCAATTTCGTATTAGGATACAGGAAGGCTCATTTATATAGGAGCTCACAGCTCCAGAAATATTAGCTCCTCCGATCTTCTACTCTCCTAATGCACAATACGTTTTTACTCCAAAAAGCACCCAGTTTCGTGTCAGGATTGCAGGGATACTCATACAGGAGCTCACAGCACCAGAAATATTAGCTCCTCCGATCTCCTACTCACATAATACGAAACGCCTTTATACTTCGAAATAAAAGTTATTCCGCATTAGGATTGCCAGGAGTCTCATATAGGAGCTCACAGCACCAGAAATTTTAGCTCCTCCGATTTTCTACACTCACAATACGAAATGCGTTTTTACCTCGAAATGCACGCAGTTTCGTATCAGGATTGCAGGAATACTAATACAGGAGCTCACAGCTCCAAAAGTATTAGCTCCTCCGATCTTCTGCTCTCCTAATACGAAATGACTTTTTACTCCAAAAAGTACGCAGTTTCGTGCCAGGATTGCAGAGATGCTCGTACAGGAGCTCACAGCACCAGAAATATTACCTCCTCCGATGTCCTACTCTCCTAATAGGAAATGCGTTTTTACCTCGATGTGCACGCAATTCCGTATCAGGATTGCAGAGAGACTCACTCTTATAGGAGCTCACAGCTCCAAAAATATTAGCTGCTCTGATCTTCTGTTCTGCTAATACGAAATGCGTTTTTACTCCGAAAAGTACGCAGTATCGTGTCAGGATTGCAGGGATACTCATACAGGAGCTCACAGCACCAGAAATATTAGCTCCTCCGATCTCCTACTCACCTAATACGAAACGCCTTTATACTTCGAAATAAAAGTTATTCCGCATTAGGATTGCCAGGAGTCTCATATAGGAGCTCACAGCACCAGAAATTTTAGCTCCTCCGATCTTCTACAGTAACAAAACGAAATTCGTTTTTACCTCGAAATGCACGCAGTTTCGTATCAGGATTGCAGGAATACTAATACAGAAGCTCACAGCTCCAAAAGTATTAGCTCCTCCGATCTTCTGCTCTCCTAATACGAAATGAGTTTTTACTCCAAAAGGTACGCAGTTTCGTGTCAGGATTGCAGAGATGCTCGTACAGGAGCTCACAGCACCAGAAATATTACCTCCTCCGATGTCCTACTCTCCTAATAGGAAATGCGTTTTTACCTCGATGTGCACGCAATTCCGTTTCAGGATTGCAGAGAGACTCACTCTTATAGGAGCTCACAGATCCAGAAATAATTGCTCCTCTGATCTTCTACTCTCCTAATCCAAAATGCGTTTTTACCTAGAAATGCACGCAATTTCGTATTAGGATGCAGGAAGGCTCATTTATATAGGAGCTCAGAGCTCCAGAAATATTAGCTCCTCCGATCATCTACTCTCCTAATGCGCAATACGTTTTTACTCCAAAAAGCACCCAGTTTCGTGTCAGGATTGCAGGGATACTAATACAGGAGCTCACAGCTCCAAAAGTATTAGCTCCTCCGATCTTCTACTCTCCTAATACGAAATGAGTTTTTACTCCAAAAAGTACGCAGTTTCGTGTCAGGATTGCAGAGATGCTCGTACAGGAGCTCACAGCACCAGAAATATTACCTCCTCCGATGTCCTACTCTCCTAATAGGAAATGCGTTTTTACCTCGATGTGCACGCAATTCCGTATCAGGATTGCAGAGAGACTCACTCTTATAGGAGCTCACAGATCCAGAAATAATTTCTCCTCTGATCTTGTACTCTCCTAATCCAAAATGCGTTTTTACCTAGAAATGCACGCAATTTCGTATTAGGATGCAGGAAGGCTCATTTATATAGGAGCTCACAGCTCCAGAAATATTAGCTCCTCCGATCTTCTACTCTCCTAATGCACAATACGTTTTTACTCCAAAAAGCACCCAGTTTCGTGTCAGGATTGCAGGGATACTCATACAGGAGCTCACAGCACCAGAAATATTAGCTCCTCCGATCTCCTACTCACCTAATACGAAACGCCTTTATACTTCGAAATAAAAGTTATTCCGCATTAGGATTGCCAGGAGTCTCATATAGGAGCTCACATCACCAGAAATTTTAGCTCCTCCGATCTTCTACACTCACAATGCGAAATGCGTTTTTACCTCGAAATGCACGCAGTTTCGTATCAGGATTGCAGGAATAATAATACAGGAGCTCACAGCTCCAAAAGTATTAGCTCCTCCGATCTTCTGCTCTCCTAATACAAAATGACTTTTTACTCCAAAAAGTACGCAGTTTCGTGCCAGGATTGCAGAGATGCTCGTACAGGAGCTCACAGCACCAGAAATATTACCTCCTCCGATCTTCTACACTCACAATACGAAATGCGTTTTTACCTCGAAATGCACGCAATTCCGTATCAGGATTGCAGAGAGACTCACTCTTATAGGAGCTCACAGCTCCAAAAATATTAGCTGCTCTGATCTTCTGTTCTGCTAATACGAAATGCGTTTTTACTCCGAAAAGTACGCAGTATCGTGTCAGGATTGCAGGGATACTCATACAGGAGCTCACAGCACCAGAAATATTAGCTCCTCCGATCTCCTACTCACCTAATACGAAACGCCTTTATACTTCGAAATAAAAGTTATTCCGCATTAGGATTGCCAGGAGTCTCATATAGGAGCTCACAGCACCAGAAATTTTAGCTCCTCCGATCTTCTACACTAACAAAACGAAATGCGTTTTTACCTCGAAATGCACGCAGTTTCGTATCAGGATTGCAGGAATACTAATACAGAAGCTCACAGCTCCAAAAGTATTAGCTCCTCCGATCTTCTGCTCTCCTAATACGAAATGAGTTTTTACTCCAAAAGGTACGCAGTTTCGTGTCAGGATTGCAGAGATGCTCGTACAGGAGCTCACAGCACCAGAAATATTACCTCCTCCGATGTCCTACTCTCCTAATAGGAAATGCGTTTTTACCTCGATGTGCACGCAATTCCGTATCAGGATTGCAGAGAGACTCACTCTTATAGGAGCTTACAGATCCAGAAATAATTGCTCCTCTGATCTTCTACTCTCCTAATCCAAAATGCGTTTTTACCTAGAAATGCACGTAATTTCGTATTAGGATGCAGGAAGGCTCATTTATATAGGAGCTCACAGCTCCAGAAATATTAGCTCCTCCGATCATCTACTCTCCTAATGCGCAATACGTTTTTACTCCAAAAAGCACCCAGTTTCGTGTCAGGATTGCAGGGATACTAATACAGGAGCTCACAGCTCCAAAAGTATTAGCTCCTCCGATCTTCTACTCTCCTAATACGAAATGAGTTTTTACTCCAAAAAGTACGCAGTTTCGTGTCAGGATTGCAGAGATGCTCGTACAGGAGCTCACAGCACCAGAAATATTACCTCCTCCGATGTCCTACCCTCCTAATAGGAAATGCGTTTTTACCTCGATGTGCACGCAATTCCGTATCAGGATTGCAGAGAGACTCACTCTTATAGGAGCTCACAGATCCAGAAATAATTTCTCCTCTGATCTTGTACTCTCCTAATCCAAAATGCGTTTTTACCTAGAAATGCACGCAATTTCGTATTAGGATGCAGGAAGGCTCATTTATATAGGAGCTCACAGCTCCAGAAATATTAGCTCCTCCGATCTTCTACTCTCCTAATACGAAATGCGTTTTTACTCCGAAAAGTACGCAGTATCGTGTCAGGATTGCAGGGATACTCATACAGGAGCTCACAGCACCATAAATATTAGCTCCTCCGATCTCCTACTCACCTAATACGAAACGCCTTTATACTTCGAAATAAAAGTTATTCCGCATTAGGATTGCCAGGAGTCTCATATAGGAGCTCACAGCACCAGAAATTTTAGCTCCTCCGATCTTCTACACTAACAAAACGAAATGCGTTTTTACCTCGAAATGCACGCAGTTTCGTATCAGGATTGCAGGAATACTAATACAGAAGCTCACAGCTCCAAAAGTATTAGCTCCTCCGATCTTCTGCTCTCCTAATACGAAATGAGTTTTTACTCCAAAAGGTACGCAGTTTCGTGTCAGGATTGCAGAGATGCTCGTACAGGAGCTCACAGCACCAGAAATATTACCTCCTCCGATGTCCTACTCTCCTAATAGGAAATGCGTTTTTACCTCGATGTGCACGCAATTCCGTATCAGGATTGCAGAGAGACTCACTCTTATAGGAGCTCACAGATCCAGAAATAATTGCTCCTCTGATCTTCTACTCTCCTAATCCAAAATGCGTTTTTACCTAGAAATGCACGTAATTTCGTATTAGGATGCAGGAAGGCTCATTTATATAGGAGCTCACAGCTCCAGAAATATTAGCTCCTCCGATCATCTACTCTCCTAATGCGCAATACGTTTTTACTCCAAAAAGCACCCAGTTTCGTGTCAGGATTGCAGGGATACTAATACAGGAGCTCACAGCTCCAAAAGTATTAGCTCCTCCGATCTTCTACTCTCCTAATACGAAATGAGTTTTTACTCCAAAAAGTACGCAGTTTCGTGTCAGGATTGCAGAGATGCTCGTACAGGAGCTCACAGCACCAGAAATATTACCTCCTCCGATGTCCTACCCTCCTAATAGGAAATGCGTTTTTACCTCGATGTGCACGCAATTCCGTATCAGGATTGCAGAGAGACTCACTCTTATAGGAGCTCACAGATCCAGAAATAATTTCTCCTCTGATCTTGTACTCTCCTAATTCAAAATGCGTTTTTACCTAGAAATGCACGCAATTTCGTATTAGGATGCAGGAAGGCTCATTTATATAGGAGCTCACAGCTCCAGAAATATTAGCTCCTCCGATCTTCTACTCTCCTAATGCACAATACGTTTTTACTCCAAAAAGCACCCAGTTTCGTGTCAGGATTGCAGGGATACTCATACAGGAGCTCACAGCACCAGAAATATTAGCTCCTCCGATCTCCTACTCACCTAATACGAAACGCCTTTATACTTCGAAATAAAAGTTATTCCGCATTAGGATTGCCAGGAGTCTCATATAGAAGCTCACATCACCAGAAATTTTAGCTCCTCCGATCTTCTACACTCACAATACGAAATGCGTTTTTACCTCGAAATGCACGCAGTTTCGTATCAGGACTGCAGGAATACTAATACAGGAGCTCACAGCTCCAAAAGTATTAGCTCCTCCGATCTTCTGCTCGCCTGATACGAAATGCGTTTTTACTCCGAAAAAACACGCAGTTTCGTATTAAGATGCAGGGATACTCATACAGGAGCGCACAGCACCAGAAATATTACCTCCTCCGATCTCCTACTCTCCTAATACGAAATGCGTTTTTACATCGATATGCATGCAATTCCGTATCAGGATTGCAGAGAGACTCACTCTTATAGGAGCTCACAGCTCCAAAAGTATTAGCTCCTCCGATCTTCTGCTCTCCTAATACGAAATGACTTTTTACTCCAAAAAGTACGCAGTTTCGTGCCAGGATTGCAGAGATGCTCGTACAGGAGCTCACAGCACCAGAAATATTACCTCCTCCGATCTTCTACACTCACAATACGAAATGCGTTTTTACCTCGAAATGCACGCAATTCCGTATCAGGATTGCAGAGAGACTCACTCTTATAGGAGCTCACAGCTCCAAAAATATTAGCTGCTCTGATCTTCTGCTCTCCTAATACGAAATGCGTTTTTACTCCGAAAAGTACGCAGTATCGTGTCAGAATTGCAGGGATACTCATACAGGAGCTCACAGCACCAGAAATATTAGCTCCTCCGATCTCCTACTCATCTAATACGAAACGCCTTTATACTGCGAAATAAAAGTCATTCCGCATTAGGATTGCCAGGAGTCTCATATAGGAGCTCACAGCACCAGAAATTTTAGCTCCTCCGATCTTCTACACTCATAATACGAAATGCGTTTTTACCTCGAAATGCACGCAGTTTCGTATCAGGATTGCAGGAATACTAATACAGGAGCTCAAAGCTCCAAAGATATTAACTCCTACGATGTCCTACTCTCCTAATAGGAAATGCGTTTTTACCTCGATGTGCACGCAATTCCGTATCAGGATTGCAGAGAGACTCACTCTTATAGGAGCTCCCAGATCCAGAAATAATTGCTCCTCTGATCTTCTACTCTCCTAATCCAAAATGCGTTTTTACCTCGAAATCCACGCAGTTTCGTATCAGGACTGCAGGAATACTAATACAGGAGCTCACAGCTCCAAAAGTATTAGCTCCTCCGATCTTCTGCTCTCCTAATACGAAATGAGTTTTTACTCCAAAAAGTACGCAGTTTCGTGTCAGGATTGCGGAGATGCTCGTACAGGAGCTCACAGCACCAGAAATATTACCTCCTCCGATGTCCTACTCTCCTAATAGGAAATGCGTTTTTACCTCGATGTGCACGCAATTCCGTATCAGGATTGCAGAGAGACTCACTCTTATAGGAGCTCACAGATCCAGAAATAATTGCTCCCCTGATCTTCTACTCTCCTAATCCAAAATGCGTTTTTACCTAGAAATGCACGCAATTTCGTATTAGGATGCAGGAAGGCTCATTTATATAGGAGCTCACAGCTCTAGAAATATTAGCTCCTCCGATCTTTTACTCTCCTAATACTTTTATTTTACTCTCCTAATGCGCAATACGTTTTTACTCCGAAAAGCACGCAGTTTCGTGTCAGGATTGCGGAGATGCTCGTACAGGAGCTCACAGCACCAGAAATATTACCTCCTCCGATGTCCTACTCTCCTAATAGGAAATGCGTTTTTACCTCGATGTGCACGCAATTCCGTATCAGGATTGCAGAGAGACTCACTCTTATAGGAGCTCACAGATCCAGAAATAATTGCTCCTCTGATCTTCTACTCTCCTAATCCAAAATGCGTTTTTACCTAGAAATGCACGCAATTTCGTATTAGGATGCAGGAAGGCTCATTTATATAGGAGCTCACAGCTCTAGAAATATTAGCTCCTCCGATCTTTTACTCTCCTAATACTTTTATTTTACTCTCCTAATGCGCAATACGTTTTTACTCCGAAAAGCACCCAGTTTCGTGTCAGGATTGCAGGGATACTCATACAGGAGCTCACAATTCCAAAGATATTAACTCCTCCGATCTTTTGCTCTCCTAATACGAAATGAGTTTTTACTCCAAAAAGTACGCAGTTTCGTGTCAGGATTGCGGAGATGCTCGTACAGGAGCTCACAGCACCAGAAATATTACCTCCTCCGATGTCCTACTCTCCTAATAGGAAATGCGTTTTTACCTCGATGTGCACGCAATTCCGTATCAGGATTGCAGAGAGACTCACTCTTATAGGAGCTCACAGATCCAGAAATAATTGCTCCCCTGATCTTCTACTCTCCTAATCCAAAATGCGTTTTTACCTAGAAATGCACGCAATTTCGTATTAGGATGCAGGAAGGCTCATTTATATAGGAGCTCACAGCTCTAGAAATATTAGCTCCTCCGATCTTTTACTCTCCTAATACTTTTATTTTACTCTCCTAATGCGCAATACGTTTTTACTCCGAAAAGCACGCAGTTTCGTGTCAGGATTGCGGAGATGCTCGTACAGGAGCTCACAGCACCAGAAATATTACCTCCTCCGATGTCCTACTCTCCTAATAGGAAATGCGTTTTTACCTCGATGTGCACGCAATTCCGTATCAGGATTGCAGAGAGACTCACTCTTATAGGAGCTCACAGATCCAGAAATAATTGCTCCTCTGATCTTCTACTCTCCTAATCCAAAATGCGTTTTTACCTAGAAATGCACGCAATTTCGTATTAGGATGCAGGAAGGCTCATTTATATAGGAGCTCACAGCTCTAGAAATATTAGCTCCTCCGATCTTTTACTCTCCTAATACTTTTATTTTACTCTCCTAATGCGCAATACGTTTTTACTCCGAAAAGCACCCAGTTTCGTGTCAGGATTGCAGGGATACTCATACAGGAGCTCACAATTCCAAAGATATTAACTCCTCCGATCTTTTGCTCTCCTAAGACGAAATGCGTTTTTACTCCGAAAAAACACGCAGTTTCGTATTAGGATGCAGGGATACTCATACAGGAGCGCACAGCACCAGAAATATTACCTCCTCCGATCTTCTACTCTCCTAATGCACAATACGTTTTTACTCCAAAAAGCACCCAGTTTCGTGTCAGGATTGCAGGGATACTCATACAGGAGCTCACAGCACCAGAAATATTAGCTCCTCCGATCTCCTACTCACATAATACGAAACGCCTTTATACTTCGAAATAAAAGTTATTCCGCATTAGGATTGCCAGGAGTCTCATATAGGAGCTCACAGCACCAGAAATTTTAGCTCCTCCGATTTTCTACACTCACAATACGAAATGCGTTTTTACCTCGAAATGCACGCAGTTTCGTATCAGGATTGCAGGAATACTAATACAGGAGCTCACAGCTCCAAAAGTATTAGCTCCTCCGATCTTCTGCTCTCCTAATACGAAATGACTTTTTACTCCAAAAAGTACGCAGTTTCGTGCCAGGATTGCAGAGATGCTCGTACAGGAGCTCACAGCACCAGAAATATTACCTCCTCCGATGTCCTACTCTCCTAATAGGAAATGCGTTTTTACCTCGATGTGCACGCAATTCCGTATCAGGATTGCAGAGAGACTCACTCTTATAGGAGCTCACAGCTCCAAAAATATTAGCTGCTCTGATCTTCTGTTCTGCTAATACGAAATGCGTTTTTACTCCGAAAAGTACGCAGTATCGTGTCAGGATTGCAGGGATACTCATACAGGAGCTCACAGCACCAGAAATATTAGCTCCTCCGATCTCCTACTCACCTAATACGAAACGCCTTTATACTTCGAAATAAAAGTTATTCCGCATTAGGATTGCCAGGAGTCTCATATAGGAGCTCACAGCACCAGAAATTTTAGCTCCTCCGATCTTCTACAGTAACAAAACGAAATTCGTTTTTACCTCGAAATGCACGCAGTTTCGTATCAGGATTGCAGGAATACTAATACAGAAGCTCACAGCTCCAAAAGTATTAGCTCCTCCGATCTTCTGCTCTCCTAATACGAAATGAGTTTTTACTCCAAAAGGTACGCAGTTTCGTGTCAGGATTGCAGAGATGCTCGTACAGGAGCTCACAGCACCAGAAATATTACCTCCTCCGATGTCCTACTCTCCTAATAGGAAATGCGTTTTTACCTCGATGTGCACGCAATTCCGTTTCAGGATTGCAGAGAGACTCACTCTTATAGGAGCTCACAGATCCAGAAATAATTGCTCCTCTGATCTTCTACTCTCCTAATCCAAAATGCGTTTTTACCTAGAAATGCACGCAATTTCGTATTAGGATGCAGGAAGGCTCATTTATATAGGAGCTCAGAGCTCCAGAAATATTAGCTCCTCCGATCATCTACTCTCCTAATGCGCAATACGTTTTTACTCCAAAAAGCACCCAGTTTCGTGTCAGGATTGCAGGGATACTAATACAGGAGCTCACAGCTCCAAAAGTATTAGCTCCTCCGATCTTCTACTCTCCTAATACGAAATGAGTTTTTACTCCAAAAAGTACGCAGTTTCGTGTCAGGATTGCAGAGATGCTCGTACAGGAGCTCACAGCACCAGAAATATTACCTCCTCCGATGTCCTACTCTCCTAATAGGAAATGCGTTTTTACCTCGATGTGCACGCAATTCCGTATCAGGATTGCAGAGAGACTCACTCTTATAGGAGCTCACAGATCCAGAAATAATTTCTCCTCTGATCTTGTACTCTCCTAATCCAAAATGCGTTTTTACCTAGAAATGCACGCAATTTCGTATTAGGATGCAGGAAGGCTCATTTATATAGGAGCTCACAGCTCCAGAAATATTAGCTCCTCCGATCTTCTACTCTCCTAATGCACAATACGTTTTTACTCCAAAAAGCACCCAGTTTCGTGTCAGGATTGCAGGGATACTCATACAGGAGCTCACAGCACCAGAAATATTAGCTCCTCCGATCTCCTACTCACCTAATACGAAACGCCTTTATACTTCGAAATAAAAGTTATTCCGCATTAGGATTGCCAGGAGTCTCATATAGGAGCTCACATCACCAGAAATTTTAGCTCCTCCGATCTTCTACACTCACAATGCGAAATGCGTTTTTACCTCGAAATGCACGCAGTTTCGTATCAGGATTGCAGGAATAATAATACAGGAGCTCACAGCTCCAAAAGTATTAGCTCCTCCGATCTTCTGCTCTCCTAATACAAAATGACTTTTTACTCCAAAAAGTACGCAGTTTCGTGCCAGGATTGCAGAGATGCTCGTACAGGAGCTCACAGCACCAGAAATATTACCTCCTCCGATCTTCTACACTCACAATACGAAATGCGTTTTTACCTCGAAATGCACGCAATTCCGTATCAGGATTGCAGAGAGACTCACTCTTATAGGAGCTCACAGCTCCAAAAATATTAGCTGCTCTGATCTTCTGTTCTGCTAATACGAAATGCGTTTTTACTCCGAAAAGTACGCAGTATCGTGTCAGGATTGCAGGGATACTCATACAGGAGCTCACAGCACCAGAAATATTAGCTCCTCCGATCTCCTACTCACCTAATACGAAACGCCTTTATACTTCGAAATAAAAGTTATTCCGCATTAGGATTGCCAGGAGTCTCATATAGGAGCTCACAGCACCAGAAATTTTAGCTCCTCCGATCTTCTACACTAACAAAACGAAATGCGTTTTTACCTCGAAATGCACGCAGTTTCGTATCAGGATTGCAGGAATACTAATACAGAAGCTCACAGCTCCAAAAGTATTAGCTCCTCCGATCTTCTGCTCTCCTAATACGAAATGAGTTTTTACTCCAAAAGGTACGCAGTTTCGTGTCAGGATTGCAGAGATGCTCGTACAGGAGCTCACAGCACCAGAAATATTACCTCCTCCGATGTCCTACTCTCCTAATAGGAAATGCGTTTTTACCTCGATGTGCACGCAATTCCGTATCAGGATTGCAGAGAGACTCACTCTTATAGGAGCTTACAGATCCAGAAATAATTGCTCCTCTGATCTTCTACTCTCCTAATCCAAAATGCGTTTTTACCTAGAAATGCACGTAATTTCGTATTAGGATGCAGGAAGGCTCATTTATATAGGAGCTCACAGCTCCAGAAATATTAGCTCCTCCGATCATCTACTCTCCTAATGCGCAATACGTTTTTACTCCAAAAAGCACCCAGTTTCGTGTCAGGATTGCAGGGATACTAATACAGGAGCTCACAGCTCCAAAAGTATTAGCTCCTCCGATCTTCTACTCTCCTAATACGAAATGAGTTTTTACTCCAAAAAGTACGCAGTTTCGTGTCAGGATTGCAGAGATGCTCGTACAGGAGCTCACAGCACCAGAAATATTACCTCCTCCGATGTCCTACCCTCCTAATAGGAAATGCGTTTTTACCTCGATGTGCACGCAATTCCGTATCAGGATTGCAGAGAGACTCACTCTTATAGGAGCTCACAGATCCAGAAATAATTTCTCCTCTGATCTTGTACTCTCCTAATCCAAAATGCGTTTTTACCTAGAAATGCACGCAATTTCGTATTAGGATGCAGGAAGGCTCATTTATATAGGAGCTCACAGCTCCAGAAATATTAGCTCCTCCGATCTTCTACTCTCCTAATACGAAATGCGTTTTTACTCCGAAAAGTACGCAGTATCGTGTCAGGATTGCAGGGATACTCATACAGGAGCTCACAGCACCATAAATATTAGCTCCTCCGATCTCCTACTCACCTAATACGAAACGCCTTTATACTTCGAAATAAAAGTTATTCCGCATTAGGATTGCCAGGAGTCTCATATAGGAGCTCACAGCACCAGAAATTTTAGCTCCTCCGATCTTCTACACTAACAAAACGAAATGCGTTTTTACCTCGAAATGCACGCAGTTTCGTATCAGGATTGCAGGAATACTAATACAGAAGCTCACAGCTCCAAAAGTATTAGCTCCTCCGATCTTCTGCTCTCCTAATACGAAATGAGTTTTTACTCCAAAAGGTACGCAGTTTCGTGTCAGGATTGCAGAGATGCTCGTACAGGAGCTCACAGCACCAGAAATATTACCTCCTCCGATGTCCTACTCTCCTAATAGGAAATGCGTTTTTACCTCGATGTGCACGCAATTCCGTATCAGGATTGCAGAGAGACTCACTCTTATAGGAGCTCACAGATCCAGAAATAATTGCTCCTCTGATCTTCTACTCTCCTAATCCAAAATGCGTTTTTACCTAGAAATGCACGTAATTTCGTATTAGGATGCAGGAAGGCTCATTTATATAGGAGCTCACAGCTCCAGAAATATTAGCTCCTCCGATCATCTACTCTCCTAATGCGCAATACGTTTTTACTCCAAAAAGCACCCAGTTTCGTGTCAGGATTGCAGGGATACTAATACAGGAGCTCACAGCTCCAAAAGTATTAGCTCCTCCGATCTTCTACTCTCCTAATACGAAATGAGTTTTTACTCCAAAAAGTACGCAGTTTCGTGTCAGGATTGCAGAGATGCTCGTACAGGAGCTCACAGCACCAGAAATATTACCTCCTCCGATGTCCTACCCTCCTAATAGGAAATGCGTTTTTACCTCGATGTGCACGCAATTCCGTATCAGGATTGCAGAGAGACTCACTCTTATAGGAGCTCACAGATCCAGAAATAATTTCTCCTCTGATCTTGTACTCTCCTAATTCAAAATGCGTTTTTACCTAGAAATGCACGCAATTTCGTATTAGGATGCAGGAAGGCTCATTTATATAGGAGCTCACAGCTCCAGAAATATTAGCTCCTCCGATCTTCTACTCTCCTAATGCACAATACGTTTTTACTCCAAAAAGCACCCAGTTTCGTGTCAGGATTGCAGGGATACTCATACAGGAGCTCACAGCACCAGAAATATTAGCTCCTCCGATCTCCTACTCACCTAATACGAAACGCCTTTATACTTCGAAATAAAAGTTATTCCGCATTAGGATTGCCAGGAGTCTCATATAGAAGCTCACATCACCAGAAATTTTAGCTCCTCCGATCTTCTACACTCACAATACGAAATGCGTTTTTACCTCGAAATGCACGCAGTTTCGTATCAGGACTGCAGGAATACTAATACAGGAGCTCACAGCTCCAAAAGTATTAGCTCCTCCGATCTTCTGCTCGCCTGATACGAAATGCGTTTTTACTCCGAAAAAACACGCAGTTTCGTATTAAGATGCAGGGATACTCATACAGGAGCGCACAGCACCAGAAATATTACCTCCTCCGATCTCCTACTCTCCTAATACGAAATGCGTTTTTACATCGATATGCATGCAATTCCGTATCAGGATTGCAGAGAGACTCACTCTTATAGGAGCTCACAGCTCCAAAAGTATTAGCTCCTCCGATCTTCTGCTCTCCTAATACGAAATGACTTTTTACTCCAAAAAGTACGCAGTTTCGTGCCAGGATTGCAGAGATGCTCGTACAGGAGCTCACAGCACCAGAAATATTACCTCCTCCGATCTTCTACACTCACAATACGAAATGCGTTTTTACCTCGAAATGCACGCAATTCCGTATCAGGATTGCAGAGAGACTCACTCTTATAGGAGCTCACAGCTCCAAAAATATTAGCTGCTCTGATCTTCTGCTCTCCTAATACGAAATGCGTTTTTACTCCGAAAAGTACGCAGTATCGTGTCAGAATTGCAGGGATACTCATACAGGAGCTCACAGCACCAGAAATATTAGCTCCTCCGATCTCCTACTCATCTAATACGAAACGCCTTTATACTGCGAAATAAAAGTCATTCCGCATTAGGATTGCCAGGAGTCTCATATAGGAGCTCACAGCACCAGAAATTTTAGCTCCTCCGATCTTCTACACTCATAATACGAAATGCGTTTTTACCTCGAAATGCACGCAGTTTCGTATCAGGATTGCAGGAATACTAATACAGGAGCTCAAAGCTCCAAAGATATTAACTCCTACGATGTCCTACTCTCCTAATAGGAAATGCGTTTTTACCTCGATGTGCACGCAATTCCGTATCAGGATTGCAGAGAGACTCACTCTTATAGGAGCTCCCAGATCCAGAAATAATTGCTCCTCTGATCTTCTACTCTCCTAATCCAAAATGCGTTTTTACCTCGAAATCCACGCAGTTTCGTATCAGGACTGCAGGAATACTAATACAGGAGCTCACAGCTCCAAAAGTATTAGCTCCTCCGATCTTCTGCTCTCCTAATACGAAATGAGTTTTTACTCCAAAAAGTACGCAGTTTCGTGTCAGGATTGCGGAGATGCTCGTACAGGAGCTCACAGCACCAGAAATATTACCTCCTCCGATGTCCTACTCTCCTAATAGGAAATGCGTTTTTACCTCGATGTGCACGCAATTCCGTATCAGGATTGCAGAGAGACTCACTCTTATAGGAGCTCACAGATCCAGAAATAATTGCTCCCCTGATCTTCTACTCTCCTAATCCAAAATGCGTTTTTACCTAGAAATGCACGCAATTTCGTATTAGGATGCAGGAAGGCTCATTTATATAGGAGCTCACAGCTCTAGAAATATTAGCTCCTCCGATCTTTTACTCTCCTAATACTTTTATTTTACTCTCCTAATGCGCAATACGTTTTTACTCCGAAAAGCACGCAGTTTCGTGTCAGGATTGCGGAGATGCTCGTACAGGAGCTCACAGCACCAGAAATATTACCTCCTCCGATGTCCTACTCTCCTAATAGGAAATGCGTTTTTACCTCGATGTGCACGCAATTCCGTATCAGGATTGCAGAGAGACTCACTCTTATAGGAGCTCACAGATCCAGAAATAATTGCTCCTCTGATCTTCTACTCTCCTAATCCAAAATGCGTTTTTACCTAGAAATGCACGCAATTTCGTATTAGGATGCAGGAAGGCTCATTTATATAGGAGCTCACAGCTCTAGAAATATTAGCTCCTCCGATCTTTTACTCTCCTAATACTTTTATTTTACTCTCCTAATGCGCAATACGTTTTTACTCCGAAAAGCACCCAGTTTCGTGTCAGGATTGCAGGGATACTCATACAGGAGCTCACAATTCCAAAGATATTAACTCCTCCGATCTTTTGCTCTCCTAATACGAAATGAGTTTTTACTCCAAAAAGTACGCAGTTTCGTGTCAGGATTGCGGAGATGCTCGTACAGGAGCTCACAGCACCAGAAATATTACCTCCTCCGATGTCCTACTCTCCTAATAGGAAATGCGTTTTTACCTCGATGTGCACGCAATTCCGTATCAGGATTGCAGAGAGACTCACTCTTATAGGAGCTCACAGATCCAGAAATAATTGCTCCCCTGATCTTCTACTCTCCTAATCCAAAATGCGTTTTTACCTAGAAATGCACGCAATTTCGTATTAGGATGCAGGAAGGCTCATTTATATAGGAGCTCACAGCTCTAGAAATATTAGCTCCTCCGATCTTTTACTCTCCTAATACTTTTATTTTACTCTCCTAATGCGCAATACGTTTTTACTCCGAAAAGCACGCAGTTTCGTGTCAGGATTGCGGAGATGCTCGTACAGGAGCTCACAGCACCAGAAATATTACCTCCTCCGATGTCCTACTCTCCTAATAGGAAATGCGTTTTTACCTCGATGTGCACGCAATTCCGTATCAGGATTGCAGAGAGACTCACTCTTATAGGAGCTCACAGATCCAGAAATAATTGCTCCTCTGATCTTCTACTCTCCTAATCCAAAATGCGTTTTTACCTAGAAATGCACGCAATTTCGTATTAGGATGCAGGAAGGCTCATTTATATAGGAGCTCACAGCTCTAGAAATATTAGCTCCTCCGATCTTTTACTCTCCTAATACTTTTATTTTACTCTCCTAATGCGCAATACGTTTTTACTCCGAAAAGCACCCAGTTTCGTGTCAGGATTGCAGGGATACTCATACAGGAGCTCACAATTCCAAAGATATTAACTCCTCCGATCTTTTGCTCTCCTAAGACGAAATGCGTTTTTACTCCGAAAAAACACGCAGTTTCGTATTAGGATGCAGGGATACTCATACAGGAGCGCACAGCACCAGAAATATTACCTCCTCCGATCTCCTACTCTCCTAATACGAAATGCGTTTTTACATCGATATGCACGCAATTCCGTATCAGGATTGCCGAGAGACTCACTCTTATAGGAGCTCACAGCTCCAAAAATATTAGCTCCTCTGATCTTTTACTCTCCTAATACGAAATGCGTTTTTACTCCGAAAAGTACGCAGTATCGTGTCAGGATTGCAGCGATACTCATACAGGAGCTCACAGCACCAGAAATATTAGCTCCTCCGATCTCCTACTCTCCTAATCCAAAATGCGTTTTTACCTCGAAATGCACGCAGTTCGGTATCAGGATTGCAGGGATACTCATACAGGAGCTCACCTATTTCGGGTTTCTTATTCGAAATCATTTTTATTTCGAAATGTAATTTTTTCAGAATTGTAAGGGCGTTCTTTTTGGTATTAAAACCTCAGAATATGTTGCTTCCAGCATAGTTTTTCTTTTTTTATAGCGTCATAAGAAAATTGTGTTATCTAACTAAAGGTACCTTTATGTTTTTGGATTGCTGGAGAAGTTCTATCAGAGCTGACAATTCTTGATTATTTTGCACTTTCGATTAAATTTTATTGTGAAACATTTTCTTTTCGGTTATAGGCACATTCTAATTCAGTATTCCATAAATGTCTTGATATGAGTTTAATGCTACATACTTATTCCAAAGATCTTCAATCTATTATAATACACAGTTTATATCAGGAAATCAGAAAATCTTTTAGGTGTTAAACACATTAAAAATATTAGCTCTTGCTGTCTCTTGCTCTAAATGGACCATATTTATGTAGTTTACAATATCAGGAATCTCTTCTCTTTAATCTCAAAATTGGTATCTTCAGAGTAGAGTAATATTAAACTTTCTATTATTAATTATTACTATTGTATAGTTCATTATTATCTTTAGCATTATAAACTTTAATTTAATGTTTTATATTAGAAATCATACTACAATTAATTTTGATGGTTTTTGGGAGGAATATAAAAAAAACAAGCTGTTGATAATAGTACAAAAGTTTATTGATGTAATAATATAATTTTTTATTTACATTAAGTTACAGTAGTTCTTGAGTTCTTACTGAGAAATAATTTATTGCATTAATATTTTTTTCAATAAACAATATTACAGAATTTACTAAATATCAAATACATTAAAAAAACAAAACATAACTTTATATTTTTCTCTTTTTTGCAAGCTAAAGATGTTTCCATTATACAGATTTAGGTTAAGATTAACATAACAAGTAATTAATCATCATCATTTAATGTTGCTGCTGTTTCAGCACCAATGGCAACTTTAGACGCTAAATCATGCAGTTCTGACTTCAGCCTTTCTCGGATAAGTTCTGCGATCGCCCGTTGTGTTCGTTTCTCAAGACGTTCCAGTTTTTTGGCTGCATCTCTCTTCAAATCCCAATCAGGTTTCCTTGGTGCCAAGCTTGTTATGTCCTGAAAAATAATGAAAGATAATTAGAAATTTAAAAAAAAAATTAACAAAAATATTATAAAATAACTACAACAGGTTTTTCATAACAAACTATACATAATTAAAGTAACATTAAACAAACAACAGGGTGCTGTTGTTTTAAAGAGCAATTTTGATGAAATAACAATTAATACTTTTTCAATGTAAATATTATTTTTAAAAATGAAATTAACAAAATTCTACTAAGGGATTATTAATTTTTTTGTAATTTAGTGTCATACTCTGACTATAAAGGGCCACTGGAAAAAGGAGTTTTATGGAATAATCGTCACATAAGCTGTTGCATATTCTAAGTTGAAACAAAACACGATCCTTGCACCCTATAGAATTTTTAGAAGATTTTTCTTGGTCTTGTGCCATCCTAGCGTTGAGGAGCATCGATAAATTGCAGCCTTTCCTCCGCTCCCTACAAATCTGCTGGAGAGTTTTGTCTTTTCCCCCTCCAATTCTCAGGATATTATCCAGGTAATAAATTCTGGGATGTCATTGCAGTATTTTCCCAGAGGGTTGAGCTTCTAGAACTTTCTTTGGTGCTCTTAGATTCTCCATGTGGCACACCTGGTCAAAGAATTTAAGTTGTCAGGATTCCATTGTGGTCTTTAGTGTGTGTCACCTCAAACAGCTCTTACAGAGTCATTTCTCGTATTCCCAACTGTTCTCTTCAGAAACTTTATTTCTGCTGCAATAATGAGGTTAGCTTGCTTATCAAGTACAACCCAGATTTCATTTACTTATTTAGGTACCATACCTACTTCGTGTTGACCGATTATACAATTGCAGATCTGGTAATAAACTTGGCCCGCTTTAGAAGGTATCTCTGGGTCAATCTTACCGAAGGTCCGGTGTTCAAATCTTGCTCACTGGCCGACTTTATTTAATCTGTTAGCAGCTGGAGATGGATCCTATGGAATCCAGGACCCCTTAGGGGTCACGTAGCCTCTATAATGTGGGTACCCAAAATAAGTGGGTACCAAAAATCTGGTGGTTTAGAATGATCTAGGACAAATCACCTCCCAGCACCTCCGTTGTCCATAGTACAGCCTCTACCATGTACTGAATGCCAAAGCCGTTCACAGGTTGTAGTGGTAAAAGTTTTTTCTTTTTATTGTCATTCTATTAGGATTTCCTGCATCTTTTCTTGGGAATCAGCAATTAGGACTATGTTATAAAATGAATAGTAGAGAAAAGTATTACTATAAGTAATATATATGGTGAAATCAATGGTGCAAGTGGCCTTTATAATAATAAAACAAAATAATATCAAATATAAAATATTATTATAAGCAGTAAAACAGATAATAGGCATGCATAATATTTTCTTTTTTGTTCCAAATGGTGAATGAAAGTTTCTCCAACCAGTTCCAAATTAACAGATACATCCTTAGAAGGTAACCGTTTTAAAACTTCTTTATTAATAGGATGTATTCCAGCCTTCTTAAATCCAGACAAAATTTCTTTGACTCCGTCTTCCGCTCCCTCCTAGTTCCTTGGGATCTGTGAAGAGATTCCCTTTCTGGTGAGTCTTCGACCTCTACCTTTTCTTAACTCTTCAGTCACCTTGACCATAAGGGGACCATAGGGGACACCCTTGTACCTGCGTGACCTACTTCTCGCAAACCAAAATTGTTCTTAGTGCACAACAAATTTACTTCCATGATGCCCCTCCCCCGTAATGCATAGCAATAACTACAAATATAAGTTTTCAAAAGCACGACTTACTTTGGCCCACAAAACAGGTGTGCCAAATTAGGTTGTATTTTTGAGGTTATTAGAGCTGCTGTTATTTTATATTTTTTTACCAAAAACCTAAACCGTAATGACAAATACAACTATACCACTGCCTACCGTACTAAGCAAATTAGTTAATTAGGTACTTACCAAAGTTGTAACATACGTGGAATGGTTTCAAAAGTTGAAAGTTTGAGAGTAAATAAAACACGTGTTTTCACAAGATTAAGAAATCCAGAGGTTCTGATACTAGCAGGCAATTATCGAACTATTTAAAGTACATCAGTGCCGACTTGAGGCTGCAGCCATGCGGAAACTGCAGTAACTAGTTGAACAACTACTACTTGAAAGTATTTAGAGAACGTTTTATCTTTTCCTACATTTGGGCCAAAGAAGGACCCTAGGGCCAAAGTAGCTCGGTATTACGGTATTGTATTTTAAAAAATCTTCATTGTACTGTGAAAAACACAAATGATAATAAAAATATGTTTAGAAAACAAGATTTATCAAGTTTTGACACAAAGAAAATGGTAATATCAGTTAGCTTCAATCATCACTTCCTCTTCATGGCAGATAAGTCTTTAATTTTCTAAAGTACAGTAGAAAGTATTAAGTAATAGTCCCAGGAAATCAATTTTAAATAAAATATTCTTAAAACTTATTTTAAGAGAAGTAATGTTGACCTCTCCATGTATACAAAGTTCATGAGAGCCTATCCATGTAAGTAGGTCTTATTGTCTAGCAATTACACTATCATTAGGGTTTTGATTATAAAACTTTATAATTTTATTTAAAATATTATATTGTAGAGAATATCAATAAGAAATATTTAAACTTAAGGAAATTACCAAGTCTTCTATAATCACTCGTGTATTTGCAGCCTCCAATTGATCTTTAATTTCCTCTTCAACATTCCCTGGTTTAGCTGGTTCGAGAACTGTTTCTTTCAATTTCTCATCGTTCGGTGTGTAATTTCTAAATACAGGCCTGAAACAATAAAAAAAATATATATACATAAATGTGTGTTGTGTATAGTAAGGGGAAGTCCTGTGAGTGTGAACATTTTCTCATTTGATTTATCAATGGAAATCAAAATAATCAAGTATTGTGAATCGGTCGGTGAGTGATGTGTGATTATAAGAATATATCATTATGGTAAATTATATTTATAGATTCACATCTAAGATAAGGTAGCTTCTTTCTAGGTCTCTTGGAAGGGCTACTTTATATAATAAATATGCAATTTTTTTATGATTTTCCAAAATTATTAATAACATTTTTATTTATAAAAACAACACAACTTTTTATTAATAAAAAGTCATTGATTGAATTATTTATATTTATTTTCACTTGAAAAACTATATAGGGCACAGAATTATTACAAGGCAATAATAATAATAAAAATAACTCATTAGTAGCAGGTCAGGATTAGCCATAAAATCTACAAAAAAAGTAATTACATCATGAAGTATCTTAAAGACTAAAAGAATTATGTCTATTTTGAGATAATGTACAATATACTATTTATTTATGCATAAAATATGCATAAAGCTATTGAATTCCACACAGTATGATCTATTAAACAAATTTCACTACAACATGAAACTAGAGAATGAAAAGTAATACTTTTGGAATGGTTTAGTTAATTTACCTTAGTGATAACTGAAAAAGTCTTAAAACTTATAAACTTTTCAAGAGTTTATAGATGTAAAAAGTCTGAGAGCTATAGAAATTATATGCAATAGGTAAATTAAATATATATTTCAAAAAATTCTTTTTTGTCTCTGGTGGCCGTAGTATAGACATTTTCAATTATTAGTTAATGTTCTAATACCCTAAAACAATGAAAACCTTTAGGTACCCACAGATTATAGTACATACCTAGGAACAGAAGGTGTATCCTTGCTCTTTTTGTCTGTATTCCATTGTTTGGATTTTAATTCCTTCAACCTTTCCTTCCTTTTAAGAGCTTCATCTTCTAAAGAACCTATCTTCTCCATAATCATAATCACAATGGTGTCATTAATTACAACAAACTACTATTAAAATAATTACCTTCTCAATAGGGGAAGGTTATGTTTATTGCGCAAAGAGGTTCGAACTATGAAGAGTAAATGAAACAAAGTATGTTTTCACCCTGTGAGTCAGAAGGCATTAACAAACATCCATGACTGATATTAAATTTATCAGCTACTTAACACATTCGAAGGAAACGTCCTTTGGATGAATTTAAACTTATTTTAGTTAATTTAAGTTCTTGTTAGGCCCAAATGCCTAAATAAGACTTTTATTTAGTCTGTTAGCAGCCAGAGGTGGATAATAAGGATCTAGGACCCTCCTGGGGCTCACCCAGCCTCTTAAATGGATACCCAAAACAGAGGGAAAAAATCTGGCGGTTGAGTGTGATCTAGGACAAATCATGGTACTTTTCCAATCTAAAGCCCACCTACCCCAGCACGCTCCTCTGGCACTTACCTCAACTATTTGACAGCTGTCAGGTTATGATGCCTGAAATATATTTGAAATAGTAAACAGACAACAGGATTCTTAGGAAATGAAATAGGAGATGATATACAGCTAAAATATGATTTTAGCTGTATATCATATTTTCTCTTTAAATTTAAAATATATAAATAATACTGAATAAATAAGAACGTAAAAAAATAACATTTATTATAAACAATATTCATTACAAATAAGAATATCACATCAAACAGTGTCGTATATACAGAACAATCAAAACAATTAACCATAAAACATCACATTGTAGTTAAATCTAATTATTTATGTTCAATATTTAAATATTAAAATTACAAAATACAAATTAACATCTGATAAACATTTACTATAAACAATATTGATTAAACACAACGATATCTAGCAACAATTGTAAACAATATTAATTAAAAAGAACAATATGTTACAAAAATTATAAACAATGTTCATTAAAAAGAACAATATTCAGTTGCAGTTTCATATTATGTCCCTTTCTACAACAAATTTTCCGGGGAATGACGTTCCGCTCCTGTAGAAATACCACAGCTGACTTTTCATCAATCACCTCGCGAAAAATCTTCATCAAATTCCAACTCATATTGTATAATTAACATGAAAACAAATAAACGTCCACTAGACACAAACAATAACAAAGGGCTAAGGAAGGTTTTGCTAACAGTAGGAGGTAGTTAACGAAACTGCCACTTGGGGCACTGGGGTAGGTGGGCTTTAGATTGGAAAAGTACCCAAATCACTTTCCTGCACAACCGTTGTCCATGAAACAATACTGTCTCTACCATATACTGAACCCCAGACCCTTCACGGGTTGTAGAGGTACAGGTTTTTTTTTTTTAATTATTATTTAGTTTTGTATTAACATTATTTATTTATTAAAATAGCGGGCGAATCTCATTACTGCATTGGGTAGCGTCCCACATATGTTGGATATGTTGTGAAATCCCTCACTGAGAAAGTCCAATAGGCTGATAGACTGAAAGTGAGGGAAACTCCTATTCCCACTCAAGGAATATACTATGGCCCTATACATGTATTTTTAGTTCACCCTTTTGATGGAACAAGTTATAAATCAGATGTCTGGATATAGGTAGGTCCGCAAGTGAGTTAAACTGAGGTTATTATTTATTCATTTAAAGCCACTTTATGGTGCTATGTCTAATTGAACGATGCTACATTGGGAGTCATAAATTTTGCCTATCCAAGTTTAATTAGGATAAAGATTATTAATGAGTACCCGGCATTGCACAGGCCCGGGAATTTTACGTCTCTTTTGAAGGATGGCAGGGCCAAATTTATTTACTCCCTTTAAACAGTTCTAGAACCACCTGCCTGGCTGCGAACCCAAGCTCTTGGTCATAGTATGTTATTATGCTAACCACTAGACCACAGATTTTAACCAAGGATATACATTATTTATTTTTGTGGAAAAAATTTAAACATTATGAGTAATTATTATTGTGTTCACTATTATTCTTATAATTACTTTATATCATTATAATGACTTTATTCTATAATTTCAATAGTTAATTGTTGATTTATGGATACAAAAATAATCCATTTTTCAACACATTGGTTTTCACTGGCCATTAAAATAAATATATTAGTAAAAAAGTAATGGATGAATGAAAATTGTTCAATGCATGTTGTGAGTGGCCAACCATATCTTATGGATCACCGTAGCAATAGCCAATTCAGTTTTTCATTTAAATCTGAGTCACATATTTGAAAGTCGTAAATAAACGGCCATTTTATGACAAATAGGAGCACCAATTAATCACTATAACTGTAGGCACTCTTACAAGAAAAATGTTTGAACTTAGAAACGATATATTTTAATGTTTTGCTTTATATTCGAATAAGTTATTAATGCAGAGTTGTTAAATCAATCTTGTTATTTACAAAATCTGGTTATTTAAAATCTTCATCCCCTTTGGTATTTTATATACAGTTTTCAATAATAGTTACACTTGTATAAATTATTTTTGCCAATTTGTTTATATTAAAGTATTAATTTAAGTGTAAAAGTATTATTGAACTATGCTATACTGTAATTTTTTATGTTAGTTCTGCAGGTTGCCTTATCAAGTAAAGTAACAAGTTTTAACTTTTCCTTTTAAATATTCTCAAAAATAAAAATAATTGTCAGTTTTTATACAGACAAAATTATGTATCATTATCTATACTTCTAAATGTTAGTTTCATTTCTAGATGAAATAATAACCAAAATGTACACATTTCCCATAGCCACACTATTTTTTTTTTATACTAAAACACGTGATTATTTCTATTTTTGAGGATATAAAAAAGTATACAAATGAAAAGTTAAAACTTATTGTGACTTAACTTGAAGCCAACATGCAGAACTGATATCTAATCTTCCTTTTTCATATTTTATATTATTGTCATATTGGATAATAACTATTTCTACTTTGATAAATTGCAAACTTATGTTTTTGCTGTTTTTATAATTCAGTTCATTCTATGAATAATTTGTATTTATTAGATATAAAATTTCCTTCTATACTAGATAAATAAACTTAAATATTTAAATGGAAATAATTGACAGGATAATTCTAAAAGTGTAAAATGGTCAGGGGATGCAGGTAATGAATAACAAAAAATAAGATATTTCCAACAAAAAATATTTTATTGTGCCTGTTTTGGCCATCTTCATGGCACTGTGGTGAAGGGTATAATTGCAACTCAGTAACTCAGAAACAACTTAATACATAGGCACAATAAAATAGGACATTCTTATTTTTTGTAATTAATTGACAGCAACCCCTGACCATTTTAACCCTCAAAAGGTATGGTGGGGTAGGGCCGACCCCAGGATACTATGAAAATGTATTTTTATGAAGAATAAAGTCATGTTACATTATTAGAATTATATTCTTATTGATGAGTAGAGAGGCACTGATATCATAGCACCTCAAACCTTTAAAAAAAAGTTGGGGTATGTGATGACCCCACCGTACAATTAATGTCCTCCAAGCTCACTGTACCATTGGAGGGTTAAAGCATAAATAATGTTCATCGAGACTATTTATCACTATTTTAAATTATGAAAAATGTTATTAACAATTTAATAACTAAGCCATCGATAAGGATAAACAAATAACTTTTTTTTGGAAAATTATATTTTCAAGACTTTCGGGAACAAACCATTACTACCAGAAATGATTTCTTTACCATAAAAATATAAGAAATCATACCTTTAGCGTAGATTAAAAAACTATATATAGCTCGATCACGGTAAGATGGAATCTCTCATGCAGCACCGTGTTAATATTATTTTTTCTTATCAGATTTTTTAAAAAAGATATTTACTAATACACAAACATATCAACAAATGATATTGTCATCTTATTATATATGAAAATCTTTTTTATTTAAAATCCTATAAGACTTAAACTTTAGGTAAAAATAAAATATTAGTTCCAACTTATGAGCTACATGAGTTCACCTTCAAAATTTCATTTATCTGCAGGCGATTTATTGTTACATCTGAACAAAGATGAGTAAATAATAATATATATGTAATCAGGTGATAATTCAAAGTAAAAACATTCAATATCTTAAATGTTTCAATTTTTCGATAAAAAATTGGTAACAATTTAAAAATGGTTAGCAATTAATGCCTAATAAATCAATTTTAGACAATAAAGGCTAACTTGGGATGAATTAACTACATGAAAAATAAATATAATATAGTCGAGGTAGCAAAGTTTTACAGCCCTGATAACATAATATCTTTAAAAGAAAAACAAGAATTGGTAAATTGAAATGCCTTTACACTTCTATTTTAAAGCTAAGTGGATAAATTTATCTAGAGCTTTTGATTAAGAAACAGTTTATTTTAAATATCCTCATGAGGTAATCAATAAAAGCCTGCTTGAGGTTAACAAAGTAAAACAAAATTTTATATCTGTTGTTTCAGTTAGTTTTATTTTTCTCACATACATCAACATAAAAAATCTGGTTTACCAGATGATTAATTCAATTCTTACATTTCAGTATTTACAAAATAGGTAAATCTCATGTTGATTTACTGGTACATTGAACAATAAAATCTACGTTTCTACGGCCATCTTCAGTTAAATTAGGAACTCAAATAATTCACCTAAAGCGATTCCTAAGCAAAAAACTAATAATGAGAATTGTACCAATAATAATCCAGTCAATATATTTTTAACAGACCGACTTCAGGCTCTTGTTTCATCGAACAATAAATTGAATAAAAGATACTAACCATGGAGATTTGTACAAATTACCTTTCAAAAAATTAATTTAGTCTTTATTATACAGAAGTTAATATCTTGGGGATGGAATTTCTAAAATACCTGAATCAGACATCAACTCATTTTTTCATTATCATATAATTTTATATCAAGTAGATTAATGAATCCGAGTGCACTCATACCTGAAATACAAAGATCCTAAAATTAGTTACAATGCAATAATTTATAAATAACAAAAAATTATTAATACCTACATCCACCAAATACTATCAGAGATCCGCGGTTGTAACCTTTCACATATCTGGTTTGATAAATTAGGTAAGATCCAATACCTATACATCCCAATCCACGGAATAATCTGCAAGACAGGCAATCTTTCTTCTTCTCAACATTACTCCCTTCCGTTGACATTCTCGTGCAATTTCACATAAAGATATTTTCAAATAATGTACCAAAAATTGGTAGGTTATAACCACAGCCACAATCTTATCAAATTTTTCAGTTGATTAAAATAATAATAATAATTCCTTCGAAATTAGAATAAATCCGCTGTTGTTGATTTAACGGATAGTAATTTTAATTAATTTATAATTAAAATAATTGTTGAAAATGATATTAATTCACGAAGATTTCTGAGGTTTTTAAGGTATCAGTTTCGCAATTGTTGTTTAGTCATTTCCTTTTAATATACTCAAAAATAAAAAAAATCTTGAACTTAAGTAAGGAAGAAAGATTGTAATTATGGAAATATGCATATTTCGGTAATCATTTCATCAAGGAATGACGTTTCAACATTATTCAACATTTTAACATTTATGGTCTATACTTCGAAATGCCAGTTGAAACAATTATATTTTTATGAAATGACTAGCTTATGCCCGCGGCTTCGCACGCGTGGAATTTGGTCTGCCACGTAAAGTTTCGTGAAAGATCATTTTAAATAAATAATTTAATTATTTTTTTAAAATATAAGTTACTCGAACATCCGAAATTTCAGATGTCTAACTTCAAAACTGACGGATTCTATACAACCTTTGAACCCCTATTATATTAAAGGGGAAACCCTTGGAGTGGAATTATCCGAATTTCTTTCTTAAACTATACACAAAACCTAACTACAAAGTTCAAGATGCTAAGTTCCTGATTTACCTTTAATTATGTACTATAACGGGGGGGAGGGGGGCATGCCCCCGTGCCCCCACATAGATCATCATGTGGTTTGCCTTTATTTATGTACAATAATGGATTCTCCACAGTACCTAACATACTGTCGGGGGGGGGGGGGCACGTGTCCCTTTCCACCCTCCCATAAATCCGCGCTTGCTATAGCCTATGTGTTGTTCTGATGTATAACCTATGTATATTACTGTAAAGTTTCATCCAAATCCGTCCAGTAGTTTTTGCGTGAAAGAGATACAAACATTCACATTTATAATATTAGTAAGATTAATAGGATATCAAAACAAATAGTTTCACTCATGTTCTTTCTGTTATTTTAACAACTATTATCATGTGATTTATTTTAGTTATGTACAATAATGGATTCTCCACAGTACCTAAAATACTGTCGGGGGAGGAGGCACGTGCCCCCTTGCACCCTCCCATAAATCCGCGCTAGCTATAGCCTATGTGTTATTCTGATGTATAACCTATATTACTGTTATAAATCCGTTATAAATTATTAAATTATAAATCCGTTATAAATTATAAATCCGTCCAGTAGTTTTTGCGTGAAAGAGAGACAAACATACAAACATTCACATTTATAATATTAGTAAGATTACCAAAATCTACTCAATACCCATAATTACATTCTCTTTTCCATGCTAAACTTTACGATAATTTATATTTTTGGAAAATATTAAAAATGAAACGATTAAACACTTGTAACTCAATTCCAAGCGACAAACTGCAGAATAGATTCCACCATTTTGTCAAGAAATGAATCTTTCATCACACTTCATCTATACTACCTAATTTTCATCTATACTTCGAAATGTTAGTTGAAACTTTGGTACTTGTCTGTTTTCTTTCCATTCCTCTTTCTTTTTTTTTTATTTGCTTATTTCTACACTCAGAAATAAGCTAAAACCTAAAAGGAATCGTAGCAATGGCTATGATTTGATCTACCTCTCATTCCAAAATCAGCATTTTTTTTACTAGGAAATGGAATTTTAATACATTCTTGAATTAATAGAGATGACAGTTTTTAAAATTTCACTTGTTTTTCACATCTTAATTTATTGAAAAAGTACCTACTCCTAAAAATACGAACCTCGTTTGAAATGGTATGAAAATCATCATTAGTTCATTAATTTCAGAGAGGGCATAAGTTTCTGACCATCTTTGCTTATTAAACTGAAGGATAAATTTATTTACATGTGTCCCTTGGTAGGAAGCTCCATAATTGAACTCAAGGAGTTTTTTACAGTTCATCGTCTTAGTAAATTTTTAAGATAATTATCTATTTCTTCCACCCTGTTATGTGGAGTAGTTTTATGTGAAACTATTGATATGTTTCACATATTGAGCACTAGAAATATGTGAACACAAGGCGATCATAGCAAACAATATTCCTTCCAAAGCAAAACATACTGCCCAAGCAGTATGAATCTGTCAGATAAAGTTTTTTTTCTTTTTGTCTAATGGATTATAATTTAAAATGTTTCTATTTATTTATAAGGGAGCGGAGTGGCCCAGTGGTAGAGCAATGAGTTATCATGCCGGAAATCCTGGTTCAAATCCCGCAGCAAGCAGTATTTTTATTTAGTCTGTTTGCAGCGGGAGATGAATCATATGGGATCTAGGACTCTCCTGGGGCTCACCCAGCCTCTATAAAATATTAAAAAAATAGAGTACCCAAAATAAGGGGAAAAATCTGACGGTTGAGCGTGACCTAGGATAAGTCACCTCCTTGCAAAACCATTATACATGAAACAGTACAGTCTCTACCATGTACTGAACCCCAGACCCGTTCATGGGTTGTAGTGGTACAGGCTTTTTTTTTTATATTTCTAGATAAAATTATTTTTCAACTAGACAGTAATTGTGTTTGTATTTTGTAAATTCAGATGGGTTATATTCTCATGGTAGACAGAGGTTTGTAAGCAGAGATTGGTGGTATCAGCATCGAGCTTTCAGGTTCATTAAACCCTTTTATTTATTTATATTCTCATTCACCCAAATGAGAGCACAAATGTAATAATGTAATAAATATCATTAATAAAATAAAAATTTCATCCTGATATTGGTCTTGATGTAATCAATTAACGATAATAGAATTTTCTTAAAATGAATATTTTATTTAATATTATAAAATATTTAATTCTATAGCTTCCCTAGGATTCAATGACATACCATAAGTCGTTTGTTTACTCATTTAACATCACTTTATGCTGTCATGGCTGATTGGATATTGCTATGGTGGGAGTCCTAAATTTTGCCTATCCAGGTATAATTAGGATAGGGATCATTAGCGAGTACCTGACACCAGACAGGTTCAGGACCTCCATTTTACATAACTTCCAAAGGACAGCATTACTAAGGATTTTTTACTCCCTTTAAAAAGTCATAGGGCCACCGGAAGGGCTGCGAACCCGTGATCTTGGACATGGTTGTTATGCTAACCACAGATGACCCCTACACATACAGAAGTAAACTCATGCAGTATCAAGTTGAAATAAATGGTTTTCTTTCCTAGTTCCCTTAATCTTGTTACTCACAAAATATTTACAAATATGAACATATTGTACAAAATGATATTATTTATGGATATTGTTATATTGTATTAATATTGTTTATGTATTGGATATAACAAAATGGATATTGTTTTCTTTGTGATTAAATTGCTTATGAAATACGAAGATAAGACATTTGAATGCGGTGTGAGTTTTTTTTATCAGTATACAATCTGATTCTTAGCAATTTTGTTGTTTCTTCATTTAGCGTCAATTTATAATGCTATGTTAAATCGGATGATGCTATAGTGGGAGTCCTAAATTTTGACTATCCAGGTATAATTATCTGAACAAGTTATAGCGATTGTAAAAAATATCAGTCATAAAATTTATTAATTGTGTTATGTGAAAGTTTTAATTTGGATCTAATAAAATTCACTATGCAGACAATAGCTTTTTACCTTTATAGAGCAATAATTTTATAAGCCAAAATATTGAAATATGGAAATTGTTTTGAATTTATTTTTTTCTTAATCTTTTAATTGCATTAACTGTTCCAATGAGAGCATTTAATTATAGCTAAAGGCACTCTAATAACAGATATAGATATCGATTATAAAATATGGAGATAAAAATCATTTTCTTGATAAGGGAGGCAGAATATCTTAGAGAGGGTGTTAACCGCTACACTTACCAATCACTGGCAGACCTAATTAATATTAACTTAATGGTATGATGATAGCTTTGGACAGGTTGAAAGGGTTCGAAAGTAGTAAAAAATTGTGTAGATCAGCCAGAATAATTTTTGTAGTTTATCATTTTTAAATAGTGTTGCAGTAGTCTTTCTGGTATCAGACCTCATTGGTCTACCTGACAATCTCTGACCTGAACATGCTCCTGTTACATCTTATCAATTGTTTCTGTAATAAAACCTAGCATCATCATGCTTTTTTTTTCTTTTAAATTCAAGCCGTATACACATGACAAGTATATCCATGGAGATTTCATTTGAAAACAAATAGAAAAGTTCATGATCTATTACAGTTGAAATTTCTTGTATTTGTTAAACCTTTTTCATATAATTTGGATTAATAAAAAAAAATAACAACAAATTTAATAAGGTAGTTTACTCACTATAAGTGGACATAAGATTGATAGAAATACATATGTGAGCAATTAAATAGTATATTTATGCTTAAAAGTTATTTATATAAGGGAAAATGTAATAGAATTTATAAATAAAGCAAATAGTTTTTCAGTAGAAGGAATGAAAGTTGAAATATTTGTAATATATTTTTTAAAAATACATGTAAACTTTTGTATTTCATCTCTCTACTAGATAACAAGCCATATACTCATTTATAATTCAAGAATTGTATTTTTTAATTTGTATTTATCTGTTAAATATAATTAACAGTTAAAAGAATGAAGATTAATACACTTGGAATGTCCGTTTAAACAAAATCAAACTGACGGTTGACAGAAGGGAAAACCACAGTTTTCAGTCAAATTAATATCTATCAAGTGTGTTATTAATGTAAACAACAACTAATAACTTATAAAATAATTTAATATACAAAAATACTTTTTAACCATGCAATATAATTTCTGTATAATATACAACCAATCATATATTTCTTAAAATATAATCAGTTCTTTATCTTTTATTTTTTTACTCTTGCTTGAACATAACTACAATTTTTGTGTCCTATATTCGTTAAAATTTCCAAAAGCGGCTGAAACCTACTACTTCATGAATCAAATACAATGATGTCAGACTTCTAGTCATTCAGTTATTTTTACAAATTTATTCCTTATATTACAGGAAGTAAATGATTAAAAAAAACTTTGGATAATCATAGTCTACTTCCTTTTAAAAAAATTAATTTCAACGATTGTTACTTAAACAATGTTTTTCATCGATTTTATTTTGTTTCTGACAGCAACAGATTCAACAGTATTAGGCAGTTGAAGTTGGTTCCGGGAAAGGGGAGAGGAAAGATTAGGGAAGAAAAATATAAAAAAGAACACTTATTTGATCATGTACTGACGTGTCCACGTAGGCTTTAAAATATTATCAAGATGACAGAAGACAGTCTTGATTTTTTTTTTTTTTAAATGAGGTTTATCAACAATGTTTAATGATTTTGACACACCACTTATGACTTAAAGCCGACATTAAAACAGTTGCACAAATTATTTGTGTGGTTTTCTACACTGTACTCCTCTTTCCAAACCATCTTCTCTTACAATTAAGAGCTTCCAGCTATAAAACATCATGCTATTGCTATTATCATTTTAGAGTGAATATAAAAATTGACACCACTACTTTAACCCAATGAGGTCGAGTTTAGTAACTGCATATGTAATAACAAATTTAATGAATTGACAGAGTGATTTCCCTAACAATCTGACATCAATGACATATGAATAACTGTTAAATATTATTTATTTTCACAAGCAATCCTTTTTGTAAGCTAGAAAGTTTGTTATAGTTTCAAATTATTGTAAATATATACACTTGGAAGAATATTACTTATTAATAATTATGAAAATATATTTTACATGATATCAGTGTGCTCTCAATCAGTAGATATATTAAGAAAATAGCTAGAAGCCAGAATTCATAAACCATCATTCTACAAATTCTAATATTAAGCTATCAAGCAGAAATTTTTGATCACAAATGTTTCTATAGATTAATTTAAATAAGTCTTTTTAAATTTGTTTTAATGACCATTAGAAGTAAAAGTAAAACTACCAATGTTTTATGAGTTATAAAACAGTTTACCAATATCAGCTGTTTTTTTATTGTTTAAGTTTTAAAAGAATTGCCCATCATAAACTGAAGTTTTAGTAAGCTAAATCCAAATGATATCATATGCCAGAAGGAGTATGAAAAAAATACAACAAAAGAAACGATAAAGTGATGATATTAAATATGCATACAAAAATAAAATAATGATATTAAAAATGTATACAAAAATACACAATTGACTTAGAGATATGCAATTCATGGATCTCAACAAGTTTTAAACATTTAACATTATTTCATATCTGTTATACATTACTCTATTTGATGACAATGGCGTAAGTAAATTATGTTTAATTTTATTTGAATTTGAGTACAAATGCCAATAATGCCTAAAACATTTTAATTTCGAAAGTTCAATGTGTAAGTTAACAATTCCAAAATGTAACTCTTATTATTAAATATATTTTTCAATAAACTCACAATGATATATATACAAGAATATAAGCACTAACTCTAATTGAACCAAAGGATATAACGGATATGTACTTTGCCTTACTATCATTATGAATTAGTAGAACTTTATACAAAAATGTATTTACAATATGTAATTAAAGAATAAAATATAAAATAAAAACAAAATGTTATATATAAGCCTCAGTGTTATCTGCCAGCCTATTTAGTTTTAATCCTTAATGAATCTGTTAAGGAGAATGTTAAGTTTTAAGTGCCATTGAGCAATCATCTCAAACTTTTCTGTGACAGATTTTATGATTATTATATTTTTAAAAGAAATATATTAATATTTTAATAATAGAAAATTGAATTATATCTTTATAATAATAACATTGCAAACATAAATAATTATATTTTATTATAGATTTAGTGAAATTTTTATCAAAATAATAAAAAAATATACTATTTATTTAGTAATAAACTTCCAATATGTTATTATATACTTGGGTTAATAAAAAAATAAAAAACAAAATAAAAATACCTGTAAATTAAATTCTTCTTATTTTCTAGATTTAAAAAAAAGAAAACATTAAAAAAAAATCATTTAGTTATTTTTCCAACTTTATTTTTTTAAATGTATTTATTTATTTTATAAAAAAAAAAACAACACATTTTATGGCATTTTAAAAAAACAAAAACAAAAAAAAACATGTACAAGAAACAAACAAAATTAAAAATAAGCCAAAAAAATTATATGAAATATTTTGATTTAATTAAGTTAATAAATAAAACAAATATTTTATTACATAAAATCTCATTTTAATAATGCCCAATGATAAAGTAACACACTTACTGTTTTGTGAAGGTTCAATACATTATTAATATTATATTTAAAAAAACAAAGTTAAAATGCTGGCACATAACACAATTTTTCTATGTAAATAAAAAAACTGCAGCTTCGTAAAATAAATGTAGTCAAGCCAGAGAAACTGACTTAAAAAAAATTTCAATACATATTTTACAGTCCAAAATCACAAAATATTTATTATATCAACGGTTTTGATTTATTTGATTGCTCAAGGTTGGTTAGTTTAGGCAGACTTAAAGTGTTACAGACTTCCCTCAAAGCAGTTTCCCATTTCAACAGTCTATCTAAAGTAGGAGACCTACAAATAAAAAGGTTGATATTTTGGAGAAGGGTCATGTACACATATAATGGAAGAATTATAACAAGATATATTGAAGAGATAGATAATTAATTATTAAGAAAGGACCTAATGGAATGTATTAGCCCAGTAGCCAGGTTAAACGGGCTACTGCATTTTCGCTGCTAAGGCTGTCCCTGCGAAGCCAGCCTGATCCTTGCGGATTCTAACGATCGCGTATGGACTTCGGCCGTTCTCAACGTTATACCAAAGATATCTTCATGGTATCGATTCTCGTCCTGAAAAAACAAAAAAATTAATACCCATTCTACAGAGAGAAAATATCCAAGATGTAGAGACATGCAGAATACTATTTTAATGCACAAACCACAACAAGTACATGAGAAAAAAAATCTCATAATTAGCAGAACATAAAAAAAGTATATAACATTTAAAAAATAGCAGAAAATAAAATTCACATAATTTAGAACAAAATAACATAAAAGCAATCTATACAAAAATATCACACTGGCCTAATAAGATTCAAATAAAATTATTGAGATGAAATTTAAAGAAAACCAATTTGAACTAATAAAATAAGAAATAATATTTAAAATTGATGCTTTGAATATCTGGATCCACACACACCATTTTAGAAAAGCGATAGATTCAGAGCAATGCAACAGTTATAACCAACCATTAAAAAAAAGTTACCTCAAAAATCAGTGGCAATGTTCGGAGTAAAAAGTAAAAGCTAAATATTAATTTTAATAAATCATCAACAAAAACATTATATGTTTTATTTACAATAAAGCTAACTGTTAGGAATGATTTCACTGAAATTGATAACAATTCAGAAACAATATACATAAAATTCAAGATTAAAAAAAAAGTATTAGATTGAATATAATCTGCATCAGCAAATAACTAGTTAATAAAAAATTATAACTTTTTACAGAAGCTTTCCTCACAGTTGTAAACATATTATAAAGAAATCAACTTTGAACATCTATTTAAAGAGTTTGCAGATATCTAATGATGATTAATAATTGTCAGCATATTTTCAGTTTTTATTTTTCATTATTTAATAACTTATTCTCTCACCTTCAGATCTCATTTTCTAATAATTGAAATTATTATTTAAATTTAATATAAATTATGTATTTACTTTTGAATTCATTAAGTATCAAAATATTGTAAAAACTGGTATAGAATAACAAATAATCATAGTAAATATTTATATTTATAATTAAAAATTATTGGACTCTGCCATGTTATGAATTTAAATTTTTGTTTCATAAGTATTTTTAACAAATTTAAAGCATAAGTCGGTTAATTGTTTCATAGTCAATATAACATTTCTATATATAGAACTAAAATATCTATACATATTATAAAACAAAGTCCTCGGTCGCGTTTGTTCGCGGTAAACTCAATAACTACTGCACGGATTTTCATGCGGTTTTCACCAATACAGAGAGTAATTCACCAGGAAGGTTTAGGTATATAATTTGTCCAGGTTTTGTGTAAATGGTTGGGAATATCGATGGATTTCACTGAGGACACTGCTTGCCAAATCCCGTGCAATTATCTAACATGCATGATAATAAATTCGTATATAAAGAAATATTTGGTTTTGTTTTTATTTTTATAATTTGTATATAATAAAGCACATTAGCTGAGATGGGAAGAAAGAAAATCAAGACTCCCAAAAAAGCCTAACCAATGATAGTCACGTGGTCCTTAGAGCCCAATAGGGGTTAAAAAAAAATACATTACACAGACAAATTATGTAGGCATGATATGCCTTATTACCTGAGCTAAGCTGGGGTGCATCACTAGTTTATTATATAATGAATGATCATGAAATCACATGGTAAGAAAAATATTAACAACTTTAATATAAAAGGTAGACTAATTATATATATGTAATATATAATCATACATATTGAGATGCAAAAGGGGGTAAATCCAAATTTGAAAATTTTTCAAGAAACACAAAAACTGCATAATTCAGATTATCATAAATGATTATTTATTTGAGACAATTTTTTTTAGAAAATTTAGATTGGCTTTGGCATGTTTTGAATGGTAAACCATGCACCACCGCATGGAGTATGCTAAATTTGTGAAATACATTAAAAAAATTAAAAATGATAAAATATGGATTTGTCCCTTTTTTGCATCTCCATGCATGCCTCATATAATAAACATATGATGTAGACCATTAGATATTTAATAACATAAGAACTTTTTTGAGAGGATTTTAATATTTTTTTGGGCGGGGAAGGCTTAGAAAAAGGCAAGTAATAAAAAATAAAACCTAAAGAAAAAAATTAGACTAAATTAATACCCAAAATAGAAATATTTTGTTGGTCGGTATGAAAATATTGTTTTCATGAATTTTAATGGATGTAGCACTCAGATCCATCCCTTTGCATTTACCACTGGTCATTGTCAGTGAGAAAAGACGGATTTTTGTAATAAAAAAATCTAATAACATGGTAAATGAAAACAAATAAAACAATAGTGACACAGCATTGCAAACATCAAGATCAAAATGATTTTGAAAATTTGAGACATTTCTATTACATCTTTATTTATTATATAATAAAAGAAAAATATTTGTCCAAAGATCTTTTGGACAAATAAACTATGACCTAAAAATGGTGAAGGTATTTAAGAGGTAAAAACTTAAATAAGTAAGCAATAACTATTCAACAAATTGTAGGCATTGTGAGCTAAATTTGTAACTTAAAAATATATTAAAATAACTTTATAAATTACTAATACAAATAATTATGACATTAATTTCCTACTAAGATTCACAGAATTTAAATATTGACATCAAGGTGAGAAAATAGATGCTTGAAATATTCAGATACGTTTTAAAATGGGAGGAAAAAGATAGAGTGAAATATTTAAAGATGTTAAGGTTATTAACTGCCATTTCTTAAATAACATATTTTTACTAGCTGAAAAAATTATTTTTTAAAAATAAAATTTATTTGAACAAAAGTTAATTACCCTCATGTTGAGCATGTAGTTATCAACATCCTGTTCTGACATCTTGCCCTCCTCTAGAATGATCTGCCTTAACGTTTTGAAAACATGTTCTGCCATCGTACAATCACCGCAGACGTAGAAGTGACCTCGTTCAACGACAAGTTGCTGGTATACATTTTTGGCATCTTCTTTCAATAAATCTTGAACATAAGTCTAAAAAAAAATTTAAGACCTATAAAATATGTTTCAAGACACACACATTTATATATATATAGTATATTTAATATGTAAATATTGATTGGTTATTTTCTTATAAGCGTCCCTATATCGTGACTTGAGGCATCTTGTTTTCTTGTTTACATTATAGTTATATAATGTTCTAGTCATTATAATATAGACACAGGTCCAAATTATTGAGGCTGAAGGCGGCAATGAAAATAGTAGCCCAATTTCCTTGGTTTGAGTTGGATGAAAAGATAAAAAAGCAGAACAGTAACAAAGCTGTTGGGGAAGACAGGGTTCTGGCTGAGCTTTTCAAGCATGCTGAGAAGTTCCATAACACCCTCACTACTTGTGTTTAAGGGAGGGTGCCTAATCAGTGAATGAAATAAATCATTTACATATAACACAAGAATGAGAATACAGTAGCTAGTTTTAATTACTGATGGATATAACTTCTTCAGCGAGCCTACAAAGTTCTCAACAACATCATCTATCATAAGATTCTCCTGACTGGCCTGCAAATTGTAAAGGCTAACAAAAGATTTTTTTGTCTCAACAAATATATAAGAAGTTCGACGATCTCACTCATCAGACCTGACCTGGAAGACTGGGTTGGCCTGAATAAGTGGCATAAATGTGGGGAGAAAAGATGCCGAGGAAGACACTGGACGAAAGGCTCCACCTGTTGGCAATTGTTTATTGTTTTTTGAAACAGGAGGATGTTTTCAAATGATATCAAGGATGCCTGAGAACTTCTGAACACCAATAACTGGCAAGTAAATAAAAAAGATCGAACTCATTGGTGAAGGCTAGTCGAGGAGGTCATGGGCCACGTTAATCTGTAGTGCCATGGAATTAGTTATTTATTATGAAGGTTGAAAATTATCTAATGATTACAAAATTAAATTATTCAATATTGTTTCAATAATTTAAGAGACAGAAACTTTCAGCAAGTATATTTATTCAGAAATTGGAAGAAGACTACCTTTGGAATGCTCTGTTCCCTTGAAAGTGCTAAGTAGACTTTCTTTAAAATTCCTTCATTAACCATTGCTTCTTTTTCCTCTTGATACAGATCTAAATTTTTCAGTCTGCAACCGAAGAATAATGACATTTTTCCAAACTTTTCTGGACCTATGAAAATAAAAAGAGAATAATTATACTGATCTAATGCAGTGTTCAATATATATAATGTCAGTGTATCGTGAACATAAATAACAAACCATTCAAATTTGTTTGAGCATAGCGGTGCTGCCAGAATCCTCTGAACGGCGCTACACCAGTTCCAGGACCTACTAATATAATTGGACATGTCTCATCTTTAGGTAGATGGAAGTTGGGAGCACTAAAAAAAAAAAGAAGTCATGTTTTAATAAATATGTATATCAAGTAAGTGAGTTATTATAAAATTAAATAAATATATACATCCGGTATTTCGGATTATCTTTTTTATGTATTTTTATTCTTATAATTCATTTTCTGAATAAGTTATTTTTATTTTAATCCATAAAATACTTCTGCATTTCATTAACTGTATCTGAAGTTAATTTTTCAAGTGTAGAATTCATTGAATTTTTATTTCTTCAAAAATTAGTTTATGAAAAAGAGTCACATTTTTCCTGATTTTTATAAATGCATATCAACTTTTAATGCCAATAAAAAATGCTAATATAAAACTAGAAACCATTTAAGAGAAAATATTTTGTTCTTATATGATATTTTCTTGAAAAAAAAATTACCACTATCAGTTTACAAACACTTAAAAAACAAAATTACAATAAATTTAATATTCAAATTATCAAAGATACTCACTTCCTAACAAACATAAAAAGACTATCACCCACATTCAAGTCGAACAGATAGTTTGATGCTACTCCGTAATGTACTGGGCCTTTCCCATCTGTAAGCAAACATTATTTCCTTAATTGATTCATATATAATTTTGATCATTCAAAGATAAATCACATTTTTAACAAACATCAAATGTTACAACACTTATATAGGCACCTTGTGTTCTATACTGCACTACGGCTACCGTCAGATGCAGTTGATTTTTATACAAGACAGGAGATGAAGAAATACTATAAAATCTTGGTTGTATAAGTTTCAATTGTGCTATTAGGAGAGCTGGCAGTAGACGAACTGAAGGAAATTCTTGAAGAACTTCTAGGATATTTGGAAATTTGAAATGTCTCCAGTCCTCATAGGCTGCTGAATCCTAATGTTAAATATTAAATTAGAAAGGTGTTGAAATTTTAAATTTATTTTGTTAAATAAAATTAAATATAATAATTTCTACAATTATATTAGTATAATTAAGTCAATTGGGAACCAGAAAGTGGTTTCGGAGGAAAATTTTATAGTTTTAAAAATACATAATGAATTCTCATAACTCAAGCCTTACCTCAATTCAGATTGGATCGATTCACCAATAATAAAATCAAAATTTTACTCTCATTAATTTATTATAAAATCAATATTATATTTTATTCTAATAATACCGTTTTTCTTTTTCATTGTATTTACAGTTTTAGGAATTAATAATTGTATTTATTTTTTTAACCTTTATTCGGTATGTAGATCTATGAAATGTTGTTGGGTTCAGAAGATGATAGGGACTATATTGTTTCCAAGCCAATGGCAGTACAAGGAGGTGATTTGTCCAAGATCACATTAAAAAATCAGGTTTTCCTCCCTAATCAAGGGTACTCACTTTTTTGAGACTAGGTGGAACCTAGTGGTCTTCAGATCTTATTTTATGATCTACGACTGTTAACAGAAAAAATAATTTATCTGCCACAGCCAGTCTCAAACTCGGGATCTAGAGAGATCAGTAATTCTGTACCCTATGCACTGAGCTATCTAGCTTTCTATCAAATTTTAGACTTATAAAGTAGTCAGTATAAAGTCTTGAAGGATGCAAAGTTTTAAAGGCTCCATTAAAATTCAATAACTACTTTTACAACCTGTTTTATATAGTATTAAAATAAAATGGAACTTACATTTGCTAATTGGTTCAATTTTTCTACATCCTTTGGATCTGAAGCACATGTTGCAAAGAATTGAAGTAAGTTCGGCGATGGAGGTGTAGTTATATCCAAAAATCTTGTGAGTAATGTCCTTATAGAAAATCTCGGAATCCTCTCATGAGGAATCCAGTTACGGACAACACCTACAATGTAATTTATATCATTAGGTCTAATTAAATAATACAGAGAAATATCTATAATAAAACCATGATTAAACAGGTAAAGGTAATGAAGAACTTACTAAGAATAATTTTATCAGTAAAACATGGATATTTAGACTGGAAGGTAAAACAATAAACAAAAATGTAACTTTAAAATTATTCATAATATTAATTCCCAAAATATTTTAATTCAAATTTACGTTATGATCAATAATCTTGCAGGAATCAAAAATTAAAAATTAAGGAAAGAAATGTTTTTTGCTAATCTCGTCCTTGTTTGGAAATAAATTTTAGATAATCAAGGTTTATCTGAATTTATAAATTATTATATTGAAATGTACCATCAGCTGTATGTGTTTCCTTGAGCATTTGCAGTTGTATTGGGCGATCAGGATCTATTGAACAATCCAGGTGTGATATTATACCTTCAACAAGCTCAGAGCGATTACAAGGAAATATTCCCACGTGATCACCAGGTAAGTATGGAAGCTTCTCGCCTGAATCTATCTCCAGCAACAATGTTGCTCTGGTACTTCCTTTGCCATGTAAATTACGTTTATCCAATAATGGGCATTTCTGCACTTTTCTGTTATGAGACTGTAAGATCCCTGAAATGAGAAAGGAAGTTTAAACAATTATTATGATGCTAACATTTCTAAATAATGCATCAAAACATAAGTGGCATATAAGAATTATACCTTTAATCATATCATCTTCTTGTGTCTCTACCAATCTAACAGTTGAAGCATTGATAGCTTCTGCTTGAAGAATTTGCGTAGCTCCGATGAAGTTGACATCATTGTCCAAACAGAAGGTATCACATGCGACCTGCTCATATAAAAATATATTACAGAGCCAAAATCTAAATAACTATCTATAAATAACTTTAGTATAATTATAATAAAATACACAGTTTTTTAAGGTTATTACTCCATAGATTGTCGTTTCGAGTTGAGTCACAACAAGTTTTAACTTTTCATTCTTTTCCCTTTTAATATTTTTCAAACAAGTTATTGTAAGTTTTATCATGGAAAAGAGAGTGTAATTATGGGAAATGTGTATAATTCAGTAATCATTTCATCTAGAACAAACATATATCAGCTAAACTTCGAACAGTTTGTTGAAACTTTTATTTCTTGATGAAATGATTACTGAAATCTACTCATAATCCATTGATACGTTCTCTTAATATAATAATATTTTATATTTAATAGAATATTAAAAATGAAACAAATAAACAGATAAAATATGTTGTAACTCAACAGGAAGCGATAACCTGCGGAACAGATACCGTTTTAAAAGATAAAGATTTCTAAAAAGGAAATATTTCTTTTCTATAGTGTAAAGATAATATATATATATATATATATATATATATATATATATATATATATATATATATATATATATATATACATATCGATATATACATATCGACTAAATAAATAAACACTAACACTGAAGACTTCAGGAGCCCATTTGTTAAAAGCTTGTTCCTGACCGCACATTTCATCTCCTCTTGATAATTTCATTAATCTCTCCCCACCAAGCTCTCCAAGGAGGTTGTCAACGTACCCACCAAAAGCACAGAAATTAGGATAAGCACTTGAACCAAGAGCGAAGACTGCGAATCTGGAAGTAATAAAGAAATTTCCATTAATTTTTTTACATAATCGATGAAATTTAAACAATCCTCTAGTTAAAAATAATTACTGATTTCCCCTCTTACCTGACATTACTCAGAGGCCCAAAAACATCAGCATCCGTAACAGAACCGCGGAGAGATTCAGCCCTCTGTAGGGTCACTTGGTCTGTCTGACTGTTGGCTTTAATAAAAGATGCTGAGCTGGCTAAGCTGTAATAGAAATAAGCATTTATTATTTTACATTATATAAAACTCTATAAGACTGTGCTACAAGATCTTTTTTTTATTTTATCTGATGGTCTAATGAGTGTTATTGGGATTCAACTGAGGATATTTATGAAAAGGAAATTGACGTTTAATAACTTTAAAAAAATATTTGTATACAAAAATGGGAAGTTTAATAAATAAAAATGTATAATTTTTGTTAATATTATAATATATGTATAAAAAAGCGAATGAAATGTTTAATATATTCTAGTCATTCCCCCAGATAAAGGATTTTTTCTCGTATCAGGGTCATCTCGACCATGTTAATCTGAATATGGGTGAACATTACATCTTGTTCATCTGAAGGAATTGAACACCTTGTTTTTCATTTTTCAAAAGTTTTTCATTCATTACAAGAAGATATTGTAGAGTTAAATATAATTATTTACTAGAACTAGAGAGCAAAGGCATTTATTTAGCAGCCAATGATATTGAAAGAAATCTTAAGAAGCCCATAAAGAGATCTTAGTACCAATAGAAAATTATGGTGTTTTTGCCTCCAAAACATTTCATTTTATTATAAAAGAAATAAATGTACAAATAATTAGATAAAATGACTTTAAAGAAAGTATAGAGGCATAAAAACTATTTAAAGTATAAATATTACAGTATCAATAAATGCACTAATATCATTAAAACTGATTTAACATTCAAAGCTATGATGATAGATATGTTTAATGGTTAAAACATCAATATATAAATAAATTTCTTACTTTACAGTAGAGTTTCCATTTGGGATTCCCTGCTCATCCATTTTAATGGCATATAAGCTCTGAGCGAATCCCTAAAAAGATTAAGAAAATAATAATATTAAAATAAAATAAAAATAACAGTTAATGTAGCTGCATATTATTTATATCTGCATGCCCATGTCTACTTATAAACATTATCTATATCTATATCTATGGATAAACATTTGTAAAATAAAACAAATACCAACCTGTCCATTTTCAGGAGGATCGCCATTTCCAAATGTTGATGCTACGACTAGGAGCAGAGCTTCATGCTCAATTTTACTCATGTCATATTCATCCATTGATAAAACCTAAAATGAAATGGAGAAATTACAATAAGCTATTATACTATACAAGCATACAACCTGTCATAAAGATATTATCAAGCTACAAAATAAGTGCATTTTTAAATAATTATTGATTACCTGAGAATGAAATGCATGGCTGAATATGGTTCCTAACTTTTTGGCATACATTTCTGATTTTCCTGTTTCTGTAGCAAATAGAATAGTTGCTTTGATTCGCTTAGAAAGAGCGCTACCAAACAGCTTTGAAGTAAATTTAACGGCTCTGTTTAATCACATAAAAAATAATTAATAACATTAACAATAATTGTTAATAAATAAATTGTAGATTAACTACAAATTATAATTACCTCGCAACTTGTTTAAAGTGAAACTTTCTTTTCTCTTTTTTACAACTGTCTCCACCAGATTCATATTTCCATTCATGGCTTTTCCATGGAGGTTCCTAAAAATTTTATAGAGATTTTTTTTCATAACTTGAAATAAAAGTTTTTCTATATTAAATTAATAATTTATACTCTCGTTTAAATAATTAGATTTGTTTATATTTAAAAACATGCTACTCATGAAGATTTAGTTATTTACCTGATAGGCATAGCCTGGGAAGAGGAAATAGTTGGCCATTTCCTGATGGAAAACGGGAGTCAGTGAGCCAGATATCGGCGGAACAATCCAGCCCCAGTCAGCGGGGCAACCACCTCTCAGGCGCTGCTCGTTTTCAAGATGTTTCATAAATGTTTCCGAAGCTGTATGATGGTCAACTATTGTAACATTGCTCATCTAGAAAAATGACTAAAGTTAAGAACGGTCTTATCGTCAAAACCATTAGTGAAAACAATCATTCATTTAAGCTTTTGCAGGCTTTAATAATTGGATGGAAAAGAATACATTAAATTTTAATAATTCAAAAGTAAATATTTAAAGAGAAAATGATAATTTGCCATGACTTCTTATAATGCTAAAATTAAATAAAATATAATTTAGAAATATATCTATAAACTGATTTTCAATCCATAAAACACTAGAATTAAAAAAAAAATAAACTTCAAATTTATTTGATTTGAAAACTCATTAAAGGAATACTGTTAACAGAATAATAATAAATAATTGGATTGCTACTACCCCTTAAAAAGAAGGATTTATTTTGAGAGTAGATAAGTGATGAGTGTATTTATTTTGAAGAGATAAATATTATCCAATTTTAATTGATTTTTTTTTTAAACATGTAAAAATTATAGTTGATGTACCTGAAAACTGTGTAAAACAGCAATATTCATTTCTACTAAAGCTTTGTCCTTCCATAGTGTTACTGGTGATCTTGTATCAAGCCCCATCTTCTTTCCAATAGTCTAAAATGAAACAAATTTTATTAGTAATATTAGTAATAAAATATAAGCCTAACAGAGTAGATAATAATAATTATAAAAGTTGGCGGTTCGCAACCTTTTTAGTTGTACAGACCACCAATTTTGAAAAGAAAACTTTGAAGCCCACTAAATAAATAAAAATATACAATAAATACATAACTTCAATAGATGTCTGTATGCATTTGAGAAAAATATTCAAAATGGAACACTTAGCATCATATTTAGGATCAAAGTTGCAATTACTAGCAACTGAGTGACTCAAATTGTTACTAAATTTTTTATCTAATCAGCACGGCCAAGTCCTATGAAGGTTGTGGCTCATTGGTTGGGAACTGCTGATTTAAGTGAAAAGAATCAATAACAATGTTTCAATAAATTAAACAATAATAATTAAATTTGAAAAACCACACGTTCTATGGTTTAAAAAAACTGCTCATTAGCATAATTATGTTCAATTTTAATTAAAATCATAGAAAGATTTTAATGGTCTGAGTGGTAGCCAAAAATATCTTAGGGGGAACTATTTATTATGAACCAATGTTTTAACCCACATTTTCGTCTTTATATGAATAGATAGACATAGAGTCGATACAATCTGGTCAGTCACTAATGATGTTTTGTTGGGTCAGCCAAAACTCATGTTGCCAAACGGCAAGGTAGGCTGAACCAAATAAATAAATAAAGAGGTCATCCATAGTAATACATAGTGTAATTCTAATTTAAATCTACATCTTATGTTTTTCTTAATTATTGCACCTATTTAATTTTGACCATTAAATTCTAATGAAATATTTTAAAATATTTACATAGATGTCATCTGAAATATATATACTTGTACCACCACATACATATTGAAATGATGTAAATTACCTCTATAAGATTATATCTGTGAACATCACAGAAATTTCTACAAGCGATTTCAGTTGACATATACCAGCCATTGAAGGGAGCTGCGGTAAACTGAAGTCCACCGCAATCAAACATCATCCCAGAAACAGCAGGTAAAGCAAACCACTTTAAATCCAGCTCGGAGAACCACTCATATCTACAGGCAAAAAGTAATATTTTTAATTTTATTTATAAAGATAGAATTCTTTATTATAGTTCAATAGTTGGTCATTGAAAGAAAGTGTTAGCTAAAGTTATTAAAAAAATAAAGTGTCAATCTTATAAAAAATTATATAACATAAAAAACTATTACATATCTCCATTGGCTATCATTTTATTGAAGAAAATAACTAGTAGTCATAAACAGTATACTTACGTTGGATGAGTTATTGGTACTTCTAAAACAAGCTCTGATGGTATTTCAAAATAATCAGGGTCCTCTCCATTGGCTGACAATACAAGAGGCAAAACATCAAATTTCGTTCCTTTTCCTTTCCATCCAAGTTTCATGCATAACTATCGAGAGGAGAAAATAATATACCAAGGATGTTAAATAGCTGTTATCAATATAAAAGGATGTTAAATAAATGTTAAATAAATAAGGATGTTAAATAATAAATAGACATTACTAATGTCTAGATAAATAGGACTACAATATATAAGTACAAAGAAAGTAATAAAATAATTATATATAAAACGAGAATTACTTCAGTGAACTCCACATAGTTAGCATCTCCGGTGACAGTGCCATCTTTGTTTGGATATCCGGCATATGCTATAAGCTGCTGGTTCCATATTCTAAAGTCATGTTTCGTATCTGTACGCTGAGGGAATATAGTTATGGCAGACCTGAAAATGGTATGTTATATTTTAATAATATATTTGAAACACTGTTACTGTTGTAGTTTGTGATAATATAACAATACTGAAAATATTCATTCATTCAATAGGTGTGTTCTTTTTCATTTATTTGAACAAATGAAATCTTGGAGGGGTGTACAAAATTTTGGTTGCGTTAACGTTTAAGTTTTATAAAAACAATAAACAGGAAGAAGGGAAATTTTCATATTGTTTTATTGATTGTTAAGTAATTTAATTTTTTAATGAGTTGATCAAAAATTATTCATCCTTAAAAAAAAGTTTGTTTGATTTTTGGACCCATTAGCATATGCTTTTTATTTTTTAATTGTATTTTAAGAAGAATTGTAATAGATAAAATCAATAATAACAAGTTACTGCCATTTTAATTTTCTGATGAGCATCCAGAAACTAATGAAGTAGTAAATGAAATTGATAGTGTCACCCCATTAATTGACCTAAGGTAAGTCAAAAAATTGTAAAGCATGTTAAAGACCTGATTATTCCATAACTTGTGGGCATAAAATACTTATTAAATATAATTTTATTTAATTAAATTTTACCTAACACTCAAGAATGGTTTTATTTTCTTTAATAAATGAATAAATGACTTTATACACTTTGAAAATATTTTTATGTTAACTTAGAACAAAAGTTATAACCAAATGTTTATCATAGGTGAGAGAGTTAAAGTTTTACAAACCTTATGTTTCCTTTATTGGTACTGTACTTCATGTGCTCACAGATGGCCTCAAACATTCCACTTGTGGTCGTAACATTCCTACAGTCAAATACCTTAAAAACAAATACAATAAAAATAAATTTATATGTAAAATATATAAATGAGTATATAACATAACAAGAATATGGCATGTTATATTTATTTATCATATATTTCAAGATATATTGACATAATTATTAAATGTTACCGGTTTTTAATTATAACAGCTTAAAAGCTTATTAATAATTATAATGAAAAATTATAAATTCAATAATGCTGGCTGTAGACATACATCATTATTACTTTCTTTGATATTTAAAAGTGTTCAGGACAATAAACATAAAACAATTTATCCTAATTGACTTCAATGCAATATAAATCCTAGCACATTAATTAAAACAGTAATATATTTATTATTATTATTTTAATTGCATACTCAACATTAATCATCACCTTGAAATGATTCTCTGTCCACAGTTTCAATATAGTATATTTCAGTAAAGTCTTGAAATTTGGTAATGCTTAGTAATGGATTAAGTCACACAAAAACCATTAGTTCTTTAAAGTTTTGTAACTGAAAGTAGTAATTTTTTTAAAATAATGGTAAATCCAATGAAAAATGTTTCAGTAATTTTTTAGATAATACCGAAGTATCATAATGTTAAAATATCAAAAATATTTATTGAAAAAATTAGAGTACTTACTTTCAATTATTTAATGAAAACACACCCATATTCAATATAATGGCTTGTTCATGCCTATTTCTAAGTTATCCAAATAGAAAATTTATGAATATCTAATAGCAAATATAGATAAGCGCCTATTGACAACTTTATTGTGATGGGGGAATAAATGAATAAGGCCTAATAACAAGTTAAAGTTTAATAAATGAATATTATAATACTTAATTTTCCCCATTCATTACAATCATTATTAGGAAGGGATTCACTAACTGAACACAAGAGGAAGAGGCTGTAATATTTCATCTGGTGAACTTTTAACATTATGCAGCCTAATAAATGGAGTTTTTACTATTATAACTAAAGACTCTCATAATTAAAATTATAATAACATGAAAATTAATATTACAGTCTTAGCTCTGACAGAAGGAGTACCAGTTCTAATTTATTAAGTAAGGAGCTTTTAAATTTGTTTGTATCAACTTGAAAGCATTGTAGCTTCAAGCATTTTATTTTAATAAAGCCTATGGAGGTACCACATGTCCGTCTAATGGCTGACCATCCCTCATTTTACTATTTATACAAATGGTTATTTAATTTTATTACTTGTTGCTCAAATTGTATTTCTGTAATTTCCATGTTATATTTTATTACAGATTGTGTTATTGTTTTTCAATATAATGTCAGCAGGATAAAATAAAAAAAATTTAAGTCATTATACCAGCATTTTAATTAAATCTAATGCTCAAAGTAGAGAGAAAATAATATGCTTTCTTGGAATATATTTTAATTTTTCAATCATGACCATCATACGACCTATTTGGACTTACAGAGTAGAGCTTTGGGGCTCCACTAATCCATCGAATTCCTCTCGTATCCAATCCTTACAGTCCAAAATCCTTCATAAAATCCTCAATGCTCCTTATTTTGTTAAGAATAAACTCATCCATAACGACCTTAATGTCCCTTTTGTTGCTGATTTGGCCCGAACCCTGTATCTATCCTTTCATAACAAACTTCATTACCACTCAAACCTTCTAGTTTCAAACCTAGCTTTCTCTTCAATTCCCGATAATCCTCCGAGGCGTCTGAAAAGAAGATGGCCACGTGACCTCCTTACTTGAACTTTGATTTGAGTACTACGAGTGGGTAGTTTCTCTACTTGTCATTATCATGTCATTATATATCACTTAGCCTATTTACTTGTTGTATTATTGTAATACAGTTGTAGATATCAATAAATAAATTTAAAAAAAAATTTTTTTTCAATTATACTTCATCATTTCTTTTAATCTTATATACTGTTAAGGGGGAAAAAACATTAAAAATTGTTATACATGATCTGTGTCTATCATTAGCTCATTTCTATTTCCAAGATGAAACTGCTTTAATCTCTTTTATTGTTAAATATTATAATTTAATCTTGGTAAGAAATAACTGGGTATATAATGGTTAACTATAAAACTGCTTTGATATACATCGGTTCTAGTTCAGTCTGCATTGAAAGAAATGGTTTCGTAGAATATATTATATTTGACAAACTACATTTTATTTAATCATTTGATTCTGCAATATGTAGTAATAAAAAACCTTGCAAATCATTATACAAGCTGTAGTATATTAATCAAAAAGGTAGAATCTTTTATTTAAAAAGTGAATAATTATCTCACTTCTATTTTGTAAGATGAAATACGCAGTGATTTTTTTAATGGTTTACTATAATAATTGAAATATAGATTTAATAAGCTCGATAAATAACCACTGATTGTAAAACTTTGATTTGAATCGGTTAGCAGCTCGGTCAACGCTGAGAATCAAGTACTTCCTAGGAACCTGCATGGACCTGTAGTGTCCAATGAGCAAAGTAAATAAAATAAAATGGCTTTATAGAATATTTTATAATTTACTAACTATGCTTAATTTAATCATTTAATTTTATAATAACGTAACAATAAAAACGTTAAGAACTATTATATAAGTTCTGTTGTCTTGTAAAGAACATACATATGTATTAGAAGTGAATAATTATCTAATTTCTTTTTTAAATCGCAGAGAGATAAAATTGCCGCGATTTGCCGATGGTTAACTCTAATATTTATTAAGTAAAAGCCGAGGGAAGTTTACAGATACAAATTGAAAACAAAACAATCCAAGGGAGAAATAATTCGGGGAGTAAGAAGTGAGGTGTCTCCATTACGGTCCGTCCCGCTTTTTAACCTAAAATAAAATATTGCAACATCGTTAATAAATAAATTAGAACCTTCCATTTTCCTCACCCTCCTGTTAAAGTGTACATCTTACAGTACAAGAGATCCTCTCCATCCTATCCTTAATCCTACTTGGCAACCTTCGAACCCAAAGGGGCTTAGAAAAAAAACACATCGTTAAACACTTTTCCATTTAATATGAAGAAGAACTTTAAACAGGGGAAAAGCACAAAGTAATATTTCAATTTGTTTTTAAATTAATATTTTCATTTTATCAGTTTTAATAATTTTTCAACCTCTGAGAGAAAAAGTTTCCGGATATTTAGAATACATGTGTCGGTGATTACCTTATCAATAATTATTTTTAAATTTGTTTGTAAATGGGTAAACTATTTCAGAATTATCTGTAAGGTTCACAAGCATATAACAGTAGTGAAATAAATGCGGAATAGCTGATTCGACATGCACTATCCTTAAAGTTCAAATGACAGGGAGAAAATAAGCACGGGAAACAAAATTTTATTTTTAAGAAAACGACTGCTTGCAATTTTTCAATCTCTACAAAATTCGTATTAAATGTAGTACACGTAAATATTTTTGTATCTTTTGTTTCTAAAAATTTACCACGTTGAACAAACCCGTTCCCGTCCGATCACCGAAGTTAAGCAATGTCGGGCGTGGTTAGTACCTGGATGGGTGACCGCCTGGGAAAACTGCGTGCTGTTGGCATCTCAAACAAATACCAATTAATCAAATTAATATATCTGTCTGTATGGAAGTATCCAATGTCATTAAAAAAAAAAAAAAAAAAAGCTTCAACGTGGTATGGCCGTTGGCACATCCATTCTTCGCCACTGGTTTCATCGCATGAAAATCAGGCAATGTTTTATGCATTATGAAACAGGCTGTTTTAATTAAAGATTCATACGATTCCGAATTTGCAATACAAGTCATAATTAAAAAATTATGATGAAAACAAGTAAATAATTTTATTTAAAAAAATTAAAATATTAGAAAGAAAAATGAAAAGTCACTTTATATCTTTTTTTTCTTTCTTTATTCTATTCCCCAAACAATGAATGGGTTAGACTTAGCTTTTTGTTTAATAGTATTTTTTTTAATACTACAGTAATTCTTTTCTTAGTATCTTGATATATGATACTTAAACCCCACGTTTATCTCTCAATATAGAGTACCACTTTATACAGGCTGAGTGAGCCCAAGGAGGATCTGCAATCCCATATGGTCTATCCTCGACCGTTAAAAGATTAAATAATTTATCTGCCACAGCAGGATTTGAACCAGAGGCCTTTAGCATAGTGGCTCAAAAATCTTTACCATTTCAACTAGCAACAATATGCTTTGTAGAACCTGTATGTATTTCTAGCATTTTTTTAACCAGTTTTCATCTATTTTTAAAATTTTGGAAATAGTACCTACCCTCCAGACATATATGGATTTAATAAACACTCCTCCCTGACGCAGAAGAGATATTGAATAGCGACAAGGTTTACTTTATCGTAGAGAAAATTGACCGCAAGACACGCGTGCTTTACAGGTTAGTAGCAACTCGATCAGTATTCTCGTCATGCCCTGGCAAGATTAAGCCATTCCAGTCCTCAAAATATCCATACTGCCGTTTAATCCCTCCTGAATATATAATACCTAATCAAGAGAAACCTGATTTTTATACAGAATTTTCCAAGTATTATTTTTATCTAATATAAAAAAAAATTAAATGAAATTACTTTGATGAAATATTAGGATGAATGTTTTTTCTAAGTTGGAAGATATATTATGAAAAAAACATGTACAGATTATTGTGGACACCGAAACGTAGGGGAAGAGACGAAGCTTCACGTATAAAAAGCAGTCTATCTCTCAACAAATGGAAGCTCTGGACCAGATTACAAGAATGTGTCAAAGACCGAGAAGGATGGCTTCGATGGATAGAAGAGGAATGAAGAAGAAATAGGATGGATGAAGAAGAAATAGAATAATATATTATGATGCAGATGTTTTTTTAAAGATGTTTGGTCATAATAAGGGTAATTAGTAAAACCTAAGAAGAAAAACTACCGCCGAATCCGATGAAGGGCCTTCAGGGAAAGACTGTAAAGTTTTTAACGGGCGTTGCGGGAGGTGATCGTGTCGAGATTACACTCAACCGCCATGTTTTTTCATGATTAAGGATTCAAGCCTTAAAGATGCTACAAAAATAAGTACATATTGGCTAGGTTAAATATTCTGGTTTATTCTTTTTTACTTATTTATTGAGAAGAAATGGTGAGAGGACACCGCCAAAAAAATAACCTAGAATATTTAACCTAGCCAATATGTACTTATTTTGGTGTTAGAATCTGGCATAGTTTCATGTTCCTGACATATAATGAGGGGAGTGGAGTTCCTTTGCTGAAGATTACATGCTCGACTCCGGCTGTGAAAGACAAGGCCGTGGCCAAGGGGGGGGGGGTTAGGGGGTCAAACCCCTCCCCCCCCGGGAGTCCCGAAATATAGCTAGTAATAAAAATTAATACTAGGTTTAAAAAGTGAAAATTAAATTAAAAACAACACACACAACAGAGGATCCAACACATTTTACATCATTGTGCATTGCAACAAGCATACTTACATTTATATTTGTTTGAAAATGACCTCCAACAACTTCACAATAATTAACAATCGAAATCGAAAATCAAGAATTGAAGTATTGTTGTTGTTGCGTATTGCATTTAAATCATTCATCATCCAAAATTATATAGGCAAATTTATCCAAATTTTAAAAATTATCACGAATAATGGTATAAAAATCCTCGATCCTGACCTGACCTCCCCGAAAGGTTTTCATGGCTACGGCCTTGGTGAAAGATAAATTATTTAATCTGATAACAGTCAAGGATGGACTTTTTGAGATCTGCAAGCCCTTCTGAGGCTCTATAAGTGGATAACTTTCATCGGCGAAAAACTTCGTGGTTGAGCGTGATCTCGGACAAATCCACCTCCTTGTACAACCGCTGCCCTTAAAAGAGTACAGTCTCTACCACGTACTTAGCACAAGAAAGGAAATTATGCCAGCAGAAATTACTCATCTTGAATTACCCTTTACTGACTATGCTATTCATTCACAAAAAAGCTGTCGGTCTGTTCTATTAAGGTATATTTTCATGTACATTCTTTTCTAACCATTCGAATTTTGTATATTACAAAAAGTATTAGGTCGTGGCGTATAAATGACGTAGTGTGACGTCACTTGAAAGGACTTAAACTACCCCTACCACAGACCTGGCAGCCTGCGGAATAAGTACCAAATATTTTATAAACATGTAATGCTGTACAAATACATTGGGGCGCTATAGCGTACTCATCGATCATCATCGACATGACATATTTACCTATCAATATTTCTATAAGGAAAAAAGTCTTATTATGATGAACTTCATGAAAAGTTCATCTTAATATTGATGAATACTGTAATCATAATATTGATCAACACGGTAAATATTGAAAGAGGTGACAGGAGACCTAAAGAAAAAAAAATTTAAGTAGGCAGTCATGAGGATCATTTAACCACCTGTGTTCTTTTGTGAATTTCTAAATCAATTATAGTCTGAATTATTTAAATTTAAATTATTAACATTAGACCGGTTTTCACATTTATGTATTGACACTCCGACCAATATTTATATACATTTTCAATCGGTTTATTTATAAATGAAAACATATGATGGGCTGTACATGCTCAATACAAAATATCAATAATTTATTTGAAATAATAATTAGTATATAGTTATATTATTAATACCTTGTATTTAAATAGATTTAATTTTAATTTTTAACAATATTACCATTGTTAAGTTCAACAATACTTTGATCATTTGTACTTTCAATAATTTCATAAAACAAGACATTTAGCTTTGATAAAATAAATCTTTTAGGGGGAACGAGAAGTTCAACCAGTTCCATGTTTCTTTAAACTCTTTAACTAATTATTTTGTATGCCGGTAATTATAAGATGGCATCTAGCCAGTCTCGAGCATGTTGCTGATGCGAAGCTATAAGCTCATCCCCTATCAAAAGTCGTTAAACTCGGCTAAAGAAGTTTTTTTTTAATTAAAAATATTTGAAATTTATAAAAGTAAGCCATGGTTTTTGTTAATTAGGAAGTGATAAATTCACAAATATTAAATATATACATTACATAATATTGTACGATTTAACTAAGATGGACCTATATCAAAACGTTTTGGTTTTCTTTTGCTCACTAAAGGAGTGAAAACGATGAGATCCTATAGGAACACTTTTAGCCTACGTTCTCTCCCTTGGCTGTCATCAATATTCAAAGTAGAAGGATTGTTAGCGCACTCAAAGGGCTAGGGCCAGCTGCCAGTCATAATCTTGGCGGTGGGTGTAGGAGGAATGCGGCTCGTGTTCGTTGAAACCGAAGCACGTACGTGATAAGCCGATACTGACGTCAGTGTTTATAGATCCTATTGGCCCAGTACAGCTTACCGGCAATATTTACAATTTAAATATATACTGAACATGAACATCTAAAGAAAACAATGTTAGCCCTTATATGCCATGAAACAAGGTTTACTTTAAGAACTTTAATTTTTATACGATTCAGGGTCTCTTCTGAGCCAACGATTCATAAGATAATACTAGGAAGTGATGTGGTGGGATATAGATAATTATATAAATGTATATATATATATATATATATATATATATATATGCTTATTTTCGGTTGGCGCTATGGACCATGAAATTGTTTTGCCGCGAGATGTGGACATATATTGCGGTAGACAGCCTCGAGGAGGTCACCCAAGGATGGATATCCTTCTGCCAGAAGTACATGCAAGATAAAGAACAGCGAAAAATCAACCCAAATTCAAGGATTATGGGTGTTCGAAATCAGCAGGCGCACAATGGCCTGTATTATTTTTTCACGAAATGTACTTTTTTTTTTATTCTATTTACTTTTTTGGCACATTTGTAAATGATTAGTATTATGTAGCCTTATGTTCGGATGTATGTTATGTTTCTTTTTCTGCAATTGCCCATTATTCTAAAGTGACCATGTCCCAGAATGAAGTTACTTTCCTATTCTTTATATTATACTCGTATGATGATTCTGAACACTAAGATTAATCAGTTAATAATATACATATAATAATTAATAATAATATTATACCTGTAGCTTGGCCCATTGTATCCTGCCGATACAACGCGCTGCGTTCCTCCAGGCCTGCTTGGCCCCCCAAACCAGTTCTGTCTCTGTGAGGTCGTAAGTTCCGCTGTGTTCGATGTCTTCGCTAACTTCTTTCCAGCGGGCGTCATGGGCGGGGCTCTTCAATCTGAAAATAATGAAGCGATAAGAGACTAGGTAAAAAAAAAAAAACCTGTACCACTACAATCCGTGATGGATGTTCGGTACATGGTGGAAACAGTACTGTTTACAGAAATGGACATGACACGGTACTGGCAAACAAGTGATAAACCTTAAGTTTTCTCTGAATTCCAAGCTATATTGTGTGGAAGATGTGATGAAATATATTCTTCAACTCTAACCTGTACCACTAAAGTCCATGAAGGGTGTTGAGTTCAGTACGTGGTAGAGACTGTACTGTTCTTCTTGGACAACGGGTGATCAGGGACGTAATTTGTCCTAGATCACGCTTATCCGCCTGATTTTCCCCCTGTTTTGGTTACCCACTTTATAAAGATTGGGTGAGCCCCTAGAGGGTCCTAGATCCCAGAGCATCCAGCTCCGGCTATAGATTAAATAAATCTGTCATCCTTGAAGCCTGTACCTTCGTCACGGCAACTCAGCGCTCTACCACTGAGCCTCTCCGCCAGGTTAAATATGTTCAAGAGGATCATATTGATAATAAAATTTGGTAAAAATATTGTTAATGGATAGCAATTTACAGCAAACAGTACAGGACATTAATAAACACTGACTGAGAAAAATTATCGAAATCGAAAAAAAATAATTAATATAGCATACAAACAATTTATCTTTTCATATCACCATATTTCAACATACTCAGATATAAGAAAATTTACCGAATGTCTCAGAGACTTCCATAAAATATACATGCGTCTGAGACCAAGTTCAAAAAATGAAATAAAAGTAGACATGAGAGGGAAAGCATCTTATCCAACTATTGCTAAAAGGGATCCATCCATATTGGGCGAAACCAAGTTTTATTCGACACCACTTTCTCCCATCGCCAAAGCAGAAGTAAGTTATGAGCTAAATCGAGGATCGAGGGGAGAAGAGAGGTGTACGATATAAATGTCTTAGTCCACTGTATACGCTATAAATGTACAGCCAGGTCTCCGATCCACAGCGTCTGGGGGAAAGTTTGGAGAGAAAATTTTTCATGGAAATTCACGGCTTTTCCTAAATTCAATCTATATCAATGAAAGAGGAGACATTCGCGAATAAATGGATGTCATTGTGCCTGTGATAACTAATATTAAAAAAAACCCTGTTCCATTACAACACATGGTTGGTCTTGAGTTCAGTATGTAGTAGAGAATGTACAGTTTCTTGGACAGCTACAGTTTATAGGCAGGCAATTTCTCCTATGGAAGTTGACTTGTCCTAGATTACGCTCAACCGCCAGGTTTCCCCCCTTATTTCGAGTACCCACTTTATAGAGGCTGGGTGAGCCCCATGAGGGTGGTAGATCCCATAGGATCTATCTCCACCCACTAACATATTAAAGTCTGCCAGCGAGCGGGATTATACATTTATTGTATAAATACATAGAAGTCATAACAAAATGATATTCCACATTACAATCTATTCCCCCTCTCTATTATTTTTACAACTGTATTTATTTAATTTAAAGACTGAAGACGTAGAATAGATAAATCGGACAGTGAGAAGGAACGTAAGGAAGAAGGACAGAGTGGACTAAGCCTTTATCAAGCGGGACCATTCCCGCCAACTCCTTATCAGTAATGTTGCCAACTAAACACTCCAATCGTAAATTGTCAACCCTTCCAATAAATAGCTTTCCAACTACCGCTTCCTATTCCTGCCTCAAAATAAATTTCGATATACCACAACGGGTCTTCGATAAAGAGGCCGGAGAATATTTGTATGACATATCTACGTCCTGGGCTTGTCACTTATATACCATTGATTTATCAGGCGGCTTGCTGCGGGATTTGCATAGAATAAACATACAAAATCCCACCAATGGCTTAATGCTTGTATATTATTTACCTCTTCGCACTCTCAAGAAGGCTGTGGCTGCTTTATTCAAACTGGGCATTACTGACTATATGAAGTTGCTCATCAATTATATAATACACTCTTTGCATTTTATGGAAAGACTTAGCTCAGGCATTCATGCTTAATTAAGCAATTGCGTGAACGTGACTCGAAGCTAAACTATTGATTTATTAATTTGAAAGACAAGCCCAAAGTAAAAGATGATTGCTGTCATAGGAAAACTAGAATCGAACTGTAGGAAAAATTATCGTTGCATAGGCTCATAACTTGCTATTGTATAAAACAAAATGGCCCCATACATGAAGGGCCTTGTGCTCTGTTCACTGACTGCACTGTTTCGAGGGCATAGGCTGTACTGGTAGGGGAATTAAATAAATTATTAGCCGGATTTTGACCAGAGCCCTTCGACACTGCGGCTCAGCGCTCTACCACAGAGCCATCCCGATTTATTGTTCATAAATAAAAAATTAAAGAAGGTGTAATAATTCTGTAAAACGAGACATGGAATAATTACGCATTTGTAAAAAAACACAAACATGATGCCATGTCTCAAAAATAACTACTAGAGAAATAACTAGAGATTTACAGTTCTTGTATGGGGCTCTTCTATTTACGAAACTCATATTCAACATGGCTAACGAGAGAAACACGCCTGATGGAAATTTTCCTCCAGAACAGTCGATTTCTTGTCGAAGGCAGTGAGTGTGAAGGGAATAAGTCATGCAATGTCACCCAAGGGTCCAATTTGGCTATTCCTGTTCTAAGCCACGGAAAATATTTTAGTTCAACTCACTTTTCTTATAAACATATTCTTGACCTACAGTGAATTTCTTTTATTATGGAAATTACTGTGAAATTATATTTTGCCTTGATAACATTTTTGATAGAATAAAAAAATTTCCCTCTTTCAGACTTACCTAATACCATAATACTTTCTCACATTACATAATAAAGCAATGAAACAAAAACAAGCCGTTTGTTTTTGTTGGTAATGTTTGAGTAGTTATAAAGTATTGTTTACAAACATTTTGTGTTCATATATCACTAAACTTATGTTGTTTATAGTAGAAATATAAAAATAAGTTGAACCAAATATTAATGTTTTCAAATCAACTGAAATATCATTAATTTTTAGACATTCGTTCGTTACTGAGCCTAACAACCTTATAAGCCTAATTCAGCCCCTAACTATATTAACCGGGGGCATACTCAATCATTCCGGGTTACGTAATCTCCTGAATTCTTCGTAATATACCGAAAAATGTCATGTGTTTATATTGGTCTTGAGGGAGTGGGGTGGCTCAGTGGTAAAGCGCCGAGTTGCCGTGCTGAAGGTCCCTGCTTAAAATCCGGCTGCGGCAAATAATTTATTGAATCCGATAACAGCCGATGATGATTCCGCAGTTTTACGCTCCGAGTTGAGTCACAACAAGTTTTAAATTTTCAAATATTTTTGTTTTGAAGAGAAAAGATTTGTCCTGGCCGGGATTCGAACCCGGGTCGTCTGCATCTCAGGTGGAGTGCTCTAAACTACTGAGTTACCAGGGCTCGTATCCAAGTCAGACAAATCCGTTCTCTTCGACGATCCTATATCCCCGTGTTCTCGCATTTTTTGCGATCTATGCACGGGGAAGAAAAGAACAGTGAAGAGAACGGATTTGTCTGACTTGGATACGACCCTCTGGTTAAAAATAAGGTTTAAATGTTCATTCGTTTCCCTTTTAATATATTCCAAAAATACAAAGCTAACAAGAGCTTTAATATGGAAACGAGAATACAATTTAGGGAAATGTCAGTAATCTAGAAATGAACAATTCAATAAACATATTATCTATAGGTACTTCGAATTTTTAGAACTTTTATTTCTTGATGAAATGATTACCTAAATCTACTCTATACCCGTAACTACATTCTCTTTTCCATACTAAAACTCGGGATAACTTTTATTTTTGGAAAATATTAAAAATTAAACGAAAATATGTTAAAACTTGTAACTCAACTCGAAGCGACGACCTGTGGAACAGATATGCAGCCGATGGATCCTTTCGGATGTGGAGACCCTTCTGAGACTCATCTAGTCTCTATAAAGTAGGGAAAAATCATCACGATTGAGTTTATTCTCGAGCAAATAACCTTCCCTATACAACTGTTGCGTAGAAACAGTACAGACTCAACCATATACTTGAACTAAGAATATTGATGGATCGTTCTGGTACGGATTTGTTTTTTGTTATTCATCGGTCTCCAATCTATCTACAGCTTCTTATTAAGACGTCAAATAGCAAGGGAGATGGAAAGGCTTTTAAGATGTCCGTGAGATCTGGGCTTTGGTTATCAGAAGATATCTCCAAACGAAAGCGGCCGTTAAGGAATGAAGTGCCCTAAGATCGGTCAACAAATTAATTCTCGGTCTTTCCTAATCAGAGCTAGGCAACTAAAACGGTTTGCAGAGGGCTGATTGAGCTAAGAGAGATAGCCGCGCCTTCAAGCGGCAATCCTCGAAGATAAAACTTTATTTGCCCCACACACGGCTAAGAAGCACTCGACCCCAAACGGTTATTTCCACTCCCGCAGATTTACAACTCTTTTCCGAGATCACCCCCCTCCCCCACCAACCTCCCCCTCCACTTCTTAAAGCCCCGAAGGACTTAAGTGACTTAATGTCCTCCCCCGCCCGGCTTAAGTGTCGTTTTTATTTTCAAAATGTTAGCCTCCACAAAATTTATTTGACAACTGGAGATGCTCGATTAATCATTCCGTAATGATAATAAATATGTATCACTTCAGTAACTACTTCTGAAGAAGTGTAGCATTTTCTAAAAGTCTTCTATGTGTAATATGTGAAATTGGATGATATAATTTCGTGTTATTTTTTAAACAAATGGAGGAGGGTGGCTCGGCGGGAGAATGGTAAGGTTCCGTGCCGAACGCTCTGAGCTCCAATCCGGCTATTGTAGGTAATATATTTAATCTGTTAAAAGCCGGGGATAGATGCTTTGGGTTCTGGAGACACTCTTGTGGTTCACCCAGCTTCCATAAAGTGGGTATCCATGATAGGTGGAAAAATCTGGCGGCTGAGCGTGTTCTCGTGCACGTTGTCCTAGAAAAGGAACGATCATTAACACGTACTGAATTCATGACACTTCATGGGTCGTAGGGGTACAGGTTATTATTATTATTGGAAAATACTAAAAATGAACACCCAATGAATAAACCAAAAAAGGCCAAGTTTACCTCCGTTACGAAGCATATTAATTTGTATGCATCATGAACGTCTACAAATCAGATCGAAACGGTGGATTTACGCTTTTGCCAATAGCACCTGCCGCCCTTGAGAAAACTATATATAATATAAATACATGTAAATTTAATATATGTATATAAATACATAAAATGCATTAAAACAAATAATAACAATAAAATAACCATCTCTATTACGAAGAATGTTGAGGTTTGGATTTAGTACGTGGTAGAGACTGTACCGTTTCTAGATTTTGCATGGAGCTGATTTGTCAAATCATGCTCAACCGCCGGTTTCAACCGTTATTTGGATTCCCACTTTTTGGAGGCTGGGTGTGCTCCAGAAGGATCGAAATCCCACAGGGTTCACCCCCGGCTGTTAATTGATAAAAAAAGTTATCTTCCACAGCCGTATTAGAACCTAGGACCTTCGGCGCGGTCCAACACTCTACCACTGAACCATCCCGAGTTATTGTTTATATGCATTAATTTATCATATATGTATGGAAAAATAAGAATATATAATGTTTCTTCTCTAAACTACTCCACCTTTTTAAAAAATTATATCTTCCAATTTCATATAACCACTTAAACATACATACATATAATATAAAATCAAACCGATTCAGTTGCTTAAACCCACTAAAATTTCAAATACTTTGTTCCACAGATTATCATTTATTATAAATTGATAAACGATTGCTGTTATTGATTTAATTAAATTAATCAAAATATTATTCTAAATTAAAATACTTGAATATAGGTTTAAAGTATTCGTGGAAAATCACCCAGAATGCAATCGACAAAAATCATTTAATTAGAGTCGTGTAAGCAATTTGTGTAATGCTGAAAAAATATTTTTTATTATTATGCTTAATTGAATTGTTTCAATTACAAAAAGGTTCATCGAAAAAAATGGCGTGTGTTGCGTCCTTTGTTAATTTAGTTAATTCAATTTATAATTAACTAGCGACCCGCCTCGGCTTCAAACGGGTAATAGAGCATCTTATGCCTACATGTTTTGTCGATGTGTTTTTAAGCTATGCTTAAAAGATAGATACACGCTATCTCGGACTTTTTCTGTAGATCTATAATAGAGGAATATTACACCATTTTTTTTTATATCTCAAAGGGTCTTCGATGACAGTTCTCAGGCGGCTTGACTTTTCCAATACTTCAAACAATTATCGCAATATTCCAACCAATTTACACATTACCTTGACAAATTATATACCCAAACCTTCCTCATGAATCACTCTATCTATTAGTGATAACCGCATGAAAATCCGTGCAGTAGTTTTTGAGTTTATTGCGAACAGACACACAGACCCGGCGGAGGATTTTGTTTTTTAATATGCACAGATTATAAAAATTGTTATTTCTTTTTCTAACAAATTATTTAGTAATATACTATGATATTTACATTTATAAAAATAAAATGGGTCTATATCAAATGTTTACCTTCGTTGGTTAAATTTTAAAAAATCAGTTAGAAACATATCAATGCTGAATGTATAATTCAACTCTAAAATGAAACAAGAATATTTGCTGGCTTGAGGTTAATTGAAATACATTATATACTATGTTGGTTGGATGGATTATTCGGAAACATCAAAATGTACGGATTGGCTTGATTGAAATAGCCTTTAGAGTTTCAAACTAATCAATGATTTTATTTTAATTTTCTCACAAAATACCTGAATTTATTTTAAAAATAAAATTGAGAAATTTTTGTCAAAAGAACCTTTTGAATACAAATAATTTATTTATATTCATAAGTTAGTAATACATAGATAATGATTGATTTAAAAAATATTTTTTTTATTAGATAGAAACAACAATCTTATTTTTTACAATGATAAGTTATTTTTTGGTTCATTAGCTTTCAATTTTTTTTTATTATTTTTGATTTATAATCATTTTATAAAATTATTTTAGTTTCTCCGATTCAAGCCAGAAAACAATCGAATCACATAAATAAAGAACGAAATACATGCCAGTACAAATAAATAATTAATAAGAGTCATCCTTATAAATTATAAATAAATAATAAGAGTCATCCTTATAAAGCACCGATTTCCCAAGCAATTAATATGAATGTGAATTTTTTTAATGCAAATTAAAATTAAATAATAATGACAAATACTCTCACTAGTTAAAAATTAGTATATCTTCACATAATTATCCTTATTTACATATATTTTTTTCATTTATAACCTTCATTTTATACATTACATAATTATATAATTTAAAACTATATAATATATACATCTATCTATAATTTTATATAATACATACATGTATATTGTAGTCTGTTACGTAAAAACTAGACCTTTTGAACTAAAATCAGAAAATTTAAATTAGTTTGGTCTGTCATCAAGAGTTGGGCTTTAGAAACGCCTATATCCCTATTGTTACTTCATCAACCCTTTGAACCGCACCCCTAAACTGAATCGGCAACTGTCGAACCTTATTTCCAATTCTATCTCGTAATTCCTCTGTTCGCGTGAGCTAGTATATTTTTCTGTTTTTAGAAATAGATAAACTCTTATCGACAAAAAAAAAAAAAAATATAATTCTAATAAATAAAATGAGGGTGTTCCCGAAAATTATAAACGAAGATAACTTTGTTTTTAATATTTCGAGACAAAATCTTCAAGCCTCCTAAGTAGAAGTTTAATGAGTAAATACGGACATCAATAGACAAGATTTATTAATCTAAATTTATACTGCTTATGTAGAAGCTCATATAAATTTTAAAAAATCACTTACTGCCACGTATATTTTTCATGAACATCCATTAAAAGAAACAAAAGGATCAAGTAATAAAACTGTTTTTGAGATAATTTCTAATAAAGTTCTTAAAAACATTACTGAAATATTATTAAATTATTTCTTATGTTTTGTTATGTCACACCGTAAAGTTGAATTTTTATTTGAATCGAGGCCACAGCGATATTAATTAGTTTTGAATGTTCTTAAATAGTAAAAGTAAAAAAAAAATTAAATCCTCTGAATTTCTTCGGCTTAATATTGCAGCTTGTATTACAAAATCGAAAAGTGCTGGGATATGGGAGTAATAAAGTTTAAATTTTATTTGTTATATTTCTCAATAGGCGAAATAATTGATGATAAAAAACAAGTAAATGAAGAGCTCATTCATCACATTTAGGATATATTAGGTGTGTTTATATATGAAGGTAATATTTAACTGGTTGTAAATGAAAATCGTATATAACAAATATTCAATCAATACCGATTGCTATATATACCAATTGTTGTGAGATGTAGAAACTCGGTTGGATAATAGGAAAATAGATTGGAAGTCAAAAAATCGTATATAAATAAGCGAAACTTATTTGTATACGGCAATGTTCCGGTCCACCTTTTAGGCCATCGTCAGGACTAAGAAAAAATAAATTAACATGAAAAAGGTAGTGACAGGGCAAGAAAACAGTTATATTGATAGACAATTCGTTTAGTTGTCAATTTAGTTTCTTATAAAAACTACATCTCTCAATGTTTTTCTACATTACTCAGAATGTATCTGCAGTCCCTGCGAATACATGTTTAAGTCGAATTTCGACTGGTATTGAGTTAATTGTACTATTGGATGCGAAATCTTACCATTCATGTAGTCTTTGGTTTGAAAGGGAATTATACCGTAAGCAATAACTGCATTTATTTCCAATACCTGACAGCCACGAATGCACTTAGCTTTCCACTCGGTACAATTAACTCATCAAGGAAAAAAATAAATTTTCCACCAAGACAGTGGTTGTAGATATGAAGTATATACAACGTTAAACATGTATACCTTGAATAATAAATTAGTTAACATTATACATGGGAATGGTCTGGGTGAAGATTAGAGAAAGAATTTCTTAAATAGAGTTTACATATTTATTTGAGATCATCTATATACCAAGTGCTGTATACAGAGAGTATTCATTATGTATAATTAATTTTCTAAAAAAATATTTATCGTTTTATGACATAAATTAGTCGGTTTGTGACCGGATATGTCGAAGTGAAGCATCTTGATATGTGGTGTTATGTACTTCATCTTGTTTATTCCCTACCCTTACGATCTCTGAGTTGAGGAGCCATAACACCTGAGTAGTAGAACTCTCGAAAGCAGTTGGAACTCCGTCGAACCGAACTACGGGATCAAGTTCATGACGGCGGAGTGTTGTAGGCAATAAGCCACCTCCGACGGAAGGAGATTTCTCCCATTTCAGTTAGAATTAGTCGCTATTGTACGGTTGCAGCTGCTATGCATACGCCATTACCAGCGGAGCAAACTGCTTGCATACATTTAGCAAATCTACGTGTCTCAGCGCTTAATTGCAAGCGGTGCTCGGCGCTTGGGCATAAAGCGAGAGCTTAGTATTTTCAGCCCTTAAGCTTTATGGTAAAGCGAACCTTGGACGGGTTTACCTCTGCCAATTCCCTACCTGTAGAGGACAATCGCTTCCTGATTAATAACTATGTCCAACAATTCCACCAAGGGGAGCCTTACCCAACCCTCGTATAAATATACGATACGATATGACAAAAATTTCCAGTTTGTAGAATAATTGAGGAGTTGACATGGAAAAGGTAGTAATTAATAAATAAAACTGAGCATAAACTCAAAAAAGACATGAATTACAAATATATTGCGATAGGAAGCCTTAAATAATGGAAGTCTCTAAAATAATGGAAAAAACAACCAATCAACGTTTCGCCATTCCGTTGAGTCGTTCAATTCATAATTTAGTTGATTGTGGAGCGTCATGGAGCAAGGTTGCTGTTTCTATTTGATGGGCCTAAATGGGGCTGTGAGGTTTTCTGCATTATGTCTTAGTGAATATTTGGTATATGATGTGTGTTCTGACGATGATGCCTGAATTGGGCGAACCGTTGAAGAAAACAAATAACCATTAATGATATACGCTAAAGGTCTCAATTCATTTATAAGGAGTTATAACATATTATTAATCTCAATATTAATTACAATATTAATTAACTGTTTAAGAAGATATCTAATTTAATTTATAATTTCATTTTAAAGTTGAAAATAGATTTTATTTATAATTTATATATTCTTCCACAATTTTGTTGATAGGATTATGGTTATCATTACCTTAATCACCATTAAGTTACTTAGGACTGCACCTTGACAAACGCTTAACTTGGAATCCTCATCCTAGACTGAAATGACAAGAAAGCACGCCGTTTTAGGCTACTTCAACACTAACTAGACAAACGCTCTAAGCTCCCAATTATTTACAAAAGACTCATCTACATGACAATCATTTAACCAATCTGGACTTACGGATTAGAGCTTTGGGGCTCCATAAAGCCATCTAATTCCTCTCGTATTCAATCCTTACAATCCAAAATTCTTCGTAAAATCTGCAATGCTCCTTACTTCGTTACGGACAAAGTAATCCATAATGACCTTAATGTCCCGTTTTTCGCTGATTTGGGCCGAATCCGATATCAAACTTTTCATGACAAACTTCATTCCCAGTCAAACCCACTAGTTTCAAAACTTGCAACCTCTTCAATTCCTGCTAATCCTCCGAGGGGTTTGAAAAGATGATGGCCACGTGAACTTTTAAGTTGAACTTTTTATTTGAGTACTACCACTGGGTAGTTTCTCTACTTGCCTTTGTCTCTGGAAATGATTTATATTTCATTAAATTTACTCGTGTATAAAATATGTATTCTGTATTCTGTGTATACATATATCATTCATTATATGTATTCTGAATATAAAAAAAATCCTTCAATCGTCGTGTTTTGCGAATACTGTATAACCTCCGAGATAATCTTACTTATATGTAATACGTATTATATTTTGTGTTTTTTAGTGATTAATACTCTCCTCCGGTAGGAACTCCACCATAGTAAATAAATAAATGGAATGGTAAGGCAATTTAAAGGTACTTCCAACGAAGAATCTCAAACGTCAGTTTTTCTAATATAAATATATATATAATATATTTCTAATACACACATATATTTATGTATTTATAATAAAAATACATACATTGGGCGACAAGCGACGGGAATAAGAGGGTTCGACCGGAAAGGATTTGGAAGGCATTGAGGAAGAACCATCCATCATGGACAAACGCCCTTCCGCTGGGCCTGTATTCTTTGTCATCCTCAGCTGTTACATTTATTCCAAAGATATAATGTGGATCTTTACGCCATATTCGGAAAAGTTAAACGTGATAATCGCTAATGCATTAACGTAAATACTTGACCAAGCCCACGTAGTCACATTCAACCAAATGTTACCTGTACATAGATATTTGTGATATTGTGATAATAGCAGTACAATGAGCTTAAGATGCCCAAGATCGCGTGTGGCAGCGTCGCAGGTGGCCTTAGAATATTTTAATGGGAGTCAAAAATCTTTGATCGTCCTTCCGTAAGGACGTAAATTGGGAGTGCCGAGATTGTACGATGTCAAGTGCTCATTAAAGATCCCAATCTTAATTACACATATAAAGGTGAAATTTAAGACTCCCACTGTACCATCGTCCGATTAGGAATAGCAGCATAAAGTAACCTTAAATGAATGAACAATGAATCAAAAGGTGTTTAAGGGTTTACCCAATAATATTTACTATTCATAATATGTAGTATACAGACTTCTGTCCACGGGATTATTTCTTTAGGACCCTCAAAGTTACAAGTTACATTAACATTATACATACACATTATATACAGTAGTAATCAGTATAGAAGACTTTTTATATATAGAATAGAATAGGTTAGAAACATAATTTTATTCTGGGACCAGGTCTTTTAAGAATAGCAGAAGGTACAGAATTTAATAAAAATATATCTGGCCAAAGGGCTACATTATTAGAATACAACAATATTTACATAATAACATGAAATTAAAAATGAACTAAAATGTATGTTCTGATAGAGAATAAAAAAAAGTAATACAAGAAAAAATAGTATACAAATTTACAATAAAAAGAAATAGGCTAATGGAAAAATAAACAAGTAGATAAGAATATGTAATAATATAAAAAATAACATCACTATGAGTGAGGAATATTTACGGTAATTCATAAATAGATTGTGTTGGATATAGCTATTAATTTTGATTGAATAGAGAGCATCTGTTTGGGAATTTAGGTGATGTTGGATCCACAATAGTTTGGATTTGAATGTGGATAAAGAAGACGCATGACGGATATCGGGTGGGAGTAAGTTCCTTAGAGAGATTGAACGGGCGAGAATGGAACGGTCAAAAGTTTTGGTTCGGATGTAAAGATCGGAAAGGCGAGATCTTGGGCCCTGGGATTGGATAGAGGATTTGAATTGTAGGAGATTATAGATATAAGATGGGTGTTGTGAGTTGATGGTTTGATATAAGAAAGAACCTAGGAAATAGAGTCTACGGATAGAAGGGAAGAGGCAGTCTAGCTCATCATGGAGGTGGGACACATATATAAATGAACAAACAGTCCTAAATGAAAAATTAGCACACCTATCACCTCCCTTGTTGAAGCCAATAGGAAAGTTTAGGATGCCTGCCTGTAATTTTATATTCGATGTATGGATGACTTTTTCAGAACTGTCCACCGAATGGAAATTTTAATATCCTCATTAATATGACATATGAACCTTATCGGAATTCTGTTTTTATACAATTCATTCAATTCAAAAAGTTCTCAGAAGCTCGTGTTTTTTGTCCGAATTCGTAAACAGGTTGATTCTCGCGACTCTTTACCTTTTTTGTAGCTCACATTACAAATACAAACGATATTTTTTTAAAAAGCTGGTGCTTTTTTAATTTTATACATTTAGTTATCCCGTCCAATGAAATATAAAAATAATAAATACGATAAAAGCCTTTCTGTTTTGGAAAATAGGTAATATTGTATCGAGTATATTAGGATTAGTTTGCTTAAGGAGACCTCTCTCGCAAGTAAGTAGGTAAAACTTCTTCAATATACCTAAGGAAATTTGAATTTCAATTCGCATTTACATAGGCTGGGGAGAAGGAGTTATATATAAAAGGGCAAAGTGTACAAGAGTGAGTCAGAACGGTTCATTTCCATGTGGGTTGATGTTTTTTATTTTTTTTTTATGGGAAATAATTAGTAGCATAAAGTACAAAAATCCTAGAAATTCTTGTTTTATCATTTACAATTCCAATGCTTCTGCTGCAAAAGCCCCAAATTCGGGCTTTATTAATTATTCTAAATTTAATTAGCAATAATTATAATTATCAAACCCAAGGTTACAATTACTTGTTTATTATGAACTATTTAATAAACACATATTAGAAACATCGTAATTGTTTCGAAATAAATAAAAATTCTGTAGTTAAAAAGAAACATTCACCTGGACTTAAAGATGTAAAGGATAAAATTATTACACGATTATTATGAAAAATAATAAATGTTAAAAAAAAATCTGAAAACAACTCATGTCTTGTGATCAGTGCATTGTTGAAACTGTTCTGTTTTTAAAAGGCCGAGTGGTGATTTGGAAGAGATTTTCCACACCCCACCAATTTCCAGAATTTTCCCAAGGCTGTTTTTCCCACTTTATAGAGGCTGAGTCAGCCCCGAGAGGGTCTCCAGGTTCTGCTAACTGATTTATTAATTTATCTGGCACAGCTAGGGTTGAATTCGGGACTTGGAGCACAATAACTCAGCGCCATACACACTCAGATAACCCGTTCATAAAGCAATTATTTTTATTATTATTTTTTTAAACAAATATCGTAATGTTTACTAGCAAGGTAAATGTTTTAAATTATCTGTACGACTACGAGGTTCTTGGGCTCAGTATTTGATAGAGGATATACTGTTTCTGAGACAACGGTTGTGCAAGGGCTGATTGGTCTGAAATAACGCTCAACCACCAGGTTTTTCCCACAATTAAGGGTATCCACTTTATAGAGGCTCGGTGGGCCCTGAGGGGGTCGGTGCCTGAGGGTCCATCCGTGACTGTTAACAGATTAAACAATTTATCTTCCATAGTAGAGATTTTAACCGAGGAATTCGAAGCACAGCAGCTGAGCGCTCTACAAAATGAGCTACCATGTAGCCAATTGTATTTACGCCTAACAAACTAGTCGTCCATTGAGATTTTAAAATGACAACGCAATGCTCGGAACAAGGTCATTTCAGTTGCAGAGGGTTTCTATTTACTTATGATTAGCAAGTTGCTAGTTGCAAAGAGCCTACCTAGTACAATAGAGTAAGTTAGGTCTATTAGGAGGTGCAAGTAATGGCTTCAGCATTCACTGCCTTCACTATAGTCGTTGATAGAATCAGCCACTAATGAACAGTCAACGCCAGTCAAATGAATCGCCTAACAGCCAGCCTCGATTCCCACTTGATCAATCCTTTATCTTTGAGAGAGGGAGGATAATTAAGATTTCTGTAAGAAAAAATTCAAGTGTCATTTTGTCACCAAAGATCATATAATTATATAAATGTTGTTATTTGAAAAATATTTTCGTTGTTGACTAAACTAAGGGACTCTTTGGTTGAGCGCAGGGCTGCCGAGCCGAAGGTCTCACGTTCTAATCCGGCTTTGGAAGATCACTTATTTGATCTGTGAACAGCTGGCGATGGACCGTGTAGGGTTTCGAACCATCCTTACCTAGCCTCTATAAAATGGGTACCCAAAATAGGAGATCTGAGAAAATCACTTCCCTGCAAAATCGTCCTAGAAACAGTAAAGTCTCTACCACTTACTGAACCCAGGTTATCCTATCTCTATTTGCAGCTCCTATCTCTAATTCAAATAAAATTGATAGACAAACAAATTATTCTTCTATATAAATGAAAAAATTAACTTCTCCCTTTCAGTTATTTCCAAGAAAATCCAAATCGGACAACCTTTAGAAGGAACAGAGAGCTTAAATCGAAAAGTAATTTCGTGGCGTAAATATGTCTTCCATTTACAGAACTGATATTTTTTAATTTATTATCAACAGAGATTTTTTTTTTCACCCGCTCAATAAAGATCCATGATAATCAAAACCTTTCCCCCCTAAAAGCAATTAGTTACAAAGGCAACATTTTCCTCTATGAAAAATATATGAAATATCTCGCAATACGCATTTTAATTAATTAAGAAACGTAGAAGTGTGTAATTTTATTTAAAATTCAGAGTAAATCTGAAGACATATCTATAGTTCACCGAAGGCGAATTAATGTTTATTAATATAAATATATAATACGGGGACAATTTAACCAATTTTTTTGCGGGGGGGGATTCTACGAACAAAACATATTTGACTTGTTCCTATCTTTAGTCCACAAGAAAGAAAGGAAAACAAACTTAAAACAGTTTTTTGTTATAATTTTAAGTTTATAATTTAAGGTTATAGTTTATAGTTTTAATTTTCAAATATTTTTATTTTTGTTTTAAAGTCACGGAGACATGGGATCAGATAAGAGAATAGATTTGTCCCCTGCCGGCAGGCGACACCGGTGGCTCAATTGGTAATTCAGGAATAGTACCAGAACTATTTCCCCAGTTCAACCTAAAAATCTGGACGACCATTTTTTCCGGATAAAATTTTCTCGTTCGATGTCGTGTGACTTTGTAGAATGGTCCTGACAAATCTTATTGCACTTTGACACGAAGTTGTTCCTTCTCGAGAAATTTCACCAGATACTGAAGACCTATCTTTCATAGAAACATGAAGATGCCATGGCAGTCAAGATTTATTTTTTCAAATTTTCGTTACGTAATTGCCCAAATTACTTTTTAAAGTTCTGGAAAACCATAAAATCGACTGTAATAAAAAATAGGATAAGGTACGGTGATCCATTGCTAAAACTGCTTATTTATTGTTAATAAAAAAGTAATAATAGGAATTAAGATTGTTTTTAATAAATTACCAAATGGGACATTCAAGTATTATGTTTCCCTTCTCTCCTCAATCGATTTGATAAAGTTTATGAAAATAGATTTGTCTTAAAATGAAAAGTTACACTTTTTTTTTCTGCCTGAGGCCAGTTAATTTATTTCAAAAGATTCTATTCTGTTCTATTATCCTGCTTTTCCCAGTGTTAGGTTACCGTTAAGTCGATTCCATCCATTCTGTCTTTCTAGTCTTCACTTCGGATACTCTTCTCTGACATTTCTCCTTCAATTCTCCACGCCATGTCCTTGCTGAACGATCTCTTTTTCTTTTCTTTTTGCCAGAAGCCTTATCTCTCAGTTTTTTCGGCCCTGAAACACGAGTCTTAAGCCGAACAAACCGTAACATCTCCGTTTTTAAAAATAAAATTAAATTGTTTAAACTAATAATAATACTGTCCTCGAAAATTATATCCTAGCAAATCCCCGAGAACGATTGAACTTCAAGGCAACAACAAACATTTTTTATTTACTGTAAATTGATGTAAAATTCCATTGGTTCATTCATTTCTTTCCACTAGTAATAGAAATTTTTGGTAATTGTACAAGGATATGCTTGTTAAAATGGGTTGTAAAATATACTTTAAAAAACATTGAGTTACAGTTACGATATAGTTTATCTGCCATTTCCATGCTTCGTTCTTTGTAAAACTGTCTCTGCCAACATACATTGAAAGCTATAAAAACAATAGGCATCTGTAAAAAAAAAAAAAATACTTGTAACTCGCCTATTTCTCTAAGTACTGTAGCAGGAGTTCCTTCTATTTGTAACAAAAGTTAGAAACTTGACTTAATGACAACTAAGGAATTCCAAAGGGTGAATATGTTCTGATTTTTACTATTTCTCTAGATTAAACATGAGACATTTGAATGTTACGCTATGTATATTTCTTGCTTTATACCTAGTTGATACAGACATAGATCGCAAAATGTGACGAATGTGACAGTGTAATTGGGAAAAATGATTAGGGAATGAGTTTAAAGACTACTTTGAGTCAGGAAGCAAGTCTGATTCCGATTTCAGATAGCTCTGATTCCGCAGGAACCACTGTAAAATGAAATATCAATGCAGGTACGTTGCCCCATCAAAGGCATTTTAAAAAAAGTTATTTTGTTGGAATTTTATAAATATACATACAATCCCAAGAGTAAGAACATCTCTCTTCATTTTTTTTTTCGAACGAAGCGCTTACATTGTGAACAAGGCATAAATTCTTCTTAATTCGGAGAAAATAAAATATACTCGTAAATTGAAATGAAAAATATTTTTTGTGTGTTTGCTTGAATGATTTAAATATTAGATTCTCATATCTTAAGGGGTGAACCGAAACTTTTCCGTGCAAAAAGTATATGAATAAAATAACAAGTATGGCGATAATAAATGATTTCGATTGATGATATTCAATAATCTGATGGAAAAAATGTGGATGTTCACAGTGCCCTTAGAATAAAAAGGGCAAGTATATATCGCCCAGTCTGGAGCGATATATACTTGGGTCAGTTGGATCACCTATGGTCTAGTAGTTAGAATAACAACCTACTATGTCCATGATGATTAGGATTTTTTAAAGGGTGTAAAAAAATCTTAGTTGTGCCGCCCTAATTAAATCTGGGTAGGCAAAATTTAGGAAATGCCCACAGTAGCAACGTCCGATTAACCATAGCAGCATTAATTTACGTTGAACGAATGACATAACTTGGGTCAGTTAATATTTATTTCGCGAAGTTCACAAGATATGGCACTCGTAAACCTAGTCCTCATAGGCGAAAAGTGTCAGTCGCGGTAAAGTATGACGTCATGTAGTGAGAAATAGGTATTTAAGAGCCTCCTGCTGGTGAAAATAGGAAGTATTAGGCCAACCTGCCCCGCTCTCACCAACTCGTTAATTATCTAAACTAAACTCATCGCGACTAATTCAGATAAACAACAGCGACTGATTCATCTTATTTTTGTGATGGCCCCGAAAGAAAATAAGTGCATAAACTTTTATTTTTTTTCTTACACCAATTCGTAAACTCCCATCACCGACGACTGAGATACGACAATATTAAAGGTAATCCCGGTATGGAGAAGGTTTAGGGGGGGGGCAGATGGAACCTGCCGCCAAACAGCAGTAAAACAGGAGTACGCGAGATCTATATTGGGGACGTAAAAGAACCGAATATTCCTTTCTGCGATATAACCTCAAAGCCTCACCAAATCCTCGACTTATCCTTAAAAAAATATATGAGGCCTACGGAACATTGCGGTGCTTTGTAACCCCACTTCCCTGTGTTAAACTGCAACCAGAAAGGAGTGAACATTTTTCTCACCTCAGAAATATTTACATAATAATAAATTGAAGATACCTGACAATATTTTTATTTCGGCCTTCATAGGAGTAAATAAACTTTTGTTAATAAATTACAAGCCTTCTAAAGTACAGTCCACTTGCATGGGAATCCGAGAATTATTAATTGATAAATCAGTATAGCATTCAAAGAGAATCGCAAAAGTAATTACCGAATACACACTATATTATCAATATACACTATAATTGATGACCGAAATATAAACATTCCCCATAATTACACGCTGTTTTTGTAATAAAACATGATTATCTTAATTATCTAGAATATTAAAAAGGAAGCGAATGAAAGATTAAAACTTGTTGTGACTCTCGAAGCGACAACCTCTTTTTTTTTTCTTTCTTAACCCCTTGACTTTTATTAATTTTTGACAATAACATATTAATATTAATAATGAAACAAGCTCAATCTTCTCCTCGATGATAAGAAACCTCAATAAGAATTTAGTTATTGCCTGGGTACCATCACACTTAGGCATTAAAGGAAATGAAGTGGCAGATCGAGCGGCAAAAGAAGCAGCATTATCATCGATAGAAATTAAAAGCGTACGCACAACAACAGATGTATGCAGCCTTTTGAAACAGCAAGCTCTGGCGATTTGGAAACAACTTAGGCACTCCACCGACGAATCAAATAAACTAAAATGCATTAAAAGAAACACCAACGCCTGGAAAAGCTCCCACGGTCTTATAATATAATATTATATTATATAATACTTACGCATTATTTCCTTATGGAAAAACCAACGCCTCCGAACTGTAGGATCTGTCATTCACACTTGACAATACAGCATATCCTTGAAGAGTGCCCAGAAAATGAAAGTTATTTTAGGAACTAGGAATGGAGAGAAAAATTCAAACGATGCTGGGTGATAATGACACAAATTTTAAAACAATGATTGAATTCCTCAAAAAAGAAGGTATATTTCATAAAACCTAATAGACCAAAAATTATAGAATAAGGACACTGAAGACCTTAGACGTTAAGTGTCCATAAATAATCAACCTAACCTAATGATACATGGTATCTCTTTTACTGCACCGGGTGCATTTTAAGAGAGGATTGTACATTGGGGCGATAACCTGCGGAACTGATTTTATTTTAGAGTTAAAGTTTTTACCAAGAATATTGTAAGTGTTTAATTTACGTGTTCAACCACTTCCTCGGCCTCGGGCCTTTCAAGAGAATTCGGACTATGGTATCTCCTGTTTGCTTCTTTTAGCACTAATGGCTATTCCTAGAAGAAATTTATAAATAGCCAGGAATTCTGGGATCATAATATTTTTAGACGCGAATGAGGCGGGAAAACCACACGCCGATTAGGTACACAAGTTTTAACTGATCAGGAGGAATCTAAATTTCAGGTAATAAATAACAGATTGGAATAGCAGATGGCCTCTTAGCACAATGGCGCCTCGTAGCGATAACATTCTGATCCAAAACGGAAATAGGAATACATTTTTTCTCAAAACTATATTTAGATTTTCGGAAAACCGTAGTCAACAACATACCACAAGGCGAGATCACGTCCTATTAATATTAAATTAGGGTGCTATTAATGCTCAAAATTTAAGTACTAGAAATGGAACGACGGAATTTATCCTTAGGGGAAAATAATGGTGAATGTCGTGAATGAGTGGATTTGAATCAGTTAATTGTCCACTGGCTTAATTGAAATGGTAAAAAAGGATAATAATAAAATTAAAATATTTTATTTTATTAACAAGTCTGTTTTGTCATTTTTCAATCTAAATAAACAGGTCCACAAAATCCTGTAAAGAACAGACACGCCGAATGCTATAATATTTTGGTCAGGATAGAGCTCCTTCCGCCGGTTTTTTTCCCTCAATTATTCATAAGTATTTATTTTTCTAGTGAAATCATTATTATCTCGTCAGACCAAGCCTCATATATTATGATACTTGAAATAAAAACAAATTAGATCGTCCTAAAATCTTGACGTAAGTAAATCTAAAAAATGAGAGAAGGGCCAATATGAAAATATTAATTTGTTATTCGTAAAATTGTTGAATAAAATTTTAAATTGATCCATCTGAAATAGTGCCACTAGTGTGCAATAATAATAAAGTATAACTTAATAAGTTAAATGCTTGGGAGCATTTTTACTTACATTTACAAGTCAAGTCAAGTCAGTACAAACCTAATTTTTTTCTTTTATTCCTATCCCCTTTTATTATTATTTTTGTGTTTGATAATAATATAGTAATGGGATAGATGGGATCTCTTTTACCGTATCAAGTTCATTTTAAGAGAGGAGAAGGATATGATTTTCTGGATTTCAATTAGATGGTAGGAGTGGGCGTCTAGTGATGGGGCTCACTAGTTCCTTCTGATTGGAGTTACAAAACTATGAAAAGAAGTTAGTAGCTTATGAGTAGTATTATAAACGTTTTGTGACATGAGGATGAGATTGACAGTTTGTGATTGCGTTTGATAATTAATAACAATTAGGCTTAGTGAACCCGAAGACTACTACCCAAAAACGGACCACTACCCAAATCCGAACCCTTCTGATCACCCTTAACGCAATCCTGTCTCCTACGCCTCGGTCGACCTCTACAACGTTTTTCAGTAGTTATCACCTTATTAGGGCTTACCAACATTTATTAATAAGCCTAAGAAATTTACAAGCCCAGCATTTGATAAGTACAATACAACTTTTTTTTTATCACAGAAGTATAACGTGTTATTAAGTGCAGCAATTAAAATCACAATTAAACGAATGTTTCTCGCTTTGTTCCCGTTCTAGCCTAGAGGCTTTCCCCTTCATCGAATTAATTCCTTTCCATTTATAAAGCTTTATTACCGGCTTGTAAAGATACCCGGAATCCATCTTGGCAGAAGACTTTTCTCTCTCTGGGCAATACTCTCGTCCTATCATGAAAATTCCACTCGGAAACTGGATCCCGCCGTGGCTAGCCAAAGGGTCGGTTTTCTTCCTTTGAGAGTCCCACAGCTATTTTCGGAATTAGATATCTCCTCGTCCGATTTAATGTTCTATTTAAAAAAAGAACATAAAAGAGATTGAGGACTTGTTTTCAACGGGTATAGCGACACTCGAAACAGAGCGGAGGGAGAATGGAAGATGTAGGAAAAGAAATTTAAAAATTCCTATTCAAGTTGGGAAGTGGAAAAGTATCGGATAGCCTCGAGGGCATAATTTGAAGAGCATCTCGGGAATTGTCGACTATTTATTGGGTTCTCGGCAACTTTCCTTTTTTTCTCCAATAAACCCACTTTTATAAAGAATGTACAGTTCACTTTGACGAACGGAAGTATCTTAAAATTTGTTGAGCATTCTGAATAAAAAACATATTTTATTGCATCGAAGTTCCAGGTTTGGCAATAAAGTCAATTAAAACATAATATTAAATTGTAATGATAAGTGAAAGTGCCACAACGATTGTATTTCCCATAATTAAAAAAAAAGGGGGGTTTAGTACATGGTACAGATTGCAGAGATGCGATTCGGCAGAAATTTTATCCCACCTAATCAACTGCCACCAGCCTTTTCCCCAAAATTAAGGGTTCACACTTTACAGATGTTGGACGATCCCGAGGAGGGTCTCCTGCTCCAGCTCCTTAACAAATTCAATAATTTATCTGACACATCAACTCAGCGCTCTACACACTGAGATAACCCATTTCCGAAGTAATTATATTTCTTATTCATTTTTTTACAAATAATGTATTTTTTACTAGCAAGGTAAATGCTTAAAAATGTTTTAATTTACCTTACCTGTTCGTCTTAAGCCATCGAAGCTTCAGTACTTCATAGAGGATACAGTATTTCTGGGACAATAGATGGCTTGTCATAGATTATTCTCAGCCGCTATGTTATAAATATTACTTTATTTATTTAATTTTTTTCAAAACTCTTTAATTTCTGTTTTCGAGAAAAAATTAAAGAAAACACAGGAAAACTTGTGACTTTCCGTTTTGATTGGGTAGAGATCACACCAAGCGGCTTGGTTTTAACCTAATAACGAGTATCCAATTCATAGAGGCTGGATGAGCTCCAATAGGTCAAAAAATCATTCAGGGTTCATCTATGGCACTGAAGACCGAATTCGAATCCAGGATTTTCTGAACACCAACTCTGGGTTGGGTTTACACATTGAGCACCCCCGCTCTCCCAATATTTTAATTGCATCGATACATTATTAAGAGACAGAAAGGTGATAGCGGTATTATTGGAAATACACAGATAAAGTATTTTTAGTGTTTCAACATCCTAGATCTATTAATTTAAGCAATGCGTCCGAAAAATAGACGAATTTCAGGCTAACAAGTACTAATTTTTTACTATTGTTACCTCGTCGGGCAAAATAAGTTTAATTATTTCAATTAAACACTTTTATTAAGTTTACAACTCTATTCCTTTTTTATTACACTAACAAATACAAAGGTAATACACAGAAGCGTTCCACACTAGTACACTATCAACAACCGTACCTCACTATAACCTTCCAACATATCGTTGATCGATATATCGATAATCGCGGTTATTTAATTTATTGATCAATCTTGATAGCATCGCTACACTATCAAAATCAATTTTTACTACCAATTTACTCGTGTGAGCATTATTTAATATGTTGATTAATATAACGATCGTAAAGTATTATTAGGACAGCGTTGCTAAATAAATAACAGTATTTCTCCTAAATATGGAGGTTAAAGAATATGGGAGGGTAAAACACGACCAAAACTAAAATTAAAAAAACAAAAAACTCATCAAGATATTTACAGAGTCACGATATTGTTCAACAGATGTTACAATACAACTTGAACTAATCCAATCCTATCCCTCATCTTATTATAACTTTAGCAACAAAAATTTCAGCCAAGACATATATGGGATGGATATAAAGGAAGTATTTATCGCCTTTCGATGCTATAGAATTGATAACAGTAAAGAGGGTGTGTCGAGAAGAGATACTGTATCATTACTAAGATATAGCCACCCAGGATTGAGATTAAAGGCCCAGTCAGTATGCAAATTCCCCGAATATCCAACTCTACACTAAACCAAGCTTAATATCCGAACGTCGAATTGACAAGTTTTGCCCTATCATTCATAACCCTACAGGAAAATACATTAATTTATGAAGATAATAATAAAAAAATACAACAAGAAGTGATCAATGTTAATCCATATTGGTTACTGAATCAATTGTAGTTACCTATAAACCATTTTTGACATTTGCGATCAGCATTTAAATCACTTTTCATATCGTCGATACAAATTCTGAGTATAGACTGTGAAAAACTCCACTTTTCAGGAGAGCGAAAAAACTATGTCAAGGTTCATCCAAAATCAGTAACTATAGTCAAACCTATTTACCAATGTCATTATACATGGTTTTCGGCCTTACAGATGATTCTAAGAGTGTAAACCTGCTAACTCCTCTTTTGGTCCAAAATTACATTTTTATACCAACTATAAGAGAAAAATTGCCCACATACACTGTAAAGCTAGCTAAACTCACTCTAAACGTAAAATCGGCAAAAAAAGTGTAATGCGTAAAACTGTCAAATCCATTTTATTCAAATCACGCGGCTAACTCCATGATTGACGCCAGTTATATCTTACAACTTATTAGCGATCAAATTTTATTAGTTTCTAATAATGTAGAACATCCAATAATACACCAATTGCATTTTTAGTTTTACCTAAAACTGCAACTCATGCAAATTTTTGTCAAAGTGAGTTTTTTCTAAGCGTAACAATTAGAGTGAACAAGTGTGCAAAATCATTTTGAGAGATAATACTTAAATTTCATAGAGAATGTTTTTGAAATATATTTATAATAAGAATGATATTGAATATCCTTTATTCCCATTATAAATTTATTCATATGAATAAATTAAAATTCTTATTCATATTTATAATAAGAATGATTTAAATGTTTCTTATTAATGAAAATTGATTCTAAAACTGGGTAAAATAAATTAAATGAAATAATAACACTAAGACCAAGAAAACTATTTTTTCTTTTTAAATTACTTTTATATTCCCATATTAATTAATAGAATAATTTGTTAATGAATCGACGATAAAAAAAAAAAATAAAATAAATCAAACATATTGGAATGGGAATAAAATGAAAAATACACGAAACAAGTTAATCAATTACCAAGCCTTCAACTACGAAAATAAAATGCAATACTTTATATAATGCTCAGGATATAATCAAAATAATATACATATAACTACGAATCAAATTAAAATATTAATTATAACTAATGAAAAATGTTCAGGTAATATGAAGAAATATATACAAAAAAATGTAATCACAGAATGATAAAGTTGTTTATGGTATTGAATAGTATTATTTGCTTTGTAATAGTATGTATTATGAGCTTTGAATAGTATGTATTATTTGGTTAATAATATAATTATTATATTACAATAATATAATATAATATATTCCAATCGTAATTATCAGTTTAATTGATATTAGGAGAGCTATGTTTATCATAAGACATTTACATCATTACTTTTACGACGTGATACTGATATTCATCAAGGTTATTATATTAAAAAAGGTAAATTGATTATAAAAATAATAAGCCAGAAAGAAAGAAATTTTTCGATGATTCTAATTCTATTATTCCGCGCAAAATGTGTTCGCTTTTCCATCTGGGCCCGATTGTAATTTATGATCACATCGTATATCACTCTAGCTTTAGATTCGTTGGCAATTGAATGAATTGAAAAATGATTCTTTACGTGATCGTAGGGGAAGGTGTCATGAGATATGGATCTTATATATAAACAAAAGGCGTATAACTTTAGTGAGTGGGAACCACCAAGATATTTCAATAACGAAGGATCGATCACAGAGGATCGATCTAAACAATATATTTATACATTTTTCCAAGGAATTGGCCACCTTAGCATTCTATAGAGTTATATCTTTAATTATAACTCGACAAAAACTACAAAGAGGGAACGATTCCGCTTCCTTAAGTTTAATGGAATCATTTAAGACAAAATTTTACTTAACCACTTATTCACTGTGGCTGTAGATATAATGCTGAAGCAAATGTATTTCATATTTCCAATAAATATCAATAACCAGTATTTTTTCGGTATTAACCCGAGTTTCGACGGCTCTCTTCAATTTTTATTGATGTGCATATCTTTGTAATGTGGGCATCCTTAATTGTGAGGAAAACCGGGTGTTTGAGAGTGACCACGGCCAAACGTCTATTCACAACTGTGACTTAAACACAGTACAGCCCCTAACATGTAATGAGCTCAATGTCTTTCATAGGTTGCCATGGGCCAAGTTTTTTCCTTCCAATTAAATATATATATATATATATATATATATATATATAACATGTAATGAGCTCAATGTCTTTCATAGGTTGCCATGGGCCAAGTTTTTTCCTTCCAATTAAATATATATATATATATATATATATATATATATATATATATATATATATATATATATATATATATATAAAGAGGTCCACAGTTAGTCCGGAAATTACTCAAATCAATCAATGTGTCATTCTAGTGTCATTTGGTTAGTCAGAATATCCCACAAAGCGTTGATATGAAGTCAATTAATTTTTCAAATTGAATTTTGCATTGTCGCAGCTCATGAGAAGATAATTAAAGCTCAACGGGTATAAACAATAACAAATTTGTGGTAACATATTTTTAAGTTAAAATATTAAACCTACCCTAATAACACATAAAACAGCATATAAGTCACAATTTTAATATTATTTTTTCTACATTTTATTTTTATCAACCTTTTCGTATTCTTTTTTTAATAATATCAATGTTAATATCAATCTTCAGGTTATCTCTAAAGGTTGAAGAAGCTAGCAACATGCCTAGCGAAATATAGGTGAACAATTTGACGACACGAAGAAACCTTTGAAGAATGGAGTGGATCCAAATCACTATTATAACTAATAAACATGTCAATAAATATCTAACAATAATAATCTACTACGATGCAAAGAAGTGACCCTTTACGCCTTCACAGTTACTTATAACTAGTACAGGTTATTCTCGGAAGATATAGCTGCAGTCATCAATATCCGATGAATAGGATTTATCTATGCAGCGCGGCTAGGAACGATAAGGTATGAAAAACAGGCAACAACCGGATTCAACAGTAGAATACTGATCACTACTGAACTGATTCGATGAATTTAATATCACAACCAATATATTTTACGGTCAATACAGTTTTTGCCTTCGTTTTATCATTCCCTACCCCACTCAATGCTGATATCACTCGATAATTTAACTCTATTGCATAAGAAAAAAAAGAATAAGAAATCTAAAAAAATATCTATAAAGACCCCATATGAATTCTTGAATAAATCCATCCAAATTGTTTTGTTCAAGCAATTTTAGTTATTAAATTAATACAGGATAGAATGTTGTACTTGGAACGAAAATTTATTGTTTTATAATATGCCAAAAAATCTCGTTTAATACCTATGTAGTTACAACACTTTAAATAATTTAAAAAATAACGGGACCATTATGCACCGTTTATCATGTGTACCTATAAGATACACCCTAGCTTGTGTACCTATAAGATAGTTGCGATGTTCAAAAACATTTTAATCTTATTGAATCCAAAGAGTCTTCAAGGTTTGTAGTGTTACAGTTTTTTTTCCTTAATATGGGAATAAGATATTAGAATATAAATTTGTGTTTGCCACCTTGGTAGGTAAATCTTCTATTTATATAACAAACGTGAAATGTAAAGCCAAAATCACAAACCAAATGTTTAATTTAATAAAAAGCATATATCTACAGCCCCGGTGAATAAGTGATTAAGTCTATTTTTTTCCAAAATGAATTTCTTGTACTTAAGTAAGCGGAATCGAGTTATTTCCGTAGTGAATAGGCTAAGTAAGCTATTGGCTTGAAAAAGAGTTATTGATTTTATTACAATTCCACTTCAAGCCCAAAACTACGAGAATGATACGATTCCGGTTATCTGAAAACAGTTAACTTTTTCTGGACAAAATCACTTATTCACCGTTGCTGTAGATATAATCACTAATACATTTCTCTCGGAAATTTTACAAGACACCTACCCGAAAAAACAAAGATTTATGCATTTTTCATGCTTGGATAAAATTTCAACAGGTAGCGACACTTACCTCCTAATTGAGGAGAAGTACTGATCGAGAAAGTCTTTGGCGTGCTTCAGAAGGTCCTCTTTGCTCCTTTGGACTGGTTTCAAGTTGTACTGAAAGACCTGGCTGCCCAGGCACACTCTCGAAGTGCACCCAGCATCCTGTAACAATAAAATCCTTTTATCAGTTTAAACATAAAATATGACTCCTTCTACTAGTTCAGTGGCTAAAATGATAAAAATATAAAAGTAATTGTGAGTCCATGTAAGGGGAAATGAGTAGAAATCCCAAAAGATTTAACGAACCAAAAGGGTTTAAGGCAATCAGGTAGCAGGAACAGTCAGTTTTTTTTGTTAAATAAAAATTTTAAGTAGTAGTTATTATATTCTTAGATTTTATTGATATATAAGCCTTAGGAATGGTTATTGAATAAGGTAATGGGAAAAATGCAGAAAAATCTGGCGTTCGAGTATGAAAGTGACCACATACCTATTGGAGCAATACCAGATCATTTGCAGTTCTTTAAGCAATAAAAACAGCACTTAGGGCACATTTGTCCTATTAAATATTATTATATTATATAAGTTTACAAATTTTCTTTATTTTTGTTTTTTCCGTAGCGACACAATCGAGTAACAACGTTACTATCCTTTCTTCGGATGGAGTTTTCTCTGTCTTCAATATTCCTTCATGATCACACTGCTCGGTTTCCTTTGATCCTCTGCCCAACCTTCCATGTTTTTCACTAAGATGCCTAATTCACTTATTTGTGACTCTGAGATGTTCAAAGGTTCGAAATCTTTTATTGCTTCTAGGACTACGCGGTCTTAAAAAATTTGCTTGGTCTATCTATACTTGTTTTTGAGATATCCGAGGAATGTCAGCCTTCTCTTCCTCGTAGAATTCAAGATTCTTTTCACCTTTTGGTAGCTTTCTCTGTTACTTCGCAGTTTTCAACCGTTTTCAGTAAGTTAAAATTATGCATAAAGAATTAAGTATACCTTACATTAATATATTTATCAACAAACTATGTAAACATTTTTTTTTAAGTGTAAATACTTTATTATTACTAATTTTTTTCCTCTTTTTTTTTCTCTCTGTTGGAAGTTTTTTATACGTTTTTTCTTTCATTGTAAATTATGATTCTATAGAGATATATTTAAATTTGTACAATTATTTTTATTTGAGACTGGTCTATTAGTACAGCATTTTTATTTTGTGAAATAACAAGAAATAAATAAATGAACAAAATAAATCCTTTTTTTTCCGTATTCAGTCTCAACTACACCCATGAATTTTTTCGAATTCTTCTTTCTAGGACCAGTTTGATCGAGAGGCATTCACTGGCGAAGAGGCATTCCGTTCTTTGTCTTATTTTGTTATTCCAAGAGATAAACTTCTTGTTGTAGATATAGGGATCCTTAATCTTCCTTTCATTATTATAGATATGTAAATTAATTTCTAATCTACGTCTACATAATTAGCCAAATCAATAATACCTCATAAGCAAACGTATATTTAAGTTTAAAAAATGATTTTTTTTTATCTTTGAGTGAGCTAAATATAAATATTTGATAGTCGACACGCATGTTCCCCAAAAGGCGTTGCTCGGTCTAACTTCGCAGACCCCAAATTAAAACTATGTTTATTCAAACAGTTTCACAAATTTGGTGAATGCATTAGCATCTGCATCAAATTTGCATTCAAACATTTCCATTTCTCATCATAGAGAGAATTTTCCATTAGTTACAAGGAAACTTTGCATTCAATTGATAAAAGATTTCACTATATTAACATCCTATTGTAGAGGGTGTAAACGTAATTGTGTTCTTTAATCACTTTATCTTAATGTGATCAATGAATGTTAATAATTATAATATAATTTTTATTTAGTTAGTATATTCTAATGCTAACTTAAATATATAAAATGATTTATAATTAGGAAGGTTAAGCGTGAGAGATGATAACGTATCCTACATGTCCTGGTTGAGGAAGAAAACCTTTGACATACAGTTGGGACAAAAAGTATTTGCACACAGTTCTTGTATTTCTTGAAAAAATTATTCGGAATGATTTTTTTTTTCACTACGACATATAAATAATTATAATCGTAACGATTTTTTTATCTTTCCCTTTCATTGATACATAATAGTTTATATTGCTTTACAAGATTTTTTTTTAATTTAAATTGTTAAAAATTAAAATTTCAATTGTTTAAGTAAGTTTTTCAGTTATCCATGTTTTTCGCTATTTTGTTAAATATTATTTTCTTCAGGAAGTTCGTCTCGGAAGAAAGTTTATTTTTTATTTACATTCATACATTTTTTAAGTACACTAAAATTTTAATTTAATTATTATACTAAATTTTATTTTCACTTAATCTAATGTATTTGGTTCATCAAACTCTTCTTTTTCATCTAATAAACTTATATTAATAAATAGTATATTGATAAACTTATATTAAAAGACTAAATGAAAATCAGAGCATCGTAATTTCATTTAGTCGAGTTAAAGATAATTAAAATTCCTTAGTAGTAATTAAATACCTAACATGCTCATGCTGATGGGTGCGATATATATTGTGACATATGAGCCACACCTAATTCTAATTGTGGTTGAGTCATTTAATTTCATATTCTATACCTTTTGTTTTAAACATAGTTATTCAAACAGCGTTTTTATGTATGTATGTAATTATTGATTGAATATTTTATTTATTAATTTTTTAGGTACCATTTCCCACTTATGCCATAAGCGAACTGATTTATTTAAATATTATAGTTATGAACAATATAATGAAATCGAAAACCAAATTACCAACTTCCAATAAAACAATAATTGAAAGTATTATCAAAATAATTAAAAGAAACCATAAATAGTCAATATTTCTTTTCACTATTTTTTCCTCAATGCTTTTCAGAAAAAATAAACTGGAATACAAAGGATTTTTATGTTTATAATAAATGATAATCAAGTTTCAATCGTTTATGCTATTTTTTTATGTTTCTATTTTTATTTACTGTTGTTGTTTATTATTTTATGTATAAAATAAAACGGGTTTTGTGAATTTTGTTTAATATATTTGGCGTGTTGCAAGGAAAGGTTGAGAACTACAGACCTATGGTTATTATACATAATACGAGAAATACTGAAGTCACCAGCTAATGCGTTGCTCTTGTCTTTTTTTTAGTCCAATAGTGTACTTTTTTGTGTTTAATTTTAATTTATAATTATTTAAAGTAGGCTCTCCTCCATATTGTTTCTCTGAGTTGCTGTGCCCAAGGTCTCAGAACTGAAGATCTGTTAATAGCAGGGAATGGATCCTGACGGATCTCACCCACACTCAACAAAGTGGGTCCTCTTAAAAGGGAGAAAACTTGACGGATGAGCGTTATCACGGGCAAATCACCTCCCTGCACAGCCGTTTCCCTAGAAACAGAACAGTCTCTAACACGTACTGAACCAAGACCTTTAATGGGTTGTAGTCGTGCAGGTTTTTTTTGTCTACATATTGTTGAAACTATTTGTAGACTCCTTCCCATGATTGAGTTAACAGTGATTATTTTGTGAAGAATCTTTTTATATTTTACTTAACATATTTTGTGATAATTCACTCATTACTATTAATAACGAGTAATTTAATTAATCTTTTGAGGTTAATAAAATCATTTATAAAAAACCAGTTGCAAATTAAATTACTAGTTATCAATTGAAGAATGAATCAGGAAACAAAATAACCACTGCTAACTGAATCATGGAATTAGTTTACGTATTTCTAGTGAAGTAAAGAATAATCTCGAACATTCCTTCAGGCTTAGTTTGGTACGACCCTCCGGCACTATGGTTCGTGGATGCTGTCCAAGCTTGTGTTAAATAATCACTTGAGCTGGGTCATTTCCTAACCTGCTTCTTTTCAGGCAATGAATTCGAAACTGATGATATCCAAAAAATTAAGTTATAAATATTGAATGAAGTGGTACTGTAGAGGATTTACAAGAATCGCCACCGTAGGCGATCTATAAGAAGGGAATGGGTTGCTGCTCGGGCGCCAGTTTGGTATTTCTAATACAGCTCAAGGGTAGTTATGTTAAACCGCCCCGGCTGGTCCTACATATTAACAAGCTCCAGCAGTCCGCTCTAACCTTTGTCCAATCTCTACATAACCGATTCCAAAGGCTGAAACGTATTTCGACCGATATTACACTGTCCTCAAAGGGCCGCCTCGATACAGGATATGAAACCATTGCAATGGCTGGGTATAATGCGCTCGTAAATCGAGAGATTTATATCCAGAGTATGCATGTCATTTAGAATGGTGTTAAAACTGGATGTCAAATAACCTTCCTCGTAAACCAATGAGGCAGTATAGTTTTTTATATCCCACTGAATTCTGTAGAGCAGATCTGATAATTAAGACTCCGTCTTTATAAACGTTTAAAACTTGCATCCTAATACTAGACTTGAACGACAAAAAATCGCTCGCCGTTTCTGGCTACTTTAACACTTTATTAGACAAACGTTTTGAGTTTCCAATTAATTATAAAATACTCATATACATGGCAATATGATATGACCAATTTGGACTTACGGAGTAGAGCTTTAGGGCTCCACAAAGCCATCGAATTTTTCTTGAATGCAATCCTTACAATCTGAAAACCTTCATAAAATCCTCAAAGTCATCGATAATGACCTCAATGCCCCATTTACTGCGGATTTGATCCGAACCCGATATCAATGACAAACTTTAATCCCACTCAAACCCACTAGTTTCAAACCTAGCTTTCTCTATAATTCGTCATCTATACAAAATGACTTTAAATTCATAAATTAAACATAAATTTATTACAATACATGCATGAATATTCCGAAAATTTTAGGTGTTGAGGTCTTTTACAGTGTTATCGAACATACTCGTTGTGAAGATAATATTGATTTTGTGGTGCGCTAACGTTTTACATCCGTTTATTTTAACAATTACAATACCTTACACAGTAAAATTTAATAGTATATTCTAAAAATAAAAATCAATATTACTAGTTTAATAACTTGTAAGGACTGAATAATAAAATGAGTCATTAAAATCAGTTATAGAAAAATATGGATATATTAAAAATCAATTTTCTTATTTTACAGAGAAAATAAGACAGTTTTTTTCAGGACACAGTTCATTTTTTTTCCGACACGCCACATTTAATTTTTGATTCAATCAACGTTATCAATATACACACATAGACAGGCAATCGAACACATTCACAAATACACGCTTGTATGTGCCTGTATCTTTATTCTGGAAATACATGTGTAGTTTCCATGAGAAGACGAAGTTTGTAGAATTGAACTAAGTAACTAAGCTTCCCCTGGGTTCGTGCTCGATTGAACTCATTCAGGAAGATTATTCGAGTGCTCCAGCACTGGTTAAATTTGTTCCCCATCTACCAGACCAGTCGGTATACACCCAATTAATTATATATTTCACAAAATAATTCAATAAATAAATATATTAATAATTGTTTCTATATGTTACTCTCCCAAACGTAAATGATGGAGAATGAAGACATAATACACCATAGCCAACTTGTGTCTAAACGTAAGAATAAAATCTAAAGTTTTAGAATATATTTATTTTAACAACTTTAAACTTACAAAAGACTTTGTTGATTTCTTCTGGTTTAGACAGTGTTAATTAATTTTTCGCCAACGTTTGACCAGCCATACTGCTTTCATGAAATCACATTCTCATTTCAGCCCTGAAGAAGTCAACAGCTTGGCTGGCGAAACGTTGGCGAAAAATTTATCAACATTGTCTAAACCAGAAGAAATCAACAAAGTCTTTTGTAATAATAATGGCCACGGAAACCTAAAACAGTATTTAACTTTAAACTTATTTATTTTAATAGGGAGCAGAGTGGCTCAGTGGTAGAGTGCTGAGCTGCCATGCCGGAAATCCTGGTTCAAATCTCGCTGCAGGCCATGATTTTTATTTAGTCTGTTTGCAGCGGGAGATGAATCATATAGGATCTAGGACCCTCCTGGGGCCCACCCAGCCTCTATAAAATACTATAAAAATGGGCTACCCAAAATAAGGGGGAAAAATCTGGCGGTTGAACGTGACCTAGGGCAAGTCGCCTCCTTGCAGAATCGTTGTCCATGAAACAGTACAGACTCTGCCATGTACTGAACCTCAGACCCTTCATGGGTTGTAGTGGTACAGGTTTTTTTTTTATTTTAATAACTTTAACCAGTTACACAGTTCACCCAGCCACCTCTCCCATTAGCCCTGAAGATGACCTACAAAGTAGGTCGAAACGTCGGCACAAATAAAAATAAGTCTTTAGTTATTTGGTGTTTTTTTGACTGCACCCCTAACTATCTCCATTCTCCACTATTTTAACAACGTTCAAATTTATTTTATAATATTTTAATGAAATAAATTAATATTTACTGGAAAGAAATGAAAATAAAACTAGATTTTATTTATTTTTTAATTTAATTTTAAATAAATACAATTAATTCCGTTCCCAATAACAAAGTTTTTGTTTCATAGTAGCAAATATACCCATCGTATCTAACAATATTATCTTATTATAACACTTTTTTCTTATTCCTCTTAGTATATTTATTATATATACATATATATATATGTATATATATATATATATATATATATATATATATATATATATATATATATATATATACGCCTAATATTACTCATGTAAACACATCATGAATAATTTCTCATTTATAATTTCCATCTTGCTCTTTTGTGTCATTTCTTTTTTTTTAAATCTTCGTGTTACTCAGGTTTTCGATTTTTCTTCATTAATACAATAATAACTTCAATACGAATAGTTGATTCAAAAGAAACTCGGGAGTGGCTTGTACGGTCTTTTAATCTTTCACGAATAGACACAAACCCGACCTCCTTTTAAAAAATGAATCAGAGATAAAAATAAAATATTTCATAATTTTTTTCTGACTTTACACAAAAATTTATCATTTGAAAAGGCAAGAAATAAAAAAAATAGCGGTAAATTAACGCTCTATTTTATATTTATTTTAGCCTTCTACTTCCTGGAATAATGCCTTCTCTTTTGATATTTGTAATAATTCATAAATATCATTTTAAATTATTGTCAATCGTACAATAGGATTTTCCACAATATTGAAATTGATTATCAATGTGCTATAGAAATACATTGGTTGATCCATTAAGTATACGCATTTTTATTTATTAATTATTTTAAGATAATCATTTAAATTTTGCACTTTTCCAGTTAATAGTTTATTTCTTATTAATCCTGATTAGATTCTAATCAGTATTTTGGTATTTCTCGTAGTACCTTATTTATTGTTTTATATTTATTTATTTTTATCTAAGAAGTACTTTATAACAAAATATACAGTAATGGTCCAGGCATCGGAGTTTATCTAAAAGCACATGTAATGTATTTTCTTTTAGGGTGACGTGCAAACATGTTTTTGAAGGAAGTGCTGAAGATCAATAAAGAAGGGTATGCTATTTCAATATGATAACTTGGCCTATCTTGCTAAAAGTAGCTTCTGAAATGAAAAAAATATATTGTTAAATTTAATAATATAAAAAAAAATGCAGATTTAAGGAATCTACTTAAGAAGCCAATGAAAGAGAAAATAAATATTCTCAATCGGTCAAACTCGAACCCTTGATGTGTGTTGGCTGTACCTCACCCAGCAGAATAGCATTTATTAATTATTCAATATTCTATAAGGTGACTTGATAGCAAATTAATAAAATAAATGAATTATTAACAATATTGGGAAATAATAGAATAGTTCCAGATAACTAATTAACTTTTTTTAAAATATTACTAAGTAAACTTTAAACTAATTCTATATGAAGTTATAAACATAACGTTAATTGAAATAACTGCAGTTTATATATTTTACTGTAATGTTTGTATAATAAAATATTCAAATTAAAGTTTTGGTGGTTCAAAGAAATGCACACAATAATTATTAAAAAAATACTAGTTGTTGAATACATTGATAAATCTGTGTTGTTTAATACGTTTGATAAACGTGTTTTCTAACCCAAATAAAAGGTCACATTTGGCGTGTTAGCAAGATCACGGGTTCATATTCCGGCATGTGACCTTAGTATTTTTTAAAAGGGAGTAAAAAATCTTCGGTGATGCTATCCTTCGGAAGGGACGTAAAATGGTGTCCCAAGGCTATGTGGTGTCAGGTACTCGTTAAAGATCTCAATCCTAATTATAATGCGATATACAAAATTCAATACACCCACTGTAGCATCGTCCGATTAGCAAAAGTATACAGTACAGTATACTCTTTAGCCATAGCACAAATAGATTTTAAATGAATTTATAAAATTACAACCCAAATTAACGTTACAATAAAAGGTGTTTTTAACATTGTTGTGTAATGAAAACTTAATTATTCAATACGATTGACGGGACAAACAAACAATACATTTGGTGCGATGAAAATATGCAAATATCACATAAAATAATAAACAATATTGTTATTGTTTGGGTTTACGATTTTCGAGGAATATATCTCTACTAATGGAGCGCAGATAATCTGAGCTTAGGTGGTTCACTTTGAATGAATAAGTAGCTGAATATATTATTGCCGGAATTCAATGTATAACAATAACATAGTTCAAATTAGACTAGCCAAATTGGTTTGTGGGGGTATTGATTCCTAACGAACGACAAACGTTCTCGTAGAGATTTCTACCCGGGCTATAACAAAGCATCGAGATCAGTAGAGCTTCTTTGGGTAAACAACCCGCAATAAGTTATGTCGAAATTCCTAATTCCTCAAGTTATTCTTCTCTTTTTCTATATCCTACCTTAGTAATGGGTTAGTTTATATGTACATTGAGGTATAAATAGAAGACATCTCGCCAAAAGACTTTGTTTGGGCGCCATAAGTATAGCAGAACTTTAGTCAAGCTTTCCCTGCAATACCAGCACCAACTCAGGAAGGCTCGCTGTCAATTAATTAATTTCGGAAAATTAACTCCTTGGCCATTTATTTAAATTTTATTTGAATGTTAAAATTAATTCCAGTTAACCATCTATAGTTATACAGTTCAAACAGCCGCTTCTCCTTCTATTTGCCTTGAAGATGGCCTACAACGTAGGCCGAAACTTCGACACTTGTAATAAATTAGTTTAGCTTATTTGGTGTTATTATTGACTGCACCCCCAGACTAATTGTATCCTTCGTTAAAACCAAATGTGAAAACGTATGTCAGATATAATATCAATTTTTAAAAACTATTTAATCGATAAACCATTAGTGAACAAAATAAATTCAGATGTTTTTACAATGCTTTTCAAACAGAGAAAAAAAAACCGTTTGTAATTTGGTTCGAATTGAGGCCCTGGACATATCTTTTCTCTTCATAATAAAAATATTTAAAATTACAACAATTAATAAAAAAATGAAAATAAAATAAATTATAATAATATATAATGACGTTAGTCAAGAAGATCCTAATTAAAGTAGTGTTCAATGAACATTCTTCCCCTTGTATACATCACAAATTGCGAGAACACGGGGATATGGGATCAGTGAAGAGAATGGATTAGTCTGACCGAGGTACGAACCATGATAGCTGAGTTGGTAGAGCACCACAACGGAAATGTCGAAGACCCGGGTTCGAATCCCGGCCCTGGGCATATCTTTTCTCTTCAAAATAAAGATATTTAAAATAATAACAAGGAATTAAATTTCAATTGAATCGGGTAAACAAGATAATTAAATAAATCCAATCAAATATGTATAATTTGAAGAAAAAAAAACTGTATATTATAATTTTAAATGAGCTAAATGTGATGAGACAAAGATCTAAATCCCCTGGTTAAATTAATCGATGAACCTCTTGCGTGTTGCCAAAGACGAATCGTGGAGTTCTATGTTGTCTTGGCCAGTTGGTAATTAGCTAAAGTTTAGATAAAGTCCCATCCCGTTCATTATTGTAGTCTATCGTTTAAGTTTAATGTGATGAATGAAGAAAACGACCTCCCAATTGCCAATAACTGAAAGTTTTTCGGAAACTTAATCGTAATCAATTCAATTATTGATTATTAGAAAAATGATCAATGTTCCGAATATTTATATACTTTTGGTATTGGCTCACAAACAATAATGTATTGTTTTTGTAAGAAAAAAAAATCCTAACAGCCGTTTCCCCTAACCTACTATAGCAGAAACCCAACTGTTACCTAACATGATTCACATTTCGTTCGACCATTTCAACCAAATATTTAATTATAAGGAAGCGAGGTAGCTCAATGGTAGAGCGCTGGGTTCTCTGTGGGATTTGGAGACCATCCTGGAGCTTACCCAGCCTCTATAAAGTGGGTTATTTGGGGAAAATCTGACGGTTGTGCATGATCTCAAACAAATCACCTCTCTGCACAAACGTTTTGCTTAAAACAGTACAGTCTCTACCACGTATTAAATCTAAAACCACTCAGGGGTTCTAGTGGCACAGTTTTTTTTTTTTTATACCATTTATGAATTAATATCGTATAAGTGTCAATTTTAAATTTAGACCTGTATTATTTAATATTATTCATTAAAAGCTTATTTTTTTATGGTATGAGACCAATATAGTCTCGAAACATCGGTTAAAGAATTGGATGTGAAATGTCCTAGATCACGATTCCCCCCTTATTTTGGGTACCCACTTTATAGAGGCTGGGTGAGCCCCATGAGGGTCCCATGGGGTCCATCTCCGGTCGCTAACAGATTGAATAAGTCTTGCCAGTAGCGGGACTTGAACCCCGGACCTTCGGCATGGTAACTCGGTGCTCTACCACTGAGCTTCTCCTCTCCCGTACTCCATTACTTACTTTTTCTAAAACACAATTTAAGCCTCACTAACAATCAAAAAACATGTTTTTATGAATTATTTCAGAAAAGATATGATTTCATATCTTAAACGGACATTAAAAAAAAAACCAGTCTAAGACATGGTAACTTCCTTTGGAAAGAGATTATAAGAATCTGGGATGAGAGATCTTTTCCTAAAATAAGAGTACTTCTGAGTCCTCTTGAAGGATCATATCCCGTATCTCTATATGCTGTTCCAACAGACTCATGACAATTGCCAGTTCATACTTAGAGTAAAATTAGGTGACAATTGAAAGTATGAAGTGGATAAACTCCTCCTTTTTCAAACAGGAACTGAACCAAGCAGTAAACTGAAAACGTGGACAGAGATGCCAGGGGCTAGAGACCTAACTGTAGACCGCAGGAGAGCTCAAGACAAACAGGAGCTTCTGGTTGCTGACGTCTCTTCACCAATGTCGGGCCAGCGGGCTACCTCAGCTCTTAGCAACCATCCTACTCAATGTTCTAATTAAGATATCCTTTATCCACTCTATATTTCAACTTCATTGGTAAATAAAATGATATTGTAAACCTCAAAATATTAATATAATATTAGTAAATATATACCAATGAATTTGGTTCCACACAGAATGCTACAGGAAAAAAATGCCAGTAGTCAAAAGGATTATTAATGATCCAAAATATTGTTCAGTTCAAATACACGTTATTATATGGTTGTGTGGTTTTTCTTATTTGTAGACCTTGATTTTTTTATGTATTAGTCCTATATATTTTTTATAGTTTTTGAGAGAAGATTTTTGAAATGGTATACAAATAAAAAAACATTACTACCACTTCTATACTATCACTGAAGAAGTTTTAATTAATTTACCGTCGTTCTGCCAAGGAGTGTAAACCCTCTGCTGTAATGGCTTCACTGGCCAAGCTAAGATCTCAAGGAAAAGTCAGATTCTTTGATCTGAATTATATTTGAATAATAAAATAAAATGGGATGCCAGTCTGGGATCGTTATACTTAATATATGGTAATTCTATATCATTAATGAATAAGAGATATATGCCTCACCTGTTTGGAGTTCAACCTGCGCTACAAATTATGGAAAGTTTGAAAGGGTACAAAACCTATGCAGAATTATTAATAATTATCCCCGCTACACGAAAATATCGACTATGCTCAGAGATCTTAAACTTCCCACTGTAAAACAATATGTTTCAGCCCAAACAAAAGCATACTTCGAAAAAACTCCAGCTTCCGAAAACCCATTAATCCGAGAAATCGGTAACTATGATAAACATTCACTACGACGGTACACGCACAAAGGAACAAAACATATACTTCTCACTTAACTAATCACTATTCCTAGGTATCATAATCTAGTTATCTGTATTTATTTTATAGTTATTTTTAATTGTGTATTTATTTTCTATTTAATTATTATTATTATTATATTTACTTATCTTATTAGTATTATTTTTATTTATTTATAAATTACAATTATTATTATGGTTCATTTTTCTTTTTCTTTTTTTTTTTAAGCGGGTTTTTTCTACATTTTCCCTGCTATTGTAAAACTTATTTATAAAAGACAATTTTAATTAACTAAAAGTACTGTTCTTTAAACATGTAAATGAAGTCCGGAACATGTATTTACACTTATTGCTGCTTGTATATGTAAAACTGTAAATAAAGGTTGTTTTTTTTTTTTTTTTTAATAAGAGACATGTCTCTCTCTCCTCCAAAAGTTGACGTGGTTCACTGACAATGAGTTGTTTATTAAATAATAATAATTATTGAATAACATTATATTTATTTGTAATGATCAGCTTTACAAGATAACTTTAAAACTACTTACAAACAAAGGGGGACGCTATATGTGACTGGCTATTTCTCGAACATTCTTCATCCAGTTCCTTGCAATTGACGGCACCTTCCCGACTACGAATATTAGAGCTACAGCTTCGAGGAATTGACAAAGGTTGCAACATTTAACCAATGTTCTAAACAACCAAACATTAATATATTAGCCTGATTTCGATGAAATATTGAGCTTTAGGATGTTAAAAAAAAAATGTTGGATACCTACAAATATAGGAATAGGAATAATGTAGCTCTCGATTCAAATCCGGTTTTGGCAAAAAAGATATTTAAATTGTTTACAACCCTGTGGTATCTCCTAGCCTCTGTAAAATTGGCACTCTTAATTACAGAAAACCTTAAATTAGGTTTGAGCATAATCTCCGACAAATCACGTAACAGTGCAGTCTCTAACATGTACTAAACCCAAGAACCCTCATGGGTTGTAGTGGCATTTTATTTCGTTTGATAGGAAAATCTATTTTTTTGGGATCAGGTTTTGGTTAATAATTCTGCTCTGTTTGTTCATGGTTATCATTTAGAGTACATCAAACTGAAGTATGTGTTGTTGTTTATTCATTTAACTTCACTTTATGTCCCTAAGGCTAATAAGACAGTGACTATTTTATGCCTAATTTTAGTTCAAAATATTGAAATATAATTCCTTTTCTCGTTTTATTGCCTTGGGCTTCAGTTGGACTTATAGTTAGTTATAAGCAGTATTATTTGCCATTTGTATTTATATTAATAAATAGTCTTATTTAAACATTAATATTATTTATTAAGTAAACGCCCCTTAAATTTCTTAAACGATTCTTCATTTAAGAAGTATTTTTTTAGTTTTGGCCAAAAACGATACCAACATTTGTTAATGTAGGACAAATGAAGACTGCTAACTGCCAAAAGTGAAATTTTTCAGAAAGTAAAAAAAACTTCATATTTTTAATAAATATTAGTATTTTTTTATTGTAAATCATAAATGAACTTTTTTAATGATGATATGCACAAGAATTTACAAAGGCTTGTACATCTTTTAACAGGGCATTGGCGAATTGACTTAGATTGGTTAGCAGTGAAAAACTAAAAAATATTGAAACATAGCACTTAGATCCTTTAGCTTTTCCAGACCTCAAATTTGTTTGTATAATATTAGTGATTTTTAATTTGATCAAGTGGAACGATACTAGCCTTACAGATGTTTTATTTATATTTATAAAAAAATCAATACACATATCCTTGTAAAATCCAGGAAGCAATCATTCAAATTACATGTAAATGGCGCTTCGGGAATCGACGGATGTTGAAGACAGAATGGAGTGAAGTTCGGAAGCGTGTTAATTTAAAAATGAAGACGAGTGGTTTAAAAAAGTGGAAAATCAGTTAAGCGAAGGGCCCTCCAGCCTGCAATCTGTGAAGCTAATGCTCCAGTAGATGGCCAAGATTAGGGGGAGCTCGCTCTATAACATCTTCACCTGACAGTTCTTCGATCAGCCTATTTCGCGATCGTAGTATATTATTTATATATTCAATTAAAAGGGGCTCAATTATATATGCAGCCCAGGTAAATAAGTGGTGAAGTAGATTTTTTCCAGAGATAGTTAACTGTTTTGAGGGAATCGAAATCGTGCCGTTATCGAAGTTTTGGGCTTGAAATGGAGTTGTAATATAAGCAGTAAGTCTTTTTCAAGGCGAAGCCCCTTATTCACTACGAAAATAACACGATTCCGCTTCCCTAAATACAAGAAACTTTACAAGAAACCACATTTATCACTTATTCAGAGGCGCATGGGATTTGTATAGAAACAACTCGTTATTTCCTCATTGCTAAATTATTATTACCTATACAATTAGTTAAACTTGAACAAGGATTGCATGGGCAAGGATTATCTAAAGTAAAAATAATTAGTCTAGGATCCCTGGTACATTTTTGCACTTGATTACTGTCAAGCTGAATCTTCGTGAATAGCTTCGTTTTGATGAGACGCCCAACAATTTACTTTGCGAAAATTCTCGATTGTGGTTGCTAACAGAGGTAGCAAGGGTAAAATATGTCGATTTGATGATTCTCCAAGATTTATCAATCATGTCATTTGTCTATAAAAATAAATTTATCAACATGTATCGATAAGGAGGTCATCAAAAATGATTACTAACCAGCTGATTTTTTTTTTTTTACTTAGTTAATATTTATATAATTTAACAGTCATATTGTCCTACAAATTGCGTGGTATGTTATCCTTAAATTTTGGAGAATCATCAAATCGACATATTTTATCCTTGCTACTTCTGTTAGCTACCACAATCGAGAATTTTCGCAAAGGAAATTGTTGGTCATCTCATCAAAACGAAGCTATTCACGAAGATTCAGCTTGATAGTAATCAAGTGCAAAAATGTAGCAGGGAACCTACACTAAATATTTTGAGTTCGACCTTAAGGTTAAGTAGTTGTGGGTATGAAGGTCTTGTAGCGTTTCACACATAGCTCCTTCAAAAGAAGAACATAACTCAAAAATTGGCATTTTTTGAGTTAAGCCTTTAATAAGAATTGTATTGGTTGGAGCTTTTTAATTCAGGAAAAACTTATCTGATATTCAATGGTTTTCATGTTATATTCCAACATGTTTTTTTTTTGTATTTTTTTTACAGACATATTTTGATACGTATCATTCTTGAACTTGAAGTTTTATGAAAATAATGACATATTTTAAACTCAAAAAAGTTTTAAGCTTTTACAAATTTTCTAAAAGTTAATAAAGGAATACCAATACCATCATTACAATAGGAATGCTTTGCTTTACCAATGCCTATTTTTTTTTAACACACGAAACTTTTAAGTACCTCTATTGAAAGATTATTTTTTTTTAGTTTTGACATTGTTCATTTGAAGCCAGTGATTTTTTTTTATGTTGAGGATTTTTTTAATGTGATTATTTACGAAGATAAATAACTGTATATTTGATTATCAGGACAAAAGAAAACACAAAGTCTAGGGATTCATTACAGGAGATTTGCTAAGAAGTCGTGCTATTGTTATCAAGGGGAAACAAATGAAAACATTCCTGGTACAAAAATAACCTTTACGACTCGAAAATTAGTTCTGTAATACTTTCTAATAATTTAAATGGAGTCTGATTCTGGTTATGCATAACGTGACCGGGTGTTTATCTTCTCTGCTGCTGATGCTATAAAGAAATATGATTTAGCGCGAATTGCTGTCAAGTAATATTTGGAGCAGCATATTTATATAATGTACTAGCGACCAAACCCAGCTTTGCTCGGGTAAAAAGGCATATTATGCCTACATAATTTGTCTACGTAGTGTAGTTTTTTTTTATCACGTGCCGGCCACTAAGGACCACGTGAATATCAATTGATTAGGCCATAGATCAGGTTACTTTGGGAGTATTGATTTTCTTTCTTTCCATCTCAGCTAATGTACTTTATTATGTAGAAATTATAAAAATAAAAATCAAAAATAAATATTTCTTTGTATACGAATTTATTTTCTTGCACGTTAGATAATTGCACGGGATTAGGCAAGCAGCGTCTTCGGTGAAACCCATTGATATTCCAACCCATTTACACAAAACCTGGACAAATTATATACCTAAACCTTCCTGGTGAATCACTCTAACTATTGGTGAAAACCGCATGGAAATCCGTGCCATAGTTATTGAGTTTGCCGCGAACTAACGCAGCCAAGGACTTCGTTTTATAATATGTATAGATGAAATCTTAAATATTTTTGCTGACTAAAATTTTTGTTCCATGCTATATTTGTTATTGGGTAAAAAACAATTAGTAAAACAATGGAATGTAGGTTTGTAACACCAATTGAAATTCTTCTGAGAGATGTATATAACGATTTCTTTATATACTAATTTGGATTATATTTATAAAGGATAATAAAAGCATTAAATTAAAAAAAAGAAAAAAGGCTATTTGATGAAATAATGTTAACAACCAGTCTCTGGTCATTATTAATTCCTCATTACCTTTCTGTAAGAAACCGCTGCTTATTTATTCATGTAGGTAGCTACTTAATTATTTTAAAGAGATTAAAAGGACCATGCTATAGATCTGACCGCACGGATAAATTTTTCAGTGATCCATTGAATCAAACGGACTTCCTAGTCAACTAGACTACATTATGACAACTTAAGCTTGGAGTACTTTCTAAGTAATCTCAGAAAAAAAACAATTAAAAAACATATTACTTTTATTATCTCATTAAGAAAAGGTCCTCCTCCTAGGCGTGTGATCGAACATCACCAACTCCAGGAATCTTTTATTTTTTATTTCGAGCCTGTGGGTGTAATTTCCCGGATCATCGGAGTTAGGATCGACAATGAGATTGTCTTCTTTGAACAGGAATCTTAAACCCTTTTCTAAGTTTATCAGTGTCTGGTAGAAACATAAATGTTATTTTAGATTATTAAATTATTTTATAATATTCCAAACTATTAAAAATTTATTATAAGCATAAAAATTAAATATGAAGAATATGAGGATATCAATTCAGAAAACATTACAAATGCTTACTGGTAATTATTTTTCCATTTTTAAGCCAAATTTCTTTAAAGGGTATAATATATTGAGATTTAATAAATTAAAAATAAAAATGTATTCTATGCACCTTTTTTTCTATGCAACTAGACGTCTTAAGGACGTATGGATTGTTCCATCGGATTCCTTATCCTTCGATAAGTATTTTAAAAATTTTCCAAATCAAAACAGTCAACAATAATAATGTTTTTAGGAACCTCAAAAATAAAATGTTTTAAACATAAGAATCTATTCCTCAATTTTAGTGCTTCTTTAAATTAACAAAAATTATTAAATAAATTATAAATAGGTTATAAACAGACTTGTAAAGTTACATTAATTTGTCTGTTCACTTTTTATAAATATATTTATAATTATACATAGTATGAGTTAAATAAGTAATAAAATACACGGGTTTTGGCAATGACGTTTTCAATTCTTATTTCACTACTGTTTTTGATTCATTATTGAACTAATAGTATATAATTTAATAATTATTATTAAGGATTATATGGACAATTATTGGACAGCTATTTAATTATTAAACATTTTGGAAAGATAGATTCACATAAATTTGTTAATAGTTTTTCCCCTATAGCTAATACGAAAAATAAAAATAAAGAAAACTTGAAGGTTTTAGAATATTATGTGTTAGGTATTGCTTGTCTTATTGAAACTTGTTAAAATTAATTAAAATCACTGATAAAAAATTAATGTTTATTTAGTAATATTTTATAATAAAATTAATCTTTACTTTTATTTACCCTCCTGCACAGTTTCTTATGTATTTATATATATTTTTTATGCGAAAAAAGTAATAACTATTTGGAATTAACACATAATTTAAATGAATTTTCATAAATAAATCGTTTAAATGGGGTTAAATGAAAAAAAAAAACAGAACAAAAGCAGATAACTCGAAATTTTAAAACTCGATTTTTCACATTTTTCGCTTCTTTAATTGAGCTATGCTTAATGGCTCCTAAAGTTCAGGTTAAGAACTGGATTTTAATAATAAGAAATAAGGTAGAAAATTGTGTTGGGAAAAATTTCATGACTAAACTAACGAAAGATGTGAAAAAGTCAATTTTGGATTTATCAGCTTATAATCCTATAAATAATTTAATTATGTTTATTCCACAATAAACATAATTATATATAACATAATCTCACGATTATATAGTATTTGACAGCTACTTAGTTAAAAAACTTTTTAAAAGGAAAGTTTACAATCCTAATTTTATAAAAATATTTGTAAAAATATTACAAATATTTTTATAAAAACAACTACGGTTTAACGCCTCATATAAAAATAATTATTAAACGATACTATTAAATTATTTTAAAGAAAAAAACACATTCTGACCATCTAAGTAAACTCCTGTATTCATTAACTGTTCTTCTGGAATATTAGTAGACAGAGAAGATGGATCCTATGGATCTAGGACCCTCCTGGGGATCACCCAGCCTCTAAAAAGTGGGTACCCAAAATCAGGAGAAAATCTGGCGGTTGATTTACGGCAAATCACAGGACTGTTGTCCAAGAAGTAGTATATACTCTACAATTTATTGAACCTTCACGGGTTGTAATGGAACAGCATTTTTTTAATCATATGTATACACAAATTAAATTATTTTTAATGAATAAAAATGACCGTAATGACCTGATATAAAGCACTATCATTCCTGGCATATTGCTCGGTGGGATGGACGTAGTAGCAGAGGTCCGACTTCCTAGGCGTGAGGAGCTCTTGTCCGGAGAACACGGGCGACATGTCCGTCATCGTCAGCCGGTGGAAGTAATCGATAAATCCGCTCATTGTGTGTCCTTTTTTCGTTCGCACTCTCATAAATATTATCGTCTGCACAAGTTGGAATGCTATGTAAGGCTTTTTTATTTTATGGATGTTTCAAATTACAAATGTTAATCTACAGCTCATAAATATAGTTATAATACAAGGAGCGGAGTGGCTCATTTGTAAAACGATGAATGGCCGTGCTCAATGCCCCTGGTTTAAATTCCTTCGCAGAGTTTTATTTAATCTGTTAGCACCTGGAGATCCACCCACGGCTCACTCAGCATCAATTACATTGGTATCCAAATCTGAGAGTTGAGCGTGATCTGGGATAAATCACAACCATTGCCCAAGAAACAGTAATGTCTCTACCTGATCGTTCAGGGATTGTAGTGGTGCAAGTTATAAAACAAGAAATAATTTCAACTCAAACCATGACCTAAATTAAGCGTTCAGTCACCGGTTCTGCAGATATAATAATAATAAGCATGAGTATCTAGCAATAAGAACATACATACCCTTTGGGATCTGGAGGTCTCTGGGGCTCACCCATCCTGTATAATTGGGAGAAAACCTGGCGGTTGAGCGTGGTCAAGAACATATCACATCTGTGTACAACCGCTGCCATAGAAACAGTATAGTCTCTACCAAGAATTGAACCAAAGACCCTTAATGGGTTGTAGAGGTACTTTTTTTTATAATATCTAAACTAAGCACATTCACTAACAATTAATTTTGATGGTCACCACCCCATTTCGAAACAAAGCTTTTTGTATTAGATGATATTACAACCATTGAAGAGTACCCATGATGATACCGGAACCCGGAAGTTGCTTCAACACACTTTATGCTAATGCAGACTGTGACAAGCATTAACTGCATTAGCATGCTATATGATGAAGTACAAAAAGGACTTTGCTATAAGAATATCAGAAGAGAGTGGTACGGGAAGGCAGGCCTAAGGGGACTAACTGTCCGGAAAGCTGCCACTAATGAAGACTTCAACGGCGAAGGGAGTGACTTTTTATGGGGCTTTTTCCGTCCTCGTAGTGGGCCCTTGGAGTGATAACGCAGTCCTACGAGGGCTGGTGATAAGGGGATCTTAAGAAGGTGATGATCTTGAAATGTCTATGGGGCAAAACATATCTTCATCACTTCAAGCAATAAAATGCAATGAAAATGAGCTGAATAGCTCAATGTGTAGAGCATTGAGCGGCTGCGAAGGTCTTATTGATTTAATTTATTTAGCGAAGGTTATTTACTTAATCTATTGGCAGCTTTGGATACATACTGTGGAATTTGAAGATCCTTCTGGAGCTCGTTCAGCCCCTACAAATTAGACATGCTTAATTTGGGGAAAACCTGACGGATGAGCATCATATCAGTAATGGTATGAGCACCATATCGGTAAATTAACCTTCCTGTGCAGTGGTATAGGTTTTTTGAAAGCATATATCTGCAGCAACGGTAAATAAGAGGTTAATTCGAATTTTGTCCAAGGTGAGTTAATTGTATTGAGGAAAGCGGAATCCTGTAATTCTCGCAAGTTTTGGTGTGGAATGGAGTTGTAATATAAGCAATAACTCCATTTCAAGTCAATGCTTCATTTAGCCACTTGTGCACTAAGGAAATAAATGTTCTGCTACTCTAGCGTAAATGTGAATCAACTAATAGAAATGAGAGGACACTTCGAAACTAAACTGAGTATAATTCCATTTTACTAAAATTAAGTTTGATATTCTGCTCTCTCCCATGGTTATTTGAATTAATTTTACCTTACTTGCTTTGTAATAAGTTGATTACACTTTTTTTTTCAAAGATAACGTCAACCATTTTCCGACCAAAAATACTCCTTATAACAAGTTGACCAAAATCCTTCATCGAGAGGTTCACGTTCATTTTGCTGATAGGAATTTCTCTTATTTGGGTATTTGACAATAGCCAGAAATTGCCTTGTTCTGTTTATGCCTATATGGTATCGAATTAGGGCAACCAAATCACCGATGTGACAAGAATAAAATGCCCACAATCGTAACAAGAAAATTAATAGAAAATAGGGGAAATATTTTTTATATTTTATAAGATGGACGTCCATTTTTTATGAATGATAATATTTAGAAGAAAAAAATGTGTGTGATACGTTGGGAGTGATATTACTTAACATCTCATAAGCCACTTCGCATCTCCTCAAAAAGATGAATGTTTTCTTTTTTAAATTTCACTTTAAATTCAACGTCTCTGGTTAGAAACGTAATAACCTTGTCTGAGATGTAATTTATATTTTTTTAAAATATTTATTTCTGAGAATATTTCCTCTCCTAATTTTTTCTTGATGGTGAAATCCTTGAGAGTTGTCATTACTCATACATTAATATATATTGTAATATGTATATATAACATATACATATTACGATATATATAAATATATTTAAAAACAGTAGTTTTTATCATTACGTATGGGATTCGTGACCCATGCATCTTATTTCTATATGGCATTTATTATAGTGTCTATATGGTGTTATCAAATTATCATTATCAAATTACAGATTTTAAAAAATATACATTTTTTGGTAGTTTCTTTAACTTATCCCATGCACTTTTGTCGCCTTAGTAAAGGGCTTCATTATATTATAATTTATTTGGTTTCCACACAGAGTTGTATAAAGCTATTTCATCCACTATACAGACGCATTACATTATTTCGTAATAATGTACAGTGTTACATTTATAAGTTCGTTATAATTATTTCGTACTCACTGAGAAATAAAATAGATTTTAACCCTTTACAAAGTAATTAGAACACGTCAAGGTGGTCCTTCTTCGCTACACGTTTTGTAATAAAGGCTTAAACTCAAACTTGTTTTCACGGAAGAAATAACTGGTATTGGCCCTTTGATTGTTACTTACGAATTATCGCTATAGCTGAAATGCCATATTTAGTCGACTTATTTCCAGTAATTGGTGTTTTTTTATTACTTTTAAGCAGTTGGAGAGAGGAGTATGCCAGTGCTTAAGAAAGAGTAGAAAACCCAAACAGATGCCATGAGAAAGGGGTAACACAGTAAAACAACCACCAAGAAGTATGAAATTCATTTGAACCTAAGACAATGCCATTCACAGATGTCTTACCACACAGAGCTAAGTAGATTAGATAATAATTACTATGAGCAATAAGTTGATTATTTTTGTTATCACCATTATAACGTATAGGTATGTAATGTAAAGTATGCCTTTTCTTTCATTTCTTTCTCACTCTACCTTAAATCGACACATATTTATAACATTAAATACAGTTCACAATTCCAGAACGTGAACTGTCATATCCCATAAAAAGGTATGGCACATCTCCACTGCTACTGTATTAATATTAACACTACTAACATTCGAAAACCGACCCTCTGAGAATAGGGGACTCACCCAGCCACGTGAGGAAAAACGGTTGAGACTTACCTCGGCCAAATCAAGAAACATTGTAGTCCATGCACCGAAGTCCATATTCTTCATACGGGTTATTTTTTGTACCAAGCAGGAATCATAATTAAATGATTTTTTAAATATATTTTTTATATTGTTGTTGGGTAGTTTTACTGACTTATCTATTGAAATTAGTTCTGAAATTCAAGTACTGACATTACCCACTCCAAAACAGGTTACTTGATAGCTGTTATGAGCGATGCTTACTACGTAGGAGTACCATACTACATAAAAAGCTTGACGTCCTAGGTGAGATGGGATTAGATAATCCTCTTACCGACAGAAGACCCAGCCTGTTGGCCCTTTCTCGGACCATAAGGGCTTCGAGGAAGGAGTCTTTTGCCGGGAGGTGGGTCTTGATGGACAGGACCTCTGGCACGGACGGGATTGGTTTGACGGACCAATAGGCCAGCTTCTGCCTCTCCTTGTAGTCGTCCGGGGTGATCGTCTCCAAGCAGGATCTAGGAGGTATCGCATCGGATAGGTATGCAAGGTTATAGTAATTAAAGCTATATTGGTAATGACTTAACTAATACTATATAGGTATATCTAGAATTCGCTTTACTCCATCCATCAGATTACTATTTTATTCAATCAGATTTTTACTAATTTATTCAAAGTTAAGAAAGAGTACAGTTATAACAGATCGTATTTGATGACATTTTAATTCCACTCCACGACCTTGATGATGTCTTGAAAAACCCGCTGTTAATATCCATTCTATATGGACTTAAAATGTTTTAATTGAGGAAATTATGCAAGAGCGTTTGATCTTGTCAAGTGCTTTGTGAATCCAGCATCATACAATAGAGATTCTTTCAGTTTTGATCAAAACGACAACATGCCTACAGAATGGTCATTAAAAATATAATTTTTCATCGACTATTAATGTATGGGAGGTTTCGTTAAACTACAACATTATAGAATTTTTATTCTTTAGAATACTTAAAAAAATCAGAGATGCCTCATATCTTTAAAATTATTGTATTTTCTGTTTTATATTACCTGAACATCTCTAAGCAGTCAACACACGACTATTTTTGCACCCCTATAAAACTATTAAAAAAAAATCAGGATAGGAAATTTTCAGGACTACACCAACTTTGTAGTGTACAGCACTGTCATTTAGAACATTGTAGACTACTGTCTTCAGTGTCCGGGTCGTAACAAAAACGTGTTTTTTTATAAATTACTATATTTTTTTAAAAATAAACGGAACTTCCTAGTTGATCCTGCCAGTAGTCATATTCTTGCCTCAAAGTTCAAGCCTTTGTCTCAAGTCTCAAGTTGTATTCAACGGCTTAGTACCTGCCACTATCCATTACCGTGCCTTTTATGACAGTCCTGAAGATAAGTATAATGAGACATATTTATTGAATTATATTATTGCCATTGATCTTTGGGAACTGTACAAAGTTCACATACAAAGCATACAAAGTACGAAGTGGCCTAAAATCACGATCAAATATTCAGTTACATAAAATATGTACTTACAGGCGAAGCTATTAAGAGTGTATAGAAAACTTATAAGTGAAGAAATGCTTATTAAATAAAATTGAATAAGGTAAACACATACCTGATAGGAGGTAAACCGACCTTTTAACATTTCGGGAAATTGCCAGTATTACGTATATATAAAGTAGTAACTCACCTGTAACATAAAAAAAAAATGTTAATTATACGTACATTATAGTTTTGAAAAATAGTTTTATGTATTATCTATTCTTAAATTTGTTATATATTTTATAAATATAAACTACACGGCAAACATGAACCCTTCTCGACATCTACCATATACTGAGTTGACAGAGCAAATATCGCACAAAGGACTGCTGCATATTCACACACTCCAAGGAGCAATTAAATCTTATGAGTTTTCTTGGAATGGTAATCTAGCAATTGAGGAAATCAACATAAATTCTACATTCGAAACTCCTTATAAGAGAGGAGAATGTAAATCCTATTCAAATTCTACTGAAAGCGAAACCTCTATGTATGAGGATTTGAATACGGTAACCGATTACGAATCTGTGACTGAAAGTTACATTAACAGGTTTAAAAAAGAAATAGTTATTTCGTCTAATTATTAACCGGTAAAATTTAGACTTTGTTATGATTTACGTTTAAAATAACATTAAAGGACAAAAGGAAAGTGGAAAATGTTTCTTTTTTAATTTTTATCTTAATGTTGCCTTTGTAGATAATAGTATCAACAGATTTTTCCTCTCGTAAAATATTTTTATATGATTATTAAACAATTATTATTTTTTATTTTTAAAAAACTGTTTCAGTGATATTTTTAATAATCCCTCCAGACTTCGCAAGAATGTTTGTGTTTATCTAAATCTTTAAATATATGTATTTCCAATTAGCAAAGACTAATAAACCTAATTAAAACAAAAGCGCATTAGGAAATTACTTCTCTTCATTTTAATTTAAGTCCATTTTAAATTTTATAAGTTTACAACCAATTTACATTGATAATCCATTTAATTTTCACGTAATTATTCAGATTTAATTAAATAATATAAAACAGGAATTATTATAGGCAACAATCCTTTAAGCTAATTACCTACTTTTTTACTCTCCAATATCAATTATTTTATTTCTAGAAATTCTTTATTAAGTTAGCGAATTAATTGTTTGCGTTCGTGTTAATTGCAAATTTGATTGCTATATGATATTTATACATTTTTTATTACTTTTATTGATGATTAATTATATTCCAATTCCAATCCCTTGGATTCAGTGGATGGCAGTGAAGGTATTGTTTCTAGGGCACTCAACCGCTAGGTTTTTTCCACAGTTTTGAGAACTCACATTACACAGGCTGGGTAAACCCTGGGAGTATCTGCAGATAAAAATGATTTTTTCCGAGGCTGTCAACAAACTCTTCAATTATATCCACACATTAAACACGCAATTGCAGGTTATAGAACTAGGTTCGTAATTTTACTGCGGATGTGTGCTATGGTAATATAAAAAATAATTTCAATCGTTTATGATTTTTAAGGTAACAATATTAATAATTTCTATAGGTATTAAAAAGCTCTGCAATTTATTTCACTATGGTTTATGATGTACATGGTCCAAAATGGTTTAAGACGGGTATTTTTTCCGAATTTTGTAATTACGATCACAAAATATCGTTTATAAAAAAAGAAAAATCGATATTATAGCCTTCAATAAATTATGGTTAGGCAAATTTTGATTCCTAGCATAAAATAATATTAACATGTTTTTATTTTTCTCATGCACAATTTATTCACTACACAATTTGTTCACTTTAATATTTTTCTCGTTCACTTCATGCTTCAGCATCTGATATTCAAATTATTGATGATTTACTCGACATTTTACAAGATCGTCCTGTCAGAAAGCAAGAGAGCATTGGCGATTATACAGATGTGAGAGAGGGTTGGCCCAGAACAAGCAGAATGCTCGCTTGCCCGCCCTACAACAGCGAGAAAGTAATTTAGACCTCGACAAATATTAGAACTGGACTGGGCAAGGTGAATACAGTTGAGTGTTCGGGTCCAATGTCACCTTATGCATACCTATTCAACATCCCTGTTTGTGTATGGATATGTTTAAATAAACTTCCCAAGAATAACTGAGCATTTCTATTATGCAAACCTAAAGAAAGATAATTAAATTACTAATTGTCTTGGTCGATTTAGACAGTATAATTAGGTTAATTAATAATCCAAACTACAGCAGAATGGAACGAAACATATAATAGATATTTGGCCCAATACAGAGGAATGGGCAATGGCGAATAAGGAAGACTATAGAACTCCAGAACATATTTCAGGAACACCCACCATTGTCAATATGGATAATAAAACAGAGAAGGCTGAGATTGCTTGAACATGTGGAAAGGATGGAGCCAAGCAGACTCCCCAAGAAAATGTCCTATGGAAGACCACGAGGAAGGCCACGTCTATAGTGGATCGATAAAGTAGAGCAAGAACACGGGAGTGAGAAGGTGAAGAGAGAAGGCGACGACCGAGAGGTGTGGAGGAGACTCGTCAGGGAGTTCTAGGCTCTGTAAGGATTGTTGAGCCGAGCAATTAGTTAGTTAATTAACAACAGTAGTTAATGTGAAAAATTATTTGGTGTTTCAATATCACTAGGACGATTAGAGTATGGTTTACATAAAATTCAGTGGCGTAAAACCGAACGTCGTGTGTCATAATATGAAAAAATAAATATATATGTCCTGGTAGAAAAATAGGAGGAGAAAGAAAGATCTTAACGAAAATTCTGGGCCCAATTAAAGACTAAATTGGATACAGACAAAGACTAAATTTAGATATTTAAAGACTAAATTGGATACAGACAAAGACTAAATTTAGATATTTAAAGACTAAATTAGATACAGACAAAGACAGGCAGCTGTACGCTCATGTTCCAAAATTATCGGATGTTATGAGAAAAAGAAGAATTGCGTTTTATGATTACTTGTTAAGAATGAAACCCATAAGACTGGCGAACCGGAATTTACTAATTTTGTACCACACCCTGGTTCGAAGAGATAGAAAAAGATTTTCAAGACATGGAGATTACTGCCGAGGATGCTCAGGAAAGCAACTGTCTCAGGATGAAACTGGATATTCGAGAAAAAAAAACCTAACCTAAAGACGGAAAAGAAATGGATGGATGAGAGAATGGAGCAGCACCGGCGAATGATATATGTTGAAACATAAAGAATTAATTAACCGAGTCTCTTATTAGCCTGATATTTAAAATAGAACCGTTTACAATAACGAATTCATAGCTGATCCGACAGTTTCTTAACTGATTAACAAGGTTTTAATAATGATTGATGACCCGCCAAGTTATTTTCAATCTGAGGCTGAGTGACAAGAGAAGTCAAACGCTTAGCTTTAATTAGCCAAGTTCTATAAGTCACACATAAGCTCGTGTGAGTTCTATAGTTTGTAGCAGAACCCATAAATTATCGATCTATTTAGTCAGGTATTAATCGATAAAGCTTAAATTTGACATTCCTTATATGATGACTGCTGATCTCTAGTGGTTTCAGAAAAGCAATTGCTATATATCCAAATGTTATCCAGGTGAATATAAACAAATTCGTTTAATCCTTGTTAATCACCCTAATGTTTCAAATTTAGACATTTGAGATAGAATTTCATTTTAAGTGGTTTTGCCATCCTTTGGAAAGGATGAAAAAATTGTGGTCTCGGAGCTGTGTGATGCCTGGTACTCTCGTTAAAGTATAGTACTCTCTGGTACTATCCTTAAAAATCCCTGTTCAAACTATTTCTGGATAGGAAAAATAAAGGTCTCCCACTGAAGCATCGTCATAATAGCATCAATCAAGCGTCATAAAAAACAAACCCTTTGGCATTCAACCGAATAATTTAAGAAGAGAAGCAATGATTATCACATAGAAGAATTGGAAAATAACTTGAATTTCACATCCTTTTCGATGGGATTTAGAAGCGGGATGGCTCAGTGGAAGCACAGATTTGCCGTGTCGAAAGTCCCAGGTTCGAATCCTGCTGTGGTAGATAATTTATTTATTCTATTAACAGCCACGGATGAATCCTTTCGGATCTTCAAGTCTTCCTGGGGCTCATTTAGCCTCTATAAAGCGGGACCCTAAATAGGGGGAACGCTTGGCGGTTGAGAGTGATCTCGGACAAATCGCCTTTTCCCACAACTGTTGTCCCAGTACAGTCTCTATCGCCTCCTTAACCCAAACCTCTTCATGGATCGTAGCGGTACAGTTTTTCCTGCCCTGTTTCCTAGCTATTAGCGCGATCTCCATCAGCTACCACGTGAAGCGAGGACTTGCCACAGGGTAGAAGCTTAAGCAGCTGGGGGGGAGGGGGTTAAACTTTAAAGAGCTCAGAAAATAATGATTGGGTGGTGCAGGGACCCTCGAGCGCGGCCTATCGGGGGCAGATCGCATTCACAAAGGATTCGTTCCTCTCCTCCACCACTCCATCGTCTTTCCCTCTTAACTACCCTCTTAAATCTGACCTACTTCAACCTGATACCGCGTTTTTTTTCTCCCTATAGTTCTTTCTACCTACCGTAACTAGCACTTCAAAATTTGACTGCGTTATTTTTAGCTCCTTAGCTGACAAGCTAATCTACCTCTGAAGGGTTCAGCTTTACTCATAAATCACATTACCTTAATATACAAACTATACCATTGACCATAAGCTTAGGAGTTTAGGAATATTTGATAATTAATCATAAATAAAAATAATATCAATCTTCTAGGGTACTGGACTTTACAGATTATATTTTTTTTCTAAGGGTGTATAATAATACAAAAAAACCTTTAGTCCAAATTCATATATTGTATCTATCTTCTATAGACGTTTCGACCTAAATGGTCATTTTCAATATATAAGTTTTGTGATCAACAGTATATAAACTCTGTATTCAAATGGTCCCTGTTGCAGATTAATTCTTTCCTGAAGTGCCTGATGTGACATTTGACCATTTGAATACAGAATTTTTATACTGTTGATCACAAAACCTATATATTGAAAATGACCATTTAGGTCGAAACGTCTATAGAAGATAGATACAATATATGAATTTGGACTAAAGGTTTTTTGTATTATTATACACCCTTAGAAAAAAATATAATCTGTAAAGTCCAGTACCCTAGAAGATCGATATTGAGAAAACTACAGATGAAACCCTAAGCACCTAATAATTATGACACAGAATAGAGTTGAAGATCACATCAGGCACTTCAGGAAAGAATTAATATGCAAAAAGGGTCATTTGAATACAGAGTTTTTACACTGTTGATCACAAAACCTATATATTGAAAATGACCATTTAAGTGGAAACGTCTATAGAAGATAGATACAATATTTGGACTAAAGGTTTTTTGTATTATTATACACCCTATATAGATAAAAATAATAGAAAACTATAACTCTAAAAGCCATGAAAGGTCTTGGAGTCCGTACATGATAGAGACCTTTGTGCTGTTTCTAGAACTACAGGTGAACTGGTAAGTGAATCACGATCAACCATAAGGTTTCCTCCTAAGTCCCCAATTAGGGTTACACAATTTATAGAAATATACCCAGAAAGGTCTGTACATCACAGAGTTATGATCCTATATGTGGATGTTTACAAATCAATTAATGGATCTTTTTTAGGCACTCCTATAACTGTTACTGGTTAAAAAGTACCTGTTTTCAATTATTTAATGCTTAATGCTTGCTTATACAGATCTCCAATCATTCCTCAAAATGAATTCGTCGGAGCTATATTTCTTAATTCACAGCCAGATATATATAGTTCCAGACCTTTTAATGAGTAAAGGAATATTGGCAGAAAATGAGCATTGCAGTGCTGGACATATGATAAAATTTTCTTACAAAATAAATAAGTGGACGTGTAATTTGAGAATTCACAGAAAGACAGAAAATTTAAAGAAACATGGTTAGGGAAAAATTTGATCTGGTTAAATTTATCTACAATTATTCATTTAATAATATTCTTAGCACTCTACACATGGAGCTCCCCACTCATGATAATTTTATCCATCCAATAATCCTTATAACCAAGCTTATTTATTTTTATTAATTACACATGTACCGACACTCAACATGGACTGAGTAAACTACTAACAAACTCCAATCAGACAAAACTAGTGAGCCCCATCACTAGATCCCACTCCTTCCATCCAAGTAATGTTCAGAAAATTCAATGTCCTGAACAACCCTCTCTTAAAATGCACCTGGTGCAGTAAAAGAGATACCTTATATCATTATTAATAGGTAATTCTTCAAATATTAATAAAAGCCAAAGGGGTTAAGAGAGAAAAAAAAATGTATTAATTAATAACATTCTGCTATAACCTTTATAAATTTAACTAATATTAAAATTGTTTATCTATTTTATCCGATCTCTAAACTTAAGGCATTAACATATCACAAGTTGGAGAGGGAGGGTGGGAGATTTTATGTTCGTTCATTTAGCGTCACTTTATGCTGCTATGGCTAATCGGGCGATGCTACAGTGGGAGCTCTAAATTTTGCCTATCCAGGTTTTAATTAGGATAGGGATTTTTAACGAGTACCTGACAACCTGCAGGCTCGGGACCCCCCCCGTTTAACGTCCCTTCCGAAGGACGGCGTAACTAAGGATTTTTTACTCCCTTAAAAAAAATCTAGGGCCACCTGTCGGACTACGAACCCGCGATGATGGGCTTAGTAGTTTGTTACGCTAACCACTAGACCACAGGTGACCTTAAATGATTTATTTATTCTGACAGTTGATCCTCATGTTATTGTTTATTTATTTACGTCACGGTGACCTTGGAGATTTTATGTTTTATAGTACCAATCCATTATAGATAAAATTTTCGCATTCTTCGTATTAAAAATTATTTCAGGTAGTTGTCAATAAATAAAAGTGAGCCGTTCCTGACGAGATTCACACTTTCGCACAGTATATCATGGATAGGAATTTTCGACCGAACAAAAATTTATTTTTTGTGTATTCTCACAAGAAATCCCATTCGGATTTTATTGTATCTCAAAGCAAGGATATAGAATTAATATTTCCAGCATATAATAAGGCAAACAGAAAAGGAGTTTTCTGTGGGTGTGAATAAGGGACTATGAACTCAATAAAGAAAAAGTGAAGAAATAATTGACTGTTCAAATTAAGTATTAATAATCCTACTTTGTACATCCTATAAGCTGATAAGGAATTGGGAACGAACCCGGAAGGAACGATTTGAATTAGCTTAGCAAGCACCTGCCCTGTGTTGATAATGTCAATATCATAGTAGATTGACCTAGACCCTCCTGGTCGTTTAGTAGCGGTGTAGATTCTGAATAGATAACGTTAAATAATAACAATAAAAGTTATAAAAAATAAATCAATTTAAAATAAATTACTAGTCCAGAAACCGTTATAAACACATTTCATATATTTGCTGATCCATGAATTTATTAACTGGATAGCATTGCAGAAATCACTACAGAGGATTTTCCGATTATTGTTTCTTTATTTTAACGTCACGTCATGCTGCTTTTGATAATCGGACGATGCTAAAGTGGGAATCCTAAAATTTGCCTATTCAAGATTAATTAGGAGGGATCTTTAACGAGTGCTTGACATAGCACAGATTCGGAACCACCATTTCATGTACCTAAGGCCAACTGCCGCGTTAGGACTCTGTGATCTTGTTCAGTAACTGTTCGGTTTTCGATTCTCTGCCAGTTACTTGTAGATATTTATTAATAATACTATAGTTGCAGGAGGAGACAAGGGGTCATCATATAATATTTTACCAGTAACATTATAACCCATAAAAACAGGGCTAAATTGGAAACATAAAATAAGATATAAAGGATTATCTGTATTCATTTTATTCACCTGAAGAACTTTATGAATATCAATTACTTCTCTAAAACAACGAGAGATAAACATAATGATAATTTAAAAAAACTCTTTTACTACAACCCATGAAGGATCTTGTGCTCAACACATGATGGAGACTACTGTTCCTGGGACAACGGTAATGCAGGAAACTATTTGTCTAATATCACGCTTAACCGCCGGGATTTCCTCCAATTAAGGTTACCCAATTTGTAGAGGATGAGTGGAGTAATTCCTTAACATACCTTCGGGTAATAGAAGGCAGTATGCTTTTATGTATATACAGTGGAGCTTCGATTAACCGAACTAATGTTGTCATGTGTTGTTCCGATAATCAAAAGTTCCTATAGTCGAAATTCTCTTTCGAAAAAACGGAAATGCCGATCATCACGTTGATATTTTAAGCATATTATGATATATTACACAAGTTAAAAAAAATCCTTATAGTGCAATCCTTCGGGAAGGACGTAAAGAGCTGAGTACCGAAGACCCGAGCCTAAAACAGGTAAAGATCCACATCCTAATTAAACCTGGATAGGCACAATTTAGAGCTCCCACTGTAGCATCGTCCGATTAGCCACAGCAACAAAAAATGACGTTAAATAAACACATTTATGAAACCTATAATTATATCAACAGGATTTTATAGAGAAATAAAAGTCATACTGCTCTGTCGTTTTGAATGGTTTTGGGTTTTGTCCGTTTGGTACTTGTCTGTTTAACCGTCAGTTGACAACAGCGCTCAGGTGTCACTTTTCTTAACTAATCTGTTGTAACCTTTCCCAAGTGTATTGCTACCACTTATTGTATTGTTTGTTTTGAAGGCGACTTTGTTTTTATTAAATTTCAATATGACGGAATTTGAAGAAGATTTTTCACACGGTCACTGATGAAAAATCAGCTCTCCTATTTTTTCAGGAGCGGAATGTCATTCAAAGAAAATGTCTTGTGCAAACGGACATAATATGAAACTTCAAGTGGGGACAGAAAGTAGATGGAAATGCCATTCTAAAGGATGCAACAGGAGCATGATTGTTCAAGTGAATACGTGGTTAAGGAAAAGTACTTTACATTTTGATGATAATTGTTGACCTATGATTATGTATGTTGAAGAAATTGGTCCGGGTAGAGGTCACTGAATGAATTTCTCAAGTAATTTGAGAAAATCTTTATTGATAGCCAACGTTTCGACTTACGTTGTAGGTCTTCTTCAGGGCTATATGCAAAATACAGACAATATAAGAAAACGGTACAAATATAAAACAAAAAGTACTTTACCTTTGGAAACTATAGTGGATTTCATATATTGCTGATCGGCGGAACTGACTTCCATAAAGTTCTGTGACGAACAGCTCAACATGTCTCACTCTACAATAATTGATTATTCCAATTATATGAGAGAAGTGTGCGTTTTTAAATTAGAGAGAAGCTCATCAACCATTGGAGGCCCACGGATGTATTTAGAAATTGACGATGAAAGTCTACATAGTAGAAGAAAAAACAACACAGGACGGATTTTGCCTCAGCAGTGGATATTTGGAGGAATATGTAGAGAAACAAAAGAGTGTAAAGACATTATTAATAATGATTATTATAATGCAATTGGGAAAAACCACAATGCGAAGCCTTATGTTTCAAATTTCTCCAGTAATACACCCACTTACCGGTCGACCTATTCAGGCATTATCAAGACACAAAAACAAAAAAAAAGGTTATGTGAATCACATCTCGAAGAAAAAGGTGCGATATATCCCAACGATCAACAGCCCAAACAGGCTCCAAACATGAAACAGCACACCACCACCTTCTTGGTTCCAAATCTTGGTGGTGGGGTGCTGTCTCATGTTTGGAGCCTGTTTGGGCTGCTGATCGTTGGGAAATAATGCCTGAATAGGCGAAACGTGAATAGGAGAAATTTGAAACATAAGGCTTTGCATTGTGGTTTTTCCCAATTGCATTGTAATAAATAATAGTGTTTCTTTTTTGAGTTTTTGGCTCTATTTTATTATTAATAATGATTATTAAATACATTGTACCGGGTTCAATAATCGTATCCGATTCGTGGAAAGCATATAAAAACCTGAAGAATGGAGGCTATGCCCAATTAACAGTAATCACAAATTGAACTTCTTCGATCCAACAACTCTGGCTAACACCCAAACAATAGAAAGGTTATAGGGATCAGTGGTGTGGGGAAACAGAAGAAGAAGAGGCACTAATAGACAATATCTAGACTCAAATTTGGCGGAGTTCATGTGGAGAACAAAGTTAGTGAGACGACACCCTTTTGATCTTATATTGCAAGATATTGTTCTTTTTAATGAATATCGTTTGTAATAAATGTTTTATTTTTTCTTCACATGGTTCTGATTTATTTTATTTCCTAAAAATCTGTTCTATCATAATGAAAGACTGAACCTGACATGGTCGAAATAGTTGAGGAAAGTGACAGCTGAGCGGTGATATCAACGGACGATATAATTTAACTAGGTTTTATTAGCTACTTACCTAATCGGACGATGCTACAATGAGATTTTTAAGTTTTGCCTATCCAGGCTTAATTAGAATACGGATCTTTAACCAGGACCTGACATCGTACAGGCTCAGGATTCTCATTTCACGTTCCGTCGTTAACAAGGATTTTTTATTCCCTTTTAAAAATCCTAGGTCTACCTGCTGTGCTAGGAATCCGCGATCTTGGACTTAGTAGGTTGTTATGCTAACCACTACACCACAGGTCACTCCTATGTTACATATTAGTTTTTTTATAGTGTAAGGAAATTAGCACTTGTACGTAGTTCAAAAAATAAACTTCAATAAAAATATGTAAATAAGCTGTAAGATAAATCATGGGTGTGATATAATGAAAGTTGCTACTATCTCGTCTTCGTTCTTCTTTAAGTACAGTAATAAGTTTAATGTAATAATTCTAGGAAATCCAATTATTGAGGAAATAATCTTCAAACCATTTTCCAGCAATGCGATGTCGAACCATTGTATCTTTTATATATGTACCTCTTGTGCATACCTTGTATCTTTTCAGCAGAGCCAGTTCGGATGATTGAACGTTCGTATAATCGACGTTTGATAATCGACGCTCTACTGTACTTTATTATTGTAATTATAATTGTATTATATTAATGAAAATAAACGAAGTTTAGAAACAAAAAAAGAGGATGAGTGATCCCCAGGAGAGTGTCCAGATCCATCCATGTCTACGAAGAGATTAAATAATTTATCTGCCGCAGCCGGATTTGAGCCTGGGACCTTCAGTATAGCAATTCACCACTCAACACGCTGAGGTAGAGAGCTACCCCGCTCCCCATCATATGGTTAAGGTTTTAAAAATAATTTATGATAAAAAGTACTTGATCTATCGGAGCTAACTCTTCCCGCGTGGTTTACCTGTGACCGCCGGCAGCGACCGCCCTTGCGAAGTTCTTGTTCCTCAAGTAATAGATGTCGCTTTCCTTGACGAGAGTGTCGATGTAATCCACGTAGTCGTGGAGGAACGCATATCTCACGTCAGACTTTACCTGGTCGTCGAATTCGATAAGTAACGACCGGTTCATTTGAATATGAGTCTATAGTAAATAAAGCCAAAAAAATACGGCGAAAAATTACACTTAGTAATTAAACAATGAATTTGCAAATACTTCACCTGTCTCGCTACAGATTAGCCTCAACAATCAACATATGAGAATGCCCTTTAAATGAACAATTTTATTCAAATATAGTTTTATTCATTGTAGAATTATTAACAATCGAAAATGGGAACGTGGTATTTAATAAGTTTCTTTATTCATTTAACGCTACTCTGTCCTGTTATGGCTAATCCGACGCTGCTACAGTGGGAATACTAAATTTTCCGATCCCGGAGTAATTAGGATAGTGATCTTTAACGAGTACCTAACATCGCACAGGCTCGGGACCCCCGTTTTACGTCCCCTCCAAAGGACGACATAACTAAGGATTTTTTACTCCCTTAAATCCTAGAGCCACCTGCCGGACTACGAACACGCTATCTTGGGCTTAGTAATTAATTGCGCTAACCATTAGACAACAGGTCGTCCCTGTACCAGATACGTTATTTATGTTCTGACGTTATTTTTTTAACCAAGTCGATTGAAGACGTATTCCCTCTCGGCATACTTTTCTTCCAAAGTAAGAGAATCAGATCCTAAAATGTTTTATAAGAGTTGAAAATGAGAATCTGGGAAATTGAACATTCAATGTTTTAATATAATAATTTAATATTAAAGTATGACTTTTTGTGTTATTTTCATATATTATGTAATCAAGCAAAACTACAAGAATAATTTATACATTTCTTATATTAAAAATATATTGATATTTATTTATAGTTGAAAAGTTAACAGAGCGACGAAAAAATAAACGTGATATTTAATAAGAATGGAATGCTAATGCTTGAGTAAAATTCTATAAAAAAAAATTTTCTACATTTTAATAAGTACAATCCTACTCAGTGATGTGAGGAAATCTAAATAAACAGAAACATTTAACCATTTTTTATTAAAAGTTTCTATTTCGTCTGGTGATGACCATCTTGTATTAGATGAATAAAATGTTGCATACAGAGAAATTATTTATTTATAATTTATCCAACCAAGATAATTTGTAACCTCCTCTGTCTCGGTCTATTTTCTTCTAAAGTAAAATAATCAGATTGTAAAGTATTTTCAAACGGTTGAAAATGAGAATATCGTAATTTATCGAACTTTCAATTATAAACAACTTTTTTTTTTAATTACCATGACACTGGTTTTTTCTATTATTGTACCAGTTGGTCTCAAAAGAAAATATATTTTCTATTCCAAAAGTTAATTAGAGAAGCGATTATCTTCTATAACACTTGCCTTGATATGAGGTGAATAATCGAATACAGTGTCACTATAAGAAGTTAATTGAAACTTACAACATAAAATTGAAACTTTAAGGACTTATCAACAAAGTAATTAAACAAGTAACGGTAGAAACCAGGCTTAAAAAACTTATCACTTTAAGAAGCCTGCTTAGTTGATGTAAGCTGAGCCTTTATTTTATCAAGCATTAGAACTTCTGTATTCTCAGACTATCATGAAGAGTTTGGTACCCTGATGAGAGACATGATATGCATTAAACTGGAGTTTTCCTGAAATTGGGAACACGAATAATATATTTTATTTATTCATTTTAAGAGGGACAAAAGAAATATTTCATTCGTTTGAGAAATGAATACACGCACATAGATCGTGTTTCCATCTTCTCGGGCAGGAAGAAGAATTACTTTTCTCATCCTTCTCTTTGCTAAACCTCCTGCTGGTAGGATTCGATCACCTTTGAATTTTCATCGAAAAGCTACGAGTGGTTTCCAGCAAATCAAAAGAAAAAAAAAATAAGTTGTTAGTAAAGCGTATAATAATCGAAGGGGAATGACCCATTATCGATTGGGTATTCTTTTCAATATTTTTGTATTACACCTCGTGTTATGATACCTGATAACAGTGAGTCTATGAAAAGAACAGCAACAACTCTAAACATAGTTTATTTGCGATTTAATATTTTGTTATAAAATTCTTTTATATATTTTAAAATTGCCTAAAAGAGATACTCTTGCTGTTTATCTCGTTTCCAATTAAATATTTTGTTCGATGCAAACAAATTTAAATTGTACATATATAAGGTATTTGAAACTACAGAATATAAACTATATAATAATAAACCAGATATAGTCTTGTATTAAAAAAGCAAGATTGAGATGGTTGGGGCACGTTCACAGAATGAATAAAAAAGACTCTCAAAGCTGATCCTGGAGGGACATCCAGATGGAGAAAGAGGAAGGGGAAGGCCTAGAATGCGATGGCTGGAAGATGTGGAAGCAGAAATTTAGCTCCTGGTGGTAAGAACATGGAGAAGAGCAGTGGGAGATAGTTCAAAGTGGAGGAGATAGTCGAGGAAGAATAATAATGTTTATTTATTTTATTTTATTTTTTATTTATTATTATAATATTTATATATTTTTTTTATTTGAAAAGAAAAGATATGTCCAAAATCGGGATTCGAACCCGGGTCGCCCATGTCTCTAGCGTGGTGCTCTCCCAACTGAGATAACCTGACTCGCATCTCGGTCAGACACATTCGAATCTCGATTCTGGACATATCTTTTTTTTTTCAAAAAATTTAAATAATTTTATTGTTATCTTATGTAGAAAATAAGGGTATTATATTTTTAAATTAAGTCATAAGATCACCAAAACATATTCATAGAATCGCTATTATGTAGTATCAAATCACAGGGGCCCGTATAGTACCTAAACAAGTACATTATTTTCATTAATTTATTTTTATCCGCCTAATTCTACCTCTTCTGTCCCCACATCATCCTACAACATAATTGATGTGATGATTTTACGGAAATCTAATATAAGTATTGAATCATTGACAATCCTCTGGCGTCACCGTTCGTGAATCCTTTTTTTTTTGTTATTTTTCTTTGCGGTAGTTATTCATTAAATTGGACCACAAGTAACCACAGTTCAACATGCATGACTTTGATATGTTGAATCCGGTGGTTTAGAAGAAACCGCAACACAAATTGGGCTGTAGTTACCTCTTTTAGAAAAAAAAATTGCGAAACTCGTCAACCGCAGTATTTAAAAAAAGAAAATAATATTCATGAAAGAGGTGAGAAATTTTTTTCTTTGTCTTACTACGTACGTTTCATAACTTTATTTTCCATACATAGGAAAATCACATTAATGAAACGTATTGCGATTATGAAAAATTTGATATTCGTCGTGTTTTTATAGAAAAATGTACTAAGTTTCTAAGACAACAGATAACGAAAATTATTTATAAGAGTTGGGTTTTTAAAACCGAATTAGTATATTTTGCTGTTCATTAAAAAAAAATGTTGAAATTAATTATAGTTTAGTTATCTAATAAATACGACTGAGGCATGAATCAAGCACAATAAAATAATATTCATCCTAAAAGATATTTAAAATAGTATAGATGTATATCACATTTGTTAAATAGTTCATTTTATCCAAAACAGTTCGTAAAATTTCCATTTTATTCATGAAAATGTTGACTAAAAATTTTAAAAATCAATGGGTTATGCATACAAGATGAAACAATCTTCGAGTCTATCAAACGGAGTAACTGCACTGTAAAGTGCTAGATTCACGCACGATAATCCATATAGTGTTACTATCACACTTTATAGTCAACAATAAGACTTCATAAAAACTTTATTGCTCACATAAGACACCTTTTATCGTCAATAAATACCTAGCGTCAAAACTGATAATATATGCACTTTTGAACATCACACACATTCTCAAAAACATATTTTTGTTAAAAACCATTGCTAGAAATAGGCCATGCTTAATATAGACGACACTATTTTCTCTAATATTATTGGTATATTATCATGCATTGTTTTATTGTATAATTTTAGATTATTATAGCTTCCTTTATTGTTAATTGTATAATAAATGGGTAAATCTAAACTATGAAATCAGTCGATGTAATTTACTAAAGGAATGAACAGGAACAAATATTTTTATTGAAGACATATTTTATCTATTAAATGTTATTTGTAACTAAAATTTACTTGGTGACCAGTTGGCTATATTGCCAAGTTTCGAATTGTACCATACTATTTGAGTTCCTATTTCAACTCTACAGTTCGGCATTTTATCTGAGATTTCGTCTTCAAATGTGAATAGATAATCCTCCGGAGGGTCTGAAAAGGAGATGGCTTCGGAGGATTCTAATTTAAATCCATTATTGGAGATAAACCAATAGTTATCCTATATACATCATTTTCTCATCCATAAAATTTACTCATAATTTTAGTATATAGTAGTAAATTTAAATAAATAAATTTAAAAAAAAATTGGTACCGCTTGATGCGCATCACTATATAAATATGTATAAGGTGTTGTCACCAAAGACCAAAAATCTAAAATAATGTTGTGGTAAAAACTAGAAGTTATTCCTAGCCAAAGGCAGAAGCGTGAGGTCGGTAATGAACTCTATTGAACGGTTTACAGTGACCCTCTCCTTGTAAGGGACAGAACATAAAGGCGGTGGATTGACATCTGAATATTTTAAAGGTTCCATCAAAGAGAGTTTTATCCTCGTCTCACCTGATGGGTCCTGATACTTGAGAAATCCTGCAAAGCTCGAGCTACTGGATGGACGACGGATTGACAGGTTTTAAGAATAACTAACTACATTCAGAATCGATAATCTTTATATACTTAATTCTTAGGATAGTCTGTATCTCACGATCTTCTAAACGGTTGAACCGATTTTGATGATTTTTTTTTTATTGAGGTAGGTTCGAGAATGGTTTCGATTCACAATTTGAAACGATAGATAATGTTTTCTCAATTAATATATCCTCGTAAAAAATTGAAAAGGACAGCGTCTCTCCGGGTTTCCCATCTTTAAGCATATATATAATAGTTCTGTCCGTATGTATGTACGTAGGTATGCCACTTAACAGGAAACGGAGCAAACGCGGTATTGAAATTTTAAGATAATCATTTTGTAATTTTAGTTAGACATCCAAAAAATATACCTGGAATAAAAACTATTTGAGTTTTTCTTTTTTTCTTATATTAATTAAAACAGTTTTAAATTTACATTTAAAACATTTAAGCTTATAGTATAAAGATAGTTTACCACGTAATTGATCAGTCAGTTTGTGATAACTGTGGTGTCGGGTGTTTTTGTTTCATCCAAACGGTCCAAAATAACTACAATATTTTTATAATTTTCGGACTCCAAACGATTGAACAGGACACCGACCTGTATGCTATTATTTCTACTCAAATAATAAGTTGGGGAAGAAAATGGGTGGAAGTCAAAATGAATTTAAAAATAGTAAAGAAAAAAAACGACAACTGTAACCAATGAAGGGACTACTGAGGCTACCACGTTTCCTCCTAGAAAGGGTACCCACTTCATAGAGACTGAGTGAGTAGTAGGAGGGTCTGCAGATTAAATAATTTATCTGTCACCTCGGATTACAGCTCAGCAACTCTGAGGGAGCTACACACAGAATACTACTCGACATTAATATTCTTCAGCTAAAATAATATAATAAAATAAATATCTAATGATCATTTTTTGAGACACGAATAGTTCACTTGAATAGTCGGCAACGTGGAAAAGCCCAAGTCTTGACACTCATGTTTAATTTGACAAAGGAGCCGGCAGAGAAGAAGTTAAAGACAGCTATTGGGAGCGAATTTTATTAGGCCCTCCACCGGCTCAACACTTCCAATTAGCTTTCTGATTAAAATTCACAGCCCCTTCTGACCCCTGAGATAACCTTTTCCTGGGGGTAACGCATTTGTTTACTGAGGATTTCCCTCAATACCGAGAATTTTTAATATATTATATAACATTTTAAATTATTTTCAATATAAATTAGTGTCTTCACGTTCTCCATGAACTAAAAAAAATCAACAATAATTCTCTAATAGGCAACATCCTTACACCTTACCCATCGGTAGCACTCCAATAAAGTTCTTTAGTAGATGTCTCGAGGCCATCTTCTTTTCAGACACCTCGGAGGGTTATCAGGAATAGTATGGGAAGCAAGTTGAGAGACTAGCGGATTCAAGTGTGTATGGAGCTTGTTATGGAAGGATAGGCATCTAGTTTGGGCCAAATCAGTAACATATGGGATATTAAGATCATGATGGATGAGTTTGTTTATGACATAATAAGGAGCATTGAGGATTTTACGAAGGATTTTGGATTGCAAGGATTGGATACGAGATGAATTGGATGGTTTAGTAGAGTCCCAATGCTCAACTCCGTACGTCCAAATAGGCCTGATAACTATCATGTAAATGAGTCTTTTGTAGGAGCTTAGAGCGTTTGTCCAGTAAATGTTGAAGTAGGTAAAAAAGACGAGCAGTTTCTTGTCTTTTCAGTCTTGTATGAGGATGATTTTTTATATAAGTTATATTTCATAATTTCTTCTTATATGCGCCACTTATAAGACTGCTTAACAATAAATCTCTACGCTAGCGCCGCTGAACATTCATATATTATTTAAAGGCCGATTTAGGTTATAATATTTAATATTACATTAAACAGGTAATTAACTTTCTTTGTTCTTTTCTCGGAACATAAATTCGCTTCTCAATAGCCTCTATTGGTTCCTCTTTCTTTCTTATTTCGCCATTTGTCACTTTCCCACATTCTGTCAATAGTTTGGGCATTAGTGGCGGTTTCTGGGTTTTACCATATCGATTGTAGTTCAAGATCTTGTAATTTAATGTGCATAATATTTCATAGATTTCATTAATGAAAAATAACAAATATGACAAACAGAAAATATAAACCAAAGTTTCCTCAAATATTCAACGATTTTATCAGTTAATTTTTTAAATATATTAGATTTATGAATGAAAAAAAAAAAAAAACTGTATACAGATAACATACACGATCACTAACGAACCGTTAAAAAATTGCTATTTCCTCTCCTCTCATCACTGATGATACCTTCATAAGAGAAAAGTAGGTACCTTATGTTTATTTTCCAAAATGAGAAAAGGTCTCATTTTTTTAAAACTAAAACGCTTTATGATATTGAAACACTTTTTTTATTTTATTAATTTCAATAAAGGAAGTTTTTAAGTTTTTTAAAAAGTAAAATGACTAAATTTACTATTTTTTTTTACTTGCAACTTGAAACCTGCAGTTTTGTCCTTAAATGGTGGTTTTCGTTTGCGAAAATAGGCGAAAAATACTAATTCCCTCATAACTCGAAATATTGAGTAATTATAATTAATAACTGAGCAATGCTTAAATACGGTTAATTCAGAACACGTGTTAACAAAATGAGGGTCCCTGTAATGAAAAAAAAAACAAGAAAGAGTGAGGATATGACCGGAGGAAAGAAAGAGTCAACACTCGGAAATGATGAAGAGGGTGTGAAGGGAAAGAAAAGCAGGTCTAATGAAATACGCGCGCTTCTCAGTTGGCCCGTCTCCATTTTTCGTAAATGGAAAAAAATAATCGATTCATATAAGTTTAATATTTTTTTATCTATTTTAAAAGTCGGATTGCTACAATATATGAATATATTTCATTGCAACTAAACCTCAGCAACAAAATAATTCTGTCCTTGCCTTAAAATGCTATCGGTTGCAGAACAAGGCAACAAAAAAAAATGGTAGGGCACCTGCCAAATATTTTTCGTAAATATATACCCGAAGTTCTCTATTAGGCATGTTCAAACTTATTCGCTTCTACAGTACCGTGATTTATAGTAACTGTAAGGCTTAGCAAAGCCGAAGGTTCGATGCCGATACCACCAATCTCTGCTTATATACTTCCGTCCATGGACCACTACACAAACCCAAATCCGCCAGATCACTCTTAATGCAATCCTCCCTCCTACGCCTCGGTCTACCGCTATCACTTCCGTGATTTATACTTTTTCTTATTGATTTCTTTATACATCTAATAAATAAGTAAATACACATTAAATTTCTTTTACAAAATGTTTCTTATTCATCCTCATGCATGACAAAATTGAATCGATTGTACAACGCTAACTCAACTGATTTTCAGATAAAACATTCGCTAAAATTCACGATCCCCCGAACAGAAACACTGAGCCTTTTTGTTGCTGTATCAATGCGGCGGCTTTCTTCATCTTGTCAATTGACCTTGCCCTAATCTTATCTCGTAATGTGGGCGCAGCTGTTGGCAAGTTAAGGGTCGCCAAAGACTTCTTAACAGCTGATTATTTATTTTAAAGAATAGTTATTATATGCATCACAATAACAGAAAATTATGGAAAATATTCTAGTTGTAAAATTATTTTTTAAAAATAGAAATTTTTGTACAAACAATTTTAGTGTTGAAATTAGAAAAAAAAATGAATAAAAAAATATTTGTAAATTTATAAGTCTGTAACCCGATTGCTGAATAAAAAGACAGGTTTATTGTAACTTGTTTATTTATGCTGCTATGGTTTACCGGACGATGTTACAGAGGGAGTCCTAAATTATTCCTATCCTGGTATAATTAGAAATAGGGATCTTTAACGAGTACCTGACAGCGTACAGGCTTGATGCCTCCATTTTACTCTCTTCTGAAGGAAGAAATAACCATCAATTTTTTACTCGCTTATAAAAAATCCTAGGACCTCCTGCCGGGATACGAACACGCGATCTTGGGCATAGTAGGTTGTTAGCCTAGCTACTACACCACAAGTCACCCTAACTAAGATAAGGCACTTCCTAAGAGGGATATCATACAAGGAATTAAGGCATATACATAATGGCTTTAAAGTTTTTTTTGTAAACCGAGAAAGTTTATAAGTATGCATAAATATGAGAAGGGATCTAATCCCAATATCTCCACAGCCTCTGTTCAATTTAACTTTTGACATCGTCTGCAGAGATGTCGTTCACTCAGCTCTCAGCTAGTTAGACATCCAATTCCCAATAATTTTTCTTAACTTTTAGGCTGTTTTTGATTTGTTTTTTCAAATTTATTTTTATTAATTTAAGAGGGGAATATGTCCATCATAGTATTTTTACATTACCTTTAACACTCCACCTATTCAATAAGAAAACATCAATGACATATTCAGATATTAAACAGTAATGGTGCAGGTTATGCACATGTCAAAACAAATAATTAGAATGAATCATGTAATTTCTTAACAACAGGAAGTACTCGGGCTGTCTAAATACTCGTAGCAAAGATACACGCTATAGTTTTTTTTAAAATATATTTTTGTGAAAACTAAAATCATGAAGGTTGTATTTTTTTATTACTATAATTTATTTATTTTATTATGGTTCCTATTTAAGAGATGAATAAAAAAAGAATTATGAATCCCGACTTCGATAATAGAAAGGTAGATACTATTTAGTTCATTATTGAACTTTTTCGTATCTAATCGAGAAATTACTACCAATGTTTGTTTTCCTGGTTATCATAAGCTTAGGCCACCACCATGGCGTAATATTTAAAACATACGTAAACGCTGTCTAAGAATAATTTAAAGAAAAAAAAACAAAAACAGGTTCTGATCGTGTTTTATTGCTAAATGAATAAATAAAGACAAGCATATGGAATGATAAATTAATTACTTAAAAATAAAGAGAAAACATTAGTATGGCCGATTTGCTAACAAAACATTCAGTCCCTCAAATAGCAGTGTAATTTGGCAAATTCACTATATTATGAAAAACGTATGGCATTAACAATAATTGTAGGATGTCTCACATCAATGTCCTCAAAACAATGATAATAATGACCAAATGGAGATAGCTCACTGTGTGGAGTGCTGAATTCAAATCCAACTGTGACAGATAAATTATTTTATATGCTAAGAGCCACGGAGGGACTTTATGGGATCTGCAGACCTTCAAGGGGCTCACTCAGCTACTATAAAGTGGGTAACCTAAATTGGGGTAAAACTTGTTTCGGTGAAATCACCTACCTGCACAACCGTATTGTCCTAACAGTATGCACTCTGTTTGTACTCAACAGTCTCTACTACGTACTGAACTCAAGACCCTTATTGGGTTTTTGTGGTCCTGGTTTGTTTGTATTAATAGAGATAGTATCCAAAATTATTAATTTTAATTATTATTAAAACAGTCAGGCAGTTTAAGATTGTTGGTTTTTGCTGATCTAAGATGTTATATCACGGATCTTATTTTCTCTGCTAAACATAATTATTATATAGAAGTCAGTTTGATCTGTTTACACGAGATGTACAATATTTATTAGTGTAATGTACATTAGTTTAAAATAAGATTCAAAAAGGTTAAAAACAGAGGTAAAATAAAATTTGAATTTCGTTTTGAAGATGATTTTTAATTCATTTTCAACTGGTTAATAGTTTTATATTATTAAGGTGTATAGCCTGTTGATCATCAACGCTTCACATTTATTTTAATGTCTATATATATATATATATATATATATATATATATATATATATATGCATATAGCAACTCGAATGAATTCTTCCCGCTCCATCCAAGAGAGAGTTTATCACTATTATGTGGACAGGGTTGATTCTGTAAGGTCTTTCTCGTCGGCAGGAGAAAAGATCAACAAAACTGAAATTGTCGGGAAAACCGATTTCAACTTTTTACTCTAAGCTTTTCAATAGCTCGTTATTAAAATACGCCGAACATTCTTAAAAAGCTTTTCGTTAATTATTTTCCAAATTATTACTCGCGCGAACCAAGTCTGTTTATTTTTTTGCAAAGGGAGTTAAAGATTTTGTTTTATTATTTTTCTAAAATTTTAAAATGGTAGTGGAACATCCAGAATTTAAGTAAATTATGTCAATATCTCCTTGAGAAGAAATAAGTATAAGCAATGAAAATTATAACAACAATCACAACTACATAAACTTACCAATACAACTCATGAAGTATTTTAGGTTCAGTATGTGGTCGAGACTATACTATTTCTAGGACAACGGTTGTGCAGGATATTGTTGTTGTCACGCTCAACAACCAGGTTTCCCACATTAAGGGTACCGAATTTGTTGAGGCTGGGTGAGCCCCAAGGGTGTAATTTATTAATTTTACTTTTTCTGAATTTTCCAACATTATAAACCTTTGAAGAGTCAATGAAAAAAGTTACTTCTTTTTAAAATCTAAAATAGTTAGCTAACGGACAAGATTTTTTCCTCAATCTATTCTATAATTTCTTTTTTAAATTATTATATTTTGGAAATTGTGTCGATAAAGATGATAGATCTCTGGATCTTGTCCCCTTTATGAATATCATTCCGTAGCTTTTCCTCCAATTATCCACGGCCAAGATGGTTCGTGATCGAATGGAACGACATGATCTCTTAGCCCTCGTTTTACCACCTTTAATGACTTTTCATAAACATGGTCTATTAAGGTAATAACTGATAAATATAAACACTTTCTGCCAATATCCGGCTCAGAATTGTTTTTCCAGATATACGAGATGACTGAAGATTATTTTATGGAAGATGGAATGCATCACGAACTTGGATAGATTTCCTTCTGGAATGAGATATTCGAATAGAATTTTCAATGAAGTGAAAAGTAGCAGGATGGATATTCTTTTTCAAATCCTTTTGTCTGTTCCAGAGCTAGGTAAGCAGTTTTCGGATAAATGGTTCTACTTTTAATAAATTATTTTAGGCTAAATTGTTCTGTACGTGGGTGTCTGGATATTATACATTGCAACAAAACGATCTGATCGTTTGTATAATTAAATTAAACACTTTCTTTTCGTTTTGAATTATGGATTTTAGCTCCAACAAATTCATTCTGAAAAATGATTATAAATCAATATAAACAGATCATTGTAAAATAATAAAAACCAATAACTTTTTATTCGGTAAAAGTAACTGGCATAGCTAAATTGAAAAGGACCTCAAATTTCAATTTAGAAATTTATCATAAAATTAAACCGATTTGACAGACTAGTGAAAAGAATGTGAAGGCTATCGGGACGAATAACGAACGAACTAGTAAAAGAGTAATTAATTAGTTCTAAACTAGGGAGACAGCATCTTTGACCGAGAGCCTGCGCAAAAAATGTTCAGCATCTGAAGAAAAGTTGGTACCATTTTTTTTTAAATCCTAAAAGTAGTGGAATTGAAAAAATATAATCTGGTAACTTGAAAAAAGTCGGCAAAATAAATAGAAATTTTGGGATTAATTCGTTATTTCACCAATAATCCGATTATGTTTTAAAATTTTATTGCAATAAATATTTAATAAATTGTTAGAAAAGTTTTTTTCATATATTTAAAACTTTTGTTCACTTGCACCGACTATCCATTGACGACCGACACGTATATGAAACGTATTGTGATTCAGAAAGATATGATAACAAATAATTCTCGATTCAATTCACTATTATTGGTTTCCTATTTTTTTACGTCTTATTTAAAATTTAAGTATTTATTCTAATCTTCCAGTTAATTACCAAAGACTCATATAACTCTCATTAAGATCTACTTGGACTTAAGGTGTAGGACTTTGAGGCTCCATTAGCCATCGAGTTCCTTTCGTATCCAATCCTTACAATCCGAAATCTTTCGAAAAATTCTCAATGCACTTTACTTTTCTAAGAGTAAAGCCGTCGAATAAGGACCTCGAGGTCCCATTTGTTGCTAATTTGGCCCCAACCCGACACCAGTCCTTTAATGACTAACTTTATTACCACTCAAACCCTCGATAATCCTCCGAGGTGTCTGAAAAGAAGATGGCCTTGTGATCTTCTAAGTTGAATTTTTTTATCTTAGTACTAACATTGTTTAGTTTCTCTACTTGTTTTTCCTATACTATTATGCATCATTCATTCTATCTCCTTGTTATTTTATTATTTTACAATTGTAAATTTATATAAATCAATTTTTAATAGTATAGATTTTTTTTATGTTTCATAATCCAATATGCTGTTTTAAAATTTAAAAGTTTAATTATTATGTTTTTATTTAACAATTATAAACCAAAAAAAAAAGTACTTTGAATAGGTGGACACTGAACGAATAGTACGATTATACGAACATTATTTGACGAGTTATTGTTTAAAATCACCAAAAAAGACAAACCTAATTAATTATATCTGTACCCGAGAGGTTAAGTACACCAAGGGGCATGTCCAAAGGGACATGTCACATGCTTAATTTATTTTTTCAGGAAAGACAATTTTCCATAACTTTGAACTATTGAAATTTGTTTCTTCGTCACTTTTGAAACAGCATAAAGAATTTTTTTCATTATTATGACAGTTTACACATTACCTCTTACTATGCTCTACTTCATCTCCGAGGAACATATAATATCATAAACGTACTTAAGAAATTAATAACATTAAGTTTATTACAACCAGCTTGGCTAAAAATAATAATAAATAACGCATAGTAATTAAGATGTAAACAAAGAGCATCTTTATCTTTAGCCGTAGAAGTAGGAGTTCCGCAAGGCCGTTGACTCCGACCGCTACCACTCATCTCGTAGGAAGTTAGTTTTTGTTTTTATTTGATAATGATGACCGTGCGCCTTAGACATTTGTATAATTCACTCAAGACTATGTTTTGAATTATTCTAAAAATATATTTATAAGAAAAAATATCTAATTAATGGATATATTCATACTATAATATTGAAGGGTATTATATAATTATTTATTTTATTTAAATGCTATTGAAAAAATTTCGAATTTAAATTCAATCTAAATAAAATACACCTCATGCTATTTTATCCAATTTACACTTTTATATTGAATTAATTTACGATCCGGCTAATTGGACAATGCAGGAAACATTTTAATTTACTGAACTTTTTTTTTTTTCAATTCATTAAAATCCTTAAAATTAAAACGTATATATAAATATTTATTAACAGTTATAGGGTTTGATGTATTGTTAGATCATATGATATGTCGCTCCTTCAAAAGAACAATATAACCGAAAAAAGTTTTGAATTAAGCCTATAGTAGCAATTGTATTGGTTGAAGCTTTTCAATTCAGGCACGGCATATCTGATATTCCATTTCCATGATATGATAATTTTTTTTTTAATTAGGCCATATTATGAGTTGTATGTTTGAATCTAAAGTTGTATGGGGAAAATGACGGAAGTTAAAATAAAATGAGTATTAATGTTTTAAAAATTTTCTGATGATTAATAAAAAAAATACAATAACATCTAACAGGAATGGTTTGGTTTACCAATATCCAATTTTTTTATTTTTTTAAATCATCTGGTTTAATTTTTAGAAGACATGGAACATTCAAATACCTTTATTGAAAATGATGTTTTTTGAGTTATTTCTTTTGAAGGAGATATATGTTGATAATAATATACTAGAAAATTATTTTTAAATTTATCTTTATTGAAAGAGGAGTATTGTGTTGATTATTGAGGTAATTCTATGAATTAAATCTGTCACAACAGATAGTCTTTGTTCGATTGCGTAATTCTTTTTAAAGTTGTGTATTCTCTAGGAGCGGAAATCAAAAGGTAAATATTTATCAATGCTGTATGAACGCTCTTATAGCAATGACCTTCATTCAAAAGTCCATTACACTTGGCGATTTCAATACAAGAACTTTTTTTTTTATATAATAGAAGTATAATGTATCCGCTTTGTATATAACTTGAGAACTTTATAGCGATATATAAGTAAGATCATACCTTGATGATCTTTGCCATGGGACATTGTCGATCAGCCTCCACCTCCCTGGACTCCCAGTTCTTGAGCTTGGGGAACATGATGGCACTGCACTGAGACAGGGAACTGAGCCTCGGCAGACTGGATGCCCCTCATATATCTCCGAAGGCTGATTCAGAGCGCGTCATGAGAGCTCCATTCTGATTGGCCGAGGACGGTTCGTCACGTAACTGGAAAATACTCGTAGTGGCTCATTATCTTGCCATTGGTGGTCGCGGGTTCTCTTCCGAAGGCGATCTTTCCTCCTGCCCTGTCTGATAACGTATTCTTCCTGTCCCCGTTAGATTATATCTGTCCTCAAGTTTTTATTCTGTTTATATATTCGAATTATTTTTTATAGTCATAATTAGTTCGGACAAAATGAAAAATGAAATATTTTTATCGGTAAAAAGAATTGAATTCCCATAGTGACTTCATGAACCTCCTCGGACACTAAGTAGATACCCTAAACATATTCTTTTATATATATAATTACTTTTGTATGTTCCTCTTTTATTTTATTATTTTTGAAAACCTTGATGTTTATATTGACTTATTTTTTTCTAGTAGATTTCATTATAATAAATGCTACATTTTGATTATAAGTTTTTTACTCTTGTTACGACACGAGACGCTATCTATATTAATATTTTTTGTTTTTATTCATCTAACGTCACTTTATTCTGCTATGGCTAATCGGGCGAAGATGCAGTTGGAGTTATAAATTTTCTCTATCCCATGGTAATTAGGAAAGGATTATTTAAGGAGTGTCATGTACCAAACTCCGTCGGAACCCCTATTTTACGCCCCTTCCAAAGGATGACATAAATAATGATTTTTTACTCCCTTTAAAAGATCATAAGGCCTCCTGCCGGGTTAAGAACCCGCGATCTTGGACATAGTAAGTTGCTATAAAGAATACTATACCACAGATGACCCTCATAACATTATGCTTAAAGAAACTTTCTTCCTTTACTACTTGCGAAATTTATATTTTTTTAAATTACATATTTATAAAAATATACGTAATTAATATTACATATACATATTGCAAGGTTCAGAATGGTGGATTCATGTTTCATATGTTTTCCAAACGTAGTTGTTTCCAACTTATTCTTTTTAATTTACAGCTGCCTTGTTGAAGGAGCGTGGACGCTATTATGGATGACTTAATTGTCTAATTGTGGGATTGTGTTGTGGATGCCATTCCACTGATTATACTAACACATCTGATAACATTTCGACATCTTTTGTCCGGGTTCATTGCGACTTCTCAAGCAAAATAAAACTTGAATACATTTACATATGATAATGTATTTATTTTATATATATTCCAAAATAAAATGAAAATTCAGCATACTGACTATCTTAAACTTAGAACGGTTGTTATTTTTAACAACAGGTCTTGAAAACTAGCCTTATTATTTATTCTTCACGTTTAAAAATGTTGAAGGTATTTATTAAATCTGAAAACTTGGGAAACATTGAGAAATGTTTATTTTGAATACATTTTTGTTAATTAAAATCCATAATTACAACTGTTGAATTAACTAATGCTAATAGTAGGCTAAGGATAAAGTTACTCGCAGGTGATGACATTTCTATGGGAGCCATTGAGGTCTCTGGAAGTAGTAATACAGTATCCTAATATTAACTATAATTTAGTTAATTAATTATTATTATTCCTATTATGGAATAGGCATTATTGGGGAAACATGTAGTTCACAGGAGGAAGGAATATGTGGTTTACAGCAATGAAACTTAATCACACTATTCTTCTTGGATTGATCATTCTTATTTTTAACATGCTTTTCTTAGCTTCACTTGTATGTATATATGTATGTAACGGAATATTTGAATTTGAAATCGATTGCCGGCTACTTCAAAACATCTGTAAACTTCACATCGACCTATGACTATACAATGATTTAATAATTTTGTCTAATTATACTGACCAAAATCTTTTTATTTTTCATATCCGAGAAACGGTAGAGTCTTGTGCCAATTAATAAGACGTGTACATAGGCATAATATACAAGGCGTAACTTTGAGATTACTATAATACTGGCAGGATCAAATTGAGTCAACATAGGCAACAAAATTTCGTTAAATAGAAAATTGTTTTCAATAGAGTGGTGAATTAATTTCATCGTAAAAAGCATGGGATACTAGAACATATTTTCACGTTTTTGCTTTCACCAATATCAGTCAATAAAAATTAATATTTTCAATGAAATATAAAGACAACCAACATCAAACCCACGTGTGTTTATTAAAAAAATATTTTATAATTTTTAGTTCCGCTTGCTGTATACGCTAATTTTTTTGAACAAATATTCATTTTTAACAAAACTAAAAAGTAGAAAATAATTTTTAAAATAAGTTTAAAAATAAGAATAGAGTGATGAAAAATAAAATTGTTTTATCGTAAAAAAGTTTGGGATGCTTTTAAAGATATATTGACACTACTTTTACCAATATCAGTCAATAAAATGTTCGAGTTTACTACAATCGAGTGATCGAGGTTTACTCCAACATCGAAAACTCAGGTGTGTGTTTTAAACAATTATTTATTTTCTACTTTTCAGATCGACTAACTATAAACAGAAATTCTTTTTTCAACTAATATACATTTTTATCAAATGTTATGATTGTTAAAGCAAACTGTGCCTTATGCACAATGAAATTGTCTGATCGAGATCAAATGCTGAATTTTCGATTCCATTCCCCCAAAAGTCCCTTAAATATTTTAAATTAATTTTTTTTATTTCTTATGAAACACTATTGAAACATTACAATCTGCCACTTGTGGGCAATAAGTAATAATTAATAAGTGCTATGTAGCTACAACCATTCCACATCAAAACGAAAAATGATATAAACAAAATAAAATAAGTGAATGTAAAATAATATATACTTGCGGTAATAAAAGGAAATTAATGCAAAAATGATAATAAAATAAAGTCTAGATAAAAAAAAAAAAATAAAATAATGTACACATTCAAAACCTTTTTAAAATTAAATTTAAATTATTAAAAAAAAAATTGTTAGTCGTAATAAAATATAGTCAACATAACATATAATCAAAAATATTTTCTCCGGTTTAAAACAGAAGTTTTCGAAATGTCATTAATAACATATCATTAGATAAAAAAAAACTTTCTACAGTTCTTGAAAGTTCAGTATTCGGTTTTGACAGTACTGATTCAACAGTAACGCATGTAGGTGGTTAGGGAGAGGTCACGCTTAACCTCCAGACTTTTCCAGCAATTGCACTCGTACAGTGGCTGGATGAGCACCAGGTTTGTGGATATAAGATTTATATTATTTTACTTCATTGTTGCACAAAACTAACATTATATTTATACTACTATAGCGACAAGTGGCACACAAAATAACTATAATTCTCTGTCGAGAACAAGAAACTCGTTATTACAGTATTTACCTGTACATGAGCTACTTTATTTATTTTTAGCACTATACCATTAAGATTAGATTTCGAAGCTGTAAGACTATTCTTTTCATATTCTTCGGAGTTTCCCATGACGAAAGAGCAATAGTAGATACGTAACTGATTCTTTAGCTATATCCTCATTCTAATATTAGTCCTAGTTGCTAATATCTGTTAATATCTTAAATATAAACCCATTGACATTCTCAACCAGATCATAAATAAGAGAAATGAAAAATAGAATAGTGAATGTTTTCAAATAAAAACTCTTCTTTCTTTAATGCTATAGGTTAAAATTGCTGTAGAAATATTTCTTGGGTCTTAAAATACCTACTGCTGCCTATTTCTAATACTCCATGCAAAAATGATTATTACACTTTCCTCACGTAACACTTTCTCTTGAATCATATTTTCTTGCACCAAAAGAAAAACAAAAAATCCGAGAATCAAATACATTTTAAATCTAACCTCAAAAGTGCTCTGTCTAAATAAAGGGATCTAATAAATCTTCCCGCACAGAAATAGCTTCATATTTAGTAGTTTTTATTATCTCTATTAAGATAATCTTTATTAATTGAATATGATAATATATAAAAAATGTGATTTAATATTTTATGGGCGTTGTTGCTCGAGGAACTAATTTTTGTATAGTATTTTGTCTTGCTCGATCAATTAATTTTTTTTTAAATATTGGCTGCTGTTCTTGACTTCTTTAAACCGTTCCACATAATATACCACTATTTTTGTATCTAGTTGACTCTACAACTCGGGGTTGGGTCTAGGCCTCCTCTTGGAGCTTACGCCATCTGCCTCTCTTCCTCCTGCGGTCAATCCTCGATGATTATTTTGGGAACATCGCTCTCCTCCATCCGAATCACATGGCCAGCCCCAGCTTAACCTTCCTAGTTTTAAGAGGTTTTCCAGAGTTATTGTATCGAATGGGTGAAAATAGCGAACCCTTAAGTTTCTTGAGGCAAGACCTACAAGAAAAATAGCAAGAGACAGGCCAAGAATGTCTTGGATGGATTCCATGAGGGAGCTGGCGAAGGACCGGTGCAGTAGCCATGCCGGTCAAGGCACCTCCATATTGAGAACCATCAAAGAAGGAAAGACAATAAGAAGAAAGTAATAAATGAATATTATGGAAATATTTCACTAATTAAGTTTGAAAAGCCAAAATACGAAGACTTTTGCTATTAGAGAATTATGGAGGCGTTGCTAAGCGTGCTATTAGAGGAAACACAAATTTATAGAAATTACGAAAAGAATAATAATTTCATATTTTTCCAAAAATCTCGGATGTTTTCAAACTCCTATGGTTTCGTTTTATTTTGTAAATCGGTCTGTCATTAGACCTATCTGGAATTATGGAGTTGAGCTTTGGGGTCTCCACTAAGCGATCGAATTCCTCTCGTATTCAATCCTTACAATCCAAAATTCCTTACAATCCTCAATGCTCTTTACTTCGTTACGAACAAAGTAATCCATAATGACCTTAGTGTTCCATTTGTTACTGATTTGGCCCGAATCCGATATCAATCTTTTCATGACAAATTTTATTCCCACTCAAATCCATTCGTTTCAAACCTAGCAACCTCTTAAATTCCTGATAATTCTCCTGCGCGTCTGAAAAGAAGATGGCCTCGTGAACTTCTGAGTTGAACTCGTTATTTGAGTACCTACTACCAATGGCTAGTTTCTATACTTGTCTTTTTCCATGTCATTAAGCATCATTCCTGCCATTTACTTGTTGTGTTGCTATAATACAATTGTAAATTTCAATGAGTAAATTAATAAAAAAATAAGATCATTCCATATAAATTTAAAAACGGGGCATAATACTCCAGTTATTATTAATTATTCATAATCGCGTCCCTTTCCGAGTTCAAAATAAAATCCTAATAATTTCATCCAGTTAATACTGGATTTTGGGTTTCAATATTTATTGTTTCACCTGAATTGTCCAGAGCATAAACGTTTTACTATTTGAGGATTGTAATATTATATTGCAAAATTACAATATACAAATATAATGCATATAAATAAGAAATACTCATTCAATGAAAACACCCAATTATTGCAGTTATCAATTCTGTTAAATTGCCATCTTCAAAGATGCAACGACTCAAGTCAAAATTTGCCATTTTTGAGTTTTTATTGTATAGCTTTCAATGTAGGAACGATATATCTGATATTCCATTTCCAACATTATTTTTTTTATAAAGTCATATTTTGAGTTGTTTCATGTTTGAACTTAAGGCTTTATGGGAATAATGGGATAAATTAAAATAAAAAAAGTTTCAAGCTTTTAAAATTTTCCTAATGGTTAATAAAAGAATTTCGATACCATTATTACAATAGAAATGCATTGTTTTACCAGTATCCATTTTTTTTTTTAAACTCACCCGGAACATTCAAATATCTCTATTGAAAAATTAAGTTTTTTGAATTATGACATTCTTTTGAAGGAGTGGTATGTATTAATCGTTTATTAAATATTATCCCATTAGAAATGAGGTGACTATCGATATGACTTAAAGCATATATGTATTAACACACTGAAGAATTGTTTTTGGTTTCAAACCGTGTAAAAGCGTTTTATAAATCTAGGCAGTTGCAAATACTTCATTTTTTTTTCTTTCTTGACAGCCTCCTCCTCTCTCGACATTTCCTGCTGTCTTATTTCCCTTTCTATTTTCCTGCATGTGACAGTAATAGTCCAGCGACGTAAAGCTTTACTCATGTTCTTTATCCTTCTTTCGCCAAACGTCGATGTGTCACGAAGAAACAAGGAAAGCTTCGAATGTGATTCACAAGTGCGGTAATCTCTAGCACCCAGTGCCTTAGTGCTGTTTCCGTTGTATGTATCCATTATCTAACCACAGTAGTGGATCGTAACCGCAAGTTTCCACTTTTAACTTACGGATGTCATTGAAAAAAAATCATCATATAGTCATCAGGAATATAAGTGATAATTAATTTATTAAAGTTATTATAGATGCAATTGCCTAAAAGTATAATAAAAATAAAAATAAGTAAGTAATGTTTAAGACACTAGGCATTAAAATAAACTGCCTAGCGTTTGCCTATCAGAAAACATTGAAGAAGCAGTCATACAATGATTTGAATCAATCAAAGTCATATGAATCAATAGTTTAGAAACGATCGCAAGCTAAGCAGGTCTAAGGATCTAGTTGAAAATACTATATTTATGTGTGGGAGAAAAAGATCCGGGTGGAGGTCGATAAATTTCTCAAAAGTAGGGCGAAATGTTTATTAAAGAGCCAACGATTGAACCCACATGGCAGGTCTTCTTCAAGACTAAATATTGATCAAGCAAATATTTGAATACTCTTGGGGAAAGAAAATACCATGACAATGTGGATCAAAAAAGTAAAGAATAAAGATTTAAAGAAGTAAACGCTAAAGATTTCATAAAATTGAACATTGCAGTCTCACATGCTAAAATAAAGTGATTTTTGGAAGCAGAGTGAAAAAAAGGGAATGGTTTCAGACGAAGAAACTTCAGAGGTTGGACGATGATAGATTGAGGATAAAAACAAACGTGGCAGTGAACGCATGAAGGAATATTTGAGACAGAGAAAACTGCAGCTGAAAAAAGGGAATTAAGTTGTAACGTGATCCATGGTCAATATGGAAAAAAATAAACTTTAAGAAATAAATATTTTGCAGAAGCATTCTTATTATATAATAACACTCATCAATAGTATTTTGAAGTGTTTAGAAAGCTAACATCATGTTTATAATATTGATGCAAAAATTCCTAGTTACAATTCGGTAAAAAAATTAAAAAAATCACTTAAGTTATGAAATAAAATAATAGGAAATAAACTGTTAATTGTAATTAAATAATAAGAATATTAAATAATCAAAGATAAAAAAATACTCGATGCCCATTGTATTGTGACTATCAACAAAGTGCTGCCTCTAATTGATGCATGTTAATCTACTGTTGATATCAGATGTGCTGCACATATCTTTAGTCTAAAGATATGTGAAAGAAAATGATTTATATTTATTTTTGAGTTGTTATTATTATCTTACGATTACTAATAACAAAATAAAAAAAAATGTTTCCCTAAGTTTAGATATTCAAATTAAAATTTGATCACTCTTTTTAATAGTCTTTTCATTTGTGTATTCCTCCAATTTCCCGAACGTTCGAATCCAAATAGAGTAACGTGGAGTTTGTTTTAAACACTGTGTCACCTACTATTTTGTCACCTACGCAGTAATCAAACAGAGACCACCAACCATAGATCTTTCCAATGGTGTGGAGTATAGTGCTAAATAAATAAAATGTGTGTGTGTGTGTGTATTTATATATAAAGTTCATATTTCTCAAAATAACAGATAGAATAGAAGTATTTAAGAAAAATAATTCAAATAAGCTTTATAGAGAATCAAAATTACTTTGAAACAGATCTATTGAAAAATAATAATAATAATATTGTGAGCCCGAAGGTTCGAACCACCAATTTTTGTTTACTAAAGTCCAAATCCGGCAGATCACTTTTAACGCAATCCTCCCACATACGCCTCGGTTTACCCCTCAGGCGCTTCCCAGTCGGTACAGAGCTAATTAACTTTTTAGGAATTCTCTTTTTAGGACTGAGCTAACCAACTTTACAACCCCGTCTTAATCTTGGTGACTCTATCAGTTCAATAATAGTAATCCAGTACATGATTCGCAATTCCGCGTTGTGTAATCTCCTAAATTCACCAGAGGTCTTTTTTTTTTTTTGGACCGAATGTTCTACGCATAAATAAACACCTTATTTTTGAATACCTTAAGACGTTGTTCACTTTTCAGCCACTTCAGAAAGCGGCCCGGTTTGATGAGGTGTAAGGATGAGTTGGAAGGATGGTGGTTTTATAAATTCTGATTTTTAGATTTCGGGACAAAAGACGCGCGTTTAGTAATTACAGGATAATAATAAGAAAGATAAGAAAACCAGAAAGTATTTTTATTTATGAAATATTCATTGGATTATTGTTATTATGATTATTATTGTTATAAACATTGGAAGGTGAAATCAACGAAATTGCTAAAAACATAAGCTTAATGAACTCAAAAACACTTTTTTGGCTCTTCATATTATACCTATTGGAGTTCTCTTTACCTAGATCACGTGAAGAATAATTTTTTTACAAAAAAATTTTTTTTGTTAGCATAAATATGCAATTTTCCTTCGGGAAACATCCAATAAAAACAAGTTATGAAATAGAATTAAACTTTCATTCCCTATCAGAATCCGTAAAAAAAAAAAATATCCAATCCAGATATTTTGTGCTGAACCATTAAAATGGAAATATAGAACGAACCATTAAAAACAGATATTCTACTGATGAATTCATCCAATAAAGTATATTGAGTTTGGAAATAACGCTAGACCAATCTTCTTCTAAACATCACAATATATAATTATTTTTATTATTATTATTTTTATAATTTATTCAATGAAATTTACAACCAAGTAAAGAGAATGAGTGAATGGTATATATCGGTACGAATAAAGATAAGTAGAGAAACAACCCTGTGCTAGTACTCAAATAACAAGTTCAACTTAGAAGATCACGAGGCCATCTTCTTTTCAGACGCCTTTCAGACGCAGATAATTCGGAGGACTATCAGAGTATATTGAACTTTAGAGTAGCTAGGTTTGAAGCTAGTCGGTTTGAGTGCGAATGAATTTCTTCAAAAGACTGATATCGGATAAGGGCCAAATTAGCAATAAATGGGACATGAGGTTATTACAATGGATCACTTTGTTTGTAAAAAAGTAAGGAGCATTTAGGATTTTGCGAAGGATTTTATACGTGAGGAATTCGATGTTTTAGTGGAGCCTCGAAGCTCTACTCCGTAAGTCCTGATGGATGTAATGATTGTCATGTAGATGAGTCTTTTGTAATTAATTGGGAGCTTAGAGCCTTTGTATAATAAATGTTGAAGTAGCTAAAACGGCAAGTTATTATTTTTTAAATAACACTTTGGAAATACTTCTGTTATGTCGTAGAAATATTTACTAATACTGTAGAAGTATATCTGTATTTCTTTTTATTATTATTCTTTACTTATTTCAAAAGTGTACCCTGTAGATTTATCTTAATCCCACTATAAAGGTTGGTTATGTTGGAGGAAAATAAACTGTAATTTAAATAACTCAGTTAGGGAAGTCATCAATATTTCCGTAATATTGGATCGTTTCCTAAGATACGTCCGTTTTTATTATTTTTAAAGTTCAAAGTGGAACTGATGGACTTCTGTTGTTTAAAGATTATAATATTAAGGTTGAGCTGTTATCTATTTTAAAAAATAATATTTACTATCACTACAATTGAAAAAACTTTGTTTAGTGTGCCCTCAAATATAACCACGGGAATTTCTCGTAATTTTATTTTGTTTGTAGTTGGACACACAACAACCCAAGTTGTAAGAAATGTTACGTTCGGTGATAGACCAGGGTCGATAATTTTTGAAACCAAAAAAATAATAGTAGGATGAAACCCATTGGAAAAGGAAGATAATATAAAAAAAATGAAAGGAAAAATAATTTATGGGCGATCTGAGGTCGGGAAGTGGAAGTGGGAGGGGGATTTAAGGTTAAAAAACGGTTTATCTCTATTTTCGCCAAAACTACAAGTCCTATGGAGAAAAGTTAAAAAGTCTGAAAACGTAAAAGAACCATTTTTTCATGTCTAATAGTTTCAAATATGACTCCGAATTTTTTTTAAAAACATTATGTACAATTTGGAGCTATTTATTAAAATTCACACTTGAATTACTCGAAAAACGTAAGAATCCATGTTACATTGATAACAAAAAAAATTACGAATAAATAAAACATAAATATTGCAAAAAACATGCGTAAATAGTTGTTCTAAATATTAAAGACAAACCTTCCCGATTCTAGTAGATCTTCGAAATCTTTCAGACCATCACCGTCTTCGTCTCCAATATTATTTCCAACCTGCATTGGTTCTTCGTCCACAATTTCATCTGAATCATTAAATTCCTCGTAGGTTTTTCGATTCCGCATTGGAGCATTTTTCAGAACCATGACAATTTGAGCATAAATTTGTGCATTTTAAACCATGTTTTCGGCAGCCACATTTTAAATCTTACATCCAGTTTCACAGCTGCAGCAAATAGTTTTGAGCAATATTTCCGGGATTAATTCCTTTTCTGTAAATTGGGGCATAATGCCACGTTGATATTGCTTCTAGCTCCAATCTGTTGCTGTCAGTTCGTTACCCAGCCAAGTTTGGAGCTGATAACATGCCCTGTAACAATGTTGTTCTGATGCACCTTCTGTGGGTGAGAGATTTTCCAATTGATATTTTTTAAATCTTAATTGATTCAGTGTTATATTATCATTTTTCCATTTATAACTAGATTTGATTAATTGTGATCCATTTTTTCAAAATCTTCTTTGTTTGCATCTTTTTCATAAAAAATATTGGCCAAATTAGACAAATTTTTATCGTCTAATTATGAATTTACGAAACTTTTCTTTCTTTTCCGGCAAATCCAGATGTTGTAGCGCAACTAGAAAAACAAAAATTTAATTCATTCAAAGGGACCAAAAGATCAATATCTTGACCCACAACAATGACAGTTTTATTAGTACCCCTGGCAATTTCTATCGAGGTCTTGTACATTGTAAATACTGATTAAAAAAAAATTTTCGGATTCGAATTTTTTTGTTTGTTTGCATTTTCTGAGAACATTTACCGTAGTAATGTATATATTTTTTCGTCGGTACACAATAAATAAGTATTCACTTATCTGGTGTTTCGATTGACTGCATCCCCAACTATATCCTCATATATATTTTTTCTATCATCAGAAAGTAGAGATTTCAATGAGCAAAAAGCCCACTGTCTTTTTTTAAAAAACAGATATTTTGACGTGAGAATTTGCGATTGAAAATTACGATTCTTTTTCGATATTAAGTCAAAATGAGGTGAAAAAATAAATATTTTAAATTAAAAAAATACAGTGTGTTTGGAACTTAAAAAGGTAAGTTTTCACCAAATTTCGTGAAAAAAAAGGTTTTATATAAAAGATAAAAATAAAAAACCAAAAACATGGTTATTTGAATTGAACTAAATAATTGATTCATAAACAATTTATTTTTCCTTCTATGTAGAAATGAAACAACGGCACTTAAAAATACAAACTGCATTAGTTAATCGGAAGGGATGTTTTAACACATCTGCACTAGACCTCATATTTCACGACAGACGGTGTGAAGAAATTAAACGAGCTGAGTAACGCAGCCCTCCCACTAATAATAAGCCACCTTATTAGACAGACTTATATTTAATATATTTCAATTGTTCAGAAATTTGGAAAACTTCCTTAAGAATAAATTTTCAAGTTTAAACTAATCGCAAATCGCTGATCTTTAAGTTCTGCAATTGAAAATATAATAATACCTTGGGAAAATTATATAGAAAATGAAGGAAGACCAAGAAAGTCTTCGGTTTCGAGAGTCGCTATCATCCCCGTTATGTCTTTCTTTTTCTCTCTTTTTAGCATTGAGAGGAGCTATATTGGTTTTAGCAGAGATTTGAGTAATAGAAATTAATCTCCCAGTTTTACCCGAGGACTTCTTGATAGAGATGAAAAAAAAAATAAAAAAACTACTTAAGAAAGTAGCCCGCTCATCGGAGCAGAATGCCTTCAAAGCTACAGTCTAATGAGCTACACTTTTAGAAAACTCATATTTCCAACATTCCTCGAAGGGTTTATGGATTCGGATTGATCGGACGACATGCCTTCTCTCTCTCTCTCTCTCTCTCTCTCTCTCTCTTTCTCTCTCTATCTCTTCCCCACGTCTATCCCGCTTCGTTTATTATTCTTCCTTCATTGCTTCCTCTCGGCCCGATTCAATCTCGCTTCGATATAGCCAGGTTTCTCTCCTCTTACAGGCCAAATCAGTTAATGGACACATCAGCCCTTTGCATGATTACCAGGAAAGGATGAGAAGATGGAATATAGGCTATTTCATCGGTAAAGACTATGCGAACACTTTGACCCTTTAGAAAATATACCTCATTGAGTTAATGATTAGAAATTCCTTGTGAGGACCCCGCATTTCTTCGTTTTAAAGGCCAGTGGTTGCTATGGCACCCTATTATTGCCAAGAACCCGTGTGCCGTCCTTCGGAAGGTATAACTAAGTGGTCCTCAGCCAGAACGGTGTCAAGCACTCGAGAAAGATCCCTATCCTATCCAAATTATACCTGTATAATACTTCATGAAGGCTCTTGGCTCTAGTACATGGTAGAAACGTTACTGTTTCGATGACAAAGGTTGTGCAAGGAAATGATTTGTACCAGATTACGCTCAACTGCCAGGTTTTCCCCCTTTTTCGGATGCCCAATTTATAGAGGCTGGGTGAGTACCGAGAGGGTCATACCAGTCCAGAAAAAATGATTTATACCGGCAGACTATAGAAGAAGCCCAAGGAAGTTATGAGCACAATAACTAAGTTACGAAAATTGACAGATTTTTTCTTTTAAATAAAAATATGCATTCTACATAGGACTCAAAGCACATCGGTTAAAACTACTCTGAAAAACAAAACAACATGAAAGGGGAAAAAAGTGGACATTATTTTCAGAGGCATTAATCGGCAGTAATAATGTGACGCTCGGCCCGTGAAGTGCGTGATATTAAATATGTAAATTAAAAGCCAAAAAGGCGAACGAATAGGCAGCACCAGGTGCTGCTGAAAACCACTTATGGTTTATGCAGCGGAAAATTAGAATGGAAACATGGTCCGAGCTGCAGAGAGATATTGTCTTCGTATTTCGGGACACGATAAATCATGAATTTATGTCACAACATAATTCATATGTAAATGTTCGCTCTATTTAAGGAGGGTTTTAGGTTTTAATTCGTAATTCACTTATTTATGAAAATTATTGCTGTATAAGTAGTACAAAAAACTTGTTTATATGGTTGGTTTAAAAAATATATAAAGTTCCATATTTGTTTTTGTAACAATTAATAATTGATTTTTCAACCTTTAATGATTTTATTAAACAAAAAAACAGGTCGTGTAAATAGCAAACGACAGAAATGTGTGTTATATAAGGGAGTAAAAAATCCTTAGTTACGCCTCCTTCGGAAGGGACGTTAAACGGGGGTCCCGAGCCTTTACGATGTCAGGTACTCTTGTTTTAAAAACTTGTTTTGACACTTCATTACATAATGACACTTATTGAAATATATGCCACTGGATTAAGTTGAACTAAAAATCTCAGTGTATCGTATCAAATAAATAATATTGAATAAATAAATGCAGAATAAAGAAAAAAATATAACATTTTTGCTATTTTTCGAACAATTCCGTTTCTTATGGCAGTATCTGAAAATACATTTAGAGATTCAAGTTAATTTTACCCAGTATATGAACTAAATTTAAAATGTTATGTTAATTAAATAAAATTAAAATGTATCATTACAACCCATGAAGCGTATGTGGCTCAGTAGAGTCTACACTGTTTCTAGAAGTTCGTTTTTCAATGGTTTTTCAAAGAAGTGATTAGCCCGAATACCATAAGTGCCGAAAATTAATAACAGCCTAAGATTCAGACGTTATCACGACACAAAATTGCATTGATGAAGATCAAATATAGGACATCTCACATTAATAGTTTAAACAAGCACTATGGTACATCATTCCAAAACATCCAATCAAATAGTAAAGGACAGCTAGGTAACTTAAATGGGGGTCTCGAGCCTGTACGATGTCAGGTACTCGTCAAAAATCCCTATCCTAATTAAACCTGGATAGGCAAAATTTAGAGCTTCCGCTGTAGCATCGTCCAATTAGCCATAGCAGCATAAAGTGACGTTAAATGAATAAACAAACAGAAATGTGTTAATTACAATATAGTTAAAAAATTAATAATAAAATATAACCCCAGTCCCCTTTTGGTGTAGTGGTTAGTATAATAACCTACTATGCCCAAGATCGCGGGTTCGCAGCCCGGCAGATGTCCTTAGGATTTTTTTAAATAAATAAGAAAAATCCTTGATTATGCGGTCCTTCGGAAAGTACCTAAATTAGGCCTACGTGCCTGTACGGTGTCAGGTATTAGTTAAAGAATTTTATCTTAATTATACCTTAGTAGACAAAATTTAGGGTCTCCTACTGTTGCATCATCAGACTGACCAAAGAAGCATGAAGTGACGTTAAATGAAAAAATTAATCACTCTGTTTGAAATACATTTTAAGTTTCCATGAAGTTATATTTAATTTAATTTAAGGAAAATTATATTTTCCATTAAATAAAAAAAAATAAATGATTAACTAAATGAAAATACTGGAATGAAATAGTGGAGTTTATGTTCTTAACTTTTCTTCGAGTGAACGGAGTATCCATTTGTGGAGTATGATCCAGAACGAGAAAATATAGCCATCATTTATATACTACTACTATAATATAATATTTTAATGTTAACAAAATCCAAAAGTTTGCTTAAATAAAAGAAAATGCTTTAAATTAAATAAGCATAAATACAATACTTAGATTTCATTAGTCCAAACAGGAGAACTTCAGAAAACTAAAATAATGATATTGTTGCATAATTGAAAGTAAAAAAGACCTAATCTTTAGAACTTTTTAAAAAAAATGTTGCTATACATGACTATCTGAAGCATTAGACGTACCTAAGTAAATATGGTAGGGGGCCTAGGCCAGGTAGAGTAAAATGACACTTAGGGTTTATTACCTTTCAAGGTAGGGCAGTTGTTCGGAAGACGCGGTCAACTCAAGAAGTAAGGAGCTGGATGGAGAGATGGTTGAGATTAAGCAAGTCACATATATGTAAAGCCCCTTTTCTTTGTAAGTAGTGTATAAGTTTTATTAAATCATTGTAACCATGGCAGCACCAATAAATATAATGTTATTCAATAATTATTCTTATTTAATAAACAACTCCTGGTCAGTCAACCACGTTAACCTTTGAAGAAGAGTATTTCTCTTATTTATTAATAACATAAAATTACTATGTATTAAGTATAACGATCTCAGGGTGGCATCCCATTTTAGTATTTAAATATATTCAGATCAAAGGATCTGACTTTTCTCTGAGATCATAGCTTGGGCAGTAAAGTCATAGCAATGTATTCATTGAAATTTACAACTGTATATTGAATACATCAAGTAAATATAATGGAAGATAAATCATGTCTTGAGATAAAGGCAAACCTTAAAGAGAAACTACCCAGTGGTAGTACTCAAATAAAAAGTTCAGACGCCTCGGAGGATTATCAGGAACTGAAGAGGTTGCTAGGTTTAAAACTAGTCGGCTTGAGTAGAAATGAAAATTGTCATGAAAAGATTGATATCGGATTCGGGCCAAATCAATAACAAGTGGGACATTAAGGTCATTATGGATTAATTTTTTCGTAACGAAGTAACGGAGCATTAAGGATTTTACGAAGGATTTTGGATTGTAAGGATTGAATACGAGAGGAATTCGATGGCTTTGTGGAGGCTCACAGCTCAACTCCGTAATTCCAGATTGGTCTAATGATTGTCATGTATATGCGTCTTTTGTAATTAATTGGGAGCTTAGAGCGTTTGTCTAGTAAACGTTGAAGTAGCCTGAAACGGCGAGTCGTTTCTTTTCGTTTCAGTCTAGTATGAGGATTCCAAGTCAAGCGTTTGTCAAGTGTAGTCCTAAGTACTTAAATGCCTGTCCTATAGGATTCAGTGAGATTATATTAAACGATACAGGAGGGCAGGAAGTCGTTTGTTTACGACGGAGGGTAACATTGATTTGATCGTTAGAATTTACGTTAAAGTTTACGATTCTATCGATTGATTGAACTATGGATACATCTATTGAAAATTTTTGCGATTGCAACATTTCCCGTGCTGTTTACGAGGATGTAAATACGGTTTTTTTAAATAAAATTACAAATTTAATAGTGAAATCATATCATATCAGATCTGTATTATGGAATCTACAGTCCAAATACAATATCAGAAAAGTAAAACAAACCTGTTCTGGCATAATTGAAATTAAGAGGACTATATCAATTGCACTTGCAATAATGTTTTAATAACTGGCATTCTACATTATTATAAATGTTGACAATGCAGAACAGAGTATAATAAAATAATATGAATACAAAAAATATATATATAGATTGAGTAATTTAAAAATTTCTTAATGTTTTGGTCCAAAGAAAAGATTTTGCGACTACGGTTAATCATTAAAACATATACAATCAATGCCATGAAAAATGTATATTAGTTAATATAAGCAATACATTTTTGCCTTGCAGATACCTGACTACAAAAACTTGGAGAAAAATATCAAAATGGCACTGAACAATGTAAGATTTTTTTTGTTTTCATTACTAAATAAATTATGAGGCCTTTTGTATTTCACATTTATCTGTTTTTCTTAGGGATACATCATCTTAATGGCTGAAAATTAAATACACGAATTTAGAAAAAATGTATAAAATTTGTTAAAACATTATCACCAATAATACATATATTATACTATAAGATATAGGTACATCTTGTATTATAATATATCTAGAAAAAACATTTCTTGGAATCTAATAATTAATTACAATAATTCATATTTATTCAATTTTATAAACTACAGTATTAAAATCATTATGAAATTTTAGGTTATATAAAAATTATTTCTGTACCTTTAAAATGTTTATAGAAAAATCATTGTCTCAGAATCCCCATTTGCAAGAATTGTTGAATCTCACTTTGGACAAATAGCTAGTCTTTAGAACATCAAACAGTTGCAAATGACCAAACTAACATTTTGTTTCTAAGCGTTTTGACTTGTGGAGTGTTGGGGATTTCGAGGAAGGCACACATGAAGGAACTGCGTAATAGTTTATAACCCACTTGTTTTTTCCTTAACGTTCATAAAATCAGTCGCTAAAGATAGACTGTATATTCACGCCGAATCTTCAAAGAATATTTTTTTTAAAGTTGGTTGTTTACCGACCTTTACCTTCAGCTAGTAAAAATAAAAATCGCAGATAAACTAAATATATATGAATAGGGATATTAGTTGGATGAATAAGGATAATTTAGTTAAATTTACTTTGCCATATTATTTTATACTATAAAAGGAATTAATATTTATTATAAATTATTCTGCATTGAATATTAATGTAGTTATTATATATACATAATAATATAAATGCTGGGTAATGTATATAATACAAAATTGGTAATGTATTCATATTTGCGCAGTTTATATATATATATATATATATATATATATATATATATATCTTCTCTCATCTTCCCCACTTTGACTATTGCAGCGTGGTGTATGGAGACCTTTCGAAAATGCTTGAGGGCCGCTTAAAAAGAATAATGAACTGCGCTTTAAGATTTGCCCTTGGTACTCCGAGGCGATCGCGCGTGTCCCACCTTTATGGTGAGTTAAAGTGGCTTTTCCCTCCCTTCCGATGACAATATTTCCTCTGTTCATTCTTATACCAATCCATTTACTCTCCACACCCTTCTTATATCTGCAGTCTCCTCCAATTCAAATCCTCAGTTCAACTCCATAAAACAAGATCCCGCCTTTCCGATCTCTATATTCGTTCCCACAGAACCAAAGAATTCGAACGCTCCTTTCTCGCCTGCTACACCACAATGTTGACCTCAATCCCTCCTAATATCCGTCATAGTCCCTCACTATCGTCATTTAAATCGATGCTTTTAACATGCTGTCACTTTTAACAAACATGCTTTATGATTTGTAAAATTTAGCCTTCTGACAAGATATATATTATGTTTTTTTTTCTGTTCATATCTGTTATTCTAAAGAACTTAATCCAAGAATAAAGTTACTTTTCTATTCTATTCTATTCTATTATATATATATGTTTGTATATAGTTAACTTTTAATTATATATTATATATATAACTGTTAATTGAGAAGCATGCACCCGGTTAATATTGTATTATTGAAGTGATAGCGTCACGATGATCAGATTGGTCTTGTAAAGTTGTTGGGATTAGTAGCGAATGTTAATAAGCGTTGTACCGATTGGAAAATATCTGTGGAGTAGAGCGAGGCGTAGGTGGGATTGCGTTAAGAGTGATACGAGGGGTAGTTTGTAAGTGGAGATTGGTGGTATCACCATTCAGTTCGCTAAGCCTTATTATTATAGTTAATGTAACTAAATATACGGTATTTAATGTAATATGTAATGGAAAAGCTATTAGCTACTGATGAAGAGAAACCTGCCTTAAGTTAACAAACAGAAAATATTTTAGATTCCTCGCTTGTTACCACTTGAAATTAAAGGGGTCCTTAGGAATTCCAGGTCAGCAACTAATGAAAATACCACTGACGTCTTTAAGACGGATCTCTTTCCGGCGATTGGTTAAGGAATAGAGAAGGGGGAGAGAGAGGGAGAGGGAAAGAGAGGGAGAGAGATATAGATAGATAGAGATAGAAAATGAGGAGGGGGGACTCTTTATTTATATCTTAACATTCCTCCCCCCCCAAAAAAAAATTAAGAAAACTTTCTGATCATTGAGTTGGTTGGTGATAATAATTATTAACAAAATCATATTATTATATAATAATGAATAAACTTCAATTTGTTTATATTGAGCTAATTAAATTTTATAGCCGAAGTTTTGTTTGGGGGAGGACGGGAGCTGGGTGTGAGGACAATTAGAACACACGTAAAAACATATTTAATTCTAATTCAACATTCCGGGATTACAAGTTACTTTAGGTCATCAATAGCGTACAACAAAGTCGTAGAGTAAGCGCCTACTAAATTAATCATATATCAAAATAAAATGTATTGGATTCATCGGAGGGGGTGAGAAGCTCAGTGAATTAGGCGCTCAATAGCTAGGCTTAAAGTTCAAATACGGCGATGAAAGTAAAAATATTTCAATCTATTAATAGCCATCGATGGAACCGGAGCCTGCAAACCCTCCTGGGGTTTACTCAGCCTCTGCAAAGGTGGTACCTTTTATTGATAAAAAATTGGCGGTTGAGCGTGATATCGATCAAATCATCTCTGTACAACCGTTGTCCTAGAAACAGTACACTCTTGTGAGGCTGTGATCTCGCTCTCCTACTCAGTTTTTGAGCATATGATGACAAAAACATAATAATTTCTTAAATTTACAATAAGTAAATATTTTTATCGTTTAATTGCTGAGCTAATAAATTTTATAATTATTAACATTTATAAATCGAACCATTGGGATCAAACAAACGCAATAAACTGGATACCCTTAATTAGGTGAAAACTTGGCCAAATCATGTCTCTTGCACGACCGTTGGTTACGAAATAGTACATTTTCTACTGTGTACAAAATCCAAGCCCTTCATGGGCGGTAGTGGAACAGGTTTTAGTTTTATCAAAATCGGTTAATTGTCCGTAAATGTGAAGCAAACTGTAGACGGGAGGATAAATTGACACAGGCGGGTGCCCTCGAGTTGACTATTGCACCCGAAGAGATTATATTTCCCTTCAAGAGGCCGAGGAAGGAGACGAACAGTTCAAACACAGCTCGAAACGGGAGGGTTTGCTCAGAGGCAGCCCCCCTTAAGCAGTTAACAACCTCCTAATTCAATCCCACCAGGTCCCAAATGACCGGTGCTATGGTTGTTTTACCATCTTGTTACCACGAAATGGAGTCCCGTGGTCACCATTTGTGTTAATTGTTAGGGATAGCGAGGCTTGGTGCAATTTTCGGTGAAGGAGGTTCCGTAACAATACTCTTCACTGAACGCAAGATGGTGGCACGCACTCAGAATAAACCTAGCATCCACCTCCCGCAATATCTATCCTCTCTTGCTGTGATATGTTTAGAGAACTTATTGTTATTATTTTACCCACTTTTATACCTTTAATGTATTTACTATGTGAAAAACAGTTCACTATTAAAGTATGTGTTTTTTAAACATTAAATTGAATTTTAAGCTAGAAAAAGTTCAAGGAGTGTTTGGTTGGGCGCCAATAAAATTATCATTCAACCTAATTGTTGTAACGGGTGTATTTTTTTTAACGTTCACAACTTGGAGTTGGCAAACTTGGTTTAATTGACAACCCATTTAACAGCTGATATTTTCTTTTGGTTAGTTTGGTTTGACATTTCTTTAAGGATAGACTTACACCAGAGCAATGCTTGCAATTTATTGAAATTTTTATCAAAGTAATGGTTCAGTTCGTCGAACTTATCGTGCACTTCGTCCATTATATGGCAGACATAATCGTCCTTCAGAGCGGCTAATTCGATTAATAATGGATCGTTTTCGGAGCACGTTTACTCTTACTAATAATTTGCAGCCCGTGAGACGCCGAACAGTGCGTACTGAAGAAGCTGTAGCCACTGTGCAGGGAAGCATTGAAGAAGATCCAAATCAATCAATTCGTCGCCGTTATCAGCAACGGGGGTTGTGTCCTTCCCCTTCATGGACGATTTTACGAAAGGATCTTGGCTTAAAAGCTTTCATGATTCAACTTGTGCAGGAATTAAAGCCAAACTACCATCAAACGCGCCGCCAATTCGGCGAATGGCCTGAAGCACAAATTGATATTGATATTGAATTTCAATTCAAACTTTTGTTCTCCGATGAAGCCCATTTATGGTTGAATGGGCACGCAAATAAGCAGAATTGTCACTTTTGTAGTGAGGAAAATCCACAAGCGAAACGCCATTACATCCACAAAAAATTATGGGCTGGCGGAGTCATTGGTCCATATGTCTTCAAAAATGATGATGGTCAAAATGTTACTATCAATGGCGAACGGTATAGGGACATTATTAGAATTTTTTTCATACATAAATTAGCTAGCATTAATCTTGCTGACATGTGGTTCCAACAGGACGGAGCCACATGCCAACAGCGCGCGTTATAATTGATTTACTCAAAGAAACTTTTGATGAAAGAATAATTTCACGCAATGGTCCAATTAATGGGCCACTAAGATCGTGGCATTAACCCCCATTGGCTTATTTTCTTTGGGGTTATGTATAGTCACTTGTCTACTTCGATAAACCAGAGACAATTGAACATCTAGAAATCAATATTCGAATAGTTATGGGCAAAATACGAGCGCATATGCTGCAAAAAGTTTGTGAAAATTGGTGTTCCAGATTGCGCCTAGTACGCGCCTGCTGTGGCCACATGACCGAAATCATATTTAAACATAAATGTCATAAAATTGTATATCCAATAAAGCTCGTTTCATTGATATTAAAAATATATTTCTTTGTTTTATTATGATTTAAACTTGTGTAACTGTAAAAAAAAAAAAACCTATTATAACGACTACTGTTTAATAAATGTAAATCCCTGACCGTTAAAATATGCAATTTAATTATAAAATGTAAACATGTAGTTACATTAATGAGGCCTCACTGGTAGAGCGCTGAATTGCGTGCCGGGTTCCAATCCAGCTGTGGCAATTATTTTATTATGTCTGTTAGCAGCGGGTGATAGTTGGGATGAGGATATCCTCCAGGAGTTCAGCCAGCCTCTATAAAATGGGAACTGAAAGTAGGGGGAAAATCTAGCGGTTCAGCGTGATCTCGGAAAAATCACTCCTAGCACGACTTTTGTCCTAGAAACTGTACAGTCTCTTCCATGTACTGAACCTAAGACTCTTCATGGTGTGTAGTGCTACACATTTATTTTTTTTTGTTGCTGTAAGATATTCAACTATTTTTTTCGACACTAACCAGAAAAACTGTCTAATTACAAAAGACTCATGAACACGGCTATCATACGAGACCTATTCTAAGGGCAAAGCTTTGAGGCTTCACTAAGCCCTTCATATTCAATCCTTACAGTCGAAAATCCTCAATGATCCTTACTTTGTTACATAGAGAGATCCATATTGACCGCAATGCCCAATCCTGCGAGGCATCCGAAAAGAATACTTTGCTAATTGAGTTTGATAATTTCTCTACTTATTCTTTTTTTTTCATGCCATTACTTATCATTCATTCTATTTACGTGTTGCGTTATTATAATACAGTTACAACTTCATGAATGTGAATGAATTTAAAAAGAACTACTAATAATTTAGAGCCACAAATTAAACAGTTCATTTGCCTGGGATAATCGGGCGCATTTGTTATTCAATTCATCTTTTGAATTCCACAAATCTTGTAAAGTAAAACCTCAACTATTGATATTTTGATTTGTTTTCTTTCGGATTGAATAAAAAGGTTCGTGATAAAGTTATTACTTATTTGAAACGGATGAAGATCCCTTTCCACAAACATCTAGCGGGAAAATACGACCAGTCACAGAACGAATCAGACTTTTACGGCCCATAAACATTTACGGTTGAGTTTGAAATGGACCCTAAGGTCTGTATATATGCTATAGACAGGGTTGAGATAGAGCTCTGATGAGATATTTCTATCTAAATGTACGTGAGTATATATTCAAGCGTTATGTGATTGGATTTGTGATCGAATATATAGTGTCTGTGAAGTTGTCATAACTGTTTAAGAAAATTGAGGCAATGAATAAATATGAATGCATGAACTATCTCATCTCATTAACCTACGATGCTGTATTATATTTAGAGGGCTCATTTAATAAGATTAAGGTATTTGTTAAAATAAACTATAAATCATCAAAGGGTAGTATTTATAGTAACAACTTGTGGGAAAACAAGAATGTTTTTGATCTTATGTACAAAGTTCAATTTTATTTATTCCGAGCTTTTACGTTTTTTCATTGTGTCCGACTTTTGCATCTCAACCTAGCATTTTGAAGTCTATCCCTTAGTTCTTCTAAATCAATTTCTTCATTCACAGCGTAATCTATTGCATCCACTAATTACATCCCTAACTTATGGTGAGTGTGGCCGTGTTCACCATACAAACGGACTCCATCGATACAAAGACGACATACTGAAAAAAGCACATAACCAATATTTCTCAGCCGACATTCAAAGAACTCTAAATTCAACTAACTACCCTTTATATAAAATTCTATGCAGTTACAACGCTCCCGACCCCGAAACGTACCTCACATTCAAAGTTCATATAAAGAAATAGAAATGTGTCAGCCAATTAAGAGTTGCTAATCCAGAACAAATCAGAATCTTTGGGAAAAACACAACTTTTTTGTTCAAGTCACAAGAAACCTGTATGTCATGCACTCAATTTATCTACAATAGTCTAGATCACATTCTCCTTCACTGGCCATCACACAATGAATATAGACAACAATTTCTTCAACACTTCTTCTTAGAATCTTCTGATAACCAAAGTACCCAAGCTATACTCAATATCGACAGTGTAGATATGTTACATAAAGTGTATTATTACATGATGGGAGTTCAAAAAGTGCTAAATTGTTTATCGTAGACCATTTTCTATCAAGTTTTTGTTTTTAGTTTATCTTTAAAGTGATATTTTGATTATTTATTTTTATTGTTTCTATCATAGCACCAGACATTGTTTATCCTTTAATCTGTTATTTATGTTTTAAAAACCAGAATGTGTTAGTAAATTTTATTTTTGAAATGATATGTACATAAATTGTTAAAATCATAATATTTTAATTTATAGCAAGTTGGGCTCTATTTTTATTGGGAAGCCCCCAAAGACAAATAGTTTCTATCTGTCTAAACCAGTTTCTTCATTCACAGCGTAATCGATTGCATCCACTAATTACATCCCTAACGTATGGTGAGTGTGGCTACTGAGGTAGGTCGCACAGCCTAATAATTGAATTTCATTAGCTTTCCCCTAACGGGTTTGTTTGTTCAATTATTTAACGTCACTATATGCTGCTATGGCTGATCCCGGCGACGCTACTCGAGGATTTTTCAGTCCCTTTAAAAAACCTACAGGCAAATACCAGGCAACAAACCAACGACCTAACGGACTAACCGAATCCCTACTGCCACACGCATTCCATTTTGTAGAACTTATGCTTATAGTTTCCACGAATTGTTTAAATTGACAATAAATTTCAACACCACTGATTATTCCAAGTTTTATTTTATTAGTTTCAAATTATTAATAATGAAAATTGTGTAAACGTTTTGTATGTGAGTGATATACATAATTTGGACTTTACAAAGAAATACGGAATAATCTGTACAGTGTAAACATGTATTCTTTTAAGTTTCATATATCCCAAGGTTAATATGACAGTAAGATTGTTAAAAACAACAATGAAGTTTTCACAATGTCTCCCTTTTTTCTTTATCCTTCTCTGCTACAATCAAAATTATCTTTACAGACAACTTTTCACACTTGTTAACAGTGTGATATAACAAAAGTGTGTTAGAAAAGAGTTTAAAGAGAAGGATTCTAGAGTAGAAAAATTCTAAACAGTATTTTTAGGTGATATTTTATTTGTATTTAGCCCTAATTGCAAAATAATTTTTATAAAATATTGTAGGTTAGTTTAAAAAAAATAGTATAGACTACGAGAATGGTATGATTCCTTTCTCTAAATGGAGGTATTTTATGGATAAAATTCTATGAAGATTTTTATAAGATGAACCTTGCTTAAATTAGATTTCCGCCATTTTTTAACAGTGCACCCAAGAAATCAAACGAAATGAACAAAGAGGTTGTAAAGTACTTTAAGAAAACATATATAATTATCGGCTAACAAGAAGATTTGAAGTTGTTTAAAAAATAATTTAACTTTTAAGTTTCCTTTACACTGCACGGCTATTGTAGTTTGTAGCAATTAAAACTTTCTTTTTAATTTAATCGTTATAAACTTTCTTCTTGAAATAAATTGAAGCCTTTAATTACTGATAATCATTAAAATCCATTGCAACTCTAACACTAAAATAGAAATAGACTAGATAGTTCCAGGTAAGCGAGATATCCAGTTTCTTAGCAGACTACAAGGGCATCGTACTGATTAAATTCTTATCCGTACCACTTCAACCCATAAAGGGGGTTCAACATTTCTAAGACAACGCTTGTACAGAGAGGGAGTTTGGCCGATATAACACTAAAATCCAAATCCAAGTACCCTAATCAAGGTTGCCCGCATTAAAGAGACTGGATGAGCCCCCTGAGCACATGGATCGACCCTGTAGGTGATTAGAGATATTACCAAAGAGCATTTATAGTTTTTCTTACAATTTTGGATTGAGTGTGTATTGATGTACCTATGAGTTGTGATCTGCCGTTTTAGTTTTTATTGATACAATTTTCTTTTTTTCGAAAACAGAATTCATATCATCGTCCATGTATTTAAATTTATTGACCATGGTTCATATTTCGGTTTATTTTGACCCGCGGAAAAATAATGATTTTTGCCCATGGCATACCCCATTCATGCTTGTATATTATATAATTACAATGGGTTTTTAAGAGTCCGAGTAATTAGATTTTAATGAAGAAGACAATGACCATTAAAAACATAAGGGTGTACTCCGAGAAAGAAGAGTAAATCTACAAAGGAGCTAGCTCGGGGCCGGCGCGGGCGGGGACTTGAGAGACTTACATTGTTTGTGTTACACCACCTGCAGCCTGATACCTTTTGTGCCACAATTAAGCTGGAGTGTTCATGGCTTATCTCTTAAATAAACTTTATAATTCAGTGCATTACGTCAACTTCACAGTCCTGAATCCTTTAGTAGCGTAAAAGCTGCTGGCTCTGACAATGGGGCATTGCGTAACTTAATTTGCTAACTTAATGTCACGGGTTACATTATCAAGTACACCATTATACTCCCCACTTGCACATGACAATTTAAAAAAGGTGGAATCCCCTTTTCAAGCCCTGAGTAATTATTATGTTAAATTCAGTAGCTCACATAAATCTTTTATTACGAGGATTTATTAAGTAGTATGCACGTAAGTAATAGTGAAATGAGCTGAAAGTCACCTTGTATGATTGTTTAGTAGGTACGAGAAAAATAGCACAGAAGTGAGGATAACTCTTACTAGATTTTTTTTTATTTTATTTTTTAATGGAAATCTCTTCTTTCAGAAATAGTTAGAATGTTAATCTTTAACAAGACTTTCCCCTATCCCCCAACAGTTTCCTATTTTTTTTTATTTTAAAGATTTCGCGAATCTCCTAACTTTAAATCAGAAAAAAATTAAAATTTTGTATATAGGACAAGTGTACCCTTTTTTTATGCACATAAAAAAGTAATCACTTGTATATATTGTAACAAATTGTTGTAAATAAAGCTGTTTAAATTGGTTTTCATTAGTCGCCCTTGTGAGTGGGGTAGCTTAGTAGGTAGCGTGCTGAGTTGCTGTGCTGTATGTTCCGGTTCGAATCCATCTGTGGTAGATGAATTATGTAATCTGTTAACCACCGATGAATCCTGTCTGGAGACCTGGGGCTCACTTAGTTTTTAAAAGTGGGTACCCACTGTTAAGGAGAGAAAAACTTGCGGTTGAGCATGGTCTCGGACAAATTCTCCCTGCACAACCGTTGTTCTAGAAACAATGAGGTCTCTACCATATATTGATCCCGAGCTTCTACATCGTTCGTAGTATTTTTTTTTTAACTTAATAAACTTAATTACCTTGTTCTTAATCAGCCAAAACAAGGCATAATTAATTTATGTTACAAAACCACAAAATATCTCCGAAATTCAACACTATTTGCTAAACAGGCATTCATAAAATATATCACATAGATAAAGAGTTACAAAATAGCATGATTTAGACAATAAGTGTTTTACTGATTTGATTTAACAATATTTTTTCTCTGAATCATATAGGCATCAATTTGGTTGAAATAATACCCCATCGTATTTTACAATTGCTAATTAGTAAAATAAAATTGAAATTAAATGCCCCCGATACCATATTTTAGGCTTTTATATGTGTGTATGTAAAATATGTAACATAAATTATAAATATGTTTTATTTAAACATTATTTAAATTATAAATTACGCGATGCCGATGAACTGAATGTCTTCTAAGATCGAAAGGGCCTGATAAGGGCAAGAATATCGTACAGTTATGCCCTAGTAGGAATAAATAAATTATATAGAACTGATGTAATATTGTTATCATTAAGTGTCAATCAACAGTGTTAGCATCTGCTTACGATAATTTCCCATTTCCTATTAGCCTGCTTACTTAGGATAAATATTGCTAATTCTCCCTTCAGAAAGATTCGTCTTCTTGAACTCTGATTAATTTTTTTCCACTTTCAAATAGGGATAGAAATAATATTTCGGTAAAAATTTCCTAATAAATGAGCCTTGAGCTATCCCAAAAGAAGAATTGCAGGGATTTGTCATGCTAACAAGGAAAATCTCTTAGTGCCTTAATAAGTAAGACCGGGATCTTTTCTGCAACTGGATCGACCCTGAGCTGAAAACTGAATACACAAATCATCTTGGACTTATGGATTAATATCCACAGGGCTATCGATTTTAAGCAACTATTTTTCAGTGTACTTAATTTTAAAATATTGGACATAATTCAATGTTCTCTAAAATCAGTTTTGCTATTAAATAAAATTTATAAGCAAAGCAATTCTTACCTGTAAAAAAAAAAACCTATACCACTGCAATCTATAAAGGGTTTGGGGCTCATTAGATGGTAGTACTGTTTCTAGGAAAATAACTGTTAAGGGAGGTGATTCATCCTTGATCACTCTCAACGGTCAGATTCCCCCCTTATTTATGGTACCCACTTTATGGAGTCCGGGTGAGCCTTAATACCATAGGATCCATCTCCTTCGGCACGGCAAGTCAGCACTCTACCACTGAGCCACTACTCTCCTCTAAAACAATTTTTATAGTTAAATTTTAAAAAAATATTACAAAAAAAGATCAACCAACTCGCTTATCATAATACAACATTCTTTAAATAATATTAAAATATATAAACAATACCAACAATCTTCTTTTATAAAAATGCAACAAAAAACTTCCTGAAAAGATCCCGGTCTTACTTATTAAGGCACTAAGAGATTTTCCTTGTTTGCATGACAAATCCCTGCAATTCTTCTTTTGGGAGAGCTCAAGGCTCATTTATTAGGAAATTTTTACCGAAATATTATTTCTATCCCTATTTGAAAGTGGAAAAAAATTAATCAGAGTTCAAGAAGACGAATCTTTCTGAAGGGAGAATTAGCAATATTTATCCTAAGTAAGCAGGCTAATAGGAAATGGGAAATTATCGTAAGCAGATGCTAACACTGTTGATTGACACTTAATGATAACAATATTACATCAGTTCTATATAATTTATTTATTCCTACTAGGGCATAACTGTACGATATTCTTGCCCTTATCAGGCCCTTTCGATCTTAGAAGACATTCAGTTCATCGGCATCGCGTAATTTATAATTTAAATAATGTTTAAATAAAACATATTTATAATTTATGTTACATATTTTACATACACACATATAAAAGCCTAAAATATGGTATCGGGGGCATTTAATTTCAATTTTATTTTACTAATTAGCAATTGTAAAATACGATGGGGTATTATTTCAACCAAATTGATGCCTATATGATTCAGAGAAAAAATATTGTTAAATCAAATCAGTAAAACACTTATTGTCTAAATCATGCTATTTTGTAACTCTTTATCTATGTGATATATTTTATGAATGCCTGTTTAGCAAATAGTGTTGAATTTCGGAGATATTTTGTGGTTTTGTAACATAAATTAATTATGCCTTGTTTTGGCTGATTAAGAACAAGGTAATTAAGTTTATTAAGTTAAAAAAAAAATACTACGAACGATGTAGAAGCTCGGGATCAATATATGGTAGAGACCTCATTGTTTCTAGAACAACGGTTGTGCAGGGAGAATTTGTCCGAGACCATGCTCAACCGCAAGTTTTTCTCTCCTTAACAGTGGGTACCCACTTTTAAAAACTAAGTGAGCCCCAGGTCTCCAGACAGGATTCATCGGTGGTTAACAGATTACATAATTCATCTACCACAGATGGATTCGAACCGGAACGTAAAGCACAGCAACTCAGTACTCCACCTACTCCGCTCACAAGGGTGACTAATGAAAACCATTTTAAACAGCTTAGGCCATTTACAATTTGTTGAAAACATATACAAGTGATTACTTTTTTATGCCCATATAAAAAGGGTACACTTGTCCTATTTACAAAATGGGTTTTAATTTTTTTCTGATTAAAAGTGAGGAGATTCATGAAATCTTTAAAATAAAAAAAAAATAAGAAACTGTTGGGGGATAGGCGAAAGTCTTGTTGAAGATTAACATTCTAACTATTTCTCTAAAAAGAGAATTACATTAAAAAATAAAATAAAAAAAGTAAGAGTTAACCTCACTTCTGTGCGATTTTTCTCGTACCTGCTAAACAATCATACTAGGCGACTTTCAGCTCATTTCACTATTACTTGCGTGCATACTACCTAATAAATCCTCGTAATAAAAGATTTATGTAAGCTACTGAATTTTACATAATAATTACTCAGGGCTTGAAAAGGGGATTCCACCTTTTTTAAATTGTCATGTGCAAGTGGGCAGTATAATGGTGTACTTGATAATGTAACCCGTGACATTAAGTTAGCAAATTAAGTTACGCAATGTCCCATTGTCAGAGCCAGCAGCTTTTACGCTACTAAAGGATTCAGGACTGTGAAGTTGACGTAATGCACTGAATTATAAAGTTTATTTAAGAGATAAGCCATGAACCTTCCAGCTTAATTGTGGCACAAAAGGTATCAGGCTGCAGGTGGTGTAACACAAACAATGTAAGTCTCTCAAGTCCCCGCCCGCGCTGGCCCGAGCTAGCTCCTTTGTAGATTTACTCTTCTTTCTCGGAGTACACCCTTATGTTTTTAATGTTATTTGTCTTCTTCATTAAAAGCTAATTAGTGGGACTCTTAAAAACCCATTGTGATTATATAATATACAAACATGAATGGGGTATGCCATGGGCAAAAATCATTATTTGGTCGCGGGTCAAAATAAACCGAAATATGAGCCATGGTCAATAAATTTAAATACATGGGCTACGATATGAATTCTTCATTGAAAATTGTATCAATAAAACTTAAAACGGCAGATCACAACTTATAGGTACATCAATACACACTCAATCCAAAATTGTAAGAAAAACTATAAATGCTCCTTGGTAATATCTCTAATCACACTATGCACGACGGTATGAACGATTCCACTCCAAAATCCATATATTCACAGCAAATGCACATTCCACAGGGCGACTCTAGGGGTATAGTTGTTAGCATAACAACCTACTTAGCTCAACATCTTGGATTCGTAAGAAGTGAAAAATCCTTTACTATGCCGTCCTTCGGAAAGGACGTTAAACGGGAGTTCCGAACCTGTACGATATCAGGATTCGTTAAAAACTCCCTATCCTAATTAAATTTGGATAGGCACAATTTAGGACTCCCGCTGTAGCATCGTCCGATTAGCTGTAATACCATAAAGGAAACAAATTAAAAAAAAATTAAATGAAATAAAATAAATTATAAATAATATAATGAGAGAGAGAAGAAAACACTTTATTGAAGCATTACAATCTGCCTCTTGTGGCAATAAGTAATGGTGCTATGTAGCTACAATCATTCCATAAAAAATCAATAATATAAACAAAATAAACGCATAAATAAATATATACAAGCGAAAAAATATATAAAAAAATAAAGTAAAAAAAATATATATATATATTTATAATAAAAAAAATATATAATAATAATAAATAAAACATAAAAGAAATATACTGTACACATTCATACTCTATTTATAATTTGCCTGGGGTCCCCGAACTGAGCTTCTTCCTCATGAATGAGGGCAAAGCAGGAGTCCGGGAGGCCCCAGCTCCCTTTCCCAGCCGCGTCACTGGTATTAAACGCCAATGGAAGCTGGTTAAGGGCGCTTCACATACACACAGGTCGTGAGTGGAGAATCTGGCCAGTGTCGGTACTCCAAATAGCATTATTATAACAAGTCTCAGGGCCATTGCCGGTTTAGGCGGCGGGGTGGATTGTATGGATGTGTAGAACTGGATAATGACTGAGCCAGGGGGGCAAGGTTTGACAGACAAGGTTTTGGTGAAAGTTTGAGAATTTAGTAGGGATGAGGTCGAGGACAAAAGGAATGTTGAGATCATTATGGAGGGTTTTGTTGGAGACATAATAAGGAGCGTTGACAATAGTTCTCAGGACTTTGGATTGAAAGGATTGAATGCGTCTGATATTCGATTTGTTTGCGGTCCCCACAGTTCCAGTCCATAGGTCCAGATAGGTTTGATGATCGTCTTGTATATTAGTAGTTTATTGTCTATTGAAAGATGGGAGGCCCTACATAGTAATCTGTATAGTTGGCTGAAACGTCTGTTAAGTTCTTGTCTTTTGAATCTGGTATGAGGATTCCATGTAAGTCTTTTGTCTAGGAAGAAGCCAAGGTATCGTACTGTGTCGGAAATAGGCAGGATAGTTTCGTGTAAAATAAATAATAGAATGCCGTTATTCAACAAGATCCTAATTAAAGTAATGTTCATTGAACATTCCTCCCCTTGCATACATCTCAAAATTGCAAGAACAAGGGGATATAGGATCGGTGAAGAGAATGGATTTTTCTGCCCGTGTTACGTACGAGCCAGGTTAGCTCAGTTGGACAGAGAATCACGCTAGAGACATGGGCAACCAAGGTTCGAATCACGGCCTGGACAAATCTTATCTCGTTAAAATAAAAATATTTTTTAAAAATAACGCTGTTAAGTACTTAAGGTTGTATGTTTACATTTCACTCGTCAGCACAAACCCTCCAGTTTTTTCATTATTTCTACTCTTTGTTACCTGGAGGTCCTATGAAAAGATTAAAAAGACAATGGCGTTGAGACCTGCTCAGAAAACATTATAACATGATAACTGAGGAGAGAAAAAAAATTCATTGAGAACAAAGTTGTTGAATGCGATACTGCATAGGTGTAGAATAACATAAATGAATAATAAAACTGTAATAATAATATAAAAATAAATTGTATCGTGACAAGTGGTCTCTTCGTAAGAAAGAACAAAAACATACCAACTAAACTGTTTCGATCGGTCTAATCAATCAATCAACTTAAAACTTAATGTAAAGAGAACTGCTATTTGAAAAAGTAAAATTATTTCAATAGACATGGTAATTTCTTCTAAATGGTACACTTTATTTAAATCATTTATAAAAAGAAAACTGTTCCACTACAGCCCTTGGAGGGTCTTGGGCTCACTAGGTGCAAGAAACTGTACCGTTTCTTGAGCAACATTTGTGCAGGGAGGTTATTTGTTTTAGATCACACCCAAACGTCAGATTTTACGTCCTTTTATCGATACCCACTTTAAAGGCTGAGTGAGCCCAAGGAGGGTCCTAGATCCCATCCCCAGTTTCAAACAGACTAAATAAAATCTGCCGGTACCGGTATTTGAATCCAGGACACGGTTACTCTGCGCTCTACCATTGAGCCACTCCATTTATATCTTCTGAGAATATTGTGACACAAAAATAAAATAATCATTAAACAAATTTAGTGTACCTTGTCAATAAATCTAGTGGCTAGTAAGTATTCACGAAGTGCGAGTACCTTTGCTTTATGGTCAAACGGAATTTGACTAATATTAGATGATTTAAATAATTTCAGATCAATTATTGAAGAAAATAGGAATATGACTAGAGATAAATAGTGTAGAAAATTATTATTTTTTAAATGTAGTAATCTATTCTGGCCGACGGATCTCCGGGGTGTTGATTTTTTTTCGCCCTAGCTCATTACAGCCAGGATGAACCGTTAGATAAGAATAATAAACTGTTCTGTTCCCATTATTACAAGATTCCCTCTTGATTTCTTAAATTGCCAATTTTAACAGCATCCCAGCCCGGAGTTTTCACCTTCTACTTCCTGAATATTATAGGATATGACCACTTCCTTTCTTTAATAGAACCCCCAATATGGCTATCAAGGCAGAGTTTCTTGAATTGGATCCAATTAATCGCATTCATACTCAGTGTATAGCCATAATAAAGAATTTGTATAGGCAGTCTACGCAAGTCTTTTTATAATTGAATGAAAATGATCATGTGCTGTGACGTAACTATATAACAAAAAAAACCTGTACCACTGCAACCCGTGAACGGTTCTGGAGCTCAGTACATTCTGGAGACATGGACAACGGTTGAGCAGGGAGGTGATTTGTCCTAGATCACGCTCAACCGCCAGATTTTTTCCTCTTATTTTGGGTAATCGCTTTGTAGAGGCTAGGTGAGCCAAGGAGGGTCCTAGATCACATATGATCCATCTCCGACTTCTAACAGATTAAATAATAATCTTGCCAGCATTTGAACTAGGATTTTCGGCATGGCAACTCAGTGTTCTACCACTGAACCATTCCGCTCCCCAGTGTATAACTAGCTTCTATTAATTAAATTATTTACATTAACATTTAGCAAATATTGTTTATTTCAATATTATAAATGTTGGGTATGAATAACCCTCTATAACACTTACGTATTCAATGATAATATTTAATGTGATACTATCTTGAATAATTATGAGATTGACCGTCTTAAGGGAGCGGATTAGCTCAGTTTGTAAGCTCAAATCCGGCTGAGGCAGATAAATTATTTAATCTTTTAACAGCTGTGGTTGGACTCAGTTGGCCGAAGGAGATGGATCCTATGGGCTAGGGCTCACACAGCCTCTATAAATTGGGTACCCTTAATGGAGGGGAAAACCTAATGGTTGGCGTGACAAATCACCTCCCTGCACAACCGTTGTATTTGGAACAGTACTGTCTCTACCATTCACTGTAACCAAGACCGTCATTATTATGGTTATTTTTTAAGTATAAATTATATGTAGGGGAATAGTCCAGATGAAAGTCGTTAAAAGTGATTTTAGTTTCTTCCAGTCCTGTGACTATTAAGCCCTCACAAAGAAATTTAATGAGGTTCGAAACGTAGGTTTCTAATAAATAGTTTTATACTCTTTTAGTAATATAATTTATTAATTTATTTTTATCTTCCACTTGACCAGTTTCTTTACCGACTAAATTATTATGTTGGTTATTTACTTAAAATCTACTGGTTATTTACTGATTCGGGTAAAAAATCTTATTGTTTTCTTGACCCTGCATCAATATTACTGCTATGGCTAACCAGACGATAATACAGTGCGAGTTATAAATTTCACCAATCTCCCCTATTGGTATTATTAGGATAGGGATATTTAACGAGTACCTGACATCACACATGATCAAGGAGGCAATCTTACTTCCCCACCGAATGAAAACATAACTAAGGATTTTCACTGCCTTTAAAATATCCTAAGGCTACCTGCTGGGCAGCGAATTTACAATTTTGGGTAAATAACGTTGTTATGCTAACATATTATTAATTTATATATATATATATATATATATATATATATATATATATATATATTTATATTTCATCTATATTATGTTTTTTCATATATAATTATAATAATTTTGTTTTAATCTTATTGGAATTAAACACTATATTGGATAGTCATTTTAATAAGCTTTTTATCGACACACTATCAATGTTATATCACATTGTACTATTCATTTTTATAAATAGATTAATTTTTAATATTTTTTATCGATATAATATTTTTAAATAGTATTGAGATCGATTAATTTTATCATTAAGTTTGTTCAAACCCTCTTATAGTTCAGGCTTCCGAACTATAGTTTCAAAAATTTTGCACTATTTAAATTAAAAAATGAAATACTCAGGCAAAGAGAAAAATTTTTTTTTTAAAGAACTTCACTTTGAATAAGTCATATTTAGCCAATGATGGACCGCCCATACATCCAGTTTGATCACGCTGAAAGGAATAAACATGATCGATGGAATGGCCATAATACTATTTTAATATCTTCGGGTCGAAGCCTCCCAGTTTCAATTTGAATGGAAATATGAAGGGGAAAAAATAATGTAAAATAAAAGTCTACGGTGCGAGCCTTTTTAATATTGCAAATGGTCTCATGATACCAGCGAATGGTTGGGGCTCTGCTCAAAGAAACGGAATTTATTCTCACACGCAGTATTCTACAATATTAATTAAATAATCATGATATAATTAATCCTTTAGTATATTACCAGTATTTAAAAATTATGGCTCTTGTTTACAATTACTCGAAGCAATTAAAGGCAAATGAAATACATATACACTTAAACAATTATACTTTAATAACTTCCTTAAAATGAGTTATCTTTAACTCGAAAGTAAGAAAAACAACCATAATTAATGAGTGATTTAAAAAATAAATAGGTAAAACTTTTCGCTGTTATTCTCTTCCTAAGCTCAGTTACAGTGGATTTAGTTATGACAAACTGTATTTCTTTCTTTACGATGATGCAATTTTAACCTTAAAGCCTGGAATACAATTTTTATTTAAAAATTAATTTTTATACATTTTTGAAATTGATATATTTTTTTTTTCCAAAACCCCAATAAATAAATATTTTTGATGTATTTCTTCTTCTTATTTTGTTGCCTTGTTCTGCAATCAATTGAATTTAAAGCCATTCTGTGAGGTATGTTACATTTGATCTATATTAACAATGACTAAGATGGCGTTGGCCCACACCAATTTATTTAATTTCCTATCATCATCATCACATGGCTCTATGGTTCATGCAGGACCTTGGCCTCCTCGACAATTTTCCTTAGAACGATCTCCCGCTGCTCTTCTCTATGTTCTTACCCCAACAACAGCTTAATGTCTGCTTCCACATCGTCCAGCCATCGCATTCTAGGCCTTCCTCTTCCTCTTTCTCCACCTGGACGTCCCTCCAGAATCAGCTTTAAGCCTTTTTTTGTCCATTCTGTGAACGTACCCCAACCATCTCACTCTTGCTTTTTTAATACAAGAAACTATGTCAGGTTCTCCATATAGGTCCTTAAGTTCTTGGTTCCTTTTCATGCGGAAACAATTACCTTCCTTGTTTGGGCCACACACTCTTATAAGAATCTTTCGCTCCCATGTATTTAATAATTTCTCATTCTGTTTGGATAGAGCCCACGCCTCTCCACCATACATGACGACAGGACGAAGTATCGTCTTACAAACCCTTATTTTGAGGCTACGGGGTATAGCTCTATTTTGGAACGTTCCTCGTGATAGGGGACTATAAGAGATTCTCCAGATCCAACAGCATCGATTCACATTTGTTAAGGGAACAAACAATTCATATGTCGCAGCCGGTCTCGGATTCAGATCATGACGGTCAGTGAATTAGTCGTTGAAAATTGGATTTTCTGTTTGCTATTTCTGGGTCAACTTTTCCCCTGCTTTCGATGATTGTTCCCAAGTAAGTTTATACTTCTACAACTTCAAGTATCTCCCCATTTTATTTTAAATTTTAGTTCAGTTAACATCAAGATCACAGAATTGATTTTGGGCAAATCAAGAAATTAATAATTAATAATTTTGATTGTGTTTAAACATAATTTTTTTAATTACTATATTTGACAGTGATATGCAGATCAATTCACTATTTTACCTAATGAGGAAGATCCTCTTACCGTGCCTAACCTTTTCTGACATTGGCTATTAATATGTCGACTTTAATTTTTTGGTAGCACTTCTAAACCATTGGGCAGCTGTGAGAAGCTTCGAAAAATTAAAAGAGTTGATAAATTTAAATTGCTCAGGGATTGGATCCAAGCCAACGGACTGGATAACAAAACTAATAGAGAAACAGAGAGTTAGAATTTGCGTACAAATTAACAACAAATTACTACAATAAGGAATCGATATTCATCCAAGCGAAGATTAGACACTATATTCCTCTCTAACATTAGATACTTAATTGAGTTATTAGGACACACATATGGATCAGAATGCAGATGCCGTTTGCAATGCTGACCATAAGGAAGTAACAGCAGGAATCTATCTCAACAAATAATGAGGCCTCTGTAAGCAGCCATCGAATATATATCATGGAGCTGTCAATGATGATTTAATATATGATATAACAAACAGAGACATAACTGTTGTTCCATTTCTAATAATACTTCGAGAAACTCATCATTTCATCAGCTTGGACTTACTGGATGGAAGTCCCCGCAATTAATAAAAGGGGAGTTATCACATTGGTGTGTGACAACCAAGCAGCCGATATAATTAAAACAAGGAAAAACAAATTGTATTGTTCAATAATCGTTAATTCTCGGGAATTGATTCACTAGATAAATTACAAATGTAACGTTTAAATATAGATAATTTACTTACTTTTTAATTTAATTACTTTATAGCAGTAGTAAACATAATTGAGCAGTATAATTAATCGGTTACATATAAATACACGCAAATATATTGTTAAATATTTACATATATTTTTCAGAATAAAAACTTGATTTGACACTTCATTACATAATGACACTTATTAAAATATATGTCACTGGATTAAGTTGAGCTAAAAATCTGAGTGTATCGTATCAAGTAAATAATATTGAATAAATAAATGCAGAATAAAGAATAATTTTTCGAACAATTCCGTTCCTTATGGCAGTATCTGAAAATACATTTAGAGATTCAAGTTAATTTTACCCAGTATATAAACTAAATTTAAAATGTTATGTTAATTAAATCAAATTAAAATGTATCACTACAACCCATGAAGCTTATGTGGCTCAGTACAACGTAGAGTCTACACTGTTTCTAGAAGTTCGTTTTTCAATGGCTTTTCAAAGAAGTGATTTGCTCGAATACCATCGTCTGTAATGCCGAAAATTAATAACAGCCTAAGTTTCAGGCGTTACAAAATTGCATTGATGAAGATCAAATATAGGACATCTCACATTAATAGTTTAAACAAGCATTAAGGTACATCATTCCAAAACATCCAATCAAACAGTAAAGGACAGCTAGGTAACTTAAACGGGGGTCCCGAGCCTGTACGATGTCAGGTACTCGTTAAAAATCCCTATCCTAATTAAACCTGGATAGGCAAAATTTAGAGCTCCCACTGTAGCATCGTCCGATTAGCCATAGCAGCATAAAGTGACGTTAAATGAACAAAAAAACAAACAACAGCTAGGTAACATGTGTGGAGGTTATATCCAAAACAGGTGATCAGCAGAGGCCTGAGTTACCTTCATGGGATAAGTTATTACACTAAAGGATGGAGCAAATGCTTGAGTTGGCTACAAGAGGTTAGGCACCACAAAGCCTAAAAGTCTTCGCATGTATGCTCATGGTATTGAGGTGTGAAAATCCCTCTAGTCTACTGGAGGCAACTCACAAAAATCGGAAGCAGAAATGATGACCCCGTATACTTTAAGCAGAAATACACCTGTTCAATAAAAACGACCGCCTTCTTACTATGTCTGCTACCTCATTGTACCAGAGCCCTCTATGGAGCCCACTAAGCCAACTAGACACAAAATGGGTAAGAGTTGTACAGTACAGAGCAGGACAGTTGACAAGGAAAAGCTAGGAGAAGAAGATGTGCTGAAGTCATCTAATCAGAATCATGGAGGAGGGCCAGCAGCCACCCAGAACGCAGAACATTTCATTCACAGTAATTAAAACATTGTAAATTTTGTATTTATAATCACTATACTATATATTACTATAATGCCTTTCATTTCATCTACAATACAGTCTACTCATATCACAGGTACCATATCCCACCAAGGTACCTTTTCTAACGTAAATAACATCCATGTACTCCTGGCGGTCTGGGCTCCAAGTTATGTATGTCTGCAAGATGACTACATATGACTTCATCGTAAGGTCCAAGATCTATACAATCCACAGTCATTTATATACGGGATATAAATGTATGTATTACTTGAAATGTCTAAATAGATATTTTCTAAACTTTAAAACCTTAACTAGCCTCATCTGTCTCTTCTACGGATTGTTCCTCTGAAGGTGGATGGAGTTACTGATCGATTCGCCTCGCAGATCACCATAGTATCATTTTATAATAGAACATTAAATTGCGGGGAAGATCGTCCACGCTACGGAAGTTTCCGTCCTAACTTTTCAACTTTTAAATCATCTTAAAAATCCAAACGGTTCTCATCCCCTAGTTTCCACAATATTTGTTTTTAACTAAAATTAATATATTTTCTTTTGTGTGTAGAGTGCTGAATTTGTATGCTGAAAATTGAGTATAGCATTTGAGTTTCGGATTAAAATCCTGGTGTGGGTGATAAATAGTTAATCTGTTAAGAGTTTGACTGTGGATCTACAGACCGTCCTGGGTCTCTTTCAGTCTCTACGAAGGAGGTTGCGTTCATCGCGGGAGTGGGGCCTGGCAATTGTATCTACATGTAAATTTTCGGAATAATTAAATTTCTTTTTTATTTAAATCATAGACGGGCAATTTCGACAAACAAGTTTCAGAAATCTACAATAATCGCAATGGAAATCAAGCGCCGAATATGTGTCTGTTCTAAAATAGTTATGTAAAGATATAGTAATATAGTATAAGATATTATTTAGGCTTATTATAATTGAGTAATTTTAGTTTATCTTTTGGCCTCAGGCAGATCTAAGGGGGTGAGAACACTCCTACTGTACGTGGCCTGCTACAAGGTTAAGGGATCAACCAGTTTGTTTCTCAAATCCCTACGATAACAAACGCAAACATAATTTAAGGGAAACTTAAATGGTAAAACCACGCTAAAAAATCTTTAGTATACCTCATCTTAAAATATGTAGGTATGCTCATAATTAATTCATTATTTAAATTGAACAAGTTGAGACGCGTGTATGGAGGGTAGAATCCCAAAAGCAACTAAGTAAGAATGTGTAGGACTCTAAGCATTGTGACATGGAATGCAAATGGTCTTCTACGCCATCTATCTTAACAACAGGTATTTCTAAATCGGGAAAGAATAGACGTATATTTGATTTCGGAAACCCACATTACCAATAATCGACAAGCAAATTTCCACGGATACAGCTTCTATCATGCTGCCCATCCTGCTGACAGGGCTAGAGGAGGTTCAGCTATACTTCTGAGAAACGCAATAAAGCATCATCAAAATGAAAAGATTGAAGAGGAATCTGTGCAAATGGTGGCAGTAAATGTAAAGTTTATGGATAAAGGGAACTTCACAATATCCGCGATATACTGCCCTCCTAGGCAACGTCTTGGAAAAGACCTTTTAGAATGTTAAGAAATCGATCGGAGTGACTTCAATGCTAATAAATACTTTCTGGGGCTCAAGACTAACCACAACAAAAGGTAGAGGATTGTGGAAAGATTAAAAAATTATCTTGTTAAAAATAATAAACGAAATAGTGAAAATAAATGATGTAATCTTCCTAGTATTTTCAATAATCAATAGAGACCATAATGTTATAAATTATACTGTACTAATATGGTTTTATAATTTATAATGATTTTATAATTATTTAACATTTATAGTAATTTTAAGTGGAACAGATAAGTACGGAGGATGATGGATTATAGAAATCTGGTTACGAGACCAGCTGTTGCAGACATACCTTTATTATTTATTATTTATACTCTTAACATTCATGAATCGGCTCTGTAGCGTCAGAAAATCCTACCGAGGGTCACCCAGTCTCTTTGTGGTGAATAGCGTGAAAAAACCAACTTGCACAACCGTTACTCACAGTACGGCCTCTATTATGTACTGAATCCAATAACCCTTACAGCTTGTAGTGGTGCACTTTTTATTTGTTAATAATTTATAATTAACTTGTATAATTTTATTATTTGTCATAATAGAGGACTTTTTGTTTCATAATTCCTGTAACCATAATATAATGTTATATGACTATACAATGTTTTTTATATCCTGTATGATGAACGTGTATCAGGCTAATTAATATTAAATTACTAAATTTTAAATTTAATTATATATTATCTACAGAACCTCATGGGGCTCACCCAGCCTTTATAAATTGTGTAACCATAATTTATAAAGGCTGGTAGAACGTGATCTCGGTCAAATTATCTCCCTGCGCAGTTGTTCTAAACACAGTATTCCCTTTCCCTCCCATGTATTGAACCCTAGACATCTAGTAAGAGTTCCCGCCAGATTCGAACCGGGCACTTTCATCGCTAAAGATCTGAACTGATAAAATAAAATTACGTACACACATGTCCTCATAATAAAGAACATTCAAGTCAAATTTAGGAAATTCAAATGTCGTAATTCTGTAGCAAATATATAACCGACAGCCGCCATTTTGGATTTAATTTAAAAAAAATAATAATCCGTAATCACAAATCGTTTTTTTCTTTCTTCAAAGAATCTTTGTTCCAAATCGATTCTAGGGTTCGTTCGTAATCGATTAACAGACAAACGGAGTGTCAAACGTTGAAGTTGAAACAGCTGGGCCAATGATCACTAAGTACCTGACCTAATAATCGACCCGACAGTACAAGAAGGTCTCTAACCTGAGGAACAGCCCTTTAGGTCCAGTGTAATTTCCTGGTCTAGTAACAATGTTTACTTAAGCACAAATGAGTCTATTTCTGTCTATCATTGTACCCAATAATCTACGCTAGGGAGTCAGTGAACTGAATCATTCATTGATCTAGAAGTAGGGATTATTCGGTACTACGCTTTGAGTTTTAAAGCCAAAAATATTTGTTATATAAGTCGGTGATGAGTCAAATTAATAATGTATATACATATAAAAAAAGTTAAATGATACTATTGGGAAAAAAACCCTCTGAAATGTATTAAATTTAAAATAAAAAACGTCTGATTGAAGAAAGTTGACGTTAAGAAAATTTAACATTTCAATAGAATTATTTCACAAAAAATGTTATAAATTCCAGAATAATATATTTTAAAAAAAAATTTAAGTTGGTCCACCCAAACAGATTTTCTTCACAAATTTATTAAATATTTGATGAGATGTTCAGTCTTATCAAAGTGCTGTTTAATTCCCTTGCCTATTTCGTATATGGCTAAATCGATTGAATTAACTATAGGGCGAAAAGGTATTCCTTCCTTGCGGATTTTAAGGAAGCCATTCTGGGTGGTATCTGGTTGAACCCTCCCAATCTTCTGACTTCTTCTAATTGTTATCTTTTACAAGTCAGAAGATGATGATGATGAGAAGATGGCCCTTCCCCTTCATCTTCGATCTTGGGTCTTCTTCCTTTCCTTTCCTGTGGGAAAGAGTACATTGTACAAACAGGAAGACTAATACGTGCAAGGCGTGCAGAACATATGAGGAGCGTAAAGAAGGTGGATAGGAAGTCATCAGCATTGGCAGCAATTTTTTTAAAAACAAACTATGTATTGATTATGACAAAATTAGAAGAGTTAAAAAGTGTAATAACACGACAGAAATAAAGGTATTACAAGCAATCGAAATAACAAACAAATTTCAACAGAGAAAATGGATAAAGATTAAGTAAATCAGGGCTCCCAACCATACCAGTGACCAAAAATAGCCTAAAAACCTGAAAGAAAAGACAAACCTATCAGAAGTCAGATCGTCGAGGCCCACCCAATCAGAAAGCAGCCAATCAAAGAGTAGGTTCCGGCCCCGGACTAGGAAAGCTATGAATAAGGAAATATTGAACAAACATTTTCAGTCTCAGATTAAGCCCTGAGAAAGCTAGCAGCGTGGCCAACGAAGCGTTGGCAAAGAATTAAATTAAAACAAGGTCGAAACAAAAGAAATACGTGATTTTAAGATTTAATTATTTAATTTAAGAGAGTATTTAAATAGGCTACGGTTATGGTCCCGTTACATTGTTCACATGTTGGTGCTTAATATTTTTATACGTAATACGTTACATTGTTACACAATACCTAAACATGTAATCCTGAGATACGTAAAGTACAAATAGTAATAATTTTGCATTAATATTACAAAATCTTTCATTATTAAGCATTAGAATGAATAAGAAAATATTATTGGTATAATATTTTTTTTTAAATTAATACAATAAAAATACATTGTACAAAAAATTAGTAAATAATTATTTAATAATTATAATCAATGAGTATTATACAGAGCACTATTATATTATATTATATTACATTACATTATGTTTTAGAATTAAATTTGTCATTACACATTATAAGCAATAGCAGAATTTAAATAATGTGGAAAATGAAGAATCTTCATCGTGCGTAATTAGAATTTTACAACATCTTAATCCCTATAAGATCACGAGTTGAAGTTAGCTACCATCACTTCCGCGGTTAAATTGGTTGGTTTCATAGCCACAATAAAATTAGAGCAGAACGAACTCCAATAAAGTACTATAATTAATTGTTTAGCCTAGCCTTGACAGTAAGAACTTTATAAAGCGGAACAGCAGGTATTTAGAGACGCAGTATTCTTATTAATTACAACATGGTAATTACCGTTGCAATAAAGACAGTTATTGTCTGCAGTTTGTTTTATGAATGAGTAATTAACAGCTTTATCACCTATTTAGAGATAATCAGTTCAAAGTATGCATATAAGCGGCAAACGATACTGTTTCATGGACAAAGGTTCTGCAAGGAGGTGACTTGTCCTAGATCACGCTCAACCGCCAGATTCCCCCCCCCTTATTTTTATAATATTTTGTAGAGGCTGGGAGAGCCCCAGGAGGGTCCTAGATCCTATATGATCTCCGGCTGCAAACAGACTAAATAAAAGTACTGCCTAGCAGCGGGATTTGAATCAGGATTTCCGGCATGGCAACTCAGTGCTCAATAAAAATCTGATACATGGCAATATTTAATTCAATAATGTTTTAGAACGATGTTAATTAAATTAAAGAATGCTTTCATTTATTTTTCTTGTAGCGTTCTTTCTTTGCAAGCATTACTTTCAAATTTCATAAATTGAAAAGAAGTGTTTTTTTATATTATTAATAAATTAGAACCATGGCCAAAAAATAAAGATCGTTTGGTACAACTTTTACGACAGAATTATCTCGAAAAGAGACTAAGTGGAAATATATGAAATATAAACTACAACGCAATTACTTTTTTTATTATCGAGTTAAAAAATATTTTTATTTAAATCCAGTCTAAGCAACCGGTTTTATGGCATATGCTCCTATAATTTAAATTATAACAATAAAAAAATCTGAACTGTCTTGTGTTGTGGAGGCTAAAACATTAGTAATATTGCATAGATTAAATTTTATATAGTAATACTATAATATTTAAATATAACCAAAAACAACCGTCAGTTAAAATCGTTAGAAAATGTCTGCATACCAATTAATGATTTTTATGTATACAATACCGCTGACCTATGTATCTGGATTTGTGCTACTATAGGGGTCAACTAGCAGAGTAACTTTGATAAATAAACTGTCCTATATTATATATCTTCCTCGCAATATAATTATATTTAAAAAATGTTTCTTAATAATTTTACCTTTATTTCATACTTTTGTTTACATTTAACGTCACTTTATCCTGCAATGGCTAATTGGCCGATGATGCAGTGGGAGTCCAAAATTTTGCCATACATAAATAACTAGGATGGAAATCGGTAGCGAGTACCTCACAGGTTCGGGACTCCTATTTTACGTTCCTTTCAAAGGACATTATAACCACAGATTTTTTACTTCCTTTAAACAAATTAAGGCCACCTGTCAATGTTCGAACCCTTGATCTTGGGCATAGTAGGTTGCTTAGCAGTTTTGTAATGTTACTGAATAAGTGGTTAAATTCTGCACATCCTTTTCCAGCTATGTCGGTCTCCAACAACTGTGCTCTTCTGCCCCAATGGAGTCCCCCCCTCTCAAAGTCTTTTCTCACCTCTTCTTGCCACTACCTGCTAGGTCGTCCTCTTCCTCGTTTTCCCTCCACTTTGACTCGGTAGGTTCCGTTAGCAATTCTGCTAGGATCCATCCGCAGGAGGTGTCCAAGCCATCTCAGTCTGTTTTCCTCTATTAGCTCGTTGACTGGTTTAACATTTCATTTACAATTAATAAGTATTGAGGCCAAAAATTGGGTTATATGTAGAAGCCAAGAGGAAAGCCTGGACAGACTTCGGAAGAAAGTTGGAATCTGATTTTCATCAGAATCAGAAAGTATTCTACCGAATTTTCTCCAAAATGTGTTTAATGAACTTAGAGAAACGGGATCCTGTCATTTTCGTAGTGAATGAGGATAAATCAATTTGTTTGAAAAGGAGTTATTGCTTATATTACAACTCCATTTCAAGCTAAAAACAACGACAATTACACGATTTCGCTGCCCTCAATGCAGTTTACTCTATCACTTTATTTCACTTCACTATTGATATATACTTTGATTATATTTTTTCTTTCATCTACTAATAGTCAAATAAAGCTCCGTACCCTACTCCAACATCCGTACCGTAACAATCCATGAGGTTTCAGTAGTTGCCAGCGACTGCACTGTTTCTTTTCAGGGAATTAATTTGTCTGAGAGCTCAAATTTTTACCCTGACCAATAGAGGCTCAGTGATCATATTCAATTGCCTAGAAAAGAAGTTATTGTGTATATCAACACTCCAGTTCAAACCAAAAACTACGAGAATCGTTCCAATAGCATCCCTCAATATAGTATCCCTCTGGAATAAATTCAATGTAAGGAATTATTCACCGGAGCTGCAGGTATAAAAATCGTTATATAATTCCATTTTTGATGATTAAATAAGGATTAGTCCTGTAGTGGGGAAGGTTATTCTATCCAATCTTGTATTTAATTGAAGTTAGTGGAAGAAAGATCACCAAGAAGGAAGAAAATATAACCAATGATAAATGAAGAAGTAGACAGTGGATGAACAAACAGAGGAAAAGGGAGAGCTTTGGAGGATTAGTAGCCTAAAAGATATAGCCCTCGCCACAATACCACGGATAAGGCTTAGCCAGTCTCTCTTCTCTGGCCTGGTGGCTCCTTGTTAAGTATCCTTCTTAATTGAACGGTTAACAACCTAGCCTTTATCTCAATTATTTATATCCAATAATATAATTTAAAAATGTTTCTAAAGCCAAAGATAACTGGGATAGTAAAACTATTCAATTTAACACTTGAGTCACTCAAATCAGAACATCAAATGCATTGAGGTAATTGACAACAATAAAAAATAATAAATTAACTTAATAAAACATTAATTATCGGTTCGTATTGTGAATCTAATCCATTCTGAGTACACTCAGTTAAATTATAAGTCCAAACATAAACAATATCAAATAAAAGTAATATTATTTTAAATATTTTATTTGAAAAGAAAAGGTATGGCAGGAACCGGGACTCAAACCTGGGACCTTCACCTCTCCGTGGTGACGCCTCAACCATCTCTCGGCCACCTTGGCTTCGCTTCACTTGATCCCACATCTCCGTGTTCTCGCAATTTGCGATGTATACACGGGGAGAATGTTAATTTAACATTACTTTATTTTGGATCTAGTTGGCTTAAAGTAGAAAGTAATATTACATTTGTTTAAGTTCTTAGGATCTATGGTGACTAGGAATAATGAAATTCAAGAAGAAATAAAGGCAGACATTTCTTGTTATTATTCGGTCTCGACGTTACTAAGATGGCGTCTCGAAAACTAAAAATAAGAATTTGTAAAACTATCGAAGTCTTCTTTACACTTGTAAAACGTAGCGGGTAACTCTGAAGAATTAGAAAGCCATAAGAAGTTGCTGTGTTGTATTAGGCGACAATAAGGTGTTGCATAGAATATTCGGTAAGGGATCATTGGTTATTGGTTATTATTGGATTATAAAACGGATAATAGCGAATCATTTACCCGGTTAATATTGTTGAAGTGGTTGCAGCGCGAAGATTAAGGTTGGCTTATAAAGTTGTCGGGATTAGTAAGGAATGAAGTACTAAAAATTAAATAAGCGCTGTGCCGACTGATAAACGTCTGACGGGGTTGACCGAGTCGTAGGTGGGAGGATTGCGCTAAGAGTGATCTGACGGATTTGGATTTGGGTTGTGGTCCGTTGATGAATGTTTGCAAGGCGAGATTGGTGCTATCGGCATCGAGACTTCAGGTTAGCTAACCCTTATTCTTCTTATTATTAGTATTATATAAAAACTAATATTCTTGAATCTTACAGAAATTTCTAGCTTTATCATAATTTGATACAATAGAATAAAAAATACTTTTTTCTAGGACCAGGTCCCTTAAGAATAAGAAAAATGAACAAAATTTAGAATAATACAATATCTGCATAATAACATGAAATAAATAAAACTAGAGATTTAGAAAAATAATACGATAAGAAAAAAATAGCAGACACATTTACAATAAAAAGAAACAGGCTAATATAAATATAAATAATAGCATAGAATAATAGAAAAATAATAGCATCTAATAATATGATTATGAGTGAGGAATATTTACAGTAATTCATTAATCGATTATGTTGAATATAGCTATTAATTTTTATTTATTAGACGGCATCTGTTTGGGAATTTAGAAGATGTAGGAAAAGTTTGGATTTAAATGTGGATAAAGAAGACTCATGACGTATATCGAGTGAGAGTCAGTTCCGAAGAGAGGTTGAACGGGCGAGAAAGGAACGCTCAAAAGTTTTGGTTCTGTGGAAACGGATATAAAGATCGGAAGGGCGAGATCTTGTGCCCTGGGATTGGATAGAGGATTTGAATTGTAGGAGACTATAGATATAAGATGGATGTTGTCAGTTATAATGATAGATTTCGGTATACGCCAAGGAATCGTACAATATCTTTTCACTAGATCGATAGAAATAACAATATTCGAATATTTTCCTAACTCCGAATATTAGAGAGGCAATTAAAATTTGACGAGGCTCGTCAACTTAATTGGAGCAGGATAGCTCAGTCTGTAGCGCGCTGAAATACTAAATTTAGGTCTCGTGTTCGAATCTCGCTGTGGAAAATAAATTATCTATTCTATTAACAGCCGTGAATCGATTTTGTAGGATTTGCATACCACCCTGGGGCTTATTCAGCATCTATAAATTTAGTACTCTTGATTGGGGGAAAAATATAGGGGTTGAGCATAAATTGACCAAAATTCCTCCCTGCACAACCATGAAGTTAAAAAAGTATACCCTCTTCCCCATAAACTCAAGATGGTTGGACTCAAAACTGTTTGTAGAATATAGTAGTACATGTATTTTTTTTTGCCAATACTTGTAAAAAATAATTATGATTATTCCACAGGTTATTATACCTCAATGTATGGTTAGGTCAAATTGTTCCCAGAGTGAGTTAATAGTGATGAGGGAAGCTGAATCGTGTCATTTTCGCAGTTTTAGGCTTTAAAATGGAGTTATATTACAAGTAAGAACCAATGAATCAACCAATGTCTGACTGCCTGAATAACACGATTCCGCTTTCGTAAGTACAAGAAACCCGTTTTGGAGAAAATTTGTCATAGATAAGTTACTAAATATACTGAAATATTCATGAAGGAAACATCTAATAAAGATAAAATCCGTAATTGTTTTTGAGATGTTTTACGTCACTCGAATTTAAAAAAAGAAAATTTCCATTTGCCTTTCCTAAATTATTTAGCACTGGAAAAGTAATTTAGTGTTATGTTATCAAACAGGTTATAGAAAGAAAAAAATCATGGTGGAAAAATATTTGCGTATTTGCTGATTATTTTATGCGACCAAGTTAAGAACCGGAAATTTATATGACTAAATCCAATAACGTTATGGGCTGTATTCTTCATTTTTATACTTTTTTTTTTTATAATTTTTACTTACTCACTTAAGAAGTAATACTCTGTACCACAACAAACCATGCGGTTCAGTAGTTGATAGGAACTCAACTGTTTCAAGAAGTTTTTTACTGGGAAGTAATTTGTCTGAGAGCTCAATATTTTACCCTGATTAAGGGTTCCCTCTTTGAGGCTGAGTGATCCACATAAAGATCTCTCAATCCTCCAGTTTAGATTCTCCGCTGATTACACAATAGATCCAAAGTTGGTCTCGAGGTTGAGTAAATAAGTGCTATCCACACTTCTCTATCTCATTCAACCATATGGGATACATTACAAATAAAATGCAGTTTCTTTTGTAGATTGCTTCTTCTAAAGTGCATTTAATTTTGTTTATTTTAAAAAAATTTACCGTTTCACAGTTCATCCAGCCGCCTCTTCCATTAGCCCTAAAGATGACCTACAAAGCCAACAAACGTCGGCACAAATAAAAAATAAGTCTTGACCAATTGGTGTTTTTTTTTACTGCACCCCCCAACTATCTCCATCCTCCAATTTACCGTTTCAAATTCTTAATATAAATAAAAAATGGATCAATGCAAACCATCCGCTAATTTAGGAAGTTGGTTGAGAGAGAATTACAAAATATTTTCTCAAGTAGAAAAAAACACACACCCATATATGAACTCAAGAATCAGAACATATCGCTGCTCCGAAAGTATGACACAACTGCAAAAATTGAAATTTTACTTTAATTATTTTAAAGAAAAATAATTTCAATTTGTCTTAATAGATTGGCCTACGGTTTAATTCTTCTATTAGAGTAGTTTATAAATATATATGGGTTATGTCGATTTACAAACATCTAGTAAATGCATTTACGAGCCCGCCAAGACAATAAAGTCAATTTCACAAAATTTTACAGTTGCGTCATTATACTTCCGGAGCAGCGATATGTTTTTCATAACAGTCAAGATAAGTAGAAACCAATATATATATATATATATATATATATATATATATATATATATATATATATATATATATATATATTACATACATACATACATAACAAGTGAGAAACGCAAATACACTGCCGACAACTCAGAATCGAGAGGAGTGATGAACACTCCTAGCGGGAAACGTGTTATGGATATTAGTGCTAGTATAACACGTTAGTATAGTCGTCCCAAGTGGAAAGAAATATAAGTCCTCGCGGACCTACCGATTCCGAACAGCCATACTGTACATACAAACCCAATTTACCCTGGGTGGGAGGAGCAGTATAATTGTGTTCACCTACGAATGTATTTAGGCCTATAAAAACACTACTTGACGCAGCCAAAAATAACTTTGGTCTATACCCAACTGAAAGAAGCGAAGTGGCTGAGTAGGCGTGCCGAAGGTCTCGGGTTGAAATCCCGCTGCTTAGCAGATTTTATTTAATCTGTTAGCAGTCGGAGACTGATTCCTGGGATCTAGGACTTAGTAGGGTACCCAAACTAAGCGAAAAATCTGGCCCACCTATTAAACCCAATACCCCTATAAATGTGACTATATATGCATATGAATATAATTTTGACATTATTGACTTATATTATACATAAATAATATTTTATTACTATTGATTGAATATAGTATCATGAGGTTGATGTTTGTTTGGCATTTCGATAGCCTTTTGAAGGGTTGGATTGGTATGCATCAAGCTCACTGCCGCCATCTATGAAAGTCTCTTTTAAGTTGTTCAATGGGTCCTGTCCAGTTTGATAGGGCTCGCTTTGACAGTCTTTGCAATGAAGTCACTGTTTATCTCCATTCTGTTCCCAGCTCTTTGTCACTGTTACCACAACATTCTATCTCTTTTTGTTCTTTTTAATAATCACTACATCTGTGATATTGGAGGGAATATGTGCGAACTAGCTTTTGTAAGCATTTATTATTATTACCATCCCTATTTTACACTTTTAGGGGTTGATTTAAAAAAAAATAAAGCAACTCAAGCATATCCTCTCATCAAACCCTTTGAAAACCCTTACGCGTAACGCCGAATCTATTATCAAAAATCATTTTGGAAAATGAGGGAGATCAAATTACATTGTCGTTTTATTTATTTTTATTCAGTGACAATCAGTCCAATTTTATGGTTAAGAAGCAGCCTCTGAAAACGAAGATTCCTCTGAAAATGGATTTATTTGAAAACAAAGTTTGTACTTTTATTTTTAAAAAAATAAAATTGCGTTTATTAAAATGTTGTCTTCATTCGACTAAATGATCTCACACTCAAAACTTATACAGTATAAAAATCTGGTGATTTAAAATGTCCAATCACGCCGAATCCAGTTAGATCCAACCAATGAAGGACATTTACAGGATAATAAATAGGCAGTTAAGAGGACTGCCGAAATAAGTGAATATTAAAAACATTGGAAGTAACTGTTCCAATTTGTAATTCAATTATAGTCTGAATTTTTTAAATTTCAAAATTGTAAATTTAAATTATTAACACTACTCTTGTTTTCTCATATACTGACACTCTGAAAAGTAATCAAATACAAATACCTTTCAAAGTGGTATATTTACTAATGAAAACATATGCTGGGCTGCACAAACTCAATACAAATTCTCCCATTTTTCCCCCTGCTAGCGTTGGAGAGTAGGTTCCTTGTATAGCTTCTAATTGTTGTTTCGAAATTATTCTTGGCTGAGGTTATTGTCTTATTCTTTGCTACCCCCTTGGCTAAGGGTTTGTCAGGTAGAGGTAGTGCTGCGCCAGGCTTGGCAAGTTGGTCTGCCTGTTCGTTTCCCATTACCCCTACGTGACTTGGTACCCACTGCAGTGTAAGCTCCCAGCTTTTAAGAATCATATTCGATATAGCTATCCGACAGGATCTTGTGGTCTCACAATCAGTGGGAGAGTTATTGGGGAGGGCTGTTATGGCGGCTTGCGAATCAACTAGGAAAACAGCTTTTCTGTAGACGGTTTCAAATTTGGAGAGCTCTTCTACTGGCCTGTATATCGCTATTATTTCGCCGTCGTAATTGCTTGCATTGGACCCCACAGGTATAGAGGCCTCGAAGACTGAGCTAAAGTAGCCAGCCTCTGTGCAGTTCATTGTCGCTGAACCATCTGTATATATGTGAAGCCAGCTTTCCCGATTGTATAGTTCAGCAATTGTTAATGAACTTAATTTTCATTTTTTGCATTATTATCATCGTTAATTTAAACAATGCTGAGTTAATTTCTAAATTTCATAAACAATATAATAAATTTTTTTACTATATTTTCTTTAAGTTATGGGTAAGGTCCCTTTTACCCGGACCTGACTGCCCATAACTTAAAAAGAAATTAACTAAAAAAAAATTATTGTTTAACAAAGATGTGATTAAAACCTTCTATTTCTTCATTATCTTCAATTTTCCTTTTCGCTTAGATTTTCATATAATGTATATTGTTTACTACTCACAGCTCAAAATTTTAAATTTTCGAATTTCATAAACTGGAAAGTGAGACATATTATAACAAATACAGATTAAATTTCCCCATGATTAAATTTAAAACAAGGAAGTTTTTAGGCCCAATTTAAATTAAGAGTTTTCAATCATTGAGGCCAACATGAATATCATCCTTTCCCAATTCTTATAATTGTTTCTTTTTTAATTTCTGGTCAAGCTGTTACAATCTGTTTTTCTTTTTTTCTTTCGGAAACAAACCAGATTTTAATTAAGAATTAAAAAAGAAATCATACTCTTACTAGATCTGAAATTAATTAATTCTGATGTTCTGGTATCTTTTAGACATCTTGGAAATGATGGAACGATGGGATCAAAATGTTATATTATTATAGTAGTAATAAGGTGTATAAGTATACTCAGAATGAAGAACAGAGTGGTTCACTGGTAGAACAGTGAGCAGTGAGTACCTCCATGCGCAACCGTTATCCTAGAAATATGAGGCTCTACCTTACCCGTGCATGGGATCTAGTGTTAAAGGTTTTTTTTTTTAATACTCTGTATGGTTTTTATATTAACATTCAAGGATAAAACGTTTTGTAGTAACGATTAGAGAAACATCGAGACCATCCGAATAAAAGTTTTAATACATACTATCACAATGCTCACCCGATTGTTGGATTTAAAAATGTAATCAACGCTAGAAAAAATATATGAAAATTGAATTTTCTTTTTTTTTTCCTATAAGACTTATAGGATTTTATTTCTAATTATTCATATGAAGCGTTCAGGATCAAAAGCGGATAACTCCAATATTTTAAAATATCACATTTTTCGTTTTTTTTTTTTTTTTATAAAGTAATTTTGTCTATCTTATTTCTCGTGGTTCTTAACCTGAGTTTTCAGGAGAGTAAAATTGTTAGACTATAACAAGATAAAAATGTGAAGAAGTCAATTTTTGTGATTTTTGGAGTAACCGCTTTTGATCCTGAACACCTCCTGTAACAAATTATAACTAGATATCCGATCTACAATTATTATTCACGTAATATGGATTAACTTCACATTTTGAATTGTTACACCAGTACCTTAAAAGTAAGGAAGACAGTTTTTTCACCGATTTAAGCATTAATAAGTAAGTTTGGGCAAATGTATTGAAATATTTATTTAAAATTATGACTTGATTTAAAGCTCAATATGACATAAGAAATGTTATTTGGAGAACTGGCATCAAATTAAATCTTACAATAACAAATAAAATGAAGTGGCTCAGCGACGGAATTTTCTTCTAAATTTTTTCCCTCTCCTCAAACAAAATTATAAGGAAAAAAGAGTTTAATTTGGGAGCTCATATTGGATTTATCGAGTATTTCACGTAGTAAGCAAACCGCTGTATATAGGAATAAATTTAAAACTCAATACAACGCAATTAATTCAAAATAGGATAATGCAACACGATTATTTTTGTCGATTAAAGAAATTCATTTTAGATTTATTAACATAAATTAATTAACATAAATTAAATGAAAATAAGAAAAAAATAAAACTAGAGTCATATAGGAATAATTGGACATAATCGTGTCAGAAATTTCAGAATACGAATTAAAATTGCAAGTTATATCGATTATTAGAATTTTCAATTTTCATTCTGCCCTTTCGATATTTTAATAGTATCACTGAGACCATATGTGGTGCAGTGGTAAGCATACAACCTTCTATGCCCAAGCTCGCGGATTCGCAACCTGATAGGCGGAATCGAGATTTTTTTTAAAGTGATACATCCTCGGCAATTCTGTTCTTCGGAAGGGGCATAAAATGGTGCTGAGCCTGAGATATGTAAGGTACTGGTTAAAAATCCCTCGTTAATTATTATAAATTATACCTTGATTGTCAAAATTTTGTAATCCCACTATAGCAACAGTCATGTTATTAAATAACCTTCATTGAATGTTTTTTATAATTCTAGATTTTATAACAAACCATCAACTCCATATATAAATAATCATAAATGGTAGCAAGTCCATAAATAGTTAGATAGACTACCGTTTCTTGACCATGCATGAAAATCGGTATTTTTTACGACAATGGAGTAAATAACTAAGTTAATTTTATGATATTTCAGCAGTGAATAGGTTTTAATATGACAACATCTGGCAGCATCCCAAATAGGATCTGAATTCCTTGATTCCGGTCGTTACAATAAAACAAAATAATAATGAAATAAAGCATATACACTGAATGTAAATAAGTATTTTTATAACTAAATAAATGCTGTATTTTACATAACACAATAAAAGACTTAAATTTAAATCCGACCCACACGCATATTAGAAAGAGGAGACGAATGTGTGGGGATTAAAGGCTTTGCCAATGATATCCTGAGCTTTGGGTAAAAAGGTTTATTCTGCCTGATATATCTTATTTAGGAATAATAAACTTAATCCTAATTTTGCAATTACACGAAGCAAATGTCTCTACCTCTTGCCCCACCCTGAATAATTTATTATAATAAATAAAAAATAAGTGAACATGACATTTTGGAATAGCTGAAGTAAGGAATTTAAAAAACTAATAAATATTGAATAATCAATGTTTGAACAAATATATAGTTAGCATTATAAGGTCTGGAATGCTCATGGAGATTATAGAGCACTAAATAGTTTGTAGATTTATTGTTAACAAAGGTTTCTACCAACATTGGATGTCGTCAGTATTGACAATAATAAAAATTTAAATTATATACTACAAGATACTGTTACAAATTTGGTACATGTATAATATACATGTTTATTTATTATTTTTTTATCGAATTAAAATTTATACATGTAAAAATAAGCAATGGGCCATACAATAGTGTATAAATAATTTCATTTATCTTTAACCAGAATTCAGCCTTCATATTTAATTAACACATAAACAATATATGATATAAATTCAATTATGGAAGATATAAGTTTGTAAAAATTTAGTCAAAAGTTTCTGCTATGCCATGAATACCGTCAATATTTTTTTAAATATTGATTTAAATTAAAAATAATTTAATTAAAAATGAGTAAATAAATGGGTTAAAATTTTACTTCCCTTACTTAAAGTAATAATAACACTATCTTTTACCCCTACTATAGTCAATAAAAACACTATCTTTTAATAATGAATTATTTAGGCTGAATATTCAGTGTATATATCGTCATGACATAAATGACCACTAGGTGTGCCTAAGATCCAGAAGACTGACAGTTGCACATTTCCCTTTGCCTGAGAATGCCATCGTAGGATTGCAGTCAATCACTGAATCGGATTTATATTAATTATGAAACTTTACAGAAAGCTTGTATGTTAAATTACATGAGAGAAACATGTATCTTGTAATGTTTTTTTTTTTTTTTTGCTGGTAACCAAAACACGCTATATTGTTTGTCTAACGCGTTTTATTAAAGTAGTTTCCGATCTTCAGTTTCTTCCCCAAATATATATTAAAAAATATTTTGAAAAAAATGTAGTTTCATTGCTGTTATAACGTTTAATTTTAGGCAAAAAAAAAAAATATATGTATATATATATATATATATTGCCTGAGAATGCCATCATAGGATTGCAGTCCATCACTGAATCGGATTTATATTAATTATGAAACTTTACAGAAAGCTTGTATGTTAAATTACATGAGAGAAACATGTATCTTGTAATGTTTTTTTTTTTTTTTTTTTGCTGGTAACCAAAACACGCTATATTGTTTGTCTAACGCGTTTTATTAAAGTAGTTTCCGATCTTCAGTTTCTTCCCCAAATATATATTAAAAAATATTTTGAAAAAAATGTAGTTTCATTGCTGTTATAACGTTTAATTTTAGGCAAAAAAAAATATATATGTATATATATATATATATATATATATATATATATATATATATATATATATATATATATATATATATATTGCCTGAGAATGCCATCGTAGGATTGCAGTCCATCACTGAATCGGATTTATATTAATTATGAAACTTTACAGAAAGCTTGTATGTTAAATTACATGAGAGAAACATCTATCTTGTAATGTGTTTTTTTTTTTTTTGCTGGTAACCAAAACACGCTATATTGTTTGTCTAACGCGTTTTATTAAAGTAGTTTCCGATCTTCAGTTTCTTCCCCAAATATATATTAAAAAATATTTTGAAAAAAATGTAGTTTCATTGCTGTTATAACGTTTAATTTTAGGCAAAAAAAAATATATATGTATATATATATATTGCCTGAGAATGCCATCGTAGGATTGCAGTCCATCACTGAATCGGATTTATATTAATTATGAAACTTTACAGAAAGCTTGTATGTTAAATTACATGAGAGAAACATGTATCTTGTAATGTGTTTTTTTTTTTTTTGCTGGTATCCAAAACACGCTATATTGTTTGTCTAACGCGTTTTATTAAAGTAGTTTCCGATCTTCAGTTTCTTCCCCAAATATATATTAAAAAATATTTTGAAAAAAATGTAGTTTCATTGCTGTTATAACGTTTAATTTTAGGAAAAAAAAAATATATATATATATATATATATATATATATATATACATATACATTGGTTTCTACTTCTCTCGACTGTTATGTAAATTATATGTCTTTATTTCTTGAGTTTCAGTCGCCTGAAGAATTTTAAATAAAGAGGGACTGAAACTCAAGAAATAAAAACATATATATATATTTGTATTATTTGGGAAATATAATGAATTAAGTTACGACCCATGAAGGCTTTTGGGTTTATAATATGATAGAATTTGTACTGTTTCTAAGAGTCCGAGATCACGCTCAGATTTTTCCCCTATTTTGGGTTCCAACTTTATATAGGCTGGGTGAACCCTGGACGGTCCTAAAGCCCTTTTCGTCCACCTCCGGCTGATTACTCTAACACTGAGCCATTCTGCTCCCTTCGGTTGGAGCTAAAGACCATAAATATTTTTGGCTGCACTTTGTGGTGCTTTTATGGGTCTATATACTTTAGCAACCGATTCCAAATGCACTGCACTTCCTACATTAGGTAAATCAGGTCCGGAGACAGTGATAAAACGGTCTAGATTGTAATCCAATGGCCAGGGTTCTCCCAATTAAGGGAAACCACTTTATACAGGCTGGGAGAGCCCCATCAGGATCTGCAGACCCCACAGGCCACTTATCAGAATGGCAATTTAGCGATTTGCCACTGAGCTACCTAAGCCCCTAGTAAGGCCTTTAAAATATAAAATGGTCTTACTTCGCCAAAAGAATATATTAAAGTAATTACCGACTTAGTAAGTCAGAAAGAATACACAACTCTAACATTTGTTTTAGATGCACATATTTATTAGTTACTAATACATAATTACATAAAAATAAATATTTTAAGAGAAGAGCAATGAGTTAATCTCACGAATAAGAGATGAAATTGAGAATAAGAGATGAAATGGAGAATAAGAGATGAAATTGATAAGACGAGATGAAAAATAATTAAATAAATTAATACGGCGAAAATAATCAGGTTGAGAGGTTTGAAGTTTTGAGCTGTCCTTAAAATATTGCAGACAGTTATCAAGAAGTTGAGGTGTCGAGTCAAGTCATTTGAGGGTGGCTACATTTTACATCGGAGTTGATTAAAGAGGGTTCTAACTTGGGGAATTATTCCAGGTATCACTCCACTCCCAGGAGGTCCCAAGGAAATAGCCCTTATAAGATTGGGGGATGTTAGGGAGGACTTATTGTTGTCTATATACTTAAGGATTATAATAAAATAGGATTATGATAAAAATAAATATCAATAATTCCTAAATAAGAATTGATCAAATGATATTATCAAGTCATTGTTAGAAAACTATAAAACAAAGCTTTGAGTGTCTGTAATAAATAAAATTTGCCAAATGTCCCAACAGAGATGGACTGCCTATATGCTGCTATGGCTAATCGGACCATGCTATAGTTGGGATTCCTAAATTTTACACATCTCGGTATATAAATTTAACCTGACACCTCACACGCATGAGACTGGCATTATATGTCCCTCCCGAAGGATGGCATAACTCCTTTAAAAAACCTAAGGCCATCTGCCAGGCTGCGACCCCGCGACCTTGACATAGAAGGTTGTACTAGCCACTTGTTGTTGTGAGTTAAGTTTTCAGGGAATATTTTCACTGTTATTATTTTTCACTGTTTCACTGTTATGTATAGTTTTTTTTGTCGTTTCATGTTCGTATTGTTAATTTTACACACTTAAACATCGTTTCCAATTTAACGCAATAATACTTCATTTTAGAACGAAAATAAAAAATATTCATTACCATTATTTGATTCTTTATCGGAAGATAGAGTGAAAAACTCACAATATCAAACGGAAGTTCACATTGTAACTTGACAAATATCTTTTTAAAAAAGTTTGTTTGTTCATTAAACGTCACTTTTATGCTGCTATGGCTAATCGTACGATGCTACAGTGTCTACATTTTTCCTATCCAGGTTTAATTAGGACAGGGATTTTTAACGTGTACGTGCCATCGTATAGGCTCGGGACCCCCGTTTAAAGTCCCTTCCGAAGGACGGCATAATCAAGTACTTTTTACTCCCTGTAAAATTTCCTAGGCCACCTGGCTACAAATCCGCGATCTTAGACTGTGGACTCCCCTTAGTACCACTTAATACCATATAGATGATAAATGTAGTAATATTTAGTTGTTAGTTGAGAACCGTAATTGTTTAGCGAATAACAAGATTTAATCTTAAATACTGGTTCGAAAATATTGGATAGTTTATTTTAACTATCGTTGAAATATTATTAAAATTATGTGACTTTATTTTTATGGAGATTATGGTCTATGATTTTTTTTTTTTTTTGGCAGGAAATCTCTATCCCTCCTTCTTCCTTATTTGGGATGTCGAAGCTTCATTACAATAGTAAGCTGCCTTGTGAAGTTCCGATAATTCTCTTTGCTACAAAGTAATAAATCGTAGGCATAAAGGGGATCTTTAACTGGGAGGATAATGCGGTCTGCGATATAGTTCATAGCAATAAGCAACTCAGCTCAGCAGCTAAGCACTCTACACACTGAGATGGGTTGAATCATTTGAACGGTTTTAAGTGATCTAATTCCAACTCTTAAGAACGTGGGCCGGTATACAATATCTGTGAAGCCATATGAACAAAATACGTCATTCCCATTCTCTGAAAGCTATGCTTAAGATGAGGTAAAATCAGAAAGTAGGTTTAACAGTTTAAAATACCTCTATGGGTTTGAGACTGTAAGAAACAAGGGAATCCGACGTCTTAACTTTCATGTCGCCATCTTAGCCACGGGTCAACAAGGAAAAGAGTCTTGTTTAAATACTTAACAATACCAGTAACGAAGAATAAATGTAATAATAAACATTTTATTATATGTGTATATACATATTTTTTTTCGGTTGGCTCTACAGGCCTATTAGATCTTTGGCCGCCTTTACCAGCCTTCTCCACCTCTGCCTATCCTGAGCCGCTGATTTCCAGTCTGCTACATGCAGCTCCTCAGCATCTTTGTAGAGCCTCTCCATCCATCTGGTCTTTGGCCTCCCAGGTGGTCTCTTGCCAACTATATATATGTATATATATTTTTTTATATTTTTAATTATATATTTATTTTTTATATACATATATTGGTACGGTACAGGCATATTGAGGCATATTGTATTTACTCATTTTGTCAGTTTGGCATGCATATAAAAATAATAAATCCCGAAACACCATCTACAAATATTGTTTATTATATACTTTATATAATAAATTAAATAAATATATAAAATAAATTATAAGAACACGAAAAACGAAAAAAAGGCCGCTTTTGTTTCGGTTCCCCTAAGAGCGCCTTTCTCTGAAGACCATCCCGAAGCTCTTAGGGAATGCGTACCTCCTCGTGGTGCGGCTGGATAACCTGTAAACCGAATAATGAAAGGTTAGGAACAGGGGAACTAAAACGAAACCCTTGGAGCTAACTACCTCAGTTGTATCCCTTCGGGGCAACCTGCCCCAACCAATCGAAAGATAATGTCATGAAGAAGGCTTCACACGAACTCCACTACCCTGAGTGAAAAGCCAAAGAACGCCCCAAAAGGGGTTGCGCGTGATCAGAGGAAAGGAAGCGCAGACACGTGGAACTCATGAGGGAAGGCCTTTTCGGGCTCAAAAAAAAAAATCGCTAAACGAAGAAATAACCAACAAGATAATACAACAGCAGCAAATGATAAACAAATAACAGCTTTTAGTCATTACGATGACGTAAATACCTTACAATTAACAACTGATGCGTATAATATTTACGGAATATAAAGACGTCCCGGGCTTGATGGTAAGTCAACAGGTAGATTTTTTTAATTACAAAAATACTTTTTTTATATATTTTTTTCTGATTGCCTAAATAAACTGGGCATGGCCAAATCTATAGTGAATGAATCAAAATGGCTGAATGATGGTGCAAATTTTTGTATCGAATATTTTGATTTTTTACTGGTTACAAAAACTGGTTTAACAATAAAGGACTCCATATTATAAGTAAAAAAGATTCATTTAGACAAAGTGTTGTAAATATTACTCCTATTAAAATTTATTTATGCGTCGAATATTAACCTTGAACAATAATTTTTTTTCATCAGGATCAGCACTCAACAACAAGCAAAACCTTCTATTTTTAACAGTATTATTTTCAGTTTAATCCCGTCATACTAAAAAATGATTATTCTAAATGAAATATGTTAAATGATAAAGTTTAAGCATTATATTATGTTTATATAACTCATATTATTTGATATAGGTACTCCATAAAACGCATAAAAAAAACGAAAAAACCTAAAATTAGGGGTAGCAATGATTTTCTGCAATTTGGCTATTCTTAAAAATGTTGTAAATTTAATATGTTCATAATTAGTGATACACTTGTTACCTTCATTGCAAGTCCTGAATAAAACCTAAAATGTGGTTAGAAATGTCGGTTCCTAATAGTAACCGTTACCATTGTCCAATTTAGTTTTCAAGATCAGAAGATGAGCTAAATTTTTAGTTGGGATGGAAAAGGTTTAGAAAAGTGTTTAATTGAGCAGATATTGTGATAACAGTTACTTTTAAAATGTGTTAAAATTCAATTTCCTAGACTAAAATTAGTAATACCGAGGTCAAACGTGATGAGACTACAAAATAGATGCATTACGAAAAATCTAGAATAATCATTTTCTAGTTAGAGACGTCTAAACTGAGCATAATATAATTATAGTCGACTGCCAACACCAGCCAAACAACTGGTACTATTTAAGTTATACAACAGATTGGATGGACCCATTGGGATTTGCAGAAGCTCCTGGTGCTCACCGAGCCTCTATAAGATGGGTAGTTAAGTTAGGGTAAAAACATTATGATGGAACCTGATCGCTAACAAATAACCTCCTTGCACAATCGTTGTCCCATAAACAGTGCAGTAGCCAACTGAACTCAGTTGCCAAGATTAACCAAAATCCTTTTAAGGTTTTTTTTTTATATTGGAATTGTGCACCTATTATTATTATTACTATTATATTATTACTATTACCTTCTGTATTAAATAAATTAAATTACATGTCCGCCCTACACTTGTACAGAGATTTTTAAAAAGCAAAGATTTCTCAAGTCTGTCATTTCTTTTCTTATTAATTCATTTCATTTTTATTGTGCAAGGGATAGCCAGATAAAGAACTTCACAGCAAAAAAAAAGTTTAACAATTATAAATTGCAATGCGCTTTCCGTGCAGCACTATACTACGGAAGTTTCTGGGTTCGATGAATTCTTTAATCTTTTAACTGCTGTGCAGATCCTGTGAGATGTGCGAAACCTCTTGGAAATGATCCAAGCTTTATGAAGGTACCCTTAATTGGGGGAAAACCTAGTGGTTGAGTGTGATCTACGATAATTCACATCTATGCACAACCATTGTCCTAGAAGCAGTACAGTCTCTACTAAGTACTAAAATCAAGACCCTCCATCGGTTGTAGTAGTCCAGTTTTTATTTATTTTTGATTTTTCATTTGTATCCCATCAGCTCATACCTAATGGATAGTTCGTAAGTAGATTTGGTTCTTACGAGAGGTGGCTGAACTTGACGCGAATCCCAAATCAAATAAGCACTGAAGGAAGTTTAGTCCAAGTGTAAACTTCCTCTTGTTCCGACAGTGTGTAATTTGCACCGCCCATTTCGTCTAACCATAGTTACACTCTATGTACAGAAAACAGGTAGTTTGGAAAATATACTTTTTACATAATAATATATCTGCACTAAATTTTTTTTTTTAGAATAATTTATTGATATTTACAACTCTAATTATATTACATCAAGTAAATCTGCTGTCATGAAAAAAAGAACATGAAAAAAAAACACTTGTGGAGAAACTAGAAGAAGTCTAAAGAAGAAGTAGAAGAAGAACTAGTAGAAGTCTCGAGGCCATCTTCTTTTCTGACGCCTCGGAGGGTTATCAGGAATATTATGGGAAGCAAGTTGAGAGACTAGCGGATTCAAGTGTGTTTGGAGCTTTTCATGGAAAGATAGGTATCTAGTTTGGGCCAAATCAGCAACATATGGGATATTAAGATCATGATGAATGAGTTGGTTTGTGACATAATAAGGTGCATTGAGGATTTTACGAAGGATTTTGGATTGTAAGGATTGGATTCATCTCGTATCCAATCGTTAGACTTTTTTTTTTAAAATGATGCTATATGTGACTATCTGAAGCATTAGACATACCTAAATAAATCTTTGTAACCATGATCAGGACCAATAAATATAATGTTATTCAATAATTATTATTATTTAATAAACAACTCTTGGTCAGTCAACCACGTTAACCTTTGGAGAAGAGGATATATGTCTCTTATTTATTAATAACATAAAATTACTATATATTAAGTATAACTATCTCAGGGTGGCATCCCATTTTAGTATTTAAATATATTCAGATAAAAGGATCTGACTTTTCCCTGAGCTTGGGCAGTAAAGCCAATATAGCAATGTATTTATTGAAATTTACAATTGTATATTGAATACATCAAGTAAATATAATGAAAGATAAATCATGTCCCGAGATAAAGGCAAACCCTAAAGAGAAACTACCCAGTGGTAGTACTCAAATAAAAAGTTCAGACGCCTCGGAGGATTATCAGGAATTGAAGAGGTTGCTAGGTTTGAAACTAATCGGCTTGAGTGGAAATGAAAACTGTTATGAAAAGATTGGTATCGGATTCGGGCCAAATCAATAACAAATGGGACATTAAGGTCATTATGGATTACCTTGTTCGTAACAAAGAACGAGCATTGATGATTTTACGAAGGATTTTGGATTGCAAGCATTGAATACGAAAGGATTTCAATGGTTTAGTAGAGCCCCAAAGCTCAACTCCGTATGTCCGAATAGGTCTGATAACTGTCATGATGAGTCTTTTGTAATTAATTGGGATCTTAGAGCGTTTTTCCAGTAAATGTTGAAGTAGGCGAAAACGTCGAGCAGTTTCTTGTATTTTCAGTCTTGTATGAGGAATCTTAAATCGTAAATCTTAAAATGATATTATAATTTTTTTTAAAGATGAATATTAAAAACATAATTTCCAATACTGCATAGGGAGTAACCTTAATTTCCATTTCAGAAACTAAAAAATTTTCTAGTAAATATATATACATATAACAGTTAAGAATAAAGTGAATCATGTATTCATTTAACTAAATAAAACATTGTAGAGGTTGTACTGTGTTTAGGACAAAGGCTGTCCAGGTTGTCTCCCCTAACTTAGGTGACCCATTTTATTGAAACTTAGTGAACCAAAGGAGGGTCTGTAGATTCAACAAGATACATCCATTGTTGTTAGCAGATTAAATAATTTATTTTCACTGCTGGATGTGGACATTGAATCTTCAACACAGCAACTCAGGACTCTACACACTGAGCTACCCCGCTCCCTACGATTGTGTAGTAAATGAAAATTAACAAACCAAGAATAAACTCAAGTAACTTTTCAAGTGTGAACTTTTTTTTATCATTGTTGCTTGTGTTTTGCTGGAATTATACGTACCCACATTCAGTTCACCATTAGAACAATAACGAAGCAACGCATAGTCTGAGCGAAGGACACTATTTTATTAGATATTTTAAAGCTATACGTTATCACCATGAGGGAAGAGAGGACAGGAAGAAGGCTTTACTACGGAAAACCCGACGAAGTAAGACCTCGTCGAAGAACGATGGGAAGATGGAAGGATGCTGTTGCCGAGGATCTGAAGAGAACGTGCGTATCCACCTTTTTGTAGTAGAGCATTTAAATAAGCTAGCTATGTCGCATTTCAAACTTGCATGTCGTCAATTATTTTCTATTTCTGCCTACTTATCTAGTACTAACCTACCGTAATGACTAATTTTAAATTTATGACTTGATAGATATTGATAATACCAATAAACATATAACGGAAATACCGACATGATGTATTGAAATACCAAAGTTTTGAGATCATTAAATCGAATCCAATTGTCTCAATCAAAGTCTCAGGTTGATATTGCAAACCATAGACTTGAGTTTGAGTTTGGAAACTCATTGGCCTTATGATTAGTCATACTGGTTTGATAACGAACCATTCATAGGGTTTCATGATTGTAAATCATAGTTACATAATAATGAATGGTCCGTCTTACTAAAGAGGTATATTTTGAGGATTAATAAAGGAATTTTCAATTATAAAAATGTAGAAACTTTGAATTAAAGTATCTAAAAAATGTTAAAATCGAGTTGTAGCAAACATTCGATTTTTCGAAATAATTCGATATGATACAACTCTGTAGTTTTACCTAACAGTGATTAAGAACTGCTATGAAACCAAATCCTCATTGCCGGAACAACTCTTAAGTAAAGACCAGATCTATGGGGGATTCTTGGCCCGTTTATCACTATTATAAATATAAATATTTTATGTTTATATTTATAAAATTTGCATTAGTTTTTTTGTAGTGATAACATATTTGCTGTTAGAAAGACGTACAATAGTTCTTTTTATAAACGAAATATATTATCTAGATGTGTCGCGCTATCTTGAAAAATGATACTACTTCTATAGCCAAGTTTTACCACCTTCAACCAAGTTTACTTCATTTATACTTTAGACATTACAGAATCTGATTAAAGATATGTAATTAATCAAATGTGTTTTCATAATTGTAAAGAATGTATATCACCTTGCTTAAGGACTTTTTAAACAAACTTTTCTCTGAGAACATTGGGCGTTTATGATTCTTTTATCTTGGGCTGAATTAGATATTGTCCTGATGTTTCTCTTGAATGCAGTTTGACCATTTAACAAAAAGAACCATTTTCCGGAATTAGTAGAAATAGTTCAAATCTTATCACCTCGGTCTGATAGGCAAAAATTGTTATCTCTCATTACAATTACGATATTTTAAAATACCTTCACCGTTTCAGACTTAAACAAATAGTGTCGGACATCAACCATTATTTTCAAGCAAATATGTCTCAAACAAAATGTAAAATTAATACATTTAATAATTATATGCCAGATTTTTTAGCAGTTTATTATTGTATAGAGGTGTGGGAAATCCTCCTTCATCAAGATTCATCAGGATCTTGTCTTAGGATTCACTAGCAGTGCCTACATATTTCAGCATTTACGTATTACTTACAGGTGTTTTGCAATATGTAACATAGCCACACGTGAATATGGAGGAAAGTAAAGTCGCTAAACAGGTCTACGGAAAACCAGAAGGAAGTTTGCTGACACCAATTTTACACAAAACAATCCAAGGCAGAAATAATTCTGGGAATAAGAAGTGTGGTGTCTCCGTTATGGTCCGCTCCAGTTTAAAGAGGTAAAATTGAAAATATTATATCACTAAAAATTAATTATATAAAGAGAGCTAGACTTATGAAAAATATGCGGGCTATACGCCAAACAATGTAAAAATCGCCTTCAGCGGACCTGTATATTTACAGTCCCGGTGAATAAGTGGGTAAGTTGAATTTACTCCAAAATGAGTTTCTTATGTCCACTGAAGCGGAAAAGTGTTAATTTATTACTGAATAAGGAGCTAAGTCAGGCATTGGCTTGAAAAGGAGTTATTGCTTTTATTGCAACAACTTTAAGCCAAAAACTAAAAGAATGAGAGGATTATGCTTCCCTCAATACAGTCATTTCTCTCTGGAAAAAAGGAAAACAATAAACTTAACCACTGATTCACCGAGGCTGTAGATATATTTGTAAGGATTAATGCCCAATGGTAGAAGAAGTTTCTAGTCTTCAAATATTGTATTAGCTCCAGATATTATACATTGCATACCATGTACATAAATAAGTAGGATAAGAAAAAATATATACATAACTTTTTTAATTTCTCATAAAAGATATTTTTGCCGATCTAACTGGCAAAATCTGGCAAAACCCAAGGATATGTTTGATTTTTTAATTGGTATTCATTTTTTAAAAAGATTTTTGAGCAATATAGTTAAATACAGTTCTAATTTTTATCTTTAGTTTGTTTTCCTCAATGAATGGATATGATTTAACTATGCCATTGATTATTATTTTTTTTAAGAAATAAGAAAATTAAACAGGAGATTGTTTATATGGATTATACATTACGCTTTTACTAAATCTTAATTCAATCTAATATTCATTAATACATTAAACAAAAGTGGTGTTATGAATATGTAAGACTTCCACTTCCAGCTTGATCCATTCCATTAAAATTTTCCAGCCACATTTTACATGTAAATCTATTTCCCAGAGCATGTTCCAACCTAAAATCCCAGAATATAGTTGGACTGAGTGGGCTGCTTGGTACTATGATGTTTCGATAAAATATTTACAAACTCTTAATAGACGTTGGCAAGTTGCTGTTTTGACAAAACTGTTACAGCTGAAATACAACGTTGCTCTGAATGTTTGACCTACTTGTTCCCGCCGATGGCAGTAACAACAAACACGTCACCCGCCAACAAGCGTATACAAATCCGACCAAACAACTTCTTCACATTGTCCTTGAATGGAGTAGAGGAAATTCGAACTTAGCTAATCGAAATTTATTTATTTATTATATGTATAAGCTAAACAGTCAGTCGGAAGATAAAGTGCCTGCATATCTACAACCTCCACTCTTGATTGAAAAAGCTCCAATCTTGTTTTCTATTTGACAATTTGAGGAATGAACAGAACAAATAATGAACACTTATAAGATTTGTAAAATCAGGACTAGTCCCCCGTTAGGCGAACAGGAATGTGCCCACAGTTATATTTAAATGTAAATTTGAGTTATTCACAAGGGTAGCGTGGCCGAGCGGTCTAAGGCGCTGGTTTAAGGCACCAGTCTCTTCGGGGGCGTGGGTTCGAATCCCACCGCTGCCAATATCTTTTGTCAATTGAATAAAATATAATATGTTAAATACAATATATATATATATATATAATTTAATTTTTTTTTAGTACTCAAAAAACAAATATGGATCATTCACTGGTCGAGCGAAAAACTATGAAAATGCCATCATTCATTAATGAGTAAATTTTTTGAAAAAATAAATCGATAAACTACTAATAATTAATAATTTATTTTAATAATTTTTCAATAATACCAATTCATAAATACTTATTAAATCATGAGAAAGTTATCTTTTAGGAATAGAATAGAATAATTAAAAAGGCACAAAGGAAATTTTAATAAATTGTCAGCTCAGTTAAATAAACTAATAATAAATTTTGTTTCGACTATTAAATGTCTAGATGGTAGTTTAGAAACTTAAATTTAAGCATTCAAAAATCAACGAAACGGGAGAGTGTGCTTCGAAAAAGTACTTAATACAATCATAAATATTATACAACAGTATGTAAGAAATATGAAAAAAATATCAGCACGGTATTAAATGGTCGGGGTGTAAATTTAATAAATTTTATACAAAATAAGTTCAACTTATTTTTATTGTACCAACGCTTCAGCATAATTTTTCGATTATCAATAGAGATGAGAATAAAACAAAAAAGAATTCTATCCTGTTTCAGAATTCTATTCTGGCTTCTAGACTATTATATTCTGAATTCTATTCTAGCTTTCTAAATTCTATTCTGTTTTGTTTTATTCTCAGCCCTGATGGTGGCCTAAAATTCTGGCCGAAACGTTGGTACTAATAATATAAGCTAAACTTGTGTAAAATTAATTGAGACCACACCCCGACCATTTCGCACCCTATTGTTATTATTTACATATATTTCTTATAGATTGTTGTATTTAATTATAAATAGTAAGTGATTTTTCGAAGCGTACTCGTTTTCGTTGATTTCTTAATGCTTAAATTTATATTTCTAAGCCACCAACTAGACATATGGTAATCGAACTGACATTTATTGTAACCTTATTTAATTAACTGGCGATTTTATAACTCATTTGTATGTTTATAAAATACCACTCAATTATAATTTATTAAAGTGAAACTTTTTTTCTATCGCCCCGAAATTGATTGTTTATCTATCGCATGTCGCATTACATTACGTTCACGCATTACTTATTTCATAAGAATATTTGATGAAGTAATTTAATTTTTATCCGGCTCCAATACCGCCTTCAGCGGACTCACATTGTAACGCCTTAAAATACCGAAAGGTAACAGAAGGCCTTTATATATATATATATATATATATATATATATATATATATATATATATATATATAAGCATTTGCATTTATTCATTGTAAATTTGTAATATATTGTAAATAAAAGTTTGGAGGATGAGAAAAAAAAAAAAATCCGGCTCTAACAGTTTCAAAATGGCGTACTGCAGCGCATAGTGAGGCACACAACATTAAACAAAACAAAAATGGACCTCCTACACATTACTCTCAACTTACATACTTCATAAAACGCAGGCACATTAAATTTTTTGACAGTCTGAAATACAGTACTAACCCTCTTTTCAGGACACTCACCCAAGCAGGACGGCCACAAACGTGGCAAGATCACGTACAAAGTCTCAGGCTGAACTGAGAAATAAATAAAATAAACAAATAAAAGGAAAAGGACACGGTGGCCCCATCACCGGAAAAATCTAAAATGAATAAATAAAGAAAGAAATTAGAGCCTTCCATTTTCTCATCCTCCTCTTAAAATGTTCGCAGTACAGTAAAAGTGATTCCTCTCCAACCTAATTCTAATCCAGATTAGAAATCTTCAAACTTATAAGGGCTAAGAAAAAAAAAAAAAATCCGGTTCATTCAATATATTTAATTTTATTTAGGCCTTCAGTCATCTTCACAAGCTGAACTACACTCGGAAAAAATTAGTGGACTGCCGACAGATGTTATGCCGAGTATTACTGGTAGGAGTCCAGGGCCAAGTGTTGGATTCAATACGTTTTTCGTTCAAAGTGGCGAACCTATTTCCGAAAATATTGTTACAGAAATGCAAGCGGCTAAATCGGGCCCCATGACGTTCCAGTTCTAATCAAGGCACGAGCGGCAGTGATACGAGTACGGGTCGAGATATAAGCATTTAGTTATTTTACCATAAAATGTTAATTACATTTATAAACTGTGAGACTCAAGGCGAAGATGGAGTTACTGATAGAATAGATAGGAAAATAGTTGACTGGATGATATAATGGAGGATGGAGATAGTTGGGGGTGCAGTCAAGACTTATTTGGTGTTTTTTTTACTGCACCCCCCCCAACTATCTCCATCCTATATTGATAGAATAATTGAAGTCGACAACGATTCAATGTTTTAAATAAATATTGTTATTACTTTATAATATGTGTTTATCATCTAAATAATTGTATTAATTATGTATTCCGTACTCTAATACGCAAATTGAAATTAAATTTTATTATTGAATATTTTGTCTACTATTGATTTCCCATTTTCATTACCATTTTTCGAAAATTAAGCTAAGATTAAAAACGCAATTTGATTCCCTAAATCGAATAATTTTCCAAAAGTTTTTAGTTAAATGCCTACAAACCGAAAAAAGTTTCGCTTGCATCGTGGTTTCATAAAACCACAGAACATTTTATTAATTATAATATCAATGGATGATTAAAAAATAAACAGTTGTTTTTTCAAGATTTTTCCTCATTAATTAATAGTTTCCACAGTTGACCCCCCCCCCCCCCCGACCACCATTTCATAATAAATAAATTCCTTGAGAAAAATATCTCTTATGTTACATCGCCATAGTGTAAATCTTAGAGTAAGTTTCCAACATTTTTCTAAGGTAGATTAAAAACTTTCTTCGATTCTATTTGCCCGCACCAAAGAACGAAAGAAAGATGAACTAAACTAGAAATAACATTGAGATCGGAATTCATAAAAACAGAAATTCTTTTCCCGTAAACCCTTTGGGGACGGTAATGGAAAAGCGAGTGGAGGGAATGAGACAGGATGATTTGTGATAATTGCGTAGGATCTAGCGACTTTACCGGCTCTGGATAATAATTTAGAAAAACCAAGGGGGGCCTCCTATAGTTCGATAAGTACTCTCACAATTTTATGACTATTTTCTTTACCGATAAATGATTACAAGCGATCTGGAGAATTTTTGTGTGACAGAACTGTTTTTGAGGATAATTTTCGTAAGTAACGTCAATTGAATAAGTAAAAAAATCTCAGAATTTTTCGGTCCTGTTATTTCTTCACGTTTGAATTTCGTTGAAATTTTTTAATTTACTAATCTGTTACTAATAAGAGAGAGGCTTTACTACCTAAGCACTTGACTTGTTATAATTTAAAAAAAACTGTACCACTACAACCCATTGAGCGTCTTGGGTTCAGTACATGGTAGAGAGTATACTATTTTTACTAAGAACAACGGTTGTGCAAGGAGGTGATTTGTCGATGATCACGCTCAACCGCCAAGATTTCTACTGAGCCCAGATTGCCTGTGGTTATTAGCATATTTAATAATTAATTTGCTCCGGTGAATTTCAGACATTCATTATAGCTAAATTTCAAGAAGATGTAATATAAGGCTATAAGTTTGTGATTCGTGAATCCTTCTTATTATTATAAAGAATCGTCCATCAAGTGGGATCGAAGGGTACTCTGGACAGTAGATGGTTTCAGCCAAGTCCGCGCCATCTACATCTCAAAGGATCTGTATAGATTGAGGCAAAACGGATCCATCCCTTTTAGATTTTAGTGGTCTTTATAGATCCGAATATTTAAAAGGTGCTACTCGATAATATATACTTTTATACCACGCCTTGAATAGTCAAGGATAATAATTAAAGTATATGGTCCAAGATGCTATTGCAAACCACAATAAGAGGATGTATGTTTAAGATTAAATTTTTTCCATATTAACCAATTAGCTTCACGTAACAACTCTATTTTCAGCGGGTTTTACACTCTTCAAAACAGCTATGCTTTAAGATGAAGTATCTTCTTATGATTTGTTTTGGGGAAATATCTTCCAAAGTATGATATGGTTTGTCCGAAAAATTGATTAAAAGAATTATTAATACTAAAGTAAAACTGAACAATTCTTTCTTACGTGTATATATATATATATATATATATATATATATATATATATATGTATATATGAGTATGTATTAACACTTCATAACCAACGTTTCAGGGCCATATGACTAGTCCCAGTCATTCATTAAAATCTTATAATAAATAATGTAGACTTTTCAATTTTTTCCCATTTTACTTTTTGTGCCTTCTTCCTCTAATCTTTCAGTATTAAAGAAACAAACTCCTCTTAAATGAAACTCTTTTTCATTCAACTCTTTTTGGGATTGTAAATGATAGATATTTTGTAATGATTAATTATTATTATAGATATTTAAAACTCATAATTTCAATAGAAATTGTCAAATATACTAATCAGATAAATAATTGTATTAAATCTTCTTTGAGCCCGAGTGAAATGTACTTAGGCTCAAGACTACATGAAACCTCTCATCAGATTATTTATTCATTTAGACCACTTTTCCGTTAACACGGCAATGATAGGTAAACTGAAATTTCGATTGAAATGAATGTCCAATTAGTGCGATTCTGAAGCAAGTAGTGAAATAGGGTTGTAATTGGCCATTGCGATCACTTGATGAAAATGTAACTGCAATTGCAGACCACAGTTACGATTACATCTACATCAAGTCAAGTTGGTATGCCCAGTCGAAGCACTACCGATTTTTCCAAATCACGCCAATTGGACAGTAATTGAGAGACTGTTTCACGGCCAGCTGGTTAGCCGATATAGTGGAACATTGTTTGTTTTACCAACAAAAAATCCTTCTGTCCTCGCAGTATTTGGTTTATGGATAATTGTTTGTTATCTAGAAACCGTATCCGCGATGAATTTTATTCCGATTCGATTCAAAAGTTGGATCAGATTGTTTGATGGTAAATACAAGAGTTACGTATAACGCCTCCGGTTAGATGGAGTAATCGCTGTAGCGGACAGTAAAATATTTAAATCGAATGAGGTAGGATTCGGAATCGCGTCATCAATATCACTTCAATGAATTTTTTAAAAATATTTATTTGTATAAATGCATAAATTTATGAGTAATTAACTTGTTTTTAAAAAATAATTTGTTTTAAAAAAAACGGTGTAAAATACTGGACTATAAATCTTCTATATATATATATATATATATATATATATATATATATATATTTCAAATTCATTAAAATTTGCTAGATGTGCTATTGCACAGGTGCAAATAAAAAATAAAATAAAATAATAAATCTTCAAGTTTCATAAAAATTGGGGGAAAAAAATAAAATTTATGAAAATAATTCAAATCGGAAGCGCATTTTCACTTTTTCTTCACACAACTCTGAATTTTTGAGTTCTGGGATTGAAAATTTTTAAGGGGTAAATGTTTTGAATAAACATGTTTTGATTTCATAAAGTTGTTTCACTAAATAACCTTTCCTTTAAAAACTGACACACCCAATGAAACGATTCAATAAACGGAACCTTATCAGAACCATTTCCCAAGTTTAAGAAGAACTTCTAGTTCTTTTCGCGGTAGGTAGTTGTTAAAGACGACACATTACTATTGCCGAAAAGAATAAATTGCTGAGGGTGTGACTGGTTAGATACAGAACCAATTGATCTCCTTTCAACCGTATTAGCTTTCAGGGAGTCGGGAGAAGGCGAAGAAGAATGCGGGCATCTATTGCTATCAAAAGGGAATGTAATTGAGCGGGGCAATAATAAACAGAAACAACAGACCGGATCTTCCCAGCAATACAAAATCCTTCTTCCATTTCTACCTCTTTTATTGGCTTGCATTTCTTCTTCCACTTCTTAGTGATTTTAGGCTAAGGCATGCAGACCAATAACAAAATAACTTCAGAAAGTCAGCTATATTACTTACATAGGTAATTATTCCGCAGGTTGTCGCTTCGAGTTAAGAAAAAACAAGTTCCAACTTTTCAGTAATTTTCCTTTCAATATTTTCTAAAAATATAAATGATCATGTGCTTTTGTGCGGGAAAAAGAATGTAATTGTGGGAAATGTGTATACATCGTTAATCTTTATTCTAAAAATGAACTACAAACAAATATAATCTACACTTCGAAATATTAGTTAAAACGTTTATTTCTTGATTAAATGATTACCGAAATCTACTCATTATTCATAACTACATTTTCTTTTCCATACTAAATCTAAATAAATATAATAGATAACTAGTATTTTTGGAAAATATTAAAAATGACACGAATAAACGGTTAAAACTTGTAACTCGATTCGAAGCGACAACCTGCGGAACTGATAAAGATACGTAATAAAGATACACCTTTGAATAATTATATAAAGCTTGATAGGAATCGCTGAATAAATAAATAGTTCAAATTATATTAAATTAGAAGCAATAATTTACAGTTATCACTAAACACTCGTAATATGTTCATATGTTCTCCCTGCCATTTCCAACTATTGAATGTGAAAATCGGTACTTTTGATGAGAAAAAAAGAAGTTTCAAGATTCAATAAAAATTAGTGCCTATATTCAAACCAAGGACATTCGTTTTACATTGTTTTTGTGGCTGTTAGATGCCCCTATATGAATTTTATATCAATTATCAATCCTAAAGCAACTGCTATAAGTCGGCAACGATAACAGTGTTTTTTCACATTCGATACTTTGCGATGGCAGGGACGATATAAACATTTAAAAAACAAGGATTTAATAATTTAAAAATAAGTTGTTTACGATTTGTTATGTTAATATTTTTTAATAATCAAAGTTGAATGTGATTTGAATATATTAATACAAGTTACAGGATTTGTTTCTTCATTTATTTTTCTTTCTGCTAGGTGTATCAATTTCACCGTGAGAGACTGTACAAACCCTAGGACCACATGTTGAGCAGTGGGTAGTATAACAATCTACTATTACGGGTTCGCAGCCAGGCCGGTGGGCCTAGGATTTTTTAAAGCGAATAAAATATCCTTTGTTATACATTACTATTCCTTCGGAAGGGACGTAGAATGTCAGGTACTCGTTAATGATCTCTAAATTAACTATACCCGGCAAATTTAGGACTCCTCGCCTGGAAAGGCAAAATTTAGAGTTCCCACTGTAGCATCGTCCGATTAGCTATAGCAGCAAAAAGTGACGTTAAATTAATAAACAAAGGGGCATACAAAATCTCTGCATACGATTTTAAAACTACTAACGCTCTCAATTAATAATATAAACATCACTAATATTTTAGGTAACACCATTTTAAAGCTGAAAAAGAGCTGGATGGAGACCACCTAGCATGACAATGTTATATTCGTAAATGAAGCCAGGAGCGAACGCCATTGGTTTTTACTCTCCCCTACCATTATGCCCCTCATACCATGGTTTAAACTCTCAGCCTATTCACTGGTTGTCAATAACATAACTGGCGGGTGTGAATGAAAAGTTAATGGTTTATTCGCTTATTTTATTACCTTTAATTTGAAAATACATATAATGGATGTTCGCAACGGTTTTAATTCATTTATTTTTTAATAATATACAAAGAGCTATTTAAAAGCTCTACAATTGATAACTTCTGTCTGGCAAATGCCGGAAAATAAATATCCGTTCTAATTTTTTAGAATGGATAAATCATCCGCAAAACCAACTCCGTCAATTAAAAGATAAACAGATTGCTTGAATCCCTCCAAACGGCCCAACGTCAAAAGAATGATTTTAAGCATGATAATAATCGGACATACAAAGCTATTTTTAGGACTGTATAGGCCAACCTGCCAAAGCTGTGATGATACGGAACTTACAGTGAAGCATTAATTTGAATGTAAAAAGCATCAAATAGCAAGAATGACTTTGAATGTTGAAACCTGATTTAAAAACCGCGAAGTTTTTTTTAGTATTGTTTTTTTAATTTATTTATTGATATTTACAACTGTATTACAACAATACAATAAGAAAATAGGCTATGTGATACATAATGACATGAGCTAATGGCAAGTAGAGAAACTATCCAGTGGTAGTACTCAAATAAAAAGTTCAGCAAAGAAGATCACGTGGTCATCTTCTTTTCAGACTCCTTGGAGGATTATCGGAAATTGAAGAGGAAGGTAGGTTTGTAAGGATTGGATACGAGAGGAATTCGATGGCTTAGTTGTGCCCCAAAGCTCTACTCCTTAAGTCCAATTAGGTCGTATGACGGTCATGTAGATGAGTCTTTTGTAGTTAATTGGGAGCTTAGAGCGTTTGTCTAGGAAGTGTTGAAGTGACCCAAAACGTCGAGCAGTTTCTTGTCTTTTCAGTCTTGTATGAGGAGTCTAGGTTAATCGTTTGTCGAGATGCAACCACAAGTATCGGAGCTGTAAACCACGAAGTTAATTCAAGAAGAGCAGTCGTCGATAATTGCCACAGCAGACGAAGCGGCGTTAAGCAAAATCATACAAGCCATACCATGGAGGCACATCTGACATCCAATAAATATATGAATCTAAAACAGTGCTATGTACATATACCAATCTTCGAAAAGATTTACCAAGGTTTCAATAATATTATAAATACAAAAATAGCACATAAAATGGGCTTCTATCAGATCAACCATCTAAAAAAATGATGTAGCAAATGGAGTATCTATAAAAGTTGTTTTCATAACTCTTATTTTCTGTATTTAAGGCTTAAATAAGTAAAGAAAATTTATTTCAAATAATGAACTATAATACACCCACATATAGCGGTTTAAGAAGATCGGCCATATTTAGAGAAAGTATACAAGAAATTTATCTCAGTAACAAGAACTTTTAAAATTAAATGAATTGGAAATGTTCAGCTATCTCTCCACTTGTTACGGCAGAAGTAAGTTTGGCAGGTTTTTGGTATCTTAAATAGCTTTGCTAGACGGACCCTTGTCACACTAACAACTCAATAACTTCAATTTTTTCAATTATAATATTATAATACAACTATAATATTATAATATCGAAACGGTTCAAATGAAAGTAAATTGCCTGAAATTTGATGAAAGTTTTTGAAAAATTTTCAATGTTATACAACAAAATATATAAAGAAAACCAATTTTTTTTAAAAGAATAGAGTGATAATTTATTATCTTTAGATGTTTCGGGGAAACTTCTCGTTTCCCATATGGGCCTTATCTCGTTTGAAAATGATAATTGTGTTTCAACGCAAAAACAACGAGGAAGTGAAATAGTAGTATAATTTCCTTATTTTATCTAAAAAACAATCTAAAGTTGTTAAATAACATTTTGTTTATAACTATCAAAGAAATCTTATACATACCTTGTTTTAATTTCGATCGTTTTTAAACATCCTGAATGCTGAAGAAAGAATAAGGATCGTTCTCATTACTAAGTTCAGTTCCTAGTGAACAATAGAATGGAAATAAATCGCGTGCTTTTTATTTTTATTACTCCGTATTTCTGATTGTTACATCTATAAATATTGTTAGTTATATTTCGGTATTGATTGATATCGTCCCTGCCATCGCAAAGTATCGAATGTGAAAAAAACACAGTTTTCGTTTTCGACTTATAGCAGTTGCTTTAGGATTGATAATTGATATAAAATTCATATAGAGACATCTATCAGTCACAAAAACAATGTAAAACGAATGTCATTGGCTTGACTATAGGCACTAATTTTTATTGAACCTTGAAACTGCTTTTTTTTAATTCTCCTCAAAAGTGCCGATTTTCACATTCGATAGTTGTTAATGGCAGGGAAGATATGTTGGCTATCTACTACAGATCAATTTACTATAAACTTGTCTACTGATTGTTATATTAACTTGTTATATTGATTGTTATATATTTCAGCACAGCCAAGCAATTAAAATGTTTTAGAAGTTATATAGGAATCATTGTGAATGGTGTGTATTTTACTCATTCTGGTTGATTCGGATCAGAATGTAAGTTTACAGAAGTTTCCTTCCCTTCATTATAGCTGAAAATCACGCTGGAATGAAATTCCTACAAAATTCAATTTACAATTCCCTACACGAGGCTTGTGTGATTCCATACCTCGACTGTAAAAATCTCTCAATTTAAGGTAGAAATGGGCGTATAGATAATGAGGCTTTTTAATTATTTGTAATTCTTTAGTTTTTTCTATAAGCCCATAGTGATACTATAAACTCTATTGATTAATTCCGTCCATTTCATTTTGTTAATTTAATTATGTTTTTATTAGCCGCTAGTATTTAAACGCAAGTATATAGCCCTACTCCTAGTGTGTATTATTATTATTACTTGGCTAATAAGGAGCTGCTACAGTGGGAGTCCTAAATTTTGCCTATCTCTAGTTCATGTTTTTTGTGAAAAGTATCTTTAACGAGTACCTGACGTGGCTCAGGCCTTTGGTACCCCATCTGCCAGAAATGGCAAGAAGGGGGAAAAGAAGAAAAGAAAGGCTCAGGGTTGTGGCCCTCTTTTTACGTCCCTTACGAAGGACTGCAAAGGCAAGAACTTTTATTCCTCTTTAAAAAAATGCTAGTGCCCAAGGCAAGCGATTTGGGGCATAGAAGGTTGTTATGTTATGTTATGTCAGCCACAAGTGACCCATATCTATTATACTGTTAAAGGTACATTTAATAAATTAATACATCTTTTATAACAGTTGTTTATGAATATTTAATACATGCTAGAAAAGCTATTACAAATGCATGAGTTCTGTGAAATCCTATTCTTTCCTGTATTAAAAAATACAGGGATATTTATTGATCGATATAATGAAATGCTATTTTAAAACTACCGATATGAATACAATAGAGTTCAGCGATATCTTCTGGTTTAGACCGTTTTTTCGTCAACGTTAGACATGCTGCTGACTTTGGAACGTTGGCGAAAAATTTAGTGACACGGTCTAAACCAGAAGATAATACTGAAGTCTTTTGTATAAATAGTGACCGTGGAAACCAAAATGGGTACCGATATGAAGTTATAATTAAATCATCATTTAGTTTTTATATTTACGTAAATCAATATCGTTAATATAATAGGCATAAAGTACAAAAATCTTTAAGAAAAAGCATAAGTACATACTACACCCCAACATGAAACTTTTCACTAAGAATTTCGACATGATCCTTCAGCAACTTTCCACGAAAATCAAAATGAATCACGATTCCCCAATTTTCAGCACAAGTCCAAAATTTATTTGCTAAGCATGAAACAGATGAATCCTATTGTTTTAGTGGATTGTGGATTATGGATAGAGATTGGCTTGTTACCAGATTTAGTCAGATCCAGTTATCAATCGAAATATAAGTTAATGAATGCTGACAGAACAAGAGGATTGCAGTGACTAATGGCCGGACAGCCAGCAGCTAACAGGTGGTCCTGGCCACTCGATGCGTGCAACAGTTGCGAAGGTTCATTATACCCCCGCCCCCTCGTCTAAAATCTCACCAATTGGCCCCCCGCAAATGATCCTATCAACCGCGCGAAATTTCCTCTCCCTGGCTCTCAATCATTCATAACACAGCCGTCTATTTTAAGGCTTTATTAATCTCAGAGTTAGAGCAGTATCATTCCGAATAAAACACTGTTGTATATTTTCTTTTACTTTTTTGTTGGTGGATGCCTCATATACATATATATTTTATAATGATCATGCATTGCTAAGATATACTTAAATACACTGCTTCAGGCTTGAGGCAAATGATTTATTTGTTTGTTTGTTTATTTAACGTCACTTTATGCTGCTATGGCTAATCGGACGATTCTACAGTGGGAGCTCTAAATTTTGCTTATCCAGGTTTAATTAGGATAGGGATTTTTAACGAGTACCTGACATCGTACAGGCTCGGGACCCCCGTTTAACGTCCCTTCCGAAGGACGGCGTAACTAAGGATTTTTTACTCCCTTAAAAAAATCCTAGGGCCACCTGCCGAGCTACGAACTCGCGATCTTGGGATTAGTAGTTCGTTACGCTAACCACTAGACCACAGGTGACCTTAAATGATTTATTTATTCTGACAGTAGATCCTCATGTTATTGTTTATTTATTTACGTCACGTACCGATAATCAGAAGATGCTACAGTGGGAGCTCTAAATTTTGCATGTACAGGTAGAATCAGGAAAGGGATCTCTAATGAGTACCTGACACAGCACAGAATCGTGACCATCATTTTACATACCCTCCCAAGTACCGCATAACTAAGGATTTTTTACTACCTTTGAAGAAGACCACGTTTTGGGCTGCGAACTCGATATCTAGAGCATAATAGGTTATTAGTATTTATTGTAATTTAGTTATATCTTAATTTAATGTATCCATATGTAATTTTATGTATACATATGTAATTATATATGTTTTAATGTATTTGTAACGGGAGTGAAATAAATATAAAGAAGGTTATAAACAGACGGTTGACCAAGGAGGTTTTGTGTGAAATGGATTTGTCACTGTCTCAACCATTTAATTTATTTTATTATATTCAATAGTTATTACCAGACCAACATTAGTCAATATTCATTTTTTAGTTCATTATTGCATAGTTTTTATTTATTTGTATTACTATGTCAAATCCATGCGTAACCTGTCCCCACCTGTACTCTATTATACTGAAAATGTAACACTCACCTTGTATTTACATAAAAAATAAAAGTTGTTTTGCTGTCTAGTATACACCGAAATAAAGAGTTGTATTTGAAGCTTACCTCTTTAAATATTAAAACTATATTTAGTTTTAGTTTTCTTTTTTCATACGCACTTTTTTTTCTTATAGCTTTTGCATGTGCTAGATTATGGTTAAGAATATGACAGGGTTGGAATAGTAGTCTCCAATGAACTGGCTTTAAAATTGAATATTTTTGCACCAAGAGATAATATGGAAATCTATACGATAACCCTTAGTTAAAAAGACAGCAACTTTTGCCAAATAAGTATCAATCAGACTCAAAAGGCAGAGTGCCATACATTAAACAAAAGCACTGGATGAGCTACGACTAAAAGAAATTGTGCCCAAAATGCCCGATAAAACTGCAATGACTCCGCCTTGGGAGAGGCACCCGTGTCCTGTTGTGAGTTCCAGGATCCCAGGAATTACCGGGAAGGCTAATACGGAATCGCTAGACCTGAGGGCATTCACCCTGAAACACATAGGAAAGAACTATCCAGAGAAGGAATGGGCCCGAATTTATACATATGGGTCAGCTCCAGACGCCGTGAAGGATGAAGGTGCTGGAATATACATTGAGCTCTCAGATGGTAGCAGGCTCGAGAAATCCCTTCCCATAGGGAAAATATGCACAAACTAGCGAGATCAGAGCTGGAGGCAATAATAGAAGGAATACAATTAATCCTATCACTCCCAAACCAAAAGAGGCCAAAATAGTCTTCCTAACAGACCTGCCTCAGTTATCAGAATAAAGTGTTTGTGGCGTTTGTGGCACATTGGCAGTGGTGGGCGTGCGTAAACCCAACGTATCAACCCACCACTGCCGAACCCCGTAAGCCAGCGATGGCAGGTAGGGGCAAAAAAAAAAAGTTATCAGATCTTTGCAATCCAACTGGGGACAAAATTACAGCAGACTCGCAGTGGAACTTATAATATAGAGAAGGCCAGCGATATCCTAGTTTTGCGATGGATCCCTTAATAACAGATGGAATAACAACCACCCACATGAAAACCACAATGATGCGTATCAAAAATTCAATAGAAATGAACAAGTTGTAATCTTCAGGCTACGAACTGATCATAATAGATTAAACTCCCACATCTTCAAGAAACTCAAAATAGAACACAGCTATATGATGGGAAGAACGAAAGAAGAAGAAGAAGAAGTATCTATCAAGAGAGCAGGGTATTGCTCATTGTGTAGCGATTTGAGCTGCTGTGATGGTTAAGAATTCAAATCAGGCTGTGACATATAAATTATTTAATTTGTGAATAGCTACGAACGTTTCCTGGGAAGAAATACAGACCCCTTAGAGGTCTATAAAGTGAGTTCTTTAAGGGTGAGGAATGCTAACCGTCGTCCTAACGGCACAGAACCCGTTGTGGCGGAACAGATTAAATATCAATTAGTCGACAAGACATGCAAAGGAATTATTAAGAAATAAAAAGAAAACTCTTAAGATATGAGAAACCAACATTGGCAGAACCGAAAATGATCTTCTTTTTAAGAAATTCATTGTCACTGGTTTAAAGTTCAGTTTACCCTATTAGTAACCCAACTTTTTAGCTTAGAAATGTCTGTTTTGGATATTTTAATGCCCTCAATACAGCCCCAATACAGTTTCAAGTTATAATTGGGAGGATTAGCTCGGGTCGATGGGAGAATTCCAAACATTTATCATGGTTCCCAAAAGAGATCCTCTGGTTATAAAGCTGATAAAGACATCCATTTGTCAAAGTCCGGTGGAGAAATTTATCAGAAGCGAATAGCAAGAGTAAGACCTTAATCCGTCAGTGGGACGGATCCTTAAACCTGAATCTCACCGTCCTAAAGGATTCTCACTTAGACCTGTTCCTTTTCACGTCAACATCGGCAGTAGTGAATCTTCACTGTGAGAAGCAACATAATTTTTTACTATCTGACTTGTGATTTGAGTAAAGAACGAAAATTAAATATTGTAAATCGGTGTATTGAAGAAAATATAGTAAATTGGTGAATCAAGGATAGCAAAACGATTTAAGACTAAATGGATCGAATAAAACCTCCCTTGCTTCATACGTAAAACTATAATGTATATCAAAGGTAAGCACATCTTACTTATTTTTGAGGCAGAACATCCGTGCACATAGTTTGCACTAAAATATGCCATTTGAAGACTAGAGGGGAAAATGATGTAACTCGATTTTTTTCTCAAAATTTGGTAACAGCGGTTTCTAATACATCTTTCGATGGCCAACACAATGGTGTGGTCAAAATAGGAGAAAACGAGTTAAAAGGACTCAAAACAGTCGAAAAAGGTATGTCCTTAAACAGGAAAACATGAGTTCATACGAATGGTGTCTAAAGAACAATGTAAGGTAAGCTGGCTTCCCCGAGTTGGGCTTCCATCCCCTCAAATATCCTCTGCATTATCAGATTGATAGGGCCAGCAATCCAAATGGACTTTAATAAACACAATGATGCCGATTCCGAGGTAAATTTGAACCGATTCGAAAGCAAATTTAGAAAAAAATGAGTCACCTCATCGTCCCCACTATAGTCTTCCATTGATATTTTAATGACAATAGACATATGCGTGCAAATAACACTTGTTATTTATATCTCTCAGTTCAACAAGCAACAATTAGATCGTTATAAAATACCCAAACCTATGAAGATTGTAGTGTAGACCAACTTTTATAACAATTCTATTTTCTATCACCATTTTCCAATGCTTATCTGGCAACATTTTTTATTCGAGAAGAAACAATGGAGCATGCAGCTTCTTAAAACAACTGTAGGCTCAGATTCGAACGGGTTCCTCACAGGTAAAAGAAAGCTGAAATGTACATGGTTAGACTGAGACATAGATCGGGGGATAGCATTATTAATATTTCACATTTGAGTTTGAGGCTTGTATTGACGGTATCAATATCGGGTTTGCCAATCATTTCCTATTTTACCCTCTATCTCTTTAAGTCTTTCGTGTATTTACATGGATTATTGATAGAGTCCAGCATTCTAATCATTCGTCAAGATAGATTAATGGAATGTGGATCTTGGTTGTATAAGAAGGTTTTATGTATTTAGGAGACTGTTTGCAAATGTAATTCTTCTTTCAATCACCGCATTTACATATTCCCCAAATTTCGCAAGAATTCTTATTCTTATTCTTAACTTATACTAACACAGACATTTTCAGGAAAGAGTAGTTATTATATGTAGAATAAAACTCCAATTATCATAACGTTAAATTAAAAACAAGCTAAAAGGAGTGATCTACATTGCCATTCCTAGAAAATAAAATAAAATAAAAAATTTGAATAGAAAAAAAACCCGGTACCATTGCAACCCGTGAACGGGTCTGGGATTCAGTTCATGGTAGAGACTGTACAGTTTCACAGCGGTTCTGCAAGGAGTTGACTAGTCCTAGGTCAAGCTCAACCGCCAGATTTCTCCCCTTATTTTGGGTACCATATTTTTTATAATTCTTTATAGATGCTGGATGAGCCCCAGGAGGGTCCTAGATCCTATATGATCCATCTCCGGCTGCAAACAGACAGAAATAAAAGTCATACCCGCAGCGGGATTGGAACCAGGATTTTCGGCATGGCAACTCAGTGCTCTAACATTGAGCCACTCCGCTCCCTAAATTTGAATACAGTTAGTATAAATTCTTTATTTATATTAATAAATAAAATAAATGAGGGCTGATTACTTTTGAAGATATTGTATTGATCATATAAGGAATCCGTTCAGTGGCCACCACCCGGACCATTTTCGTCTTCTAAAAGTTGTTCGTATAAGAAGAAATATTTTAAATATTTTTATTTTGAAGAGAAAAGATATGCCCAGGAAGGATTCGAAACCGGGTCTCCCATGTTTCCGTCATTGTGCTCTACCACCTGTGCTATCCTGGTTCGTACCTCGGTCAGACAAATCCATTCTCTTCACTGATCCCATATCCCCGTGTTCTCGCAATTTGCGATAAAAAATATTTTCTGTTTATAAACATATTAATTGAAATATATTTTAATATTGATTAATTTAGCTGTAAGAAGTTATTTTTGTTATAAATTTTATATTTTTCTTGTAATATGTAAAAGCTATTTTTGTTATAATCATTTTAACTTTTTTTTGACGATTCTACATTAAAAATCGACAAGTTAGATCAATTTAGAATCATAAAAAAGTTTAAAATCGGGAGCCCTGGGGTACGTACCGGCACCAAGAACGGCTGTGGTGGTCATGGATACATTCTGTACTGTTATCAGCCATAGCCCAGCCCTGCAGGATCTGTAGACCCACTGGGGGCTTACTCATCTATCTATCTACGTGGCGCTACAAACCCTGGGGGGTCCTGGGGCTTACTCAGTCTCTATAAATTGGGAAACCTTTTTGGGGGTGGGACTTAGAAAGTTATCTCGCCCGAATCACCTCCCTGTTTCCGTCTGGGAAACAGAACCATGCCAAATAAAAGAAGACACTATACAGGTTGTAGCGGTACAGTTGTTGTTGTTTTTTATAAATTAATTTAGCTTTATTTTAGGTGTACATATGGTTACATCTATAATAGTTTTGAATCAAAAGAGGATAACTCCGAAATTAGCGTTTTTCGCTCATTCAGTCTAGTAATTATATGCTTCTTGAAAGGCGGAAAAGTTTCGTGTAATATAAAATTGTTTGACTGAACTCATAAGAAAAATAAGAAAAAGACAGTTTGGAAATTTCAGAGTTATCCAAATGCCTTATTTATTTGTTTGAGAACTAGTCCTATAATACTATAAATGTATTAAAATAAAAAAAATAAAAATTAAATAGCAAGAAATAAAAGAAAAGCTACCACTACCATCCTGCAAAGGGTCTTCTGTTCGATTTATCGCTTCAATTCAGAACAATTTCATAACTCAAGAAACTTAATTTTTCAATAGAGGTATTTGAAAGTTCTATGTGAGTTAAACAAATAAAAATTTGGGTATTGGTAAAGCAAAGGATTTTTATTCTAATGCTGGTGTTAAAATTAATTGTTTAGAAAATTTTTAAAAGCTTGAAACTTTTTGATTTTAATTTCATTTCCGTAAAACTACAGGTTCAAACATGATGCAACTCAAAATATCACTTTATTAAAAATAAACTTCAACCAACACAATCGCTAAGGAAGGCTAAGCTCAAAAATGCCAATTTTTAACTTACCTATGTTGTTCTTTTAAAGGAGCCATATGGTACGGTTCTCTTTCCAAGCCAACGGTTACACAGGTAAATGATATAGTGTAGATGGTACATTTTCAAACTCTTAACGCTCTAATGATGAAATAGTCACAACTCTGACCCGAGATCTGGGTAGTTGATCAATGGTATAACAACGAAAAATTGGAGGTTTTTATAAATTATATTAAGCAATTTATTCAGTTGAACTACCTAACTACCGTGCCTTACGAATGATATAGCCGACCAGGTGTTTGTAACAAATGTTATACAATTGCTGGAAGAAGGTTTTAGGACTCGGGGTTTAAACTGTCTTGAAGAATCTCCAGACATAAATCCCTTGACAATTTATTTGATTTTCCCGAGAGCCGAGCTCCGACGACCTCCCTTACCTGCCAATTAAACCAGATGAGCAAGGAATCGTTATTTAGAAGGAACAGGATGGGACAGGATAAGGCCCAACCAATACCACTGGGTTAGCAATGCCCCATTCAAGAGCGGGAGGAGGAAAAACCTATAATAAAACCATAGAGTAGCATGTGAATATATCTTAGTTTCAGTTATCCTTTTTCAGATTAAAAAGGAATGATCATATATATATATATATATATATATATATATATATATATATATATATATATATATATATATATAACCGAGTTCACAAGTGTTAATGTTCCATAGTTTGATAGGTTCCCTATTTGCTCTGCTATATATTAGCTACTTACCCTGAAGATGGCCTAGATGGTAGGCTGAAACGTTGGCACAATTGAAAATTTATTTCTCCTTATTTTGTGTTATCTTTGACTGCACCCCCTGACCAATTCAATCCATCACACAGTGTTTCGATTAGTAGGAGCTAGCTGGACAAAATTAATGTTGAAAATTCTAAATTTTTTTATTAGAATATTGTAAACAATTGTTCAAAACCTAGAAATACAATGTTTGTTTATGCCTGGTACACTTAATCTCGTCAGTAATAGAGTCCGAAGTAAAGTAAATCCATAGAAATAGACTGAATCAGTTGTAATCAAAGCCTCATTTCAACAGCCTAAAATTATAATGTTACTAATTTTATATGAACCAATTGTTGAATATCGATAATATATACACTCATAGGTGCTATTTTTTTCCAATTAAAAAAATCTTCTGATTATCTAAGTGTATCAATTTTTTTTTTTAAATGCATGACGGATTTTTCCTCATTTTGAATCTTTGAAGTAATGAAAATGCCTTTTGCCCATTTGTATTCGGGCTAATTTTTCTAAATTAAAAGCTACACTTTTCCTATGAATAATAAGACACATTTTAGCCTGCACAATTGGGATTGGGAATCTGAGTATTATATTAAATACAAGGAGAAACAACAGGGCACCATTACATACAGGCGTACGAATTAAAATTATTTGTCATGTTCTTCTATTACTAAATTCACATGTTAATTTCACGAGCCGTTATCATTTATTCGGTTAATTTGCTGCCTAAAACTTGGAAAACATATTGACATCCAATTATAGCAATATTGTGAGTATTGTGCGAGCTATGTATTATTTGTTCCACTTTCATCATTGATTCAGGTTCATCTGCTACGTTTCAGTCCCTTCACATTATATTACAGACGGAAGGGGTGGATTTATCATTAATTTTCTTTATTATTAATCTTGAATAAAAAGAGGTTATGGTAAGATAGGAGAACCCTATAAAATTATTTTGACTGGATTATATCAATTCCTTCTATTCGTCACTAGGTACCTCTCTGGAAAAGAAAAAAACTTGTACCATTACAAGCCATGAAGGGTCTTGGGTTTAACACATGGTAGAGACTACTCTTTCTACGACAACAGTTATGTAGGAAGGTGGTTTGTCCGAGATCACACTCAACCACCAGGTTTTCCCCAATTAACAAAATAAACTAATATGTAAAACAAAAATACTTTATTGAAACGCACATTAATACTACGCAGGGCATTCATACTGTCTCACTTATATATCTAAAGGCCAGGTGAAGAAGTGGTTAAGTCTAATTTTCTCCAAAAGGAGTTATTGTTAACATTACAACAATAACTAAATTTCCATTTAAAGCTAAAACAACGAAAATGATACGATTCCGGTTATCTGAAAGCAGTTAACTCTCCGACTAAACCACTTAATTACCGGGTCTGTAGATATAAACATTAGACACTACAATAACAATGACATAAATATAAAAACTAAGAGCACATTATAGGCGCTGCCTAAGCCTCAAAAGGTCCCATATCTCCATAACTGTTAACAAATTAAATAATCTATCTACTACAGGACAATTAAAACCCAGACCTTCAGCACATCAACTCAGCCCTCTAAACACTGGGCTAAATAAATTAATTAAATGAATATATACGAAATTGACTAACTAAACTAAAAGGTAAAGTTTAAAAACACTTTATAGAAATGTACATTAATAATACGTAAGGAATTAATACTTTAGCACTCTACACACCTGCTTCCCTCTCGTATCGAACTTTTTCACATTATCGAAATTTTACCCTTGAATTGCTACTTTAGGCTACAGATCTATCTGCGATAGACATGACGAAATGCAAAGGACACAATTCTAAAAATTTTAGTATGACTACGATACAACTAGACTGGTATTTTTTTTTAGGATAAGTGGGTCTAAGGATATTAAATATAATCATTACTTAAAATCCTGAGGAACAGCTGTACTTGTACCAACAAATTAACTTGAAATCAAGGCCACACGAAATTGTTCATTGGTTGAACATTACATAACCTACCCTCCATGTACAGGTGAGATGATTCAGATGCGTAGGACTGATTTTTTTATTCAGAATAAAACCTATTAATTATATTTATTTATAAGCTTTTTAAAAAGTAATTTTGAACCAATTAAAAAATAATAAAATGACCTTCTGTAATGCGGAAATATCCTCTTAGTAAATAATAATATATTTTCCTCATCGAAATTATCACTTTTTATTTTAATTAAAAATATATATCAAAGTATAAATTAAGGTATTTAAAATCAATTGGTTTATTTTTTATACAATTTAATCCTTAGTTTTATAATTTGAGAAGGACCCTCAGAAATTAAAGATTTAATCTAGAAACAAATTAAGATGCTAGCGAGATAAAGAAGGTACCTAGCTAAGATATACGTTGGACGTGTCTGAGATAATTGAGAATTATATTAAGTAATAATAGACATTATAATTGAGTTTTATTTCAATTATAATTATTTAGAGATACTTAAATAAAATACATAACCATATTATGAATTAATTATTTATCGTAAGCCTCAAGGACTGTAGAGCCCGTTAATAAGAGACTAAGATGGTTAGAAATACTAAGATGGTTGGGGCATGTGGAGAGGATAGACCCAACGAGAACTCCAGGAAGGATGATGCATGAGATAACGAATGCTGGAGGCCCCGTCTCAGGGGGCTCGAAGATGTGGAGGGTGACCTGAAGCCGATCGGAATAAACCGCTGGAGGCGCCTTGCGGCAGACTGAGGCGAATGACAGAAGAAATTAGCAGAGGCCAAGGTTCTTGAAGGACTGTAGAGCCCATTAATAAATAAACAAGCCTCAACTAATTCAACACAATGTATTTTGTAAGTTTGTAAATCAGAAATGTTATAACAAGATGGTCTTCTTGTGCGTATGTCTGTGTATATCTGAACAGTTCATCTTCAAAAGAACATCTTCGATAAACATTAAAAGTATTTCTGCAGTTAACAACGGAAACTTTAATTTAATGCTAAGAAGGGTAGTTATGTTTTTCGCACAAAGTACCAAATATTTAGAGAAGAAAACGGTCCATATGGAGGTCAAAGAAAGAATTTCATAAACGGAAATCAACTATTTATTGGAAACCAGATACCATCCCTATTTAAGAAATTCTTTCTTTGACGTCCACCCGGACCATTTTCTTCCCCATATATGAAAGCTCAAGTGATCCTCAAAATACCAAATAATAATAATAAGGCTTAGCGAAACCAAAGGCTCAATGCCGATACCACTCTCTGCTTACAAACTTCCGTCCAAGAACAATTATCCAAATTTTCTACTGAAATCTCCAGTGGTCTCCGAATATTGTCCGACCGAATATTCGTTGCAATTTCTTATTTTCGAATATTTTAAGACGTTCGTCCTTCAGCGTAAGTAGTAAAGACGAATTGGAAGGATGGTGGTTTTGTGAATTCTGATTTTTAGAGAAAACAGAGGCGAACTTAATAATGTCGAGACCAAATAGTAATAAGAATTAAAGTTAGAAATTTAATCGCGCCTTTATTTCCTCATGAATTTCGTTTTTTTCTAGTTACCATAGACCCTATGTACTTAAACATAAACTAACCATATACGTAATCTTAACCGAATTTACTACTATTTCCTTACCTGCATTCATCAACGTTTCTGTATTTAGTTTTATAATTCCGGGTCTTCGCCCAACAATACTATATCGTCCGCAAACCCAAGCATGAATATTTTACTATTCAAGTTCAAATTCCAAAATTTCTGGATGAATTTTAATTTTCAATAACGTACTGAAGTGTTAAATTGAATACTATAGATAACAGCTAATCTCCATGTTTTAAACCTGGGCGAACTTCGAATTTCTCCGAAAAATACCAAATATTTAGAAATTTTAGTAATGCCTTTGAAATATAGTAACGTATCGATAAATGATTAATGATTAGGATGAACAGAGGTTGACACAAAAGGACATTCAGGGGAACGTGAAATTATCCCCTCCAATTTTGTCAGTCAGCGTTGAATCCATGAGTAGTGCATTAGTTGATGAGTTCTCTCTTCGATTGAGTTCTAATCTCTATTAACAGTCCTAATCATCGGAGTATTTCATCGCTATAATAGTTTTAATGGTTAATATATTGTTTCTGAACAGTATAAATCTTTTTAAATTAAATCTAACGATCCTTCAAAAGAACAACATTTTTGAGTTAAATCTACAGTAGCAGCTGTATTGGTTGAAGCTTTTCAATTCAGAAACGGAATATCTGATACACCATTTGCACTATATGAGATGATTTTTTTTTCAAATTAAGTCATATTTTGCGTTGCATTATGTTTGAATTTGAAGTTTTATAGGGATGAGTTATAAAACATAAGTTTAAATAAAAAAAGTTCCAAGGTTTTAAAAATTTACTAACGATTTATAAAATAATTTCAAAACCATCATTACAATATCATTGCCTTGCTTAACCAACATCCACATTTTTAATTTTTTAACTAATTTGGTTTAATTTTGATAAAATACGGAAATTTCACCTCTACTGTCAGATTAAATTTATTGAGTTATGATATCATTCTTATGATGGAGTGATGTCATAGCTTCCAAAATATAAAATCTTCCATTTTTTATTATATTTATTAACGTTTCAAGCAGCCAATCCATCGTCAGAAAAAATTGTATTTATATTTGTATAGTTCATCATCCATAGGTATTTAATGTGTGGTTCTTAATCTCATTATTTATTGCTTATAAACATAATACTTTATACCTGTTTATATAAAACAAAACAAAATACATAATGAGCCAAATTAGATTAGTGGATAAGCCATTTCCATTTTGCGCCTATACATCTTTTATTAATTAGTTTTTTTATTTAGTGTTGGTATTCTTTCAATATCGCTATTCTTTCAATATACGTTTTCTAATATCGCTGTGGATTTCGGAGTGTTGTTTGATATGTTGCTTCTCAGCCTGTATTTTTTTCTTATGATCTTTCGTTCCGTTTTCCTAATTATATCTATACATCTCTTTCTGTTCAAAATTAGTGCCTCTGATCCATAGAGATATTCTGTTTTTATGACTGTATTATAATGTCTTTGTTATGAGTGATTGGACAAACATCTTTTGTTATAAATATTTTGGGTGAGTCGTTACGCACTGTCCATTTTTTGGCATCTAATGTCGTTGGCTTTTGTTTCTATTCCATTCTCCTGAATTATTTCACCAAGATATTTAAAATGCGAGACCCGTTTAGTTTTGCCATATCTTGCCTCCATGAATTTTAGTGCTCCTGAGTTGCAGGTCATATACTCATATCGTTTATACATTGTTGTATACAAGGTTATGTAATTTTGTTTTATCTAATTTTCTTTAAAAATGTTATTAAGATCAAGGTAATAATATCTAAAATACGGTACCATGACCTCAACAGTTAAATTTTCTGTAAATTAAACTGGCCATATTTGCCGTGTAATAATAATGTGAATCAGGAACTTAATTAAGATGTTTGGTGGTTGAGAGGCAAGCTTTTGTCTCCACTTATTTCACCCCTTCCCCTTGAATAATATTTTAATTAGTAATAAAAACAACATACAAAATTAACCACTATTGTTTTAAATGGCACATATTATAAACGATATAATATTTTTAATATAGCAACTTATTTAATTTTCCTTAGCATTCAGTAAAATAAATTTCATAAAATTAAACTAAATCATAATATTAAAAAACATAAAATTTAACTTTTCTTAAATTCGAATTTTAGCAACATAAAAAAGCTCCTGAGCTCTTTATTTAATTATAAAATAGTTTACATTCCTTTCTCTCTCTGTCTACTTCCTACTACGTGTTTTTAGCTTCTTGATGGAATCAGGTTTATGTTCGAATGAGTATGTAATAAGGATATGAGTATACATAATTTAAATATATGGACAGAATGATTGATTAACATATCAGACAGCCGTTGGGAGAACGCCATCTGCGCTGATACAGAACATTAATACTGCACACCACAACAACCCTTAGCTACAGACCAGAGCACCACAAAACACATAGGACAAATTCCAAGATGACTCAAGAAATCAGCAAACTTGTTTAATGCTAGAACCGAATTTTAATGTAATTTAACGTAATGTAAATTTAATTATATGTTTATGTTAAATTATCAGGTTTTTATTTATGATTTGACTAAAATAAAAATAAACAAGTTATATCGTTGGCAGCTTTATCATATTTCTCTCATCCAGTGGGATCACTGGCAAGATACCTTCTTCTTCTTCTTCCATGGCTCTACAGCCCTTGTAGGGCCCTGGCCTCCACAACAACGCCTCTCCAGTCTTCCCTGTCAGCAGCTCGACCTCTCCACTGTCCGATTCCCATCCTCTGCAGATCGTACTCCACATCACCCAGCCATCGCAACCTGGGCCTTCCTTTTCCTCTTCTGCCTCCTGGTTTGCCATATAATAGTTTCTTCGGGTACCTATTTCTTCTCCCATTCTCTCCACGTGCCCAAGCCATCTTATACGGGTTGATTTGACATAGGTGACTAGGTCTGGTTCATTGTACGATTCCCGAAGCTCTCTATTATTTCTTGACCTCCATTGGCCTTCGTTACATACTGGCCCAAATATCCAAATATAAATAAGACACCTTCTTGCACAACCGTTATTCTGGAAACAGTACAGCCTCTACCACTTATTGAATCCAAGAACCTACATGGTTTATAGTAGTACAGGATTTAAAAAAAAAAAATTAAATCCTTTTTCTGTAAAGTTATTTTTTTTTACATTTACAATTGTATATTTATCGTTTGGTGTTTAAATGGCTTATACTTTAACGGTGTTATTGTTATTACTCGTATTTAGCAATGATGGGGAATAATCTTATCTCCATTGCTATCAATAGTATATTAACAGAAATTTGCAGACAATTCGGGTACTATAGTGTTCGTGTTTATCACCTAGGTAAAAAAGAATCTAGGGCAGGTACTATTGTCTCTGCTGCAACGACGGAAGCCTCCCGCATCTCGGAAAATGATTGAATCAGGAAAACACACCGCTCCATTCAAAGCTCCCCATACGTCGATATGAACGAATTCGAACAAAGGCACATTTCGTTGAATAGAATGTTAATGGGGGTAAAAAATCAGACAGAAAATTACCAGTCTACAATATATTAGATACTGTTTCAGGTGTGGTCTAGTGGTTAACATAACAACGGACCAAGCCCAAGATCGCGGGTTCGTAGCCCAGCGGATGGCATTAGGATTTTTTAAATGGGAGTAAATCCTTAGTAATGCCGTCCTTCAACTAATGTCCCAGGCCTGTATGATGTCAGGTACTCGTTAAATATCCCTATGTTAATTACAACTAGATTGACAAAATTTAGGACTCCTACTGTAGCATCGTCCAATAAGCCTCAGCAGCATAAAGTGATGCTAAATGAACAACGAGGATACGCTAGTAACTAACGAACCGTTGGTCAAATATATCTTTAATCGTAAATATATGGGCTTCAACAACAATTCCTGTTAAATCAGTTTTTTTTCTTTGTTAGCCCCTTGGCTTTTATTAATTTTTGACAATAGCATATCACATATCTCACTCACATCTCTTTTACTTCATCAGGTGCATTTTAAGAGAGGAATAAGGATTCAATCCTTATTAATCCAGATCCTTCTACTGGATAGATATCCTAATGACATTCAATTTTCGATACGAGAGGAGAGTTCGAAGTTCTAGATAAAACTTTTCTTCGAATCGGTGTCTACAACTTTTAATATTTTAGTTATATCAACTTTACATTTATTAACTGATAAACACGACAGCAGAGCTAAAACTATCTATAATTGAAGTAAGTGATTTTAAAATAACACTCATAATAGTTGCAGATAATTAAATAATTAAATAAGTAAAAATGCACTTTATAGTTTAGTCATTCTATTAACTAATCAGTAACTATTAATTAACGAATCAGTTTATAAAAAAAATAAATGGCAATCAGTAGCTAGAGAAGGCAAATAAGAAAATGTTGTAAAAACTACAACTCTATGTACAAAAAAGAACCGCCTCAGAACAAAACTGTACTGACAATTCAAGAAAATTCACAGAGAGAACTACAAAAAATATGATTGGCCTGTCTGAAAAAGTATTCATTCTATTTCGAAAAAGGACTGCGTAACTAAACTTGTAAAAGCGCTTAAAGGAACCAAGAATGGTTAAATTTACTAAATGTCGTTATTAGCAAATACACTAAGGTATTTTTTTTAAATATTTTATTTGAAAAGAAAAGATATGACCAGGACCGGGACTCGAACCTGAGTCTCCCACCTCTCCATGGTGGTGCCTTAACCATCTCGGCCATCAGCGGAAGGAAGGGATATGACTGACCGAGAAGCGAACTAGGATGGCTGAGATGGTTGAAGCACCACCACGGACAGGTGGGAGACCCGGGGTCGAGTCCCGGTCATGGTCATATCTTTTCTTTTCAGGTAAAATATTAAAAAAATTATTTCATATAAAAATAAAATAAATTATAATATTTTTTTAAAGTTCTCATTTTTGTCATAAACAAAAAATTCGATATATGATTCATTATTTTATTTTCTCGTCTAGAGTATTCCAAAAACTTTTTTTTCAATATAGATAATTGGCTGAGCTATGAACATAGTTAAAGATAGAGGTTTAGAGACATTGTGTGAATGAAAGATATTAAAAACTTATCACATACCCACAAAATCCTTTTATTGTTTTATGAAGTTCATTATTTACACCAGAGGTTACGAGCGAGATATTGAAGAGATGCTGTAGCAAGAACTTACCTGAAACAGAAATAAAATTATAGTTAAATAGATTGATATGTTTGTGTGTTTAGATAATGCATAAATATATTAAATGCGTATAAATAAATACATACATCAATTATATTAATATTTTAAATTGGTATCTATATTTTTATTATTAATATATTATAATGAATTCTAATAAATACTGTTCCCTTGTTCACAGATCACTTTTACGCTTGGAAACGTGTACCTCTGGCAGTGTCTACAACATGTATGGTACACTGGACACCGGAAACAGTGATTCAACCATATACTGAGCCAAAAACCCTTCATGGGTTGTAGTGGTACGGGTGTTTTCAATTAATAGATTGTGATGAAAATTCTTACAATAGGTACTACATTAGCATTACCTGGAACGTTCTTATTTCAGTCAGTCTTTATTGTTTAAATAAAAAATTATATAAAAAAGATTATAATTAGAGAGGGAGCGGAAAGGCTCAATGGTAGATCACTGAGTTGACATGGGGGAAATCCTGGTTCAAATCCCTCTGCAAGGCAGTACTTTTATTTAGTTTGTTTGCAGCCGGAGATGGATCATATGGGATCTAAGACCCTCTGGGGCTCACCCAACCTCTATAAAATATTATAAAAATAGGCTACACTAAATAAGGGGTAAAAATCTGGCGGTTGAGCGTGACCTAGGATAAGTCACCTCCTTGCAGAACCTTTGTCCATGAAACAGTACAGTCTCTACCTTGTACTGATCCCCAGACCCTTCACGGATTGTAGTAGTGTTAAAGGTTTTTTTTTTTATAATTAGAGATTAATAATGAGGAATTTTTGGTTTGTTTCACCTAACGCCACTTATCCCTAATCCAATATGGCTAATCAGACGATGCCACTAAGTCTTACATTTTGCCTTAAAATATATAATATGTATATAAATTATATTTTATATATTTATATTAAGTGTTGAATCATTTAAAGCGTAGCAAAAGTTAAACTTGTTGAGTTGTTGACTGATAATTTTTGCAGGAGTTAACGACAGGGGCCGGCAACCACTTGTTGAGCGTGCCCTACCCCGCTACAACCTGTTCGCCGGCTCTTAGGGATTAGCTCTGTATATTCCGTCTTTTAGTCCCTCTTATATCTCTCTAATCCGGATAGAGGATGCTATAAAACAAGCAGTTTTCAAGAATAATATATTCTAAATGTTCCATCTTCGAATGTAAAAAAAAAAGGATAATTCAATATATTTTAAGCATTTTAATAATTAATTAATGAATTGATATGATCGATGAATTACCGAAGGTTCCAGGATCTAATCGGCTGTGGCAGATAATTTATTTAATCTTTTAACAGCTGGGGAATATTACATTTAAAAATCCCGTAATTTGCTAGACATAGTAATAAGGTAAGCTGACTGTTTAAAATGAGTTTGTCTTTAGGTATTCTCTATTTTCATAATTCGTCGCCTTAGTGAAATAAAAACGTATCTACAAAATTTACGTTTTTGAGATATTGTATATAGTAAAATGTTATAACTATGTAATAAATGTAACACTATCTTTCATGATCACAAGGCCTTAGGTCGATGTTGCCTGAATTTATGTTTTATGTTTCGCTATGCTTTTTGAAATATTCTTATTTTATTTTATACACTTTATTGCAATTTTATTACAACCTGCCACTTTTAGGCAATAAGTAATACCGCTAAGGAGCTATAAAATCATAATATAAAAATAAATAAATAAATAAAATTAAAATATATACATGCGGATAGTAAAAACAAAATAAATACTGCGAAAATGATGAGAGTCCAAAAATAAAAAAATTGCTCAAATTTATACCATAATGTGTTCATAGATAAATCATCATTTCATATATTTCTGAAAAATGTCAATTTTGGATCACTACAGTGACGAATTTATTATTGATAATTATTGATATTATTATTGATAAAAGACAGATTGTCTTAAAAATAGACACGGCGTAGGTTATACAGTACCGCAATACTGAAAGGTTGTGAAGGTTTAGCGTGTGTAACTGACACCTACGGTCTGATGCTGATGATATATTATGTACTTATCAATTAACATAATAATAAAAAATTTCAAGAATAATACGACATTAACAAAATTAATTTAATTTAGGCAATAAAAGGTAAAATACGAATTTGAACTTGGTATGCAAGATATACTCCTTGAAAAACTAAGGTACTAAAAAGCGAGATAAATGTAATTGGTTATTGAAAACTTATATGAAGAATTCGAAGTATTTCTTCGTTTTTTTACACATCTTCAGTAAAGAACTGATTCCTTATTTAAATGAGTTTATTGATGATATTTCCATAATAAATGGTGGGAGAGGGATAACTAAGTAGGTTCAGTAGGTTGGCTTAAGGTCACGGGTTCAAATCTATAACTAGAGCAAATAAATTATTTAATCGTTATTAGTTATTAGTTAACAGCTGAGGGAGGGGGGCCCAGACCCTCCTGGGGTTCATCCAACTTCTTTAATGTGGGTACCCTTAATTGGGGAGACGGTTGTTTGTGGAGCGGGTTCTCTGACAAATCCCCCCCCCCTGCACAATCGTGGCCCTAGAAACAGTCTCTATCATGTACTGAACCGAAGACCAAAGGTGGTAATGATACAGGTTTTCTTTTTTTTTCTAACAAAAGGAGCTTTTGAAAAGGTCGTTACGATAATTAAACGTTTCCCATTGAAGATTTTCAATGAAGAGGTTTATTTTAATGGTCAATAAACACTCTAATCTTCATAAACGCTAAGTACACTGTGTTATGTTTATCGACACTAATCGCAATATTTATGCAATCACTGTCAGGAAGAAATGTCAATTAATCCATCTTGGAGATATCGAACGATAAGGAATAACTTCATTGCCATTAACGTTCATATTATCTCTTTATTTTTTTTAAATGATCGAAAAATCTACTAAAACGCTTCTTAAAATTATAAATAATATAAAATTTAAAATTATAGATTATAAAAAATAATATTGTAGCTAAATAATAAAGAGTCCTTAAGAACCTATTCAATATGAAAGATTCAATACCTATACAACTACTAATTCACAATTCCTATTTCAGAATGCTCTCCAAAAATAAAATGATTGAATTGTAAACATTGGATTTTATTAATGCTAAATAAATACCAAATGCTCAACGTGACGCGATTGGCACGTTTTAAGTTGTATTTATGTTGATTTATTTAACTTCCCTTTTATATGACCATACCTAATTGGAAGATGGTACACTGGGAGCCCTGAATTTTACCTATCTAGGTATAATAAGGAAAGGGATCTTTAGCGAGTACCTGGCGTTAAATGATATTACGTTTCCTACGAAGAACGGCATAACCGAGGATTCTTTAATCCCTTTAATAAATCCTAAGATCACCGTGTGGCGAACCCCCGATCTTGGTATAGAAGGATGCTAAGATAACCACAGGTTACTCCATTTAAGAAGCAGTGTCAACAAGTAAAGCGATAAGGGGGAACTAAGAATAACTAATACCTAAATAATTCTTATTCAAAATTCAATACAAATTCAATTTTCAAAATGGCTATTAAAACAACAAAATCAACCGCACAATGCTATTTATTATTTACAACTCAGACTTGTAAACTTAAGGACCGTTATGCTGTCAGACACGATTTGATTTATTCTTTTCTCTTTCTCTTGTTGATTTATTCATAACGAGTGTGGAATAAATAAGAGCCACAAATCCTTCTCAAGTGCTTTCATGTCGTGTCAATCGATTGACTAACTTTCTGTTACAGAAGGAAGGGCTGGAGGACACATCCTAATGTATTAACTTCTTTTAATTAATTCTCAATACAGTTACCGAAAAATTAATGATTCATTAACATATCCTACCAGAATGTAAAATCAATAACTTTTTTACAAATAAATAAAGAGAAAACATTTTCATGTAATAGCCAACAACGAAAATTGACCTAATTAATTTCATTGCCATTTACTAATTAATCAACTATCTGCAAGCCATTACAGACGTGGGCAATTTTTTCTCCTATTCTTACTATAAAAAAAAAGTAGTTAATAATTTGAAAATCAGTCTCCAATATACTAGAAACTAAGCTACCCCACAACCCATAAACTATAAAAGCATTTTACACACCAACAGAATTTGTTTTTCAAAATTTATTTTTTTTGAATTATAACATTAGTGTTCTGAAGAAGCGATATTCGTCGGTGGTTTGTTCTTAAATAGTAATTGGTATGTTTTACCCAGCTGTTCGAAGCCGATACTACTAAAGAAAATAGGTCTGATAACCCCTCCACTTTGCCAAAGTCGCCATTTTAATAGACATTTACGCGATACGGATGAACGGCATCCTCCCAATTACATTTCGGCTTACCTTCAGGCGTCTACTCTTCTGTGCAGGATTGATCACCTTTCTTCCGATTGGATTTCACACGTCAAATCGAATCACTTTGGAGCTAGAACATTGTAAACGCAAGCCTTAGGTTTAAGTGGGTTCAGAACAAAACATGAGTCTAAATAAATTGAATATATACCCTTCCGAAAATAAAATAAATAACTAGTTAAAGAGTACCTGACATCTCACAGGTTCGGGTCCCCCAATTTTATGCCCCTACCTAAAGACGGCATAACTCAGGATATTTTAATTTTTTTTTAAATCCTAAGGTCACCTGTCGAGATGAGGTAACCTTTTTTTTAAATTTAAGTTGATTATTCTTTATTTTCAAGTTATAAATGGTTCCTTAAACACCCCTATCCTAATTAAGCTTAGATAGGAAAATTTTAGGACTGCGACTATAGCATCGTCAGACTAGCCATAGCAATATATAGTGACGTTAAATGACACAAGCAAACAAAGAAAAAGGTTATGTAGGTAAGATTGTATGTTTCTATAAAAGATATTCTGTTTACTTTACAAATTGACTTAACTTACATCAAATAAACACAAACATTTAAATATTATAATCACAGGAAAATAATATAAGATGGTAAAACCTCTATTTATTTGATTTAGGTATTTATTTTTTAGAGATTGGTGAGCCCCAAGAGGTTCTGCAGATTTTACAGGATTTATCTAGAGCTGGTAGTAGAAGGGTAAATACAACATCCCTAAGGATTACATCTAATAATGATTAAATATTGCACAAGACCTTCTTACAGCATCAAATAGCATGAAATATTCTGTCATGTTTACTAGCACATGGGTGTCATGTTACCATAGTCCTAATGGAATTTTATATGATATTGGTGGGAAATCATAGAGTGAATAAGAGTTATTAATAGATGTTTTTATAATTATATATTTAAGCATTCCCTTCATTTGGGAATGATTTTAAATGTCATTTTATATGAAAAGATATGATCTCATTTTGTTTTTCATCACTTAGCCGACCAATACTTTCCTCCTGATTTTATTTGCATTAACTGTTGTTAATAAAGATAAACTTTATACTTGTATAAAATAAACTACATAAATTGAACACTTTTATAAAGATTAAATATCTTTTGGTAATGCGGAGTTAGAAGTAGTGAAGAGTTAAGAGAAGTTAGGACTTGACAAGTCCAAATTATTATAATGGATATTCAAATGTTTCTTCATGCAAATGTTGCACTTATGAATTCTTGTGTAAACATATCGTCTTTCCCCCATCCGAATATTTTATTCCATAAGTTATCCAGTTAGGAATATATCTATGACTTCTATAAGTGAACATACATCCCAAACTGAAGTATGTCGTCTGATTACTATCAAAATATCCTAAATTTTTATTGTACTTTTCAGGTGCTTCAAAGCTTACCAACCACATACTTTTGTATTGTAACAATTACTTCAAATTTTCATCACTAATGTATATTTTTTAAAGGATTCAATTAAAAATTTCAAATAATTCTAACACCTTCCTTTGCGGTTTCTATTCTTAAAGAGTTATTTGTTAGTTATCCTAAAGAGGTGCTTAATCATTAATTAAGATAATTAATGTACTTGATTTCCTAATTATTTGCTGGAATAGATCATTATTATTTTTATTTATTTATTGAAATTTAGAACTGTATTGAATAAAACGAGTAAATCGTTTAAATGATATTTAATGGCATATAAAGAAAGGCAAGTAAAGAAACTAGCCACTGGTATTATTCAAATAACAGATTTAATTTATAAGGTCACTAGACCATCTTCTTTTCAGGCATCTCGGAGGATTATTGGGAACTGCAGATAATGCAAGTGGGTTTACAACCAACGTGTACAGGCAAGTGGGTTTGAGTAAAAATAAAGTTTGTCATGAAAGAGACTTTTGTATGATTTCATTCTTAACAAAGTAAGGATCACTTAAGGTTTTACGAAGGACTTTTTATCTTTATTTATTTAATAACACATATGACCACATAATCTTGCAACATATAGCTTAAACTATTTAAAAAAAAATCAACAATTAAGTTAAACAAATTGGAGGGGAAGATTGTCATGGTTTAAACCTTACGAAACTCAAATTCGTTCGAAGGTTCACTAAGCTTGTGATTGTTTTTCACAAATTATTCCCCAACTATTCACACTACAATTATCAATACAACTACTTGGTGGTTATTATTTAGTTTGGTATATGTTCATAATAGCTAAACTATTATTTTGTACTACAATATTTTTAGAAATGTTTACTAACGAGAGAATATATTCTCCATAGTGAAAATGATCTGCCTGAAACTACAATAACCGCGCTCGATAAGGCCATTCAATTATTCTGTGATCCAGCGATTTATCAAATATTTAAAAAAGATTTATTTTGTTATTTTTTAATGTTAATTTTTATTATGTTATTTTTAATCATGTAGGGAATAGAGATGTTTAAAAGGTAGATTTAAAAATTAAAAATTTACTTGTTTCATTATATTATTAACAAGACCGCTTAATAAGACTTTTTAAAGGGTTTGGTGAGTTAAGGTCTTATGACTAATTTAATAAGTCTAAAGTGTAGCATTATTATTCTATTAATTGATATATTTTTAACATTTTAATGTTATATAGACGAGCACACGTTTGAACGCAATGACGGATATCCATAAAGCCCTAAAAATTAAATAAAAACATTAAAAAAGTATAAATTAAAAACTTAGTTGATCTCTCGATGTAGTATCGCATACATTTATGCCCCAACCCTCACAAAAACTCTCGACATAAAAACACCCTAGACCTCTCTTGTAGCCTCAATTTAGTAATTCCAGTATTCATACATTACCTTTAATTTTGTTTATTTTAAATTATTAACTGCCTCAGGTTGTTATTGGTAAAAGAGATGGTTTAGTTCAAATTGTAATTAATCACAGTTGTCCACTTTGAAAAAAAATCCAAAAAAAAAATAATAGTACTAATGCACTATTAGTAAGCTTAAACATTTTCAATAACTGATATCTGACTATTTTATGTTAGTCATTGAACACAGACAAATCAGTATTGAATAATTGTTTTGTTTTTTTCTAGTAAAGAAAATATAAAATATCAGGAGTGGAGTGGCTCAGTGGTAGAGCACTGAGTTGCCATGACAGAAATCCTGACTCAAATCCCGCTGCAGGCAAGACTTTTATTTAGTCTGATAGCTGCCGGAGATGGATCGTATAGGATCTCTATAAAAGTATCAGATCTCAGCCTCTATAAAATATTATAAAAAAAAGGGTACCCAAAATAAGGGGGAAAAATCTGGCGATTGAGCGTGACCTAGGACTATTCACATCTTTGCAAAACCGTTGTCCATTAAACAGTACAGTCTCTACCGCGTACTGAACCCCCGACCCGTTCACGTGTTGTAGCGTTACAGGTTTTTTTTTTTAAAAGAAGATATACATTGTGTAAAAAAAATGTTACACCCTAGCTCATGCATTTAACTGTTATTATGAATTTATTAATTCTCTCCAATTACTTAATATCTTGTCATGATTCGTACTTTTTTATCTATTTTATAATTTGTATATTTTTGGCATTTTAAAAATACGTGTACTTTATGATTTATATTATGTAGCCTTCTGGTCAGATATATATTATGTTTCTTCTTCTGTAAATGTTTGTTATTCTAAATGGGATTGGTCCCAGAATAAAATTACTTATCTATTCTATTGTAGTTGATTATTTATGTTTTATTAATATAATTTGAAGGAAACTTAATGTTTTAATTGAAAATTATATGACATTTCCTAAGAGCCTAAATATAAATGTATGTATATAAATATATATACATTTTTTTAAGAAAGGAAGTAAGAGAAAAACTGAAATGCAAATTTTTTTTTTTTTAAACCAAGTAATAAATAATGGTATCGATACAGATACATACATATTTTTTAGAATAATTTCTTGTTTTTTAAAGAATGATCAAAAATAAAATAATGATAGATTTTCACATTTATAATGTAATTAATTATTAATTAAAACATAACCGAATTGATACCAATTAATTTCATTTAACTCGGCTCGTAAATCCTTGAAGGCGTTACTGGACGACGTCCCTTACGCTTGAAGCCTGAAGTAACGTAACACTCTTTTTAATAAGCAGTGGCAGCCTGAAAGCTATCAAGGGAAAATGAGCTGTATCCCTTCAACTCTCCTTAGTTCAAAAAAATTAATAACTTTCTGAAATTCGAGAAACGTTTTCTCGATTTTAATTACTTTTATAGCAATAAAAACAATAACAATAAACAATATCCAAACTTTAATCTCATAAAATTTCTGATAATAATACATGAGAGATACCCCCTGGCAACCTAACGGCGGATCAACTTTTCGTTGATAAAATTTTAAAAACTGTAATTTAAATCTATTCTGCTATTCAGATTGCATTCATTTTTCAATAGTGTAAGAAAAAAAATCGGGATCTGCAGACCCTCCTGGGGCTCACCCAGCGTATATAAAGTTGGTATCCTCTATTGTGGGAAAACCTAGTGGTTGTGCAAACAAACAACATATCACTACACAATCGTTCCCATAGAAACAGTATAGTCTCTACCGTGCACTGAACCCAAGATCCTTCATAAGTTGAGGTGGTAAAGGTTTTTTTTTCTATTATAACTTTGCCTATGTACACATTCAAACAGATGAACCCAACAAACAAGAAATCATTCTACAAAAATATGTATTTAACTGTATCGAAGGAAGAAACTGAGAGACTGAAAATAACAGACCAAGACTGTTTCGGTATGGATTCCTGTGGGAAAAGACTAAAAGAAATAAAGCCGTTGTGGAAAAGAGAGATGCGAGAATAGGAATAGGGTTGACCGAGGAAAGAAGGCAAGAACAATCGGGAAGAATGAGGATGAGGTAAAAAAAGGAGAGAGGGGTATGAAAAGAAGTGAAAATAATTATATTAGCGTGGTCTCTAAGGCCATTCTATGAAGAAAAAATGAACCTATGAAAAGGTCGTTACCATAGTTCAATATTTTCCCACTGAAACGTTTGTTTTAATGATCAATAAAGTGTTTTATGATGAGATGTGATGAACATCTTCATGGGATGTAGCGGAACAAGTTTTATTATATATATATATATATATATATATATATATATATATATAATAAAATATTGCACGATGTTAAATTTTTTATAATAGCAGACTTTATGCTATACATATCGATACATAGCACATCGATTCTACTATCGAGACTGCCATTTCAATATATTACTAAAAATATCGTTAAAGAAATACATTATATTTCTTTAATGATATTTAAAATTTAAAAAACACATTAAAAATACCTAATGTTAAAGTTATCGAATAGCATCGTCTCATGAAAGATATATTTAAGGTTTTTTTCTTCTCTATTTAATAAAACTCTTTGAAGAAGACTTCAATGATTGCGAATGACTTTTGGATCACGAATCAAGTATAAAAACAGATACTTCTTCCAGAAGGCACTATTCAGTTTTTTTGAACCAGAAGAAAGGTGGCAGAACTAACGTATGAGCTTCGAAGTTATACGAAAGAATAGCCATCATTATCTAGCAACAATAAATTTTTTTTTTAACCACATAGTCGTGGATGATCCATCATGTAATCCTCAAGTCACTAGGATTCTCAACCTCAATCCTCTTGCGGTCATAAACGTCATTCAGATTTACATGTACGTGCAAAATCCATGAAAGGAGTAAAAAAAGAATTCAAGAAGAATTTTCGAATGAGGGTCTTTTTCAACACGTAATAATTCTTTCTCGTCGTGCGTTATAATAACCTTTGAGCCAATGTTGTTAAAGATTTTGTTGAAAGTTATTGGAGTGATGTATTTTTATAATAGATGGATCGATGATATATGAGTGTTTGTTATTTCTGAACTACTGATTCGTAGTCTAGGTAGTGATAACAATACTTCTATTTTAGAGACTTGCTGCTTTGTGTTGGATAATTTTTTATTTTATTTTTCGCCTCAATAGAGCCTTTTGAAGTTTCGCTTTCAGTAATTGATATGTTTCGCTTTAATAGCCCGCTTATTCATCCTTTGGTCATATAAAAAATGAACGATTGCCAGATCGTTTGGGTCGCGTTAGAGTTCTTCAGAACGTAAAATGCATTTGTCTGATGCAGAATATTCAGTTGGCCCTTTATACTGATAAGTAGGTAAAACCTGACGGTTGAGCGTGATTTATAATAAATCACCTCCCTGTGCAACTGATGTCCTATAAACAGTACTGTCTCTACTACGTATTGAACCCAAGATCCATTATGGGTTGTAGTGGTATATTTTTTTTAATGTGATTTTACTGACTTGAAACTCATAATAGAAATATATGATATAAAAATTGTATATTGTGGAAATGATCACTTAAACTGGATAGGCCTTCAAAAATTTACGTTATTTAATTCAGTAACACATAATGTTATTTTGATTGTTCTTCAGGCTCAAGTAATTCATCGATCTTAGTAATCTAAATTCAATTAAAAGAGGAAGAAAATGGTCAGTGTGATCAGGCCGAGAAAACTCTGTTATATAGGGATTGGTTTTATTGGTAAGCCATCGTTTCGACCCAGATTGCAGGTCTTCTTTAGGGCAGGTTTTTGACACTAGACACCAGCCATTCAGCTAAATTCAATTAAGATATTCTGTTTCAACTCATTTGCTAGCAAATTAATAATGAAATCAATATTACCTTTAACACCTTCTTCAGGAAAATAAATATCTCGATACATGGCCGATTGCCATCTAGACGTTAAGCATAATTAATTCTTATAATTAATCAATAAATGAAAGGCCGGGAGGCTCATATATTTAGACTTTTATTAAACATTCTTTTTCACATATTTTGACTAAAACATTTTATAAACACATAACTAATTATCATATAGGCGAATTGGCCTATGATTTCAAATAGGTTGTCGACCTAGATGTGAAGCTAAGCTACTATTATAAACCGTGGCTTCGACTTTCACTAAGTCCTCAGGAGTGAGTTACCTGGGGCGGTTGCCATTGGTTACAGTGAATCCTCAGTTATCAGATCGTGAAGCAGAGCCCCAAACTTAGTTTTGGTTGAGAGAAAACTGGCGTAATCGAGCGTTGGACCGGCATTGAAAATGTTTTATCAACCAGCACTTATCGTTCGGGTCTGACAATGTTCGACGCTTCCGCCCTCCAATGCAATCAGGAAGCTTTAGTTCATGTAGATGTGGAGGAAAAATAACGCCAATGTGTCCGACAAAAATCATCGACAGACCCCAACAAAAAAAAATGCACGCCTGCATGTATGATAACATCAAAGCGTATTGATAAGGAATTGAGTATAATCATTGAGTATACGTCTGTTTTGTTTTTAATAATCCAATATTTAAAAAATGTAACCATGGAATCAGACAGCGATTATAGTGTATTTTTATTTAAAACACTTAAAGGACACTGGACAGCCTAAGCTGCAAGAAACATTACCACAACGGGGATCGAGGAAGGGTGATATAACGAACGGGCCATTTGGTTTAAGAAATTTTTAGCTGATGAAAAAGATTTATCCATAAATAATTCATTTCTTCTTTTCTACCCAAAGGTGAAACCATCACAAAGAAATCTAACTGTAGGGTTATTAACATAATGCTAAGAAAACTAATAACAAAACAACCATTGGTTAGTCGGAAGGTAACTATAATCTTACAAGAAAACGCCTGACAGACCTCGTGGGTCACAACAGGCAAAGAAGAAACTAAAAGAACTGGATTACGAAGTCCTCCCAAATCCACGTTTCCATCTGTTCGGAAATTAGGACAACTTCCTTAACTGTAAAATCTTCGCATTTTTAGGCTAAATTTCATCACTATTTCATTCCACAACTGAATTCGTCAGTTCTAGGATTGAAAATTTGATAAAACGTAGGGAAAAGTTAATAAAAATGAAGGTAAATATTTTGAATAAAAAATTTTCGATTCTAGTGAGCCGTTTTGCTAAACAATCTTTCCTTTGAAAATTAAGATTTCATGTATTTTTGTTATTTCAATTGTTTATAAAATGGAGAATTGTTTTAACAAGGAATTCATCAATGCTTCCGTGTTATCAACAATGTAAACTTCCTTGTCCTCTTCTTCTTTTACATGTATTTATATTGGCTCTTAGATTTGGGAGAGAAGGTGGGAGAGTAGAGAGTAGAGATGTAGGAGATAGTTTATAGTATGTATTCTTTAGGTTATAATGATAGTCAATAGGGTGACCTCTTGCCTAGTGGTTAGCATAATAAACTACTAAGCGGGTTCGTGGCCCGGCAGGTGGCCCTAGAATTTTTTAAAGGGGGAGACAAATTAAAAACAGTAAAAATTCCTTGGTTATGCTATCCTTCGGAAGGAACGTTAAACGGTTAAAGGTCCTTTTTTTAAAGGCGAAATTTAGAGCTCCCACTGTAGCATTGTCCGATTAGCCATCATAAAGCGACGTTAAATGAACAAGCATGATAACCAATATCAATAAGTCACCTACTTATCTTATGTCTTTTATATCTCTTGTTTACCCATATTATGATGTTGAATAACTCAATAAATATCTATATATTTCTTACAAGTCGTCTGCCGTTTGAAAACTATCGGAAACAACCCAATAACTTCGTATTTGTCTATGACGACCACCACAGGTTAGGATCAACCAGGAGCCGAGATGGCCGTCGCAGGACTTCCATGTCGTTTGCTAGAATAAGTAAGAAGCTTAGAGAGGGAGAGTAAGATGGATGGGCGATAGGGAGAGAAGAGGTGATAAGATAGGAGAAGGACAATGGTGCTGATAACGTCGGCGGTCCTCCCAGGTGTCACTCCGTCACTATCGTTGCGTTCGTTTGCTTCTCATTCTTCTCCGGGGGTAGTGCTCTGTCGCCTCCAGCTGCTACTAAGCTATGTTCATCGAGCAACAGTATTAGGAAAAAGTGGAGGAGTCTATTGTGGAAATGACAAGCCAGTTGTATTTTATTGCTGACACCTGTTTGCTACTAAGTATTGTAACAATATAGCTGCTACCTAAGTAGTTAATTACATTTTAATTAAATCATATCGCACTAGTATTTCTAAAGAGACTTAACTAAAAATCGGTGTTTTTGAGTGACCATGAAAGAAATGGGTAAATATCTCACTATCACTCATCAAAACTGTATCTATCTAGCTAATAAGAGCTTGTCTGCTAGCGAGCATATCACTCTTAGTGTCCTAATGCTATTTCCCCTCCTTAGGCATGAGTGACACATTTCAAGTTAATACTTGAAATCTTATAGTGAACCAAAGTGAAGTTTTGAAGTTTAAAAGTCCATATTTTCGAGCTGCGACATTGTTACTGTTTCGAGATTCGGAGGGGAGTAAACATTGTTCTACTAATAGTATTTCCCATTTTTTCCAAAAATGTAGGTTTTTGACTAGTTTCACTTTAGAACTACTGATATTTTAAAAAATGAAATACTGAGATATTGCTTTAATTGTAACATTGAATCGAAAAATCAGTTAATTGAACACACACACACACACACACACACACACACACACACATATCCCGTGAGGAGCTGCTAGTCTCCCATCGGGCGCCTCCCCAGGTGGCGGATAGGGGGATGCTCACTAGATATGGTGGGTACCGGGGAAATAAAATACCCGGGGTGGACCAAAACTAGACAAATCCAGGCGCGACTGTTCCTAGAATAGGCGGCGTCCTGGTCAGCGTCTGTTCCTCATGTTAGAGGCGGCTGTATTACACCTGGTGTAAAATGCGAAAAAAAACTAATGAGATGAAAGAGCAGGAGATTATTGTTACGGTGCAGGAGCTCGGAACTCCAGTACCGGCGTCGGATGAGGTTGCGAAAGCGGGACCCCCGTCGTCGTCATCAAGCCACCGCAATGGCACAACGATAAATTTGGCTGTAGCTGAGACAGCCTCAGGAACAACTTCAACCTTGGAGTTCTGCCAGGAGGAGTTGACAAACCTTGTTAAAGAAGTCCAAGATCTGCAGGCATACATCCAGTCGAGGCATAATGTTCACGGAGAGATAAAGGAGTATTCCTGTAGAATCCAGAACCACCTCATGTCACTAGAAAGTAAATTGAGATCTGGGGAGAAGATCCAAAACATGGTGGATGCAGGTACTCAAACTGTATCTCCAGCATCAAGAAAAGCACCAATAGCGAAGAATCAGCTGGAAGACCAGCCTTCAATGAACCACGTAGGTCCAGGAACAAAAAAGCAACCAAAGGCGGTTGCGCCAAGAAAACAGAACAAGGCACCTAGAGGAAGAACAGCGGAGCAGCCTTGGCAGTGTCGGCAACCTATATTAGCTTCTACAGCATCCAAAGGAGAAGGGTGGCAAACAGTCACAAATAAGAAGAAGGGCAGAGATAGGCGCCCACGTCCAAAACCACCGAAGCCTGACGCTCTCATAATCAAGATTACGGAGGGCACCACCTACGCAGATACCCTGCGTAAGGTTCGAGCTGATCCAGCTTTGCGAGATATGAGCTCCAATATCACCAGGATCCGCAAAAATGAGGCAGGGAATCTCCTGATACAACTGGACCGAGAATCAAGAGGGGCCACTCTGGAGAACATGAAGCAAACCCTGGTAGGAGCGTTGGGTACAGAAGCCGAAATTAGGGCTTGGAGGCAGGAGGCACTGATTGAAATCAGGGACCTGGATGCCCTAACATCCAAAGAAGAAGTTGCAGAGGCTCTCACCACTTTACTCGACGGAGAACAGATTCAGACAACAACAGTGAGATCGATTCGCTCAGCATACGCTGGAACAATTACGGCTGTTGTTGCTCTGCCGGTTTCGCTGGCTAGGAGAGCAATAGCCAAAGGGAAAATTAGGGTAGGATTGGTTATCAGTCGAATACGAGAGAAAATTCGACTACAGCGCTGCTTCCGATGTTGGGACTTTGGACATCTGGCCAGGCAATGCACGGGACCCGACCGAACGAAGTGTTGTCGTAAGTGCTGTGAAGAGGGTCATCTAGCCGTGGACTGTATGAAGAGTCCTACTTGCGCACTATGCGCTGGAGGTGGCAATAATGGACACCCCTGCGGTGGTAGCAAATGTCCAGTACTACAGCGGGCTCTAGAAGAACAAAGGAGGCTAAGAAATCGTCTCATATGAAAATCCTCCAACTAAATCTCAATCACTGCGAAGCCGCACAGGATCTCCTGTGGCAAACCGTGAAAGATCTTAAAGTGGACGCTGCGATCTTGAGTGAGCAATATAAAAACATAGACAGTGACTCTTGGATATCTGACGCCACAGGAAGGGCGGCGATATGGGTAAGTGAACAAAGTTTCATGGAAGAAACACCGCGAGCCTTCACAAATGGTTTTGTCTGGGCCAAGATACAGCATATGTACTTGTACAGCTGCTATGCCCCACCGAACACTACAATCGAGGAATTTGAAGGTCTTTTAGATCGCATAGTGCGAGACGCCATGGGACGCAGGCCAGTGGTAATTGCCGGAGACTTCAATGCCTGGGCGGCAGAATGGGGCAGTAAGTTGACCAACCGACGAGGAGAAGTTCTATTAGAAGCTTTTGCCCAGATGGATGATCTGGTACTCGTAAATACAGGGACGGAGCCCACATTTGTTAAGGGAGGTAGGTCTTCTATCATCGATTTAACATTTGTCAGTGACTTTCTACGCCCTACTACTGGTTGGCAGGTCTGCGACCTGTACACCCACAGCGACCACCAGGCTATACTGATCACTCTGGGAAACCGGAAACCAAAGTCAAAGAGGCAAGAGAAGAGTACAATTCGATGGAAAGTCAAGACTTTTGATAAAGAAGCGTTTAAAATTATGATGGAGGAACCTTGTGAGCTCTCAGGCACCGCAGAGGATAAGGTCCATCAGGTAATGGACCTGATCAACATAGCGTGTGACGTAGCTATGGAGCGCAGCAACAAAGGCATAGGTCGATGGCCGGTCTATTGGTGGAACGACCATATCGCTGACTGTCGCACACGTTGCCACGCAATCAGAAGAAGGTATCAGCGAGCAAGAGGCAGCCCTCAGTTCCAAACGCTACGGGAGGAATTCAAAGCTGCGAGGCGTGAGCTCCGGCGTGCAATTAAGAAGAGCAAGAGGCAGTCCTGGAAGGAACTATGCGAGGGGGTGGACGAGGACCCATGGGGTAGGCCTTTCAGATCCGTCATGAAGAAGCTGAAGGGCAGCTCTACGAAATCGCCTACGTGCCCGGTGACGGTGGAGAAGATCGTTGCCACTCTGTTCCCAGAACAAGAGGAATTAGTGCACTCAGAAAAGCTGCAGCCAACTGACGCACCGACCGTGACAGCTGAGGAGCTCAGGGATGTTAGCACTAGCCTTAAGACTAAAAAAGCTCCAGGTCTGGATGGCATTCCGAACGTGGCACTAAAGGCGGCAATGGAGACCAGACCAAACCTATTTCAGGAAGTCTTCAGCTCCTGCCTACGAGAGGGATCATTCCCGCGATCATGGAAAAGGCAGCGCCTTGTGCTGATCCCGAAAAGCAAGGGAAACCCATCGGATCCTACCACATATCGACCAATATGTTTGTTGGACACAGCCGGGAAGGCTTTGGAGAAAATAATAGCCAGTAGGATCCAAGAGACCACCGAAGGAGCAGGAGGGTTGTCAAGGACTCAATACGGATTCCGGAAAGCGAGATCTACGCTGGACGCTATTACCATGGTAATAGAAACTGCCCAGAAGGCTATTGCAGGAAAGAGATGGAGAAGAGGTGCGAAATGTTATTGCGCTGTCATTACACTGGATGTAAGAAACGCCTTCAATTCTGCGAGATGGAGCTGCATTCTGGACGCTTTGCAGAAAATGGGTGTCCCCATTTACATCCGGAACATTATCACCGATTATTTTACGGACAGGACCCTGATATATTCAACGGAGGACGGTCCCAAAAGCTTCAAGGTGTCTGGCGGAGTACCCCAGGGTTCAGTGCTTGGGCCTGTCCTGTGGAACATCATGTATGACAGGATCCTCAGGCTTGGCCTACCAGAGGGTGCCAAGACAGTGGGTTTTGCTGACGACGTTGCAGTGGTAATTGAGGCCAAATACAAAGATGAAGTGGCCCTGAAGGCCAACCAGAGTATCTCACTAATCCGTGATTGGCTGGCTTCGGTGGGGCTTCAGCTTGCAGACGAGAAAACAGAGGTTCTTCTTATTAGTAGCCGGAAAAGGAGGGAAGAAATAACCCTGAGAGTGGGCAGACAAGAGATCCAGTCCCAGCCCTCGCTGAGATATCTCGGAGTGATAATCGATGAAAGGCTGCGGTTCAAGGAGCATATCCAGCGAGTATGCGATAAAGCAGCAAGAGTGACCACAGCAATGGCTCGACTGATGCCCAACGTAGGCGGGCCTAGAAACAGTCGAAGACTATTATTATCGAGCGTCATCTCATCCGTCCTTCTCTACGCAGCCCCGATATGGAATGGTGCCTTGGACACACTGGCTTACAGGAGACCAATGGTGTCCATTTATCGTCGAAGTGCCCTGAGGGTAATCAGCGCGTTTCGCACTGTCTCTTACGAAGCTGCATGTGTAGTGGCCAGGATGCCACCAATAGAACTGATCGCAGAAGAGAGACAGCGTTGGTATAAAAGAGTTGCTCGCATCCCCAGAACTGAGGAAAGGAAGATGACAATCGAGAAGTGGCAACAACGCTGGGATATGGCCACGAACGGGAGGTGGACCCATAGGCTGGTTCCTCGCATCGAACCCTGGATGGATAGGAGCCACGGGGAAGTAGACTACTACCTAACCCAGATGCTTACAGGACATGGCTGCTTCAGAGCATATCAATTGCGGTTTAAGCTGGACAATACAGCAGAATGTCCAAGCTGCCCAACAATAGAGGAGACGGTGGAACATGTATTCTTCAGCTGTCCCCGTTTTCAAGAAGAACGGAATGGTTTTAAAGGAGTCTGTGGCTCAGCAGCGACAGCCGACAATATTGTTAGCCTGATGCTGCTTTCACAGGAGTACTGGACAGCTGGCCAGCGCCTGGCCGTAGAGGTCATCAAGAAGCTGAGGAAGGAAGAGAAGGAGAGGCGTGCCTAGAGCAGAGGTAGCCTAGCACAATGAGGCGGCACACAGCCACTCCCCCTCCATGAAGTAATGCCTAACGGTGGTCCCGTGGAGGGTGGGAAACAGGTGTAGGGAGGTGGTTTTAGTGGGTAAAAATCCCACACTACGGATAGGTACGGGCCTATCCGTGTCTTTTGAAGATTTCCACCTACCCCCGTAAAAAAAAAAAAAAAAAAAAAAAAAAACACACACACACACATATATATATATATATATATATATATATATATATATATATATATATATATATATATATATATTAATAATGATATAGATTTTTATCAAGTCCCCCACTAGAGATATTTAAAGCCTAAAAAGTTGACAAAAATTTCAAAAATTTGAAGTTAAAATTTTTTTTTAAAAATAAGGTAACAAATATCAGGGTTAATACAAGCTACTTATAGTAGTTAGGTTTATTATCATGCCAAAAATCAACTTTGATATACATCCCCTTATGCTAAAAAATTACCCTTAAAAGCGGCATTTTGAGAAATGAAAACAGTTGTTTTCAATAGCAGTTATCAAGTATTGGACTTCAAAATATTAAAATAGTGAATAGGACATGATAGATAGAACAGACTGTAAGGAAAACAATGATTTTTTAATTATTAGTCTATGACATACCAGTCCTGAGAAAATGAGTTTTCCGTAAGAGGTTACTAACTCAAAAATCAGCATGCGCGGTGAAACAAAGATGGCCGCCATTTTCAAACGGTTGACTCTAAACATTTTTAAAAAATTGTTTTGAACTACTGATTCCATATGTAATTGGTGGTAAAAATATATTTTTTTTCTAAAATGGTCAAACAACCACCTTTGGACGACTTGATATGGATTGACCCCATAAGAAATGAGGTATTTGCGAAAAGACATCAAATGAACTTATGAATCAAAGAGGGGATACTAAACAGAGATGGGTCTGCTATGCGGAAGATAGGCAAACTACACATGAAATCATGAATCATTAAAAAAACAATCTAATCGTGTCCGCGGATGCTCAAATTCACGGAATTCAAATCACGGAAGAACGCATAACTAGAAGAGACAGATTGGATTTCTATCTGAGTGAATTTATATGGAAGGTATCGGAAGTTGTAATTGTTTCAAAATCAAAAGGTATTGGATGAAATACCTGAATTTCGTCCTTCTCTGACAAAAGCATAGCTTAATCATAAAAATTGACTATTCTCTTCAGAAATCTAAAGTAAGCAGGAAAAAAAAGGTGCAATTTACAGAACAAATAGATAGAATGACTTCACCAAGGCCAAGTTGATCATGCCGTCAAAGCACTTAAGAGGAAGTAGCAGTCTATAGCGCAAACATTCAGAGAGCTTACATTATTCTTGAGCACTATACTCAGTAATCATGGCTGTTTAATTTTTTAGACCGGGAATTAGGGAGTTTTAGGAAAATAATTCATCAAAACAAAGAAATTTTCAAATTGAAATAATCGAATCATAAATTTAATTAATCAATGTTTGATTTAATAGAGAAACTCATAACTGTTTCATTCTAATTTTACTTTTTCCCATAAGATTTTTCGTCGTAACGGAAGTCGCGGAGAAAGAGAGAACGCATTTTGAACCCGATTTTGAATATTAATTATGGATCATGGGTCTAAATAAAAATATCTTTAAACATATTATCCCTATTTAAACATATTAGGCTTATTTCACTATTTTTTAAATTTAAGCTCCCATCAGATTGAGTAAGAGGGTTGAAAGCATGAATTGAATTGAGTTTGTGTTAGAAAAGTGCCTTATGGTGCTCGTAGTTTATCTATCACTGTTTTTTGCCTTATAAAAATTAAAAAATATTCTAAGCATTTATATTTTTCATTATGGCAATTGTATAATAATATTACAGTGCATGTAATATAAAGAATATAATAATAATATCTATTGACAAATACATACAAATCCCATTAGGCACATATTGTAAATGTGATCTTTCGAAAACCTACCCAAAGGGAGCTTGGATGGAGAATTTAACCGAAATTAAAAGCACACTTCCCTCGCTCGTCATGACGATTTATTTTCATTTCAATATTCATTTTTCTAAATTCTTTAGCATTATATAGCCTTTGTATAAATGTAAGATAAGATAAATTAAAACTATTGAAGCAATTAAATAAGGTCAACTTAATTTCGATATAGTGTCCAAAAGCAGTTTCTGTATTTTCTTTATGAGATCGACTAACATGCTCTAGTTGACGTTTAGAATAGAATTTCCTATACAAGAAATTTATTTGGACTGTCGCGAAGAGCGATTCTGTCAATGCCTGTTTCTGTGTCGCGACATTTTCAGCAATCTTCCACCAATTCAACTTCAAAGCCCCCTTTAAGGGTTTGGTCATCGAGTTCAGTCCTCTCATTAGTTCTTTTTATTCAATCTCGCCATCCGGAAACCGTTTAAACAAATCTTTGTTTAGCGGAGACTTCATAAAAAAAAATTACAATAAGATGATCAGGGAAATAGCGAACGAGCTGTTATCTGATATGTTAATTAATCCACAATAACTGACCTGATGTAAAAGCATGCTGTGGCCGATAAATTGTTTATTCTGGGGCTCAACCAGCATGAATAAAATAGGTAACCTTAATAGTGGTCGAGCGTGATCTCGGTGAAATTACCTCCCTGCACAAACGTTTCCATGAAACAGTACAGTCTCTACCATTCACTGAAATCTCTGACCTGTTCACGGGTTGTAGTGGTACAGTTTTTTTTTTTTTAGATTTTAAATCTTGGAAGCTATTGTATTACTCATTCAAAAGAACAGTGCCTTAACACCAAAAAAGTAATTTTCCAATAGAGGTATTTGAATAACGAAAAAAAAAAAATTGAACCGAAATAACAAAGCATTCGTAGGTTTTTAAGTAGGCCCTGGGTGGGAATGAGTATTGTAAAATTTATTTTTATTTACATAATAAATAAATATATTATTAAAGATAAAGTTTAAGACAAAATTCAAAAACAATTAAAAGGCACATGGTATGGAATAGACCAATAAATAAAAGGCCCTTTCAAAGAGCGTTTGAACTTTGAAAGGGGGGAAAAATAAAATAAAATAATACATTTTATTTTTTTTGTATATATATATATATATATATATATATAAACCAAGCTAAACTACAACAACAGAATATCACATAATTTTCTTATTAAAAAAAAAATTCTGACATCATCCTATAACAGTAAGTGAAACATCCGTCTTATTTAATAAATAACACAACTTGTAACACATGCATTGACTAAAGTACAAGTTTTAATAAAGACAACTAGGGTGTATCACTCAAAACAATGACCAAGATCAAAAAGTACTTAGTCGTTTTTGCCTCGGGTTTCGAAATCGACATTGTTTTTGTTTATAGCACGTTTAAAACTCAGAGGATACATATATTTGCTGCAATTTGCTCAGAAAGAAAAGCCAGAGAACCCTGGAAACATTTGAAGTATCCGATTAAAATATTTTTCATATCACATTACTACAGTTTACGCATTACGAACAACTAAAACATTTTGGGAAAGGCTGACGTTCTGGTCTTAGCTAAAGTTTGTATTATAATCTTATTGTTTGTCAATAATCTTGTTTATTCCAAAGTTACTTCTTGGAACCGATCTTAGCAACAGAAATGTTTACAACAACCGCATTGACGTCAATGGGTCTTTTCTCCTGATTTATACATTATTGTACATAAAGGTAACGCAAAGAATTTTCCACTTTGTCATGTGATGAATAAAGAATCATGTCTTTAAGCATTTTATTTTTTATAAAAATTTCTTATTTATACATCACAGGTTGAATATTCCTGACCATATTTTTGCGATCTATCGGATTCTTCTCAACCCCTTGTATAGAAAGAGTAACAAACAATATATCTTTAAATGTTTCTGCTTTGGCTGCGTTCCTCACCGAAGCGACCACAAGCCGCTACGATTTCAAACACTAATTAATTTCGACATATTTCATTAAGATGAGCTGAAATCATTCTGTAAGTTATAAATAAAACTTATTTTTTCATTGAATATTTAATTTTTTTAACTTCTTAATTTGAACAATCTTTTCATTATTACGCTTCATTTATTTTTATTGTTGGGAAATAAAATGGGGAGGTCAAAGAAAGAATTTCTTAAACATAGATAAACTATTTATCTGAAACCGACCACATTGCAGGTTTTCTTCGGGGCATTGTGGACAAGATGCCAACAAACTAAAATGATAAAGAATACAGTAGATAAAATAAAATGTAAAGATAAAACTATTGGAGTAAACAGGATACAAAAGTATCATCTCTACTTTTGTATCTGGTTTACTTCAATATTTTTAGTTTTATATTTTATTTTATCGGCTTTCTTCTTTATCATTTTTATTTGTCTATACATAGTCCATCCAGAATGAAGAAGACCTGCAATGCGAGTCAAAATATCTTCAACAACAAAAAAGTTATTTCATTGACCTCCACCAGACCATATTTTCCCCCATGTAGACTAAATCAACTAATATTACTCAACAAATTTTTATTATTACCCTCTATCTCACAAATAGAACTTTCCAAGTAAACCATAATAATTTCTATTCATCCCTCTTTTCCCAATCTGCTGGTGTTCCTCAAGGTAGTATCCTTGGTCTAATCCTATATACAGTTTATACAGCTGACATCCCAACTCATCCTAATACTATCCTTACCACGTATGCTGATGATACATGTGCATTATCAGTCAACACCAATCCAGTTATTGCATCCCAAAGCCTCCAATCCCATATCACTGATCTTGAAGAATGGTGTCAAAACTGGAGAATTAAAATAAATTCTCAAAAATCCCATCAAATCACTTTTACCTTACGTCGTAAACCAATGACTTCCTGCCCTTCAGTATCCTTTAATAATATCCCTCTGGTGCATGTAGAACAGATCCGATACTTAGGGTTGCACCTTGACAAACGATTAACCTGGAATCCTCAATATATCTTTGACTGAAAAGACAAGAAACCGCACGACGTTTCAGACTACTTCAACACTTACTAGACAAACGCTCTAAGCTCCTCAATGCTCCTTATTTTGTTAAGAATAAACTCATCCATAACGACCTTAATGTCCTTTTGTTGCTGATTTGGCCCGAACCCGGTATCTATCCTTTCATAACAAACTTCATTACCACTCAAACCCTCTAGTTTCAAACCTAGCTTCCTCTTCAATTCCCAATGAATAATTAAGTTCCTTACTTGAACTTTGATTTGAGTACTACCAGTGGGTAGTTTCTCTACTTGTCATTATCATGTCATTATATATCACTTAGCCTATTTACTTCTTGTATTATTGTAATACAGTTTTAGATATCAATAAATTATTTATTAAAAAAAACAAAACATTACCCTAAAATGAGAGGAAACCTAGCAGTTAAGCATAATTTCAACCAAATGACCTCCCTGCACGATCGTTGATTTAGAAACACTACTTAAACAACCCCAACTTTTGTTATCTAAAATGGCATCTCTACTTAGCAAATATCCCAACTTAAATATCAGGAGAAAGCTAATTTCGCACTTGATCGAATTTTCAGAAGAGCTACTCTGCCAAGAATAAGTTCTATGATCAGTGAAACACGATTTCATGCTCTACAACATAAAATAGTCCATTTTTTACTTATTGAGCTCAAGTTGTCCGAATTAAATCCTAACAACTTTAATGTGCATTTCAGTCGGCACATTAAGATATTCGGAATAAATTATTTAACAATTGAATAGAAAACATTTGAACCAAGGCAGTCAAGAAGCCTAGCACCAACAGCTGTGGAGGACGGAGGGAAGAAACGCGAAATATATGAATAATGGAGTTAAAACAAAAGGAAAGACAATGGGATGTGTGAGGAAGCAGTTTCATGCTTTACTATAGCCAACCGTAAATTCATCATCCATTCCATAAATCATATTTTATAATTAGATAAATCATTTCGTAAGTGAATGAAAGGTCTAATTTCATTCATAGAGACCAAGAATCATCCAAAATAATATGTTACAACACCAAAGAAATATTATGCAATACTTATAAAAATACGTTTATAGAAAACTGTATGATTCGGTAATAGCAGTTCTTTTAGTTAAAGCTAGGAAATTGTTTTAAAATTGTATTTATTAATATAAAATCAATTTATGCTCCTATGGCTAATCGGCTACCACAGGAGGAATCATAAATTTTGTTTATTAAGGTATAATAATTAAGATAGTGAACTTAGTTATTGACACCACCTGTGATTGAGATCCTTATTTTACGTCCCTTCCGAAGGATGGCACAGCGAACAATTTTTACTCCCTTTAAAATACCTATAGGCCACGTATCGGGCTGTGAATCAGCGATATTCAGGACAGTTTTTTACAACTTGACCCCAGTTAAGTTATTTTTATCGAAGTTACGTATGCTTCCGAGCGGTTTGACTGAGGCTGCCTTGATTCCAAACAGTAATAATTTCTAAAATTCAGCTAAGAGCTATGAACAGTACTGGAAGGGAATGGAAATTAAACCATATGGTTTTTATTTATTACAATTCTGTAACCAGATTAGAAAATATGTTACATTTATTATTTTACTTCTAGACCTATATCATGATATTTAAAAAAATATATTAATATCAATAAATTACTTAAAACAATTCCCATGTCACTATTCATTAGAATATCAGAAACGTTTGTAGAATAATAAAGAACTATTTCTTTAATTTACTAGCATCGTAGCATTCATTGCATTTTTTAAGTATTTATATGAATTGTTCAAAACTTCCTTATTAATAATTTATTAATGTTTACTAATAATACATTAAAACTTATAACTTATTTATGAATCACAAAAGACACCTCTACTTCCAATCTATTTTTTATATAACCAACTTGTTATATAAAATGAATACTTCACTTTGGAGGAGATGTAGAAGAAAACTTTAAATATCCGAGGGGTCTAGAAGAAATAAACACGACTCTTCTCAAATACTAATTAAATTCACATAAAATATTTATAAATCTCCAAACGGTTTATACATCATATTCTTTAATAAATATAACAAGGGACTAAACAGTTCACCAGATACCACAACCGACTAGAGGACATGGAAGGACACTATATATATAATATTTGTGATTAAGTATGGAAATGCTAATCACAATTGAAGATTGATGAGTAAGCATATGCATGTTTTATAGTGTTATATGCGTGTAGTACACCCTACATATATATGTTTCCTAAAACATAATGATACTTATATGAGGTATTCAGGATCAAAAGTGGATAACACCAAATTTCAAATTTTGACATTTTATAATTGTAAGCTAGTTTACTTAAATTCTTCAGGTTCTATGCTCCCGAAACTTCATGTTCAGAACCGGACTAAAACGATGAGAAATAAGACGGAAAAGTGTCGTTTAGACAATATTGCTTGATTAGACTGGCAAAAAATGAAAAAAAGTCAATTTTTAAAATTTTGAAGTTTTTCGGTTTTGATCCTGAACGCTTCATATTCGATATTTACTATAGGCCCGTGAGTAAAACAAATTTAGAAAAATTTTAATTTATAATAAAAATCTATAATTCATAAAAGTCAATTGACATAGACATAGCTTGTTTTAATGATAATTAATATTTCATTTCAGTTATTAGCTGACTATCTTCAGATCGGTTCTTATTGGTATAATAACACCTTTCTCATAGATTTAGATTCCTATTAAACTTTTAGATCACATTAAAATTAAAAAAATGTTTGCTTTAAGTGAATGCAAGAACAATGATAACGCAATCTTTTTTTTTAATACATTTTTCTGTACAAGCATTTTTCTGGTATTAGATTGTAGGGGGATAAGAAACCTAATATAAAATATCAGATGAGGAATTTCATTCAAGACATGACCCAATTTCCCCTGTTTACACAGGATTTAATCAACACTGGGTCCATAAATTAACGCTTATCCGATTGGGAAAGAATAAATAAAAACATATATACAAAAAAACTAACTAATTGATTAAGATTGGTTTTAAGAAATGAATCATTGTAGTTGATACAATCATCTCCATTTACAACTGTCAGCTACTCTCAACACGGAAGCTGTTCTGCTACAAAATATTTACAACTTCGGATAAAAACAGATCCTACACGTTTCTTAAGTTCGGATTTATATTGGAAGAATTTCTAAAACTTAACAAAAAACCGGTTCCAAATCAGTAGTGGTGCGAAGGGGTGATTCGGCCCCCTCGCACACAACCCGCCTGGTTTTGCCTACTACTTAAGGGTACCTGTTTTAGAGGCTGAGTGAGCCCAATAATCTCCAAATCCTACAGAGTCAATTCAATACAGTTAACAGAACTAGTGATTTCTTTGCCACAGCTGGTCTTGGACTGGAGAAAGTCCAACTAAGCTCTCAATGTTCTGAGGTATCCACATCCCATAATGTGTAAAACAAGAATATAATGATGAATAATTACAATGATGGTAATAATAATATTTCAAAACTGATATTTTCAATTTTGATTTTTTTATTAAATTTAAATTATTATTAATTTTTAGAAAAAGTCCTAGTTCAATGTGTTTTAATATGTAAAGAAGCCTATTTTTTCCTTATCCCCAAACATCTCCTTAAATAAAGGACATGTGTTTTTTGAGATTTATAATTATAATTAATCATTTATAAGTTGTAAATTTATATAATATATTTATTTATTATACTTATATATTGTAATAACTATAATTGATAATATAATTCATATGTATTACCAAAAATTAAACATATCTATATCACTAAAATTACAATAAATAAATATTAAGAATTTAATTATATCATTTCATTTAAAATATTCTTGATATATGTTATATAATATATATTTTATGTATTAAAATCTTTAATTTTATATATATATATATATATATATATATATATATATATATATATTACTAGCTTTTGCCCGCGGCTTCGCTCGCATAGAATTTGGACTACCGCATAAAGTTTCTTGACAGTGCTTTTTAACAATAATTTAAAATAATAAATGATTTAATTATTTAAATAATTTAATTTTTTTCACTATAGGTTACTCGTACAAGATTTCAGATGTCTAACTTCAAAACTGACGGATTCCATACAACCTTTGAACCATTATTAAGAAGGGTGGAACTATCCAAACTTCCTTCTTAAATCATACAAAGGACCTATCTGCAAATTTCAAGATGCTAAATTCCTGATTTGCCTTTAATTATGTACTATAATGGATTCTCCACAGTACCTCTAAAACTGTCGGGGGTGGGGAGGGGCACGTGCCCCTGTGTGCCCCCCTAAATCTGCGCTTGCTATAGCCCATGTGTTATTCTGATGTATAACCTACATTACTGTAAAGTTTCATCCAAATCCGTTCAGTAGTTTTTGCGTGAAAGAGAGACAAACATACAAACTTTGACATTTATAATATTGGTAAGATTAGTAGTATATCAAAACAAATAGTTTCACTCTTGTTCTTTCTGATATTTTAACAACTATGATCATGTCATTTTCCTTTAATTATGTACTATAATGGATTCTCCACAGTTCCTATAAAACTGTCGGGAGGGGGGAGCACCTGCCTGCGTGCGCCCCCCCTTCCCCTAAATCCGCGCTTGCTATAGCCCATGTGTTATTCTGATGTACAGCCTATATTACTGCAAAGTTTCATCCAAATCCGTTCAGTAGTTTTTGCGTGAAAGAGAGACAAACATACAAACTTTCACATTTATAATATTAGTAAGATTAGTAGCATATCAAAACAAACAGTTTCACTCTTGTTCTTTCTGATATTTTAACAACTATGATCATGTTATTTTCCTTTAATTATGTACTATAATGGATTCTCCACAGTTCATATAAAACTGTCGGAAACTTTCACATTTATAATATTAGTAAGATTATAACTATTAGTTTAATATGTATATTTTATTAAATATAGGTTTTATATTTAGGTTTGATTGGTCATTTTTATTCAGAGTTAAACTTCTTAGAATATAAGAACGGAATAAAGCATCACATTATTCTGAGTAGTTTTGCGAACTTAAATAAAAAGTAATTTATTTTGTCCTATTAAGCTATGAATGTTTATAAAGCTTGCTAGAATGTTTTCTAAGTAGATTTGTAGATATTTTAAATTTGAAATTTGAGATTTAGAAATAAAAATAAAACACAATAAATGTTATTTAATAATAAAATTTTATGCAATTTATAACAATTTAATTTAGAACTGGAAACTAGTTTAACCGTTATTATTAACGATTACTCTTTATTACGAGGAGCAGTTCCTAGTGGTGATATAAATTAACAGTTCCCCCCGCCACCCAGCCCTGATTATCTAAGCCCAAGTTTGGAAGAGGAAACGTAATTGAGGGACGCCTCAAGAGGCTTCATGTCCGCTCTGTTTGATGTCAATAAAGCCTGTTAGAACCCGCCGCGATCCAACTACTTCGAGGCAAAGGTTCGAAACAATGCGCACCGCTCTGTAATTGTTCCAGAAAATACTAGGAATAATGAGGTGTTTTATTACTATAAAATATTCCAAGAAGCTAGTTTAACTCTAATTAAAAATGATCAAACGAACCTGAAAATCTTTAGATTTTATGTCTTAACCAATGTCGTAGCCAGTAAAACCTTTCGGAGGGGGAGGGGTTAGGTCACAATCGAGGATTTTAATACCATTATTCATGATAATTTTTTTTATTTGGATAAATGTGCCAATATAAAATATTATTGGATGATGAATGATTTAAATGAATACGATTGTTAACTATTGTGAAATTGGAGGACATATTCAAGCAAATATAAATAATAAGTATGCTTGTTGCAATGCTTAATGATGTAAAATGTGTTGGATCCTCTGTTGTGTGTGCTGTTTTTAATTTAATTTGCACTTTTTTAACCTAGTATTAATTTTTAATACTAACTAAATTTCGGGATTTCGGGGGGGAGGGGGGTTCGACCCCCTAACCTCCCCCCATTGGCTACGGCCTTGGTCTTAACTAGTGACCCGGAAGTAGCAAGTAGTATGGCTACATGTTTTGTCTGTGCTAGGATCGCATTCATTTGATGCTTCATGCAATGATGCAAAATGTAACATTATGTCTACACTACATGATATATTTTCATGTATTTTATTGTGTAGTTAACATAAAAATAAAATAAAATATTTCTTTAAATACGAATTTATTTCCTGCTCGTTAATTTTTGCGACAACCCCTAAGATACTCATTTAAATTGTATGGTATAAAATACTCTAATAATGCACATGAAAAGCCTAATGTAACTAAAGTATTTATTAATATTGAAAGTAAAAAAGAGCCCTTACATAAATGTTAAGACCGTGGAAAAATTCCAACGAAAAGTCTTAAGTCTCCAAACTAAAACAGAAATAGAAATTATCTGTCCAATCCTCAGGGTAGAAAGAGAATAACAGCAAAACAAAACATGAATAATGCACCCACGAAACGAGAGTTGCATTTGAGCCTTCGAGGTGGTGGGATGTTTCTTGGGTGCATTATTCATGTTTTGTTTTGCTGTTATTCTCTTTCTACCCTGAGGACGCCTGAATGGGCGAAATATTGGACAGATAATTTTTATTTCTGTTTTAGTTTGGAGACTTAAGGCTTTTCGTTGAAATTTTTCCACGGTCTTAACATTTATGTAAGGTCTCTTTTTTACTTTTCAATATTAAAATGTTTTGTGGAATAGCCGTAGGTCCACTGGTTTCTTGATAATGTATTTTTTTTTTCTTGCATTTTTACTTTCAATTTTTCATATGGTCTTTCGTCTTAAGTTTTGTGTTGTTCGCTATTATTTATTTTTCCTGTGGTGCTTTTTGAAGTTTGGTGAGTGTATATTGAATCTTGAATTTCTGAAGTATCTATCAGCTGTTTTTATCGAACCTTAACCAGCTGGGATCGAGTAACCTTCCTTATGATTCATTTGTTGCATTTGAGCCTTCGACGTGGTGGGATGTTTCTTGGGTGCATTATTCATGTTTTGTTTTGCTGTTATTCTCTTTATACCCTGAGGATGGCTGAATGGGCGAAATATTGGACAGATAATTTTTATTTCTGTTTTAGTTTGGAGACTTAAGGCTTTTCGTTGGAATTTTTCCACGGTCTTAACACTAAAGTATTTATATTAAGTTGATAAGGATTAATACTGTATCCGTCTATATAGCTTTTCTTAATACCTTTCCAAGTACCCTATTGTACGACTAATTTTTTAGAAGATTTAATAGGTATAGTAAGCTATCCTTAAAATATAGTGAACATTTTTGTAGATCTGTCAGAAGAATATTCCATCATGCATAGTTTCGTTACATCTCAAAGGGATTAGGCAGGGAGGCTAACTTTTTCCAATTCTTTCAAACATTATCGTTCTTTTTCAACCAATTTACACAAAATCTTGAAAAATTATATACCTAAACCTTCCTCATACATTTCTCTATCTATTGTTGAAAACCGCATGAAAATCCTTGAAGTAGTTTTTGAGTTTATCACGAACAGGCAGACAGACGCGTCAAAGGACTTTGTTTTATAATATGTATAGAAGTATATAATCTATGTATACTTATAGACAAATATGCCTTTCAGGCTTATGAAGTTTGAAATTATCCGAGTTAATAATCGTCTCCTTCCTCACAAATTCCACAGTTAAGATAAAAACCGACCACTCTAACACGAAATGACATTTGAGTACGTGAGTACATCGGAATCATTCCGGCGCATCGGATATACAATGCCGCATAACCAACAATGCTTTTTTATAATTTCCAGAAATGAAAAGCCATAGAGATGAAACACAGGAAAAAAAGTAAGTTGATTATTGCATTTATAATTATTATCGAGTAAAATACAAAAATAGTATATAATTGTAAAAATAGTAACTATATTATTGATTATAGGGTCTTTTTAATACACATTTTTTTTAATTTTTACTTAATTTGCCTTTTCTTTATGCTCTATTTACAATTTTCACAGTGCCTATTATTGATTAGCTCTTTTTTATGTTTAGTTATATAAATGTCTATACAAATAATCCGACCAAAAAATCAACACATAACAATTTTTTTCGTTGAGAAAAGTATATACTATAAAATAAAATATCTGTGTATTGCTCAAGTTTTTGCACAATCCAAGTATCTTTAAATAAATTCGAAGTAATTTTTAAGATCATAATCAACAGTAAAGACTAGAATAAATGTAATTCGACTTAAAAATTCGAATTCACCTCAGTATGATTTTCTAGGGCAATAGCTATTGAAAATCAGAATTCTAGCGGTAGCTAAATTTAGAAAATGAAATAAAAAATCAACGACTAATCAAAACAAATATCTAAAAAAATATTTAAAAAATGTAAGTATATTTACTCTTTGTCATTTTATGTACTTGCCAATATGATAGACAAAGTTAGCCAACCTCAGCCTTAGGTTTCCGTTAATCAGAAAACCAATTAGTATAATTGGTTTGGGCGGTCGGAAACTAATCCATATCAAATTGCCAGTTAAAATGCTCAAGTAACTATTGCATCTATTGCATTTAATTGATAATGTTGATATATTTGTTATTAAAAAATATTATAAATAATTTGGTTTGCAAGTGAAAAATTATATACATTAATGAGGAATAAAATGGTCCGGGTAGAGGTCAAGAAAAGTTCTCTCTATAAAAGAGAATTTTCTTGACCTCTGCCCGGACCATTTTATTCCTCATATATACAAGATCAACTAATAGTATTCAACATATATCGATTAATATTGTTTTGGTTTTGTGTATTTTTTTTGTTACATTATTTAGAGAACTTGGTGTTGAACAGTAACTCCCAGACTTAGAGTTTGGGATGTTCTGCCCCACTGATTACTTTACAAACCTCATCAACGGTTATGCTCATCAGTAGAGTTCATGTCTTGCGTTTTTGTCTTGTAGAACTCCTGTACTAGCTACTATTTCATGTTTAATATTCTGTTTCATTTTTTTTTAAGTGGAGACGAAAATTACCATTTCATTTTCATTTTCGGGCAAACCAGTTAACATGAAATTTTATGACTTGGTGGAATTGGTATTTTCGATACAAAATTTTATACTGTTATATATAGTTATACTGTATAAACATTTAAGGAATCATAGGCGAAAGAAAAAACGTGCGTTGGTGGTCCAAACGTCGGTTCCTAATAACCCTCACCATTTTCTCCTCCATATTTATACGTTCGACTAATAATTATTTTTAAAAATCAATTAAATTTTCATTTCTTTTTTAGCTTCCAAAAATTCAGAGGCCACCAGTCTTAGCATTTTTGATGTTAACACTTTTATAACTATAGTAACAAATAAAGAAATTCATTCCAACTTCTGTGTAAAAAAAAAAATGAACTGGTTGTCCTAATAGCCCTCTGAAAACTGTAATAATAATAATATTCGAGCCTGGAATAATTTTACTGGAGGTAAAAAATAAATAAATACTCAAAACCTCCTACTGAAAATTGCAATGCTTGTATGCGATCGTAGCTGATCGTAGACAATTGTTAACGATGATAATGTTAAACAATTCGCTAATAAATAATCTTTTCTTTGTTCAAGATTTGTAAAATATTACTGGTACCAAAGAAGATTTTGGTGATGTGTTGACGAGAGAAATGTCGTGTAGTGAATATATGATTATACGATTGGGATGTTCATGTCGTTTAAATTGTGATTCTAAATAAACCAAAGAGCATTGCATTTACAATTTAGCTTTAAATTTCTGAGTTTTTTTCCTAGAATTGTGTTGCTATTATCTTGTGAATATGAACGTCTTTTGTTAAACCCTAAAGTTCTGCTCTATCTGTCCAAATAGGTCTTCGGACACAGTAAATGTACATAAAATAGTATAGTGTTATACATTAGTCGTTTGTTAGTAAGTAAATTACAATTCGAGAAAAAAATAAATAATTAAATAAACGGCATTCATGGTCAATGCATATTTTACGCCATTAAACCATAAAAAAACAACAAAAAAACAAAGCAAATAACAAGCTTTTGTGTAAGGAAAAATGGTTTCTTATAAGGTTTCCCAGATATACTCATGTTATTTTTTTTTATTATCACAACATAGCAAATTTTTCATTAAAGAAACCAGCCTTGGGGCACTTGGTAAATACTGCACTGTTTCTAGAACAAAGATTGTGCAGGGATTGGTCAAAGATCGCACTCAGCCGCTAGTTTTTTCACTTAATTAAGAGATATTTATAGAGTCTTGGTGAGCCCCAGGAAGATCTCCAAATCCCACAGGGCCCATTTCCCATTGTTATCAAATTAAATACGTTATCTGTGACAGTCGGATTTTAAACCGGAATCTTTTTCACGGCAACATTCCGTAATAAAATATTTAAAATTTCATGAAAAAATATCTATAAATAATTGAAACCTAATTTAATGAAATAAGTAATATATTAAAAAGGAGGTGGTAGCATTAATGGTTTGCTATACCATTATCGTATATCCTTGTAAATACCCAGCTTGACCACTGAAGGGACATAACTGCGCCCATCATACTGTTATCATTTCCCAGGGAAATCCAGATACTGCTTGGTATTCCTTCCTACCTCACTTCTTTTCTGTGGAATGGGAACATCGATCAAAGTTATGGGCCATTGTCAAGCTTCTTATACGATGTTTGGTATATTGGGGGTAATTCCTCCGATATCAGTTCAATATGTGAATGACCCCTCTTGCGGTCAGTCACGGCATTGTCTTAACGTTGGATAGCCTTTGTTATCACATCTCTTGAATAATTTTTATTTAAAAGTTTGCAATAAATTTGATGATGTTAGATTAGTTATACAAGTACTAGCAGGAGAAAAGGCGTTTTGGAAATCTTATCACCAATCCGATGTCTGAAGTAGTTAGTCATCCAACATAATATCAATATACTCATAGGCCCAGAACCAGGATTTTTATCAAAAGAGTGGAATCTATGTTGTCAACCCTTCATTCCATCTACCATCCTTCAATAAAAGTCAATTATATAATAGCATTTTAGGTTCTTATTTTATCTTGGGTAGGTCAGGATGGCGTTTTGGTTCCCCCAATGCCGCACAGATGTTGGGCCCTTTTCATTTGGGTCCTTTTCGTTTGGTTCCATGGAAAGAAATCCAATTTATGAACCTGATGACCCTGAACAACCATAATCCACGGATCTATATCGATTTACTACTTAAATAAATAAATATCATAACATTAAGTTTTAAAGAGGTGGAGCTGGGTAGCCCAGCGTGTAGAGGATCTCGGTTTGGAATCCGGCTGTGAGAGATAAATTATTAAATCTTTTAAAAGTCTGCAGACCCTCCTGGGGCTCACCTTGAGCTATAAACTGGGTACCCTCAATTTGGGGGAATCTGGTGGTTGAACACGATCTAAGACAACTCATCTACCTGCACAACTACTCTCCGAGAAACAGTATAGTCTCTAAGATGTAGTGAACACAAGACCCTCCGTGGATTGTAGTGGTACTGAATTTTCTTTTTACTTTTAATGGCCGAGCTAACAAAAAATAAAAAAACATAAACAAATATTCACTCGAAATACCTTAAGTGGTGCCATTTTTTTCCCATCTATTTTTCCCACTCTTGGGAATAAAGGATTGCTGGAAAAACTGTTGATGGGTGTTGTAGTGCTGTCAGATATTCGAAGTTGATTTTTAAAGGTTAAAACTCAATAATTTGTATATATATATATATATATATATATATATATATATATATATATATATATATATAAGGAAATAAAAACCTTAAAAAATTAATAATACATCTATTGATTTTTTAATATAATTAGCCAAAAGAAACTAATTGCGGTTCTTATAATTATACAATATAAAAATCAAATTATTCCTTTTTGATAATTTATGTTAAACGGAATCCATAATCCAGATGCTCGCTAAAACAAGGTAACTAATTATAATTTGCATGGCATGTTATTGCCCCTTCGAGCTATAGCCAACCCGTGCATGTTAACCGCTGAGACATTAATATATAATCTTGTTTCCATAAATCATACTAACAAAAGCTTCTCAAGTTCTGGCTCTTACATACTCCCACGATCAACCTAGTTAAATGCCCAATTAGATTGCTCCCCTTCTACTGTAGCGGCGTTTACTTCGAATAAGGAAACTTCTAAAAGTCATTAAAGTAGAAAACATAGGATAATAAAAAATTTGTATGTACAAAGAATATGTTGAGCATGTTTCAGAACCAAGTAACACAAACAAAAAATCGGGGATAAAGAATAAAAACTCATTTCTAAAAAAAACAGCGGTATTTTCAGGAAGCCAGGCTGTATTTAAATAAGAAAAAACAAAAAAAAACAATACCTCTCCTACACTAATGCATGATGGGCTTTGGATTCAGTACATGGAAGCAGACTGTAGTTTTTCTAGGAAAACGGTTCTGCAGGTTTGCCGATTTGTCAGAGATCACGCTCAACCGCCAGATTTTTCACCAATTAAGCGTACCCACTTTATAGAGGCAGGGTCAGCCTCGGGAGTTCCTGAAGATCCCACAACATACTAAGCAATATAATCTATGCAAGCTAAGAGATGGTAAACAAGGGTATAAGATGAAATCGGTCAATTATTCACGTTTAACAGCAGGATTTTTTCTCTAATCAATGTTGAGTCAAGACAAACTTCAACTATAAACTATAGGCTGGAGCAACCAGTTCGATGCTCCTTGACCAAAAAGATAAAATACGAAGTCACATTTCGTCCCGTATATGCTATCGTTTTCGTTCAATATTTTCTGATAACAAAAACATGGAATAATTCGAATGCATTACATTTAAATATAATACATTATAGTTAAAACTGAAAATGAACAATATTTTTTTTATTTAAGAAAAAAAATTTGAACAGAAGTTAATAATATTGTACATTATAGTCTACCTTAGTTGGTTTAGCTATATTAAAATATGAGGTCAGGTTTGGTATGAAAGAGGCTAGGTGACCCCCAGGAAGGTCTGTAGGTTCCACCAGTCCCATCCACGGCTGATAAAAGATTAAATAATTTATCCGCCACAGCTGCATTTGAGCCCAGGACTTCCAGTACATCAACTGAGCTTCCATAGAATAAATAATTTATTTATATTAATTAATTTATATATAAATTTATCAACAACGGCGATATTCACTAACCCCAGTGAAACGGGACTTAAAATTGAATAAAATACAAGGAAAACTAGAGTATTCTGCCTAAGCGCTGGCGTAATTTTTTGTAATTGAAACAATAAGGCCTGATACATAACAACCATTAACATTATTCAAAAATAACATAACATTAGTGATTTGTTATAGTTTATTTATTTTTAAGTACAAAAAACTGTTTACGGTTATTATTGCACTCATAACTAGACGTAAAGAGATTTATTATTTAATTTTATTAATATAATTACATTAAATTTTAGAGATATAATATTTAATTTTTTGCCATATTTATCATTAAAAAAAAATAAGTTTTAACGAAAACACTTAAAAATGTTTATAAATAAAAATATAAAGTAACTGAAAACAATAAACGGGTTGAATTAACTGAAATACCTCGAAATATTAAATAAAATTTATAGTTTGTCTATTTATTGAGCATCACTTAATGCTGCAGTGGCTAGGATGATGATGCAGCCGGAGTTCTATATTTCACCTATTTCCAGGTAATTATTATATAAAACTATTAAAAATTATGATAGTACCTGACATAGCCCAGGCTCGGGATCGCCATTTTACGTCCCTTAAGAAGGGCAGTATAACTAAGCATTACTACTACCATTAAAAATCCTGAGACATGGTTATAAGTTATTATGCTAGCTACTTAACTACGGGAGACCCTTAAAGAAATCATTTCTATCAGATGCAAGCACATGTTTTGAGACAATGGATTTCTATAACTCGGATCAATGATGATCGGAATACTAGGTCTCGTTCAGATATCATGGTCACACAAATGAATTTTGTGAAAAGCCATCTAGATCAGGTAAAGCACTTGAAGAACCAGTTAGTCTGAATAAAATAAAAATATTATTTGGTTACTTAAACAACAAACAACTCTTCAACAATGTAGAGTTTTTTTTTTCTTTTTTTGCCGAAACTTCCAGGCCTTTGTTTCGCCCACATGTTTCTTCCTTTAGATGTTGACCGACCCGTATGTCGAGTCAGTCCTAAAATATGAGACTTATTTCTAACTAATTAATTTAAGCATTTGACCTCTTTTAATTTTTATACATGCTATCGCTGAAGGATTTTTAACATAATAATGTCAGTCATAGTTTACATGTCTGTTTCCGCAACATACGCTCTAAACATAGTAAGTTCCCGAAGATGTACTAAGGTCCACTAAGGAGGAAGTGACCTAAGCAGCAATGAGCAATACTACTACGGAAAATGAGACGATACTGCAGTGGGAATCCATACAGTTTGCCTATCCAGATATAATTAAGATAGGTTAATCAGTACCTGACATCGCACAGATCCGGAACCCCCATTATGTTCCCTCCTAACGACAGCACAACTTTTTTACTCCATTTTAAAATAATCTAGGCTACGAGCAGGGCTTCGAACCGACGACCTAGGGACCTAGGACCTAGGGCATAGAAGGTTGTTATGTTAACCAACACACCACAGATGATCTCTGATTAATAAGATAAAATAATTAAAAATGTCCATTTTTGTTGCAATGATCCATTTCTTAAACTATATATAACCAATAAAGACTTGTCAATAAATGAAATTTCTCTTAGAAGTATTGATTTATAATTTATACTTCAATCAAAGTATTGAAAGAAATCATCATAAACAATATGTAATGAAAACAATTATGATAAAAAATGTACAGTACAATATTAATCGAATAATTATTGTCGATAATTTCTATTTCCAAATCCACAAAGGCAATGTCAAAATAATAATAATAAATTTCCTAGTAAAACCAAAGGATCGATTTCCATACCTCCAATCTCTGTTTACTAACTATCTTTCTCGGACCACCAGCTAAATCCAAACCTCTAATATTACCCTTAAAACTACTTCCCCACCTAACTTTCGGACGTTAATCAGTCGACTCCGCAGGCGAGTTTTGATTTTTTGTTAATAACTTTTAAGGAATTCTTTCGCAAACTTGATCAAACTCTTTACAAGCCCACCTTTATCTTCGCGATGTTTGCATTTCAGGGGTTTTGTTAACAGAGAATCCACAGACACTTAGTATTTATAGCATTTACTACCTTTGCTAGATACTAATTACTCTCTAAAGAACTTAATTTTAAAAGGCTTAATTTTTAATAAGTATAATTAAATATTTAAAAAACCTGTACTACTACAACCCGTGAACGGGTCTGGAGTTCAGTACATGGTAGAAACTGTACTGTTTCATGGACAACGATTCTAAACCGTTAGATCAAATTAAATATTAACTTTAATATAATTATTACCATATCCTGTACCATTACAGCCCGTGAATATGGGACTCAGTACAGATACTGTTTCTTGGATAACGATTGAGCAGGAAGGCGATTCGTCCTGGATCACGCTCAACCGCCAGATTTTCCGCCTTATTTTGGATACCATCAACTTTAAAGAGGCTGGGTGAGCCCCAGGAGGATCCATTTTCGGCATCTAACACACTAAATAAAATTCTTGCCAGCAGCGGTATTTGATCCTGAGAACTTAGACATAGCAACTCCACCCCACTTCCTCAATATAATTATTAACTATGTTTTAATAAATATTTAAATTTTAAATAAGTAGTTTTAAGACTTTTTGCAGTCCATTCCTCCTTTTTAAAGAGATCTAACTTAATATTAAGGCCTGAATGGTGTTCATAAATTATTTCGCAGTTGAGGTAGAATTGCTGGAAGTAGGTTGGACTTGGTCCAAACAGAAATTTGTAACCTTTAAAACGGACTTACGGTTTTATAGTTATCTAGAAACTGGTTGCAGTCCCTAAAGCCTGGCAATTCTTTAGGGATTAGGAAAACTTCCTTTTCTCCCTCGATCAGACTTTTGTTATAAATTTACTAAATTATTAATCTTTATGAATTTTTGTAATTACGCTTTAGATTCAAACAAGAAAAAGAGATTTATCGTGTAAAGTCTAAATAATACTTTATTAATTATGGTGTTGGTAAGAAACTTCATCACTTTTCACCACCCCTCCGTAACAATCAAAAATGTTAATGACATTATTTTTGACATTGCATATATTTTTTTTTATTATACTTTTAGTATATTATTATTATATGGTATGTATAGAAAAGAAACTTAATTTTGGGACAGGTCCTTTTAGAATAACAAACATTAGAGAAGAAGAAACATAATATACACCTGGAGATAATGCTACATAATACAAATCAAAAATTATTTAGAATACCTATGAATGTAAAGTATAACAGCGTGGGGTTATGTTAAAAATCATTAAAAATTAATAAGCGGAAGATATGTGAATATAACAAGTTGACTAGTTGGGTACTCTGGATAAAATAAATAAATAAATATAATACTGAATAAAATGTATATATGTCAAAACAAATATACAGATATTTAAGCAAATAGTAAATCCGAGTTAATTAATAATATCTTTTTAAATCAACTAGGCGTCAATTGCTTCTATCTAATTTATTTTATTATTTAAAATTAATTATTTGAATTAATTGAAATAATAACAATTGAAAAAACGATGGCTTATTTTCCATGTTTTTTCTTTTATTGGATGATTTCTACGACTTAATTTTGATTAAGTATTTTATTCAAATTCGTTGAGCAGCCATCTTGTGAACATAGAATTTATTCAATTATTTCAATAAATCTACAATAGAAAAAATCTTATTTTGGAGTCAAGAGTACGACCTTCAGAGCTTATATTTTTAATTTTATCATTTTTAACCTTTTTCAGCATTTAAAATTACAAAATTTATCTCATCTTAATTTGACGTGTCTATGTGACAGAATAAACATTCCTAACATTTGTTAGTCAAATATTATGTTGTTGTTTATTAATTTAATTTTTTGTCGTATGTTATTTGGGCGGGGGTTGTCAGATTGTTGATCATTCATTAAATATTTGTAGATCGAAGAGCAAAATTTACTATTGACATATATATTTTTTTACGAGCTTTTATAAGTAATTTGTAATTCTTAATTTTTTTCGGCATGGGCATCCTTAATTAACCTTTCTAATTTACTATTACATATAAATACTACTATTACATATATTCTATTCAGTTTTTTTAATCGCTACTAGGCTTTTCGAATCTCCGTTACTATTGTCGTTTTACTATGTATAGTAAATTATTACTTATGTAAAATGTAAAATTGTAAAATTAAGAAAACACTCTTATCAGTCCCCCTTTGAGTTTTTCAAATCACCGATAACAGAACTCACCTGAAAGAAAAAGAAAAAATTGTCTCATCGGTCATAATGGAAATCCATAAGAAAATAAATATTAATAGTATATTTTTAAACAATTTTAATGTGTATTTATTTTTAGGTTCTATTTATGACATCTTTTGAATCTCGTACAGTAATATTTTAATGCTTACACAGTAAATTTTTTTCCCACTTAAAAAAAATAATTTTCGTTAGTTTATGGCGTCCTGTCAAGCCAGCATTAGTGTAAGTGCCTGATTTCGGGCCTTGGAAGTTTATTATAAAAAAAAATACTTTGTTTCTTGAACGGCCTAAATCTATAGGTCTAATAAATTCCTTGAAGACAGGTATCCATTTTAGGTATAACTGGACCGAATATAGTACTGAATCTAATTTGTGAGGCCCCCGGTCTGAAAGATCACAGCCAAGCAAAACAATTTTACCCTTCTCCTTCAGTTTCTAATACAATGCTCTAGAGGCCTTTTTATTTATTTTCGTTTGTACTTACTGCACAATGGTGTCAAACAACAAGAAAAGCGAATAAACCTACAATTCCTGTATAGAATCAAAGAAAATGAGGAAATTCCGTCCACAATGACCACCAGATGGGGAAATTCTCAAAAGAATCAATTCAGAACTTTTTTTCATCGTAAATTTCCCGAATCAAGGGAAATCAACCGAAGCTAACGACCTGAATATGATGGAAAAAATGAGTTTCCCCTCGATGAACAGCCATGTAGAAATGTTGAATATTTGTAAGAATTACCAAAATTTGTATGGAATATCTCGGACAAATGTCATTCTGATTAACAACTGTCTTATAGAAATAAAAGAAATAAAATAAATTTTAAATATATATTTGTTATAAATATAGTTTTTTGAACATTTTGTGAATAACTATCAGTCCTGATAAAGGAAATATCGATTTACTGGATCAGAACATATTGCATTTAAACATAATAGAAACTTAACGAGAAAAAAAGGGATTGTCAGTCAAGTTTTAAAAAATACAAACCTATAAAACTACATAAAATAACGAAACAGTCAATGTTTTTAGACCAGATATTTTTCCAAACAGTCTAAACGGTCTTGGTCTACCAAACACCCATCTAGAAACTTTAAAAAAATGGTATAAATACAACTTAATCTTCTGTAATATCTTAATAATTAACAAAAGTACATAATTAACAATAGTAAATTCTTTAAATTATTTACTCTTACTTTTTTTATTATATAAACATATTTCTTATTTTTTTTTTTTTTTTTTAGTACGAGGTATCGTTAGCAAGGAAGTATCCGTTCTTGGTTTCATGGACTTCAATAAATTGAAACCAAAAGCCTTTGATAAAACTTGGATATATAAACAAGTTCTGAAAATTTGCTTTTCTGGGGGCGCTAATCATTAATCTACACTTTGTAATCTCAAATTATTCCTGAAAATATATTACAAAATGCCAAAATATTTTAAAAAATAATACTTTATCGCCATTTATCCCTATTATGTAAAAAAGTCTTTCGTGATCCAATATGTCATCGGCGCTGCCTTGCAACGAATCGAGCAATTACTTCCCGTTTCCGGTCTGCAGTTGTCGATCAGTTAAATTATAATTATTTATAATATAAATTATATTTATAATAATTGGCACATGTTAAAGAAATTGTTCTTAACTTTTTTAATCTGTTATACAAAATATAGTCAGTTCTGTTTTGGGAATTAAAAGGAAGAGATGGAATCCATCCGTTTTATTCAAGTAAAATATCAATGACTTAAATTTTATTATTTTAGTTTCTTTATAGTTGTTCCCTGAACCAAATAGAGTAATCTAAACATATATCATTGTAAAAGACGATTAAGTAATCAATACAACAAAAACAAAACACGTTTTGTAAATAACACATCTTTAACTGAAGTAGTGTAAATTTCCCAAGTACAGAGATGAGTGACCGTGAAATTCATTTTTCATTTGTTAATCACCTAAAAAACTTGTGAAAGTTTTCCAGCTATTATTAGAACTATGTTTACTTATTCTTTCGATATTGATGTCTACCAAGTAAATATAATACCACAATCCGAACATTCAAGATATCGACGAAGAAACGCCATATAGTCTGTATGTCAAGATTATGTTTATTGCTATCCAATAAAAATAGAATATATGAAGGAAAGATAAGTTAGATTAAAATTTTGTATTTTGTATTGGCATAAATAACTACTTATAAAAAAAAGTTGTACTACCCCAACCAATTAAGGTTCTGGGGATCAGTCTATGACGGAGGAGGTGCTGTTTATAGGGCATAAGTTGTGCAGGCAGTTGATTTGTTCGGGATCACGCTCAACCGACAGGTTTCTTCCCCCAATAAGGGTACCTATGTACATTACAGAGACCGAGTAGGCCTCCGAAGGGTATGAAAATCCCACTCCATCTGTGACTAGTACTTTTATAAAACAATTATTTATTTATATTTACAACTGTATTATAGTATTATAGCAATACAACAGGTAAATATAATGACATGATATCGATACATAACGGCATGAATAAAGGCAAGTGGACAAACTACCAAGTGATAGTACTCAAATAAGAAATTCAACTTAAAAGGTCACGAGGCCATCTTCTATTCAGACGTCTCGGAGGATTATCAGGAAGTGGATAAGTAGCTAGGTTTGAAACTAGTGAGTTTGAGTGGGAATAAAGTTTATCATGAAAGGGCTAGTATACGAGAGGAATTCGATGGCTTAGTGGAGCCCCAAAGTTCTAATCCGTAACTCCAAATAGGCCTTATATGAGTCTTTTGTAATTAATTGAGAGCTTAGAGCGACTGTCTAGTAAGTGTTCAAGTAGCCTGAATCTGCGAAGTATTTTTAAACTCTTATTCATTGCTTATTTGATATAATGGATATCTTAAGTAGAGAAATCAGGAATAGTCAAAGTTACATAGCCGAATATCATAATAGTCAAACGGATATAGCCGTTGATAACTTGGCCGTCAATAATAGTGATCGTTTATTTTTACTTGTTTCAGGTGTAACCAGGTGTTGTTTTCCAACTGTACTCAAAAATGGATTTAGTGTCTTATTCTGGGAATTTGAAAAATGTAAATTTCAAGGTTCATGGCTGATTCAGTGAATATAATATTGCATTAAAGATAACCTATTCCAATCCTGGACTAAACCATTCCGACGCTATAGAAATGAATAACGAATTACTCACTGAGTAATCTGATAAATAAGATCTGGTCCAATTTCTATTACCCAATTTCTAATTATCCTTATCTAAACTTGTCTCAGTAGTTTACTCCATTGATATCGGATCAAGAACTGTGGCTAACTTCTGCCCTATCTATTAGGTTTTTTAAAGTTTAAATTTAACTACTGTTAATCAAACTAGTATTTCAGATTATTTTGTTTAAGGCATTTTTTTTTATTAATGTATTTTATTCTGTTCGGTTTTACAGTCCTTGTAAGGTTAAATCACCTGCTCTCACTTCTAAGACGACTAGTTTACCATAAATATAAACTATCACAAACTAACTAAATTATTGTATAAAACATGCTACTTAAACCTATATGAACTTGCCATGCTCCCACTGTAGCATCGTCGGATTAGCCATAAGAGCGTAAGCGACGTTAAATGAACAAATAACAATAGCTTCCTATGCCACCCGAGTGTGGGGCTCATGCGAAAAATCTCTCTTACATACCATTCAAATCTTTCAGTCAAAATTCCTTCGTTATATTGCTCATAGTCCCTTTTATATTACTGATAAAGCATTACCCAAAGTCCTGAACAAACCACTCGTCACTGACACAATCAAGAAAAACTAAAAAAAAATTTCATGGCTCACTTACTGAACACCCAAACTTAAAGGTACAAACATTACTGACAGACAAAAAAACATATAATCCGACAAGAAGCCTGAACTTCTTTGGACCAGGAATCTGGCAAGAGATGAATTGAAGAAGTGCCTTCAATGGGAGATTTCTCCATACACGCTTCCACGTGAATCCCTTGATAGGGGAGGTTTTTAAAAGAAGATCCCAAATACAATATGTGCCAAATGGCATTTGTATAATTTTTGTTCATAAATATTTTTTCAACGAAACGGCGTATCAAGACCATGGGAATATAACTACTTTTCTTTTCTCATTTTCGTCTTTCTTTTTTACCAGTATTTTCTCGTCATTTTAGCGCGCCTTTCCTTCCTCTCTTTCGACCACGCAGAACCTTTAGTTTTTTTTATTTTCCAAAAGATCCCTTACTTCTATTAATTGTTAATTTTTCCATTTAGTTCTCTATCAAGACAGTATTTGTCTGTTATTTTTAATTGGCTGCTTCCTCTCTCATTTGTTTTACATTACCTCCTACGCACTTGTATTCACGGATTTCGTCAAAGGCTTTCTTGTTTAGTCATCCTTGACCCATTCTTACCCTGTGCCCGTAGAATCATAGTCTTCTGATTCCTATTTCGGTTTCCAGGTCTTTCATCTCTCTGTATATTTCCTGGTTCGATCTTAACCTGTAGTTTTCTGTTTCCTTATCCCATACAAAATTACTGGTTTTATCAGTGTGTTGTAGTGCATTATTTTTGTGTTATTGTATTTTATAAATAATAAATACTTATTTATAAAATAAATAAATAAATTACAGTCCTTGTTTATGTAGATGTTCGATTGTTTTTGCTGTATTATATTGTGAGTACAAGTAGTGTTATAACAATTTAAAACTTTCCTATTCAACGCTTTCTGGCCCAAACGTTCGAAAAACATATTATTTTATTTGACTACACGAGTATTTTAACTCATCATCCAAAACAAACCGGAAATGCCTTATTGTTTTACATTATCTATATCTTAATGGAAATCTATTCTACCGACTGTGATAAGAGAGACAGCAATAAGGAGGGCGCTTTGTATGTATTTTCTTCTTTAGACAGGACCTTTCCCGCTGATAACACATCTTACCAATTTCAATATCGGCTTCATACAATCTTCGTCCATTCCCACCGGCTATTATGGTAATGGATCGCCACCGGATTGTAATGGCCAGTGTCTATGGGAACAATAAGGGGGGCAGGTTCCATTTCCGGGGACCCTGGATTTTTTTCCGGAAGGGTTCGAACAGGATCACTTCACCCTCGAGAGAAAAACCCGGTAGCTATTCGAACGTAGAAACAGGGGTCAATGAACTGAAAAAAAATCGCAATGGCGAGTCCAAAATGAAAGACAATTATATAGAAATGGAAATTTGTAAAAAAAAAAACTACAACTCACGAAAGGTCATGGTTTCAATACATGGTAGACACTGTACTGTATTCTAAGCTAACAGTCGTGCGGTTTGGCTCATATCACGCTCAACCAATTTGTTTTCACCCACTTTATGGAAGCTGTAAGAGCCCCAGGAGGGTCGAAAGGTCCCACAAGATGGATCCAGGCCTGAGACAGGAGGGTGTATTTTATTATATTTTCATTTTCTGATTCATTCATTCATTCAGGGCAAACTCATGTGATATACTAATTTTCATGACCCTTAAAACAAAGAAATTCCCAGCTGCTCTGATTTTTATCTATATTTCTCAACGTAAAATATAAAACTTATTTTTAAAATTATTTTATTGAGTTGTACAACTCTAACATATACATCTAGTACAATGGCTATAAGAATAAATAATACCTGACAGGACATGTAGAGACACTACCCACGGGCAGCACTCTCATAACAATTCTATAATAGAAGGTCCTGAAGCCATCTTCTCTTCAGACGCTTATGAGGATTGTCTGGGATGGAATTGGATGCAAGGATGGAAACTAGTGGGTTTGGATGGGCCTGGAGTTTATTATCGAATGATAGGTATCTGGAATGGGCTAAATCGGTAACATGTGGAACGTTAAGGTCATTATGGATGGTTTTATTTGTGACAAAATAAGGAGCGTCTAGGATTTTGCGAAGGATTTTGGATTGCAAGGATTGGTTACGAGAGGAGTTCGAAGGTTTGGAGGAGCCCCATAGTTCAATTCCGTAAGTCCATATAGGTCTTATAACAGTCACATAAATAAGTCTTTGGTAATTGATCTGAAGTTCTGAGCGTTATCTAGTATGTGTTGAAGTTGTCGGAAGCGTCTAGCTGTTTCTTGTCTTTTCAATCTTTTGTGAGGGTTCCAAGTAAGGCGATTGCCTAAGTTGAGTCCTAGGTAGCGAATCTGTTCAACAGGGATAAGTGGAGTACTATTTAAGGATACAGTAGGACAGGAAGCCATCGGTTTTAAGCGAAGGGTTAAGGAAATTCGATGGGACTTGCTGAAATTGATTTTAATAAAATATAAAACTAAGCGGCATAAATTGGTATGAAACTACAAGAAAATATTCGCCTTTTCAGACTACTTCAACACTTACTAGAAAAACGCCCCGGATAAATTACAAAAAAATCATATGCATGATTATTATAAGATAAGTTATAATCCATCGAATTCTCCTCGAATTCTTACAATCCTAAATACTCCGTAAAATGCTCAATACTCCTTACTTTGAGCTCCAGAACGATTTGCAGATTCCACAGGGTCCATCCGTGGCTGTAAATAGCTGGATTTGAAGTGAGGAAATCACTGCTCTACAAACTATGCTAACCCGCTCCCACTAGATAAATTATTTTTATTGCATTCTCCTTCACAGCAGGGTAAGCGTTAAATCGGATTATTCCGATCCCCTCATAAATTCCTGTTGTCATTAATCGCCCAGTGATCTACGGTACATAATGTTAGTATGATAATGTAAGAGTGAGTAAATCAGTAGCCGCTAATAAGCTAGCGAGAGCTGATAAAGATAAAAAACCTTATTATCCTTCGCCGGTAGCCGAGCTGAGGCTCTCTAATAGCCACTATAAACGAGAGCACTCCACTCCAATCAATTTTTACTTCCCTTACACCACCTTCGGATCGCCCTTTAAAATGGTGGTGTCGTGTTTAGCATATTGGAATAGTTATGTAAAAATTAGATGAGATAGTGTACAAAATAATACATATAGAAAGAGATAACCCTTGGTATGAATAGCTTGCGAAAGAGATATCTTTCATTGCTTTAGCGACTTATAACTTACTAAAGAAATTTTACGTTAGAATAGAATAGAAAAGTAACTTTATTCTGGGACTATGTCCCATTAGAATAACAAATATGAACAGAAAAAGAAACATAATATTTATCTGGCCAGAAAGATAAGTCATCATAAAAAGTGTAAAAAATGACAAAAAACAATTTAAGAAGAAATGTTTAAACAAAAATAATAATAAGTAAATAAACAGTACAAATCTTGACAAGATATTAAGCAATTAAAGAGAATTGATAAATCCTTAGCTTTTGTTAAATGCATGAGCTAGCATGCAATAATTTCTTTACATGATGCACAGCTTCTTAAAAGACAAAATTAAAAGAAATAAATAGCATAATGAATTATTCTATTCATTACAAGTTAAGCAAATGACTAATCTGCTTAGAGAGCATCTTTTTGAGAAGCTAGGAGATATTGGAAAAGCAAGGATTTAAATGAGGATAGTGAGGGGCTATGAAGGATATTAGGAGGGATTGAGTTCCACAATGTGGTGGAGCGGGCAAGAAAGGAGCCTTCGAATGCTTTGGTTCTGTGGGAACGAATATAGAGATCGGAAAGGTGGGATCTTGTTTTATGGTGTTGAGCTGAGGATTTGAATTGGAGGAGGGTGTAAATATATGAAGGGTGTTGAGAGTAAATAGATTGGAATAAGAATGTACAGAGGAAACATTGTCTTCTAAAGGGAGGGAAGAATCATTTTAACTCATCATAAAGGTGGGACACGCGCGATCGCCTAGGATTGCCAAGCACAAATCTTTATTATATTATTTTATTATAATTTATTAGAATAGGATACCTCAGTAGCGCGGTAGATCAGTTTATAAAGTAAATCAGTTCTCCTAAAGGTCCCTGGTCAAATCTCCTAAGTTTATTTAATCTGTTAACAAGCAGGGATGGACTGACCCTTTAGGGGTTACAGACCCTCCTGTGGTTCACCCTACTTCTATACAGATGGTATCCTTAATTGGGAGAAAACCTGGAAGTATCTCGGACTAATCACCTCCTTGCACAAACGGTGTCTTAGGAACAGTGCAGTCTCTACTACATCCTGATCCAAAGACCCTTCCTGGTTTGTAGTGGTACAGGTTTTATGTTGTCTATATTACAACTCTAGAAGTAAACAAAATAAGTTGGTTTGTGCCCCTCCTTAGGATGAATATTTTAAAGAATGGATAGAATAAGATATCATCGATAAAAATACAAATTTATCGAAAGTTATAAACCACATTTCTAGGAAGGGTGTAAAGAGTGTATCAAGGTTCATTCAAAATCAGTGCACATGGTCAGTGATGATTATTCCTTATTTGAACATGTATCCTTATATGATTAAATGTATTTTATGTCAATATATCAATACATTTCAATTAGTCCAAAAACATAATCGTTAGTTTGTTAATCTATAATTTACGATTATTTTTCTATATTGTACAAAAAAAAACCCTGTAACATTCACTACAACCCGTATTGAAGTTCAGTACATGGTAGAGACTGTACTGTTTCATATACAACGGTTTTGAAGGGAGGTGATTTGTCCTATATCACGCACAACCGCCAGATTTTCCCCCTTATTTTGGATACCCTATTTTTATAACATTTTATAGATGCTGGATGAGTCCCAGGAGGGTCCTAGATCCAATATGATCCATTTCCGGCTACAAGCAGACTAAATAAAAGTCTTGCCTGCAGCGGGATTTGAATCAGGATTTTCGGCAAAGCAGCTCAGTACTCTACCACTGATCCACTCCGCTCCCATTGTTGAACGCCAACTACCAAATGTGGCATCTTGTCCAGAATTGTATCCTAACTATTTTATATATCACAATCGGTGGGCTAGTTTAAAACACCTCGTTGGTTTTACAAAATATTGCAACGGCTGACAAACGAACATAATCAATACTCAATGCATGGAATTTGATTTTGTTACTGTCTGAACTAGAAAAAAAAAAGGATGTGGTAGATTCGGGACTTCGAAACTCCTAGTTAAAAAAAAAGTTGATAGTAATGAATACAGGATTTTTTATTCGATACGTTGCTTTCGACCAAACATCATCAAAGTAGTTTGCATATGCGACCTTTCAACGGTGCTATTCTTCATCTTTACAATTTTTATTCAGATCCAAGAGTTTGGTATAATATTCATCAATCCTAAAACAATCGCGATATAGTTCGATACAGTTTTAATTCTTATTATGTTTTTTTTGTTTTTGTATCGACGATGTGAAAATCCTTGGTTATAGCGCCCTTTGATAGAGACGTAAAATGGGGTCCCGAGCCTGTGCGGTGTCAGGTAATCCTGATTACACTTGGATGGACAAAATTTAGGACTCCCACTGCCATCGTGATCAGCCAAGGTAGCATAAAAGAATAAACAGACAAACAAGCAATATTTTTTCATACAAATTATTTGGACTTTACATTTGGTCAAATAAATAGCGCTAAGACAGCAAATATAAATAGAGAACTTGATGATCGCTTGCTGAAGAGATGAGACAAAAGGTATTCATCCACTTGAGGGCTAAACACTTCCGACGAGCTCCAACATCAGCTACTTTTTATTTTCTTCCCTTAGTCTTTCTAGTAGTTTATTGTCCCCTCATTAGTCGGGTACCTTTTACCCTTGTCGGATGGTCTCTGTTAAGAGATATTGGAGGAAGAATATTTGTATTCAATATGTCTTCTATCCAGAGTACATATTTTTTGTTTACTTAAGAACTGGGATTAGGCTCGTAACAATTTATAAAACATCCTCTAGATTAGAAAAAAACAACAAAAAAATATAAAAAAATTAGAATAAAAAATAAATAAACCTCAGGTTCTCAATTAATTAATACGCTTAAGAATTCCGCACTTTACAGGGCATGGAGCGGATACAGATTTCACTAACATATACACAGACGGAAGTAAAGAAGGCAATAATGTAGGGTGTGCTTGGCTACTTTGGGACACGAATGGGAAGATACAAGCTGAGAAGTACGCAGTCGTAAAAGCGACAGAATTCCTTCTTGACCTTCCATCCAACATACATACAGTCATAGTCATGCACACAGATAACATGATCTTGATACAATCAGTTCTCCACATAGACATACATGACGAGCTTACAGAAAATATCAGAATGAGCTAGGTAAAAGGTCACTCTGATGTTGAGGGCAATGAGATAGTTGATAAAGTAGCAAAAGAGGCAGCACAAAGTAATTTATCTCCATCTTTTCACAAAAGACCTACATCGTTCATCAAATTCTATTTCAGGGAAGATTCAATTTTGAGATGGAATGAACGGTGGGAAGTTTCAAATAAATCTCCTAGTTTGCATAGGTTTACTCCAAAACTGACAACCAATAACTACAAATTAATACAATGTACAAATTAGAAACTAACACAGGTTTTAACTGAACATGGACGTAACAAATCATACTTACACAGATTTCACATAATCAATGATAATACCTGTTCAATAGACAAAGAAAAACAGACATTTAAACATATAATTTATGACTGCTAAATCTATGAAAGGGGAAGATCGAAATTAATTATTTCTATACAGTTTTAAGAGGGAAACATTGGCCAGTAGCTGAACACGAACTATATAATAAATTTCGAATTAAATAAATTCATTAACCATATAGATTTCGAAAAGTTAACATTGTAAAACATAGATAAACATATTTATAATTTTAAATTTTGTTAATTCTAACAGTACTTATGTAATCATGCTTTTTTGTATATATTATAATTCACATATGTTGGTAATCCTTATCCTAAATTAAAAGGCACATAGTATACTCAAGTATGGAATGTGCCAATAAATAAACGGTCCTTTCAAAGGGTTACTTTGGAATAGTAACGTCTGGTTTGGTATAGAATTAACCGTTTCTAGATGATTTCAAATCCATTAAAATCATAAACTTGACAGCAAAACTCACCGTTCTATAAATTGAGCTAACCCACTCTCCATAAGTATTCTATTAGACTCGAAAAATATTTTTAGAAAAATGAGTTCCCATTTGTGCCTTCTTATCATATTTGTATGTACCTCGTGGTTTCGTTTTCAAAAGTTATCCATAGCCAAGTTAATTACAGAGTACAACATGGATTGCAACGTTAAGAGTTGGGAATTGTCTAATGTACATTACAAATTGTTTTGTATTTTTTTTATTATTATATTCTGTTGTTCTACGAAGGAGTTTTGAAGGGTCTTCTATATTTTGTGCATTTTAAGAGAATGGAAAGATTTTGATTTTTTTTTTTTCATTTCCTACTTCATTTTCCGGGGCTCGCTGTGAATTGTTGAATTTTTCACACTATCATAAAACACACGAAAGTACATTCTATTTTGTTTTTTTAAGCGATTTAATGAGTAAGGAGTTTCTAAATACTAACAAAAAATCTTTTTTTTTTCTGAAACAATATTTTCATATAAAATTGGAAGCATCCTATCGGATTTTAACAAGGATAAAAGTGCTTTATTTACAATTCGATCTAGCTTAGAAAATACTCCGTCACTGTTACACAGAGCCTGGAAGAACTTGTATACTTTCCGAATAAGCCGAACGGATTAAGACCATAGGAGACTAGAGCATGCGGTTTGGAGTGAAGTTTTCTGAACCGTAACGGAATAAGATCAGAGATAGATAGACTCAATTTGAGGGACTTTGAGATGGCAATCTGGCTCTTAGATTGGGAGCTTTGGATGGAGTTTGGTTCGAGGCATTCTTAGCATCAGCCCGGATGTCCTGGCATTTAAAATTAACTCGCAGCCCTTCTTATTTTCTGAACAGAATAGAAACAACTACAGGGGTCATGATTTGTTTGCTCTTGCATAAATTATGTGTATTTAAATAAATGTATGAAAAAAATTAAGTAAATGTGAGCTATGCTGTTATAAATAGTTACAATACAGATATGAGACGATGTTCTGAGAGACGAAAATGTCTTTCCTGGATTTGCAAAAAAATAAATAAATAAGTGGAAATAATATGTTTTAACTTGAAGACATGTGGTCACTTGTAGCCTTGTGGTTAGCATAACAACCTATTATGCCCAAGATTGCGGGTTCGAAGCCCACTTTGTGGCATTTGGATTTATTAAAGGGAGTAAAATATATTTCGAAAGTGACGTTAAATAGGGGACCCGAGCCTGTACAATGTAACTCGTTAAACGTCTCTATTTTAATTATGCATGGATAAGCAAAATTTAAGGCTCACGCTGTAGCATCGTCCGATTAGCCATAGCAGCATTAAGTGACGTTAAATTAATAAACAAACCAACCTTAAGATACAATTCTATATGAAACCTAAAATTATAATTGCGGAAGAAAATGTTCAGGTTGGAGGTCAAAAAATTTCTCTGAAGTAGGGAGAGCTGTTTATTAAAGAGCCAACGTTTCGACCCACATTTCAGGCCTTCTTCAGGGCTGTGGAGGGAGGGGGAGGAGGGGGGGCACGGGTCCCGGTGTAGCTTCGCCACTAACTCTGCTTATTTCACTAACTACTAAGCAAAGTAAAACACTTCTGCCTAGTAGATAGTGATGTGAGTAGAGTTAGTGGCGAAGCTACACCCACCCGCATCCATCGACAGCCCTGAAGAAGACCTGCATGTGGGTCGAAACGTTGGCTCTTTAATAACCAGTTCTCCACTTCCGGGCCATTTTCTTCCACAGAGTTCAACTATTATTATTCAAGATAAAATTATAATTCTTTTTAGGTACTAAATTAAACTAAATTGTACCATTCGAATTTCACATTTTTCAGATGAACTGATCTTAAAATCTTAAGTCTAAATTATTAGACAGTTCATCATCAATTTGGATACTACCTACCAGCCAAGTTTAACTGTTCTAGATTAACTCATCTATTTAGAAAATTAATTATATTAGGAATACACCTTACATACATCGAGCCTTAATTATATTAAAGGATAAGAACATTTTTATTTTACATTCTACATTGACGATTTACTGTTTGAACGGGAATGTCATTACTATTGTTTTACAGACTTTGTTTTGTAAGGTAGAATTTTGTGTGTTATCCTTCTTTGACCTGTATAAAAAATAAGCTTTCAGTATTTTCGATTGCTAGAAGGAGACGTTAAAATTAATATAAGGAAAATTTTTTATCCATTATTGCATTGTTCTATAAAGCATAATATATTTTAAATTTGTAAAGCCATTATTTTGCAGGATTTGTATACACAGGTATTGGTATTGCAAATGTGAAGTTGCAGAAATGACAATGTGAAAATAAAAAAGCAAAATGTTAACAAACTAACTTTTCAATAATATATATTGCATATATAGATATAGATATATAGATATGATATATGTATATATATCATTGTCATAATATTTCAGAAACGTAACTAAACTATATCAATGTTTTTTTTTCAATAATTTTTAGATAAATTTCAAACCATTATCCAAATAATATGGTATTTGATACTACTACATGTAAATAAATTTGACCGATTATGACTTGTGTTATTTTAAAAAATAAATATATTTCTGAGTAAATATTTTTCATTTATATACTTGTAGCCGACTTGAACCTATTTTCCCTTCCGTGGCAATCCCTCCAACTTCTAAAAGAGGTCATTCATCCGTTTTATAAAGAAACCTTCAGAACTTGAGTCGATGCCTCAATGAGCCAGCGAAGAGTAAAATAAACACGTTCATAACGTTATTTTGTCTAAATACCTAGGCTAGACTAATTGATATAAAATACAATTTGTATTGTTTTAAAACAATAAATAACATAAAACCTATAGCCATTTATAGAGAGGGAGCGGAGTGGTTCAGTAATAGAGCACTGAGTTGACATACCGGAAATCCTGGTTCAGATCCCGCTGCAAGGCAGTACTTTTAGTCTGATTGCAGCCGGAGATGGGTCATATAGGATCTAGAACCCTCTTGGGGCTCACCCGGCCTCTATAAAATATTATAAAATAAGGTAACCAAAATTAGTACCAAAAAATCTGGCGGTTGAGCGTGACCTAGGACAAGTCAATTCCTTGCAGAACCGTTGTCCATGAAACAGTACAGTCTCTACCTTGTACTGAACCCCAGACCCTTCACGGGTACAGACTGGAAAAATTGGATTGACGGGGGAAAGTCTTAAAAAATATATCATTAAATGTATATCAAATATCATTATGGTCTTTTTTGTCGATAATTTTAAAGAACTGCCGTTTGTTAAAATATTTTCTTTAACATGCAATGCTTTAAGTTTCCCGAAAATCGTAAAGGTATAAATTGGCACTTATTTTATGCTACTTCACCGAAAAAGGCAGGCATATGTTATAAAATATTATCTTCAAACAACTTCACATACTTGGGAAATTTCACAACAGTTATATATCAAATATTTCTTAAGGGGGTTGCAACCCCATCGCCAGGTCTATGTACAGCAGTTAGCCACTGGCCCTCCAAGTTGGGAGAACAGTACAATGACGCTCGAGCAAATACAATAATTACTGCACACTACAGTCCAAGGGCAATAACATATACACACCTTAGGGTCACTTTTCTTAGATAGCCACCTAGGATGGGAGGGAAGCAAGTGAATTAGAGGCAGTTGGACCAATAACCAAGCTTAAACAGAATTTTTATGAAACCTCAAACAAGGAGGCCAGTAATGGTCTATTGACCCATTGGAAGATGAAGAATATATTTAATAAATGTGTAAAAATAAAAAAGAGGGTCATTAAATCTGGAATTAAAAATATATGTTTAAGCAGCATCAGGTTTGTTTATTACCGGAAGCTATTTAACTAGTTAACATAGTTTATATACAGCAAAGTCAATATAAGAGAATAACAATATTACATATAATAAAAATTTAATTTATTTTATAAATGTGGAAGCCGCTAGGATGCCCAAATTTCCAGCATAGAACGGACACCCTAGCTCAGGATTGATACCCCGAGCACATAACTCTTTACAATTTGTAGACCGAGCTCTAATGAAAGGTTCTGGACGGTCGTTGCCATCACGATCTATGGAGGTTGCATCACCGCTTCCTTCCCCGCGGTAATCCCAGCCTTAGCTGGAGAATACCTAAGGAAAAACTCTGCCCTTAGTTAAATCTTTAAACCTTCTTGAAAGGGTGGAGCTATTGAATAAATTATCAGTCCTTTGTTAGAAGAATCATAACAATTTCCTCGGTCTTTGGATCCTGCATTCAATTTATGAGTTAGTCGATAAGCTCCTGTTTCCGTGGAAATTTTTCTCATTAGGAATAATTCAGGACTGGAATTTTTAGTTAAAAATGTCATATTTTATTAATTAACTTCATAAGAACACCTCAAGCAGTTCTCCCCGTAGCCCAAAATACTAGGTTTATTAGTCAATATTATGAAGTGAGAAATCAATTGTTATAAAAAGCAAAGCCAGTTAAATTGGCTATTGCGAAAGTCACATTGATGAGAGGCAGAATTAGGCATTATTTCGTTATGTGTTTGAGTTGATTTGTGAAATTGTCCATTAAGTCTTAACATAGCTTCCTCCCTGTACAACATGTTCACTTCTTCAGTAAATTCGGGAAAAAAGAGTGTTACATGAAACTCTTATATTATCATTATTATTATCATACTGATCTCATTTATACTTACGCCTATGCTCAGTTTTGTTTGTTCATTAACATTGGTGAAACACCCAACACTGGTCATACATTAGGTATACTTGCAAATATATCATCTCCAAGGCTCATGAGTCGATCCATTGACGATTGACGCAGTTTTTAATACGCACATTACCTACTCTGTGGTCACTCTGTGAAAAACTATATGATCTACTCATTCCAATATAATCTGATGAAGTGAGTCCACTAATAAAGAAAGAAGTGTCTCCAGCCTAGAATAATTGGAATATTTATTGGATGGTATTCGAAAGCCCAAGTTCCCGTCAAAGGCAATGTATTTACCATACATTATAGTATAGTGCAATGCTTCACTAGTTGGCATAAACATTATTTTGTTTAAGTTCTAAAACAGCAGTTAGTCTTTGATTTAGATCTGAGGAATAACGTAAGTTGAAAAATCTTGGAATCATCCATTTTCGTGTACGGTCAAAATTGTAGATTTTTCGAATTCGCATAAAACATATCTTTTTCTTCAAATCCTTTACAACCAAGCCGATCTGAGATTTCTCCCCACTAGAAAATTGTTCTTCATCCTATATGTTCAGAGGAACATCCTTATTCACACTCTATTCCCACGACATCGCTTCCGATATTACATGTACCAAAGTTCCACTAAACTAACTCATTTGAGAAACATTAATAAATGTATAATGACAGTTGTAATTATAAAATACGCAAAACAAATTTAAAATTAGAAAATTCGACAAACCTCGAGAAACTATCTTAGAAACCATTAAATTTATTCAAACTTGTCGCAAATTCTAGAAAATTGACACAAAGTTAACACCGACTTTGATTACAAGGTGGCCTCCAGTTGTTTATTATTGCTTATTATGAAGTTATCGACCTGATAAACGATATGATTAGACTTACTATTTAAACTATAATAGTATCTAAGAAGGTAAAGTAAAATTATATCAACTAAAGTTGTTTCTACATCGATCAATACTCTCATTTGTTTCACAACCCGGAACAAAAAGTGTTTCACTTTATAAATGAGTCGTTTGTATTATTATTGCTGTAAATATAGCTGCATATATTGTTAATATGAATGGGAAGGGTTTCCACTAGTTTTTCCATCATAAGAGAAGATTCTATCAATAAATAATTTTTCTTTTATTAAGTGCCTTATAAGGATTTTTTTTTCAAAAATAACGCTATGTATTATTAAATTCATAGAACTAAAACGACTGAGGGGTGGAAATTGGTTAAAATAATATAATATTGATTATTTTTGCTGAATCTCCTGCCTACTATTCCTGATTCTGTCTATAGATATCGAGGCATGGATTGAATTCCACATTTTAATCAAGCCTTTAGAATTGAATTTCGCATTTTAATAGCGGTTCCACGCCGCCTATAATTAAAAAATATGAGAAAAAAATAAAAAGGAGAACAAAATTTTACTCGAAATAGGATAGACACGAATCGATGACTTCAGTTTGATAAGGTAATGTATCTCCTGACTTAATTCTTAAGAGTTATGATACTCGATGTTCAATTTCGATTTAAGATTATGCAGCTAAGTCATTTTATCAGTAATTTAAATAAGCTTGATTCAGTTTCTGCAAACACGAATGCCTTATTTTTGCTTGCCTGAGTTATTGTTTAAAAATAATTTTAATATCGATGTCTTAGTTCACAAATGTGTTGATTGCAAATTTTTTCACAAATGGGTTTTGTTGTATCAATAATATTGTAAAGTTGTGATCAGGAAGTCATAGATCATAAGTTGATATAAAATTAATAGAGAAGCTGTGAAGATTATAAAAATATATTGTTTGCTTAAACTCGAACTGTATTTCTTGTGGTAAATTATTATGAAAGTTGCCTCATGTAAAATCTTGTTTTCGGCACTTAACACATATATGAAGGCATCGATAAATAGAATTTTATTTTCACTTTAAAGAGAAAAGATATGCGCCCAGCCGGGATTCGAACCCGGACCCTCTGTCTATCCGTGATAGCGCTCTAACCATTTGAGCCACCGGAGTCGCCTGCAGGCTCTTTGTCTTTAAAGTGAAAATATTTAAAAATCAAAACAGTTGACCAAAAATTATAGTGTTTTACGTTGATTAAATTACTAATTAAAAATTATTTATAAAAGTGCATTAAAATTCTTATTCATAAAGTTAGCTACTTTTATTACAATAGTAGCTGTATAATCGCCACAAAAAAATATTACAGATAAATCTAAAACTTTGACGCCTAAAATACTATTATTAAAATTTGAAATATGTGGCGAGGTAATTTTATTTTGTATTTCTGTATATGTTTCTGTATATTTTATATGTTTTATTTTTCACATTAATGTATCCATTTTTCTTTAATGATTCCAAAGAATTTATGCAAAAATTAATTACTCTGTGGAATGCAGTTGGTATATACCCAGTATAACTTAATGTTACATTGATTCGTTGAAAAATATTTCCTTATGTGTTAAGGATAATTACTCATTTTTCCTAGTTAATTAATTATAGCAATACAATAATTATAGACAATATACCTATATCACCTAATTAATTGTACTTGTACAAGATAATATTTCAGATTAAAATTTAATTATTTTTTTAATTAAAACTAAAATAAATAAAATGAAAGTGATTGCATTTAATCAGTAAGTAATAAGTTTACTTTGTAACAAAGTAAATTAAAAAAAATAAAATTATCCATTGTAATTATTTTTCTTAATTTTTCTATTTTAATCCTTCGATATTTAAGACTATATATATTCAACGAGGTGATGGGAAATTTTATGGTAGTTTTTTTTTTATAATTAATGGAAAACAAAAAATAATACATTGTATATTATATTTTATATTAAGTTTAGATTAAAGCAATGGCAGTATAACACCTAATCCTATAATGTAAACAATGCATATAACTATCATATAGAAAATTAGAGGGCAAATAAAGTTAATGTTAAACCAGCTATCAAATTTCTTCAAATAACGATTCTATGATTTTTCGAGAGTACCTTCGTTTATTCGTTCGGTAATTATAAATATTATTGATTTAAAAATTATTATTTAGAAGAATTAATCAGTACTAATAACCTAGAATATCTATCACAAATAGCAGTAAAATTGTTTGAAATTTACTTCTTTTTTTGTATTTATTGGCAATCCACGACATAGTTGGCGTATGACTACAATTAATTATTTTGAATATTTACTCCCAACAAACACCAGTTAAAAATCTCCTATCGAATGATTTCAATGATGAGAAATTTATAATAAAATACATCCATGAGTAAAAAATAATTAAATAGAGTACAATATATGTGTTATTGAATCCTGTTAAAATAATCATTTTCGCGAACGCCGAAGCCTTTATATTTAAGTGGAAATTATAATCATCATCATTATTTTGGCATTCATTAATTCATTAATTTTTCATCTCAACTTTTAACAAAAAAATGTGTATACTCCTTTAGGTTTCCACGGCCTCTATTATACAAAAGACTTTGTTGATGTATTCTGGTTTAGACCGTGTTGATAAATTTTTCGCCAACATTTCGCCATCCACGCAGCTGACTTCTTCAGGCCTGAGATGAGAGAGAGAGAGAGAGAGAGAGAGAGAGAGAGAGAGAGAGAGAGAGAGAGACTCATCTCAGCCCTGAAGAAGTCAACAACATGGCTGGCGAAACGTTGGCGAAAAATTTATCAACACGGTCTAAACCAGAAGAAATCAACAAAGTCTTTTTAAATAAATTTGTGTTCTAAATGTGTTCTAACTAAATTTCTATTTATGTATGTATGTAGGTGGACAGGGGGCCTTGTAAAAAATTAAATGTATTTACTTCCATATAATCTGTTATTCAAATACCTGGGATCTTATTTGGATAGTACCTGGTCGTCTGAGTATGAAGTCAGAAGAAAGTTGGAGCAAGCCCGAAAAACTACTAGAATGCTACATCCGGTCTGGAATACAGAGATTTCTACAGAAAATAAGCGCCGTACTTTCACAACCATCTATCCTGACCTATTCTTCGAAAACCTGGACTATGAGCCCCCGTCTATACTCAAAGGCACAGGCAGTTGAAATGGATTTCTGGAGGAGGTGTCTTCATGTCTCCAGGCTAAGAAATGAAGAAATTCGATAGATGATGGGTGTGGATATATCAACAAATGAAGGGATCGGGACACGCTGCCTAAGATGGTACGGCCATGTGAAGAAAATAGCGATCGAATCTTGACCGAACCGAGTCCTGGATTGAGTTCCACCAAGGAGGGAGGACGCGAACGTCCCAGAAGCAGGTGGATGGAGGGAGTCCTGGAGGAAATGGCTGGACGAGGTCTCCAGGAAGAGGATTGGATGGACCGGGAGGCAACCATGTTGGAATAAAAACTACAAAATATATATTCTTGTACTTTTTTAATACTTGTTATCAGTTGTAATTTTACTGATCACATGTAAAATTACCATAATTTTTAGTTACTTTATAAATTTATAAAATATTATTTATTCAATTTTTATATATCAAAACCTTTAATTAACGATGTTTTCTATTCTTATTATGTCTAGCTAGTTATATCATAATTTATCTTACTCTTGGTATTTCACTCATATCAATTCTGTTCATATAATCTGTTATTCTTGTTTGTTACTGCAATGTTTTATGTAGTTATATTTTCTGCTTATTTTCCCAGCCCTGAAGACGGCCCGCATCTTAGGCCGAGACGTTGGCACTATAAAATAAGTATTGCTTATTTTGTGTTATATTTGCCTGGCACCTTATGACCAATTTTATCCACTATCAAAGCCTATATAATTATTTTTACACAAAGCTAACTACTAACTGAAATACAATACAATAATATTAGACAGAATTCTATTTGAAGATAAATTACCAATTTTTTCAGGTAGAATTGTTTTAAGAAATCAGCTAAAAAAAAATCTTGGGATATTCTAAAGGGGTTTTGAAGCCTAATCCCAATACAATTTCTAAAGGAGAGAATCTTGTAAAATGGGCGGGCGTGAACAATATCGCCGATGAAGCAGAACGTATTGAACGGAGGAAGGGACAGCCTATCGAAATTAAAGAGTCTAGTATTCCTCCAGATTTGAGGCCGGTTAGTGAGAGCTGAGCTCTCGTCACTCATGATCTCGAGGAAGATTGAGCACTGGAATGGGAAGGAGCTTCACGATTCGCCTTGATCGGGAATGCAATCGTTCCGTTCCTTTATGTACGTCCGATTGTTTCAACAAATGCAAGTTCGTCTATTTTTTCTTCCAAACGTTTAAGGACTGTATATATATGAAATTATAATAGCCCGTTAGTGTATAAAACACAAACACGCGCGAGCAAGCAAACTAAATCTATGCAGTATAATTTTAGCATTATCCATCTTCATCGGAATTACATCAGCAAAGCAGATGATCCAGTTTACCTAATAGGAAGATAAAGTATTCACTAGATAAAATAAAAGAAAAAATATTCACGAGGTCACGCTCAACCGCCTGGTTTTCCCCAATTAAGGGTACTCACTTTAAAGAGGTTGGATGAGCATCAAGAGTCGGTGATGGTAAGCAAAATTTTCAATACCACCAAAATATCCTTCTATCCAAAAGTAGCGGGTTCATAGCCCGACAGGACTGATTTTTTGTCAAAAATCCTTGGTTAGTCGTCCTTCATAGGGGATGTATAGTGGTAGGTCACGAGCTTGTACTCGTTAATGATCCCTATCCTCATTGACCTGGATAGGAAACATTTAGAGCTTAAATTATATCAAGATCCGAATGGCAAATCATCCTAAAAACAAAATAATAAAACCTGTACCAGTCAATTCATGAAGAGTCTTAGGCTCAGTAAGTGGTAGGGACTGTACAGTTTCAAGGACAATGGTTGTGCAAAGAGGTTATTTGCCCGAGATCATGCTCAACCGCTAGGTTATCCCCAATTAAGGGTACTCACTTTAAAGAGGCTGGATGAGCCATAAAAGGGTCTACTGATTCCACAAGGTCCATCCGTGGTCGTTACCAGAAAAAAAATGCCTAATTTTAACACGGGATTTTCAGTACATCAACTTAGTGCTTTACGAACTGAGCAACCCGATTCCCTCCCCAAAATTAACAATAATAATATGGCTTAGCGAGCCCGAAGAGTCGATGCCGATACAACCAATCTCCGCTTACAAACTTCTGTCCATGGACAACTGCCCAAACCCTAATCTGTTAGATCACTCTTAACGCTATCTTCCCACCTACTTCTCGGTCTATTCAGACGCTTCCCAGTCAGCATCGGATAATGTGTGTTTTACCTCAGAAAGATCCATAACTGTTAGTGATATTTTGTGAACTAAAAATGATTGAGTAGGACGTTCTAACCTAAGTCATATCCCTCCAGTAACCGCCCCCTCATTGTTAGCCTGCGAGTCCATCGGAGAGGAAGTTTCAGGGAATTTCCACCGACTATCACCACATCCGCCACACCTGGGACGCTCCCATACATATGGCTTAGGAACTAGTTTAGCCCAAAAGAATGATGAAAACCAAACTAATGTCAGAAGGGGTATTCCCTTTTTTCAATAAAATAAAATTTACGAGTAAAAAAATAAACAACCTTATTTACGAATTTTCAGTTTGGGTTGTTTGTAGAAGCTTTTCATATTTTCTGTGGAAGAAAGTGGTCCGGGTAGAGGACAATGAATTTCTCTTAGAATTGGAGAAAATTTTAATTTTAAACTTTATTTTTTATTTTTCATATTTCCATATATTCGATAGCGAAATCTCTCTCTATGTCGAAGTATTTTTCTCAGTTTCCATTTTTCATATTTACGTTTAGTTTCATTCTTTGAAGACCTTTGAGCAGTGAACCCTTATGGAACATTATTTCACTCTGATCGCTTGGAGTTTGTTGAAGCTGATAGTAAAAGCTCCGATTTTTTTCTGGTTCCGTAGTTTAGTTTTTAGACAAAAGATGGTGTCTAGATACTGGCCCCATAATATTTTCACCCTGCTTCATCTCACTTTGAAGACAGATAGTTTTAGTTTACTCCTAGAGGAGTGGATACTGCGGAGGTTCGCATTTAAAAGGTCAAAACTTATTTACTGTTAACTCGAGGTACGATTAGTTCAGATGCGAGTTTTATTTCCTGACTGATTGTCGTCCGACTGTATAAATCCGATTTGAATGTTATAGTATTATAGTATTATATAGTATTGCAAAAGTTCGACTGATTTTACTACCCCATAACAAACTTGTCAGATTTAGTGGAGAACTGAGATAGTTGGGGGGTGCAGTGAAAAAGCACCAAATAAGTACCAGACTTATATTTAGATAGTGCCGACGTTTCGACCTATAATGTAGGCCATCTTCAGGGCAACAGGGAGAGGCGGCTGGGTGAACCACCTATCCTTGTTAGATTTAGGTATTTTTTACAATTGAAAACAAGTTACTTTTTAATAACTTGTATTAATTAAAAAGCATTTTACTTTTTTACCTAAAACTAAAATTTCTCTTAAACCATTAACAAGACTTACTTGAAAAAAAAATCGATTCTCGTATTTTGTCAAATTTAATTAGTTTGAGAGAAAACGTATTTTCAAAATCATATAACAAAATTCGCTTAATGAGAAACTCACACAAACTTTACTATAAAAAATCGATGTCACTACTATCCATGGAGGATCTTGAGTCCAGTTCATAGTAGATCCTGAACTGTTTCTAGACAACGGTTGTGCAGGGAGATGAGTTGTCCGTCATCCCGTTCAACGTTTTTTCCCCGGTTTAGAGTACCCACTTTTTATGGGCTTTTAGAGCCCCGGAAGGGTATCTGTATATCCCATAGAGTCCATCCGTGGCTGTTAGATTAAATAATTTATCTGTCATAGCCGGATTAGAAACCCGGAACCTTCAGCATAGCAACTTAGCACTCCAAAATAACCTTTACTATAAATAAATATAATTTATTTATTTATTTTTTCTTATTTTCTTATTTAATTTTTTATTTGCACCTGCGCAATTGCGCATCTATCAAATTTGAATGAAGTTTCTTTCTCTTTGATTTTCTCCATGATCATTCAGTTATTTTGGAAATATATATATATACATATATATATCAATTTTTCAGTAGGTCTCTTGGCCAATGTCTTTTTAATTTTTTTTTATTAAGTCCAGGTAACAGGGAGTAGGAAAGCGGAAGAACGAGTGGGTTTGGGTGATATTGTGTCGATGAGTGGAATGTTATGTATTTGTTATGAATATATGATTTTATTGTAGGAATGTTCATGTCGTTGTGTATAGTGTGATTCGAAACATACCACGGTGCATTAATAATTTTTCTGAGAATTTGGATTGTGTTATTTGAATCTTGTGTATGTGAACTTTTTTTGCTGAACCCCAAAGTTCTGCTCCATATGTCCAAATAGATTTTAGTATACTGTTATAGATAAGTCTAAATATAATTTAGAAAAAAAATCTTATTATATTGTTGCATTTTTATAACAATGAATAAATAAATTCAAATAAAGTAACATAGTATTTAATTTTAGTTTTTTCATTTGTTTCAAAGTATTTTTATGCAGTAGTAACAAGGTAAGTTTTATTGGTGATTGAGACAATTTTCTCCTTTTTGAATTAATCAGTTAAAAAAAAAACTTTTTAATATAGCTTAATTTCTGTTGCCAGCGCTAAGAGACGAAAATAAAGAATACTTAAAAAAGAACTTCCCTAAACACAGAAATGTGGGATAGTTCCAAAGCATTACAAAAAAAACAAAACAGAATTAATAGAATAACTAAGGTATGAATGTAATACTTTATAAATAATATTAATTTTCAGGTACCGCAGCATATTCCGCGAAACCTACCGGAAGATAAGTTAACTTCAGGCTTTATTTCGAACTATTTGCGTAAATGGCCTCACTGACTCTGAAAGTACTAATAAAGAATGGAGTGGAATTTTTACGGCACAATCGGCCTGTGTAAATGAGTCTTTTGTTAGGGAAAGCTGATCACTAATTGTATCTCAAGGAAAATACATACTTTACACATATATTGTATTAATGTTCAATTTTAAAACGTATATGTCACAAGCTCCGATCAATAACCATGGTTTTGTAAATATTGAATTTCGCTTAGGAAAGACGCAGCACTTGTTCTATAATTATCACAAGAAACTATTTTTTTCTATTTAAACATAATTTAACATAGAAGAAAAAAAACTTTGAACTTATTTAAGTTTTTAGAATTATTTTAACTCCACGGTTTTAAATTATGGTGACAAGTTGATCTCTAAGAACCACTTTTTTCTATTCAAAGGTATGAGAATAGTAAGTAAATTCTAAGGATTTACTTAAGTTTTTGGAGTAACTTAAAGTCAACTATATTAAATAATCGCTGTTTGTTTATTTAAGGTCACTTTTATGCTGCAATAACTAATAGGACGATGCTACAGTGGGAGTTCTAAATTTTGCCTATCCAGGTTTAATTAAGGGATTTTTAATGAGTGCCTGACACCGTATAAAACCGTTTTCTCCCATTAAAAAATCCTAGGACCACATGCCGGTCTAAGAACCAGCGCTCTTTGACTTAGTTTGTTATGCTAAAACTTAGACCAAAGGTGTCCCTTCAAATTATGGTAATAAATTGATTCACAAGAACTTTACCAATATCTCATCATTAAGATGAACGAAACGTAAAGACGAGTAAAGGGATGAACATTCGAAAATCTATTTCGACCCAATCATCCGATTGAGTGTCAATAAGTTTGAAGAAAGACTGCGGACGTAGTTGGAATAATCATTGGGTCTAAGAATAGAGAGAACGTAAAGAGAGATAAACCGGAACTCAGTTCTTAGTAAGCAATTTAAATTAATGAACAAGTTTATTATAGATATTACCAGTAATTAGTTACATAAATATTTAACTATCGGAGCTAAATTGTAATAGAATCTTAAGTAAATAACTATTTATCACTTATCATTCGTTTCCTTTGTAATATTCTCGAAAATCAAAATAATCCTGAATTCTAGGATGAAAAAAGAGTGCAATTATTTGTTGAAACGACCATCTGTTGAGTAATTGATTGTAGAAATATACACGTTTCCCATAAGTTCAATCAATGAAATTTAAAACTACAAAAAAAAATGCGCACCTCATATCACTACGATCCATGAAGATGGTCTCGAGTTCAGTGCATCTTTCTAAGCCACCGGAAGAGAGGGGGGTAAATATCACACTAAAACCTCAGGTTTTTTCTCTGATTAAGGGTACCTACTTTCTGGGTAAGCCCCGGGAGGGTCTTTAGATCAGGATACATCGATGGTTTCAAATAGATGTTCGATAAGGGTGAGTCGGTAAATTATTCATGCTTAACAGAAAACATTTTTCTCCCCAAAACGTTTAGTCAGGGCAGTATTGTAAAATATAGGCTGGTGAAGCAGGTCGATGCCCCGTGCCTAAAATGATAAATTATGAATTCACATTTCATCCCGATTCAAATTTTTTATGTTATACTCTTTCGTTTTCGTTCAATATCTTCAATATAACAAGAGCAGAGAATAATTCGAATGCTTTGTATTGAAAATAATTCAATCAAATTAATATGATCTAGGGATCTGTTTTTAAGTGAAAATGAACAATACTTTTTATTTTATTTTAGAAAACCAAATCTGAACTGAAGTCAATAATATAGTACATTATAGTGTCTTTACTTGGTTTAGCAAAGCCAGAAGATCAATAGACCAACTTGTAATGGTTAGTAATGGACATTACTTACATCGCCTCTATAAATTTATATTTATATGATTTATTGGAACCAAGTTGTATAAAGTAGCAATTTTTCAAGATTTATGTTCCTCATCATCCCCAGAATTTCCACGGCCATACAACATGTAATATTGTACTTTTGATACTTCCAATTTCAAATTATTGTTTCAACGTTATAACTAAAAGAATATTCACGAATATCTCAAAATGTGAATATTTAATAGTGACTAACTGAGAAGTCAAATATTTAAACATAAATGATGCCAACATTGCAGGAGTAAAGAAGATTAAATATTTGTGAGTCCTTCTAAATAAACAGGAAAATAGTAAAGATGAAAGAAATGCTGTAAATAAACAGCAAATGATACAGCGCGACGCGCACAGTAAACTAACTGTAGGGGAAAAGAACACATATACAAAAGTATGTACAACTATTTAAAAATGAAGAAAGCTGAATTTAGCACTTTTATGGGGAGATAAAAGTATAATAAATAGGAAAAAAATAATGACAACCGAATGATACTTCCTCAAAAAAAGGCTGCAAGCGGTCATAACTAGATAGAATTAGAAATGACACTGTCGAACAATAATTGACATGTGTCGGTCAATAACTGAACAATATCCAAAGAGACAATTGACTTGATTTGGGCAATCTAAAGAGAATGCAAGAAGACTGAAGATGGAAGGAAGATGGCACCGAAAAAATATTACAGTGGATTCCACCTGAACATAGGCTAAGAGGACGACTGCGAAGAAGATAGAGAGGCGATGAAAGAAGATTTAAAAGGAGGAACATTTTATGACTGTTTTTTTAAGCAGCCTAAAAAAATTACTATTTTATAATATTTTATATAATAATATAACAGTAGTTATATCGTAAAAAGACTGAAAGTCCTGGAAAGAAGATAACAGAAAATATATCAGAAAATGGTATGCAGAAGAGGGGGCTGACATTCCTCTGACAAAATGAACAAACAAAGATGAACCAAGAAAATATGTGACTTTTTTTAGAAAAAGAAGACCACGACAACGTGGAATAAAGAATAAGAAGAAACGAAAGGAAAGTTGTGATCCAATGTGATCTATAAGAAAATATATATAAATGTAGGGTGTTTCAGGATGAAGTAGTGAAACTGAAAATTTTAAATAAGGAACTCAAAACAAGAAAAAAATTCCTATGAAGGTATCTTCTCAAGCGCTCTGTTTAGGAGATGTTAACATCTAAAGATTTTCATTCTTATGAATTATTTAGGCATCTATACATATTATAAAACAAAGTACTTGGCCGCGTTTGTTCGTGGTAAGCTCAATAACTACAGCACGGATTTTCATGCAGTTTTCAGCAATAGATAGTGATTCACCAGGAAGGTATAGGTAAATAATTTGTCTAGGTTTTGTGTAAATGGGTTGCGATAGGTTTCAACAAAGACGCTGCTTGCCTTATCCCATGCATTTATCTAACGTGCAAGATAATAAATTCGTATATAAAGAAATATTTGGTTTTGTTTTTATGTTTATAATTTCTATTATAAACATGTTTATAAAGTACATTAGCTGAGATGGGAAGAAAGAAAATCAAGACTCCCAAAGAAGGCTAACCAATGATATTCACCTGGTCCTTAGTAGCCTCTACGTGATAAAAAAAAAAACATTACACAGACGAGTTATGTAGGCATAATACGCCTTATTACCCGAGCAAAGTTGGGGTGGTTCGCTAGTAAATAAACAAGACTTATTTTATTTGTACTAACCACTTTATTCATTAAATTTAAACATTAACATTCATATTAATTGTTATTCAAACTGATTTCCTTGAAGATTAAGGCGGGCTCGTGAACTGTTTTGGAATTTCTTAATAATGATTACTGTGATTTAGTTGAAGATATTCCACTCCGTTCTGTTGAAGAAAGATGTTGGAACAAATTAAATACACGCACACACACACACACACACACACACACACACACACACACACACACACACACACACACACACACACACACATACATACATACTGCCCTCGCTGAGATATCTCGGAGTGATAATCGATGAAAGGCTGCGGTTCAAGGAGCATATCCAGCGAGTATGCGATAAAGCAGCAAGAGTGACCACAGCAATGGCTCGACTGATGCCCAACGTAGGCGGGCCTAGAAACAGTCGAAGACTATTATTATCGAGCGTCATCTCATCCGTCCTTCTCTACGCAGCCCCGATATGGAATGGTGCCTTGGACACACTGGCTTACAGGAGACCAATGGTGTCCATTTATCGTCGAAGTGCCCTGAGGGTAATCAGCGCGTTTCGCACTGTCTCTTACGAAGCTGCATGTGTAGTGGCCAGGATGCCACCAATAGAACTGATCGCAGAAGAGAGACAGCGTTGGTATAAAAGAGTTGCTCGCATCCCCAGAACTGAGGAAAGGAAGATGACAATCGAGAAGTGGCAACAACGCTGGGATATGGCCACGAACGGGAGGTGGACCCATAGGCTGGTTCCTCGCATCGAACCCTGGATGGATAGGAGCCACGGGGAAGTAGACTACTACCTAACCCAGATGCTTACAGGACATGGCTGCTTCAGAGCATACCAATTGCGGTTTAAGCTGGACAATACAGCAGAATGTCCAAGCTGCCCAACAATAGAGGAGACGGTGGAACATGTATTCTTCAGCTGTCCCCGTTTTCAAGAAGAACGGAATGGTTTTAAAGGAGTCTGTGGCTCAGCAGCGACAGCCGACAATATTGTTAGCCTGATGCTGCTTTCACAGGAGTACTGGACAGCTGGCCAGCGCCTGGCCGTAGAGGTCATCAAGAAGCTGAGGAAGGAAGAGAAGGAGAGGCGTGCCTAGAGCAGAGGTAGCCTAGCACAATGAGGCGGCACACAGCCACTCCCCCTCCATGAAGTAATGCCTAACGGTGGTCCCGTGGAGGGTGGGAAACAGGTGTAGGGAGGTGGTTTTAGTGGGTAAAAATCCCACACTACGGATAGGTACGGGCCTATCCGTGTCTTTTGAAGATTTCCACCTACCCACGTAAAAAAAAAAAAAAAAAAAAAACATACATACATACTGGTGCTGAAATTTTATCTTTCTTTACCTTGTACTTTAAGGCGCCTTTGCTCTAGCCGCTGTATGCGTAACTTATTTGCAATACAGCGGCAAGAGACAAAGTTGGAACAAATTAAATAAGTCAAGTTATTTAAAAATCTAATGGGTTATTGTTTTATTGGCAATAGATTTGTGAAGGTGATAGGGAGGATTTCTAAAGAATATGATTTATTATTTACCCTGGGGGGGATCCTCGCTCCGGGGCATCCGAATGCCTGTTAACGTCCTTGGGTCAGGAACCCGTCTTCACAATGCCTCAGAATAACATCTGAATCCCAAGTATATACTACCGATTGATAACTTCAACAATATTGAAATCATTTAAGAAAATTTTCTTCTCCTCTTTCCTCTTCTCGATCAAAATTCCAAACTAACTTTTAATGGTATTCTCAGCGATGGAAGGAGTAATGAATTAATTCGAGATAATGCGATGGAAAGATAGCTGCGGCTGAGCCCGGGAGGGGACAACTTATGTAAATTTAAAACACGGTCGGGTTGCTTTCAAGTAACTCCGGGGGGAACCTTGCTCACATTAAACATGCGCCATGTTGATTTAACCATCTCTGTTTCACGTTCTCCAGCAGGTTCCTGGGACGTTTGCGGCTGGATTGGCAAATGTAGTCATGGGGAGGAGGATATTAACTGTGAGCATAGTAAACTGTAAACAGCACTATGTAAACATGCTTGTGCATTGTGCTCATATGTTTACTCGTATTATCATAAAACAAAAAACATTATGCTTAAATGCTTACATAATGCTTAGTGAATTTTCGACGAGTTCTAAAGTCAATCAATTCAGTATGGTAGCAATATAATTACCCAAATTTTCAATGAAATAAGTAAACAGTAAGGCTGGCAATTTAATGATAATTTTTAGAAAATAAAAAACCAAAAACTTTAAAATTTACTACTAGATAAAATATATAGGGTATATAAAAACTGTCCGTTTTTTCAAACCAAAATTTCAAAGAAATGTAAATATTTTAACCCTAACTAATACTTACAAATACTTAATAACCCATTTAGAGCACGGTCACCTGTGGTCTAGTGGTTAGCGTAACAAACTACTAAATCCAAGATCGCGGGTTCGTAGCCCGGCAGGTGGCCCTAGGATTTTTTAAGGGAGTAAAGCCTGTACGATGTCAGGTACTCGTTAAAAATCCCAATCCTAATTAAACCTGGATAGGCAAAATTTAGAGCTCCCACTATAGCATCGTCCGATTAGCCATATCAGCATAGGGTGACGTTAAATGAACAAACCAACCAGCCCATTTAGAGCATAATTCTCTAAGCTTGCTTAAACCCATTCGACTCGAAAAAAGCCTGTGTTTAATTGTTTCAGGAAGCTGTTGAGTCAAATCCATCCACAAGTACTCACGAACTTGTCAAGAAGTGTGGTTTGTCGAAAGATACTGTTAGCCACCATCTACGCTGCATTGGAAAGGTGAAAAAGCGCCAGTCTACAGCGAACTTACTCCTCAACAACTTACTCCACAGTAATCAGCTAAGAGGTTTGAATTTTGTGAAAATTTATTGAAACCCCCTTCTGATAATGAGATTTCTTTTCATCAATCATATAGTCTAGACCTCGCTCATCAGATTACTACTTGTATCGATCCATGGCCATTTTCTTCAAGAGAAGAAAATTGATAATTTTGCGGAAGTTGAAATTGCGGTCCAAGAGTTCTTCCACAGCCATCCCAAGGAATGGTATCAGCGTGGGATCAAGCAATTGGGTAGCAGATGGCTAATGAAAGTTTATAACAATGGACTATGCAACTATGTGAATAAGTGGTTAGTCGGAATTTGTCCAGAGAGAGTTAACTGCTTTCAGATAATCGGAATCGTATCATTCTCGTAGTTTTTGGCTTGTAATGGACTTGTAGTATAAACAATAACTCTTTTTCAAGCCAATGCCTTACTTAGCCCCTTATTCACTCGAAACAACTCGATTTCGCTTACTTAATGACAAGAAACTCATTTTGGATAAAATCAGACTTAGCCTCTTATTCACCGGGGCTGTAGATATTTGAGTATTAATTGTAATTGATATCAAAGATCTAGTAATTCAAATATACGGTTGCAAAACGGTGTATTTGGTATACAGTCTATTAATATACATATAGTTTCCTTGCCAAGGCCTCCAGAAAAACTTAAGACCTACGGCTGGTAAACAGAAGCCTGATAAGATACAGAAAGTCGAATTGAAGAAAGATTCTTGGCAAAAATGGTCCTGTAAACTGGAATGTATGTCAGTCGACAAGAGAGGGACTGTCAGGAGTGAAACAGTGGAAGGATTCATACACTCCAGCGGCCATCAGTCCAAGCCTGCATCTGTCGCGCTTTTATCGGATAGTATTTTCTGTTAAAATTTAAGTTATGAAAAATTTTAAAATATATGTTAAAGCACTGATTTCAACTTTATAAAACAAATTTTGCGTTACTATTGTTTTAAATCGTATTTAAATATAAACTCCATTCAATCAAATTGAGCATTATAGTTTTTGTCCTGCATTTCAAATAATTCTTATATTGTCTCATCTGTTTTTAGTCATTCGAATAAGATGTATTTAAATTTTCAACTATAAATGCTTATGTATAATAAACGTGATAATTTTTAATAATTTAAAAAAATATATACTCAGATAAATATAAATGTCAATGTGCTTATAAAACTTTCCGCCTTGGTAGCAAAAACTATTTTAATTGCTTTTGACGTACAAAACACTTCAACATAAATCAAATAAATACTGTTTTAATTTATTTTACCTCCCCCCCCCCCAAAAAAAATACAAAATAAATTTTTAAAATCGAAATTGTTTAATAATTACTACTCAGTGACGTTTTTTACAACATTTATTGGAAGTGCTTAATTTATGTCGTTTCAAACTGTTGAGTCATCAGATTTTTAAAAATATTATAAAATTTTAAAGAAAATGCTTAATGTAATGTAATCTAGGCATACTTGCTAGTTTCTTTGAAAAACACTCAATTCACACAAATAAATTGATTTATTTTTTCACTATTCCTCTAAGATTTTATATATAAATAATTGTAATATCCATACATCATGAACTTTACATAGGCTTTTACATTTTGAGTTACCCCATCGTAAAAGTTCTATTACTAATTTTTTCTCATAAAAAATAATCATATCAAGTATCTAGTATTTTACTTATAAACAATTACAACAATATATACAATTATTAAAAGCAAATGCCATTTTAATGTTTAAAAATGTAATTATTATAATTGGTAGGAATGCTCCAACGACTGGATTGATTCTAAAACTATTTCCATGAATATTCGTTCAGATGGCAGGAGTATGTGCTCTTACACCTCTCTACTGTAATAATATAATAAGACGCTATACAAACGCTTGGTGAAATGTCACCAAATGTCAAATAATAAAAGTCATTAAGTTCACAGCAGTGTCATCGAATCAAACTCTTATCTGACAACGGTTGTGCAAGGAGGTGATTTCTCAGAGACCACGCTCAACCGCTATATTTCCCCCAATTGAGGATAGACACTTTATAGAGGCAGGGTGGGCCTCGGGAGTTTCTAAAGATCCTACCGAATACATCTTTGGAAGCTAAGATATGGTAAACAAGGGTGTTAGAGGAAATCGGTAAATTATACACGTTTAACAGCAGGTTTTTTTTCTCTAATCAACGTTGAGCCAAGACAATATTTTAACTATAAACTATAGGTTGGAGCAAACAGGTCGATGCCCCTTGACCAAAAAGTTGAAATATGAAGTCACATTTCGACCCGTACATGCTTTCGTTTTCGTTCAATATTTTCATAACAAGAACAAAGAATAATTCGAATGTATTATATTGAAAATAATTGAATCAAATGAGTATGATTTGAAAATGGACAATTCTTATTTTTTATTCAGGAAAAAAAATCTGAACAGAAGTCAATAATATTGTACATTATAGTCTACTTTAGTTGGTTTAGCAATATCAGAAGAACAGTAGACCAACTTGTGATCGCTAGCAATAGACATTACTTACATCGCCTCTATAAATTTATATTTGGTTTACTGGAACCAAGTTGTATAAAGTAGCAATTTTTTAAGATTTATGTTTCTTTCATCGTCTCCAGAATTTCCACGGCCGTTTCAGACAAGTTGTCGACGTCTGGGTTAGCAACAGATGGAACAATACGGTCGATCCCTGACTATCATCAGATTAAACAAAATATCTGCCACTGCTGGATTTGAAGCCGGGACCTTCGCTAGGGCAATCAGCGATCGTTGATGCACTCCACATTAATTTTGTCAAGGCAAGAAAGAATGTAACTACCGAAGTCTCTCTTAGTCCATTGAACTCAGAATGCAGTTTTTCAAAATGGTATAGAATATCGCGAAATGTTTAACTTGACCTCTGTTCTCCACCTATTGGTGACAGAAGTTCCTGCAGTTAATTGTGCCTATAATTGCCTAAAGTTCGCGACAAGTGAGCAGGTAGGCAGTAAGTACTTCCTGCAGAAGAGCTTCGTACTTCTTTATCCCCCCCCCCAACTCATTTCTGCCCTAAACGCACTTTTAATGAGGAATCGTTTTGATAAATATATGGCTCTTGGTTTTACTCTTTGTTACCGTTTTTCCATTAATGCATGCAGTTCCTCAATTCCATGGACTTTACAGTATCTAGGAGTGTAGCAAGTAGACCATTAGCGAAATTATCGCACTATTAGGTAAAACCAAATTTCCCACGAGTAATAAATGTATACAAGTGTAGCTCGAAGGTTTAACCACAACTCTGTTTGGGTTTAATATAGAATATCCCGGAAAAGCTACTTAGGCCTAAGAAAAATATCACTAGACTCTTTCTACCCACACCTTAAATTAAATCCCTTTGCTCATATGTTGTAAAGAATAACAAGTTGTTATTATTGTTATTAGAATAGATCTATTTCATTCCTTAAATCTTTAAATATGAATTAAATAAAAATAAAAATAAAAACCTGTACCACTACAACCCGAGAACGGGTCTGGGGTTCAGTACATGGTAGAAACTGTTTCCTGGACAACGGTTCTGCAAGGAGGTGACTTCCAAGGTCACGCTCAACCGCCAGATTTTTCCTCCTTTTCTTGGGTACCCTATTTTTATAACATTTTATAGTGGCTGGAGGGTCCTAGATCCCATGTGATCCATCCCCCGCTGCAAACGGACTAAATAAAAGTCTTGGCCTGCAGCGGGATTTGAACCAGGATTTCCGGCATGGCAACTCAGTGCTCTACCACTGAGCCACTCCACTCCCCATGAATTAAATAATTAACGAAATATTTAATTATCTTTTTTAAAAATCACATTTACAGGAATTGATTTCAAAATTTGGATAATTTATACCAAGTATTTTAGTTTTATCAATTCAGCTGTATTGTACTTTGGATTATTTATTTTCCTGTTCCTGTTCTCTTTAAATGTTTGATTATAAATATATTGTATAATAAATTGTAATTCATTACAATAAAATATAATTTATAATTATGATTATTGATTTAATAGCGTCATGAAGACTGAGATGGAATTATTAAGTTGCAGGGCTTAGCAACGAACAATTCCTAATAAGTTCAAAAACTCTGTGCCAACTGGTAATATCAGATGTTTAAATGGTGGATCGAATTGTGTTTTTTTTTTTTAAGTTAATCTGATTCATGTTTCCGTTTTATTTATTTATGTTTCCTTCCGGTTCACTAAGCCTTATTATTATTATTATTATGTAATTATAAATACAAGATCGTTGAATGGCGTTTGTGGATTGTAAAAAATCTCCTTGAATTATATTATATATAAAAACAATTTCTGAGGCATGATAAATTTATTATTATGAAATGTGGGATAAAATAAAAATTGGTCTTAAAAGATGTAATTTGACTGAAGAAGAACGCTTTCAGAAACAGCGGAGCAATGAGGGGTTGGTCCGCTTGTTTGCCAACAGGGGGCACCCGTAATAAAATAAGTTTTAATAAAAATAGCTTGTTTACAGTCATTTTGCGATACGGAGCACGTTTTTCCAGTCATCCGTGATGGTTTTCATTAAAGTTTCGAGAGAAAATGTTTTTTTTATAACATAACGATCAACGATCATTTATAATTTATTTATAACGCTGTGCGTGTATATATATATTCGTTTCTACTTATCTTGACTGTTATGGAAAATATATATTTTGATTCTTAAGTTCCAGTCACTCCTTAAATTTCTTTATGGCAACGTTTAGAGATTAGGTTAGTCTCACAGTCATACCCTGTCAGTGAAAAAAATTGAGCCATAAGAAATTTGGAAGAGACTGGAATTCCAGAATCAAAATATATATATATATATAGAAATATATATATCCCGGCCAAGACAATCTTTTCTCTTCAAAAAAATTTTTTTTAAATAATTAAAAAAGAACAATAAATAAATTATATATATATTAGATGTGAATTTAACAACTCATTTTCTTGAGTAATTAAAGATTTAATGCAATCATATAGAACTAGTCGGGCAAATATTCGTGAGAATATCCAATGTATTTTGATTTGATTTTCGTTCGTTTTGGTCACCATAATACACCATTGCACGTTACATATTACTGTAAAACAAGAATTTAAGAATGTACAAGAATAAATACATTTTTTTAAAATTAATTAAAGCAGAGAGAGTTAACTGCTTTCAGATATCATATCATTCTCGAAGTTTTTTTTCTGGAAATGGAGCTGTAATATAAGCAATAACTCCTTTTCAAGCCAATGCCTTACTTAGCCCCTTAATCACTACGAAAATAACTCGATCCCGCATACTTAAATACAAGAAGCTCATTTAGAAGAAAATTAGTCTTAGCCACTTATTCACCGGGGCTGAAAATATATCAATGGAGTCTACTGGCCTTAAATGAAAGAGAGTAGTAATAATAGTATTTAAAATAAATTTTAACTATTAATACAATTTTAACTGTAAACTTTTTTGTTTTTAAAGTTGTCATTACAGTTATTTAAATTAATATCTATAATTTCTTGAAACACAATTTAAAAATTATTTTTTCATAGTTGAACGATAATGAAATTATTATTATAAAATTTATTTTAAATATTATAATTATATTTTTTTATTAAAATGTATCTAAAAACTCTAGACTAAGTACACAAAACTAATTACTTAATGTTTTTTAAAGTTCATATTAAAAGAAATAAAATTTAGTGGATAGTTTAAAAAAATCTATTGAAATTAGTTAATACATTATTGGCATTTAATAGAAATATATTAAAATCAAAGAACAAAAATACATATATTTATGTGTATAATTCCTTTAGACACAACACAATAAGCTGTTGAATTTCGCAACATTGCTTCAAATACTTCCTTATTTCTTAAAATACCTTTCGACAACCAATATTTATAAAAAAAATCGTTATTTTTGTATGTGTGTAATCATCTAGGAATTTCTTTCCTTGTGCTTAACGATTTGATTAAAAATATTTTCGAGCTAGGTCTTAGGAATAGAACGAGTGAACAAAATTTAAAAAATACAAATAAAAAACTACCTTAAAGTCCTGAGTAATATTTATGATTTTTTTATTTATTTTAAAGTGAATAAGAGTATATAAGAAAAACAATATTAACAATTGATAGATCATTTTTCTATTTTTAAGACTGAAACTGAAGGTGTATTCCATTGGCAGTGCTATCTTTGTCCCATTCCGTTCCTATTCAGCCACAATGCAATAGAACTGAGCTGTCCCATCAAAAGTAAAATAATCTAATAGATATTCAATTTTCCTCCTCATTTATTCATTTTACAGTATTTTTTTTGTAATTAAATAGATAAAAACAATACCACCAAACCCCCCAAAAAAAATTCTTAACCATATTTATTAACAGTGAAAAACATTATCATAAACATTTATTAAACTAGATAACTATTGTAAATATTTACAATCGTACTCCTAAAATATTATTTAGAACCATTAGCTTAAAAATTAAATTTAGAAATTATATCTAAAGCCCCGATGAATAAATAGTTAAGTCAAATTTTCTCCAAAATGAGTTCCTTGTACATTAAGCGTAAGTAAGTGGAATCGAGTTATTTTCGTAGTGCATAAGGGTCTAAGTAAGACATTGGCTTGAAAAGGAATTAGTGTTTATATTACAACTCCATTTCAAGTCAAAAACTACGAGAATGATACGATTCCGGTTATCTGAAAGCAGATAACTCTCTCTGAACAAAATATGATTTGACTGTAGATATATAGTTTGAAAAAAAATTTCCTTATTAAGGTTAAGAAAAAAAAAATCCTTATTAATGTTTTGTTTTTTAATTTCTTCAGTAATCTTTTTTATTTCTTGCAATATAATAATGGTTTTCATTTCATTAAACAACGCAGATAATGTTCTCTAAGTTCATATGGTGCTGGGATCATTTGATTAAATCTTTAAGGCGGCTGATATCAATGGATCTGAGGAAAGAGCATGATGAATAGACAAGTGATACAATCGAGGCGACAAGTTTCACCGCTATTTTACACTCAATCTCTCTTCAAATCTTTGTTACGGGGCGCGGGAGATTCCAGAGTTAAGCATTTCTGATATCTGCTTTATAAATCAAGCAGGCGAAGCACATATATTGGGGTATAGAACCAGTGGTACAAGTTCACCGCTAGATTAGGTGATTCAGAGGTAAATAAACTAAATGCTGTAACATCTAGAAATAATTCTGAGGCAAATGTTTTAATAATAGCAGATACCCTTTTAATCTGCGATATTGCTGTCGTTGAAATCCCTTACTTCTGGGGTCAGATATGTCCTCGAGTACTCCCATGTTTTTTTACAAAATTCATATGATAAATTATTTTGGAGTATATTTTAAGCTGCCTAAAATATTCTTAGTTATACTTTGAATGTAGAAACAAATATCAAAGCTTACTCTGATATACAATAGGATAGAATAGAAAATTATGTAGAATAACCAACACAACATATGTGTCTGCTAAGAAGGCTAAATTATAATACATATCAAAAAGTGCCAAAAAAGTGAAAAAATAAATAAATTAAAAGAACTAATCATTACACGATATTAAACAATTTAAGATAATAAATAAATTAATAACAACAATTAATTGCATCAGCTGGGATGCATCTTCTATGCAAAAAACAAAAAACCGACTAAACAACAGAATCAATTACTCAAAACTGATTCATTTAAGCAAATGATTAACTTGCTTGGATAGCATCTTTAGGGAAGTCAGGAGATGTTGGAAAAGCAAGGGTTTAAACGAGGATAGCTAAGAAGCATGCCGGATGATAGGAGGAATTCAGTTCTACACTGTGGTGGAGCGGGCGAGAAAAGAACGCTCGAATGTTTTGGTTCTGTGGGAACAAGTGTAGAGATCTTGTTTCATGCTGCCGGACTGTGGATTTGAATTGGAGGAGAATGTAGATATATTAAGCGTGTTGAAGGATAATTGATTGGTATAAGAATGCTTCGAGGAAATATTGTCTAAATATCTTCGTAAAGGTGGGAATTCAAGACCGCTAATAGAATATATATACTTATACAATATATGCTTGCTATTACAATATATATACTTCAGACAGAAAATTTTCATAATTATTTTTTCTAAATTTTAATAATTAAAAAAAAAACTATAGAACTACAAGCAATGAAGGATTACTGGATTCACGGTAGAGTTCTTGGATTCAGAATGTTGTAGATACTGTTCTGTGCCTAGGCCAACTGTAGCGCAGGGGGTGATATTTCCGAGATCATGCTAAGCCGTCCTGTTTTTTCTACCTATTTAGGGTATCCACTTTTAGAGGCTATGCGGCTAGAAGATTGCAAATCCCACACAGTCCACCGTTAACAGATTAAATAATTTATCTGCCACTGCCAGATTTGAGCCCGAACTCCCAGCACAGCAACTTAGAACTCTACACACTTAGTACCCGGCTCCGCTACATTTTTGTAACTAAATGGAACTATGTATATCATAATGTAAGAGATAAGACTTCAAAATTGCACCCAAAGGTCCTTTTTTAAAATAAATTTATATGAAGCAAAATTTAAATATTCTATATATATGAAATATACTGTAAAGAGAGGAGTTATACGATCGTGAATACTTTCAAATATTATTTTTCAAAAGAAACTCACTTGTAGAGATTTCTTAAGATCAAATTACAGACCCTCCTAAATGTGTGTTTAAATATAAATGTTTAACAAAACATTGTACAAAATTAAAATTTAATGTAAATACATAACTGTGATATGACTGTCATCCCCCCCCTCCACAATCGACAAACACAGGATTCCACTTAATATCATCGATTTTACATATTTTTAAGCTATTTCCTAAAATCTATAATTTGCACGGTTTTTATCAAACTCTCCTACTTCGAATTAAATTTCCTTTGATATCAAACAGATCTTCTTGTCGGAGTAGCCCAAAGGGCTTAATAGCCTAATTTTCGAGATAGCTTCCTTTTTATTTTAAAATGTTTATTTGAAATAATTTAAAGTATTTTATTATTTTTCATAGTAAAAAAATGAATCAATTTGAGACATCAACATATTGAAAATAACTGAATCAGAATTTTTTTAAATACATCTTAACGTAGATGCATATTATATCTAATAATTTAGAAAAGGCAAGTAAGAGTAAGGAAAAACGATTCTTATAGACTATAATCAATATACATTATAAAAGTGTGCAATGTGCGTGCCGCTAAAACTCAGAAATGAATCCAGGTACGATCAAAGGAGTTATATCGTGTGGTAGCCTTCAATCTCCCGTCCATGAAGAAGGTTCCCGTTTTTACCTGAAGAGCGTGATTTTGAAGATATAAGGACTGGAAGTTTCGCCCTCTAGAAATTTCTAGAACAGTCCAGAACATTCGAGACCATTGCACAACATTCTGGAATGTTCGGGCACATCCCAGAGTATCATGGAATATTCCAGAACACACTTCTATACCTATTGATAGTATATAAAGCAAGATCTGTAGTGGGTTCGAACATTCTATAGCATTCTGAAATGTTGGGGAATAGTCTGGAATATCCCAGAACAAGACTTGCGAGGAAGCTGAAGTGATGGGATGAGCTCTACTCATACTCATACTCTCAGGAGATTTTCGGCAAACACTTCCAGTTATCCCCAAGTCAACACCAGCAGACGAAATCAATGCATGCATTAAAAAATCATATGTCTGGCAACACATACAAATACTGCGATTAACAAAAAATATGTGATTTGAACTATCGAAAGATGAAACAACAGCACATTTTGCTCAACAACTTCTACAAATTGGCGAAGGCACATATCCTACTGACCAGACGACCGGCCACATTGAACTCGACAGTGATTTCTGCAACATAGCCACTACTGACGAACAACGAAACCAAATTTGTCCTAACATAACTATACCAATCCGGAGTGGCTATTTCAGAGGGAAATTTTATCAACTAAAAATAATATTGTCGACGATATCAACTTTAATATTCAAAAGAAAATTCCCGGTGTAGAGAGATTATGCAAATCTATCTACACGATGGTAGAAGTTGAAGAATGTGTAAACTTCCATACGAATTTTTAAATTCTTTGTTAGTACCAGGAATGCCATTACACCGCCGACTGAAAACTGGATCTCCGATCATACTACTCAGAAATCTCAACTGACCAAAACTATGTAATGGAACAAGGATGATCGTCAAAACTGCATAACATCATCGAAGCCGAACTTATGATTGGGAAGGACAAAGGACACACAGTATTTATCCCCAGAATACTACAGATCTCTACTGAATTGCCATTCCAATTTAAAATACCGCAATTTCCAATTAAATTAGCCTATAGTTTTACAATTAACAAAGCGCAAGGACAAACTTGAAATCAACCTCAAAGACTCCTTTTTACGATCAACTGTACGTAGAAAATTGCTCTAGAGTAGGAAATTCGAACATTTTATAGAAATATACTCCGGATAACAAAATGAAAAATGTTGTTTATAAACAAGCATTATTTACAATATTATATTATATTTACAATATTATTATTCTATTTACAGAAGTATTGTAGTTGGAATATATTTTCAATAAAAAATTGTATATCATTCTTTGTATATTATTCTTGTATTCCAACTACCACACAATCTCATATCAACTCCCTGAGCCAACCCGGGTACTCCAGCTAGTAATAATATAAAGTGGTTCTTATAAATAATAATTGCAAAGAAACCAACGGTTACCTAGGAAACTGAATATGTATAATTTCTATGAAACTTAAAGTATACTTTAAAAATTTTAAATAGCTAGGTAGGTAAATATCCTTTGTTGCGCGCACCAATTATTTTTAGACCTATTAATCTTCCTTTGTTACTTAAGTATTAATAAACATTAAGATATTCCCAGAAACTTTGCCGTTTCATTAATAAATACTTTTTAACATGGAAGTTCTTGGTTTGTTAAATTCATTGAATAAGTTCAAGTAATTTTATGCTGTGAAATTAAAACTTAAACAGATTAAAGTCGGGATGAAAATTTTACTGTCGTTTTATTTAAACCTGTGAACGTTCAATATAAATGTTTGTTTTTTTAAAATATATTGCTGTGACTTCAAAATTTCAAAGTTACATTATTAAATTCTTCAACTTATTGTAGTATGTTAAGAAGAGGGGAGAAAAGTTCAATTTCCTATTAATTTGTAAATTCCCTTCTTTAGCATGAGATCGAGTCAATATTTTCTTTCACTTAGATAACGTTACACTTCTATCTAAAAACCTCTAAACCTTATTTAATGTTTTGAATCAGAAATAAAAATATTTTTATAATAATTTCTTAAATTCAATTAGATAATTTTGTTTCCGGCAAACCATGATTTTTAAATATGCAAAATACTTTTTTTTAATAATTTAATTTTTAATATTTAAAAAAACATTTAGATTAAATAGTTCACAGATTTAAATAAAACGAAAATAACATTTTCATCCCGACTTTTCATTGTTGAATGACTGTTTTTTTTTTTTAATTATAATGTAATAGAAAAATTGTTAAAATGAAAATTGTAACAGGAAAATCCAAAAATACAAAGCCTCAAGTCTCTAAAATCCTGAAAATGAGTAGCCAGCCAACGTTTCCTAACATCAGGACATAAAACTAAAGAACATTCACTTCAAATAAGACGAACTGTTGCATCTCACAACAACTTGCAAAATGCTACATCCTAATTTAAAATTAATTAACTCTCTTTTTAATTTTTTTCTCATTGTTATTAAATAATTGTTTTTTAATTAAAAGAAGGTGTTGTAGATATTATGATAGCGATATGTTATAAAGTATGAAGTATATTTGCAAAACTGGAAAATCTATTTAGAATGATACAATCATAAATAAAGAACTATATATCAAGCAATGTAGCGGTTTTTTTTTAAAATCTCAATGTATGAATAAAAAAAACTTCTATCACGTGTCAAATTATTTCCCGTTAACCCCAGTTATGTACTTCAAATAGTTGTAAACCTGTAATCCTAATATGATTTTTTTTCGTTTCCAATTTTTCTTATTTATGTATATATTTTTAAGAATTTTTAGGAATTCTTAACGATTGTTCAAAATCGTTCGGGAAAAAAATGCAATTTTCAAAATAACCGGAATTTCAGTTTTTAAAAGCATATTTCTTCGGGATACCAAAAACAGAAATGTTACTTCTGGAAAAAATATTTTTCAATTAATTTAAAAAAAATCATTATTCCTCGTATTTGTAGCTCCCAAGCCCTCACAAATGGAGGTTAGATTCTGTATGTATATATATATATATATATATATGTGCGTGGTGTGTGCGTGTGTGTGTGTGTGTGTGTGTGTGTGTATAGATGTATACACATTCAAATTCTTCCTTTATTGAAATTTAACAAAAACAAAAAAAATTCTTTGTTCAATAACTATTGAGCTACAATTCAGTTGGTTTGTACAAAATCAATTTACCTCACTTATCAGTATGTTAGGCATATTATGAAGTGTGCGACATTTGTTTTAGAATTTTAAGGTAAATTGAAAAAAAAATAAGACCATAAATTTATGTCACTTACTTATCTATAGTTATTTTTCATTTCACGAACTTAATAATGTTGTTATTTTATGCCACCAATCTAAATTGTGTTTGATTATGGAATTAAAAGGGCAATGAAAGTACGCTGTTAATATCTTTAGATGTATAACTAAAAATTTATTTTAATAGATGAAATGTAAATTTTAAAATATATCTCCTGTCAAGAAACTGATTCCTTCAAATATTAACTTAATATTTTCTATACTTTTAATATCTCTTGTGTTTGTTAAGGCTAGATAAAATATTACTATAGTTCTCAACAACCTTTTCTTCTCCGATAATCACGATTATTACAAATAAACCTAGTGTTTTTTTTGTTTATTTTCCTTGTATATAATTAAACAACAGAACAACAATTTAGTTGGTTAAAGATAAATCTCTCAGCTCTATTGTATTTTTAGAACATAATGTAGTTCGCGCTGAGCGAAGTTTATAATTTAGAATTAAGATTCGTAATTCAGATTGATAAAAAAAAAAAAATAGTTAGATTCTTTATTAATCATGGTGTTATTAACAATATTGATTGCAAATTTATAATTTTCATTTCAAGATCTCGATTTTTGTAGAATGATTCAAGTTGCTAATCATAAATTTAATATTTTAAAAATGTATGTCCCTTCAAAGAAGTAAATCGTAAATTGTTAATATTAATATTTCTTTTTAAATTCCATTTAAAATCTGCTAGACAGTATACAGTATTTTGCTTTTATTACTGCTTTGTTTTAGTAAGTTCTCAACAAAGTTGTTGATTAACTCAATAAGTTTAAGAAAATATATTGTAAAATGTATGTTTGGAGGGACATTAAAGTAAATCGTAAATTTCAAGCATTAATATTATTTTTTAATACCGTTCCAAAAGTGTATAGATATTAAAAAAATCTTCATTGAGAGATATGAATTCTTGTTAGTTTCTGTCTCTTCCAAGTTCCTGGGTACTCGATCATTATTTGTAGTTTTATTTAACTTCAGTATAGTCATAGTACTATAATATAGTAATATAGTTTTATAATTAACTATATGTTTTAAATATAAATACATTTATTTCAAGTACTTGATTTGAAATTTGTTAAATTCTGAGAGTGAGATAGAACGTAGAACGTGCAACTGAAAATAATTAAAAAATAATTAGTTAACATAAAGTCATATCCTGTTTTTTTCTGCTTTCATGAGATACTTTTAATTTTTAAATTAAAAAAAAAAATAAGTCAACTGTTATAAGATTTTTTCTTCTTTTAGTAAAAATTCTTAGATGGATCTGGTTACCTTTTACCATTTTTTTCCTGATTTTATTTTTTATATATTTTTTTATTATTTTTCTTTAATGTCTTTTCTACCCTGCAGAGGCCCCCAGTGACTTACCAGAGTCGCTTTGGAGTGTAGGTTGTCTACCTGCTCGGCTCGCGTGATGAAGTTGTTGAGGCGGTAAGGTTTCTGCTTGGCCATCCTTCTTCGGTGTCGCTGGTTCTTCTACTGCCGGTTCGCCGGCAAATCTTGTCCCGCGCCTGCGCTTAACTATCCTCCACTCTCCTCTATCTCTCTCTCTCTCTCTCTCACTCTTAATCTGCCTTAAATCTTGCCGCAACCTGCTAATTATGGATATTTTCGTCGAGAGGCAAACAAAAAAAAATTGAAATAGGCAGTCATAAGGACTGGTGACAGTAGCGGAAACTCACTGGTTTGATAACTCTTATTTTTTTAGTTTCTAAATCAATTACAGTCTGAATTATTTTAACTTAAACTATTAACATTAGTCTAACATTCAGAGATACTGACACTCCGAACAATAATTATATACATTTTCAAGTAGATTATTTATTAAACGAATTGGGCTGCACAAGCTCAATAAAAATATATAGTATATAGTTATAATATTTATACCTTCTATTTTTATTTGCATTTGATAATGAGCTTCATTTTCATTATTATCATTATGATCACCGTTAAGTTTAACAATATTTCAACTTCATAACTTTCAATCATTTCATAAATCAAGAAATCAAACTATAACAAATAATATCTTTTAGAAGAAACGAACAGTTCGAATAGTTATTGATGTTTTAAGTTATTATTAATATCAATTGCACAACTGTTAAACCATATTTTAGATAAATATAATTATTTTTACATCAATGAAATTCTAACCTTTAAACTATAGTTCACTAAAACAAATTGTAACTCACGCACAGGCCGCAAGGCATCGCCAGTTTCGCAAACTAATGTCGGTGACGCAAACCCATAAGTTTTTCCCTTATCAAAATTCGGCTAAAGAAGTTTTAACATAAAAAAAATTTAAATAGTCTTTTCGGGAAGGAGAAAAAATCTTTTTTCTGATTAACTGTTTATAGATTCAATTACAGTTATAGTTCGATTTTAAAAAAATAAACTTAAGCTTGTGTAAATTATAATTACTGGTAACAAATAACAAAAAAGGCAACTAGTCCAACGTTTGAGATTTTTGTTTTTAAAACTTTTAACTTTTACCAGAGACATCGATTACTATATATTACTTGCAATATAGCACAGTCTAGACAATGCCTTCAATATTTTGTTTGCTGCTGATAGGGAACTTCTAAATCAAAGTCCAGGACATGAATTATCAGATTTTACAAGCCATAAGCTATCAATTTAAAGATTCTCCCCAACAAATCCGAAAAGATCAAAATTCAATTTTATTAAAACCCGTTTAAAATTAGTGTCATGGACTTAAGGTGCGAATAATACGGGACATGATTTTAGCAAGAAAAATCTAAAAAAGACAATGATTTTAAGTAAAAAATTTAGTTTATTTCACGTTTCCTACTTCATTTCTAATTCTGCTCCTCTTTTCTCTTCCACCAGCTGCAACCCTTGATATCAATAAACCAGCTTTATAAAATCACTACTAGTTTTAATTCTTCTACCAGTTTATTTTTTGTTTCTCCTGGAATATTCTTAAAAAAATCTTTAAGCTGTTTTGTAGAATGGTCATTGATAGCGATACGACCTTAGATATAATACCCCCATCAATACTCGTATAGCTGTACAATCTGATTTTCACATATTCTCAGTTTCTTTTTCAATTTCTTCCTCTGTTCTTCATGCCCAACGGCCTCCGTGGTCCGTCCGTTCACTCCTCCCCGAAGAAAAGTACGATAGAGCCACATCCTTTTCCTAGCCACAAATAAATTTCTAGTAATTCTGATTGGTCATCGCTCTCAGTCAGAACATAGAGCCCTGTATCCCACAGCAAATTAAACCTCGGATACATAAAGATCTTGTTTGATTACTAAGATACAGAACTTGGATTAGGCTGTGTAAAAAAAGTGATAAAAATTCACATAAACATTCAATTTCCTCCATATTTCTATACATGTTGGGAACATTAAAAGATACCGACATGGTAGTTTGAGTAAAAATCAAACTAATAAAATAGCATTCTTTTCCTACAAAATATAATAGTCCGGATTATTAACAGGTCCTTGAGCACCTGAGTCATCCCCTCCACTGGTAAACTGGTAACAATAAAATAGCAATGACCCAACTTTGATACATTAATACATAATAATTCTCAAACTCTCTTAACGTTTGTGACACTTTATTGTTAAGTTTACAACAATCTGTGCATACTGATAACAAGAATCAGATAACAAGAACAACTCATAAGCTTGAGAACTGTCCAGTTGTACCATCATAAATCCTTAGAATGATGTTTCTAACTACTCATGGAGATACCTCATCCAGATTAAAATGCAAGCTCTTCGGAAGCCTAATTCTACAGCTTCTTCCATTAAAAACTTGATCGCAGGGGTTTGAGGGATACCAATATCGGATTCAATAGTCATTAGAAGACTGAGGGAGTCAAATCTCAGCTCAAAAAGGCCAGTGAAATGTCATCATGTGAAAAGAGATTGAGATTTGCAATACAACACCAATCTTGGAATGTAGAGGAGTGGAAAAAAGTTGTATTCACTGATGAGACGAGAGTGGCCCTTAACACAAAAGATGGACGTGAAGAAGTTTGGAGAAGGCCTGGAGAACGGTTTAGTCAATGCTACACGTCAGAAACTGAGCCATTCGGAGGAGGGTCTATCATGTTCTGGGGCGGCATATTTTAGGAGGCACGTACCGAGTTAGTGCCAATCCAAGGAGAGGCCTTGAATGCTTTGAGGTATGTAGAAATGATTCTTTAAGATCATGTAGTGTCTTTTATGCCGTTCATAGGCTCTGAATCGTTGCTCATGCATGATAATGCCCGCCCACACAAGGCAAGATGTGTTTCTGAGTACCTGAACACCACAAATATCCACACTATTGATTGGCCAGCAAGAAGTCCTGACCTTAAACCAATCGAGCACGTTTGGTATTATCTCAAAAGATCGGCTCGGCCACGAGATTCACCTCCTACTACTCTTAAAATGCTAAAGGCAGGTGTATTGGAGGAGTGGTACAATATACCCCAAGATTTTCTTCAAAACCTTTTTTACAAGTATGCTAACACGAGTGGAAGCAGTCATTCAAGCCAGAGGTGGCAATACGTCTTATTAAATGTAAATTAAAAATTTAAATTGTGATTTAAAAGTTAAAATTATCAGAAATTAAAAGTTTAGAAAGTAAGTTTTCTAACTTTTTTGTTTATTGGAAGAGATATTGTAATTTATTTTAATAAAATTTGTTTATGTCCAGTTTAAAAATGCTTATTACAGACTTCAGAACCTTTCTTTATTATGAAAAGACAGACGTTTTTGTAAAATTCAAATATTTCAAAGTGTTGCGATACTTTTGACGGGGAGTGTATTTAATTTTTTGAAAGTATTTAAGTTACGTACATACCAAAAGGCATAGATTTAGATTAAATTTAACCACCTGGTTTTTGGCTTTCATTTTCGTTATTCTCACAGACATTGTTATAAAATTTAGTATTATCCAATTGTCCTTCATACCACCATTTTACTACATTTTCGAAATAAACACATTATCAGCACTTTTATATATTTAATTTTTTTTATGATTCCAAGTAGCTTTTAGAATGTTTTAAATTACTAATTCATTTGTATATCACTTAACAATATTCCATCTGAAATAAATTATACAATAAATTGTTACACTCCTGATATAAATACAATAGAATTAATGTCCCTAAACCTACTGTCCTTGTAGATAAACCTATTAACATTTATGGTGTTATCATCGTCGTTAAAAACGAAATCTCACAAAAGTCAACTACCTTCAACCTGGTTTAAGTGCCGATACTATAAACATCGAACCCAACGGCATTATACTCTCAAGTCGTGATCTTCATACATGAGATTGTTGCAAGGAAGATGTTTTCCTGGGAGAACTGTCTTAAGTTTTAAGTTACATCTTCGAACAGTATTTCAGATAATATATTTTTAGATAAATATTATAATTTTAAAACATGGAACCGCCTCAATTACCTAATTAATTATAAAACAATTAAGACATAAAAGTGAGTACTATTTACTTAACAATTATGGAGAATACTTACGCCCAGGAAAACTGTCCCCTCTCCCTACGGACCCAGCCCACGATTCTTGCTAATTATAAACATAAAAAGAAGTCCTTATAAAAATTAATAACAGCGAATGATAATAAGAAAAACATCAGTCAGCATTTGAAGATAAATTATTATTCTAACGCTCTAAACTCCCAATTGATTACAAATGACTCATATACATCATATTACAAGACCCATTTGGAGTAGAGTTTTGGGGTTCCACTAAGCCATCGTACAAAGAAGCAATTCTATTCATATCCAATCCTTACAATCCTAAATTCTTCATAAAATCCCCAATGCTCTTTATTTAGTATGGAATAAAATCACCCAAAATGACGATTATCTCCCATTTTTCGCTTATTTGGTCCGAGCCCTATATCAATAATTTAATGGCAAACTAATCAAACCCAATAGTTTTTAACCTAGCTAACTATTCAATTCCTGACAGTCCTCCAAGCCGTCTTGGAATGAAGATGGTCTCTTGATTTTTAAGTTGAATTTTGTATTCGAATATTATCAGTGGGTAATTTCCCTGCAAGCCTTAGCTCATGTCATGTCATCTGTTATGTATCATAAATTCCATTTACTTGTATTATAATACAGTTGTAAATTTCTATAAATATTTTTTTTAAAAAGTGAATTAGACTATAAATCCCAATATTTAGGAGAAACCCCCGATTAGAAGTATTCTTCTGAGAAGGGACCAACCTACTTGCCTACCAGGCCTTTATCCCAAGCCCTTATTTATCACTCATCCTTGTATTGTGTTGATGTGTTATTATAATAAATATATAATGAAAAGTATTAACAAATAAATGACAAGTCAATTAACCCTAAAACACCGTCCCAAAAGTTGAGCTAGAAAAACTTCGTTGAGCTCGATAAAACTTTCTACACATATGTCAAAAGAATATAAAAAATAAGATTATAACAAAATAAACGAACAAAGCTAGGACATAGCTAACAGATAAGCGAAAGGGCAACTGGGAAGACTAGATGACAGGTGGATATAAAGAGAAGACTATTCCAGGAATATCGAGGAAGCTTTGTAAAGAATAAGTTAAGTTATAGGAGGTGTATTCTAGCAAAACAATTTATCTATATCCAATGACAAGTCAATGCGCAAGGAAAAAATAAATTTGCTATTATCAAAATGCATAATATAAAATATAACATAAAAAAATGAGCCTAAACTATTCATTGATATTGATTATTAGTGATGCAAAGTTTTAGAAGAAACGCATAACAAAATCGAATTAATATTTTGATTAATAAAATTTTCTTTTCAAATATTGTTTGTCACTTTTTAAAAGACCAGGTAGGTTAGGCTAATTCTCTGCAAATCACTACCTAGAAAAACCGTTGGACAAGAAACAAAATAGACCGTATTATCTACAGAACCCAATACCCTGCTATAGAGGGATAGATTTTTTTTTTTTATTATTTTGTATAACGAAACTTGGAGTGTTAAAAACAAAAGTCATACCATCTCTAAGAACATATTTTTTACATTTATTATAATGTTATATAGAGTTGTATGTTGAACGTCGTCTGTTTGGAGCCTGATTGGGCTGTTGATCGTTGGGATGTATTGCACCTTTTTCTTCTAGCTGCGATTCACATAACCCCCTTTTTGATTTTGGTGTCTTGATAATGCCTGAATAGGCGAAACGTCGACTGGTAAGTAGGTGTATTTTTGAAACATAAGGCTTTGCATTGTGGTTTTCCCAATTGCATTATAATAAATAATAGTGTTTCTTTTTGAGTTTTTGGCTCTATTTTAGTGTATTTTTTACATTGCAAATTACAATGATTTTAGGAAAGAAAAACGTTGCAGAAAAGATCACAAAAGCAATAATTAACGATAAAATTAAAAAGGAAGAAATGAAATAAGCGGAAGAAAGCTGATACAAAAATGTGACCAAAAAGAAATGAAAATCAAAACATATCATAATAACTATTGACTTAAACGTTCCCAACTTCTGAAACGTTATCAGAATATATTTTTAGGTATTTTATATTATTTATTTGTTATCAAATAGCTAACTTAAAAATTTAAGAAGTCAGAGGCAATGAAAAGGTTAAGAAAACCATGTTATTTGTAGAATTTATACATATATGTTCATATAGACATCTTGTATATGGCAAATCTGAAAAGGTCTCTGCATATTTTATTATTTTCAATATTACTAGTTCTTCCAACTGCCTTATTATAAAACTTTTATTTTTTAAATGTTAATATTGAATTACTAAAACTATTAAATTACTACTCGACGTAAACAGGTGCGGTCATTTTAAACCACAATATCTTATTGCAATTAACACATATTTTCAACAGCGGGTGTAGTTTCTGCTTATGTTTTAAGTTGTATTTAGATTGATCGTTTTTCTTACGAAAAACATATCGATAAGTAGGAATCGAAATATTTAAAAAAAAAATCGTATTATAATTGGTATCTATCGTTATACTGCTTATAAAATCGGATCATTACTACTTCTGAAATATGATTAATAAACACCAAGTTAATATTTATTTTATATGATATATGATAAATAAGTATGATATATATATTAATAATTATGTTAATCGATAAAATCGCGGTACAATGGCTGAAGACGAACCCCTCCTCGATCCCCTGGTAAAGAGGGATAATAGGCCAGTGACATCCGTTACCAGGTTAAAGGAAATAGGGTAGGCTTCTTATCAGAAGGAAACTTCTTATCAGGGTTTTATCATAAAATATTCCGATTTATGTTATAATTAGGTTTTATTTATTGGATTTTACAACTGCATTATTATACAAGAAGTAAATAAAATGAATGATACATAATGGCATGAGATAAACGAAATTAGAGAAACTAACCACTGGTAGTATTCGAATAACAAATTAATCTTAAATGGTCATGGAGCCATCTTCTTTTCAGACGCCTCAAAGAATTAAAAAGGTAGCTAGGCCTGAAAGTGTGTTTTAGTGGCAGTAAAGTTTGTCATGAAAAGTGCTATCAATATATGATGCTCCACTGCCCAAATTATGATCTCAAGGAAACGTAAGATCCTTTGATCTGAATATATTTAACTAATAAATTGGGATGCCACCCTGAGATCGTTATACTTAATATATGGTAATTCTATATAATTAATAAAAAAGAGACATATCCCTCTCTTCTCCAAAGGTTAAGGTGGTTGACTGACCAGGAGTACTTTATTAAATAATAATAATTATTGAATAACACTAGATTTATTTGTGCTGATCATGGTTACAAATATAACTTATAAAACTACTTGCAAAGAAAGGGGGACGCTATATGTGACTGGTTATTTCTCGACATTCTTCATCCAGTTCTTGCATCTTGAGTTGACTGCTGCTTCCCGACAACTGCCACTCCTATCTTCAGAGTCTTGGTAATAAACCCTAAGGGATATTTCAAGCGACCTGCCACAGGCCCTCTTGCCATAATTAGTTAGGTACTTCTAATGTTTCAGATAGAGTCACATATAGCAAAAGATTGATATCGAGTTCGTAACAAATCAGTTACAAATGTGACTAAGGTAATTATGGATGACTTTATTCGTAAGTAAGGAGAATTGAAGATTTGACGAGGGTTTTTAGACTGTTATGGTAGGATACGATAGGAATTAAATGGCTTAGGGAAGACCAAAAGCCCTACTCAGTAAGTACAAATTTGTCCTATAATTGTCAATATGAATATATATTGTATTCGAATCTTTTGCAATTAATTGGAGATTAGACTATTTGTCTAGTAAGCCTTGTAAGTATTAAAGAAGTATTAATAGCAAAACAAAATGTTAACATTAATTAGAAAACAAATAGATGTCAGTCCTATCTTATGAATTTCCAAAACCCGCGTAGTCGAGTTAACTAATGGGTTCAAGACCAAAGGAATTATGTGTATACTTCGGGTTTATAACCCTGCAAATTATGGCATTGCTTCCTTTTAGCCAGCATCGTTAATTTTCTCCAGGCCCCCTCATTTTTTGATTAGGTTCACTAAAAATGAACTTAAATTAGCAACGTCTAATAAATATTGTATAATTAATACACAGAGTATGGTTTATGTGATAATGTCTATACAGATAGACATACACGAGGTATAGAATAGAGAAGCCAGTATAGTTCATAATATTTATAAAGTGTTAGGTAGGCCATGTAAATCTCATTCATTTAGCGATAAATTTATTTTTAATCTTTCACCTCAAATCTCTCTAAACATCACAAAAATATATTAACTGAATATAAAAAAAATCGTTAGTATTGTCAATATATTTTTTTTCAAAAACAGATTATCAGAATCTTATTATCTCTTATTTATTTTAAAAATCATAAGTTCGGGTATCATATTTTAATAAGTTCAAAATTAGATTTTTTTCTTTTCAGGTTAAAATCAAACCAATTGAATTTCCAAAGAAAAAAATAATCAATGTCGTTGGCACGACAATCACAATCCTTGCCCTAAACAAATCTGAGAACTTTTATATTACTTTTTGAGTGCTTTTAGGTATCTACACTGAGCCCATGAGACCGTTGTTTTGTTTGCTCCACTTAACGTCACTTTATGCTGATGCGGATAATCGGTTGATGTTACAGAGGGAGCCTTAAATTTTTCTTATTCAGGTATAAGTAATTAGGGTAGGATGCTTTAACTAGTACCTGATACACAGGTACGCTTTACGTCTCCTCCGATGGACGGCAAATTCAAGGATGTTTTATTAACTTCAAAAAGTCCTAGGGGGCTGTGAACCAGCGACCTAGTACTCCTTTGTTTGTATTTTTGGCAGTAAGTACTATTCTAAAACAACTGGTTATTCAAATAAAGCTAATGTGTAAAGACAATACTATTAGTAACTTTAATTTTGAAAATTCCCTTGTCCCTCAGCGTAGATGCGGTCAAAAGACGGATCTAATCTTAGAGCTCGGTCTCGACCTGCTGATTTGGACTAGGGCTTAACGGATCTACTCTGAGATAGGAATTTTCAGAACTTATTTATTCCTCAATAAGATAATTAATTAATTTCAAGAAATGAATATAATGTAAGAAACATTTTCTTAAGCCTTTTAAGTTACACATTAAAGCCTTGTTAATAGATTGATATAAATCGACAGATAGTAGTGTCCATACCATACCATATTAGAGACTGATGGAAATAAAAAATGGGTATTGGCAGATAGACAATCAAATAAAGAAACGCCATAAGAGAGATCTTACAAATAAATAAAAAATACTACTATTTTATAATTGTTGAGAACTTGTGACTAATGAACATTGAGGTGAACACATCCTCTTGAATAACTACTTGTCACAGTTCTGTCAAGAAGTGCCTTTAATCATTAATAAATAGCATTGATAAAAATTGTTGCTGTGACTTTCTCTATTAGTCTTGATGACAACATTTTAATTTTAGCAGTACTCCCTCCCCCTCACTAAAAATTACGTGCAAAAAAGTACGTTTTTTAATTACATAACTTAAAATACGTTAAGAAATTTTATGTCATTGAATAATCTCAATCGAACACTGTCTCATTAAAGACAAAGAAAACAACCAAGACGAAGTGGCTAACCGAGTGTAAATGAATAAATAAAGAGAAAAGCTTTGATGAATAAAATACAACATAGTTATTTAAAAAGGGCCCTTTATTCTATTCAGCAATTAAGATCCGTAAAAGTACTGTTTTCAAACAGCGTTATAATAAGAAGTTGATAATTACTTTATTATCTATCTCGTCTGTAATCCTCGATTCTAGTCTTGTGTGACTTGGAGCAGACTCAGCGCTTACAAGACTTCGAACGAATCAGGACGGTGATTACATACCGTTAATTGATGACATAGGATGTGCGACCTAGAACTTTTATTAATTTAAAAGAGAATAGAAACGACTTTTAAACTTTCGAAAGAGGAGGATTGTAGAGGTGAATCGTTTCGTCTCGGTTCTTCTCAACTCAGGTCTAGATTAGAAAACTTAATAGGAGAAACCTTATTAACAACACTTGTCCAAATAATAGGATCACTCTATCAACAAATAGAAATATTTTGCTGCCTTGTAAGAAATATTATTGAGCAGTATAAGAAAAGTTCAGAACAAAATAAGCTAGATGTCAGAGTAAATGTTTGAGTTGCCATTTATTCATTATATTGAAGCTTGGTTGAATTAAAAAAAAAAAAAAGATATAGAGGTATTCGATGATTGAATTCCATTTATTTTATAACATTTTATTCCACGTATCGTATTAATAAATTAGTAACTTACAGGTTTATTGCGGTAAGTACGATTTTACTTGCATTTTAAAAAGATGGCCTCCTTGAAAAGTTGAACCTTTTATTCGAGTACCACCACTGGGTAGTTTCTCAACTTGCCTTTATCTCGGGACATTATTTATCTTTCATTATTTTTAAATGATTTATTCAATATACAGTTGTAAATATCAATAAATACATTTTTAAAAAAACTTTTACATTTTCAAGTATAAGTATCATATAGAATAAAATATATAAGGGAGGTTTCATTAAAGTTAGGCCCTATATTCTTTAAAGAAAGTAATGATCCTTGGTTTCGCAGCGTATCATATTTTCCTGACCGCTGCACGAAACAAATCTATCGATGTTAATCCTGTCCATTGCCGAGGTTTTTCAACCAGGAGTGGCTTCGGTGACCTGGACGTCTCTCTTTTCATTTCGCATCGCATGACCAATTTATAACTTTTGATGCTGTCCAATATCGAATATTCGTAAGTGTCAATGCCTCTGATTATTTGGTAACACTGAGTAAGTATAACATTAAATGTACACCAGGGCTAGACTTCATTTTTATATCTTTTAACGTATAGTACTTGGAGAGCTTTCTTTCCACATGGACTGCCACAACTCTCTAATATCTTTTTCCAGGAGTGTGCTTAATGGAGTTAAATCCGCTTTACCCCGTCCAGGGAGCGCCAGAGCCTATTTTGCTGTTTTTTCCATTTAATTCGCTTATATATATATAATATATATATATATATATATATATATATATAGTATATAGGTTGGGGAAAAATAAATCCATTATTTTTTAAGATGTTTCGGATTGTCCAATTTGGATCAAATATGGATTATTTTGTTGTATAATTTTTTCCCATTTTAAAGGTAGCTTCATAACGCCTCTCATAGAAGTCTTGGTCCTTATTGGCGAAAAACTCCAGTAATCTATTTTCACAATCTCCTCTTGATCCCAATTTCTTATCACTCAGGAGGTTATACAATCCGAGAAAAAAGTAGTAATCGCTTGGTGCCAGGTCGGGACTACATGGTGGATGTATTAAAACTTTCCAATCAAGCACCGGCAGTTTCTTGCGGGTCACTAGAGACGTGTGTGGCTTTGCGTTGTCCTGACAACACATCTCCTGTTGGCCAATTCTGGCCGTATCAAGTCAATCGCTAACTTCAAACGGCCAACTTGTTGACAGCAGAGATCTGAATTTAGTGTTTAGCCATACGGAAGCAACTCATAATAAATGATTCCTTTCAAGTCCCACCAAATACACAGTAGAACCTTCCTGGCCGTTAGTCCTGATTTGGCCACCGTTTGAGCTGCTTCACCACGCTTTGACCAAGATCTTTTTTGCACAATATTGTCGTATGTGACCCAATTTCTCATCCCCATTCACCATCCGTTTAAGAAATGGGTCGATTTCATTTCGTTTGGCCAAGGCTTCGCAGATGGAAATTCGATCCATCATGTTTTTGGTGTTAATAGGTGTGGCACCCAGACATCGAGCTTCTTTTAGAATCTAGCTTAGCGCAAATGTTTTAAAACTGTTTAATGGTCGATCTTTAGCTTCTGGGCGAAAACTATAAAATGTACCGAATTTACTCTTTGTTGACTTCCATTGTTAACACCCTGTAACTCACAACAGAATGGAACAAACAAAGAATAGCCAAAAATTTTTTTAGTGTGAAATGTCACCCTGGCAACGAGCATAAACTTGCAATTGTTTGATCAATACTTCACGAGATATCGACCACTACGGCCATCTACCGAGAAAATAATGGATTTCTTTTTCCCCAACCTACATGTAAAAGGCGTACACTAAACGTGTTTGATTTGAATGCGACAGATACGGTTGCCATGGCAACAGCTGTGAGAGAAGAACCGGGGAGGTTATTTTGAGTTGTTTGTTAATCAGTTAAAAGAAAACAATTTTGTTAATGGTGTTGAAATGTCAGCTTTAAATGATGTTTCTTTTTTCTACAGGTAAGACTGTATAGAATAATAAGTTTGTAAATTAATTACAGGAAATCATTGTTACATTAAAAAATTAATTTACTTTTTTTTTACTGCGAGAAACTCAGTTTAGTTTTATTTCAACTCACAATAAATTGAGTATTTGAATCAATCAACATTATATATTCATTTATTATAATATAAATAAAAATGACATTTAAATAAAATATTGTACTTAATGATGAATAAATATTTACAGATTGAATGAGGGTAAATTCACTTAGTGCAGTTGAGTACTTTTTTTTAACACATACCGTAAATTAATACCTACAGTAATACATTAATAAATAGATTTTCTGAAGGTTCACATGCAATTCTTTATATTTTTCCTTAAAATTATCATAGTCAAAAAACGTCAAATAGTAAATATACTAACAGCGGTATATCTATCATTAATTTCTCAAATTATTTACAAAACTTTATAGGTTATACTAACTATACTTTGATTAATGTTAAATATTTGCAATGAAAATGGATTAATCTTAAAACAAAAGAAGACGGACGTAGGGGATATTGGAAACCCACAGTTTTCCCCTCGTATAAACTCCGATGAATGGAAAGTTATCTCTCTCATGCGGGATAGTAATAAATAATTTTGTCTTCTTATTATCCCATAAAAGGAAAATCTATTATATAGCAGTGTATAGAGGAAGGGATTAGTTGGGGAAAAGAAAACCTATTAAAAGGTGGGAGGATTTTCTATCTAGATTAAACGCGAGAGGGATATGTGAGAAAATTTCTGTACTACATGCAATAGCGAGAAATTAGTTTGCAGTGTTCTATCTTAACTAATTTTACATTATTACCATAACTAAAACAATGCGAATCGAACAATATAAAATAGTATAATCCATAATAATATAAAATAAAAATATTATTCTGTATTTATTCTTTTACCTGAATATAGCCAACTGAATACAACAAAGCCACTTTTCGTTCAACAAAGATCGTAACAACAGGATCTATGGCTCTCCAAAATCACCTATTTGATTTAGAAAATTGGTTCCACTAATGGATAATCAAAATAAACGCCAAAAAATTCAGTCACATATCTCTGTGCAAAGCTTCAAGCCCAGCAATAAAAATTGACGACTATGTACATTCTAAAATCAATGTACGTTATCTCGAATTGTAATTAGACAAAATATTTACACCAAACATGCATTCAAATTTAAAAAGACATGTCTTTGGGACTACAGATCTACATACGGCTTGAGAAAAAAAGTAATCAACACAGAATTCTAAGACCTATTTGGACATGTGGAGCAAAACTTAGAGGTCCGGCAAAAAACGTTCATATACACAAGATACAATCCAAAATTCTATGAAAAATGGCTAATAATATATTAGCCTATTAATAAGTTGGTTTATTGTATCCCACTCGTCAACATATCACCAAAAATACTCTCTTTCCTCCTCTCTGTTAGCTGGACTTACTACGAGAAGATTAGAGAGACAATGTGCTGGAGAACTGCTCAGAAAACTTTAATCATGACAAGCATTTCATATTCCTACTTATCGAAGAGAAAAAAAAAATGCATTGAGATCTAAGTAGCTGATGCGAATGTAATACAAAAGAATAATGATTCTAATATTATTTATTCTAAAGTCTAGAACAAAGAATCTTTCAACCATTCAAAATTTTAAATAGAAAACATAAAATATCCATAAATGCTAAAATAATGTTTTATGAGTAAGATCCTCCAATATACCGTCTATTATTCTTTATAGCACAATTAAAAAATATATTTAGTAAATTCAACACAATCTGTATAAATTTATTACCCATTATTTGTCAGGAAAACTGACAGTGAAGTGTACCATTAGCTAAATCACCTTCTTGTATAACAGTTGGTGTGTAAACAGTCATTATTAACGCATTCGGGACCTATTGCACACCGTGTTTGCAATTGATTTCCGGGCCTATAAGACGGCCTGCACACCGTGTGTGCAATAACAGTAATGTGCTATTAACATTTATCCTGAATAAACTAGTCGTCGAAATATGATTTTTCTTGAACTAATGAAATCTATAAAGTACAGGAAAACAAAATTTGGCATTGGTTTTTCTGTGTACCAAAAAATCTAAAAGCTTATTTTTTTAAAACTTTTCTTTGCATTATATTCTTCTGTTCTTTATTATTGAAAGTAAAATAACGATTTCATCTTATCTAACTAATTTTGAAATAAATGTTTATAAAGTTTTTATTGATGTATGTATCTTCATTTTAACTTAATTGCACACCGGGTGTTCAAATCGCTCCTCGCAATAAAAATTTCCTGCTGCATACCCGGTGTGCATTGATCTTATTTATGTGAATTCACTTACGAATTGGATTATTTCCATAGTAAACATGTTTTTTTATTAAAAATGAACAATATAAAGAAGAAAACAAATTTCGCTCCTAGGGAGCGTGTTCGAAAAAAATCGATAAAATAACCGATTCGAGCACTCAACCTTCATGTACGAGAAAAAAGGTGAGTAAAATGAATAATGAAAAATTCATGACTAAAGATAAAGTAGCCATCTTGATTCTGTAGTTAACGTGATATTTTATTATTATTATTATTTAGTAATAAATGGACAATCAGAATGTATAGTGTCCAATAGTGCCGCATATAATCTATTAACGGATGAACCCTATGGGATCTATAGACCTCCTGGGGCTCACCCAGCCTCTATCAAGTGATTACCCTTAATTAGGGGAAAACCTGGTGGTTGAGCGTGAACTTGGACCAATCATCTTCCAGCACAACTGTTGTCCAAAAAAACAGCATAGCCTCTATCATGTATTGAGCACTGGAACCTTCATTCGTTATAATGTTACAGGCTAATAAATGCTTGAAACTCTTTTATTTATGTAATATTTAAATTAGGTAAAATAAATATGTTAAAGAATCTCCAATAATTTCTACAGTTCTTAATAAATCTGTTAAAATTTCTTCCTTCTTTTTTTTTTGTAAGGAAAACAACAATTTGTAATTTATAGATTGCTTTAAGTCATTTATAATAACATTCATTGAGGCTGTTGACAAATATATTGCAGAATCTCATCTAGAGCTACCATTGGAGTTCTTTAATAATACGAGTATTTTCCTTTTTGCCTAATCCATACCTTTTTGGATCATTACACATTTTTTTTGGGCTTAAGAAAACTTTAAAATGATTATACTTGATAAAACTATTTAAATTTAAAAGGGCATTGGTGTCTGATCGATACCGCATTGGGGTAGTTCATTTCGTTGTCTTTTTTTTAAATTTAATAATGCACTTTAGAATATTAAAAAAAAAAACACTCCGGAACTTTATTTCTTTCCTTTCCTCTGCTGCAGTTTTATCTGTCTCCTATAATCCTTCATGTACAGGCAAGTATCGTTTATTCCTTGGTCCAACTTCGTTCAACCTTCTCTAGTCTTTCTTCCTCCTGGAACCCTTTCAGATTTTTCAATTTGCTCCAAAATATACTTCGCAGTAGCATGTGAGACTCTATAGTGTTCAAATTTTACTCCAGAAAGTAGTGGTTTTTCACTCTAAGCTATGAGTTTCTAAATAACAGATTTAATTATTTCTGGGATTTGTTATTGTTTTTATTTTTTAAATCAAATGATTTACATTATTGCAACATTGACCAAACCGAATCTAAACAAGAATGTAAAACTTATCCAGTACGAAGTTGACATATCGTCGATGACGCTGCCAGAACCAGAAGGGCAATTAGAGATAGGTTTATGACAAGGGATTCGACATTGCAATTGAAACGCCTAAAATGGAATAATAGAATAGTAATTTACGTTCCGACATGAGTAGAATGTTCAAATTAAGGCTTTGAAGAGTCTCATCACATACCAAAATAGTAAAGAATTTAGATAACTATTATAAGAAATAACACAGTTGTTCAGAAAATCTGAAAACCTGGTCGAAAAAGAAATTAATCGTTTCAGAAACTTATAAAACTGGTTTCAAAACATTATTCAAAGCATAAAATAATTTTATATAACCATAAATTTTTTATTTATTCAAACTTCTCAAAAGAAGTTCTAATGGAAATAAAATATTTAATTTTAGTAATTTTTAACAATTTTTAACAATTTTGTCTATATTTCACATATTTAGCCCTGAAGAAGACCTGCAATGTAGGTCGAAACGTTGGCTGTTTAATAAACATTTCTCCATATCTCAGAGAAATTTATTGATCTCCACCCGAGCTTTTTTCTTCCACAAATTATTTAATAGTTAGGGGTAAGATGAATGATAAAAAACCACATGCACTTGTTTTTGTTCAGTAAATTTTCTAGGGTAAAGTTATATGTTTTTTTTTAATAAAAAAGGCAAGCTTAAAATTCCGTTCTGATAACTATGAAATATTGTCATATTTTATTTTGTTTTCTTTAGTTTCACTAAACTTGGAAGAAGTCTGGATCGATCATTATAGCTTGTACCGCGACTTTCTTACAACCCGGTATCTCTTTGTCATCTCTGACCTCTGTAGTAGAGCAGATTATGCCTACACTAAATGAAGTATTTTAATATATTTTATTAAGTAGATATTATAATAACAAACAAAATGTAATACAAAATTAAATGTTTCTTTACAAACGAATTTATTTTCACGCGCGTTAATTTTGTGCGATAACTCCTAAGAGACTCATTTAAGTTATATAGTGTAATATATTATAGTAATGTGCATGAAATTCTTAAGGTAACTAAAGTATTTAAGTTGATAAGGATAAATCCTGTATCCGTCAAAATAGCAATCAAAATACCGCATTGTATGTAACCAATGTTTTTGAAGAGATATTTGGTATAGGTTACAAGATAGATATATGCTATAACACTTTCAACAATTATTCTTACATTCCAAACAATTTACACAAAACATTGACAAATTATATACCAATACCTTTCTTGTGAATCACTCTATCTATTGGTGAAAACCGCATGAAAATCCATGTAGTAGTTATTGAGTTTACCGCCGACAGACGCGGCTGAGGACTTAGTTTTATTAATGTATACATTAACATCCGCAATTTACTTTCTTTAAATTTATTAAATTTTTAAAAATGGAGCTGATTAACTGATTAAACTGATACTTCTTCTTAAGATCAAACGTTTACTAGCATCCTCAAAATCAACCCTAGGTCTTTCAAACACAAAAAGTATCTCTCTTTATCTTGACACCATTTTGCCCTTGTTACTTAACTCCATGTAAATTCTAAAATGTGATTTTTGTCATCGATGAATAAAAATTAATAGCAATTACAAATCAATAGGATTACTTTTTTTTTATTACAAAAAAAGAAGATAAAATCATCTATTTGTAACATTGAAATTCAATCAAAACACTTCCAGCTTTTATGACTTAAAAAAATTCCTCAATGCCGGACAAAGTTAGTTCATTTGACATTCTACGAAAATATAAAATAGCAACTAATTTGCATATAAAAGAGCAACTAATTTGCAGCCCAATTACTTTTTATAAAAAACAAAATATTTTGTTAGAAAAAGTACAATGCAAGAAAAATATGCAAACAGTTTTATTTATTTTTTGTCTAATAAGGGCACTTGAAAGGAAAATTGCGGAAAGAACGCAAGAATCAAAAGTTATTAATAATTTACACTGTATTGTTAAATGTTATAAATTGCTACTCACCACCGAGAGCATGACGAATTAGGTTATTTACGCGAATATTCGTATAGTTAATAAAAGATATTCACTTCAACAATTTAAGCATTATTGTATGCTTTTATAAATATATATATATATATATATATATATATATATATGTATATATGTATGTATATAATAATCTATATTAATACTAATAATATATATTGGTTTCTATTTATCTTGACTGTTATGGAAATATAAAACATATATATATTATATACATATGAGGCGTGGAGATGCAAAAAGGGATAAATCCATATTTAATCATTTTTAATTTTTTTGTATTGTTTTTTGCAAATTTAGCGTCCTCTAAGCGGTGGTTCACCATTCAAAACATGCCAAAGCCAATCTCAATTTTCTAAAAAAAATATCATAATAATCTCAATTATGCATATGTTGGTGTTTCCTGAAAAAAATTTAAATTTGGATTAACCCCCTTCTGCATCTCAACGCCTCATATGTATTGAACAAAAAATAGGTTTTAATCGCTTCTTCTGGTATGTGATGTTCACTAATTAATAGTTTGCTCTGTTCCTTACTTAAGATAAGTTAATTGCGGTCACTTTCATTGCAGTTGGCTCAACTGCTTATTAATATTTTCTTATCAAGAAATGTTTTTCAGGTTTGGACCACTGTGCGGGACTAGAAAGAAAAAAAAATACATTTCTCAGTTTAATGGGATTAATATTAATATTGATACAGGAATGATTTCAAAAGAATCTACTTTTCTTGTCAATACCGTTAAAGTATAAAGAGAGAAGAAGATAACTCTAAGAGCAGAGTTGGAAAGAAGCGACAGATATAAAAGCAGTGACTTCTTCAAGTGGTACTCTTAAGTTTTCATGAATACCAATTAATAAACGAAGACCATCCTTCAAAAACCAAGAGATAAATTCCTATATTATTGCAAATATTTTCTATAGATGTTACTGCTGTAGCCGATTTTCCTCTTTAAATCGTAGAATTTAAGAAACATAATAAAAGCCCATTCAGCAGCAATTAGAGTACGAAATTAATAATAGAAACATTTTTTATAATTATCCAATTCAAGTTTCAACTGATAGTCAAATTCGATAACAAACCTTTTGTTTTGCTCATAATTACAGCTGAAGTGCGCTTACATAGAGTCAGTTAAATTCTCTACAACTTAAAGTGTATTATCAACAAACATCATGCTTATTTTTTTCTGATTACTGATATGACTTATGTAATAAAAACCATGAATCTGTTCGAAAATAGGTATCAGTAATATCTCATAAACCGTAAAACCGTTAAGGCCGAAACGTTGGCAAAATAAAAAAAAATTGTGTAATCATTGAATGTACCTCCTGGCCATTTCAAACCATTAGAAAAACCGTTAAGTATGGCAGTTACTGTAAGCGTGCACCGAGTCCAACCCTTGGAAGAACTGTTCATTGAGCTTCATTTTTGACCCTATACCTTAAAATCGGAAAGGATAAAAAAAAACCTGCATCACAACAGCAAGTATACATGCTTTTAAAAATAAAACTCAATTTCGGGCTTCACAAAATAAAAACATAAAATAATGTACAATTACGACCCATGAAGGGTCTTGGGTTCAGTACATGATTGAGACTCTTTGTAAGGCAACGGTTGTGAAAGGGTGTCATTTATCCGAGATCGGGCTTAACTGCCAAGCATTTTCCCCAATTAAAGATACTCACAAGGGTGAGTCTCAGGGGGGTCCCCATGGAGTCCATACATAGCTTTTAATAGATTAAATAATCTTTCATCTATCATTTATAAATATTATTGTATATAGTATTTTTTATAGTTCCCGTATATTTAACCAAAACTAAAATATAAAAAAAACTTATATTACTATAAAAAATAGCTGTTCTTAGTATATAGATAATACACAGAAATGATGTTGTTTATACCTCAAGCTAAACATCCATACATACAGTGATTGATAAAGTTAAAATCAACCAACGCTGGTCGAAATGAGACATGAACACTGTGTCCAGGTGGCCTGGGAACGCCATAATTAGTGACGATTAATTACCAAATACCTCACAATCCTCCATGTTTGTGGTCCTCGTGGGCATCACTATAACTCCTGAGGCAATAGGCGGGTGTAACATGGAGCATACAGCAGAGTATGGAGCACGTATCTGTTTATCCAGCTGGATCAATCTAAATCTATAGCTATCTACAGTTATATAAATAAGCATCTTCTATAGTTTGTTTGTTTATTTATATAATACCAATTGTATGCTGCAATGGGTAATTGAACAATGCTATAGAGGAAGTACTAAATTTTGCTTATCCAATTATAATTAGAATAGACACTTGAGACCACAAAGGCTTGGGACCATAATTTTACGCCCCCTTCATAATACGGCATAACGAAGGATCTTTTGATCCCTTTAAAAAATTTTAGGCCAACTTCTGCGATGATTCTGATATCTGGCATAGAAGATTGTAAAGCCTGGTTAAGGTTGTTCTGCCATCTTCTATAGTTAATAAGGGCTTAACTTTAAAGTAGACAGTTGACAATAGAAAGCTTCAATCATGTACAATAAAAAATGGAAAATATATAATATGTGTCTAAAAATATAAACATTGTCGTCGAGACAAAAATAATAAATTAAATAAATGGCGTTGATGATTAATACAGTATTTACGCCGTTAAACCTGACCAACTAAACCGTCCATGATATTCTAAAATAAATTGAAAACAACGACAACTAAAATCAAAGAAGCCTTCACTGACTTTACGTTGCTACTCAACTATAGTAGAACCAATTGAAATGATAGTTCATTTCAACAAATACAGTGGTCCCACTGTAGTTGAATAAAAAGGTTAAGTCAGAGAGTGATCTACTGTAGTGAGTAAATAGTGGATTGTACCGTTCCAGATAATTTTATTTTTTATTACTTACTTAGTTTACTTACAGTACCTACTCAGATAATGTATTAATATTGTATATTATGTGCCTTATTCTAAAGGGGCCTAGTCCAAGAATAAAATTGCTTTTCTATTCTATCCCAGTAATTTAAGACACTTAAAATGAAATGGGAAAAATAACAGAAAGAGACTTAAGTCTCCAAAATAAGTAGTTGGAAAACTAACCAACTTTTGACAAATTGCCAGGCATCATCAGGACATACCCCAGGGGAATATCAAAGAAGACTAAGTGCAGCACATCTCACGTCAAAAGTAGAAACAGAGTCATCAAATGAGGCAGCCACCTTAGTCCAAAAAGCTTAACAGACAGCAAAGTAAGAAGGTACACGACAGCTCGGAGTGCTACGAGTTTTTATTGTTTTATTAATTTAAAACATTTACATGAAAAAGCTAAAGTTGTAAAATTTACAATCAGAAGCCCCTTTGTGTTGGTCAACACTTAGTTATTTAAGTAACGAAAAACTTTTGTTATTAGTCTTAAGATTTGGGATTGAAAACGTCTTAGTTTTTCTTATGAAAAGCATAAATCATTCATTAAATAGTTATTTTATATTGATAAAGTATATACCATTCTTTTAGACTACACTATTAAAAAAAATTATGAAGGAATAATTTGGTTATTTATAATGAAGTATATACCCTTCTTTTAGACAGCACTATTATACCAACTGTGGAGGAATATGGTCATTTATGATAAAATATTTCCCCTTTTATTAGAAAACACTATTATACCAACTATGGAGGAATAATATGGTTATTTATGATGAAGTATATACCGTTCTTTTAGACACTATTAAATCAATTATGGAGGAATAATTTGGTTATTTATGATAAACTATTTCTCCTTCTTTTAGACAACACTATTAAACCAGTTATGGAGGAGTAATATGGTAATTTATGATAAAGTATATACCTTTCTTTTATACAATACTATTAAACTAATTATGGAGGAATAATATGGTTATTTATGATAAAGTATATAACTTTCTTTTAGACAACACTAATAAGCCAATTATGGAATCTCGATAATGCTGAAAACACATTTATAAAAAAAAGCCTTTAGATCCTTTATGTTATGTCTCTAAATAAAAAAAAAAAATACAAGTCAAATAACATTTCCTCAAAACGAAAAAAATAATCGAGAAAGGAGATGAGGTAGGAGGGGGTCTATATTTCAACCTCCCCACTCTGGAAGGTCGCTCGGGGCCCCGAGGGATTATACCTTGATTACTGATAGCTTACTAAATCGCTTTTTTTGTCCCTATGTCAATTTTCATCTACTTAGTCTTCGATAAGTCTTGTCTCGTCGATCACCATTAATTATTTCAATCGTTTTTTTTAATTGCGAATATAAGATCCATCCATCTGAAAAAATTGGTTTAGCGATTACTAAGGGTCCTTAAAATGATTTTAAACAGAATACAAGTTTGGAAAAGTAAGCATTAAATACTTTTTATGGTATCGGTTGTTAAACAAAATTATGTTTAGGGAGCACATGGGGTGTAGTGGTTAACATAGCATCCTATTATGCCCTAGTTCGCGGGTTAACAACCCGGCAGGTGGTCCAAGGATTTTTCAAAGAAAGTTATAAATCCTTGATTATGCCGTCCTCCGGAAGGAACGTAAAATCCCTAGCCTGTGCGGTGTCAGATACTCGTTAAAAATCCCTATCCTAATTAAACTTGGATAGTCACAATTTAGGACTCTCACTGTAGCATCATCCGATTAGCCATTGCGGCATAAAGTGGCGTCGAAGGAAACAAGCATATTATTTGTATATAGTACAGTATAATACTGACGATTACTAAGCAAAAACGTATAACCCTAAGGAAAACATCATAGAGGCTATAAAGCATGCTTCATTTGTTATTAACTAAGAGGTAAGCAAAAAAATTCAATATAAAGAGTAATAATTATATTTAATTTTTTACATGTAAAAAATTGGTTAAGGGAGAATCTTTAATAGCCCTTGCACCTTAAAATATTTTTTTTTTATATTCTTTTAAATTTATTAATTAAAATTTACAAGTGTATTCTAATAATACTGAATAATACGTTAATTTTATTTTTTTTAAATTTGTTTATATGAATATCTCACTTCAGATTTTTTTTGGCTAAAAACTAGAGGATTATTATGAACAGAGTCAAGTCTGGAAGTTGTGCATGAAGATTTGAAAAGTCTTATCGTTTTACCTAACTTTGGAGTGCTTCCGTGCGGAATAAACCTTCCTAAGACATGAGGTAAATTCATGTCGAGAAACTGCCCACTGGTAGTACTCAAATAACAAATTTAACTTAAAAGGTCACGAAGCCCTCTACATTTCAGACGATCGGAAGATTATCGGGAATTGAAGAGGATGCATGAAACTAGTTAGTTTGAGTTGGAATAAAGTTTGTCATGAAAGGATTAATATCCGGTTTGGGCCATATCATCGACAACCATTTGTCGGAATGGAATTAATTGACACTAATTTCATTAAAGATGGCTTTATTCGTAACGAAGTAAGGACCATTGATGATTTTACGAAGGATTTTGAATTTCGAGGATTTTGGATCTATTCTGTAAGTTCAAATAGGTCTTATCAATGAAAAATCAACTTAAGAAGTAGCGCAAGCAATTAGTAGGAAGCAAAATAAATAGACACGAAGGAATATTCCGCAAGGAAGCACTTAAAAGATAGGTAGAACGTTAAGACTTTTCAAATCTTCAAGCATCAACCAGGGTTGTCCGTCCACAATAATACCCTAGTTATTAGCCAAAAAAATCTGAAAGTGAGATAAACAACCAAAAGATATTGATTTTTTTAAATCATTTTTTTAATACTTTCTATAGTCATTTCATCCTTGAAAATGACTATAGATGGATAAAATGATCTTCGATCCGTTCCTAGGCAGCGTCGATAAAATATTACATCAATAAAATCTTTTTTATATTGAACAGACATAAAGTAGCAAAAAAGGAGGGTTAATAATCATTAAACATGATCTAGTTTCAATAAAAAATTGATTTATCTAGCAAGAATTGATTATTTATAATTAATTATTCGAGAAATTAAGGAATACCTCATTACTACTTCCAACATGAAACTTTAAATTCCGTTAATATTGTTTATTACTATTAATACCGTGGAAAAATTCCAACGAAAAGCCTTAAGTCTCCAAACTAAAACAGAAATAGAAATTATGACAGATTACTGAGGACAGATAATTTCTATTTCTGTTTTAGTTTGGAGACTTAAGGCTTTACGTTGGAATTTTTCCACGGTCTTAACATTTATGTAAGGTCTCTTTTTTACTTTTCAATATTAATTGTTAATTACTATAATTAATTCTTATTAGTAATGAACTCGAAGCATGAGCAATCATTTTAAGAATATTCGATATACTAACGTCTTCTACACTAAGGACTGTGTGGAAACTGGCACGGACCTGTTGAGTCCAATGTTCGAAGAAGAGAGAAAATAAAGTATCTTACTATTTTACAATATATTATAATTTTAAAACTATAATTAGTTACATTGAGTAGTAAAAAAAAAACAATAAAAATCATTATAAATGCTCCAGTGTATAATATTGGGAAATATTAGGTATTTAAGAAATGAACTATTACCTCATTTCTACTTGTAAGGTGAAAACTGCAGTGATATCTTTGATTGTTAACTACAATAATTAAATTATTGATCGAATAAACTCGATACATAACCAAGGACTGTATAAATTACTTCGGAATTGATCTGTTCACAACTGGCCAACACTGCTGCGATCGAACCTGTGCGGACCTGTTGAGTCCAATGTTCGAAGTAAAGCTAATAAAATGGTAGAGAAATATAATTTAAAATAAAAAAATATATATTAAGAAGATATAAAATAAAATTAATCTTAATTTTAAATCTATTAATATATTATATATATATATATATATGTATATATATATATATATATATATATATATATATATATATATATATATATATATATATATATATATATATATAAATACCAGCTGGACAAACTGATGAAACAAAATTTTAGTGTTTAAATGTAACTGAAGTAAATTAATCAGAAACTGCTATTATAAATTTCTCTTTCAATTTTACTAAAATATATTTATTTTTTGTACAAATAATTTTAAATATTATAACGGTAATTATCCTTTTTTTTATATATGTTCTCAAGAACGTCTACAGTTCCGGTCGAAAAATGGCACACAATAAAAAAATAAGTATTATTAATGTTTTTTCTTCATTTACCGCACCCTTCCTTTATAACGCTTTTGAACTTAAACTATCATAAATTATTCTGCAATAACGTTATTTTATAAATCAAATGAGAGGGTAAAGTTTTAAATAAAGTAAAATCAAGAATATTATTCAAGAGTAACATAATTGCTTTTTGACAATGTTTTTTTGAAAATTTCAAAAATGAACAACATACAAGTTATTATTAAAAATTATTTATTCATTAGTTATTTTATATTTTAGGAATCAATATAAATCAAACGTGGATGAAATGGCGTGGTACTAATATACAAGCCTTCCTTAAAATTAATTTATTCCAAGAGCATTTAGCTTCACAATATTCCGTATTTTTTATTGTAATATATTTTTGAACAGATTTATTCCTGTGAGGTGAGCAGCATCAACGTGGTTGCCTAATAATTTTAAAATAAATATTAATGTAGACAGAAATTATTTAAGCCTCTTAGGGAAGTTACATTGGTCTAGAAATACCAAGTCGAAAGTTGTTGAGTTGAGATAAGTCCCTAAGCAAGTTAATTAAAGGTTTGCGAAGAGAACTATTATCAAGAGCGAAACAGGCCTCGAGTAAATGATACTTAAAAGATAGTTCTTATCAGAATTACTTCACATTTGAAGACAAATCACGAAGCTGGGGCGATACAAAATCAAAATATAAACAAAATGCATTTCAAATGTATGTTAGGGACACGTTATGGTATCATAGGACTGGCAATAAGTGTTATGGTTGGTCTCTTAGTAGATAAGTACCGAAAAGTATACTAATAAATACAAAATCGATTTAATTCCTAATCAAGAGTTAAATAACACATAAATTTCTAATAACCCGAAGCTGAAATTATAAAAAAAAAATTATAAGCAGAAAATATTCTAAAAGGTTTAATATAACAATTTGAAATTAATAAAAAATGGGGGTAGTTCAGACTGAAGACGGATGGAAACTGCGAGGTATCAGTAATATCTACCAGAATGTGGAAAGAATCTCGGATACAAGGCAGAAGAGGAAGCTTACATTCCTTGGAAATCTATATGGAATGAACGAGCATAGATTGACCAAATAAATATTCGACTATTTACGGAAGAAGAATACGTGTCCTAATAAAGAAGTTATAAAAATTTAGACAGGTTGAGCATTGCAGAGTCTCATATGTTAGAAAAAAGTGAATTTAAGAGCAAAAAGAAAATTTGGGAAGAGTTTTAGGATGAAGAAAGGCCAGAGTGGGTTGGACGAAGTTAGACAGAACATCAAAGGAAACAAGACTGTGGACGCATTATGGGGATTTTGGAGACAGAGAAAACTCCAAAAGAGAAAAGGGCAGAAATAAACTTGTTGCGTGATCGTAAGTAGTCAATACTAGGTTAAAAAAAATTAAAAAACATCAATAGATTAAGTTATCGGATCTTTTAAACGACCAAACTTCTAAGCATGATCCCATGCTACAAATTTTGCAGATTCTTTTTTTAAAAAATGTTAAATTGTGTATAACATTTATATTATATATTAAAATTGCATTTATTATATCTGTGGCACTTGTGCATAGTGGGATAGGTCGAATTTTGTGAATTTCAAGCTATCTACTTAGAATCGTAATTATTCTGAACTTATTTTAAGTTCAAGATTGGAGTATCAGCCCACGATTCACAAAGGAATATCCTTCATTGCAATGGACGGAACACTTAGCGTGTTAGACACAAGGAAAGATAAAACAATTAAGATTCTAAGTAGATAGCTTGAAATTCACTAAATTCGATTTAGCCCACTATGCACAGGTGCCACAGATATATGACATGACATTTATTATTATATGACATATGAGGTGTTGAGAAACTAAGTGTCATTTTTTCAAAGAAGTTTAAGTATTAACTTATCAAAACTTTGTACAATAACTTTTTTAACAGTTTTTTGTAGCTCAATATTCAAGGAATTTAGGATTAACTAATTATTTCAATTTTTAAATGCTTTTTCACAAAATTATTAAATTGTAACATGCACCACTAGGCATCCCCCCATATAATTTTTTACGCGACTCCTAGTAGTACCAAGGACATCAGTAACGAACTTATTAAAAAATATTTTCCTTATATTCTTCTTTATATATTTAAGAAAGTAAAACATACAAAAAACGAATAGATCTCGAATTTCAAAACTCCAAATGTCGAACACTATAATTATGGAGTATTGGAAGTTTTTTTTGCAATTCATAATTCCAATAAAATAAATTTTATTTCATAGATTCTAAAAAACAAAAATTTGTTTTGAAAGGCTCTGTTAGAGTAGTTTACTGCATTAAAACCAGAAATTATGGTAAATAGCTTCTGCTATTTTTTTACTGTATCCTAAAATATTTGAAATGGTTAAATTTCAGAATGAAATACTCTAATATTCTTCCAATTACATTACTATAATGAAACGTGATTAAAAATGATGAAAAGTACTGAAAATTGTAAAATAATTATATTTTATAAAAATTATATTTCATTTATATATTTATTTATTTAATTATATTTCATATAGCTGAAATTAAAATTGTGATTAATAAAAGTAGTTATACTGATCTTCGCTAGATGTCGTGCAAAGCGCATTTCTAAAAAAATTGAAATGGGTAGTACACCTCGGCGAAGTTAACTAAAAAAACTAGTACAACTCGGCAGAGTTTTTTACTAGTGAAAAAAAGAAACTAATTCTTTTATTACTCTTAACATAGCATTCAATGAAACAATAAGTAATTGTAAAGACATTTACCAAGATTTAAGAGAGGTAGAGGGTGAGCAAGATAGTGAGTTGAATTCACCACTATTCACTGAACCGATTTCAAACACAATATCAATCAATTAACGCACTCACTTGTTCGACAATAAAACCAAACTATTCACTAGCACATAACAATAAAACAAAACACTCCAGCAATAGAACAAATATAATTTCATTCGGCACTCTGATAAATCTACTTACTGGTCAAACGGCGCGAGCAGAACTACCAACTTTTAGAAAACAAAATTTGCACTTAAGGATTGTAAAATATACAAACTAATATTTATGGTTATTACATTAAAAATTTAAATAAAATATCCTTCCAATAAAATTTTCGTGCTAATAACAACTACATATCTTCACAAAATATCATTTTTTTATAATTAATATTGTCAATCATATTTTTTTTAAATCGTTTAAATGATATCTACATACTATACAAGTATCTGAAAACAGAAATACTTAAAATTATCAATTGGAAAATTTCTAAATCATTAAAACAAAATTGCCCATTCCCAACTTATATTACAATAAAAATTAGAATTAATAACTACATTTCTGAATGGATTGATACAATTTTTACTTTTTACTTGATTTGTACATTTCAGAAGGAAAGTGGAAGTAAAGGGAAGCTCTTACCTTCTGGGCTACAAATGAATAGGCCCATGACATATTTAAATATATACATTCATATTTAAATTATATACATATATACAGTGTTCGACATTGGCCCATGACATATTTAAATGCCATCAAAGTATAACACATCAGCCATGTAACGACCCTGGAGTTGGGAAAACCTCCTGTGGCTCACCCAGCCACTATAAATTGATTCTGACCAAATCGTATCGTTGTGCAATACAGGCTTAGAAGCATTAGAGTCTTTGATTAGTAATTAACCACAGAACCATATCCATATACATCAGGATAATTATATTTAAATATTTTTATTTTGAAGAGAAAAGATTTGAACCCGGGTCATCTGCATCTCTAGTGCAGTGCTCTAACAACAAGAGAACAATAAATAAAAATACAGGATAGTTATAGATATAAAAAAATTAGAAAAGACTTGACAAATAAAATTAGAGAATAGAAATAATACTTAAAGTTATAATCTCTATCTTAGAATTCATATTCCTACAATTTATGAAACTGACAGGAAATAAAACAATACAAAAAAAATAATTCTTATATTACTCTCGATTGTCCCAAAAAAATAGTTGTTTTTTTTATTATGAAGTCTTCTAAAAAATATATATACAAGCTGCCAAAATAAATTGTTTAAATGTAGATAAACACGTTTGATTTACCAATTTTAACAACAAACAAATGAATTACTTTATAAAATTATCAGAATCAAATACTTAATTTAAAAAAATGAGTAAAACTAATTTTTTCTCCTCTGAATTGTTCTTAAAGTTACTGTTAATGGTAATATTTGTTAAATAAAAGAAACGACATTTATAATACAGAGCTATTGCTTCTATATAGGCATTAATATTCGTACGAATACGAACCTGGCAGGAAATAAGTCAATAAAAAAACAAATTAATTCTTATCTTACTCTTGATTGTCCCAAAAATAAAGTGTATTTTTTAATTATGTCTTCTAAAAAAAAAAAAAAAAAAACAATCAGGAGGAAGAGGATATCATAAATTTATAAATATAATTATTGGGCAGTTAGGTGGGAGAGGATTTGCTTGAGATTACCAGCAGAATCAAAAGGTAACCAAGGGCACTAGCTGTAATTAGCGGTGTGATTGAAGCAGGATTGGCAGTTAGCATCCCCTACTGCTAACCAGCCCAATCTAGTCTACAACCTACCCTCGACTAGGTGATAGTTTAATTTTGGGAGGGGGGGGGTAATGGGTCTCGTGATCCCTCGGGCAACATCTACGGCTAATTATCTTAACATATTATATAAGTCCTATATTACAAATATAATCAGTAGTTGTAATATAGTCAATTTTATAATGAAACTATAGAACAGAATCCCTACAGACTAGATTTTTCCAATATTACTTACCATAATATTTGTAAAAAAAAAAAAAAAGCAATAAAAAAGCTACAGTATAAAGTGACTACAAAAACCTAAAATATTACTTACCTGCAACTACTTAGCTTACGAATGCATTAATTAATTAATATCCATTTTTCTTTATTATATGTTATTAATTTAAGCTTTAAAATTTAAAATTAATTTAAGCTGAACAATAATGAAATTTAAGCATAAAACTACATATCTAAACCATCAATGAATTCTTTTTGTGCCTAAAATTAAATAAATAACACAATAGCCCAATTTGTTATAATGTACAAAAAGCAAATATATACATCTACTGTTGTAGATATAAGAAGAATAAAGAATTACTTATTGATAATAATAATAATCTTAATTTATTCTGGAGCAATGCACCTTAAGAATAATATATACTGATCAAAAATGAATAAGAATATTGCTAATTCTGAAGTATATACTCGTACTTCACCTAGCATTTATATTATTATGTATTTAATAACTTCATTAATATTTTAATAATTTAATAACTACATTAATAATGTAATATAATTTATTATAAATATTAACGCTTTTTATAATAAAAATAATATTAAAAATGATAGGCAAAGTAAATACAACAAATAATATTTAGACATATATCCATATCATGTTAATATCAACCAATATTACAATAATTAGAATAATTCTATAATAATAATTGCATTATCATATAATTCATTAGAGTATCATTTTATTTCATTTGACAAAGTCAAAATATAACGATCCATATAAGTAGATAGAAAAAAAAAATTAGGAGGAGGATGTTTATAAAAAAATCCATAAGATTAAATATTGTTTATTTATTATAACAAATATATTATATAAGTTAAAATGTAGGATAAAACTTTGTTGTTGAGAAATTTTCAAATTTTGTACATGAACCCAGACCTAAATATTAATAAAAGAACTTTTCTTTTTAAAATGATTTCAATGAAATTTCATTAGTTAAAAATACAAATTTAATTTTACAAAAGAGTTTTGAACTTCTCCAAACAGGTGTAATTTTATTTTTAAAATCCTAATGGAACATTTCATTATGTAGCTAATAAAAAAAGTAGATAATTTCAAAATTACAAGTTTACAATGAATTACATGGTTACAATGAATCAGTTAAGATTAATTAATATAGGTTATAAAGTTGATATTTTAGTTCTAAATAAACAATATCTTTTGTTAATAATAATTTTAATTTACACTCGTGGCAGTAGTGTTCATTCCTATAAAATTTTGTGATCTAAGATTTCAATAATATGTGTACAATCCATCTCAAACACAAATTCTCATGTTTTTAAGAGTTATTTTTAGAAATAGATGTAAACTTTTATCAGAAGAAGAGTTTTGTGAAGATGAAATGAATACTTTCAACACCTAAAGGGAAAATGGAAAAAACAAAATAAAAACACTATATAAACTTTGGATAATTTTATATAATTCAATAATTCAATAACAAGAGTGAGTTAACTCATAACAATATTACACAAATCAAGCTCAAACATTAAAATTTAGATAAATACATTCAGAATAGTAATAAAAAATAAAGGTAAAGTTAATAAAAACTGTGAATTAAAAATATCAAACTTACAATAAAAAATCCTGTATAAAACAAACCAAAAAAATCAGTAATATAATTTTTAATTGTTGTAATTAGCATAAAGAGAGAACAAATTATTGCCAGGATATAATTAGATGATTCTGAAAACAAAACTTAATATAAAAAAAAGCGATTTATTAACTAAAGATATCTTTGGCAGTGCACAAGGCAAAGATGCAACACATACTTGCTATAAATGCATCGTTTTGAGAGATCGTAGTTTGTTGGCTCTTTCTGGACTGTTGATATCAGCTTATTTAGGTCTTCATTCATTTGATCTGTCTGTTTTTGTGCTTTGGGTGGCTAAATTGGTAAAAGGTTGACTGGATAGTAACTTTTTGTAATTGGAGACTTAACGTTTTGTTCTTGGAATATTCCAATTTTAAATATCATAACAAAATCATGATATATATCGCAGTATATTTGTACTTTTGCATCAATATTAACATCGAAACCATAATTAATAAAAAACCAAGGAAATGAAAAACTGTTTATCTTGGTAAAACAAGTCTTCGAATAAAAAAATCATTCAACTACTATTTTGATAATATATGTACATACTTCTTAAAACTGTCAAACTAGAATTAGACCTAATTAAAAATGATTATGTTCCAGAAAAACATTAATAAATTATTTTATTACTACTTATGAAATGCATAACTCTAACGTTTATAATCTTAATTCTAGATAAGAATATTTTTTGAAATTCATATTCAATTAGATTTTATACTTCAAAGTATATAATATATAAGTATGTCTTGATCTTGAAATTTAACACATTTGAAACAGTTCACCAAAATGTGTTTTCCAATAGTGGGAATTAAGTTTAATTATTAGTTTTTGAAAAAATTGATTAATTAGTTTTCTTAAAAATTAAATTAATTATGAAAGTCATGCCATAGTAAAATAATTTCAGCAAAATTGATGCTAACTGTGCAAATTAATAATTTAGAATTCAAACAATTTAAACAAAGTATTAGTGTAAAAATAATAGGTTAATAGTGCACAATAATTTGTTTAAATAAATAAAGAAAAACATTAGATTCACTAATCTTAACAAAAATAAATAAAATAATCGCTTTGTAAAACCATCAAAATTAAATTCTTTATTTAAAAATATGAAAAATAGTTGAGCTAAATTTTTATCTTCTAAATTGCAATGTTAATAGTATTATTAGTTAAAGAAAAGAAAACGATCAAACAAAAAATGAAAAAAAACATTGTTTCTACATAAATCCTTGGATGTGTAAACATTGAAAAAACTAAGTTTGTAATGCCAAGTTAAAAAAAAAAATTGAATCTATAAAATTTGTCTTATAATTCTAACTAATATCATAATTACTAAGGAGTATTACAGAATAAGGAGTATTAAATATGAATGTAATAGTTTAAATTTTGCTAATGAAAAACTAGCAGAAGAATGTCCTTGCAAAACAGATTAAACTTAAACTTTTCTCATAAATAATGTATATATACATTTATAGCACAGGTCAGACAGAGCCTCTGATAAACTAATTAATTTTTAATCATAACAAAAATGCAAGTGGAAAACAGATGCAATATTTCTAAGTCATAATTGTTTTGATGAGATTTTGTACATACATGTTTTTTTTCATATGCCACAACATTACAGGCTTTTTTCTGACAACAAAGATGAAACACAAGCTGTTTATAGAAAATTTTTTTTTTAAAAACATCAAAATTGTTATGTGGCACATTATAAGATTATCCTAAGTAATCTCACTCATTCCTTTCATTCATTATCTTCTAAATATATTATATAAAATATCATCTTGTGAATCACATGTCTATTAAATAAATAAAACTTGAATTGATTGCTAAATTAATTTATTACAAATAGACGTACTTAGTAATCTATAATTGAAAATGTTACCCAAATCATAGGGAATCGATAAGAAAAAAATAAGGCAATAACTAGGTAGGTAATAGATAATATATAATAAATAAGGTAATCACTCTTTCAAGATTGAAAGATGAGAGCAAAAATATTTATAATTAATAGCTCATAGATAATTATATAATTATTATTACTACTACAATATTTACTATGAAGAAAACAATTTTTTTTAATGAAATTGATGGCTCTATGAATGTAATGCGAGCAGTTTATCATATATAACATAACTCAAACTAATATTTGTAATATTGAATAATTAAATTAAAGCTAATCTGATATTCAAAAAGTGGAAATTGTTCTTTGTAGAAGCAATAACCTCTATGACTATGGTTATGTTCCATAAACTACATTTTATATACAAAATTATTTCTATATCTTCAAGTGCTTTTTATTATTAATAGTTTACGGTGTAAATTTTTACATATTTATTTCATTTAATTCCATTTTTTATACCTTGAATATTTAACTTTTGAAATGTGTGTGTATTTAAACAAATTCTTATGATAAAATGCCTATAACATTACAATAAAAATACTGTCAACAATAAAAATCAGTCTTGTTTATGCCATTTTACAAGTTATTATGCTAAGTATGTGACTGATGGGATGTTATTATTATGTCTTGTCTCTTTGTGTGAATAAATGCAATAAAAAGTGTGATAAAAGCTTATGGAGAGGTATGTTTTTATTTTATATTTTTCAATTCAAAAACTTAAAAAATAAGTCTGACTATACCTATTAATCCGATTAAAATATTAACGTCTAACTATATATCTAATAAGCCCTGTTTCTCATAAAGTATTTTTTTAAAATCCATAAATAAATCTAAGAAAAAAAATCTAAATTCATCGTTTGCTAATAAAATAAAAAAAATTTGTTAAATTTTAAGAAGTGTATTTTTTTAAGAAATCATTTTTATTAAAATGTATATAATTTACAATAATTATATTTTAATTTTTTGAAAAAAATTAAATTACTGAAAAATTGACAATCTACCAAAATGAGACTCCTGAAGAGATAAAAACCCCCCTCAGGATATTGATAATATATATATATAATAAAACATTTTATTAACAATATTTTGATTATTTCATTCTTTATAACAATGAACAGCAACCTTTTTTTTTTGGGCTAAATTTAAATAAATATAAATAAATGGATCATTGAAATAAGTTTGAGAATAATTATTTAATTTTTTTTACTGAATAATTACATTTTGCAGATTGTTAAACAAATATCATACATTAGCACACAGCATGCGGTATATTAAATTTTAGCAAATCAAAACGATTTTTGTTTTATATACCCTAAAGCAATACTCCTAAACAAGATTTTTAGATAAAACATAGAATTTGTATAAATGCATAACATGATCAGCCATTACTATTATTTTAAATATTTACCATATTTAATTAATAAAATATCAAAATTCAAGTGATTTAGGTAGAAGAAAAATTAAAAGAAATAAAAGAAAAGTTGATTTCTTCAATGTCAGCAGAATAATAGCTATTAAAAAATCTAGTGAAGGAATAACTTGTATTATATTTGTTATAAATAACAAACTGTAAGGATTGATTAGAATTACTTTCTAACAATGTTGTTATTTAATTATTAACTTATTTCTCAATAAGATGGATAGACAAATGAAGAAATGTGTTGTAGTCTGTAGAGATGCCAATCTGAGCTCAGAGCTGGTTGTTGCGTCAGTGGTTAGGCTTAGTTCTACATCAAGGCCAATCTGTCTTAACTCAATGTCACTAGCACTCAGAAAAAAAGTTAGCAGCGAAATGAGTTTACCACGAGGCCTAATGGGAACCATAATACGTTCTTCCAGTACAAGAGTAAATCGAACCAAAACTGAAGCATTGACTCAACTTTGTAGCAGAAATAATTTTGCAATTACACTTAAAAACCAGAATAATTTTCAAGTAGTGATTTTATATTTCAGTATGATTTTATCGAGTCAGAAAATTAACTGTTAAAACCGATGGATTTTTTTTTTCATTTATTTTAATATTACAAAAACAAAAACATGGATTATAGAAAACAGAAATAAAATTAGGAGGTGAAAAATTACTTTATTTTGGACTATTGTTAGCCGCAAGTAGTCAGATATATTCTGAACTATTTTCTCCTGAACCCTTGAAGGTACTTGGTGCAATGGTACATTTACTGGTGCATTATTGTGTTAACACAATATTATGGTTTAATAATACTTCAGGACATGTGAACTATTCTTAATACTATCATAAAGAATGTAAAGCCAAATTTAGAGTTATCTCTAATATCTTAGCTCATTTTATCCGGAATTCACGAACGGGCAAAAGTAGACTATGCCTGTAATTAATGTTTAGAAAGAAAATGTTCTCAATGTGTTTCTATTTAATGTAAACTTCTTAAGCTTTATTTATTCTTGTACAAACATCAAATCTCAGATTTTATAAAAAAAAACATTAAAGTAATAATATTTCTATATATATTTATATATATATATATATATATATATATATATATATATATATATATATATATTAATAACATCAGATTAATATATAACAAATAATAACATCAGATTTATTTTAAAGCGTCTAAGACACAATGAAAAAAAAAACATCTTAATTAAAAACGATATACTACTTTTTTTATTTATTTTTTTAAATATATAGTTGGAACTAATTCTATACTCAAGGATATTAAATATAAACATAATAACATTCATAATAAAAAATCAGTGGATTAATAAAATCCTTAAACGCGCCATATACCATAAATCACAGCAAATAGCACAAACTGATAACATCAGTTAACATTGCTAATTAAGCAATTGTTTATCTCAAAAATAAATTTAACCTATTTCGTAAATATAACAATGGCCAGAATGTTGAGCTGACATTAAAAAAAAATGTAAATCAATAACCTACATTATAAAAATAAATAAATAATGAACAGACATTCTGAAATAGTGTTGCAGATATAAAATATTTTAAACCTCAATACCTTTTTTTTTTTATCTAAAAGATATTATAATATGATTTTAGAGACAAAACACAGTATGAAAAATTATTTAACAGCTTAAATTATATTATATTTATTATTTTAAAAAACATTTAAAAAATTAAATTAAATTATTAACTATAATTTCTTATTTAAAAAAAAAAACATAACATAGTAAGAATGTCTAAGCCAATACTTATTTTTTATAACTTATCTACAATAGGACGCCCATAATCCAAACATTAAAGTCTGAAAATTACAAAATCAGAATCCTACAAAAAACTGATAAATATTTATTTTATAATTTCATTTATATATTATTGAAATGTAAAATTAAATATTATTATCAACAGATTAATTATGGTGACAAGATAAATAAAATTTTTTTATTAAAATAATTTTAAAACCCGGTGTTTCATTAAATCTGATAAATTAAACACATTAAACATACTTTGTTTAAATCATGCTTTAAAAGTGGCACAATTTAATATAAGTAATTCTGAACCTGTTCAGATTTTAACATCCTATGTGATTGAAATAAACAAAACGGATCATCTGCATCTAAAGTCTACTAAACATGATCAATTCTGATATAAAACACAGATTGTTTCATAAGAATAATAAGAAGTGTTGCTATTTATTTACCAAGAATATAAATGATTAAAGTAAAATTTTTATTGTCGAATTGGCACTTTTCAATGTCGAAAGTTGAGAATACAGGTTTTTTCTGTTGTGTATAAAAAATACAGTGGATTAAAGTAAAATTGAGATCTAAGGGGAACATGAAACGAACGTATAATGCCTCAAGATAGTGCATAATAAAAGAACATATGATATACCTCAATATATAAAAGGATAAAACGATGAACATTTATTTATAGTGATTACCCACTGTTTACAAAAGGTTGTCCAGAGTTTCTAACGTGTTGCCGAGAATTCTGATTCCTAAACTGTTCTCCTGATTTTGGGCCGGCACGTGATTCTGCTGAAGAGGTTGATGTTGTAGCTGCTGCCCTTGTTCGTGTAGGTGCTTTTGTGATCTCTCCTCAAAGCACGACGTGCCAGTATCACATGGGATGCTCGGAATCTGCCAACCTTGTGACGAGAAACCCTAACATATAATTTCAATTCTAAACCTTAATATATAGTTATATTATATATCCAAGCCAGTGCAGGTACATAGGCAGGTGCTTATTTATTATATTAAATAATTAGATTTAAAATCTTAGAATGATGCCATGAATCAAAAGCTACTAATACGAGAAGTTAAAACGTATTTACCACTGAACATTAACCTTAGTTATATTTTCTATTAGTTTCTCCCCTTCCCTCTCCTTTTTTAGAAGTTCAACATAAAAAAATTATTAAAATTAATATTTATAAGTACAATAAATTTCATAGTTTTTTATTTGAAATATTATTATTTTTTTTTACTAATACATAGCATTATTATAATAATAGGCTCAAAGTTGTCTTTATTCTTAATTGAATATTGACAACAAAGGACTAAGTATTGTTGTCTTATGGATAATGAGATAAAAAAAAGTATGTAATTAATTGATTAAGATTTTATTACAGTCCTATATGTTGTAATAAAATGATTCCAAGTTGATTTGAAATGGTATTCAATAGTGCAGTGTTTTTAATTGGTGTTAAAAATTTCAGAAAAAAGTTCTGATGTTGAAATTCCCGAAAGGTCAAAATGTTTTCTAGACATTTATGATCTTCCATTGTAATTATTGAAGATTTAGCACTAAATTAGGAAAAAATAACAATGTCTTTTTTTTTCATTTCATATTAACCGATAAATTAATAAATACTAACCTGATAAGGTGATGAAGTAGACTGTAAAGGTTTAATAGGAGAAGGGAGGCTAGGCGAAATCTGATCGCTATCGAGCAAAGATAGACTACTGGGTGGTGGCGGCGGCGGTGAAGTTCTGAACAAGTCCAAAGATGCCACAGACCCTGTATCTGTAATTTATTATTATTTTTTTTACTATGCTTTACTAATAATTATCAAAGGTATATGATTATTGCCATAAATTTACAGAAGTTAAGAGAGTCCAGCATATTTTCAAATGAAAATGCAAGACATAGGGAAAAGAGAATCAAATGGATTTTTTAGATAAATCAACCAGATACAAATCAAACTTTGCAGCAATAAAAAAAAAATCAAAATGTACCCCAAAGACTCAGAACTTATTTTGGGGTTAAAGCTAAAATAAATACAGTGTTAACATTAGATGGCTCAAATTCAGTTTACTTAAAAGCAGCTGGGAAAAGAAAAAAATCTAGCGAAAACTTAATAAAGTGTGTAGGGTTTTCTTTCAGAATTGGTCCCGATCAAAATTATAGTTTTTTAAGTGTTTTTATTTTTTTACTCTTCATTATGCCCCACTAGGGACCACTTGCCAATTTCAATTCCTTCTCGTTTGTTGTTTTATTTTCCTCCAATACTCTCTTCTAAGTGCTTTATTATTGAAGCTTATTTTTTAATAATTTTAACTTAATTATTCAAGATTTTAATTCAACATGTGAAGATTGTTGTTCTTTCTTTATTTTTATTTAAAGACAATCAGTTTAAAACATTAAGAATACATTTTTTAAGATATCGCTAAGTAAACAACGATTTATGATAGAGAGCAAAATGGTTGACTGGAAGATCGTAATGAAGGATACAATTTGTCTGGAGGTACAGTCATTAATAGCACTAAATAACAATTATTTATAATAAATAAGTTAACCTTATTTAGTGCTATTAATGACTGCACTCCCAGACAAATTGTATCCTTCAAAACAACCATTTAATTTACAAGTTTGCTCCTATTTGGTCATTTCTATTAATCAGTAAACAGAATCATGAAAATAATGAAACAATGTTACTTAGTTAACAGCCAAGCGAGAGTAGTTCTGGACTTAAATGGAGAGGATTTTCCAATCGAAAGAGAGATTCGTCAGGGCGATCCTTTATCACCTGATCTATTCAACGCGGTCTTGGAAGATGTTTTCAGAAACCTTCACTGGGAGAATTTTGGGATAGACATTAATGGTAACAAACTGTCAAATCTGAGATTCGCCGATGATGTACTTCTCATTTCACACTCACCATCTGAACTGAAGAAAATGCTAGAAGAGCTAGTCCTAGTAGGAAATGAGGCTGGGCTGGAGATAAATTTTAACAAATCAGTCTTGATGACAAATGCCGAAGAAGAAGAAATATTTCTTCTTGTTTCTTGTTAAAGAAACAATCTATCTAGGGCAACTCATATCATTTGCAGATAAATCCAAGAAAGAGGTGAATAGAAGGATTAAAATAGGATGGTCCAAATTTTGGTCACACAAAAATATTTTTAAAAGCAACATGGTCATACATCACAAGAGAAAAGTTTTTGATGCTTGCATCATTCCCTCTTTAACTTATGGATGCCAAACTTGGAGCCTAAATAATGATATATCTAAATCCCTAGCAATCACTCAGCATGCAATGGAGCGAAGTATGTTAAGGAAAAGTAGAAGGGAGAAAATAAAGAAGACAAAACTACGGAAGCTGACTGGTACGCGCGATATTCTCAAGACAGTATCTGATCTTAAATGGCAGTGGGCTGAACACATTGCAAGAATGGCATCAACACATTGGGCTAAGGCAACAACGGATTGGTATCCAATACACCGCACTAGGAGAAGAGGGAGACCAGCTACGAGATGGCGGGACGACATACAAAACTTCATAGGAGTATTATGGCTTGGAACAGATGTAGCTGGGGTAAATTGGGAGAGGCTTATGCCCAAAGAAGGGCCTTTTTATCTTTTTAAAAAATCTTGTAAATATAAAGACCATGTAAAAATTGTACATAGAAGAAAGAGGAAAAAATAAAGCTTATTATTATTATTATTATTACTTAGTTATACTTATTTCATTCTTAATTATTTTTTAAATACTTTTTTATATTTTTAATATTAAATATAATATTTAATTTAATTAATAAATAAAAAGGCTTAGCGAACCCGAAGGCTCGATGCCGTTATCACCAATCTCCATTTACAAACTTCTGTTCCCAGAGGGTGAGGAAGGTGCATCAGGTCCTTTCCTTAGCGTCACGCAGAGGAGGAACAGGCGTAGACGCGCTAAAAGGGCCAAGGACCTCTTGGGCAGGGGCGCGGCTGGCGCCTCGACTGCGGAGCCGTTTCATGAGATTGCTGATGAAACTGCAAGGTTCCCTGAGGAACCGGCAGCCAAGTCGGCGGCTCGGAAAGGGGTTCCAAAGTCGGGTGGGCCTGTCGTGGCTGACGTACACCGGAGGGCGGCACCTGGCAGGGAGGCAGGGTTTCCTAGGAAACCGGCTGACAGGTCAGGTGCACGTGCTGGTGTGTTGCAGAGGCATACTGTGACGGGCTCTGGGTCTGCGCCTGTTCCAAGGAGCACTGCTGGTGGGTCGGGTTTCTCATCGAAGCCGACCACCAGTACAGGAGCACCGCATGTGCAGGCTGGGGAGAGGACCGCCACTGCTGAGAAGAGGCCCAGAACATCGACTGGCAGCACGGCTCCAGCAGCCAAGAAGCCAAAGGATGCTGGGACCAACATCAAGTCATACTCGGGAGCAGCCAAGGATGTGCTGGTGGCAGTGGTGCCCAGTAACTATCCGGAGGATAGGCTGACCCCGGCTGACTGTGATGTTGTTAAAACCAGGATTCTGGACCGGCTGGACGAGATTGAGGTGGGCAGTACGGTGCGGCCGCAGTTCGGTGGCGTTAGCTATAGAATGGGTGGCTGCGTCGTTGCCTGCGCCAATCAACCTACGCAGGAGTGGCTTGCGGGGGTCATGACTGATGTTTTTCTGGAGAGGGGTTTATCCCTTCGCGTGGGAAGCATCAGCATACTGACCCAGCAGGTGAAGGTGGGGGCCTTCTTCCCTTCTGATCGGGTGGTCTCTAATGAGGTCATCCTCAGGAGGTTGAAGGTACAGAATGGGGACATCGATGGTGTGCTCGGCTGGCAGGTGCATCATGTTAAGGCCCTGGATAATGGCTTTTATGCCATATTCAGGATTCCTGAGACAAGTCTCGGCAGCCTCAGGAGGTGCGGAATGCAGGTTCATTTCAGCCTGCATCGAGTAACACTGAGGGTGCTGAAGAATAAGCCGGCCGAGCCCAAGGATGTGAAGAGGAGGGATGACGAGACTGCGAGGTACTTCGAGATTCCTCTAGGTGGAGTCGTGGAGGACCAGCCGCAGTCGGGCAGCGTTAGTGGCTCAGCCAGGGAACCCCTTGTGCAGGTTCCGGAAGCTGAAGCCACTCCTGATGAGGTCGATGAGCTCGCATTGTTGGCGGGTTCATCGGGCTCTGAACAAGAATAAGCATGAAGCTGCTGCAGATTAATCTGCATCACTGCGTAGCGGCTTGTGGTGTGCTACAGCAGTATGTTAGAGGTAAGGATATTGATATTATTTTAATACAAGAGCCTTATCTCTTAAATGGTAGGATTGCGGGGCTTGGTTGGCCTGGCTACAGCTTGATTGCGGGGTCGGACCGGCCAAGGGCCTGCATCCTACACAAGAACAAATTTAAAATGCTGCCCCTCTGGCAATTTTGTTCCAGAGATCGTGCAGCAGCAGTGCTTTCCCCCTCTGGGGAGGTGATGAGGGCAGACATCACTATAGTAGCTGCATATCTGCCCTACGAGGAAGCTAACCCCTTGCAGCATGTAGAGAGGATGCTGGAAGAAGGGGTTACCAACTTATTAGCAGCCCTGGACGCCAATGCCCATCATGAAGCCTGGGGAAGCTCCAAGAATAACCAAAGAGGTGAGTGTATATTTGAGTCTATCATAAGGTCTGGTCTTGATATATTAAACAGGGGGAATAGGTCAACCTTCTGTAATAGGTTGAGGTCAGAGGTGATAGACATAACAATAGCATCTAACGAGGTAAGTACCTACATTAAACACTGGCATGTCTCTGGAGAGGAGACATGTTCAGATCATAAATATATCCTATTTGACCTCTGCGTTAGTGATCCCCAGACCTTGCTGTACAGAAACCCCAGGCGCACGGACTGGGGGTTCTTCAGCAGCAGTCTGGAGGAGAACCTTAAAAGCTGCCCTAAGGGCATCAAGAACACATGGCAGCTGGAATCCCTTAATGATGCTTTGACAAAAGCCATTATGGATGCCTATGCCAGCAGTAATCGTGTGTGCTGTGTCAGCTCCAACAGGAAAACCTCCTGGTGGAATGACAACTTGAATAAGCTAAGGAAGGGCACCAGGAAGCTATTCAATGCTGCTAAAAGAACGGGTAAGTGGGAGACCTATAGAGCGTCTCTCACTGAGTACCACAAACAGGTAAGGAAGGCTAAAAGACAGGCATGGAGGAAGTACTGCAGCGATGTGGACAATATTCCTGCTGCCTGTCGCATCAAAAAGATAATGTCCAGAGATGTGGGACATACAGTCTTGGGAACGCTCAGGACAAGGAGTGGATACACGCGGAATGAGGAGGAAACCCTGAGGGAGTTGGCTGATTGTCACTTTCCGGGGTGCGAATCCCATTTGGCGAGCGAGGTAGCGCCGGATGAACACATCTTAGGAACGGGTGGTGTACATCTGGCAAAGGCTAGGGAGATCATAAACATGAGCTCCCTCAAATGGGCAATTGACTCATTCGAGCCCTATAAATCGGGGGGCCCTGATGGTGTCTTGCCGGTCCTGTTGAAACAGGGATTTACGGCAATCAGGACCTACCTGCTCGAACTTTTGAGAGGAAGCCTAGCATTTGGATATATTCCTCAGAAGTGGAGAACGTCCAGACTATGTTACCTCTCAAAACCTGGCAAGGAGTCATATGATGACCCCAAAGCATTCAGACCAATTAGTCTGTCATCATTCTTGATGAAGACGCTAGAAAAGATCTTAGATAGATACATCAGGAACAGTGCGTTGGTGGCAAATCCAATACACCCGCTTCAATTCGCATACCAAGCAGGGAAATCCTGTGAGGTTGCTCTTTTTAACCTGGTTACAAGATTGGAGAGATCCATGAAACAGGGCGAAACTACAGTAGGCATCTTTGTAGATATAGAAGGTGCCTTTGACAGAACACCTTACAGCACCATAAGTAGGGCGCTGAGGAGCAAAGAGATCGAGCCGGTTGTCTGCAGGTGGATTAATTCCATGCTGGAGCAGAGAGCTCTTACATCTGAACTAGGTACCACCAAACTGTGGATCAAGCCCAGAGGAGGCTGCCCGCAGGGAGGTGTACTTTCACCACTGCTCTGGTGTTTGGTGGCGGACTCACTTCTGTCAGCAATCAATGGAGCAGGCTTCTATGCACAGGGGTACGCGGATGATGTGGCCATCCTTGTAGGAGGCAGACATCACTGTGTTATCTCTGACCTGCTTAAGACAGTGACGAATATTCTAGCGCGCTGGTGCCTAGATAATGGTCTGAGCATCAACCCGCGTAAGATCAACGTTCTGGCCTTTACAAGAAAGCGCAAGGTGGTCATTAGACTGCCAATGCTCAATGGGATCCAGTTATGTTGGAACAGCGCGGTTAAATATCTTGGGCTGACGCTGGACGATAAACTGAGATGGAGACAACACGTGGATAACACGACAAACAAAGCCATTAGATGCCTGTGGGCTTGTAAAAGGGCAGTGGGAAAGTCATGGGGCTTGAAGCCGAAAATGATCTATTGGCTGTATGTCACGGCCATTAGACCCATTGTAACTTATGCAGCCCTGGTGTGGTGGCAAGGCGCAGGTAAAAGTGGATCCAGACTTAAGATGGAGAAGCTACAGAGATTGGCCTGTCTTATGATGACGGGTGCGATGAGGACGACTCCTACTGCTACAATGGAGGTGGTGCTTGGGCTCAGGCCACTGGTGTTGGAACTTGAGTACCAGGCCTTGATCTCCATGTACAGGCTGCTCAAACAGAACATAATCCCTGGGGTATGTGATTTGTGTGGCTCGAGGGAACTGTTCACTAAAATTGAGGCAGATTGCATCTTAGCAATGCGGTCTGATCTTCAGGTTGGCACCGTGATGTCGCCTAAGTATATGGTCAATATTGACACAACGAAAAGGCACAGGCCCTGCAACGGCATCAATTGCTATACGGATGGTTCTCTTACGGCTTCTGGTGCGGGAGCAGGGTTCTGGAGGAGGGACAAACCCAGGGAAGGAACTTGGATCTCCCTGGGGAGGTACTCCTCAGTATTTCAATCTGAAGTACTGGCCATTAATTACTGTGCACAGACACTGCTGGATGAGCGGATGTCAGGTAGAAGGATTACTTTCTTCACTGACAGCCAAGCTGCCATAGGTGCGATAAGTGGACACAGTACCAACTCACGGATTGTGTGGGACTGCTATGCAGCTCTTAACAAACTGGCTGAGAGTAACAGGGTTAGCATTGAGTGGGTTCCTGGACACCATGGTATCCCTGGCAATGAAGAGGCTGATAGGCTGGCTAGACTAGGATCGGATAGAGTACCGTGCAGTCCTGAACCGGTTTGCGGCATCGGACTCAGCTATGCAAAGCGCAGAATAAAGGACATCTACCTTCGAAGAATGAACCAGCATTGGTGCGGACTAGGTGGCTTAAGGCACTCTAAATTATTCCTTGACAGCTTCAATGAGAAGTTGAGCAAAGCTGCTCTGGAGCTGGGCAGGGAAGCATTAAAGACAATCATAGCGGTGATTACGGGGCACAGCAGGCTCAACGCCCACATGTTTAGGCTGGGACTGGCGGATGTCCCCTCTTGCCGCTTTTGTCACGCAGCGGACGAATCACCCTACCACATTGTCTGCCTATGTGATAGGTTTGCCGACCTAAGATTTGAAACCTTTGGTCTGGATAGAGTCACCGATCCCAGGCAGCACGAAACTATCAACCCAGCAAGCATACTGAAATTTGTGGGTTCGACTAATCTAAGATTTTAAAAAATCGCATATAGATGGGGCGCACAATAGATCAGTCATGGTCGCGGTGCACCTAATGCCCACTGGAAAAAAAAAAAAAAAAAAAAAAAAACTTCTGTTCACACCATCTTCTCATCTACACCTCGGTCTACTCGGTCATCTACAGTCAGTACAGCATCTATCAACATCTTAGGAATTCGTCCCCTACCAAGCCCAGAAACTTTACAAGCCCACCTTAATCTTCGCGACACTATCATATTTAATTTAATATTTAAAGTAAATCATTAGGCACTATCTCTTTTTCAAAGTGTAAAAAACAAAAATTTATCAATCTTGACACTAAAAGAGTTAAACACTTTAATATCATTAATAAATCATAAGCAATAATTAACTTCCAGGCAGGTTTATTGATTAATGCTTTCAAAAAATGATTACTTAATAATACATGCATACTCAATTAACTCGATTAACAGTTATTTACAAAGCAATATTGCTCAATAATTCTATTTCAAGAAAAAAATTAAGCAGCTTCCAGAATATTTCAAATGATAACACATATAAAACTAGATTTAACAGAAATCTTATAATAAATTGATAAATACAAGTATATTTTAAGTTACCCAAAGAATGATGCATTGGCTGATCATCAGCTTGACTGGCCTCGCCGCCGGAAAGATCTGAAAGGTCTATGTCGTAATTTACAGTGACGAGAGCTTCATCTCGATAAGAAGGTATCTGCCATTCTGGGCTATCTTGTCGGGGAGTTCGAGGTCTTGGCGGTTGCACTCTTTCTTCTACGATCTAGGAAAAACCAAAACAAACGTAACAACCAAACCAACAACAAATATTACAATTAAACAACTTGATAGATTTCGATTCTTGCAGATACACATACAATTATACATATAATTTTTTAGGCATACAAAAGTACACAACATTAAAATGTAACTAGATGTAATAAAGAACCAACCGTGATTTTGTAAAACCGTGTTTTTTTAGCTATATTTTTCAAGAATTTTTAAACCAGAGATACAGTGTTCTCGTATCACATAGCTATGCCTAATAATGGAGAAACATTGTATCAAAATAAAAATTCTTGTAGAAGTGATTGATGCATACAATGAATAAAAACATATTAAAATCAAATTACTTGTGGAGACAATGGTGGAGGTAAATCTGCAATCGCAGGATCTTCAGCATCAATGTCCATCGGCTCCCTTATAGGTCTCAGCTCAAGAGGTACGTTTTCTCGTAAATCAGAAACTCTTTCCAACAGTTCATCCTATATTTCACCAATTCGTTATTACTAATGTTTTAAAAATAAAAAATTAATAATTATATTCTAAATGAAAAAAAATTCTTGAATTATCATCTTTCATTCGGTTAGTAAACATCAATTCTAATATTTGTACGAGGGGTGATCAAAAAGTTCCAGGACTGTTGAGATTGCGCGGCAATGGAGTGTCATAGAGCAGCGTGGTTGGCAGCATTGTTTAGCGTGACTCTTCCTGAGCTCAGCTGTTTATTCAGTTTGTTGATAACCTTCTTCATTGCAAAGTTACTGCCGTTTTCGTAAGAAAAAGTTTTTTGTGTTCGGCGATTTTGTGAAATGAATGTAAAGGAAGAGCAACGCGTTTGCGTAAAGTTTTGTGTGAAGTTGGGTAAAATGTTTACTGAAACTTTTCAAATGTTGCAAGTGGCTTTCGGTGATGAATGTCTGAGTCGGTCAAGGTGTCATGAGTGGTACAAAGAAGGCCGGACATCGTGTGAAGATGATTCTCGTTCAGGGCGCCCATCAACTTCGACTGACGACGATCATGTTGCAAGATTGAACAGTCTCGTGCGTTCTAATCGTCGACTAACCATTCGTGAGATGGCTGAGGAATTGAACATTTCATTTGGTTCGTGTCAACAGATTTTAACAGAAAATTTGCAGATGAGAAGGGTGGCTGCAAAGTTTATCAGGAACTTCTTGAAATGGCAAATGCCAATGAAAACTTCTTAAAACAAGTCATTACTGGAGATGAAACGTGGGTTTATGGCTACGACGTGGAAACGAAGGTCCAGTCATCACAATGGAAGACAAAATCCTCCCCAACCCCCAAAAAAGCACGTCAGGTCAAGCTTACTGTTTTTTTCGACTGGAAGGGTGTTGTTTACCATGAATTTCTTCCACGAGGTGAGACCATTAACCGCTTTCGTTATCTTCAAACCCTGAGAAATTTGCGCGAGGCAATAAGGAGGAAGAGACCAGAGTTGTGGCGGAGCGGTGAGTGGGTGCTGCATCATGACAATGCGCCTGTTCATTCCGCACTGCTCATTCGCGACTACTGCACCAAAAATGGAATGACGGTCATTCCCCAGCCTCCATATTCACCTGACCTTGCCCCTGCAGACTTTTTCTTGTTTCCAACACTTAAGAGACCCATGAAGGGAAAGAGATTTGAGTCCGTAGATGACATTAAAAAAAAAATCGCTGGAGCAGCTACACACCATTTCACAAGATGATTTCTCAAAGTCCTTCACACAGTGGAAACATCGTTGGGAAAAATGTATAGCTTCCCAAGGAGAGTACTTTGAAGGGGACGACGTCCAATAGCCTGTAGATTTTTTAAATAAATTAATAAAAAATCAGTCCTGGAACTTTTTGATCACCCCTCGTATAATAACCTACACCAAGATTTAATTATGTTATGAAAACAAATTTTACATAATGTAAACCAAACAGATTAGGTACCATAAACCATAAACAGGCATAAGCATAAGTACATTTATATACTTCACGCTATTAGGTATTATACACTGTGGAACATGTCTCTACATTTAAACATGTGAACCATTGCATGTTTCCATCATAAGACATTATGGTACATCTCAAAAATATCTATTTAGTGTATGTATACTTCTTATTGAGCGAATACAGAGTATGAAAATGGATATTGATCTAATAAAAGCAATGATAACTAATCATGCAAGGGAAGACAATTTTTTAAGGCCAATACGTATGTTCAAAGTTTATTTTTTAATTATTTATTTTTTTAAAGAATTAAATATATGTAATTAAAATTTAATTTTTCATTACTGTAAATTTAACACATTGAATGCCAACTACGAGATAACTATGAGTAGATTGCGTTCTTTTTTAGGACGCCAACTACGAGTTTTCTCGTCCTGTGTTTACTTGGCATTTTTGTGCAGCTCGAAGTATATCTGTGCTAATATCGATAGATGGCTTCTGGGAAAAGAACAAAAAATCAATGCTGGCTTGCAGATTTCTGCTACAGAAGCCAACTACGAGATAATTCGTAAGACCTTTTTTTTTTTAAAAAAACTTATTTTTTATGCTTTTTGAAAATAACTGTGCACTAGAATTAGAGTTTTTAATAATATAATGTGATTAAATCATTGTCATTTTAGGCCAGATTTCTAAAAATTGCCTTGGCAGTAAACATGTTAATAACATAAATATGAAGACTAAAATTTACATTATCAGTGTTGAGTTACAAGAACAGATGGTCTGGTCTTCTTTTAAAAACATAATTCCTTAAACATTAAAAATTTTAAAAACTAAAAAAAAATTGAACCTGAAATTTAATCATTTCATCTTTTAAAGCTTCAATCTCCATCATGATGGCAGCATGTCTTTTCCTTAAATCTCCAAATATTGTCAGATTTTCATTAATCAAATGCATGCCCTATAATAAAATAAATATTTAAAATCAGGAGCATATTAATATAACAAAACTAAATAGCAAATCTAAAATTCTTATTTACTTCACACATGATAAGAGCAGATTCCCAAGTTCCGGACGGTATGATTTTTCCAGACATGTATTGATTAAACTCATCTTCTGGCATGTTCAGCGACTCATACGTCAAATTTTCTATAAATGAAACTGCGCAACACTGTAATATAAAAATTAATCCTTTTAATATTTAAAACAATAAAAACAAATAAAAAACCTGTACCACTACAACTCGTGAATGGGTTTGGGGTTCAGTACATGGTGAAGACTGTACTATATCATGGACAACGGTTCTGCAAGGAGATGGCTTGTCCTAGGTCATGCTCAACGGTTCTGCAAGGAGATGGCTTGTCCTAGGTCATGCTCAACTGCCAGATTTTCCCCCTTATTTTGGGTACCCTATTTTTATAACATTTTATAGAGGCTGGATGAGCCCCAGGAGGGTCCTAGATCCTACATGATCCATATCTGGCTGCAAACAGACTAAATAAAAGTCTTGCCCACAGCGGGATTTGAACCAAGATTTCCGGCATGGCAACTCAGTCCTCTACCACTGAACCACTCCAATTAAAATAGTTAAATTAAAATATTAGAAAAAAGTTACAACATAACATACAAGGTTTACATTATATTTAAACCTAACTAGTTAACTAGATCATTCTTTCCCAGTTTAACAGAAAGGTGAAACCAATAGAAAAAAAATATTATTTTTTCCAAATTAAAAGAGCCATTTCCAATTCTAATGGGTGCCAATGATTTTATACTAGGGTTCAGGCATGATGGAGAGAATATGTTCATTTCATTAACACAAATTTTCTATAGGCATGTTAAGCCTACTATTTGAGAGAAAAATGGAAAAAAAAATTAGATGTTTTGGATAACCTCTATGCAGCAACCAGATGGATCCCACCATTGATCTTCACGGGATAAAATTATTTTTCACGTTAAAAATGTGAAATATTTTGATTCTGGAAACAAGGCTTATAAAGGTGGAGAAAAAGACCTCAAGACAATTGAAATTGGTAAAAAATGAATAACTAAAAAAAAATACAAAAAAGTTTTTATCACCAGAAGTAAGTCAACAACTTTTCCCCCAAAAATATTTAAAAATGTGAAATATGGTCTTGTGATTGCAGCCCTGAACTACTAATATTTTCAGACTACAGATTTCAATTATTTAATTATTGTGCTAAAAAGCAATATTTTTTATTTTTGTTAAACAAAAATTGTTTAAAAAAAACACATTTCAACACTGATTTAAATTTTTTTAATACCAGGTTGTTACATATCGATAGTATGTTTAAAAAATACAATTTGTTAATACTATTTTTCAAATTATCACAATCAGAAAGTTCAATTTATTATAATATGCAATATATTTCCATTATTATGCCTGGACTACTATCATTAATGACGATAACGATTAAATGAAAAAAATAAACTTTTTTCTAAAATAATTTTTTTTATTTCAATCAAAACTTAAGATTACTTCTTATTTAATTATTTTATGCATACCAGGTTTGTAAAATAATAGCCTCCTTCACCAGACATCAGCTTGCTCGCATTACAAAACCTTGTAACATAATTAATATTGCTTTTCAACCGAGCCGGATTGGCTTTCAAAACGACAAATATCAAAGCGGGAAGAAAATCATCGGCCGAAGTGGGGCCACCGACACACTTTTGCATAAGGTGTAATATCTTCCTACAGCAACGCATGACACAACCAAGTTTGTCTTGTGGCGCTTTTGTGGAATCCATTCCAAGTAATTCTATTAACAATCACATACATGAAATTCAGCTTATTTTATGAAAAGTAAAAAGAAAGGGTTATATTAATAATAATAATAATAATGTTATCTTGAATAATTATTAGTTGTCCTTAAATAAATATATGGGGAAGAAAAGAGTCAGGAAGAGATCAAAGAATAATTTCTTAAATAATGAGAAACTATTTATCAGATATCGACAATTCGACCCACATCGTAGGTCTTTTTCAGAGCTCCACAAATGGAGGTAAACCTAAATAATCACCAATATTGTTTAATTTGGTTATAATTAACCATTAATGTGTAAGATTTGTCACTATTAATAAATAGCCTTTTCAATGTAGGCTCAAATATGATGATTTCAGTTTGAGTGAGGAGTCGAGATGCATCACTGTTATCCTAGTTTTGTAATGTTACTGAATTTCGCTGCTCGTAATGAAGTTGAGCAATATTAAAAAAATAATGGAGTAAAATACTAAAAAATGTTCATATGGGATTGAAATCTTAATTGGATGAAGATCACATGGGGAACTAAGAAATTAGAAAAAAAAAAGTAACACAATAACAATAATTACTACTTTATTTTTATGATCGATTTGAGTGAGATCATAAAATATAGTTTGGTGATCATAAAATATAGTTAGTTCTTAGATATTTGACAGGTCTTCTCTTAATTAAAAACACATGCATTTGCATGCAGGGAAAAAATCATTAAAGCAGTTGGATATGGTGATGAAATCGATGCATTCAAACATTGTGATGTTTCTTCAATGACGATAACATCCATTTAGAAAAAGAGAGAAAAAAAATCAGTCCCACAATTGTTTTTAAAGAACAATACTCTATAAAATTAAAAAGAAAATAATGGTGATGGAGTGAGGGTTTCAAAAGTGAAAAGATGAGTTGGAAAAAATCAATTTATTTAATTAATGTTTTAGGTTTTTTTTTTTTTTTACCATTCTGCAAGGAGGTGACGTCCTAGATCATGCTCAACCGCCAGATTTTTCCCCCTTATTTTGGGTACCCTATTTTTATAATATTTTATAGAGGCTGGGTGGGCCCTAGGAGGGTCCTAGATCCCATATGATCTATCTCCCGCTGCAAACAGACTAAATAAAAATCATGGTCTGCAGCGGGATTTGAACCAGGATTTCCGGCATGGCAACTCAGTCCTCTACCACTGAGCCACTCCGCTCCCCTAATGTTTAGGTTAGTTAAATTAATATTTTAGTTTCATCAGTTCCATGTTATGCCCTGTGTCTCTAAATTTTATTTTCGTATAAGTGGGTAATTTTCAAACGAAATTCGAAGAATGTGGTGTTTATACCTTGGCACAACAATTTCACGATTGTTTGACAAGTGTACAACAACTAGAGAAATAAGACAAAGACTAATCTGTTTATTTCAAGTTCTCTTAATTTTAATCTCTAGATCTTCAATTCAACCTTTGTTATCTAAGTAAACAAATATTCTTAGTTACAAAATCAGACCAGTCAAAAACATGAACCTTTTATATAAATAATTATGTCTATGGTATACATTTATTTATTAAAATGATTATCATATCATCCCAATGCAAGTTCAAAAAAATTTGGAGTATTTCCTAAGAAGGCACTTCAAACACACACTAAAGTTCTGTTTACAATATTTAATTTTTCATTTTAAACTGCTAAATTCAAAAAGTTGTTGTTTGTGATTTCTAATAAATTTTCTATAAAGAAAAAAAGTAAATGCATGAGACCTACACTCCTACAATCCTGAGACCTACAATTTTTCATACCTAAAATAAATTTTGAAACATAATTCATATCCAATTTATGATAAGTAAAATTATGTTAATATCAGGAATAACACTAATAAATAAATAATAAACAATATTAAAAAAAAATTGTTAGGTTTACTTGACATTACACCAACCTGTAATGGAACTATAAACTAAATCATGGACTTCAGTACTCGTCTCATCTATTCCACAATCCAAGTGTTTAGCACTGACCCAATTTAACTGCCTTATCCTTTTAAAAAATTAATAATAATATTTAATAATGATATTCTCCAAGAATCTAACAATACATAAATAGGCATTATATAAATAACCAAACCTCTTTTGAATATTCAGATCTTTATCCTCATCAGTTGTCGTGGGAGGGCAAAACAATATTCTATAAAGACAAGTCATGGCATATTTTTCAGCATAGTCAATCAGTTGTTCCTTTTCTTCACTACTCAGACCTAAAAATAAATAAGATATTAAAAGAAATTTATCAGTAACTAAGATTATTGAATAAAACAAGGCAAAATTCGAGAATAAAATAATGTGTAATTACTTCGCAGGTTTCCACTTTGAATTGAGTCAAAACAAGATATAACTTTTCATTCGTTTCCCTTTTAATATTGTCGATAAAAACAAGTTATCATGAGCTTTAGTATGGAAAAGAGAATTTAGTTATGGGAAATGTATAGACTTGGGTAATCATTCACCAAGAAATGAGCGTTTCAACAAACATATAACATCTATACCTCGAAATGTTAGTTGAAACTTTTATTCCTTGATGAAATGAAATCTACTCATTACCCATAATTACATTCTCTCTACCATACTAAAGCTTATGATAACTAGTATTTTTGGAATATGTTAAAAATTAACCGAATAAGGAGTTGAAACTTGTAACTCAACTCGAAGTGACAACCGATCAGATATTAAATAATGAGTATGATACCATGATGATACCATGTAACTATAATTTTTATTTTCTCAATTACTTTTTAAATCTATCCCAGTTACAGAGAGGGAAAATAGACAGAGAGAAATAGGAAAAATGAGAGAGAAAGAGAAAAGCAAAGTCTTGCACTGCTGATAAAGCAATTCGCAGGAAGTTATGTAAGCAAGTGAGAAGTATAAATATATAGAAGGCAAGTTTGTTACTGACGGAAGCGAGATCACCAAAAGAAAAGATATTACCAGAAGTTCTTAATGCAAGAATAGAAATGGATGACATAATAGATCCATAAGACAGGCCATAATTTATTTATTACGTTTGATTTGTAAAATTTTAATTAGAGTATTAAACAAGTACATTTGTGTAATTAACCATATACAATTTGCAAATACTAATACTTGAAACAAGTTAAGATAATGTATGTTCCAATGAAACAATTCTTTTTAAATATCACAAATGGGAATAAAAAAATAATAAATACCTCTATAACAATTTTCTTCATCTAGGCGAGCAGTGAGAATCTGATAAAAGTTTTGAGCTCGTTCTGATAGCTCATCGATAGATGTTAAAGGATTTTCGGCATCACTTAATAGTTTTTTATAAAAACTCCTAATACATTTACGAATGTCAGTTTCTACTTTGCTACCAACTTTTGAAAACAGTTCCTGGTATTCACTATGAACAGCTTCTGCTTCACCAGTTTCTGGTCCAAAAAGTGATTCAGGTTTTCCTCTATCTAGAATACCATTTACATATGAACACATTTTTAACAATTAATGATATTGCATGTAATCTATCAAGTTATTTTCTTATCACTTCTGGTTTGGTTATTAGCATTATTTCAAAGGTATCATTTGGATGTAAACTACTTTCGATTGAAAACTTTAAGTAATAATATTGCCAACATTTAAGTATTGTTCCATCAAAGAAAACCTGCGAGATTGGACATGATATTTCTATTACACTATACATAATTTCATTATACTAATTTAATTATTTTGAAAGTAATTTTAGTAATAAAATGGAATTAAAATTAAACTTTTAGCAATATAGCTTTTATTTTCACAAAGGCCATAAGAAAATTGATTTACGAATGGCAGGATATGTGAGACAATATTTAGGTGACCTTAAAATACAAAATTAATAAATTTTCATAATTATGAGTTATAGTTACCGATTACTACAATAAACTCAATAGTGACACATTGATAAACATTAAAAAATAAAAATGTAATTAAACAAAATTAATGACAATATTTAATGGTGAATATTACAGATTTCTATTAAACCAAAACCATTTGTATATCTAAATGAAAATATTTTAGTACAAACTAATAAGAATAAATGAGTAACGAACCTTTAGAATTTGGGGACTTGGCAAAAACTTTTAATAGTTTCGCTTTCTTATCTGACTGATAACGTTTCTTCTCTTCAAATTTTGCAAAACCTAAGGGAGATTGTTGCTGCTTTTCTTTTAATGCTCCCCTAAAAAAAATATTGATAACATAATCAAAATGGAAAATATCATTATCTTTTAATTTCGAATATACAATATTACCTTTCTACTACTTCTAGCCGTGCTTCTTTTTTTCTTTCCCAGTGACATTTTGAACAATATCCACCCCATTCTTCATTCCCATAATAATCACATCCATTTTTACATTTTAAATATGATTCATCAATTCGTAGACTAGCTTTCTTTACAGTGTACATAATCACATTTACCTATAATAAAGAAACCATAAGAAGTTTAAATGAACGAGGGAACTTCTTTCTTCACGCATAATAAATGTAAGGAGAAAGGTGCTAAAACTAGGAAAATGTAATTAGATAAGGAATGTTACAATAAGGGATTATAAAGACGAATAAAAAAGCATTCTATCAAAATAAAATAAAAAATTATGGAAGGCAGAATTAAAAAAAAAAAAGGCTACTAATTAAGAAAACTGTTCATGCAACATTTTAGCATTTCGTTTCGATAAAATAAAATAAAATTGAAAAATAATTTCTATAATGTACCTTTCTATTACTTGATTGTAGACACTATTGAATGACAATGCTTTCAGCAAACGACAGTTCTTTAAACTTTAAAATACACTAAACAAAGATGACCCTGAATATCAGGATACAGCTGATTAGAATAGTTCACTTTCCTCTCAAAAGGGACCGCTACTAGTAATATTTTTTTATCTCAACAAGAAGGTTATAATCTAGTTACTCTAATTTCATTGCAATTTTTATTTTTTTCCGTAAAGTTTTTCTAGGCTCAATCTCTATTGAAGAAAATCACACATAGATAATGGCGTCGTTGGATGTAGACCTTGTAGAACCTAAACCTTCTGACAGTTACTCATACTTTGATAGTCCTGATGGTGAAGACTGCTTAAAAAAATTAATTTTTTGTACGAAAAAAGCTGGTCTCTGTGGTCTTATGGCGTCCACAATAGATGTTCTTCTCTACTCACACCCCAAAGGGTATGGAGCTATTGCTGGAAGGTATGCATTCATTACAATACCTATTACAGCAATGGGAGCGGCATTCTCTGCTGCCACTTGTGCCGCAACTAATATAAGAAAGAAAGATGATCAAATGAACTGGGCTATTGGAGGCTTTGCCACTGCAGGAGTATGGGGTGCTTGGAAGAAGAGTTATAAGATTGGTATTTATGGAGGCTTTGCTTTGGCTCTGGGTGCTGCTGTAATTAAGGATTCATTCGTGAATGATTGGAAAATTATTAATGAAGATGCAAAGAAAATACCTTACACTCCATTTTGGATTCGTCAAGATTGGTCCTTACTTTCTGACCCTGGCCGTACATGGAAAAGAGGTGATGAATAATAACTTTTTTTTGTTAGTTAATGTATAAACAATGATTATTTAGTGTTTATGTTTGTTTAATAAAGATTCTTAACTTATAAGATGATGTTTTTGTAAAATTCCTTCAGCCTGTTGGTTTAGCTAATTCAAACATCAAATATGGTATCTGTTCTCCAGGTTGTCACTTCGAGTTGAGTTACAATAAGTTTTAACGGTTTATTTGTTTCATTTTTAATATATTCCGAAAATACTAGTTATCATCAGCTTTAGTATGTAAATGAGAATGTAATTATAGGTAATGAGATTTTGGTAATCATTTCATCTAGCAATGAACATTTCAACAAATATACATCATCTGTACTTCTGATAAGTTAATTGAAACTTTTATTCCTCGATGAAATGAATACCTACTTCTACTCTTTACCCATAATTACATTATCTTTTCCATATTAAAGCTCACAATAACTCGTATTTTTAAAAAATATTAAAAATAAAACAAATAAGGAGTTGAAACTTGTAACTTAACTCGAAGGGACAACCTGCAGAATAATTATCTCAAATAATTTTTGCTCTCCTATTGGCTTTACCAATATTTAGATCTAATACAGCCTCAAGGATCCTATTTATCTATGTACATCACAATATGTTTGTGTCATTAAAATTTCATTGTTTTTTCTTGTATGTGGCACCCACAACTTTCTTTCATCAACGGTCCTTTTATGTTTTCATCATGATTTATTTTGAGGTACATATACAAGGGCGGATCCAGGATTTTCTTCTGGGGGAGCACAAAAAAAAGGCAAAAAGCAGACGGGCAAAAAAATCAGCAATAACTTAGAAATAAACTTGTAGTAGTTATAGAAAGGTTTCAAAGGTTTATTAAAATACCTAAACAATAGTTTCACTCATGTTATTTCTGTTATTTTAACAACTATCATCACATGATTTGCCTATAAGTATGTACTGTAATGAGCTCTCCACAGTACTCAAAAAACCGTCTGGGGGGCACGTGCTCCCGTGTGTCCCCCTGGATCTGCCTATGTACATATAGATTAATCTAGTGAATATTTCTTGATTTTTTAAGACCAAATCTTAGGTTGCTCCAGATAGTATTATTATTGAATGTCATTCTTTAAAAGAAATTGTTTTTCCTAACTAACTAACTGCTCGGAGCAACAGTCCTTGCAGGACCTAGGCCTCCTCCACACCTCTTGGTCCATCGCCTTCTCACTCCATCTTCACACTCCCATGTTTTTAGATCTTGCTCTACATCATTGACCCACCATAGACATGGTCTTTCTCATTTCTGCTTTTTTCAAGGTTTTTCATAGAGCATTTTCTTGGGGAGTCTGCTTGGCTTCATCCTTTCCATATGCCCAAGTCATCTGAGTCTTCCCTGTTTTATTATATTGACAATGGCGGGCTCCTGATAAATGTTTAGGAGTTCTATATTTTTCCTTATCCGCCATTGTCCATTCTCCTGTATTGGGCCAAATATCTTTCGTTCCCATCTGCTTATTTCACTTTCTGTTTGATGTGTGAGTGCCTAAATTTTTTTCCTAGATGTAATGTAATTTTGTTGACATTAACTAAAATAAAATTAACTTTTAACTTGTACCATTACAACCGATGATGAGGATCGGGTTCAGTATGTGGTGGAGACTTTAGCGTTTCCAGGACAACAGTTGTGCAGGGAGGTGATTTGTCCGAGATCACATTTAACCACCAGATTTATGCCCAAATTAAGGGTTCCCACTTTATAATATAAGCCCCAAGAGGGTCTCCAGAGCCCACAGGATCCATCCCCAGCAATTATCAGTTCAAATAAATTATCTGCCACAGCCGGATATGAAGCTGGGATGTTCTACATGTGGCATACGTTCTACCACTGAGCTATTCCACTTCCAACTAACTAACATGATACTTGTTACTCAATTATATGCTCTCTCCTCTTCATTTCTTTAAAAGTCAATTTAGTTTTCCTGTTTTCATTATCTGCTACCAGATTCTTATTTGGGTGCCTTAAGGGTCATCCTATAGTTTCCTTTAAAAGGATTCTGCATGTTTTATGGTTTTCAACGCAGCTTATTGACTTATCACTTAATTTGTATAGACCTTTTTATTTACAAGACTTTTTTTGCCGAAACCCAATACATTTTGTCTTTCCTATCTCACTCCGCCAAGCCTCTTCAACTCCTCGCAGCCAAGTTTTTCTTGGACGACCTCTTTTTCGTCTTTCCTCTGGGATATAGTCAAATATCATTTTTGGTCATCTCGCAGGGCCCATTCTTCTCAGATGACCATACCACTGCAGCTGCTTGGTCCTAATTTTGTGCATTACCGTTTCTGCTTTAATGATATCTCTTATGGCAGAGTTTCTCACTCGCTCAATTCTGGAAATGCGACTTCTCCAAAAATCCATTTCTGCCATTGTGCATCTATTGGCCCAACTACCCACATTTCCGAACCATAAAAGGTTTACACCTTCAAAAAAGGAATGAAAAATTCTCTTTTTGGTTTCTAGCGAAACATTTTGGCTCCACAGTGCGGACTTTACTATGCTCATAACCTTCTTTCCTTTGGTGATCTTTTCCTTTATATCTGTCTTATGTGTTCCCTTGCTATCTGTGTACACTCCCAAATACATAAAGAGAGCATTCTGATCTAGTGACCAATTTTCTAATGCGAGAGAAGATGTAGAAGCGTTGAAGGCCATTTAATACAAGATAAATTTTCAAATTTATTTTGTATGCCCATAAGCGATACCAGTGTTAATAACTACAATTTATCGTTTTTTGTATTTATCATTCTTTTCTTCTTTTTTTTCGATACCACACATTCTTATTTTAGTGGTGCAACGGATGATTGGCCTTCTCAAATTCTAAAATCTGTCTACACTGGTTCTTCCAAAAGTATACTAATCAGAATTCTTTGTGGACATTATTTGATTTTGTTTAAGGTCGCTTCGAAATTCATTCTTTGCTACAATTATCCCTTTATCCTTTGCATTATTCTGATATTGCTACAATTTTTGTATAATCTTGTTGCAATCATTCATACATCCACTCGAATAAGTGGATTTGGATTTTTTGAACAACTCAACAGTATGCACTCCTATCATATGTTCTTGCTTCTCACTTTTACAAATGTTATTTAGTATGTAGCTATGTAAGTGTGGTGGTCCTGATGACTAAAATAAAACTATTTTTGTCATGTGCATGGTCAGTGTTACCTGATAAAATGTCAAAAACCAGTTTTTAAACTGTATTTTACTGAGTTGCTAAAATTGATTGCTGTTCATTATATATTACTAGCGACCCACCCCAGCTTTGCTCGGGTAGTAAGGCATATTATGCCTACATAATTTGTCTGTGTAATGTATTTTTTTTTGTTTTTAACACATACCGGCCACTAATGACCACGGGAATATCATTGGTTAAGCTTTTTTGGTAGTCTTAATTTTCTTTCTTCCCATCTCAGCTAATGTACTTTATTATCTATAAATTACAATAATAAAAACAAAACCAAATATCTCTTTTGATACAAATTTATTATCTTGCATGTTAGATATTGCACGGGATTAGGCAGCGTCTTCGGCGAAACCTATTGATGTTCCGACCCATTTACACAAAACCTCGACAAATTATATATCTGAACCTTCCTGGTGAATCACTCTATCTATTGGTAAAAACCGTATGAAAATCCGTGCAGTAGTTATTGAGTTTACCGCGAACAAACGCGGCCGAGGACTTGTTTTATAATATTTATAGATGATATTTATTGTTAATACAAAAATTTGGTTAACACCTGTCTGAATAATGTTATTTTTTTAAATATGAACATATTTGAACCTTTATCATCCAAGTTTTTGGGTAGTAACATTGTATCTTAAAATTGATGAAGTACCTTAAGGTAATTGCATAATTGTTAATTTAAACTAAATATACTCTAAACTTAATATAAATTAATATTCTAAGCCTCTGCTAGATTCAAATAAAAAATACTGTACGTATCGCCTTACCCCAAAAATGAAAGCTTACAAATGAGGGTTATTTTACTTTTATATTAATGTTTAAAGAGTTTATTTTTACTTGTTAGAAGATTTTCATGATTGTTTTTAATATTAAGGAAAAATTTTGTTTATAATAAAATATTTTAAAAATACATATTACTTCCTAAACATGGCAAATTTACTTTACTTTCATATGTGAAACATTGTTAAGTTTATTTTAATATTTTTAAATATTTTATTTGAAAAGAAAAGATATGACCAGGACCGGAACTCGAACCTGGGTCTCCCACCTATCAGTCGTGGTGCTTAGCCACCTCAGCCATCCTGGTTCGCTTCTCGGTCAGACATATCCCCTCTTTCCAATGATCCTACATCTCCGTGTTCTCGCAATTTGCGATGTATACACGGGGAGAATTATAATTAAACATTAATTTTATTTTCGGATCTTGTTGACTTACGTCATTATATATTATTATAATTTATTTATTTTATTTTATAGTTTATGTTATAATTTTTTTAATAATTTATTTGAAAAGAAAATATATGACCAGGACCTGGACTCGAACCTATCCGTGGTGCTGGGAGACCCAGACTGTGTCTTAGCCACCTCAGCCAGTCAAATAAAATATTAAAAAATTATAACATCTAACTATAAAATAAAATAAATAAATTATAATTGTTAAGTTTGGTGTGAAGTATCATAGATGGAGAGTTACTTCTGCATCAAATGGACTATCTTCGTTATCAAAAAACGCTTCAATATATTTATACATTTAAGCACCTGTTAATATAAATAATAAATAAGAATAAGACTATTTCATTGTTAAAAACATAATTGTTATTACTTGTATTATTCATCATTAAAATACTGTGTGAATGAGTATAGCAGGCAGTCCTTGAGGTTTAAACTTTTAGATATTTATTTTAAACATGCAAAAATAAGATATTATTTCTTACAAATTGTATTTATCTATTTTGATAATAGACAATAACTAAGAAATAGAAATTGAAGTATTGAAAAAATTGCCATAATATTTTGTCATTCGTTACTTTTGCAGTGTTCACTGTTCTTAATTTTTGGTAAATATTGCAAATTCACGTTATTTGTTAACATTTAAGTACTATTAATTTATAAATATTTTATTTAGTTCAATACTTTGTATGCAATTTGGAGGTTGTGCTTTGTTGGATACACTCATACGTAGATTTTGTTATATCTTTCTGGCAATCAAAGTCTCATCCCTATCACTTAAAATTTTTCTTGCCAGTTTAACTTTTTTTCTGGCAATGTGTCCTTTTTTAATCATTCCACTATTGGCTGGACAGTTTAATGGCTTTTTAAAATAATTTCTGCTATTTTCCTATTATTATTAAAATGCTGAATGTCCATCTCACGCTCTTAAAGCGTTGTGTGTACTTCCATTACTGAAAAAAGTCGAATATGGGTTAGATAAATACTTTTTTTTTTTTTTTGTGGAACTGGCTTTGAAAAGAACCTAAAACTTTCGACAAGAGTTTAAATAATTTAAGGTAAACAAATATTGAAAAAGCAAAGGTGTATCATTTTCACTGTATGATTGGTAATCATAAAAATATGTTTTTTATTTTTATTGTTAAATACTAGCTTATTTTTATATGTTCATACACAAACAATATGTTACTAGGATATTCAGTAATAAAATATAGGTTGAGCTATTATTTATTCAAGGATTCTTATCAATATCAAGGTGTATCATTTTGACTATAAGTTACTGTATTTACTCACTACTGTCCTACAAGGACCTGGGCCTCATCGACCACTGCCTGCCAATCACTCCGATCTAGTCTTCTCCAATATCTGATTCCAAGCTGGTGAAGATCGGTCTCCACATCATCTAGCCATCTAGTACGAGACCTTCTGCCACGGAGCTTTCCTAACATTAGTCTTCTGGGCATTCTTGTTTCCGGCATCCTCACCACATGGCCTACCCATCGCAATCGAGCTCTTTTTATGAAAGACACTAAGTCTGGTTCTCCATAAAGTTGTCGGAGTTCTGCGTTCTTATGGATTTTCCATGCTCCCTGGTCATATATGGATCCATAAATTCACCACAGTATTTTTCTCTCCCAGACATTCCCCATTATTTCTTCTTTTTTATTCAGGACCCAATTTTCACAACCATATGTCGCTATTGGCCTGACAATCTTTCTTCTCTTTAATGGCACTATAACCCGCGGGGTGTCAAGGTCTCCGGCAACAGACGCCACCAGTCATCCCTGTTCAGAGCAGACGCCTTCCAATTCCTTATCCCAAGGATAGACCTTGCATCGGCAGCGACATTGGCCTGAGGTCATTGACCTCAGCCAGGACATTGACCTGAGCCAGATTGAACAAGGTGCTGACTTAATGGTCGTATATTAATGAGACCAATTGGAGTCAATCTATATTAGACCGAATACTTCCAGCCACACCAGATATATTTCTCTTGATTGGTTCAGAATGGATTAAAGCTTAAGGATCGGTGAATATCTTTCATGTTCACGTATTACTTCCATTATTGTATACACTAGTACTAAATTAGTATATGCTAGTAGATTCATTATTTGCAACAATATAAGATTTAAATAAATAATATTTATTATGAAATTAATAATTTAGATCCTTAAAAAAAAATGGCTTTTTAAGAATGTTATTCATTAATGATTATTACACAGTAAAGATATCTTTAACTTTTATGGATCAGAATTCTCCTAATTTAGAAAATATTATGAAGTTGCAAATTGTCAATTATGTTACCGATATTATCTCAGTAATAAGAAATGATTGTTTTTTCACAGAACCTTTTAGTATATCACTTTCAAAAATGTCTGGAGACAAATGCAGAATATAAAAATTTAAAATAAGTCATTCGATATCTTGGACATTTCAATTGCTGACTGCAGGAAGGCAACTAGTCCAAATTTTGAGGGTTTTTTTTACTAATTTAAAGTTAGCGATTCATTTACAAAAAGTGGTAGAATAACTAGTCACTTTTTCGGGATAGCCTCCACAAGCTTCAGCTATAGGGATTTCTGTTATCGAACTATTTCCGAAGGCATGAAAAACTTTGTATGGAAAAAATGCAATAGATGCAACTTGTGTCTCTTAATAGTATAAATAAATAGTAAATCATGGAATTAGTCGCTATTTAATAGTTATAATTCTGCGAAGTCATAACAGCAAGGATATAAAAGATTATTAAATATTATTTTATTGATTACTTTGTTTTTACCTGTGATATTTATCACTGGCTCACTTTTCGAAGCATCTTCTAATGATCAGAGTCGCTTGAAGAAATCAACTTTCTTCTCTCTGGATATAAAGATAAAAGTAATATATGTATTTGTTTTTCATCGTGTGGTTTGTGGTTGTTGATGTGCTGAAATATAATACAAAGGTAATAAGGTTTTAAGTGATTAGTCATTTTTAAAACTTTTTAATGAGATTTGTATTCAAATAACATGTTTGATTGACATAAACATTTAACACTCATATGTAACACAATAAATATACATATATTTAAAGTTTTTGGGGCGAAGAAAAAACTTAATAATTATTATATACAAGGTATTCTTTATAATAATCGAATTTAGGAAAAATTAAAAATCTAACAGTCTTAATACCATACACATACACATCATATTCCCAATCACTGAAGCCTTTTTATATTAAAATGTATGTTCTAGTAATAAAACCTTAGTATAATAAAGTACACAATGTAAAAAGAGTTCTAAAACAAATCTAAAAGCAGCTTGCTGGAAATGAAGGATGAGAATCTGTATACATTCAAGCGACAAATGTTTTCATACAATGGAATCAATATTAGAATGAATCTTTCTACATATCTTGATATTGTTATATTGTAAACCTATAAACTGTAGAAAATTAAAAAGAAAAGATTTAATGGTTCCAAAGGAGAACAATAGAATAATATAAGAAGGAATGATTAAGGTAATCTAAATGAAGATTTATGAAAATCAAAAATAAAGGAAACTATCAAATTATAATAAAATAAATTTTATATATCATTGCAATAGATTTGGAAGGAGGACCTTGAATCTAAGAATATTGGTTGTAAATTGTAATAATTTGCTTTATAAATATAATGGATGTAACAGATCAATTCTCTTATGGATGGAAGTTAATTGGAAACCATTTTTAATCGATTAATCAAAAGTTATAAACTCTTTTCCATGTGTTTACTACTGCATTTTAGTTAAATCTCAAACATCTTTGAATTGAGATCCAATGAGAGAACATAAATTCAGGTTAACATTGGCCAATGCATTTGGTTAAAAATTTTTATAAGCAATAACAAATTTGGTACTGCTTGAAGATGGAGCTTTTTTAAAAGCCAGTCTCCAAAAAGTTTGGATTCAAAGAGCATGTCAAAGCGATTTGAATAGCTCCAAACTTTATATTTTGTAAATTTTAAATTGAGTAGATAATAATAGTTGATTAATCGGGACTGTTTACTAATTTCTATATTTAATGTCAATAATTTCAGTTTTTCTAAATCTTATTTGTCTTTTGATATTTGATGCATCAAATATAGAACAATATTTGATCCACGGATCGAAACATATATCCAACTCGGACAAAAAAGTTTCATTAAATCACACAAATAAAAGTTTAAAAATAATTTTATTAACGAGCTTATTTTTGTTTTTAATACAGGTTCCTGTTTATTTTTTCCAATTCCTGTTTACGGTTTCAATTAGTTCTCATGTAATCAATATCCTATAGGATTTTCGAAACAAAGATATACAACACACATGGATAGTAAAGTAGAATAAGCTTCTATAACAGATACTCATGTAATATACTCGAAACCAATGAATACACTACACAGGTAACAAATTTATATTAACAATCACAATCAAATAAATTATTTGTATATCTTTTCACTTACTTTAAACATACATAAAACACATAGCCATAGCTCAGAACTACATTTATAACACTACAACTGAATCGCTTCTTTATTCCAATACAAACTACACATACATGTCCCATTTGCACTAAACATTTACATTTAAAACATACAGTCTTTGTAAAATATTCTTCGAAAGATATTTATTTACACTTACATACAATCATTATGTCTTTATTCACAGTATTAAAAAATAATAATAATAATAAAGAACAGTTCCATTAAAGAAACTAAATGGAATCATTTATCATAAAGCTAACTTAGACTGAAGCCTAATTATTAGGCAATTATTAATTTAACCAACCTTCCACGATTGTTTAAAAAAGGAAGGATGAATTATTTATTAATTTACAAGATTATTTTTGTGAATCGATCAGTTATATACATCTTTTTTTTTTAAATATAATACAACTAATTAAATATATTTACAATATGGACAGTATTGAGTTGTATAACTATGTAGTTAGGTTAGCAACACTGCAGTTTAACGCTGGATCATCAGCATACATATGTGTTGGTGCTCCAGGATTATCGATTCCTATATTTATCATTTAAAAAAAGTAATTTTAATCATATAAAAAATAATTATAAAATGAGGAAGAAATGTATTTGAAAAAATATAAACATTAAACAATTTCAAACTATAATCATTATTTTTTATTTAGTCTACTAATGCCTTTTGGTCTATATTATATGCTTGTTCATCTTCAGGAAATGCTTTAGGGATTGAAATGGAAAACTATAGGCAAAAAAACTGATTTTTTTCTAAATTGTCAAAGAAACGGACACAGCTCATTTAATTGACACTATATCTACAGCCCCAGTGAATAAGTGGTTAACTGCTTTCAGATAACCGGAATCGTATCATTCTCGTAGTTTTTGGCTTGAAATAGAGTTGTATTGTAAACAATAAGTCCTTTTCAAGCCAATGTCATAGCCCCTTATTTACTATGAAAATAACTCGATTCCGCTAACTTAAGTACAAGAAACTCATTTTGGAGAAAATAAGACAACCACTTATTCACCGGAGCTGTAGATATATGAGCCTATAGTTAGGACACGAATATTCCAAGAAAAAAAAATTAACAACTAAAAATTGTAGAACAAATTTAGCATTCACTTGCATATAAACATTTTAAATTTGTTCAAGTACACCTCTCGAAATTGGCAATCTTCTCATCTCCATGATTGGCATATTACTTAATAGATATTATTGGGTATTGCCAAGAGTGGATTTTTTTTTTTTAATATGTTACCCTCAAGTTAAATATCCAATTTATAGACCTCCTTCTTATGTATTTTCCACAATCTTGGAAAACTACTAAGAAAAGGCACACCTGATTCATACAATTTAAAACAAAGTAGTGACCTATGCATTGCTTCACCACACTTACTTAATATAAAAATAAGCAGAAACTCCAAATGATGCATAAATTATTAAAAAAAAATGCAATAGAAAAAATCCCATAAAGCAAACCCTTAAGTCTCTAAAATACAGGAAAAACTAACCATTCAAATTGGCAAAACGTTGACTGTTAGTTTTTTCACTATTTTAAGAACTTTGTGTTTTAGGAATTATCGTATAGCATTCTAATTTAATTCATTATCAATTGCTTAGCAATTTTATCTTGTATAGTTGTATCTGGACTGAATCTTACTAATATCATAAATTTGAAAGTTTGTATGTTTGTCTCTCTTTCACAAAAAAACTACTGAACGGATTTAGATGAAACTTTACAGTAATATAGGTTATACATCAGAATAACACATAGACTATAGCAAGCGCTACACAACATAGGCTACAGCATGGGCAGATTTATGTGGTGGCACTGGGGCATGTGCCCCTCCCCGGTATAGTACATAATTAAAGGCAAATCAGGAACTTAGCATCTTGAAATTTAGAGATAGTATAGTTTAAGAATCAAATTTGGATAATTCCATCCCAAGGGTTTCCCCTTTAATATAATAGGGGTTCAAAGGTTGTATAGATTGTATCCGTCAGTTTTGAAGTTAGACATCTGAAATTTTGGATGTACGAGTAACTCATATTTTAAAAAATAATTAAATTATTTATTTAAAATGATCTTTCATGAAACTATGTGGCAGACCAAATTCCACGCGAGCGAAGCCGCGGGCATAAGCTAGCATATAATATGGCTAAGTATGATATGGAGTCTAAATAAATCCAAAAATTTTAACAATATGTACTATGAAGTTTAAGGAACATATGCTTAAAAAAAAATATGGTCCCTTCTTACAGAGTAACTGTAAGAAGAAAATAAATGTATAATTTAAAATTTTATGTTTGTGTGTATATATATATATAAAACAAATGTAACTAGTCTGTTTACTGAGGGAACGCCAACAAGTATTTATAGGCAAAACAACATAAAGTTTAAACAAATACTATACCTGAATAACTAAGTTAATTTAATTTAAGTAGGCAACATTCTAACATATATATATATATATATATATATATATATATATATATCGCATGTTGCCTTATATATATATATATATATATATAGGTAACATTGAAAGGGAATTTTCTTTATGAATAGACAATAGTTAAATATTATGCGTTTAATTATGGAGTAAATTAACTCACCTGATACATCAACTTCTGCTTTAGCCCTGTCTTCAGTAATGTACAAGGTCGTTAACAGAAAGAAAAAGCCTCCTAAAACCTCGACAAAACACGTTGTGAACAGAGCATATTGAAAACTCTTGAACTGCAGCTCGGGTGTGACGTCCGTCTCTGGTAACGTTGAGGAGGAGGAGAGTGCGTACAGAGCGAGTAGGGTAGGGGTCCCACTCAGGCTACGTTTGAATACTTCGGACAACTAAACAAGATGAAATCAAGTCAATTTTCCCAAAGCCATAAAAAAAGTCACGATTAACAATTAAAAGTTTATTTTAGTTCAATATAGAAGTAAATAAATAAAATATATTTATGAAGCAGAGAATATTTGATAATAATAAGAGTATATAATTGCTCTTATATAATAAGAGTAATTATGTTGCTAAAAAAAATTATAAGTTTATTAATATAAAAAAAAAAACTGGTACTAATCTCTAGTTATTCATTTTAAAAAGTGTAAATATTTAAATACATCAATTTCATAATAACCTTAAGAACGTTAATTGAAAGCTTTTATAATTATAAATATTATAGAAATATATCATGCTAATGCACTAAACAATTACATACCACTCCAATCAAATAAGGGCTCCCAGCATCGCCTAAAGCATGTGATAACAATATTTGAAATGCTTCAGCAGTTGATCTTCTCGATGGAGGCACAACATACTGTAATAAATAACAAGTATATTTACTAATTTATCTAAATTAAAATACTAAAGGTTTATTTCAATTTAGGTTAGAAGTTTTATATAAGTAAGGCTACTGTTTTTTATATAATATTATAAATAATAATGATAAATAATCAGAAATAATATTATAAAAATTCAGAAAAATACTTTCAAGAATTTTTGATCATAAAAAAGATAAACAGTTATATTATGCACTTTTTCGATAACTTATACTGTATTTAAATTCTTAAATTGACGGTAGGCTATAATTAATTCTTATAAGGAAATTCAACAAATTGAATATTGTATTAAAATATTTTAATAAATTTAAAAAGCTTGATACTTTCCTGTGGTTTTTAAAAAATGCCTCACAAATACCTACATAGTAATTTTTAAGAATAATAAAAATTTAATTAAGAAAAAAATGCTGGGTTCCTTTCCATTCTAAACAGTGATTTAAGTTTGACCATTCCGATTTCAAAGATTTTCAAAAACAATTTACAAAAATTGTAATTATTATTTCATATATTATATAGAAATTAAAAAATAAAATGAATCTTTTGATGATTTATTGAAAATAGAGTTCTTACATACTTATAGAAATAATTTATTAATGAATTTCAGGATCATAAAACTAATGAAAATTGTTTTGTTTTAAAGTGAAATATAATAATGATTATTTTTTATTATTATGCTATTTAAACTATTCTGTACTACAATATATTAAAACAAATTTTAGTCAATATTTTTAAAAGTTTTAATAATTGAAAAGAAATTTGCATCCTTACCAAACCCATATCAGTAACGATAGCCCAATTCATGTTTATGGCCACTTGAGTTGCAAAAATTGTGGCATATACCCAAATTCCTCGATCAGCCAACATCTGTCTGGTAAATACGAACAAAAATGGCAGGAAGGTGCCACCAATGAAGAGACTTGCCGCACAAATAAGTGGATCACCTCGTTTAGTAAAACGTCTTGCGTAATAAGAGCAAGTTGTCCCCAAAGGTATTCCAATCATTCCAGCAACCGCAGTTATTACACCAAACAATGATGAAACACTATAAAAATAGTAGTTTGCTAAGAGATATCTGATAACACCAGAAAGGCATGAAACCAAAAAAAATAAAAATGTAAGTGTCCTCAACCCTTTGGAGCTCAGCTCTTAAGCACATGTTTAGAACAAAGACAAAATATAACTAAACATGATCGACAGAAGAAAACGCTGGTACATCTAGGAATAAAATAAACAAGCGATTGGTGCTACTAAATTTTCTTTCAACCAGAAATTTTAACTTGCAAATAAAAATGAATCGTTTGGCAAATATTACAGTGCCAAGGAAAACTTGGTCTTATTCTGATCCTCAATAAAACATTTTATTCTTACATTTTGATATATATTTAAAGATATATATTAATTAAGTGAACTCCTAACAAGTTCTATATTATTCTGGAAATAATTAACCGCTTAGTAAAATGCAAAGAATCAGTTAATCATCTTAGTTTGTACATCAATGTCAGTTGTTATTAAAAGAAACTAACTCGTAAATTATTTTGAAAGTCAACGTTCTTTTCACATCGATATCTTTTTGAATCTACACAAGACATCACTAAAAAATTGATAACAACTTATGCAACATTTCTTACCCTAAATAAAATACATGATTGCTCAGAACCAGAAGCAAGGAGGTTTGAAGACAATTTTAATTGTAAACCAAATAAAAGAACAAAAACAACAGAAAGCCAAAATCAAACCAACAAAAACTTGATACAATAACATTTACATAAACCAGAAGTGACAGAAAATTAAAGGAAAAAAAAACTACAAAAGGAAGTAAACCAAATCGCCAGAATGTAATCAAGCAAATGGCCAAACACTTTGAGGCTTCTCTGAAAATCTAGCTGTATCTGGCACTGATTTTCTTTTACTTCAAAGCTAGATAGATTTTATTATATTATAGTTAATATAAACACTTTACACTTTAATATTACCATTTTAGTATAAAATTATAAATCAAATTGAAATTTTCTTCTAATTGTAAACAAATCTATATACAATAAACAAAATTATAGGAATTCATTAAAAATAAATAAATCATGAATATATATAGCTAGAAATAGTAATCTAATTTACATGGCTAGATTTCTATGGACAGATAGGTGAATAAAGTGTAAAGAAAACCATTAATATCATTACAAATTAAATTTAATACTTACTAGAAGTATATCGGCTACAATTGCCCAGTTCAGATTAAGAGCCAACTCCCCAAAGAAAATTAATACGTATGCTATAGTAGTATTAGTCTTTGATAAAACTATTGCTGCGAAAATTAGAGGAGCACTGGTGAGAAGGCCGACGGCACAAAGGATGGGATCGATCCTCGGGAGGTTGGGTCTCAGGCGGGTCGCTAGTACAGAACCGAGAGGTACACCGATGAGACCAGCAAACATCGCTATCAGACCGAACTTGAACGAAACACTGAGACAAACAAGACAACATGGTAAAGCATAGTCTAGAAACACAATTTTAACTTAACACTACCAATTAACAAAAAATACCAATGACTTGTAAACAAAACATCAACTTATTAGCTTATATATTAAGGACATTCACAATTTATTAGACATTAAAGAATTACAGAGGAAAACAATGCAATGTATGTATTGTCAAAAGTATATACTGAATAATATTTATTAATAATAGCAATTAATAACTAAATCTTATGCAAACTTATAATATAGACTATTACTAATATTGGTTCATTAACTTTGATATTAATGATGAAATAAATGATTAGAATATAGTCAATATAATTTTTTTTTTTTATTATTAACCAAAGATTCAACCCAGACCAGTGAGAAATCATCAGGGCAGAAATCAAGTAAGAGCTAACTAAGAAATGTTCAATAAAACCAGAAAGGAAATCACTCATGGATAATAAATAAATATTAAAAATGAATTAAAGATAACTTTTAATATTATAAAAGTTAAATAATTTAAAAGGAAACATTAATGAATTGAAAACTGAAGCTAATGACAATTTTTTCTTGATATAGTTACAAAAACATATAATTTAAATATTTAATTCCAAGATATCTTTAGATTAGTTACAAAGCACATTTTACCCAAAAATGAACTAGCCAAACTGTCAACTGGATGGCCAATTAATTTTTTTCAACTATTAATTCTTCTGATTTTTATTAGATTAAAATGATATTATGAGTCAACTATAATTAACTTTTTAATTATGTTATTGAGTGATATTTTTTTCATGTTGTCATTTTTTTTAATATAATAAAAAAAAGGTGTTTGTATAACTTTTTGTTCACAAAATTATCAATATAAATAAGCAAAAATTTTATTCCTTAGTATGACCCATCTTATGTTTGACAAAACAAAATTGTTATAAGAAAAAATTAAATTTTTTTCATACTCCTAATAATCTCTTGAAACTGGTTCACTAAATTATTAATCTTAATTTATTTATTTTATAATCTGGCCAAAATTACCCTATGCTGTAAAATTTGTACCATTACAGAACATACCGTCCCTGCTATCGCAAAGTATCGAATGTGAAAAAAACACAGTTTTCGTTTTCGACTTATAGCAATTGCTTTAGGATTGATAATTGATATAAAATTCATATAGAGGCATCTATCAGTTATAAAAACAATGTAAAACAAATGTCATTGGTTTGACTATAGGAACTAATTTGTATTGAACCTTGAAACTGGTTTTTTTTTAATTCTCCTCAAAAGTACCAATTTTCACATTCGATATTTGGAAATGGCATGGACGATCTATCCCTCTTTTTATCTCTGATTTAACTTCAGCTCATAAGCCTGGGCCAGAATGTTGGCAGGTGAGATAAATAAAAATCAAGCTAACTGCATCCTGACCATCTATTCTGCCATGAAGTAGGCACGTATGCAAACTAACATGATAGTAATGAAGTAGGAAAAGCAAAAATTTGGGCTTGATGGATTAAGTCATCAGAAAAGGAAATGGTAAAATATTGCTCATAATAAAATTAGAGTAGCTAAGTAGTAAACTATTTTTTGTATTTAAAAAAAAAATATTTAAGATTGCCTTCAAGCTACAGCCATATTCTAAAACTTTCTAACTGTCTTTAACATGATGTTCAGTATAATTTTGAGATATGAAAGCTATTTCATATTTATGGGTGAGCATAGGCAATAGACCTTTTAATAACTTACTTCATAAGGTTGTTCTGAGCAAATAAAATTAAGTTGTTCATCAAGAAAAAATTTAATTTTTTATGATCATAACTTTTCAGTAAAACTGGCTTGCCTACTTCTTCAGAGTGCCTACTTCTTCAACTAGGTAACGACCAACAACTTTATAATTGTTGTAATTTCTAAATATCAATCAATATAGATAAATAATTTACATAAGTATATAGAAATTATAGAACCATTTTATTTTGTTATGGCCATTTTCAAAATATATTTTGTAGCGGCACCCATATCAACATATCGTCACTGTCAAAACAATACCGCCGAACTACAACTATTGGTGAAAATGATTTAGTAACGGTAACGAATGTATTAAGGTCAGCAACATGGCAGAGTATGATTTTTTTATACATCTCTTCAATCTTTTTAGTAATAGTTCCAAAATTGTATAGATAAAAAATATATTATAAATTACCAAGTCTACAGTTGGTGCGGTTTTTTTCCTCTCTTGTAAAATCGCCCAAAGTGTACTTAGGCGGTATTGTTTTGACAGCGACTATATAAAATATTTTATGATACGCTCCTACAGGCAGTAAATACAATAACTTTTAATTAATTATTTGTTCCTGCAATATAAATGAATCACTCATTTATAAAAAAGGATTAAGTGCTTTTGAATGATAACTTATTAGGCACCTTTATAAAATAAACAACAATAGGATTAAAGTGTTTCTATAATTTCTTAATATGAATTGATAATGGAATAAAGTAAATAGTTTCGTCATTAAGGTAAATAGTCTCAAATTTATAAAGAGTAAAAACACCTCATTGATTATTTCCTAACCATAATCATTATCCCTTACTGATGGAAAAATGAAATTAACAGATTAAACACTAAAAATTCCCAATGACTGACTGTTTTTCAAGCATAATTCTTAAACTTCAAGGAATTCACGTCTGCCCGACACTCTGTAACTGCTTGAAAACAGCTTAAATAATTATAAGAATATTTATTTGGTATTAAATAAGTGACATCACTCATATTAATTTAATTTTATATGAATAAATGATATAATAATACCTTGTAAGCTTGTCATCCTCATTGCCTGGTTGCAAATGTAATCCGAGGAGAATATAATGTGGACCCCACCATGCCAAAGCACCAGTAACGAAAGCGACGCAGGTGAATCCACCAGTGGAAAGCATGAAGCTCTTACTAAAAAAACATTAATAACATTAGCAATTTCAAGGATGGATCCAGGATTTTTTTCTGGGGACACAACGGGCAGATGGGCAAAAAAATCAGCAATAACTGTTAGAAATAAACTTGTAGTATTTATAGAAAGTTTCAAAGATTTATTAAAATATCAAAAAAATAGAAAAATTACATGTTTAATAAAGACAGTTTTCTGCTAAAGATGCCCAGCACTTCATTAGCATTCATTTTTGTCGCAATGTCTTGATGAATATGCATTAATGCCAGTTCATTCAAATGCTCTTCTGTCATCCAGCTGCGAAGATATGACTTTAATTGGACATGACTCCTTGGCTTAAGGAGGAGAAAGATCGCTCAGCAGTGCTTTGCAATTAGCAAGTGCATGAAAGGGAAGCAACCAACAAATTTCGCAATTCTAGCCAGAAATGGACAAGAGTTTCACTCATGTTCTTTCTGTTATTTTATTCATATATTTTAACAACTATGATCATGTGATTTGCCTATAAGTATGTACTGTAATGGATTCTCCAAAGCACACAAAAAACCGTCTGGAGGGTGGGGCGCGTGCCCCCTGTGCCCCCCTTTAAATCCGCCCTTGAGCAATTTCAATCTATTTCATAAAATATTGATATGAAATCATTATTTTTCTAAAAATATTAGAAGATTAGAAAACACATGTACATGTTCCACACTCAAATTTTATGTGTGCCTATGATTATATACTTGAGAATTAAATTGGAACCCCAATCGTTTCATAAAGCAAAATATACTTGTTATGCTTTTATTTTCCCTATATTTTATTTAACTTGCAAAACATTATTTATAATGAATAATTTCTACAAAGAATAAAAAATAATAATAATAAACTAACTTTTTTAGCAAAGATAAAATGTCCTGTAGCCAGGTAGTTGGTCTATGCACTGTTACACCTTCGACCGATCCCCTAACAGGGTCATCCAAAATGAACAAAATGAGGACTACAGCAATCGCTCCAAGGACTGGAGTCACTCGCAGCCCCCACTGCCAGCTACCAGCTAATTCAGCAGTTTCAGCACCGATAATGTAGCCAAGCCCACTATTATTATAAAAAAATAATATTAAATTCAAATACATTTTGATAATACAGAAACATTTATAAATACAGATTTGTACAATTAGAAAATTCAAAATGACAGTGAGAGTAAATTTAATTTTTTTACATTTCTATGTTAGAACCATGACGTCCTTAATTGAAGGGGAAGCATACAATTTGAAGGCTTGTAAAAGACAACAACAAATGTATTAGTATCTGGTTCATAAATTCATCAGTGTACCATAAGTGACATTTAGCGTTTATTTTTTAGTTATCATTATTTATTCAAAATATTAATTTTAACATTATGCACTTCTCAATATAAAATATGAGGGACTTAGTCACATAATCATAGTACACTAACCTTCCAACAGGGATGGCGAAATAGAACAATGAAAGCATTTTAGATCTCATATCATCTATAAAGAGGTCGCTGATGATAGTGGGTGCTATAGTTGAGTAGCTTGCTTCGCCGATGCCCACTAAAGTACGAAATGTTAAAAACCAGTAGTAATCCTGCAAAAAAAAAAATTATAAAAATACAGAAATTGTATTAATTGTGTTATTATTTCTATACTTACATATACAAAAAAAGAGAGTAATAGATTATATTATATTGCTTTTAATATTTCAGTGTTTCTTCCTGAATATTTCAATAAATGTACCTGCAGCCTCAGTGAAAAAGTAATTCAGTCAAAATTTGTCCAAAATGGTTCAATTCTACAGAGGGAAGTCGCATCGTTTCATTACCTTAGTCTTTGGCTTGAACTATAGTTATAATACAAACAATAAGTCAATTTCATGCCAAGGTTTGACTTAACCACTTATACACTACGAGAATGACACAATCTCTTTCCTCTACACGATTAACTCAGTCTGGAAAAATTCAACTTAAACACTCATACACCAGGGATCCAGATATATTCTTGTTCTATGTATATTCTATGTATTTATCACACTAACAATTTATCAACTTCTGACCATCTTAAATTCCTCCTGAGTTTCTTATTCCTGATCATACTGATTTTTAAGTCTTTAAAAAATGTTACAGTTAAAATGTACAGTAGAGTTACCAAGAAAAGTAATTTTTTTTTTTTTTTTTTTAAATTTATTAATTGATATTTACAACTGTATTACAATTATACTACAAGTAAATAGAATGCGTGTTACATAATGACATGAGAATGACAAGTAGAGAAACTACCCACTGGTAGTACTCAAATCAAAGTTCAAATAAGAAGGTCACGTGGCCATCTTCTTTTCAGACGCCTCGGAGGATTATCGGGAATTGAAGAGGAAGCTAGGTTTGAAACTAGAGGGTTTGAGTGGAAATGAAGTTTGCTATGAAAGGATATATACCGGTTTAAGCCTATAGTAGCAATTGTATTGGTTGAAGCTTTTCAATTCAGGCACGGCATATCTGATATTCCATTTCCATGATATGATAATTTTTTTTTTAATTAGGCCATATTATGAGTTGTATGTTTGAATCTAAAGTTGTATGGGGAAAATGACGAAAGTTAAAATAAAATGAGTATTTTTGTTAGAGAAGAGTTGGTCGACTGTATCTTCTAATTCAAGGAAGAAATAGTTGGGGGTGCAGTCAATGAAAACATCAAAATAAGGAAAACTTATTTATTATGTGCCGACGTTTCGGCCTACAATGTAGGCCATCTTCAGGGCGAATAAAACAACTTGCAGGTTAGGCCGCTCAGAGACAAGTCCAACAAGTCAAACAACTTGTCTCTGAGCGGCCTAACCTGCAAGTTGTTTTATTCGCCCTGAAGATGGCCTACATTGTAGGCCGAAACGTCGGCACATAATAAATAAGTTATCCTTATTTTGATGTTTTCATTGACTGCACCCCCAACTATTTCTTCCTTGAATTAGAAGATACAGTCGACCAACTCTTCTCTAACTAATACTTATTTTATTGTAAGGATGGAGACAGTTGGGGGTGCAGTCACATAAAATACCAAATAAGTCAATACTTATTTATAATTTGTGCCGAAGTTTCGACCTACTTTGTAGGTCATCTTTAGGGCTATGAAAGAAAAACAGACAAAACAAAATAACTATAAAAACACATTACAGTACCAAGTATATAATAATATTATGTAGAGTAATAGAAAAGTTGAACGAAATAGTGAAGGAATTATATGAATAAAAATTATTACAGAATAAATGTACAGAAAGGTGATAATGCAAACAAATTACAACAAATTAGTGAAGAATAAATATGAATAAGAAAAATTACAGAATAAATGTACAGTAAGGTGATAATACAAACAAAATATAAAGAGAAAAAAGAAGGTATAATATAATACTTATTTTATTCTTTATTACTTTATTGTACTACCTTCATTGTCACTTAGTTATTAATACTCTTGATGCTTATACATTTTAACTTTAACATTTACTATAATTTTAATTTGCATATTTAGCCCTGAAGAAGACCTGCAATCTGGGTCGAAACGTTGGTTCCTTGATAAGAGAAACTTAAGAGAAATTTATTGACCTCCACGTGGAACATATTCTTCCAGTTTCATATTTTTAGTTGTCAAAACAGTTTTTTGCTTCTCCTGTAAAATTATCTTTTCATGGCTTACCAATAGTGACCAGCACTAATAGCAACTACCACCTACCATTCATAGGAACTAAAAACCATTCTCAGTTATTACTTACTCCCAAGGGCGGATCCAGGATTTATTTCTGGGGGGCACAACAGGCAGACGGGCAAAAAAATCAACAATAACTTAGAAATAAACTTGTAGTATTTATAGAAATGTTTCAAAGGTTTATTAAAATATCAAAACAACAGTTTCACTCATGTTCTTTCTGTTTTTTTATTCATATATTATAACAACTATGATGTGATTTGCCTACAGGTATGTACTGCAATGGATTCTCCACGCTACACAAAAAACTGTCTGGAGGCACGTGCCCTCCTAAATCCGCCCTTGGTGCTACTGATGGATGTACATGGGACACCGCCAAATTCAATCTCCTTCCCTGTAGCAACTGAATCTCCATAGTAGGTACACAAAAACACCATCTGGGGGGGGGGCACGTGCCCCCGTGCCTCCTTCCTGGATCCGCCAATGCTTACTCCTTGTTCTATCCTAACTGCATGATTAATTACTAGCTTTTCTAGGGGAAAAAACTGAAGAAGAATATTTTTTTACTTACTACTCTTATCATGCCAGTGCCTCTAGTATTTTGTAATATTTAATCCAAATGGTATTCAAGTAGAAGAGGTTCCAAATATCCCTAAGATAAAGCGGTTGAAGAATCTTAAACAATACTGAAGAAAACATACTAAGCAGATGGGATAGATTAAAAGGAATTGTTTTTTTTTCGTTTAAGTTCGTAGTGCGTAGTTTACAGTTCGCGTAATTTATTTAAAAGTTTTTTGTTTTTTTTTAAGTTATTATCATGGCTATTATGAGGTCCTAGCGTAAGCTCTGGCCTAATTAACCTATTATACTGCGACCATCTTTCTTCGTTTAGAAGTTATAAAATCCCAAGAGGTGGGGGACGGGACGAACTTAACGACTTGGAGGATGTAATGAAAAGGAAAGTGAGGATGACGGATGGTGATAAAAAACACAAGAACACTTCTAATGGCTCCAGAGTCCATTTATAATAATGTAACATGCCGGGTTGCTCTGAAAGGATTTGGATACTTTATAGCTCTATAGGGGCTCTCTAATTAGTCTGTCTTCACTAAATCATTGCCATATTGTTATGGCCTCTCGAGGTTTTAATTTATCGATAATCAGTTGTACAATGTCACTTAATATTTTTTCAGTAACCCTAACATTTAGTTTTTGAATGTGAGATATGTGAGCTTAAAATCATAAAACTCTTGGTTAGCTGAAATATTTAACTCTACTTCTTGTTCTTTAATCTTTGACTTCATTTTTCAGTTTTTTCTCTAAGAAAAGATAGAAATTAATCATGCAGTTAGGATAGAACGTGATGTAAGTGAAAACTAGGAGTGGTTTAGTTTCTAAGAATGGTGTTAGTTACTATTTTCCATTTGAATCTTTCATTTTATAATATATAAGACTCAAGATAGTATCCTTGGCCCAATCCTTTATACAGCTGATAACCAACTCATCCTAATACTTAATTAATTAATTAAATAATAATTACCAGTCAACACCAATCCAGTTATTGCATCGCAAAGCCTACAATCCCATATCACTGATGTGTCATAACCGGAGAATTAAAATAAATTCTCAAAAATCGCATCAAATCACTTTTACCTTACGTCATAAACCAATGACTTCCTACCTTTCAGTATTCTTTAATAATATCCCACTGGTGCCTGTAGAACAGATCCGATACTTAGGTTACAAACGATTAACCTGGAATCCTCATACAAGACTGAAAAGACGAGAAACCGCTCAAAGTTTCAGGCAAAAATCAAAATCAAATAAAAAATTAAAACAAAAGCAACCAGAGTGTGTGTAATGATCGACACGACTCTCTGCAGTATTGATTTTCATGAAAAGGTTTTGAATAATTGTGTGTTAAATAAATTAAATAGATTTTTCGACTCCTTTCTACATTAAATAGAGCATAGTACAGAAATGGGATACGCTTAGGTGCGCGCTTTCGAACGTTTTCGAGTTATGAGCAAATAAAATATTCACTTCGTCGAACTATTTTTTTTCAGAGATGAACTTAATAAATGGATATTTTAAGAAAGATTTTATTGGACGACTTAAGGCAAGTTTAATCGTAATAGTTGGATCATTTTGTGTACACTTGCTTCATGGGGAAACCTATAATAAAATAATTATTAAATAATCAGACAGGCCAATAATTGAAGTAAAAAAAAAGTTTTTCCTCAATGGTCTCAAAAACGCTTAAATTCGTCGAAAACTGCGAAAATACTTTTCTTATCTAGGTAGTAACAGTAGAAAAGTAATCATTACGATTTAATGATTAAATAATACATTGTATAATGTAATAATACTCGTAAAAAATAATAACTACTTATCGATTAATACATTATGAAATCTCATTTCCTGAAAAAATGCTGGGCCATTTCAAAGCCAATGAGACATGTCTAAAAGTTCGCAGAACTGAAAAGAAGTATCAACAATTTGAATCATAGTTCAGTAGTAATGTATCTATAGTTAATTTAATTTAAATAAATTAAATTTAAAAAATATACATATAAATTTTTACAGCTAATATCTATTTTAAATTGGTTATACAATGTTATATGAACTAGATATTTTTTATAGCTAATCTCTGAATTAAACTGGTAATATTTTGTAATATGAAGTATATCTTTCTATAGCTAATTTATAAATTAAATTTATATATGAATTTATTATGAATAGTAATATAAACTAGAGACGTTACTCAGATATCTTATCAACGAAACACCAAAACAGCAAAATTTGCAGATATGCCACTTTTGCTTTGGACAGATGACATAAAAATCGAGATTCTCTGTTAATCTTATAATTTAACGAGGATTATCCGAAGACTAAAAATCACAGGGAAGCGACGGAAATATTTGTTATTACCATCTATTTCCATGATGGGAGGAATGGACATGTTATGTTCATAATATTTCAGTTGATATTGTAATTAATAATATTTAATTACCGACCCTCATGAAGGATCCGATGAGAGTGGTGAGGCTCCAGAGGAAGACCCCGAAGGCCATGATGTACCTCCGGCTGTAGCGGTCCCCGAGGTAGCCGAAGAAGGGCGCGAAGAGCATGTAGCTGAGGACGAAGGCCGTCTGGAGGAGCCCGCCCTCGTCATCGCCCAGCTTGAAGTACCCCTGGATGTTAGTCAGGATTCCTGGCAACATTAAATAAAACATAAGTATATAACTCCTCTAATAGATACAATAATAATGCAGAAATAAACAAAAAAATAATAAATAACATATATCACTAAAAAATCTTCAAAAAATCACTTTATCCACTAATGCTAAACTTAGGCCCTACTTAACCTTAATCCGTTCAGAGGCTGGAAACTGTATGCTGACAGTTTTATGGATACCTACAAAGAATGACCAAAAGGGTTTTCACGTTTCTTAAAAAACTGATAATGGCCAACACGTGGATTAAAGAAGCTGAGGAAGACATTGAAGAAAGGTCTCCCCGGATAGCCTTGAAGGACGTTCTTCACAATTCAATTTGGACGCAGTAAAGAAAACAAAGACATGGGGAACGAATAGAGTAAAAAATCTAATAGAGTAAAGATAAAGTGAGTAAAAAATCCTTAGTTACGCCGTCCTTTGGAAGAGATGTTAAACGGAGGTCCCGAGCCTGTACGATGTCACGTACTCGTTAAAAATCCCTATCCTAATTAAACCTGGATAGCCAAAATTTAAAGCTCCCACTGTAGCATCGTCAGATTAGCCACAGCAGCATAAAGTGACGTTAAATGAACAAACAGCAACTAATAGAGCTATTGAATAGACGAAAAGAACAATTGAAACAAACGTAATCCATAAATAAAAAATACTCTGTACCACTGTAACCCACGAAGAGCCACATGTTCGGTATATGGTGGAGTAAATATGGAATATAAGGTTAATTTTTTAAATATACTATTACAGAACTATATTTTATAAGAGAAAATTGGTTATATGTATTTACTTGGTTGAAGGGGTGGTACACTTTACTAAAGTGAAACTGATTTGTCCTTTAGACACTTAAGCGATGAATGCTGTCATGGCTAATCAGACGACGCTATAATGAGGGATCTAAATTTTGCAGGTATGAAACTAATTGGGAATTAATGAGTATCTGGGAGCTAGGGTAGACACAGTTTACGCCCCGTCCGGAGGACGGCATAGCCAAGAATATTTCACTCTATTTAAAAAAATCCTGGGACCACCATAGAAGGTTGTTATGATGATTGCTACACCACAGATGACCCCAAACTGGTTTAAATTAGTTAGAAGGCTTCAAAGGAATACAGTTTTGTGGGTCTCCCGAAATAAAGTTATAACAACAGACATGATAATTCATTTTTTTTTGTATCGTATATATAAATTATATACAACTGCAAACAAAATTATAATACAAATATAAAATCACCAGCCAAGCGGCCCCCCACAATCCACCAGTCCTTCCATTAGTTTTAATTGACTAATAGCCTATAATTGATAGGTGCTCATACAAATATAATACATTACTGGCCAACGTTTAAACGTTTCTTCTGCGGTAGAAAGGTATAGAATTAATTTTTTTTGTATTTTTTAGTTGACTAGTTTCGGCATTTACACTATCATATGTTATCAAATATCATATTTCATATCATAACTGAATGGGCAGTAAAAGCTACTATGCCGAAGGTAGCGGATTCGTAGCCCGGCAGGCGGTCTTAGTTTTTTTTAAAGGGAGTAAAAAAACCTTGGTCTCCACCCTGTAGAGTGTCAGATACGCGTTAAAGATCCCTATTCCAACTATACCCGATAGACATAATTTAGGGCTCCCTTAAATTATTAAACTTTAGCTTCGTTCAATTAGCCAAATCAGCTTAAAGTGACGTTAAATAAACAAGTAACAAACTAAAGAAGATTAGAAAGATGACAAATAGCAAATATCTTATCATCATGGATTATAGACGTTGATGATCTTAAGGTTATGCGCATTTAAGCACAAACAAATAAAATGTATTATGTATCCAAATATTTTGCAATATCCTATTTTAATAGCAATCCGAACTGTATTTATTTGACGTTTTTATGAAAAACTTACTGGAATTGTATAAATGCATTAAAAAAATAATTATTGGATATACAGTCTAGTTAAGAAGGGAAATATTTGTTTATTCATTTAACGTCACTTTCTGCCTCTATGACTAATCGGACGATGCTACATTGGGAGCTCTAAATGTTGCCTATTCAGATAAAATTAGGATAGGGATCTTTAACGAATACCTGACACAGCACAAGCTCGGTATTACAATTTTACGGAATAACTAAGAATTTGTTTACCCCCTAAGAACACCGGCCGGTAGGAACGGTAATCTAGTGTACGGAAATAGTTATTATTGAACAATTAGCCCTATAATTGCATTTAGATTAAATGGTTAAGTAATAGAAACATTTTAATCCGGAGTTAAATTAATTTTTATAATATTATATTATATACAAAGGTCGGAGGGGGTCAGTGGTAGAGCGTTGAGTTGCCGTAAAGTCTATGGGATCTAGGACCTTCCTGAAACTTACCCAACCTCAATAAAGGAGGTGCCTAAAACAGGAGGAAAAATCTGGCGGTTGAGCATGGTCTAGGTCAAATCACCTCCCTGCACAACTGTTGTCCAAGAAAGAGTACAGTTCCTACAACGTATTGAACCCAAGATTCTTCATGGGTTGTAGTAGTTCAGGTTTTTTCTTTTCAATAATAAATTTTAGGTCGTAACCAACCGCGTAATGTCTGAAATAACTCAACCAAGACTAAAATGATTAATGGTACACTTGTTTTAATGATCTTTTTTTTAATTAACTGAATTAATTACTACCTGCCACTTGAAACCATCTGGAGCTGAGTGGTCCTCTAAATATTTTCAAAAGGTACAAGAAGAAAAACGAGGATGCTTTAGACCGAACACAGGGCCTACACCAGGTCCTGCTAACGACACTTTGGAGTACAGAGAAGAGGAGAGAAGTTTGGGAGGGGCGAAATTAACTCGGTTCCCTCCGTGGCTAGCAATCCATCACTAATTGTTTCAGGATGTAGCGGACGCCCGGCAGGGGGGAGTCTACAAGAGTATGGACCAGCGGTTCGGAAGGAAGCACGAAGAGGAAGTCTTTAATTGGAGTACCACTCTTTCAAGTAATAAAACTAATTATATCAGCAAAAAATAATAACGCATCAATATAAACTACAGGAAGGCATAAGAGGAGGATCGAAGTACTAATAGGTCTTTTCATACGAAATATCCGGTTTTATCATTTCTAAAATTCAAAGTGGTTTTAGTGGACTTCTGTTGTTTAGGATCATTATCTTTATAGATTGTAATGAGCTGATTTTAATCCTCCTTTTTTTTAATATTTACTATCACTACAACGAAGGAACATTGTTTTGTATTCTATAAAATATGACCCTGGAAACACGCGATTTTCGTGTCATTTTTTTTCACGAGTTTAAACTTAGACACGGCAGCCCAAGCTGCAAGAAACATTACCGTCGAGGAAGGGTGCCGTAAATTTTTAGCTGTTGATACAGATTAATTGAGCCATTTATTTTGAACCTAACTCCGTTTTTAAAATTTTTGCCTAACTCCATTCTTGATAAGAAAACATACATTATTCACTTAATAATTGTTAACATTTTAATTGGAACCATAAATTTAACAGCCTTAGATACACTTAAGCAGTATGACTCATTAGTATCATATACGTATATTTTTAAATTCATCGAAACGCAAACCCTTAAATATTTGAAGATAAATGGAGGTAGGCCACTTTCAAAATAAACGGCTCAATTAATGAATAACCAATTAATTAATTTCTCGTTTCTACCCGGAGGGGAAACCATCACGTGTGCATTGTACTGCAGGAATACTGACATAATGCAGCAAAAACGTACCAGAAAGCAACTTGCATAGGTTAATCAGAAGGGACCTACAGCCATTGAAGACACTAAACGAATTGGGTCACGAAGTCCTCCAACACCCACCTTATTCATCAGACTTAGCCGAGTTGAGTTGTTTTACTAAATAGCCTTTCCTTTGAAAACGGACATTTCATATGAAACAACCCAATATTACAGATTCATAACGAGTTTTCTTTGTTTGAAACAGTTCCTATATCATGTATTTACTAGCAATTCTTTATTGCTGTTATTACTATTATCTCCTTCTTTTCAGCATTTAGCTGGATGGATTGTCCGATCCGGACCGTTGTCAAGGTTAAGCTCAATCGTACGTTTTTCCCAGGCTTAAATACTTCCTCACTATGCTTAGAGTTCTTAATAATACAGCTTTCACTTCCTTATTAAGTTCAAGGATCTTGAAATATTCCATTGTCTCCTATAGAATTAGTTCATTGGTAAAAACTACAATTGGGAATACTTTAATATTTAAGTTCCTCACACAGTTTTTTTTTTTTTAATTTTTAATATTTATCATCCAGCTTCCATTGGCGTTCAATGCCAGTGAGGCGGCTGGGAAAGGGGGCAGGGGCCTCCTGGACTTCTGCTTTGCCAAAGAAGCTTAGTTCTTCTACAACCCCAGGCTAATTGTACTCGTAAATATTGTAATCATGGTATGAATGTGAGCAATTATTTTATTTTTATTATCATTTTCGCAAGTATTTATTTTGTTTTTACTATCAGCATGTATATATTTGTATCTAATTATTTTATTTTATTTAGTTTTGGTTTTTATTGTATGATTGTATAGCTACTTTGCGCTATTATCTTATCGCCTACAATGGGCATGTCGTAGATTAAAATAATATTTCAATAAACTATACAGAAAAATTTGCCATAAATAATTTGTCTGTATTTTTTATATTTAGCCCTGAAGAAGAAGTGCAATGTTGGCCGAAACGTTTGTTTTCCAATAAACAGTCCTCTTAATTATCTTAAAAAAATTTAAGAGAATTTTTTTTACCTCCACCCGGACATTTGTCTTCCACATATACATATAGTCAATTAATACTACTCATACTAGTAAGTTTATTAGGTTTTTGATGTGCAGGAAATTGACCAAAAAATGTATATAATGTACACAGAAAACAAAAATATTGTGCTACCAAGATTTTTAATTAAGTGCGAGGAGAATGAATGAACCTACTTCAATACACCGATATTATTTCTGGACAGAGATGGGATCGCTTAATTAAGAGAAGGCTCGAGGCCCGAATTTACATAAAATGAAGAACAAGGGAGTTAATCAGGCAGAGGCCTTTTGCTTTCGAAAGCGAGGTAATGAGAACGGATCGGTGAGCTATAAACAATAAATATTAATTAAAATGTAGATAACTGCTTAATGAATTGATTAGAAAGAACAACGACCTCTTGGGGTCGGCAGCCATATTTCTGAGCTAAGCCCAATACAAGGCTCTGTCGAGAGTCACTCCCAGCTCGAGGAGGACGAAATGATTCAATGAAATTCAATTATAGAATCTGAATCCCTATTAAAGTTAATTAGAAATCAGAAAGTTAATAAACTAATTAACATCTATCTAATATAAACAATCAATCAGAAATATGCACTAGACCATTCATTAATTTCCTTATGCAATAATTTTTCCTAATCCTCTCGAGGCTGGCCGAACCTGCACAACACTCTTCCATAAGATGGACAGGATCACCCCCAAGTCTTAGTTCACAAAGTGTTAAAAAGGTCAATTATATCAAATTAGGCATGGGGATGCAGGCACTGAAAGTTTAAACCTATGGTACAATGCATATCTGCACCCCTGATGAATAAATGGTTTAGCCAATGCCATGAAAGGCAAAATTTAAACACCAGGTGTGTGTGTGTGTGTGTGTGTGTGTGTGTGTGTGTGTGTGTGTGTGTGTGTGTGTGTGTGTGTGTGTGTGTGTGTGTGTGTGTGTGTGTGTGTGTGTGTGTGTGTGTGTGTGTGTGTGTGTGTGTGTGTGTGTGTGTGTGTGTGTGTGTGTGTGTGTGTGTGTGTGTGTGTGCGTGCGTGTGTGTGTTTGTGTTTATGCGCATATATAGTGGATATGTAATTGTAAATAAAGAAGGGTCACAAAAAAGAAATTCAAGTCAATGGCTGACTGAGCTATTTAAGCACTACCATAATAACAAGATTTCAAGTACAAGAAACTTTTTCCGAACTAAATTCGACTTAAACACTTATCAACCTTCACAATGAGAGGAACAAAGAAGGAAGTGAAAGAAGAAGAATACAATATATATAACATTATACATAAATAAATTTTAATAAAATATAGAAAGTGTGGATTTATAATTTATAATATAAAATGTTCACTATTTTTTATTTATATCATAATATGAGGGGATTAAGATTAAATTATTTAATATATTTGTTGTATACACACTTTTGAAGCTTCATTAATAAGTGTTTACGTGATCACTAATCCCTACTTGCAGGTGAAAAATAAAAAATGGTGTGGAATGATCTGGAGACCTTAAACTTGTTTTCACTCCTAATACTCCAATAATAACCAGCTGGTCCACAGCAGTGGTCCACGTTAACTGTTTAACTAAACAAAATACGACAGAACAGAAAATAATATAAAAACAATAATTTTTGCAAGTAAACTTTAAATAAAAAATAGGGATATTTAACTGAATTACAAATTAAATATAATAAAATACAGAACTCGAATTTACTAAGAACAATTTAGAAATTACTAATTCCTACGCATGTTTAGAAAAAATAAAGTAGAAGGAGTTACATGAGCATTAAGGAAGATAAAACTAATTACTAAATAGGAAATTTATGTTAATTAATTAATGTTTAAAACCAAAGCAACCATAGAGGGAAATGAACGCCCGAATTTTTCAACATATACTTAATTATGCTTTAACATCAGAGCTCCACTTTCCATAGATTTCCATTACACCTATCCACAGATTTATTTCAACAAGAAACAGGTTTTAATGTTTAAAAATCTCATACAAGACTGAAAAGACAAGAAACTGCTCGACGTTTTCGCCTACTTCAACATTTCCTGGACAAACGTTCAAAACTCCCAATTAATTACAAAAGACTCATTTACATGACAGTTATCAGACCTAGTTGGACATACGGAGTTGAGCTTTGGGGCTCTACTAAACCATCCAATTCATCTCGTATCCAATCCTTACAATCCAAAATCCTTCGTAAAATCCTCAATGCTCCTTATTATGTCACAAACAAACTCGTCCATCATGATCTTAATATCCCATATGTTGCTGAATTGGCCCAAACTAGATACCTATCCTTCCTGGAAAAGCTCCATACACGCTTGAATCCGCTAGTCTCTCAACTGGCTTCCCATAATATTCCTGATAACCCTCCGAGGCGTCTGAAAAGAAGATGGCCTCGAGACCTTCTACTATAGAACTTTATTGGAGTGCTATCAATGGATAGTTTCTCCACAAGTGTTTTTTTTCCATGTCCTTTGTTCATACAGCAGATTTACTTGATGTAATATAATTACAGTTGTAAATATCAATAAATTATTCTATGTTTAAATGTTTAAACATTAGTATTTATCGGGATTATATCGATTATTTTATAACTTTTGATAATAGCAAATGAGAAAAAATATCTAATCAGAGTATACCTATAGCACAGATGGTTTTTAAGAGTTTCCACATGCGTCGTTATCTAAGTAACTGGTTATCTTGAAAATAATCCCTTTTGTCAAGTTGAGATTAACGACCCGGAAAACTGGGGTAACCGATTACTCTGCCTCTGTCATTTCCCGAATGAGCTGTTGTCGTAAATAAATGAAGACCCCGTCTTTTGTAATTTATCACCCAGTCTTAATTTGAAAAAAATGTTTTGTTTTATGAAAAATTGTGAAAAATGGTGAAAACAGCATAGTAAGAATGATTTTAGGATAAAAATGAAATGGCTTTTCTGTGTGCGAAATAAAGGAGTAAAAATGGTAATAAAGATTTTTCAGAAAAATATAAGATGAAAAACTTTTAAAAGCGCATATCATATATGTAATATAGCTAAACAAAAGAGAAAGTGAAAACAGGGGAATTAATAGCACAGATTTTTATTCGTATCAAATGCTAAGAGTTTCAAACAAATTTATAAAATAAATTGAATAATAATAATAAGGCTTAACGAACACGAAGGCTCAATGCCGATACCACCAATCTTTGTTTACAAACTTCTGTCTATGGACCACGACCACAACCCAAATCCCCCGGGTCACTCTTACCGCAATCTTCCCACCTACGCCTCGGTCTACCCCTCGCACGCTTCCCAGTCAGCACAGCGTTTATTAACTTTTTCCTTATTCCTTCGTTACTAAGCCTAGTAACTTTACAAGCCCATCTTAAACCCCGTGACGGTATCACTTGAATAATATTATCCAAAATAAATTTAATGCATTTCTTTGTACATTTATAATTAATTATTTTCCAAAACAATCAAAATACCTCAAGGAATAGTTTGAGGCGCAGGTTTTTAGCTGTTGAGCTTCTAAAAAAAATTATATATTAAATGAGCCTAAACATGTCGTATTCGGAAGAAATGTTGAACCAATAAATGAGGCATAGTATACAGATTGTTCAATTTGAAGAAGAAATATTAAAGAATAATTTGATATAAACAGTGATACTACATTTATACAAATATTATATCTATTTAATAAGTCAACAGCCTTAGATGGACCGTGGGAACTGCAGGACTGGGGCAATCCTCAATAATATGGATGCTCTCAATTGGAGTAAAAACTTGGCCGTAGTCAATCTCGGACAAATCACCTCCCTGCATAACCACTGGTTTGGAAACTTTACAATCCCTATTGGATCCACTATTCTTCATGGGTCGTAAATGTACCTACAAAGGATATCTTTAAATAATCAAATATAAAAAAACGCTAAATTTTTAGTCTTTATTACAAAGAATATAGTTTCTACCAAAGCTTATAGGGTTCTGTATCGAACCCAAAAAATGTAATGGGTTGTAATGGTACATGTTTTTTCTGAAAGATCCAGAAATAATGTTAGAAAGAATAATAGACATAGAGGAGAAAAAATATGTAGTAAAACGAACTTAGAAACTGAAGAGCGGCGTAATAAATTGTCTAAATACAACAGAAATACTCGAAAGGTTAAATGGACTCGGCTCCAGAACCAACCCTTTCAGGAAAAAAAAAATGTTTAAGGGCGCCATGAAGGGACAGCCCACGTCTCGACGGATAACCAACTCGTAACCTCATGAATAATAATGAGGTTATAATACTCAAGGTTCTTAGTCTCATCAATTGTCACCGTTTAAAAGAAAAAAAAAATCAAACGCCAACATCTAAATTGTTTATAGCTTCACAAATAAGTAACATAGGAAAAGAAAAGAATATTACAATACCTAATACATTTTTTTAGTTTTTCTCTTTTTCTTTATTAGATTTCTATTCTATATAGCGAATAAAATAAGTACAAAAATTTAATGTGCAATTTATAAAGACTATATTGAGTGCTTATGTTGCCTAAAGATTCAAGTTAGATTTACTTTTTCCATCTTACAATAAATGACACAACAATACATCTGGGAGACATCATTCATTTCATGTGCTATTGTACAAGAGCATATTTAGGGGGGGGGCACAGGAGCACGTGCCGACGGTTTTCTTGTACTGTGAAGAGTCCATTACCGTACATACTAATAGGAAAATCACATGATCATAGTTGTTAAAATATATAATAAAATAACAGAAAGAACACGAGTGAAACTATTGTTTAGGTATTTTAATAAACCTTTGAAACAATTCTATAAATTCTACAAGTTTATTTCTAAGTTATTGTTGATATTTTTGCCCGTCTGCCAGCTATGCTCCCCCACGAAAAAAATCCTGAATCCGCCCTTACTATAGTAGACTGTGACGTCTCCAAAACGTCAGGAATGTCTCCGGTGGACGGGGCATTATTAAATTATCCAAATATTAGAGAGGAAAATAGTTGTCTGGAAGATATAATGGAGGATGGAGATAGTTGGGGGGTGCAGTCAAGAATTATTTGGTGGGTTTTTTTACTGCACCCCCCCCCACTATCTCCATATTAGTTTATTTAGTTTATTCGAATCTTTTTTTTAGTTTAAAATATTCGAAATGCTCCCCTTTCGTGTCATCATTCCAAGGAATTAGAAAAAAAAGAGATAAAAAGCAGTATTTAGAATTGCAGTAATCTTGTATTTCGAACGTCTTATATTATATATTAAAATTTAGTAAACAATTTTAGTTTACAACAGTTATACCATGCTAATAAACACCTTATGTAGACAATAAAAATACAATTAATAATCTATGTAAAACAATCTTATTTATAAACATTTTTACGAGTGCTTTTCTATACCTGCGCGAAGTACTTTTCCATGCAATAAAACTGAATACGGAACCTTACTAATTAAAAATATTATAATGTGGCAAATTTACGAAATATGAATAATCAGGTAGAACATCGGTAGCAGTGTAGAGAACGAAATTAAAATTTTTAATTGTTCCTGAACATAATTTTTTTTATTCCAAATAAATTTGCTCAGTTACTGCACAGCTTTATATAGAACCTCACTTAATAGTCTCTTCAGCAGTTTCAGAATTTAACCCAGCTATTAATAAAAATAGAAAAAAATAGTAAATACTTTGAGAATAATAATAAAAAGTAACACAAATTAATTCATGCATGTAAGGGAATCGCTATTAAAATTGGAATAAAGCGTCATATTTAATTTAACATCTTCAGGTATAAACATGATATAAATATTAACTTTTTTTATTATATTTTAATTTTAATCTAGTAGAATATAATGATTACTTTTTTTTTCACTCAGTATTAACAGCAAATAGTATCGCTTAACCCTACGAGGTTCTAGACATGCGATAAGCGAGGTTGTACTGGATGGGAAGGACATGACTAAGGAATCTGATAAATGACTGTACTCTTCCTAATGACCTTGCAATGACCTCCACATGGCAGGTCTTCCATTTAAGTAATGAAACGACTCTTACATACAGGTATCACAATATTTTAACAAGATGATATAAACAGGGGATGCCATAACTCATGATGGAGTTGAGGAAGTATACTGAACAAGGACGGTTGAGAGGGAAAGGTGTGTGCCCCTTCTTAAGCATTGAGAGCCTTCGCTACGAGGAGCTGACAAAGGCTGGAGCTGGAGCGGACCAGTCATTGGCCGGCGATAAATCTTCTCCAGCGACCACCTGAGGATGGGGGCGAGGAGGGGGGTTAGCGGATTAGGACCACGTGCGGGGCAACTGCGCAGCACAACCCACCTGGGTCCGCGGATCTTGCCTCCGTCAGCATACATCACAACTACACTCCGTGGTTTTAGTTCACGGTAGAGACTGTACTGTTTCAAAGACAACGATTGTGCATGGAAGTGATTTGCCCGAGAAAATGCCATAACGCCAGGTTTTTGCTCCCATTTATAGAGGCTGGATGAGCCCAAGGGTGCTCTGTAGATCCCCGTCCGGGAATGTTGAAAGAATAAATATTTTATCAGTCACAGCCAGATTTGATCCTCCAGCATGGCAGTTCAGAACTCTACACACTGAGATACACCACTCCCTCCATATTAAAATACTCAATAACATACAAAGACTCCCTAGATAGAGTACAATATGGAAAAAAAATAACAGAAATCATTGCTCTTGTGGAAAACAAAGAAAGCCGAAAAGATAGTGCGTGGTCAAAAGAAAGGAAGCAAAGGCACACAGAAATTAAGAGAAATTACTGCTAGAAAATAAATACGAAAATAAGAAAAGAAAAGTAATGATAAAAGGCTGTTCTTAACTTTAATTAATAAAACCTTCACTTATTCAAAACCATAAAAAAAACTTCCTACAATCCACTAGTATACCATTGTTAGAACTCTCGCACAATATGTTTAGCCTTTATACTGAAGCTATGAAGGATATTGAGAAAGCATTTTTTTTTTTTTTCAAACAACAATATTAGAAAGATTACACAGACATTTCTTGAAAAAGTATAGTTTTGTAATGATTATGTTGAAATGACAATTCACACAATAAACAATTTGCTTGGAAAATATCCGGTGTCGGAAATGACAAAAAATATGACAACCTCTATACACATAATCCATAAACATATAATCATTTAGGCACACGGAAACCTTTATAAATTTGTAAATTACCGGCTTAAAAATACCCTAACCATAGGCAGAGTAAATAGAGAGTTTAAATGTTAAGACCGTGGAAAAATTCCAACGAAAAGCCCTTAGTCTCCAAACTAAAACAGAAATAGAAAACATCTGTCCAATATTTCGCCCATTCAGGCATCATCAGGGTAGAAAGAGAATAACAGCAAAACAAAACACCAATAATGCACCCAAGAAGCATCCCACCACCTCGAAGGCTCAAATGCAACTAATGAATCATAAAGAACCCGGCTGGATAAGGATAAGGAATCATCTCGACCCCGGCTGGATAAGGTTAGATTAAAACATATTGAATTTTGAATTTCTGAAGTATCTATCAGCTGTTTTAATCTAACCTTATCCAGCTGGGGTCGAGTAGCCTTCTTTATGATTCATTAGTTGCATTTGAGCCTTCGAGGTGGTGGGATGCTTCTTGGGTGCATTATTGGTGTTTTGTTTTGCTGTTATTCTCTTTCTACCCTGATGATGCCTGAATGGGCGAAATATTGGACAGATATTTTCTATTTCTGTTTTAGTTTGGAGACTAAGGGCTTTTCGTTGGAATTTCTTCACGGTCTTAACATTTATGTAAGGTCTCTTTTTACATTTCAATATTAGAGAGTTTAAAGTTTATTTTACGTTGATTCTTATCAGAAGAAATAATTTGAGGCTTGAACGTATTGTTAAAATAAAAAATAATTAAAATTGAATTATTCTTTAAACCATCTATTCATAATTGCTATAAGATAACATGTTAAATAATATCTAGAGAAAGTTGTTTGTACATTCTCTCTTTATTTTAATGTTTTTTAATGAAGAATATTTTCTTTTGTTTAGTTTTTCGGTTTAAAACTATTGATATTTTTTAAATCCGATTCTGGTTGCAACTAAATTTTCGAAAAAAATTCAAGAGTTAAATTTAAAAAAAAAATCGATGTAAACAATAAATATCGACATTATTTCATTCATTCATAATGAAAATATCATCAACTGTCAGAAACGACACGGAAAAGTACAAGCTGTGCATTCTAAAAATGATTATAATGATGTTATGCTGTTCTAAAATAATAATAAAATAAACTAATATAGTTTCCTAATGTCGCACATTCACAACCCGGCACGTAGTCCCAGAATTTTTTGAAAAGAACGAAAAATCATGATGTGCTTCGGAAAGAATGAAAACCCTGGACCTCGAGTATGTACGGTGTCAGGTATTCGTTAAAGATACCAACTCTAATTGACCCGGATAGGCAAAATGTAACTAAGTAGCTTCGTCCGATTAGCCATAAAGTGGCTTTAAATAAATTCATAATAAATGGTAATACTATTGCCAGGATTTAGAAACAATGTTAGCCAATACAAAATTAAAACAAATCGAGGAAAAAATATTTTCAAATAGCATTCCATCAATGCGGAAAACATTTGAACTGACACAGCACAACACTGTTATAATAAAATATAACATGAAAATAAACCTCTCGATCGAAATCAGTAAACTGTTATTACAATAGTTCCAAAGAGGTATAAAGATCCACTTAATGCAGACATTCTTAATTTTACGACTTCCGGTTTCTCGACAACAATGGTATAGCCCGCATGCGGGAGAAACCCAACACCGTCGATCAGAAATGCTATCATTTTAATTGTGCGTTCCGCAAAGATCCCTTCAACCATGGAACTCTACAACCGCGTCGGATCTCGACGAAATTGAATGTTCCTTAATGAAGATTTGAATTAAAACACGTATTCGGTCTCATAATAGGGTAGCTCAGTACGTAGGGAGCTGGATTACTGATCTCTAGATCTGTGTTAGAGACAGGTTGTGCCTGATAAATTATCTATTCTTTAATAAATTATATTAACAGCTGTGCATATGTGAATCTAGAGGTTATCATTTGAGATCCAGCCAGATATATAAAATCAATAATATTAATTAGAGGAGAAAACAAGGCGGTTAAGTGTAATCTTACTAAACTGGAAAGACAGCGAACAGCTCGCCGTTTCAGGCTACTTCAGTATTTACTAGATAAACGCTCTAACCTCCCAATTAATTACAAAAAAATCATATACATGACAATCATTAGGCCCATCTGGACTTTGGGGGTTAGGCAGTAGAGCTTTAGGGGTCCACTAAGCCATCCAATTCTTCTCCTATTCAATCCTTACAATCCAAAATCCTTCGTAAAATCCTCAATGCTCCATACTTAGTTTTGAATAAAATAATCCATAATGACTTTAATGTCCCATTTGTTACTTATTTGGCCCGAATCCGATATCAATATTTTCATGACAAACTTTATTCCCACTCAAGCCCCCACTAGTTCCAAACCTCTTCAATTCCTGATAAACTTCCGAGGGATCTGCTGAAATGAAGATGGCCTCGAGACCTTTTAAGTTGAAGTTGTTATTTGCGTATTACTTCTGGGTTAGTTTCTCTACTTGTCTTTATTATCATTATATATCCTTGTCTTTATTATTCCTGCGATTTACTTGTATTGTTTTAACACAGTTGTAAATTTCAATGGATAAATTAATAAATAAAAAAGTGTAACATCGGGCAAATTACTTCTTTGCACAATCATTGGCTTGGAAACAGTACAATCCATACTGGATACATTATCCTTCATGGATTGTAGAGGCACCCCGTAAAGGATACCTGATCTTTCAATAATATAATTTTTTTTAAAAAGGATATAATTACAAAGACTTCGTTTCATAAAATAATTAAAATAAACTCATAAAAGAACCGCGAAGATTTCCGTTAGTTTGTCACAACCGTTATAAATCCAAAATAAATTACAATTTCATATTCCAATTTATTCAATCCTAGTAATACATTCATCAATTATACAGCTCATTAAAAAAAAACAATAAAAAATCATAGAAAAAATTAAAAGAAGCTTTATGTCGGTAGAGACGTATCAAAGCAATTAAAAATAGAAACATTTTTTTATATTTTTTTTAAGAGGAGGCAGGGATGGATTACAAACTAAGCCACATGTGTGTAGGCTGTAGGAGCATACAGGATGCCGGTATAAGCTATTAGCATTAAAATACAACCATAGGTAAATCTATCTGAATAAATTAATTAAAAATTATACTCTATAATATTAATTTAAAAACTCATTAGTTTTCAACCTGATTTTACTACTCTTCTATTTAAAATATTTTTTTTAATAAAAAACGAGATTCTTATGTATTTCATTAATTCTGTTTTATTAAAATGAAAAACCTAATGACTGTAGAATTTTTTTGTTTTCAATAGGGCACTGAAAATAGATTTTTTCGGTGGATTTAAAAAAAAATTACATCTGGACGCTATCGGAAATTATCAATCGGTCATTTGGTTATTTCTGGTAGAACGTCATCGATTTATCGCCTGACATTCAGCTATAAATCATCATAAGAAAGAAGTCGGTGCTTAAACACCTTGAGGTGTCCAAGAAAAAAAAATGGAGTTTATTTGTTTATTTAACGTTACTTTTATAATGGTATGGCTAATCGGACGATGCTACAGTGGGTGCTTTAAATTCTGCCTAACCAGCTTTAATTAGGATAGGGATTTTTAACGGGTACATCAGCCAAGTTCGGGACTCCTGTTTAACGTCCCTTCCGAAGGACGGCATAATCAAGGATTTTTTACTCCCTTTAAAAAATCCTAGGGTCACCTTCACGGAGTTTTAAGTTAAGTAATAGCTCCTTACCAAACCAATAACTAAGACTAACCCTTTAAATCACTAATATAAGATAATACGAAGGTAACACGATTCCCTTAGTGCAAGAAAAATGGAGTTATCACTTATTCACCAGTAATACATACATTTATGTAGATGTACGTCCAGAAAGAGAAGGATCCAATCTCCTACTTGTCTGAAGATTGAGATACCCTAATGAATGCCTATTAGTAGGTCGAGACGTCAGTATTTAATAAATAGTAATTAACATTTTATTTAATTGCTGCTAACCAACCGGATCATGATTTACTATCACCACCCGTGTACAAAAAATATATGCATATATATTCTCATTTATGAACGGCCTACAGAGAGGACCTTTATGGGATATATACGACATGAATCCCTTCGCGTAGGCACAATAAAAAGTAATCCCTAAAAGGCTTCCGAACCTCGCTCGGGATTAGAGCGGGAGGCGATAAATCGCTATCTCAACTGTTATTATGCGCAGTGCCCTCCAGAGCGCACTTCACTCGCTTGATTCATGGGGCAGTGGCAAGACAACTATTACCCCTCCCACCCCCCAAACATATGCCCCATCCCAGGGTTGATGCTTGTTTATGGCCAGTCCCACGGTGCAATCATCCCTGGCCGAATTAAATAGAGTCCTGAAAAAGGGAACGTAATTGTGGAGCGTGTTACTTCAACACGACTGACGATAAATAACTCGGCCTAACCAACCGCAGGATCCGATAACAAAAGGGGGATGACGTGGACAGATTTCATAGCTAAACCCCGTGTGATCCCGAATTGACAAGATGGGCTTTAAATGTTATACACCCGCCGACCCTTCATCGTACCACCAACGAATTCCTCTCCCTGCGATCAGTTTGAGCATACATTACATATATTCCGTCGACTCCAGTTCTATTCCAATTTACTAAGACTTGTTGGGGCGTAACATAAGTTTGAATCATTATCTGTTGTACAGTGGAAATGTAAAATATAATAAAATTACGTTTGTGTGCGGGACTAATAGAGCACCGAGGACTTATATATATTATACTAAAGTTTCAGTTAACATCCTCCTGTGGATCCATTTGAATCTACAGACCCTCCTGGGGCACATCTAGGCTACATCAAGAGTCCTTAATAGGGCGAAAAATCTGCCGGTTTAGCGTGATGCCAGCAAAACATTAATACTAGAAACAGTACAGTCTCAATCATGTACTGAGCCCATGATCCTTCATGGGGGATAGTGGTACATGATTTTTTTATTTGGGTAATATTTAAGGAGCACAATTCGTAACATAGTGGACATGGCTAACTATGGAGTTTCTATACAAATTAGAGTATAATAAAAAGGCGAACATACTCATTTTAGCTTGGTTAAGTCCTTTAAGTTGGTTCTTTTAAATTGATGTTTTCGTAGACAACAAAAAATATTTTTGTCTACTCGTTGAAAATATAAACAATTAAAAAATTAGACAATCAACATAGATGAACCGTAATTTTTCTCTTTTCAGAAATTGTCCCTTTATCCCCGAGGAACATTCAATAATAATTTTTAAATTAAATAACATAACATTTTATACAGTTGAATAACATAATAAACTTGGTTGTACCATAACTACCAAGAGATAGATGTACAAGAGGTCCCTCTGTATACTAAATTGATTTCCACTGCAGGCCGCATAAACCACACACGCACTTTCTCTAATGAGTCATACCACAAACCCTCATTAAAACAATGACAACGCATCCAAATTTGTGTTTATATTCAAATTCAAAATTATAGTATAACATAATATGTTAAGTTATACATAATATAATATTATTGTATAATAAGAGCAACATAATCACGGTTATAAACGGTGTTTTTTTTTTTTAGTTCATAATAAGTCGGAGATGATAGTTTTTCAAAAATGTCTTCCTATTAATTTTTCGTAATTGAAGCAATACTAAAAAATTAAGAGTGCCTAACAAATAATTTTTGATGACAAATAATTATCTATATGTTTAATAAAGGTAAAATATATACTTTTGTGTCAGCCATTTAAATCAGATAAAAAGGATAAAGAAAAGCAAAAAGGAAGATAGTATTAATCAAACTGATAGGATAAAGAGCGCAAAAAATCAATTCCATGGCAGATTAGTTACAGCATAGCAAACAAAATCGATTTTCCAAATAGCAAATATCAATGTAGACTTAAAAAATTGCCGTAAAATACAGTAATACTACAGTAATAAATATTTACATATACATAATGTTTCGAGACTATACTTGTTCTCATAATCACATTTTACAGAAAAAAAATAGGTTTTAAGTGAATATATTAAATCACTAATCTAAATGTAAAATTGACACTTGTACGATTCTAATAAATGAATTGTACTAACAAATACATGACGAAATGTTTACCACCACATCACTCGATTAAAATATATGTGTACAATATTAACATATATCCTGTAAATATTGTTCAAGAGTTGATGTCAAGAAAAATAGATGCCAAATAGACAGATAAATAGAAACCTCGGAAAACATAATCATAGAAGAGGACAAAATGGATTTCTGAAAACTCTTTGGAGATTCATACACATTATTATGGATTTATTAATTATATATACCCATATAATTTCTAGGCCCTCTACACATACCAAACTCGAAATTCGCTGACACATCATGATACAGAATAATCAATTCTAGATAATCGTCTAAAATCAATACGGCTGACATACCGTTGGCAAGGTTATTTTCAATTTTATTTTATATTTTATATAAATTTATTTTTAATTTTTTATTATATTTTATTTTTAATTTAACCAACTCGGTGAAAAACCTGCTAAATTTGGGGGTGGACAGAATTGCAAAGATTTTTTCCAAATAAATAACATCCCTAATCCTCATTCTTTTCTTTCTCCTTTTAGAAAACCTAAAATAGTCCTGACAAACAGAAAAAGTGCAAAAACTGAAACGAGGTATGCAATACCTGATTTTTTCAAGAAGAACCATTTTACTATATATATTTCCTACCTAAGACAAAAACAGTTAGTGGCGAGACCTTTAGGGTAGGACCTTCGAATCCTATTGGTTGACCTGAGAAATGGGTGTGACCTGGAGTTAGCTCTAACATCATTGGCTGGGCCAGGAACCCTGTACTACCCAACCAGATCCTCCAATTCCCAAGGGCCCTGGGATCGGGTGTCCAATAACAGAGATTGTCACCCCGATCCCTCTGGGGCCTCTGGCAGAATAGATCCTGAGGGAAATAACCCATTCCCTCCTCAACATCGAGTTGGAGATAAGCTGTGGGAGATAGCGGTGGATGGTAAAGCCCCCGCAAGAACAGGAAGTAGTAACTGTATGAAGTAAATAAGTGTATACAACAAAACATAAGACGTATCATGCCGAAGTGGTAATAATAAAAATAAACAGACATATACAAAATATACATATACTTTTGGGCATTCTTTTATTGTTGAATGACCAGGAATTTCCAAGAATGTAATTAAATTAAATAGACAACTATCATTAAAACAAGGTCAGCTGTTATCAAGGCATGGCAACTACAGAATTTCAACTATAACAAAACTTTCTACTTATGATGTGCTTCTTAATTATGTTTTCAATGGTTATGGCAAAGTTCAAGAGAATTAAAAACAATTATGTTAGAGACGAAAATAGTTGATTGGATGATATGATGGAGAATGAAGATAGTTGGGGGGTGCAATCAAGAAAACACCAAATAAGTCAAGACTTATTTATATTTGTGACGACGTTTCGACCTACTTTTTAGGTCATCTTCAGGGCTATGCGAGAAAAAACAAACAAATATAAAAACATTACTGTACCAAAAATAAAATAACATATACAGTTAAGAAAAGTAAAATAGTGACAGATATATAATAAAGAATATTGTTTTGTTTGTTTTTCTCTCATAGCCCTGAAGATGACCTACAAAGTAGGTCGAAACGTCGGCACAAATATATATAAGTCTTGACTTATTTGGTGTTTTCTTGACTGCACCCCCCCCCAACTATCTCCATTCTCCATAAAAAAACGATGTATAAATTAATAATCGAAGTATTTTTATAGAAATTAAAACATAGTAGGACCGTTATCAACCTTAGTTGACGTCTATACTTATCCAGATGGTGTACAATATACTAATTTTTAAATAATAAATTACAAAATACTTTCTCAATCTATAATTGTTTGTTTGTTCATTTAACGTTACTTTTGGTCATATGGAAGATGCTACAGAGGTAGTCCAAAATTTGTCTATACGGGTAATCTATAATTAATAGTAAAGTATACAGAAAAAAAATATTATTTCTTAAGTAAGGTTTGGTTTACAAGTCATTTTACAGTTTCTCAATTATCTCAATTCTAAAAGGAAAAATCATTTATATTTTGTTTAATAACTTAGCTGAAACGTAGGCACAACATAAAATAAGTTGCAATTTTTCGTGCAAAATTTGTTGACTGCACCCTCCCGACCATTATCAACATAGCTTTAATGTTGTTTACACTGGATGATATCAGTTCCCCCAAGACTTCAATGACGACACCCTAGCCTTCACCCCCACTGACCCCAGGCTATATCGCTCCCCCGAAGTGCCATACCGTCCCAATCCTAAGTGGATTTCATTCAACATCAACATCAACACGAGGTTGCCAGAGGCAGCGCCTGCCATCCGCACGATCTTCTTCCATTTACGGCCAGAAATTGATCTCTTTGTCTGCCGCCCCCGAAGGAGGACTGCAACAGACAGATTACTTTGAGGAGGCGGCCGCGCCTGGCCATATTGAGATCGGATCCCTCCGGAGTAAAGGTTGAGGTGGGGGGGGAGGGGCAAAGGTAATTACACTTTACGAGAGATCCTGGTCCAAATGGAATACCGGCAACTCCAAGGAATACTTCCGACTCCTCCACTTCCTTCCAATTTCCTCCACAATAAGTTCTCCTTCCAAAGCTACGTTTACTTCTTCATCGAGTGCGTCGATTACGGGTAGTCACGGACGATAAGTGGCAAAAAAAATCGTAATACAGAATAATCAGTACATCTCTTTTTCTACACTTTCTCTAAAATATTTAATACATGAGTTACACTTGTCTCTAAAATTGATAAAACTTGATGCATAAATGTTACTTAAAATAGTAGTGAACTATAAGCTAGATTTTATGGCTCATTTAAATAGCTAAACAGCAGATTTGATCATTGAAATAGACAAAATTGAAAAATATCTTCTTCTAAAGCAGCTTTGATTTTTGATTCATTATTTTTAGTAATGAAAAAAAATTACAATCTGTACTAAAAAATCGTAAAAAAATTACATCTGTACCTTCTTCCAATTCCCTCACAATCACAAGTTTTCCTTCATTAAGCTACAATAACTCCTTCATCGGTTGCCTGATTTACGGGTGGGTATTCGTAGACGATAAGGGACAAAAAAAATCGAAACACTACATCAGTTTTTGTATTCCCCTAAAATATATATTTCAATATTTACAATCTCCTTTACAATTAATCAAATTTGATACAGAAATGTTATTGAAATAGTTTTGAAATATAAGCGAGGTTTTATGCTTATTTAACGAGCCGAAATTAATAATAGCTTCTCCTAAAATACAAAAATACTTGCAACTTTACAACCTCCCTTCAATTCTCTGCAGAATAAGCTTTTCTTCCTTGGCTACAACTTCTTCGTCAGTGATTGTGTGGTTTTCAGGCGGCCACATACTATGAGAGATAAATTCAAGAAATAAATCAATTTCGAAGAGCTCAGAAAGGGCAACACACTCACGTAAACAAATATCTATTTTACTCTCGAAAAAAATGGCTAACAATTGTCGAACAGAGTCGAGAAATAAATGTACAACGGAATGTTCATTAATATAGACTAGATTAGTCTTACAGGGTTTGAATGCCGAACGTACAGAATTTATATCTCTGAAATACCTTTAATTTTCGGTTCATCATATCCATTAATAACAAAAAAATTAAAACCTGTTAACATTTCCGTATATATTAGAAATTTGATTTTCAAAATAGGCAGAATGTATAAATGGAAACTTAAATCTGTGGCACTTGAACCCATGAAGGGTCTTTAGTTCAGTACAAGGTAAAACGACTGTCTTTACTGTCTCTAGGAAAACCATTGTGCAAGGAGGTGATTTGTCCGATATCACGTTCAACGACCAGGCGAGGTTGAGCCTCAGGATGGTCTCCAGATCCTATAGTATATCACTGGCTTAACTGATTAAATAATTTATCTGTCACAGCTGGATTTTAACCCGTGTGCTTTGGCACAGAAGCTCAGCGATCTACCAGTGACTCACCCCCTTCCTTTAATAACTAAAATTTAGATTACATTTTTTTACACAAATAAAAAAATCGATTAATGAGAACATAGTACTCACACCAATTATAAATTTGGACAGAAACAAATTATTAATAATTAAACCCAAATAAGTTTATGTTCCTTTTTTAGTGCCACACTTTTAAAAATTATAGCATTAGGATGACACGCCTGTTCAATTTCTAACAAATAAAATATCTTGAAAGACATTGTCTCGACATAAGCTACACCGATCACGTATCTTTATGGCAGAGGGAGTATAAATGTTTTATGGGGAGGCGGAAATAGCTTATATAAATGCATTGAGGCAGTGGACGCACCCCCCCCCCCCCCACAGGCTTTTAGATTTATTATCGGATCGCTTGGGATCGGATTCCTGAGGCAGGTCCTTTCGGGACTTTGAGAGGCTGCCAACTGTGTCCAGGTCCCCGACGATTATAGAACGAGAAGGTTCCCAGCTGTTGTGTAGAATGTGATGTGGCTACTTCTGACGAGGCATCGCAGTGATAATACAGAGAGTTTTCGCGTGCTGGAAGTTGAGCAGCGTTGAGGCTTGGTTCTAGGGGCCCTTTAAGATATCTTCTCGAGGACCTTGGGATGGGACCTATTCACCTTTGAGAATAAATGAGTAGCCACTCGAATGAAGATGCAGAAGGGGCAGTCCATAACTGAGGTAGTGAAGAATATCACGTGGAACACGGAGTGCATATCCCGCGTTATTTAACAGCATAGACCATTTATCTGTTGAGAAAGTTGGACAACTTCCTTAAGGTAAATTTTTAGCTGGTAATACAGATTAATTAATAAATAAATTCATTTTTCCTTTCGGCCCAGAGATGAACAACCTGCATTGGTCAATTCTGCAAGGGGCCTATACTCTTAAACGACAATGCCAGATCTTATGTTTCACGACAGACATTAAGAAACTAATCGAGCTGGGTCAAGAAGTCCTTCCACCCCCCGCCTTATTCCCCAGACTTGTATCCAACAGATTTCCATAGAAATTTTTGATCTCATAACGTCGTACTAAATAAAATTCCCTTTTAAAAATGATATTTCATATTAAATGACAGGGGTCTAAATATTAAATGACGTTAAACAGGGGTCTCGAGCCAGTACGATGGCAGGTACTTGTTAAAAATCCCTATACTAATAATACTAATACTGGCTAGGCAAAATTTAGAGCTCCCACAATGAACAAAATGACGTTAAATAAACAAAAATATGAAACGACCCAATAGAAATAGGCTCCGAATGAAAACCTGGATGAAAACTCGTGCTGACTTTTTTAAGGTCAGTTGCTTATATGAATTCGAAGGAAGGGTATCCGTTCCGTTAAATAGCTAGTTTCGTGAGAATAATAGTCAGTTTCATTAGAATATTAAATGAGAAACAAAATGGCCAGGACAAAAAGCTTAAGATAGCATTAAATTGACATAGCATTAGTATCTTAAATTGAGGAAGATATAGATCAGATAGTGAAAAGACCTAGAAAATATTAAGATTTTTTTTTAATGTAACATAAGCTCTCCCTCAAGGAGAGAAAATCTAGTCTACCTTTAGTTGAAATCAATTAAAGCGATTAAAATCACCTCAATTATCCACTCTCTTTAAAGGTCATTATTTTACAGGGATATTTGATGACTTTGGCTGCTACAGTTTCATCCTAAACGTCAGCCTAACTTGATTCACTTCCAGGGACAAGAAGTGAACATCGTATCAAAATTTCAACCTTAACATCCCTAGTTAAATGAAATGTCAAATTTAAAGTGCTGTATAACATGAGTTGTGTGTGTCAACTAAAGTTTCAATTATGATTATTCAGAATGTAAAATGGTTTCTGAATGTAGATGTATCCGTCACACTAATAATACATTACTTTACCATTCCATAACATCACTACACCACTTAGCGACAATTGAGCGATCCGTGTTAAGTGAGACAGAACATAAGAAGAAGAGTTGGTCAAGGTTTTGATAAGGACGCTTTTAGCAGCTTCATATATGTCAGACGTAAATGATAAGGCAGCAACTACGACATCCGTCCATGGATGGATATATGCCATGGCGTAGCAACAGTTACGGGGTTGCTAAGGTAGAAGGCAACTTCCTCCAATTATATACTTATTCCAAAGTTCCAATGGAATCACCAGACTAAAAGAAAACGAAGACTAACTTGTTTTTCTGTTTTTATCTACTTATGCATACTCCCGACAGGAAAAATTCAACCACAATTTGCGATCATTAAAGAATTCAAGGCTGCTGGAAATCCATTGTGTTAATAATATGAAACGGATGAAAATAAAAGGAGATTCTATTCAAGTCTATCATTACAATATTAGTTACTTGTTACTTACTTGTTACTTAACACTAAACTCTAAACATCTCTTGAATCATCTCATTATTTAAATTAAATTAATTTTTTTTTTAAAGAGGGGACAAGTTGGTCAGTATGTAGAGTGGTGAATTGCTATGCTAAACGTTTCGGGTTAAAATCCAGATGTGGTAGCTAAATCATTCAATATCTAAACAATCGCAGATGAATTCTGTGGGATCTGCAGAGCCTCATACAGCTCAGCCTGGTTCTATAAATTGGGTACCCTTAATTGGAGAAAAACTTTATGGGTGAGCGTGATTTTGGACTAATCACCTCTCTGCATAACAGTTGTCCTAGAAAAAGTATAGTCTCTACCAAGTACTGAACTACAACCCTCTAGACACTTCATGGGTTTCAGAGGTACAGGTTTTTTTTTTTTTTTTTTAATATGTTTTAATAAGTTGCTACATAACTGTCGATATCAACAGAATAAATATGATTCACGGCACTTCAGCACGAGTGTACATAAATGCAAATATAAACAGGTGGAACTTATTAGTATTTATTTATATGATTCTATATATTTTCAAGAGACGATAATGATATTTTAATCAAAACCCCATTCAGATATTCATCCACTCTGCCAATGGTAAACAACTGATCACAAATATTAATAAATATATATACATATATATATATATATATATATATATATATATATATATATATATATATATATATTTATAAATGTATTTCTTTGACTTTCAAATATACCCATGATACTTAGAAAGAAGAGACACAGATGTGCGGTACTTAGTGGGTGGGCAGATGCTCCGCAAACAAACATAACGTTAAGAGGGTAGGAGCGGTTAGTGTAGCAGTCTACACAACTGCAACACCAACATAAGACGGCAAAATACGTTATTTTTGTATGACCTTTCGTCCATGGAGCTTCCTATACCAAACACATACACAAAACCACCCACCGGAGAATTGAATCCTTCAATTATAGTGAAAATTCCACTAGCTCACCGAGGCAACAGGCTGTTACGGAAATCAGTAATGAGGGGTCTTTAAGGGATTAAATGAATGGTTTACTGGATTCCTTCTAATAACAGCGGCTACTTCGCTGTTTCAAAACAACACACTTCATCCTCCGTGATGAAAAGGTGAATTGCTGTCATGCCAGGTGTATGATGCTATGTTTACTTTTAGTTGTTGATAAGCATCGTATTTTTAAGGAGTTTAGCCTAGTTGCTATGAAGAATTAACTGATAATAAGTTAATTCTTCATAGCAACTAGGCAAAACTCCTTAAAAATACGATGCTTATCAACAACTAAAAGTAAACATAGCATCATACACCTGGCATGACAGCAATTCACCTTTTCATCACGGAGGATGAAGAAGGCAATGAAGAAGGTTCCGGTTTAAATTTTTTTGTTTGTGTATTATGAACACTATAAACTATAAATAGAAACCGTTAGCTTTATTATAGTTCTAGCCTAAAAAATACCTACATACTTTTTTTAGATATACATCTAAAAAGAGGTTACAAACGTTACTCAAATAATTACTAAAATTTTAGTTAGATATTAAGTTATAACATACGACAACTAACTTACGGAGCGTCAAATCTGTGATGTTTCCATAAGCATATAAAATTATAAACCTACTGTATTTGGTCATTTTAGATAGATATATCTATTTTCAAATAAAAAAATTATACAAATAAAAGTTGATCATATTAAACCACTTGCAAAAAAGGCCTAGTTATATTGAAAGCTAAAACTGGTGGTAGCATGCCAAACGTGTGAAATTTTGGGTGATTTGGTAAATGAAAACAAATTTGGTTATGGAAAAAATAACCTGCTTACAATAGGAAAATCATGATCGGGAAATTCGTAAAAGTCGATTTTAGCTTGACGATGCCACATTTACGCTAGTAATAACGAACTTTGAAACTTTTTATTTATCAAGAAAAATCACGCGAAGATTCAACAAGGTATAAATCTTTTAATGCGACAATATGGATTTGTATTTGAAAAGTAGAATGGCGTGTTCATGTTTCAGTCAAAAAACCTACGAATGAAAAGTATTATACATATGTATTTTCCGGAGGGTGATATTTTAAGCATGTCCAAAAACCCAGCAAAGAACATCCATAGATATATCCTCAAATTTAATTAATGAATTGTTTCAACCGCGTATATCTTTCTGATTCTGAAATATAACAGAATGGTCATTGCTGAAATATATTGTTTAATGTAATATATTAGGGTGTATAAAAAAAAAAAAAAATGACTGTTTTATCAAATTCCAGAGTTCAAACGCCTGTAAATATTTTAATGCAATTTATTATTCACCAACACTTAATAATCCCTTTAGAGCATTATCTAAAAGCTTGTTTACTAACACTGGACTTCTTCAAAAAAAGCCTCAGTTTAGTTATTTATTTCAAAGAAGAAACATGACAGTGTCCTACGAAATTCTCGTAATTTTAAGACATTACTGGAAAAAAATGTCATTGCTGAAGCAACTCATGAAATTATTAAATATAAAGGGGGAGGTGTCCTTGACCAGCGCACTGCGCGGCGTTTGTTTGAAAAACTTAGCAGTGGAGAAACGACGTTGGAAAGGAAGAAGGACTCCGGGCGACCATTAATGGATATTGATGAGGTTCTGAAGGAAGCTGTTGAGTCAAATCCGTCCACAAGTACTCGCGAACTTGCCAGGGAGTGTGGTGTATCGAAAGATACTGCTAGTCGCCGTCTTCTCTCCATGGGGAAGGTGAAAAAGGCCAGTAGACTGCCAGTAAAAACTGTCATTTTTTTTTATAAACCCCATTTTTTTTCGACCCATCCATACGTTCATATATCGCTTTCCAAGTCTTCACGTTCAAAGGCATCCGCGTAATTGAACAAACTCTTACAAAATAAGACAATTCTATTGATTATAAAATACAACTAAAATAATTAAGAGTAACACAGTATCTGCTTTTCCCATATGCACTTACAATTTAACATGGAAAAGGTAATTTTACAGGAGTTTTTAGTGTTTTAACAACTAAAAATGAAAGTGGGAAATGGTAACTACCACCGTTAATAGAAACTAAACCACTCCCAGTTCTGACTCGCCTCTCTGTCTGTCCTATTGTTATTATTATTTACTGTATTTTCTAAGAGAAAACTGAAAATTGTTTTCACTCATTTTTCCCATGCCAATGCCTCAGTTATTAACAGTATATGTAAATTAAGTAAAAGGAATGCCAATGTCTTTTTTTTTTTTATGATTCAAATCCTGAAGGGTTATGAAAGGTATCTGCTGAGAGCAAAAGGGGCTTGGTACACACACACGAAGCCACCCACTGTTAATCATGGAAGAGGAATCCCCTGCCCACAGCGCGTTGGCAACCTGATTCTCCCACATCTACTTTCCAATAAAATCTCCCTAATGGAATTTTTTCACCAGAGTGAGTTATTAAATACATTTTTCAAAGCCAGGGCCTTTATTAAAAATCTCATTCACGCACAGGAAAAAAAATGAACAAGGTTCCATGTTATGAAATTATAAAGAACAGTGAAGCTTCGTAATCTCTTTCTTTTTTTTTTTAATATCAGTGTACCGGAAGTAAAGGACACCATGTCAAAATAACAGATAATATTTGGTATTTCCAATTATTTATCAACGTCAAAAACAATGTTACATTTATTATTTGTAGTTGGCAATGACAACAAACATTAATAACAAAGAAACAAATTTTAATAGTTGGAAGTTATGGAAAATTGGCTCTCCTGAACAAATACAAAACTGTGCCACGATCTCCTTTAACTCCGGAGTACAGATATTTCCTATTTAATTAGTTTTATTAGCCATACAAAAAAGTAATACTATTTCTAAACATTATAAGGTACATATTAATATTAATATATTAATTATTTTTTTCAATAAACCATTTACGGTAGCTCATCTCAGCAATTAAGTGTTAAAACGGATTTTTTTTTTAATGGAATTCAGTATAACAATATAAAACAAAAGGTTTTACTTATTAAATTAATTATTATATTAATGTAAAAATTAAAAAAAGATGACTTTTTTGACCCATTTTTGAAGATCCTAAAATATATATATTTCACCATATTTTTAATGATTGGGAAATGAAAAGGTTTAATATGACAAAAACTATTTATTATAATAATATTTCTATTTTATTTTTTTTTAATTATTTATTCTAGGACAAGACCCTTATAGAATAACAATACAAGAATATATATATGACCTATTATGTCATAGAGTATAATGTAATTAAATTTAACTGAGACAAGTATATTATCAAATAAGAAAGAATTTTAAAAAATAATAGAAAAAAATTGTGAAATTTTCTACCTAACATCTACCAAAACATACACAACTCATCCTCGACAATAAATAGATTTTTTTTAAAGAATTCAGAGCATTAGAATAAAAAAATATTTTAATTAACTTAAAAATTAAATATGATAAATTTTTTAATATACAAAAATTATTAAACCACATTTTTATCACAGTAATACATATTGAGAAATGATTTCCGTAATGAGAAGACAAGTGAAGGAGATAAAAATTATTTTAAAAAAATATTATATATAATTTCTATTTTCATTTTTGAACATCTACCAAAAACTACCTAAAAATATAAATCGCAAACTAGAAAACAAGTTATGCAACAGAAATCACCAAAATTGGCAATGAACTTTAATTTCATAACCTACAACTATTTTCTTTAAGCATTTTCCTCACAAAACTCTTTAATTTATTTATTTTATTTATTTAAAAATCTTTTATTTTTTAACTTCGATCTTTCGGAAATTGAAAGTGTTATTTAGATAAGATTTGAAAATTTTTTGGACTAAACCGTACATTTCGTCAAAATATAACAGGAGAGAAATTTAACTAGAGTGCTCTATTCTTATCAAGGAGAAACTACGAACAAATATGTCCCATTTTCTTAAGCAGGATTCTCCCCATTAACACTAATTACTGAGCTTTCAAAAACATAACAAATTTAGAAATATTTAAATAGCTACTTAAGGCTTTTATCAAGGCAGTGGAGCGTGTTTGGAAAAGAACTTTAAGATTCTCGATTGTGGTTAAATTCTTTCCTGTGCGAGCTGAATTTGGTAAACTGAAATGTAGTCCTTCCATTAGTTTTTAATCAGGAGAAGGGCAGTAAACCCTTTAAAAGCAGAAGTCCCTAAGCAAAAAAGTCTTTCATCTGCTACGTTCACCTTGTTTACCTGAAGTTCAACACCCTTAGGTACTTACACTAGGGCAGAAAGGATCTGTTCTTTAGCAACAGCTTGCCAATATATTTTAGCGCCAATGAGAAGGTCAAGGTTTAGTCACTGGATCCAACTCGAAATAAATTTTAATCCGACCAGACCAGGTTGGGACCTCAGCAACTGTTAAGAAAATTTGGCAGTATTTAACCAATCAGCAAAACATGCAAAAATGAATTATAGGTTTATTTATGTTATCGGTTAACAGCCCTAGATCAATCCTGTGGGATCAAAAGAACATGTTAGGGCTCATTGTGTCTCCATAATCTGGGTACCGTAAAATGAGAGGATATCTCAATTAAGCGAGATATCGGGTTGGAAAAACCGTTGTTTTAGAAACAGTGCAGTCTCTACCTCGTAGTGAACAGCAGATCCTTCATTATTTCCTTGGATCTGCAGGCCTGTCTGGGGATCATCCAGTTTCTAGAAAATGGGTAACGTAAATCAGGGGAACGAAGTCTTTGAGTCAAATCACCTTCCCTGTATAACCGTTGCCCAATGAAGAGTAAAAGCTCTACCATTCACTGATCCAGAGACCTTTCGTGGAGTTACAGAAGTACACTACTGTATTATTTCTTCTTTTTTTTTCCATTTTGTCTGTTAGCACTAAGTTATCGACACCCCCAAGATATTAGAACATTGCAGGAGGTACAGCATGGCCTGGCTGCCCTATCTGCGGAGATAATGAACCAAAATTAGAAGCGGGTTCGTTCCCTCTCTGCACTGAGAAATGACTCATTGCCGCACAACTCCAACGTGGGCCGGGAGCATCTATGAGAATTAAATGGGAAAACTGTTTTTTTCCTCATTATTTCAACCGACTTCATCCTTTTAGCTCCTCCAGTTGTATATCATAATATCTTCATTTAACCCTTGATCACTGCAAACAATTTAGTTATTAACTCAATGACAGTGAGTTATGAGTCTCCCGGCAGAGATTTCAGTTCCTTCCTATTCGTCTTCTTCATTTTAGAAAATTATGTTAGCTAACTTGTTTTCATAAGATTCTTTCATAACAATAGAAATATCGTTGACCATTGAAGAATGCTTAATGGGCATTATTATTAGAAATCCCACATCCATGATATTAGTTTAAAAAAAAATAAAAACGGTTGTGCAGGTATGTGGTTTATGCGAGATCACACTCAACCGCTGGGTTTTCCCTAATTAAAAGAACCCACTTTATAGAGGCTGGGTGAGCCCCAGATGGGTCTCCAGATTCATCCCCGGCCGCTAACAGATTAAATAAAAGCCTAACAGTGAACGGGATTTATACCTAGGACCTTCGGCACGGCAATCATTATTCTACCACTGAACCTTATCCGTTCTTCTATTAAATAAAAACATTTTATAAAGTCATTAAGTCTATTTTGTAACATTTCGGTTCATTTTAATTTTATTTAGATTTTTATAGCTTGAAGGATATACTTTAAAAAAAAATAAAGATCATTAAATATTCCATAAAAGTGTTCACTTATTGTTCCCCCCTCACCAATCGAGCCCCTCTGGACTGAATGTTTCAACTGTTCTTTTCTAAATCTCATTCATTTGTTCCCATTTTTTTTTTCTTTGTGGGTCTAAATTGCGACTGTGTCTTGAAAGCCCTCCCTTTACTGTATTATTATTTAATTAATCATTTCTTTTATTATTTGTTTCGTATTTACAAGGCCTCAAGAAATATTTTATATTATACATTATAGAAATATAATTAACAAACGATAAATATTGATTTTCTTCAAATTTGTTATTTTTAGTGTGTTGAATTTATACTAAATATTTATTTTACTGAAGAACTCATATCACTTCCTCCAAGAATTAAAAAACAATAAAGTTTCAATCTTTAAATTAATTAACAAGAGCTACTATATTGAATATTTTCATAAATTAAACCAATATTTTATCAATTTAAAAAATAAATTAAGAAAAAAGTAGCAATGAATTATAGAACGAAAAAATTCATCTGTACCTTAAATATACCTTTGGCTATCAATGGAACTCACCTGAAAAAAAAATCAATTCTTTTGTCAGAAAAAGCTTGCATTGTACATGAACATAAATGTATGTATACTTTTATGTTAAGAGTGGCAAATAATAAGAGATAAAGTTAATCAAATAAATGCAGCTGTGTGTTGTACTGATTGTCCTATATTCGAATTCAGCTATGAGAGATAAATTAATTATCTGTAAATAGCCACAGATAGACCATGTAGGATGTACAGACCATCCTGGGGCTCACCCATTCCCTACACTACCATTTCGGAGATTACGAGTTTTTTATGTTATATTAATTAAACAATACCAAATTTGAAACGCATTAATCTATGAATAATTATACAGAACTCAAGTCATCGAATTCCAGAACCTACTTATTTGTTCACTTAAAGTGAAATATTTTCATACTTTACAATACACGAAATCACAAAACATCAAAGGATTAATTTTAGACGCAGGAGGTTATAATTTTTCAAAAAATATTTTGTACATTTCAATCTCAAATGACAGCGCTCCAATTATATGAATACGAAAAAAAATTCTTTAGATATGAATGAAATTTAAAAAAATAATTATGGTCAATTTTTTAAATGATCACTTCCTCTTTTTTATTTGATACCTTGGTTCTTGAGCAATGACTCTCTCAAAGGGATGAAAAAATCCTTTGTGAGTCGGAGGTTCCTCGGCACCTTAGTAATTCTTTTTACTTCTTATTTATTTTTCTGTTATTCACATTTCAATTTTTGGTTATTTAAAAGTAGAAACACTCCAAGATAACAAAAAAAAAATGTTTTAGTCATTAAACTCAAATATATACATTTCAATTGCTAATCAACTGTAAAAAATATTTTTAAAAACCCGTACCAATACAGCCCTTGAAGGGTCTTGGGTTCAATACACTGAACTGTCTCTAAGGCAACGGTTGTGCAGCGAGGTCACTTGTAATTTCCCTCAACTGCCAGATTTTCCCTCCTAATTAACAGTACCCATTTTTTTAGAGGCTGGGTAATATCCAGGAAAGTCAGGAGATAAACAAATTCATATATTTTTTTTTTTTGCAACATATTTATCAATCACAGATGGAATTGAACACAAGATCTTCAGTATAGCAACTAGCTATTTATATAAATTACAAGCAGAAATAATGGTCTATTAAAAATAATAAAGTCCTAAATAGTAAAAAACTATTAAATGAAAGCCAGCGGTTAGCTTTAATAATTAACATAATCGTTAATGAATAAAATAGTAGAACTTTTTCTTTTGTTAATCTCGTTTATACGTCCCTGATGAACATCTACAATATCAGTAGAAACCTTGGTTCCAAATAAATATACATATTAATATTAATTATTAATATTTCATGTTTATTTGTTAATTTCATTTGAATATTCATATTTATGTAATAAGCTCACATAAGCTACTGAATAAACTATTTCCGTGAATTAGTGAGTCTGGTTATATTGTGCCGTCGAATCTAGAGTGAGTTTATTGAGTATACAATATTTCTGTCTTATTTATTACACCGATTAAAGTACTATCAGTGGGTAGTTTCTCTACTTGCCTGTCATGCCATTATATATAATTTATAATATTTTACTTGTTGTATTGTTATAACACAGTTGTAAATTATAATAAAAAGTATTCACTATTCTGACAAAAAAACGTAATCTATGAACAACAATTTGCTTGGATCTAGCTATTTTAAGATATAATAAGTTGAAGTATATATCTGTGGCACCTGTGCATAGTGGGCTAAGTCGAATTTTGTGAATTTCAAGCTTTCTACTTAGAACCGTAATTTTTTTCTCTTTCCTTGAGTTTAACACGCTAAGTGTTCCGTCCATTGCAATGAAGGATATTCCTTTGTGAATCGTGGGCTGATACTCCAATCATGTACTTAAAATAAGTTCAGAAAAATTAAGATTCTAAGTAGATAGCTTGAAATTCACTAAATTCAACTTAGCCCACTATGCACAGGTGCCACAGATATAAGCGTAAGATAGATTCTGATGGCACATCCAGCCTCTATAAAGTTGGTAAATCTGATGGAGTTGTGTTATGCAGGACATTTTTGATATAAGTGGTCAAGTTTCAGTACTCATCCCTTGAGGTTTTCTTGTAGTTTCAGGATTATTAATTGTCTGTTTATTGTATAATTTTAATATTGTCAGATAATACAAATTATAAATATAAAGAAAAATAAACGCTCAATGCGAGGTAAAGATACGATGACATGAACTGGACTAAATAGAAGCTCCTTGAAGGAATGAAGTTGATGAGATCAATTAAGGTATTGACTAGACTGACACAACCACATCACTGTGCGACTTCTCTTCGGCCCTGACACAGTTGTAACCAATGTGGAGCAAGATTACAACTTTGGCGCTATTTCAATGTCACCCTTACTTAAAATTCTACCTTCTTCTACCTCAACACATTTCCATAACCGTGCTTTTAGATAAACAGAAATTGTATGGCTATGTGTATATGTATGAAGTAGGTGTTATAATACAGAGGAGCGGGGTAGCTAATTGGTAGAGCGCTGAGTTGACAGATAAATTATTCAACATGTTAACAGCCATATATGAACTATGCGGAATCTGCAGAAACTGCTGGGGCTCACCCAGGCTCTATAAAATGGGTACCAATAATTAGGAGAAAAACGTGACGGTTAACGTCACAGCAAAGTCGTTGAATTAGAAGCATAAGCGTCTCTACCATTGTACATGCGTGCATTGAACTATGGATTGTAGAGGTACAGTTTTTTTTTAATATATAAAATAAAAACTTGGGCAAATAAGCAAGCTGAAAATAAAAACGTTTATAAAAAACTTAAGCCTTTAAACGTTACAAAGAATGGGCTTTATAAAATTAATATATTTCTATATTTAATTGCTCACGAAGTTTGCACGCCTAGTATTTTAAATTTATCTAAATTATTGTTTATTACTGATACTTTATGAATATCGTGCGCTCGTCGTATCGTAGGTCGTGCGCTCAAGAAGTTAGTACACCAATAACCTCAAATAAAAAACCATAATTTTTTATTTTTAAAGAGAAAAGATAGGCCCTCGGCCGGGATTCGAACCCAGAACCTCTGTCTTTCCGTGACAGTGCCCTACCATTTGAGCCACATAGGCCGCCTGTCGGCAGAGGACAAAACTTTTCTATTATCCGATCCCATGTCCTCGTGTTCTCGCAATTTTTTTTTTCGATGAATTCACTTGAACGAATGTTCTTTGAACATTAATTTAATTTTAGGATCTTATTGACTTACGTCATATGTATTACTATTACCATTAGTATTATTATCATTAATATTACCATTATCATTACCAATATTACCATTATCATTATTATTAATAAACCTTAATAATTAAAATCTGCTTGTACAATATCAAATATTTCTAATTAATCTAAATTTATTATTATTATTGATACCTTAAGAACACTATATAATAAATAAGAAATAATAGTTACAATTATAAATATATATTTATAAACCACAATGATTGTCAAAATGGATGTATCGTCGAAATCTGAAAACGGAAAATTTTTGTGATTACTATAAATCATTTACTGCGATTAAAAAGATACCAATACCTATAAAAACCCACGAAGGATATGCAGTTTAGTACTTCGCAGAGATTGCCCTGTTTCAAACCCGACGGTTGTGCCGATTTCTCCGAGATTTCCTCAAATTAAATGCACACTTTATGGAGCCTGGGTGAGCCCGAAGATAGTTTCGAGATCCTTCAAGGTCAATCCATGATGGCTAATATAATAAATTTCTTTAAAAATTAGATATCTCTGTTATATTTTACACTCAAAATCTTGAAATCTCGTCTGAAACGATTACTTAAACTGGCACCACATTATTCCTTTTCGGGGCGAGTAAATCCGTCGTGGAGGTTGGCAATGACATAGCAGATGCTGCCAGACTAACAAGACTGGGCCAAGTTCACGAACAGTTTTGGCCGCCTAATCTCCTTATTGAAACTGTTATATCTTGGAATGAAGCCAGTTCCTCAATAACTGGGCCTTCTTCTCAGATCAAGTGACTTAATAGCTAAACTAAAAACCATTCATATTCATTCGTAGGTTAATAACAGACATGCAGCATTAATGATATATGCAATCGAAATCAGGAATAACTCACAAGTCGCGAAGTCTGGGAAGTAAATAGAACAAACATAATCGATATATTCGATTGATTATAATATTCTATGGTATCAATAATTTTTTAATTAAAAAAACCGTACCACTACAACTCATGAAGGGTTTTGTTTGAGCTCGGTACATGGTGGACTACCCGGACTAAACTGCTCCTAGGACAACACTTATGAGAGTGGATTTATCCGAGAACACGCCCAACCGCCAGGTTTTTTCTCAATAAGAGTATCCACGTTACAGAGGCTGAATGAGCCAAAGGAGAGTCTGCTGGTTCCACAGGGTCAATCCGTGGTTTAGCATTAAATTTCGATTCTCTTTATATTTTATCAATATATATCAAGTACAAACAATTGATAATCAGCATCCTGGATGCTAATAAAATGAAAACAAAATGACAGGAGAGGCATGAATAAGAACAGTACCCAGCGGTACTTCTCCCGTTTCTTGACTTTATCTCTTACGATAACAAAACATTAAATGAAGAGTAAAAATATCCCCACAGCGTGAGTCTGGCTCTTCTCTTGTGTATTTTAAGGAAAGCTCTTCTACTACTCTCACCCGATTGTTTTAAACAGTTGAACGTTTATAAATAAAACATAAGCCAAGCTTCTTTTCCTTATATTCAAATATTTTTCGTAGTTCGGAGTTGGAGACCTCAACAACATCTTTATTTACAATGTAATATCCAATCTCATATTTTTTATATTAATCCTCATTTTTATCTTATAAGACTGAGTTCTGTTATAGATAATATAACTCAAGTACTCCTTACATCTTTTGTTAAGTTTTCCGCAACGATTCGAGATCTGGCGCGTACTTCCTAATCCCAATCAAACATCGTATCTAGATTCTACAAATACACAAATCGCACAAGCATTTCTAAAGTGACTCAACTCAAAAATCGGTGTTTCGTCTGTGGTGAGTTATGACTATGAAAGAAAGAAATATCTGTATATCACTCATAAAAATTGTATCAACCTAGCTTCAGAGCTTGTCTACAAGAAGGCACTTGTGTCTCTCTTAATTTCCTAAAGCTATTCCAAGCTCACTAATAGTTTTTTCCATTTTCTTAAAATGTAGGTTTTTTTCTTGAGCCACTTTACAAATACTAGTGCGACATGATAAGTATAAAGAAAAACATCTAGAACTATTTCATTGCCGCATACGGAAAAACATTTTCTTTTTCTTGATGTACCCGGTTTATTCTTTTTCTTCTCATCCCACGTCAGAACTAACAAACTATCAATTTTATTAACTTATTAAACATTATTAACTTAACATTATTTCTACAGATGTAGCTTTCATAAACAATTAACTTTGTAAAATACTCTTACATAAGACGACATTCCTCCCCTTGCTTCTTAAGTCACCAAATCCGATAGTACATAGATTTTATTACATTGTCATAGCTTTTTAAAATAAAAATACACCATAATTATAAATATAAAAATACATACATAGGACAAAAATAAGTTGCGCCACTTAGTATCATCCAATGCGTCATTAATGCACTGTTTTTCCACCCCCCTGCGATCTATAGCATTGCTGATCTTCTATCCATTATGTAATGTATAAAATATTTTTTAAATATGAAAAATGAATCAAAATAATACTATGAGAATTAATAAAATAACAAAAACAATTTTCCATTGAGCATTATATATACCGTTGAAAGATGGATGAATAAAGAATTAAATGAAAGTTGGGTCACGTTTTATTCATGTATCGAAATATTTCCTGTGATACAATTTTATTCTGTTAAAATTATTAACAGAATATAGTTGTTATATAAAGTTGTCATAGTTTAACATCATATAAGTTAAAGTTTAGGTATTTTATCTACTGGTACAAATAAGTCTACTATCAGAAACTGTTTTTAAAAATAATAATCAAAAAGTAATCATATCACATATCTGTGATAATTCAAACAAAGTAAGGCAGAGTAAAACTGAACTGAAACAATGATTTTTAAACATTTTTCATTTATATTTATCTGTTGGGATTTACTATTTATTGTTTATTTTATTAATTAATTAATTACTCTTATTGAATATAATCAGAAGAGCTTGTATACTGTATCCGGCTTAAGTGAGGAAGGTGAAATGAACAGTTCCCTTCCAAACATAACTGCTAAGCCTTTGGGAGTCCCAAAGCGGTCATTAACGGGCAAGCTCACGAAACGTTACAAAAAATGCTGGGCTAAGCTCTAAACATCTCTCTTCATACAGGTTTTTTTTTTTTTTAACTTTTTGAGAATGAAAGCTTTAAGAGCCAGAGAAAAATATTCGTCAGGGCACAAAGGAAATCTTTCTGAGAAGACGATTTAAAAAAAAATAAAGTTTAAACAATTTATATCTTACACACCATAGGCCTGTCGTTCCAGTAAATCGGAAGTTCGAGTTAAACCTGAACCACTACAATCCATAAAAGGTCTTGTGAGCAGTAGGTGGTAGAGGGAGACTATACAATTTCTTGAACAACGGTTATGCAAGTAGGGGATTTGTCCTAGATCACGCTCAACTTTTCTTATTTTATGGGTACCCACCTCTACGCAAAGAGGCTGAGTGAGTCCCCGAAGGTTACTAGATCCCATAGGATCCATCTCCAGCCACTAAAAAATTAAATATAAGTGCCAGGCCGCGGGATTTGAACCCAGTACCTTAAATTTAATAAGCTTTCCTAACGGGATGTTGAGTCAAATTTATCTACTTTTTACAATACATTTAACGTTTACAAAATTTACACCTTCACCTTAATATAGAGTGTTAGTTGAGCGTTAAACAAAAGCAAATAAATAATAATTCAGTAATAGAAACTATGGTAGAAATAAAGATTATTGTTACTATGTATTGTATAAAGAAACCAAACAACTGATAATAATATGACATTCCTATGAACTGTAATGTTTTTATAATACATAGGTGATATCTGCGCCTTAGTAAATAGGCAGTCAACTCGAGTTTTGGATAAAATTCAACTTAGACATTTATTCACCGTGGCTGTAGATACAACAATCGAACAATTATTATAACTGCATATATTCAAAACTTTTATTTAAATTACTGACAATTTCGAATGACATCCATTATGATTGATTTGAATTTTTTTAAATCATATAAATCGCCTATTACGTAAATAACATTGGAAAAATAACACAATACTGTGAATATTTATTAATATATTTCAATATTGAAACCGTATTTTGGGTTAAACCTCAACATTTTTTTTTCAATAATAACTTTTCCGATTATATCATGGGAGTAGTAAATAAGGGAGTTGATTTAAAATAGATCAACTGGTAGTTTATAGTGAGCATTAACATATTTTTATTTTTGTTTTTAGGACCCATCCAAATCCCATTTAACATTAGAAAAAGTAGACTACGCTAGTATTAAATTAATACACAGTATTTTAGAAAGTTTTTAAACTCAATATACAATGATAAATAATTTATTTAACGAGGAATTATAACAAATGGTTTTATAGGTCCATCCTCTGCCGTACAGCTATGACGACACATTATTTAGTTGATCATTAATCCTGATCAGCGGAGAGGCACATTGGACAGGTCTCCGAGCATAAATCAGTCTCGTCGTAGCAACAGAAAAACATTAATACGATTTATTTCTATGCTCCTATAGTACGAATACTCCAAAAGATGAAAATATTTTATATTGATCCAACGGCTGATTAGCCACTCATGGACCGGAGAATAAAACGATCCCACTTTCTTAAGAACAATTCCTTCATTCTGGACAAAATTCGGCCTAACCACATATTCACCGGGATTGCAGAAATATAAACAACCGATTGGTATACCGAACATGCAAGTTTTTTTTTTTTTTTAAAACTGTGTAGATATAAGAAAATGTAATAACTACATATAAAAAACAAAACAGAATATACACGACTATGTTTCTTAATCTATAATTTGAATATTTCATCCTCACTCTAAATTGCTTTTTGCTCCCTTATAAGAATGGAAATTGAGAATGCGACAGAGAATAGGAGACAAAACAAGCAGGCCTTCTGAATTTTCAACATACGTACATTTTATTTTTTATACTTATTAAAATCATGATAAATAGCAATAAGAAATAAATAAATAATAATTTAATACAGAATTTAAAAATATGTGTCTGATAATTTCTTTCGATTATCTTTTTATTCAAAATCTTCACATCGTCGATACAGATGCAAGGTATTGAAAGTAAAAAACCTCACTTGTCAGGAGAGTGAAAAACTCATTCAAATGCAATGGGTTTCGACAAACGTAGTTTACCTATGTCATTATAGGTGTCTTTTGTGGCTCATAAATGACTATTTATTTATTTATATATATATATATATATATATATATATATATATATATATATATATATATATATATATATATATATATATATATATATATATATATGAGATTTCTATAGATAGAAAATTTAAAATGAGTATTATTCACATTGATGCGTTACATTTTTACCGAGGATATAGGTAGTTATTTTCAAATGCGGAAATTATTCAACTAAAGACGAACATTTATCAGAAGGAAATACAGTCCGCAGTAGCTTCTGTGATGATTTTTACTTAAAGTAGGAAATAACATGGCATGTTCTCTTAGCCTATAATAAAATAATTTGACACGTCCTTCATAATTAACGAAATCGTGGGAGAAACCTTTTGTGTGTCCTTCATAACCTAAGTGTACTTAACAGCGTAATGTCTATTCAAGAATATTTCCAAGAATATGTATGGGATTATTCTAAAACAGTACAACTAAGAATAAAGAGTTTGCAAGACTCATTAAATATAGTAAAAATTCAAAATTAGTGATTTTTTTTTGTTAAAACTGGTAATTACTGATCATAAGATGAGATATAATTATCTACACGTATCATTTTGTTACACAAGGCTTTAAACATTTAAACATAAGCAACTTTAAAAACGGGTAACTCCAAAATTTCAAACTTGACTTTTTCCCTAGTTTAGTAAACAATTGTGTCTAACAGGACAATTTGCCGTTTTATTTCTCATGGTTTTAGTCCGATTCTGCACATAAAGTTTCGGGAGCATAAGCATTGCTTTACTAAACGAGCGAAACATGTGAAAAAGTTTTTGGATTTGAATTTAATAGCTTTTGTTACTGAACTAAATTAAGTCAAATCAAATACGTGGGCTAATAAGGTTCCTGACTGCAAAAAACTGTAAACCGATAGAAATCTATCGGCAGCTGTGTGAAGTGTATGGGGACAACATTATCACTGAAGGTGGAGTGCGTCAGTGGGTCATAAGATTTAAAAATGGCCGAACCAATGTTCACGACGAAGATCGAAGTGGGAGACCCAGCAAAGTGACTGCCGAACTTGTCGAAAAAGTCGATGCTAAAGTCCGTGAAAATCGAAAGTTCACAATAACGGAACTTTCTTTGAGTTTTCCACAAATTTCGCGAAGTTTGTTGCACGAAATCATCAGCGAAAAACGAAGTGGTTGAAGTCGCAGGCGGCAGAATTTTTCGACGAAGGAATTTCCAAGCTCGTACATCGCTACGATAAATGCCTTAATTTGAATGGTGACTATGTAGAAAAGTAGTATTTGAGTGTGGCTTTCATCTGTATATAATAAAATTTGTTTCCTATACTTTGTTTATTTTTTATTCCAAAACGTAATCTACTTTCTGGATAGTCCACGTATTCAATGTTTTTTAAAAAACCGCAAATAAACTATTTATAACTGTAGTTTTTTAGAATTTCTTTAAAAGCATTTTCTTTTAACACCTTTACATACGATGTCGTCTGGGAGACATACATCATCTCATGTGCCATCACATAGCCGTTGACGTCTCTAGGACGCAAGGAAAGTCTCCGGTGAATAATTATTCAATTATTCCTTTGGTGTGTCGATTCTGTTTTGTTTAAAATGTTTATCACATTAAATATTTAAGTAATGCCCACAAATTTTTCGAACACGTCAGATCCATTATTTATTTATATGTTAATTGATTAGTTGATTGCGATATAGATTATTAAACAAGCCATTTTAAAATAATATTAAGATAAATAAGATGAATAATTAGTTAATACAAGTTTTAAAAAAATGGCATCTTTCGATCAAATAGCACTTTACCTGTTAGGATTTCTTAGATAAATAAACAAATAAATGTACTATCAGAAAGAAAGGAAGTTTTGCTGCAGCAAACTCATCTCATGTAAACCACAAAGAACATTTTTGATAATAGTTCTCAAGTCTATATTTAATTCAAAGTAAATTTAAACGAAGCGCTATCTATTTTGGCTATTTTAAGCATTATAATTATTATAAAAATATTTAAATATAATTAAAAAACTATTAATTGTAATCTTCCACTACACCTTATCAGAATAAATTAAGTCATCTCCTTTCGATCAAAAGAAGGATTAATTAAAAGTATCTAATACAATATCTCCTAATTTTTGTTTTCTACATATACTTTGTTTATACATATTATTATTATTATTTTATATTTTTTTCATTAATTTTTATTTAATTATTCATTAATTCTTATACTATATTTTATCTTAAATTCACGTACTACTCCTTATATGTTTTACTAGTTGGTTATGACGTCCTTCGGAATGAACCTAAGATCGTTTAAGATCACTAGATCCTAAATATACTTGGATAGTCAAGATTTAGGCCTCCCACAGCAGCATCTACTGATTAGCCATAGCAGCGTTTTTAAGGTGGCGTCAAATGAATAAACACTTCTCCATTTTACTATGAAACAAGGCGTTATTTTCGGTCAAATTCAGGTGAGAAAAGATGAGGTTACACAACTAGATATTACAATATACTTAAATATGAAATTTCAATTTTCTCCGGAAGAAGGTTTTGTCTTCTACACGAAATGAACGAATAGATATTATAAGACATGAACCACACAGTCTGGGATTGTACTTAAACAATTTAAGGTATTAATATGCTAACTTAATGATGATAGAAATGTATTTTAAAATAGAAATGGCAAACTTAACAGCACAAAAATGTCTATACTCCAGCGTTCCAGGAATTGAGTTGTCCTAATTTACAAAGATCGATTTCATAAAGACAAAGAACTGGATATCCAGAAATATGCAAGGAGATTGAAAATTTTTGAACTGAGAAAAATGTGATGAGTCGGCAAAATGATTGTTCCGCTACAGAACTATGAACAGCAGTTGTAGTAAACGATGTGGACAAAAAATCTGCTTAGTAGAGAATAATTCAACGAATATTTTTCGTGTCCCAACGTCATGACCTATATTATCAGTATTGTATAAAGGAGTCTGATATTATAACAGCTTTAATAGAATATAAAAATAATAAAATAGAGACCGGGGTAGCTCAATGTAATAGAGAGCATTAAGTTGCTACGTTGAATGTATTCAGAAGCAGTCTGGCTGTGACAGATAAATTATTTAATCTGTTAATAGCCATATATTTACCCTGTGGGATATGTAGAATATCCTAGGGCTCACCCAGCGTCTATAAACTGATGTAAGCCGTCACTTCTCTGCACAACCGTTGTCTTAGAAACACTCTCTATCGTGCATTAAATATAAGAACCTTATTGGATTGAAGGGGTACATCTTTTTCATTTTAAATTTATTCTTATTATTTTTTTAATCCGTGCTTAATGCTTAATCACAAATAAAAGTGAAATTATCAACCACCTCAAAAAAGAAAAAAATATATTCTTGGTTATTCTGAGATCCGTCCTATTCCAAGTATATACCTACAAATAAATGATGAATTCTTAGTAGTGTCATCCGTTTTCTTCTTGGTACTTAAACATTCCAACATTCGAATTTAAAAAAAAAATGGAAGTTTTTAAACACAATTAAAATCGATTTGTCATGCAAAATTTTACCAGAATTTTCAGTTTCAATTTAAAAACAAAAAAATGTTCTTAATTTAAAATAAATATGTAAATAAATGAAGAATGAATGAGATTTCAAGTAAAAATATAAAATAAATAAATAAATAAGCATTAATTTTACTCAACAAAAATTATACAAAATTGTTTCTTTATTTTGTTCAACCCCTCATTCGACATTAAATTTTACCGAAATTGTGAGTACATTGTTAGATAGATAATTCTCAAAAAAGGTAAGTAATTATATTATATTTATTATCTTACTAATATTATAAATGTGAAAGTTTGTATGTTTGTCTCTCTTTCACGAAAAAACTACTGAACGGATTTGGATGAAACTTTACAGTAATATAGGTTATACATCAGAATAACACATAGGCTGTAGCAAGCACGGATTTAGGTGGGGGGCGCTAGGGAGCACGCCCCCCCACAGACAGTTTTTTAGGTACTGTGGAGAATCCATTATAGTATATAATTAAAGGCAAATTACATGATCATAGTTGTTAAAATAACAGAAAGAACACGAGTGAAACTATTGTTTTGATATCATACTAATATTATACATGCGAATGCTTGCCTGTAAGTAATAAAAGTTCTTCAAACAAATCTTGAAAAACGTTTGTAAGAGTTAAATTTTGTCCAAAATAAAAAAATTCTCTAAATGTTAATTGGGATCCATCTGATCACGCAAATACTCCTACCACGTAACACATATGGGCACAAAATAAAATGGGTAAAATACTACATTTTTTATTGCGTATGTCTAATAACGTAAACATAAAATAATTTTCCATTTTTTAAAAAAACTGTAACAGTCTATATCTACAGCCCCGGTGAATAAGTGGTTAAGTAAAATTTGGTTCTGAACTAATTAACTGTATTGAGAGTAGCAGAATGGTGTCATACATGTAGTTTTAGGCTTGAAATGGAGTTGAAATACAAGCAATAACTCCTTTTCTAGCCATTGCCTGACTTTGCCCATTATTCACTACGAAAATAACACGATGCCGCTTCTCTAAGCAAAAGAATATCATTTTGGAGAAAGTCTGACTTGACCACTTATTCACCGGGGCTGTAGATACATGCATCAACAACTCGCAAACCAGGTCAAATTATGTAATTTTCAATACTTATACAATGTAACCAAATAATGAATATTGAAAATATAAATTTTAAACGAAACCTCAGTTGTGAACGAATTAATAATAGAACAGGTTATACAAGCAACGTCAACCATTAAGTACCAAATACTCCAGATAAGACCTTGGGAAATCAAACAAAAAAATTTTCAATTTCATCAGCTCTCAAACGTGATCCATTTCCCAACATTGCGACGCTGATATAATTTCTAAGAAATGCTGAGGTGGAACTCGAAAAGACATTACATCAATAACATTATGAGCACCTAATATGTTTGAACAGGTGTTGATACACTCTTACCTTGTTAAAGACAGTGTTGTTGTTTTTCTCTGGATTTATGGCAATATATTTTACATTGTATGCTGTTTTATAAGTTATAAAACTGTTCATTTACTTAATGAACCCAGCTCGAGTTTCTCCACTTTCTGCTGTGAAGCATGATGTCTGTCGTTGATGAGCAGAAGTATAATGCTAGTTTTTGTTTCATTATGTTAATATCCCAGCAGTACGATGAAGATATGATGGTTTCCCCATGAAATGAATTAATCTTTGTCGCCAGCTGAAAATTTCTCAAAACAACGGCGCTTTCGGCGGAACGCTTCCCCGAGAAGTTTAAACTTGAACGCGATAATTACCAGTTTCCAAACTAATATTTGATGGGACACTAAACAATGTTCGAAATTGTAGTGAGAGTAAATATTATCAAAATAACAAAAGATTACAATCTGTAAACATAGTGAACAAAAGAAAAGGGGAATTAGTGCACTTCGAATTTTAGAAATAATAAAAACAGATATTTCATATAGATATATTGTTCGCTGGGAACCATACTTTAAATTTCTAGGAGAAGTTAGTTATGAAAAATATTCACAACAAGAAAGAATACAAAAAGCTCTTAGAGACCTAGGGTTGGTGCGAAACCTTTATAATAAAAAATGTTTATCTCTAAATACATAAATGAAACATTATAACGCGGTAATTATACCAACAATGTTATATCCCAGCGAAACCTTGACACTTAACAGAAAAACAGGTAAGGAAAATCTAAAGAAAGAGGAAAGGAAAATAATTAGGAAAATTCTTAGACTAAGATGGACCGAAGAAGAGCTTAGATTACAGAAAACATCTAAAATTGAAGAATATTCGAACATAGAGACAGACACGAGGAAAAATGTCTTAAATTCTATGGACACATAACGAAGCTGCCCGATCACAGACTTACAAAGAGAACAGTAAAATACGTAGCATCCCTTGTTAATGGAGGGCAATGGATCCAAAATATTAGGATATACTTTGAATTAGTCAAAATTACTGATGAAGATATGAAAACAAGAAACAGTTTTAAACTTAAAGCTGAAAATGGGAGGCTAAGCCAGAGACAAAAGTGCCGAGGACTGGGACAAAATGAGTTAAAGAAAGAAAAGCTGAATTCTCGTAAAGGATGAAAACCTGGTGGGCAAATAAGAACAAGAAGCCCCAATCGTGAACCATCTTTACTTAGCTTTTCCACTTAATTACAATATTAACGCAACTAATAAACATATATAGCTATTAAGGGTAAAGTATTAAAACTTCATCAATTCATAATTTTATATATATTTATAAGTACCCTCTACGATTATAATAAATCTGTATTCCATTCTTTAATTTTATTTTTAACAGTTCAAAATAATCTTGTTATAGATTTATAATAATATCTGAATGATATTTTCATGAGATTATCATGTATGTAAGGCCAAATAATTAATGACAATTACAACATTTTAGTAAATTTAATAATGTTTAACAGGCAAAGCCGATGACCACAAAAGCTGAGCTGGATGAGGAAGCAAATCAATATCCCTGTCTCCCATCCATTATCAGTAATTGACAAATTTAACCCAAACCAGGAGGGGGGGGCCGTGGTCGGCTAATGAACCTCTGTAATAATACCTCTATCTATATCCTCCCCCCATCAGGATTTGCGAGGGTATCATCAAATTGAAAACAACGTTATTACATTTAATTAACAAACGAGGAAAAATCTAAAATACAGAACAGGGGGAAATTCTCAATAACATCCAATATCACATTACTCGAGTTAATTAAACATGCATATTGTGATTTCAATGCAAAATAATTACAGAATGGCAGATACATGTCAAAGAACAGCTTGATCGAATAATGGCATATAAATAATAATAAAAGAAGTCGACTTACAGTAGCTCAAGGATACTACACCCTAGATCACACAAGTCAAAATCGAGCTGGAAAAAGTCCAGGTAGACTCAGAGACTAAGGACAAAAGCCTCTTTGGACGCAAGGTATACAAGCGGAGAGCACCCACACAACAATGACGTAAGTGGACTGAAGAAAGTAAGAGTGTCTGTAGTAAAAGAATGAAGGAGTACTGAAAGAACGAGAGGAACAAATCATGAATGTTTCTTGTTTGGTAAAAGTTCTGTAACGCGTATAATACTAATAACAATAACAAGCCTGATATTTTGCCAATCCTAAAAGAAGAAAAATCTTACAGTATAATTGAAATAGGAGAACCGGCAGGTGACAACCTACACAAGGTGGTGACCGAACCAAATAGAATACATCAGGACCTGGCAGAGGAATGGAAGCAATAGTATAAGCTTCATAAAGCAAAAGTTTTAGCGTTATTCATATCCATAAATGTACCGATTTCGGAAATGACGGTGAACAGCATTAATGAGTTGGACCTAAATTGCAATATTCCGGAAGAAATGCAGAAAGCAATGTTGCTGCGACTATTGTAAAAGTGAGAACATTATAAATTAATTTCTAACTTCACCCTTGACTGATATCGGTAGGTTCATTCTCCGGTAGAAGCCGAGAAAAAGAAAGATAATAATAAAAGATTATATATATAATAATAATAATAATAAAAGATAAAAAAATTAATAGCAGCTTATGAACTTCCTTTCGCAGAATACCACCGTAACCCAAACCCGTGCTCATCTCAATCTTCGCGATGTTATCACTTAGCATATATTAACCGGATGCATTAACCCTGCAATTCCGCGTTGAATGAACTCATTAATTTTCCAGTCGTCTTATTAACTTCAAGGCCATAGATTTCAAGCTCTAACGCCAGGTTTTCCCCTAACTGAGGGGTTCCACTTTACAGAGGCTGGGTGAGCCCCAGGAGGGCCTGTAGATTAAACAGGGTCCATCCATGGTTGTTGGCAGGTAAAATAATTTATCTGTCCCAACCAGATTTGAACCTGGAACCTTTAACAAAGCTCTCCTCTACACACTGAGCTACTCAACTCCCATAAAGTAAGCTATTTAGGATTTACATTTCTGTTTATTAGAGTACTACCACTGGGTAGTTTCTCTACTTGCCTTTGTCTCTGGACATGATTTATCTTTCATTATATTTACTTGATGTATTCTGTATACAGTTGTAAATTTCAATAAATATATATTTTTTTTTATTCTGAAAATGTTGAAGTCAACAACATAAAGAGAGAATACGTAGAATCAATGACTGACAGCGATAAAAGAGTCATTACAATCAGATTAATAATCAAAGTTGGTTAATCTCATTTATTTTTTGAAATTACTGATTCTATAATTAAAACTTTAAAAAATAAATATATAACTTCTAATAGTATCTAACTTGCTTACACAATAATTTTCTTTTTAAAAGATCTGATTCAATTTGTAACCCATAATTAACTCTGACCTTCTGAGCGTATTAAATATATGTTTTTTATTTAAACAAAATCGTTAAAAATCTTCCACAAAAGTCAAGTTCATAAATGAAAACAGTTTCATCTCATTATCATGAAATTACATGTTCTTCCATCCTGCCCTTTTATTTTTAATAATTACTCCTCAAACTTGCTCAGTAACGTTGACAATTTTCAGTTTTTTTGCTCACATTATCCTACAAAACTCACATTAAACCTTAGTTTTTATTTATTTACATCATAATTGTCATATAACTACCACCTGATGATATTTTAGAGGGATTGTTTTTTCAATAAGAAAAATCTTTTATTTCTCATCAAGATTACAAACATGAATATATATATATATATATATATATATATATATATATATATATATACACCATAATCCATCAATGGTATTGGGTTCAAAACGTGGTAAAAACAGTACTGTTTCTACGACAACGGTTATGCAAAGAGTTCTAGATCACACTCGAACGGGCGGATTTCCCCCAATTTAGGGTACCCACTGTGTAGAGGTAGGGTGAACCCCAGGAGGATCTTATTATCTGCTGTATTTGAACTAAGGACCTTTGGTACAACAACTCAGCGCCACTCTGTATGTCAAGAGACCTTAACCTCTCTCTCTCTCTCTCTCTCTCTATATATATATATATATATATATATATATATATATATATATATATATATATATATATATATTGTAATGACATAACCGAAGAATTATCTCTTTTACTGCATACTGGATGAATCATCTTCGTCTAATCACTTGAAATAGTGGTTTTCCCACAACAACATAAAGCAATTCAGTGACTATGTATCTTTATAATACATTTCCGGGAGAAGGAAAGGAGTTTATTAGTTCAGATAACAAAAGAAACAGGTTTAATTGACTATAAAGTTTCCAAATTTACAACTAGAACCATCATTAACGTGCATTATATAGGGAGATTTGAATGGAATGAGTTGTAGATGGGGATCATCTGAGCTCAGATTACTCCCGTCTCATCATAAATAGAAAGAACCATGGGAATGTAGTCTTTACTTCAGTCAAGGCCAAGGTTAAATCTAATTGGTATCTAAAGAATAATAATCTCAGAACTCGTCAAATAATATAAATTATATGATTTATGTGTATATATCGTATGATGAAACTTCATAGAGTTGGGTCATTTCAGCTTAGAATACTCAATCCATCACAGTTGTAAAAATTATTTTAAATTTATATAACTTGGACAAATTTACATGTCCAATTTATTATTAATCTAAATAATCAACCGATAAAGTTAAAGACATTTTAGAACTAAACAGATGATTGTATTTCATGGTAATTTTTAACCAAACAAGATTGCAATTTATCGACCTCAGAATAAAGAAGGTAAGACAGAAAAAAAAAATGGTACTCGTGTAAAAACTGTTAATCCAGAAATGAATTTAGGTATTTCTTTCCATTCTAAGTCAAATCAAAGTTTAAGTTTAAAGGTTTGTTGTGGTCCTCGTCTAGTTCTAAGACAACATGAACACCGTAAGCTGGAACTTCCTAAGCTTCCGAGATCAAGCTACGAGAAATACAAAATGTATTCTGAAATAATGAATAAAATGACAAATATGATCCCTAATAAACCGATTAGTTTTATTAATATATCAAAGGGCGGAATTTATTGTTATGGACTACACCGTATATTTTTTATGATATTCATACATCTTATACAATATGTAAAATAATATTGATTTTTATCTCATATTCATGACAAAATTTACACCACTCAAACCGTCTGTTTTCGTTAGAAATAACATTAAACAGATAGAATGACGCCCTAAGAGTGTTTCGTTTAGGATGTTACTAGTTAAGTATCTAAACAGTTTTAATATGTATATTGGTTAGGCTATTTATTGAAGGAATAAATATTATTTTAGATATGCGTTCAAACTTTTCAAAATTTCTGATGTTAAAATATATGAGAAGGACAAATTAAGCTTTGCAGGGTAGTTGTATAAATCAATAAAAACGAAAAACAGTAAATCATACATTTCTTTTTTCAATACTCTCACATCAGATTTAAGCTTAGACTAATTAGGCATGAAGTACAGCAATGATAACGTTATATATGCACACACACGCACTAATTACTTGTCTAAAAATGTTTTTGTAATATCATAAAAGTCTTTTTAATTTTATTTTTTTTATCATGTCTCTTTCAAAATTCTTTCTTTGTAACTGAAATCAATAGATTAAAAATTCATTAAGAGATTCCTAAATAAAACGAAATATCAAAGTTATTAATATCTTGAAAAGAAAAAAAAATCCTGAAAAGTAGAGTCCCCTCACTAAGGTGGCGTTTTAATTATTTTTAACAGTAAATAAAAAAGAAAAAAAGAATGAAGATATCAAAGGCGGAAAGGTAAAAGAAAAGAAAAAAGCAGGTCCCCCGAAATGACACTTTCCTCAACACCAACTCAATTTGTAATATTGAAACTCAATTTCGAGGGGATGTAGAGGTACGTCTAAATTTAATAAAAGACTCTGGAATAAATAATTTATAAACGATAAATAAACATTTCCAAAACTCTAAAACTGTTATAATGAAATAGATTTAACAATGCAACAATGATTGAAGATTCTTCATAAATCTTTTGTAAAAAAATTCCAAGTATTAGCCAAGGAAGAAAGTTATATCAAAAATAACTTAGTGAATACAATACGTGATAAATATTAGAGGGTAACCTTACAAGTTTTCAAATTTTTTTTTATTATACCCAGATTGATTTATTACTTTCATGACACTTAAAGTTAGTTTCACAACCTGAACGTAACGAAAGTCTTCTTGTAACTTCAGGTTTCACCATCCTCATACTGCGAAGATTGGATAAGGCATCTTCTTTCTATTGTTCGGAAAGACATTGACTCGAGTATCGCTGTAAGGACGATTGTCTATTGGAATCCTCCGAGAGAGATCCACACAAAGCCTTTGTAATCCAATAATACAATACTTGTTACTGAAAAGTATTTGCACACTGGCGAACGCATGAAGTTCCAAGGACAAATATTTATAACAGAAATACAGTTAAATTGCATATTTGTAAATTAATTGTAATACTCTAAGACATAATAGCTTATATAATAATACTTGTATTGTTTTTCTAAAAGGAATTTTCCAGGATTAAATAAATACTTTATTATTATTATTAACTAATCGTTAGCAACTATTTATTAAATGCAAATCTCCAAAACTACCATTTATAGAAGTGTTTTACTTTTTTTATACTATAATTTGAAATTAGACTTACTAATAGGCAATGAAATTAATAGAAATGAGCAAAAATTCAAAAATATAAATAAAATTATTATTTGAGAAGATCTTTCTAAAACAATAGAAAAACTAATTGTCAACGTTTCGACAATTCAGGTATCATTAGAACCAACACGAAATTAAAAATCCACATCATTGATCAAACGTGTGCTACATCACACCTCTTACATCAACAGAATCATCCATCAGTGACAGAAACTAATTGACTAAAAACTATTGACTAAAAACTAAAGAATTATTGGCAAAGATAAGTATTGATCATAGTATTAATTTATGACAATTTAATTAAAATATTGCTTATTTAGTAGACATGGTGTCCTTTACCTCTGGAGCACAGATAAAGGTAATTTATTTTTAAAATAATTAATAGACATACACATGAAGTAAGGTAACACACTTATCGTTGGCAATGGCCCAGAATTACGTCAAAAGAAGAGACAAGAATTTATTTTTAGCTAATTCACTCACTCATAAAAATATTATATGTATTAAGATTCAATCGATACATACATATATTATAAAGACTTATTAGCCGATGTATTTTTCACTGCTCTATTGCTATATTTAGAAAAATGGGTCAATGTCCCAGTGCTCCGACTATATTATCGCACCGATATTTAAAACAAAGGTTCCACCGAACTATCAATATTAAATAACAAACGGTTATAACAGATAATAGCAGCTTGTAAACATAATAAGCAAGGATACTAATGATATCCCAATTTAACGATAGAAAATAATTTTCTCGTAAAAAACTAAATGTATAAATTTATGTTTAATATTTGCATCATTCTAATCATTTCATGAAATCCACAATTAAAAGTAGGAGAAGAATTCATGAAAGTATCGCAGTAAAAATAATAATAAAGAGCCTTGATGATAACGGAAAAGACAACTACCAAGAACTAAATAAAATTGTTATAAACTGATGTTTGTAATATTGTATTCGTCGGATATATTTTTTAAATATATTATTACTAATATTATTAAATATATTTAAAAGCATATTTTAGTTATAAGTTAAAAAAAATATATATATATATATATATATATATATATTCTCTTGCACCACTATCTTCCAATCACAATGTGGTGTTTTAGCTCATTATTTTTAATAATTAACTTTGGTAATCAATCACGATAAAATTTACGATTTTTTAATTTATTTATTTGACGCGAAACATCCCTGAAGGACTACGTAACCATGATGCAGCGTTTTTTTTTTCAGTTTTTTCTCGGCCCATCTTTGCCTCATGGTTTCACAGAGGGCTTTTCTTCTGTCCTCTGTCCAGGTCTTGGATGGAAATTTTTTTTCTTTCTGCCACTAACTAGTACCGCATTTTTTAGTAATTTTTGGTATTCAGTTCTGTTTTCTAATAAATCTAGCGTAATCTCGTTTTACTGTGTGTGTGTGTGTGTGTGTGTTATATACACACCACAGAAGGAAATATGGGATCATAAACGCTATATCTCCATTATCCAGGAGAGATATGCTTAGTAAAAATAAATGACTAAAATAAGAAAGAGAGAGGTCTGTGGTAGTTTATGAAACATACACCTTTCTCTCATTAGAAAATATACTTTGTTGTTCTTATAAATCTCCTTCATTACATTATTTTTTTATCTAGAAAGTTGTTTTAGAATATAAGCAAATCTAAGAATATAAATGACTCTAATTTCTGAGGTTTCGAAATTGGAAGTATCGCTCCTATTTATAGAATTGTTGCTTTAAAAAAATTATTAGGATTTTTTTAATATCAAATATGCATTTTTAAACCGAACAGAAATTCATTAATACTGTACCTAAGCAGAACAACATTACTAAAAATCACAATATTACATACATCTCGAGTCGGATTAAATTAGATATTTTTAATCTATTCAATAATATAAAATAATTAATTCTATTTTATATAAATGTAAAGCATAGTTTTTAGTAAAAATAGTACAAGTAGTAAATGCAAAAAGAGAGTTTAATTAAGACTACATTTAGGTACCTGGTCTATGCTGGTAATTTTTAAGCAATTAATACGGTAATGTCAGAAATATCTTTGATATAAAGATAATAATTTAAAATTAATTATAGGATGTTAATTAAAGAAAATCCGTACATTAAAAAAATCTGAGAGCTATAGTACAAATTAAGGATATTTCATATCAATATTTAAATTTATATTTATCATTCAGTTTAGATTATATTTGAGTATTACCACAGGGTAGTTTCACTGCATGTCTTTACTCATGTCAATATGTACCATTCATTATATTTACTTGTTGTATTAGTATAATACAGTTGTAAATTTCATTGAATAAAAAAAAAAATTATATCATAGTTGTAGATTTTATTTTATTTGAAATAAATACAACTTTACTTTCCTAAGAAGCTCTAAACAAGGTAAGCCATGACTTTGAAATAATCAAAATATTTAAGTTCCAGCAAAATTAGTGATATATATATGATTAAATAGAAAATTATATCAATTCTTTACAAAAAAAAAATCTTTATCGAATTTTACACCCATTAGAGTGAAGTATATACGATATTAATACAAAAGAAGTATTACATTTTAAAATAGACAAAGTTTTCAATAGAAATAAAATTGTTTTGTGTGAATTAACATTTAATAAAATTTACAAAATAAGTCTAATGTATTTGCTATATTTGTACTTCATTTTTTTTCATAACATTATGAGGATTTTTTTATGAATTTTTATTTGAAAAAAAAAGCTTTGAGAATCATTTCATTTTATAAAAAAACCTGTACTACTAAACCCGTGAATTGGTCTGGAGTTAAGTACATGGTAGAGACTGTACTGTAATAATGGTTGTGTAGAGAGGTGATTTGCGATTTACCATTTCATTTTATAATTATATTAATTTATTTTCTTTTTATCTTACCTTTACGGTAGTAGGAATAATTTGTGAATCATGTATATCTTTTGTATTTACCTGCAAAAAAGATAAAGACAATTAATAAAAAGATTTATCAATAATATAGTGTCACATTTTGGAGACAAGGATACAAACATAAATGGATTATACAGTAAACAGAAGGATATTTGAAGGAAGAAGCACGAGGACATTTTGAAAATCGTAGTGAACAGGTTTTTGTATAGGAGTAAACAAGTATTCAGAAACGGTATGAAAAAAATTAAATGTTATTTTCATATAAATTATTGATATATGTGCTTATTAATTTAACATCATTTTATGTTGCTGTGGATAATTAGAGGATGATATAGTGGGAGACTTAAATTTTGCCTATCCAGGATATATTTTGCCAGGTAGGTATATTAGGATAACAATCTTTAAAGAGTATCTAACACCATAAAGAGTTGGAACTCCCATTTTACGTTCCCTCCGAAGGAAGGTATAACCAAGGATTTTTTACTATTTTTAAAAAAGCCTAGGGATACCTGTCGAACTGCGAACCGACGATCTTGAGAACATTATGCTAACCACTGCCATACAGGTCACCCCAATTGATGTATTTGATTCCCATAATTGAACTATATAAAAACTACTTAAGGTCAGGGGATGTTAAAGTGGGGAAAAGTGATGATGGTATTTTTAGACTATCCTAAACACTTTATTAACACCTACTACTAGTGACCCAAGTGGGAGAGATGTCTCTTCGACCTAACGAAGAGTAATATATAGATCTGAAGGAGACACTACAAGACGGTTTCCTGTACCACTAGATCTTTGGATCAAACACCCACTGAGCTCTAATAGAACTATTTAAGACAAGAGCTCGACACCTCGGACTACTCCTGCGGAAGGCATCCATCCAGGACCAAGGGTGGCCCTTATTCCATTACCGCTGAGGAAGAATAAATCCTTATTGTGAGAGGAAGGGAAGGCTAACTGGCCCTTGGAAGGTCAACGAACCGATACCTTGGGTCTTCTGATAGTGTCCTCTATCTCCGGGCGTAACTATCGCCGGTGGCTTTACAACAGAACAGTAACTAATAGTACCTATATAGGTCACCTATACTTATATTATTTTTTTATATATGTTATCTAACAACCACTAAGAAGTCAATCCGTTTTTTTTTTTTATGCCATGTATGAATATACTTTATAAAACATCGTCATATTGAGCTACCTGAACCTCCAGATTTAAGAGATAAATAAAAGAAATATAACGTGAAATAAGTTCGTATTTAAATTCAAAGAGCTAGCAAATCAACGAAAGAACCTTATCCAATAGTATTTAAGACACAGTATTTTTAAAAACAACTAATAACGAACCAATACATTTTTTTGTACATTTTTTGAATAACGAATTCAATACTTATCAGCTTATCATTTATGAATATACATTAAAATATATCGTCATATTTCAGGGGACTAGATCTCGAGATTTAAAAGATAAATAAAATGCATGATAAGTCGTCAGATGATTTCATATTTTAAAAAATACTCAAAGCAGAATTTGGTGAAGTGCGGCTTTATATAAAAAAAAACAACTATGTTTGGAAAGAAAATGGTCCGAGAGGGAGGTCATTAAATTTATCAAAAATAGGTAGAATCGTTTATTCAAGAGCCAAGGTTTCAACCCACTTTGCATGTCTTCTTCAGGGGTTTCGTTAGGACATTAAATAAATAGTTATAAATGTTTATAAACATAAACATTAAATAAATAAATAAGCATTTCTCCCTACTTTTGAGAAATTTATTGACCTCTATCCGGACCATTTTCTTTCACTTACATATACAAAGTCAACTATTATCATTCAAGATATATTTTGATTTGTCTTTTCAATTAATTATTTTTATTGTATTTTTTTCAAATTACGATTCAATAATTGTTTTCATTTTCCCCCGTTAATTTGAACAATATTGACCACATAACATTTAGCGACAAATGAGAGTGTTAAAACCCAGGAAGTATAAATGACATTTTATTTGGTCGTAATTTACAGTACTAAAAAAAAAAAGCATATAACCAAGAAAGGTCTTGGTTTCATTAAATTATGAAGACTTAATTAAAGACCTACTTAACATGTACTGAGTGAGCCACCGTGAGTCTCAAGATCTAACAGGATCGAATCGGCTGATTACAGAATAAAAAATTTATCCTAGAAAAAAAGAGAGCAAAGCTCAGTAGCTAAGCACTCTACAAACTAACCAGTTCTCGACTACTTACTGTTGCTACTTAATTTAAGTATAGTATGTTATTGAAATCAAAAGCGGATAACTCCGTTGATTCGCCAACATTTTTATATTTCAGTCATGCAATTTTGTCTAAAATTGACACTTTGCAACCTTATTTCTCTTGGTTTAAGTCCGGTTCTGAAACTGAAGTGTCAGGAGCATAAAGCAAAATTGGATTCATCCGCTTTTGATCCTGAACGCCTCAATTATAAATAATTATAGTGTTAGAAAAAATAAAATCTCCCTTAATGAAAAGGTAACAACCAATTTAATTTACTTATTCACGAAGTAAACACTATATACATATCAGTTAGTCCAAGAATAACGTGAATGAAAGAAACTTGATTGTTACAATTACCTCGAGTAACAATGGTGTTTTGGTAATTCCATCGAGAGAATAGGTAGCGATCCGGTAACGTTTACAGTAACAACACCGGGGGGAGTGAGGATGGAATGGAAACAAGGATATGCAAATTCTTATTCAAATATCGAGGAAATCTGAATATGATCAAGTTATTCAGATGATAATTCGACGAGGTGGTGATGGCCTGTGTAAACATCCAACCATAATATAAATACGGTGGAAGGGGGTGGGTATAATATAGGGGGGAGGGTGGAAGTGGAGGAGGATGGAGAACGGGATAACACAAATATTGGTGGAGCCCTCCCTGGCCAAACAGTAGATATCAGTCTCTCTCGTCCATGTAGTCCTATCTACCTCATCTAGTTCTAGCCTCCGAGTACCGATATCCAGCAATTTGAATAGGAAATGTCGGTAGGATTTAGAGCAGCGGTTCCCAACCAAAAAAGTAGAGAAAAAAAATCGAGTCAACTCAACTGAAATCAAAACTTTCCATGAGATGGTACAGGTATTATTATTTTTAAATGCAACAAAGAATGTCTCGATCAGGAGACAAGGAAATTATAGGTCTAAGCTAAGTAATAACGGAATAACAAAGAAACTGTTAAAGATGAAATGCGCCAGAAGACCAACGCATGCAACATCCTGTTGAGAAGTCGTAAATAGAAGGAGACAAAAAAGAGGAAAGCAAGAAAAGTAGGCTACATTTCTAAAAACAAGACAAAACGGATAAACAAAAGATAAAAAGGATCAGAGTTTTTTTCACGAACACTCAATGCAGACTTAAGTAAAGTGCGCCTCCGATTAAAAAAAAAATTGTAGGTACTTTTTTCCTAGTAGTTATTTTAATTGTTTGTTTTTTTATCTATTACTACGAGTATGATTCATTATTTTTTTTATATTTGAAGAATATTCACCACGTAAAATTTGGCGACAAATCTTGAAAATCACATTTCATTCTTGCAGAACAGTTGGCTTGAAAACGGTACAGTCTCTCTACCAATGACTGAAACCATAACCTTCCATGGGTTGTAGTGATACAGGTTTTTATTTTATTTTTTTTTTTTTATTGTTAGTGGTCACAGCGAAATAATCTGGTGGCACAACCGTTGAAAAATAGTGCGTTATTGTTGAGCCCCATACGTTGTTGAGGAATAGTAACATGAGCATTGTGTCCATAAATATGATACATCATTAAACATAAAATACGTTTCCACAAAATTATAAAATTGTTACTTGTACCCTTGAGTTTATAGAATTTTATTTCATTGAATAATTTGTCCTTGGTCAATTGTCGAGTAGCTGTTATCTATTTCTTTACATATAAATAATGCAGAATTATTTTTATGCTGTTTTTTTTAATTGCTTAAATTTCAATAATAATTTGAACTGGTAATAAATACACTGTTCCCATTACATTTTCGGCAGTTAATTATATTTGATAATTATTATAAAAATATTTATGCGAGTGAAATATCCTTGTAAAAAGTGCTTAGTATCTCCACTTCCTGTTAACCTGAAATAACCGAGGTCTGATAGGACACACCATCCTTCGTACTTCCATATTCTGCATAACTCGTCATGATAACGATAATTTTGATAATCCGGCAGATGGACGATTTACAACGCCAAGAACTATATTTTTAAATGTTCAAATTCATACTTTTTGCAAAGTGTTTGTTGATACACGATATGAAAAAACAAAAACAAGAGCCAGAAACCTACTTTGAGTTCTAATCGCATTGATTCCAAACGCTTACGCATTGTTATCCAAAAGCATTTCAAAACCAGTGGAGCCTCACCAATATCTTGGTTTCATTTCTTTGTGAGGGTTGGCTATAACGCTATGACAGATAAACGTCGTATTGTTTGCTCATGTAAACAGATATTTTGTAGATGATAACGTTTGTCTAATTTAAGACGAATATCTTCATTAATTTTTTGCATTGCTAATTACTGAAGGTAACCTCATTACGATAGACATAGGCGCTATTATTTTTTATATTGGTGTAAGTCCTTTTGTATCTTTAAAAAATCCTTTATTATTTTAAATAATTTCTATTATTATCATTTCATAATAAAATTTAAAAAGTGTACAGTGTTAAAAACATTTCTTTGCTAAGTGCTAAGTGTTCAAAACATAACGTTTTATCATATTTTTAAATTAATTTAAATGCAAGCACTAGAATATCTCGATACATGAAAAAATGTACTTACAAAAATTAGTAGTACAGTAGTGCTTCCAAAATATATTACAAAGATTATTAAACATTGAACATATTAATTCTAATTAGGGATAGTTGTTAGAAACATATCTCACACTATAGCCAAATACATTTATAAAATAAAGTATTTATTTTTGAAAAAATATAAAGATATCTGTAGCTTCGAGTTGAGTTACATGTTTCAACATTTCATTAATATTTTCCAAAAAAAAAAAACATGTTATCATTAGCTTTAGTATGGAAAAAAGAATGTAATTATGGGTAATGAGTAGATTTCGATAACAATTTTATCAAGAAATAAAAGTTTCAACTAAAATTTCGGGGTATAAATATATGGTAGTTGAAACGCTAATTTCTAGATGAAATTATTATCGAAGTGTGCAGATTTCCCATAATTACATTCTCTTACCCATACTAAAGCTCATGATAATTTGTATTCATGGAAAATGTTAAAAAGGAAACGAGTTAAAACTTGTTGTTAAAACACAGATCGAAGCGACAACATGCCGAATAATTCCCACTGTAAATAATGTATATTTTTTAAAGTGCAGGATAAATCTACAACCCCGGTGAAAAAGTGGTTAAGTGGAATCTTATCTAGAGAGTTAGTCGTATTAAAGGAACCCGATTCGTGTCATTCACGTGGTTTTAGGCTTGAAATGGAGTTTTAATATAACCAATACCAATACTCCATTTCAAGGCAATACCTGACTTAATTTTGGAGAAAATTCGACTTGTTCACCGGTGCTATAGATATAGAACCATTTCGTTTACAATATACATACATATGTATGTGTGCAACGAGATATTACAGCCATTCCAAATACAAAACACGAATTTTCTGCTGCTACTCGAGCACGAGAACACGTTAACGTTTGTACACAGCCCTCGAACAAACTAGTTACAAATGGATTCTGGGATGACCAAAACAGAAATTTCCATTGAAATCTTTTTCGTATTCTTTACTCCGTACAAGAAAGTAAAGAACGAAGAAAATGGAATGAAAGAAAAGAGAATGGTCGCAAATAAAAATAAAGAGAAGAATAGCAGAAGTAAGAAATTGGGATGGAATGGAAGAAAGAGAAAAATGAAGATCGTCTAATATAATGGAAAAGAAGATTACCCAATTTCAGGACAGTTTTATAACAGAGAATAAAGCAACAAAAGCTGAGGAAAAAGAGGCAGAATTTATGGGCGCAGAGGACCCGTGATGAAATGGGGAGGATAACAGAAGCAGTAGGATGGACCTAATTCTGGGAGAGAGCTTAGCGGAATAGGACAAGGGATAAGAAGGAGTAATCCAATCTTCTCTCTTCCGGTTTACAGCCCTGCGATATCAACCTCCTCTCGAGGATCTAGCAGCTATCTTCCTTCGCCGCTTCATTTCACTTCTTATAGTCAATTTGGCAAATCATTTATTAAATACCATCTGAGTCAATTGTATTCATAATAGTGAGTAACCGAGGGATTTATAATAAAAGGAACTAATCAAATTAATAGAGCATGCTCACTGCACTGCCAAGTGCAAGAAATTGGCCATCAGCAGAGTGCCTCTCAGTAAAATTAGAGCAAAATAAAATGAGAGGCATGAAGAAGAACAGTACCCAGCAGTACCTCACATAGCTTGATTAAATATTTATATGATAGCAGATCCCTCATCCACATTCTTTTTAGTGTCCTCAGGCAAGAGTGTCGTGACCATTTGTTCTATCAATGGCTTTGGGTGTCGGTATAATTTTTCTTGAAAACATTTGTGGTATGCTAGGATATTTTTTCAGTAAGCCCAGTTTTGTTATTAACATACCACGTAATTTTGTGATAATAATTAGTATCTTTGACTGAAAAATTTGTATTCGTTTTCTGTGAGTCTGTTTAGCGATGCTTTAAATGTTGGGACTCGGAAGAAGAAACATTGGAAACATGTGGATGCCACTGGACTATATATTTGTAATTATTTCATTAATTTGGTAAAGCAATTTTCCAGACAATTTTATTTATTTCAAAAACGTTTCGACTACGTAGTGATTTTCAATTTCTCCATTTTTTTCATAAGCATTACTTTTACCGCTTATAAGTCCATATTAGAATTATCGTTCTACCAATTCTGTAATTTAACAACATAAATAATATTTAAAAAAAAACACAACGATACAATAAATACAACAATTATCAAAATATGTCCTATATGTAATGGTATATAATATGTAATATTTTTTTTTAATATTATTTATGTTATTAAATTACAGAATTGGTAGAATGACAATTCTAATATGGACTTATAAGCGGTTAAAGTAATGCTTATGAAAAAAATGGAAAAATTGAAAATGACTATGTAGTCGAAACGTTTTTGAAATAAATAAAATTGACTGGAAAATGGTTTTACCAAATTAATGAAATTAAACTGTTTTATTAAAAATTAAAAAAATAAATAAAAACGACGCAAGATAATCAGCATTGAACTAATAACTAGAAACATATCAAGAGTATAAATTAACATTTATCATCAAATAGATTCTTAGATAGGTAAGGAATATAAAATAATCTAATTGATAAAAGTAAAAATTAAGAAAAAACACAATCTAATTAATAATTTCTTAAACAGATTTAACTTAAACCATCAATAGACCTTGTAGATAATTATTTAAAATACTTAAATAAATATAGTTAAAACTATAACTTATAAATATCATTGCTATTGCGATATACGTAAGTATTTTTTAGTTTTATTTGTTATTTTTAGACCTATGATAAATACGAACCATGTAAATCGATTTTTATTTCATTCTTACACTTATATTGTTAGAAGAAAAAGAATCAATCATAAAAAACTAATATTGCCTACATGTTCTGCACTGCATCATATCTGAGGATTTTTATTTGTTTAAAGTTATTTCTGCACAGCCCGGTGGATAAGTCGAATTTTGTATAGAGTATTGAGGGAATTGGAATTGTATCATTCTCGTAGTTTTTGGCTTTAAATGGAGTTGTAACATAAGCAATAACTCCATTTTAAGCCAATGCCTGACTTAGTAACTTATTCACTATCTAAATAACAGTTCCTATCTTAAAATAATGCTCCATGTACGCGAAACTCATTTGGGAGAAAATTCGGCTTGACCATTTATTCACCGTGGCTGTAGATATATTTAAAGATATTTTTTTCTCTTTGTTATTAACATTAAAATAATGTTCCAGAAGAATTTGTTTCCTTTTTTTTATTTTATTACAAGAGACACTGTCCCACAATAATGATTTTTTTTTGCTGTTCTCTTGGCAGAGAAGTTGCCTACATCGCCATAAGTTATCGAACATTTACTCACTACATTTCATTCTTTAATAGCACCAATTTAAAACATAGCCTTAAGAGCTTAATTTAAAAATATATCCTTCTCCTTCTAAAAGGACATTCCATTTAAAAGTAGACAAGCCATAAAAGACTGAGAGCTGGTAGAGAGACGCGGAGTGATAGATTACTGACTCCGTAGTTCAGTTCATTGATGCTATTCAAGACTCGACTGTCTGCTCCAAAACCTCGGTATTTTTAGCGGGTTCAGCCGCTAGCTTCTGTCCTTATCAAAGGACCCACTTTACTTGGCTCATTTTCTAAACACACCTTCTTTTGATTAAAGAAAACAACTAAAAAAAGAAAAGAAAGAATAATAGGAATGCCGAGCGAGAATAGAGATAGATATTAAAAATTGTAAATATATCGTCGATGCGAACGCAAGGGTACCGAATGTGAAAAAAAAATCATCATTCGTTTTCGATCTACAGTGACACATCTACAGAGATTTCACGTCATCTCTGTTGGACGAATTGATCCTTCAAAAGAAGAATGTTATAGCTAAAATAAAATAAAATCCTTCAAAAGAGGTATTTTAAAAGTTCCATGTGAGTTAAAAATAAAAATTTTGGATTGATAAAGCCAAACATTCCAATTGTAATGACGGTATCGAAATTCTTCTTCTAACAATTAGAAGTTCATCAAAAGCTTGAAGCTTTTTTAATTTTAACTTATGCCATTATTCCCATAAAACTTAAACTTCAAAATGTCTTTATTAAAAAAAATGTTGGAAATGGAATATCATTTATGTCGCTCCCGAATTACAAGTAAAAAGCTTCAATATATGATATGAGTGATAAGTTCGAATATGATGCAACTAAAAATATAACTTGATGATTTTAAAAAAAACATGTCGGAAATGGAATATCAGATATGTGGTTCCCGAATTAAAAAGGTTCAACAATACAATTCCTTGTGGAGGCTTAACACAAAAATGCCAATTATTTAATTATGTCGTACCGTTTGAAGGGACGACATGACCACGATTATTGAAAAAGATAAGCTAAGTTTAACGAAATGTACTGATTATGAATGAATCTAGAAACAGTTTTTTTCCACTCTCCTGAAAAGTGGTGTTTTTCGACGATATATATGTAACACAGCAGCCCTTGAAGAGTATCAGTTTCAGCAAATGGTTGAGATCACAATTAACCGCCGAGTTTTTTTTTCCACACTTTAAAGAGGACGGGTGAGCCCCTGGAGGGTCACTAAAAATTTGATAAAAATAAAAGCTTTTTCCATTTAAAAGTTAAAAGTACCAAAACATACAAAAAAAAGTTGAATCTACAAATGAAATTTAAATTCATGCAGGAGGTTGAAAGCTTAACTTTCACCTGTTCAAGCTGATATGATTCTCAAAATCCTTTCACTGTTTATATGATAAACAAATTACATAAATATTAATGAGATTATTATAATAATTCAATTTTCGTTATATACATTTTTTAGAGTGGTTATCTGGTTTCGAGCAATTTTGTCTGATTTTATTTTTTTGTATTTCTAAAGCTTCTATTGACACTAAATTGCTAATTTAACCAAATGGTTATCATGAATAAATATTTTATTCCTTAAAAATTTAAAATTTCCAATATACTCGCACGATTGGTAGGTCGTTAATGATAAGCATCTTGAATTATTTTTTTTTTTAACATATAGATTTAAGGATATAATTGATACTGGGAAAAATATGATCCTTCTATGTATTATTAATTGTAAATAGTTATTAAAAGAATAAATGTTTCAAATTACAGTTATTTATGTAGGGTACGGATAAAAAAAAATAAAAAAATCCATATCCCATCTCCATAGAGCCAAAAAAAGATTTCAGGTAGTAATGATTTAAAAATATTTCATTGTAAATTTATTTATATTAGAGCGCTAATAACTCGAGCGTGATGATAACAAGGTTTTCAACAATTTAAAAATATATACATATATTTATTAGTTAATAATCTTTCATTTATTTATCTATTTATTTGGATAAAAAATGAGTATGACAAATCTGAACTCTTATATACAGAAATTAAGTATGCACACGCCTTATTTTAGATAAAGGTAAATTAAAATATACCTTATCTTCTGTATATTAAGATATTGTGTAATAACTCTTTCATTTTAATCAACTCAAAATTAGTTTAATATTAAAAAATGTACAGTAATTGAAGCCAATAATATTACTTATAACCTACAAGGCTATTTAATAGTTTAAAAAATGAATTATCTATTAATAAATATGATAAAAATATAATTGAATAGAAGCTAAGAACTTGAACTATGAGAGGCTACTCAATAATAATAATATATCAATTATACACACAAGGTTATTCGCGTTCAAAGAACCGTTTTATCTATCGATGTTCCAAGTTTAATGTCAATATTATCCACACCTAACACTTCAATACACGTTATTCACTTTTTAAAAATTAGTAAAGTAAAATAAAACACAAAGATATGATAAGGAGATTAAAAGTTTTCTCAATAACTCATACTAAAGAAACACAACACATCTGTAAATATACCACCCGTGGAAAGATAGTTGAACAATGGAAGAAATGAATAAACGATATTCGGTCAAGAAACAGTTTTAAAATTTAAAAAGCATCGATAAAAATGATATATTTAAAAACCTGTCTTTAAATATAAAATATTAAAAACTAGATGGGGTAACAAAAATCGTTTAAATCACTCGAACTCCCCATGTTATATCTACAAGTGGTTAAGTCGGATTTTCACCATAGAGAGTTAACTACATACAGATAACCGGAATCGTATCATTCTCGGACTTTTTGGCTTGAAATGGAGTTGTAATATAAGCAATAACTCCTTTTAAAGCCAATGCCTTACTTCGCCCCTTATTCGTTACGAAAATAACTCGATTCCGCTTACTTAAGTACAAGAAGCTCATTTTGGACAAAAATAGGGTTAACCACTTATTAACCGGGACTGTAGATATATTTGCTATATTATACTATATATTATTTTTTGTCTCATTGATACTAGTTAAAGCAAAAAAACAAATTCAAGACTTCCTAATTAATTCAATATTTTTACAACCCATTTTTATTTGTTTCCACCTTAAATGCAGAATTAAAAATTGTATTACACTGTGTTCACTAAACACTTTTTTGCATTTTAGAGAATTTTTAGAACTTCGAAACGTAGGCAGAATCGATAAGGCTGAAGATATGGTTAAAATTTAGGAATTACCGATGTTATCATCAGCTGTGAACGTACAAGCCACTAATATTTTGTGCTATGCGAAATAATAAACATTAAAATTAGTAATATTTTTAAGCTTATATAAATTATGGTAATTTATTACCTAAACTTATTTCCCTGCTATTGTTTCTGCAGAATGTAAATTTTCTTTTTGTAACTTACATAAATTTATTAGCTTATCTAACTCTTCTGTTATTGTTTCCGTTTGGTTTCTACCGAATTTAAATTTGTTTTTTATTAAAAATTAACATAAAGTGTTAAATAAATACCAATACTTTTACATTCAACACTTAATTCTATCAAACTTAGGCTTAGGTTAGGTATTCAATTGAGAAAAAAAAGTCAAGTACATAAAAAAAAATTCATAAATGAGAAGTTAAAAAAATAATTAGTTTTATAATTAAGCAAGGAGAATGTACTTATTAAATGTGGAAAAAATTTCAAAGTGAAGTAGCACCAAGAGATATTTCCATAGAAACAGGTTTATAAAATAAAAAGTTTTGGAATAGTTGAGACATTGAATACGTTGATGATGACGTGAAGGAATAAGAAGGAATTGGATACCAAATAAAATAACAGAAAAACAGAAACACGTTAGGTATGCTAAAAGAAAAAGACATAAAAGCTACTGAAGATTTTACAGCCTAATATAACAGAAGAAATTATCTCTTCTGTCATGCTTCCATCTCTCCAGAATGTCCATCAACAATTCGTAATCACTAAGAAGGGCTTTAAAGGGGTGATGTCGGTTAATACTCGAAGATCAAAGGATTTTCGAGTGGATTTGAAGACCTAAGAATATGTAAGTATATGAATTGTGAAATATATATATATATCTTTAAATATATAAACATATAGAAATTATGTTTTGATTAAAATCAAGACCCCGATTGTTAAAAAAAATATTGGTAACGAACAGAAAATATAATAATTAAAATAATTAAATGAGAAAGGTATTAAAGTGGCACCTAAAACAGATAAGATGATCTTTAAAAAGTATTTCTTTCTCAATTAATTTACAGAACTTAACAACTATATAAAATAACAAGTAAATTTTATAATTTACATTACATTATTATAAACGAAATAATGGCACAACAAAAAAGCATGTAGATAAACTACACCCCGGTGTTAATTAAAGGACATATTTAGGTCTACTATTTTTAAGGCTCGGAGCGAGGAAGGTGTCCTAGGAATTTTTTAAAGGGAGTAAAAAGTTCTTAGTTATGCCGTCCATGGAAGGGGACGTAAAATGTGGACCTCTTGCCTGTACACTCTCAAGTATTCGTTAAAGATCTCTATCCTGATTATGCATTGATAAGAAAAGTAAGGGCCCCAACTGTAGTATCGTCGGATTAGTCACAGGCAGCGTAAATGAAAAAACAAACAGTATAATTTAGTAGGTTCCGAGGCCATCTTCTTTTCAGACACCTCGTAGGATTACCGGGAATCTTTAAGAAAATAAATATGAAATATGGCTATTTAACATAATATAAAAAACGACTCCGTTGAATTAAAAAAAAATCGGAAATGAATATCTATATCTGTCAATAAAATAGAGCCAAAACTCAAAAAGAAACACTATTATTTATTATCATGCAATTGGGAAAAACCACAATGCAAAGCCTTATGTTTCAAATTTCACCAGTAATACACCCACTTACCGGTCGACGTTTCGCCTATTCAGGCATTATGAAGGCACAAAAACAAAAAAAGGTTATGTGAATCACATCTCGAAGAAACAGGTGCAATATATCCCAACGATCAACAGCCCAAACAGACTCCAAACGTGAGACAGCATCCCACCACCAAGACGTTCAACATAGAACTCTATATAACTCTAGTTGTAGGGTCGCTAGTGAAATATATTTAAATAAAATAAATAAGGGAGATATTTAAGGTGGTGCAGGAAAAACAGATAATATGACGCCTTTAGAAAGGCGTCATCAAAGTGTCAAATATTGTCCTTCTCTGACATTTTCTTTCATAAAGTTACAAGACCTAATTAGCGAACTTAAGGGCTACCTATAATTAGTCATGAGGACTCCAACAGAAGTGAAATCTCAAAAATTTGAAATAACTGTGAATTTATCAAAATAATTTTGAATTTCTAAACCGATAATAGTCTGAATTATTTAAATTTTAAAATTGCAAATTTAAATGATTAACATTAGACTGGTTTTCAAATATAATAGCACTCCGAACAATAATTATATGGATTTTTAAATAATTTACTTGTTGATCAAAATATATGATGGGTTGCACAAGATAGAAAACATCAATAATTTAATTATATAATAATTAGTAAATAGTTACATTCACATAGATAGATGAGTTAATGAACTTTATTTTCATTTTTAGTATTATTATCATCCTTAAGTTCATTAATGTTTAAATAATTTTTATTTTCAATCATTTCATAAAACAAGACATTCAGCTATGAGAAATAAAATCTTTTTATTAATAGGGAAACGAAAATTTCAACCAGTTATTAAGTTATTTTTAGTGTCAATTGCATAACTATTAAACCATATTTTATATAAATATAATGATTTATTATCAATGAAATTTTAACCTGCAAACTAAAAGTTAACTAAAAACAAATTGTATAACTCATACACAGGCCGCTAGGTGTCGCCAGTCTCGCACAATCGTCACTATCATGTCGGTGAAGCGAACTCGTAAGTTTTTCTCCTACAAAAAGTTGCTTAACGCGGCTAATGAAGTTTTCATTTAAAAAAAAAAGAAAAGAAAGATGTAAAAGAAATACAGTGTAATGTAATTCCAGTTTTAAAAAACAGGTCACAGATCACGTTTCTTCTTTAATAAATAAGTAATAAACCAACAAAGTATTAATAAAAGACTTGTGGCATTGTAATATTGTTCATTGAATCCAGTGAAGGAATACAAGAGGATTTACGGTAAAAGGCGAGGCAATAAACCTCCACCAAATTGAAAGAAAATTAATGTCTCAGGAGATTGCCATTTTGTGGGGTCCTCGAGCAGCCAACATTTTACGACAATATTACTCCACCGTTTTGCATTTCAAGTGCTTTGCCGAAGTAGGGCTACCGGCCGGGACTTCGTTTTGGTATTTAGAGCTTACAATGGACTTCAATGAATAGTGAGAGGAATATTTATTCATTACCCGAACGCAATAAGGCTCCAGATGGTAATTGTACCTATTGTATGTTCAATAGCTGGAACGGTTTCTGTCTGAGAATTATTGCTAAGGGAACAGGCGTGGTTAACAATACTCTGTAATATAATATCGCTTTCAAAGGAAATATAATGGAATTAAATTCTAAAAAATAATAAATCTTAGCTTTCGAAGCGTATTTAAAATATGAAAAAAGTGTATACTCCATCTGTTATGGTTGCTAATAATGCAATTTTTTACTTTACTTTAATTTATTTTTTTACAGAAAACGACGATTTTAAAGAAATATTTTTCTTACATACAATTATATAAATAATTTGAAATGAAAATGAATCGATAACATATTCAGAAGGCACTGGCGTGGTAAACAATACTCCTTAACACAATATTGCTTTTAGGGTATTAATGGAATTAAATTAAATATATCCTAAAAGAAAAATATTAATTCTTAGCATTCGAAGTTGATTTTAATGAAAAAACAACTATTTTTTTTTTTATTATCATTGTAATTAGTTTTTTTCTTTTTTACACAATATTTTAAAGAAACGTATGCTTTTTTTTACATCCAATCATACGAAATAATTGAAACTAAATAGATAACAGATTAAAAAACTTTAAATGATGAACAACATTTTGAGTTGTTCTTGAACGTTGGATATTTAATACAAAGAAAATTATAAATATATACTTATATGGGTGTATGTTTTTATGTAGACATGATTGGCCAAAAATGTATGACACGATTGTGAAAATACGATACATTTAAAATATAAATAAATTACAAAACTTTCTATTTAATGTACAAACTTAATAATAGCTACACGTATAAAACAATATATAAAGATACAGGAGGTGGGGAAGACATAGCATCGAAGTGACTATTCGATGATACAATACTGCATGGTATATATAATATATCTGCAGCCATGGTGAGAAAAAAAAAGTCGAATTCTATCTAGAATGAGTTAGTTATATTGAGGGAAGCGGAATAGTTTAATTCACGTATATTTTTATTTGAAATAGAGTTTTAAAATAAGCAATAAATCCTTTTCAAGTCAATGCCTGGCTTACTGCTTTATTCACTGTGAAAATCACACGATACCTCTTCCAAAAGTACAAAATTTTACTCAATTACTTCAACACCAGGACTGTAAATGTAATCGGTGAATAATGAATAACTTTTGAAAAAAAAATATTACCATAAACTGCACTATAGTCTATCATCCAAAAAAAGTAACTCATTGGGTTATCACCACATCATTTGTAGTATTACTTAAAATAAAAATATATTAAATAAATAACAGAAATGGAAGAATGGAACAAAGCAAAGAAACCGAGCATAAACAGGAAAAAAATCATTGCTAAATAGCGATTACCAAAGATTGCGGAAACAATTATGTAAGATTTTATTGAGAATGCCTCGTGTATTTCCTCCATTTAAATTAAATTAATTGAGTTTGTTTTCTTTTTTTTTTAGCATGTTATCATTATTGGATCTTCAAGTTTGCTAATCCTTCTTATCATTATTACAACTATATCCAACAGTGACCTTAAGTAGTGAAGTATGCAGGTGGGCATAAGAGAATCCTCCCGGTATTTAAAAAAAAAAATGTTCAAACCAAGAAAAGGATTATACTACATGTAATACTTTTGCGATAAAACAATAAGTAAACAAAATCAAATCAATTAAACCTAAATAACAAAGTATTAAAAAATACTTGTCGATTACAAATACTTGTGATTATAAATGACAACATGCATTACTCTTATCAAATAAGCCCCAGATTAAAAAATAAAATAAATGAAACACCTGCATGCCCTGATTAAACCTGTTCAACGCTAGTTAAATAAACGAAAACAAAAAAATTATGTCATACAGCAATTGTGATAAAAATTAATGTATTAGAGAAAAAGATAGTAAAAAATGAAATAATAATAAACAAATGAATAAATAATGGATCTTTATTTAAAAAAAAAAGCTATAAAGCTTTTATTCAGTGTAGAAACCTACTATTAACTAATTTTATTTTTTATATTGGAATTTAATGCGCTCTTGTCAAAGCAAACAGGACGAGATACAATTTTTTTTAGAATGCACAAAACTTTTTAATTTTTTTTGGTATTGTAACAAAGGATACAAGAAAAAAATAATAATGAAATTAATTTAAATATTTTATATAAAATATATTTATATCATACAACCGTTGTTAGATAAATAGTATTGATTACTCGTGTAACTAGGCAGAAGTTCAACACATAATTGCACTATCAGGACAGTCATGCGGCCATTGTTCAAGCATCTATAATAATTAATTTAATTATGTAAATGAGTTATAACCAAGTAACCCTTTGAAAGGACCGTTTATTTATTGGCACATTCCATGCTACATATAGTAAGCATATGCCTTTAAATACATTATACATAATATGTTATTAGTTATTAATTTCACAAAATTCGACTTAGCCCACTATGCACAGGTGCCACAAATATATCCCTTAATGTATTTAATTACAATTATATACTCCCAATACTCGTAATTTATCTAAGAGTTCTATTTCCGAAACTAAAATTAGCTAGTTAAATTTAAAATGATTCAATGAATGAAAACTGGAGTCACAGTATTAGATGAGTTAGCATTACAAGAAGGCATTCCATTGTCTAACATCTAATGCATATCTCATCAGTTATGATTTATAATAATAACCTTATGCATAATGATTAATTATAATAACTTCATAATTTATTCCCAATACCTATCATTTGATTATTTAAAATTGTAAAAAATCACTAAAATCGGCCAACAAACTAAAATACTCCCTCTTCCGTCGAAATTTGGTGCTTAACATTATTCCAAGATATTTAGAATCTAAAAATAAAATTTAAAAAAAAAATCTATCCATCTCTCCAAGAATGATAGACCAATTTTTTTTTAAAAGGTTTTGAAGCCAGGCAAATTACCCCTTTACAGAGATAGCAGAAATACAGAAAATTAATTGAAAGTATTGAAATATTTCAATATACTCCTACATATTTTTTATTAATGAAGTATAACTAAAGTAGGGTAGCTCAGTGTGTAGAGAGCTAAGTTGCTAGGTTGAAGTTTCTGGGTTCAAATCCGGCTATGGCAGATCAATTATTTAACTGCCACGAATAAATCCTGTGGGATCAGCAGACCTTCTTGGGGCTTACCCAGCCTCTATAAAGTGAGTACCCATAATAGGGGAATAACCTGGCAGTTGGGGCGGACAAATCACCACCCTGTACAAACAGTTGTCTTAGAAACAGTGCGGTCTCTACCATGCACTGCATACAAGGCCCTTCATGGGCTGTTGTGGTTTTTATTGATAAGTATTATTAATTTATAGGTTAAGACACAGGAGTTTTATATTTTACTGTGATAGCATCGGCTAAATATATTACTCACGTAAACGACTCGGATAGCTCTGAGTGGGAAACATTCCACAGAAGCTTAACTTCCACATAGTTTTCTAATTATCTCGTCAGACAAACTTCAGTGCACACAAGTAATGCCTAGTTGTGCATATATGGTAATATTATTAAATTGAATAAGGGCTTAAAACAGGGAATTTCCGAAAAATAGTAACGCCTAAACATCGAACAGCAATTTAACCCTTTTTTAAAATCTGCTATACAATGTAACCCTGTATAGTCTTATTATTTAACTTAAAACTGTCCAACAGACTTCTATATATTCACATATTTCTTCACAATCGGATAGTGAGCATCCAATAACTCTAGAACAATAGTTCAACAGATTCCTTAGGTTACAAAATATGAAATTTATAGGGCATTTTAAATTTTATAATTAACAACTTGATACTTGTAGAACGAATAACCACGAATTTATTAACATGATAAACTTAATCAAATACCTTAAGCACCTTTCAATAAATGCTACTAGACACTCCTTCCTCGTACCCTACCATTCAACTTTCTCCTGTACAAGTATTCCAGGAATGATTGATACAATTCTTTTATTGGCGGATTGGAGAGTAAAATATTTATGAACAGCCATTCGTATATACGACACTTTGCCGCTTTATTTCTCATGGTTTTAGTTCGGTTGTGAACATGAAGTTTTGGGAGCATAAGGATTGCTTCACTAAACTAGCGAAAAAAGTTAAAAAGTAAATTTTTGAAATTTGGAGTTACCTGCATAAGTTCCTCAACATTTCATACAGACATACTATGACTAGTATGGTAATTCAATAATTTATTTTTAAAATATCACAAGTCTTTACATATCATCTTGGATTAGTGAAGTTTCTAAAATAGACTATTCGATTTACTATTATTTTATAAAAACATAATAAACAAGAAGTACCCCTATTCAGAATACAGAATAAATAAGTAAAACGTTATTCAAGAACTATTCAGACTGTCCAGTGTGATTCTGGTGTTCAAAAGAACATAAGGTCTTTAAAGTTCCTTAATTAGAGCGAACAGGAAGATATTTAGGTTACAATTGAAAGAACAAAAATTAAAATAAAACCCTAGTTTATATAATAAATAGGATTAATTCTGCAGCCCGGAGAAGTGGTTAAGACAATTATTGCTCTGGATGAGTTTTGTGTATTTAGTATGTAGGAAGTGGAATCGTATCATAATCGTTGAGTTTAAGAGGATAAGTCAGGCCTTGGCTTGAAATGGAGTTATTGCTATAATATAAATCCATTTAAAGACAAGGCTTCCTTCAGTACAATTAGCCACTTCAATAACAAACTAAACCGCTGCAGAATTATAATAATAAAGTTAAATAACCCTTTAAAGATCTTCAGGGGACGAGTCGGAGGAAGCTAAAGATTCTTCTCCCTTGATGGCCGTACAAAAGATACCAGAATGGAATAAATCATAGCATTGTCACCCGACAAGGATCTACTTTCAACGTCCTTCGAGCATCATCAGCTTCCCGCCCTTATTTACTCTATGCGATATCCCTTCTCTTATCTCGTTGACACGAAAAAGTAAAAAAGGAAAGGGCATATCGATCACACTTAATACCTGAAGAAGAAACATTACCTGAGCTTCAATATATCATCGTAGAACAACATCAGCTCTTCCATCCATGAAGTCTTATTAAACTCATTAAGAACTTAGTGAAAACATTATTTTTTTTTTTTACGTTCGATCCTCGTAATTCCGCCCCACCCTACTTCATCAAGCCAGGTCTATCGTTTTCTTAATAAGGTCAAGGATGCTCTGACTACTAATGTGCTAACTGAAGGTGTCAGGTATTAGGGAGGGTCGATAAACGTTAGGGAAATTTGTATACTTACGAAAATAATTAAACAGTGATAAATAATGATCAGTATTGATATTTTTCATTAAAAAATATGCTAAGAATTAATTACATTTTAAAACCAATGTGAAAGATTCATATTAGTATGCATTGATCAGGAACAAATCTGTACCACTACAAGGTTCTTGGGTTCAATAATTAATTATTATTGTTTCTAGGGAAATAGTTATATAGGAAGGTGATTTGTCTGGCTCAACCGCAAGGTTTTTCCCCCTAATAAAGGTACCGTCCAATTACAGTTGACAGAGGCTGAAGGAACCATAGAAGCATCTGCAGATCCCACCCAGATGAAATAATATATCTGTCACAGCCGGATTTCAACACAGGACCTTCGGCACTCTACACTCTGAGCTACTCCACTCTCAATTTCTTCAAGAAAACAGGGATTATTTTTTACTATATTATCCAAAATATTTCAAAAACATGCGTGCCTTGCAATAAGTAATATTAAAATCAATTAAATCAAGCTGTTTAAAAATAGAGTACAACTCAAGAGTACCGCTGCTTTATCAATGCGTTACGCGTTAAATCAGTGCTCTCTAGTGGAATTCGTAATAACTAACTACTTTGAATTCATCTGTAATAATAATAATAATAATAATAGTGTAATTGTAAAAGTTATTATTTGTCAATATTATTGCTTCTGACTAAAATAACTATTAAAATAGCTGTAATTTAGATAAATCAGAAATAATTAAAATTACAATAACTTATATACTGAGAGATTAATAAAAGTTTGTAGTAGTATATAATATATTACAAACAAAAACGTTTTAAGCCCCTCATAGAATGATTTTTTATAAGAAATGAAGAAATATTTATCATTACACTGCAACCGGACTCATGGATTTTAATTATACTTTAAGAATCCCTAACTAATAAATAAACTAATTGGAGGGAAGATTTAAGAACATTCCACTGTAACTGACCATTGATTTTTAAAAAGCAATAATCCAAATTCATTCCGTTTCACACAGCTAGATCCTGCATATCCTTCCTAACTCCTTTTTTTTCTCGAATAGTTCTCTAATGACGAAAATAGATGTAAGAAGGTCATACTCTAAGAAGGCCACCAAAGACTATAATCATTACACCTGGCGATGAGTGGTCCATTCCAACACGACCGAAAATCAAACTCCATCACTATATATTAATTTATATAATAAAATCATGTTTATTACTGGTTTACAGTAAGCCGGAGATTTTTTTGTCTATCTTGCCAGGCTGAAAATTTCAAGAGTACACCGAAGAAATGGGAGTCACGGAATGTCGTGAAGTAAACGTGACCTGAGAATGCTCAATTCCATTTCGAAAGTGGGTTTACTAGCGACTATCAACAAAATGACGTTAATAAATCTTTTTCGGTATCACGGTCTGATAAGATACATCTGCAACCGCGGTGAATATGTGGTTAGGTCGGATTTTTTTTCAAAATAAGTTAATTGAGAAAAGCGGCATTGTGGCTCTTAGTGCACAAGTGGCTAAGTCAGACTATAGCTAAAATTGGGTTATTGCTTATATTATAACTTCTTTTGAAGCCTAAAACTACAAAAATGACAGGATTCAGATGAAACGAAAAGAAATACTGGACGAACACTTACTGCATCTGACACGGCAAAGTTGTTATTGATTAAATGGAAAACAAAATTTTAATATTATTATTTTAAAGTGATATATCACAAAACTTGTGGAACTTGGCACCTTGGTATAAGACCATGGGAATTATTTTTTAAATTAAACTTATCATTTGCAGTGACATCAGATAATGACCTAAGTATTCGTAGTAGGAAGGGTATATAAAAACTACAATTTAAAACAAAACGAAATCCGAATATAGCAAAATGAATCTCAATGGAAAAAAACATATGGGCCAACTAACTTAATAAAAATAACTTAAGGTTATCATAAGGTAACCTTAACCAACTATGATGAACTGTAATATGATCTGTTTTTATCATAAATAGAAAATTAATTGCTTATCGATAACTGCAATGTAAATAAATTAATTCAAATTGTATATCATATACAATTTTTTCCCCTTTTTTTTGGTCCTTTTTTTTTTTATATGTTAATCTTCTCATTTTGTATCTTTGGTTTACCTCCTCTTTTTTATTTCCCTTTATATTATTTTTACTTTTCTATCCTTTTTGTACATTTTTTTCTGTATTTTATTTTATATTCGTTATCTTTAATTATTATATATGTCACTATTTTATTTCTGTTCATTATCTTTAATTTTATTAAATCTATCTATATCTTAATTTTATTATATTCTGTCACTTTTTTAATATTCGTTATCTTTAATTTTCATATCTTTCACTATTTTAATTTTCTACAATACATGTCACTATATTATTGTTGCTGTAACGTTTTTATATATTTTTTGTTCTGTTTGTTTCTCTCTCATAGCCCTGAAGATGAGCTACACCGTAGGTCGAAACGTCGGCACATAAATATAAGTCTAGTACTTATTTAGTGTTTTTTTTTACTGCACCCCCCAACTATCTCCGTTCTACATGTATATCATTTAGTTGTTATAGTTATATAGCGTGTTTAAATACGGAAATTAATTATGACTCATCTGACATCGAAGCAGGAGCTTCAATACATAGGGGTCAACACCACCTGACGATTGATTTGTAATGGTCCTAGCGTGAGAACACACTAACATAACATTATCCATGGGTGGAGGAAAAGAAAAGAAGAAAAGATAAAATATATGTGTTTATATCAATATTATTTTAAATAATCCGCCTTGGCTATTTAAAATATATCGTTCAATAGCCGAACAAAATTGTACAAAATTTTTTTAGAACTATATAAAATTATATACATATGGGGACAGGAGAATAGGTCAGTGGTAGAGCGCTGAATTGCCGTGCCTAAGGTCCCGGGTTCACATCCAGCTGTGGCAGAGAATTTGCCTAATCTGTTAACAGCCGGCGATGGACTCTATGGGGATATGCAGAACCTCCAACTCGTCCCTATTGTTAGGGTTAGCCGTAATAGGTGGTAAAACTTGGATTACTTACCACTGTGCGCAACCGTTGTCCAAGATTTTGTTATCCTTATATATCTTTTATAAACTGTCTGATGCTATATTTCTCCACTTTTCTATACTCTATGTGTTATTCTATAATTCTTAGTACTGCAATGTGCTCATAGTTATTTTTCTGTTTTTCCTTCTTAGCCCTGAAGATGGCCTATACTGTAGGCCGAAATGTCGGCACCATTAATAAATACCATTTTATTGTTGGTGTTATTATTGACCGAAACCCCAGACTAATTGTATCCTCCATTAGAACTTATAGTCAACTGTTTTTCCCTCTAACCTTCATTAGTTTATTATATTTTATAACGTACATATATGCCTATCTATATAGATATATCAATAAAAATGAGCAAACAATTAAAAATAGACGTAACATAAATATTAAAGTTCAATTGGAAAACCCCTAAAATTTTGGATAAAGCATTGATTTCTAAAATACTGGACAAACTAACCAGTCAACGTTTCATCAATCCAGACCTCATTAGTATATACAAAATAAAAAATCTGTTAACATCAAATAATTGAAATGCAATAAGAGCATCAGAGGTAAAGCCTAAATTAGCCCTTTGAAAAAAGTCATTGCCACCCTACGCCAGCATTCTATATTTACCACAGCTTTGAAGATCAAGAGTATCACATCACGATAATAGTTTTCTTTTTTCACAGGCTATCAAGATGACAATTGAAAAGGGATGATAAGTTCAAAGCTATTCTGATGCAAAGGTATAATATAAATTTAAAAAAAGAAATGAATTAGTAACAAATCTGCCATACGTAAAAGTTACAGAAAAAACAATAATGTAATTAATTTATCTATGGGACTAATTAGTTTAAATTTTATTTCCAACATTTGACAGTTAAGATTAAATTATAGAAAACTAAATAGGTTCTTTCAATGGTAAAAATGTGAATCTGTAAATGTTATTTTTCTGATACATACATTGCATTTTAACGTGTAGTTTACTATTCCCTTTGAAATGTCAAAAATATATAAGAGAATATGAAAGAAGATACCATCTACCTTAATTTGGCCACCAACAGTTGTCATCAATCATTACATATTTCAATAAAACGTCAGGGTTAAACAGAGGGAACAACCAATAAATTTTTTACTAGTTAAGTCGAGGAATGCTTTATCCTCCCGAAACTTCTGCTTCAGAATTGGACAAAAACAACGAGAAATAAGAAGGCAAAGTGTCGAGTTAGAGAAAATTGCTTGACTAAACAAGTGCAAACTTGAAAAAGTCAGTTTTGGAGTTATCTGCTTTTAAACCTACGCATGAAATAAGGTTAATACTACACCCACAGATAGAACAATAAATTACTAGAAAAGCGAGTAAATCTGTAGTTATAAATAATGCTACTCTGATCACAATCGATACCAAAATTTTAAATAGGAAAATAAACGCCTCAAAAACAAGTTAAAACACCACTCCATATTTTATCAAGGCTTAAAATATTAAAAATTACAAAGTCAGAGATAATGTTAACTCTTTGCTTCAAAGAGATATCCTCATAAACATAAAAGAATGCGAAATAATTAGAAATTACTCATCGTGCAGTAAGTGCAGGTGTGCATGACTATCACCAAGTGTCAGTTGACGGTATGTGCATTTTATCATGTCGCTACCGAGAAACACTTTGCTTTGGTAACAGGGATCGGATATATAAGAGATTCAAAGCACAAGAAAAACTATAAACTTAAAATTATCAATTGATTAACCGTTTTAAAGGCGATAATTGTTGAAAAAAATAAAATAAAAACAGCTAGAGTTTAACCTTTGAGTTGCTAAACTTTTTGGCATAATGTTCAATTCACCGTGTTAAAATATTTTCCCAATAAATCCTTGCTCAAACTATTATATTATACCTCTTATTTTTATTTATTTTTTTTATTTTATCGAATTGTACAACTGTAATATATACATCTAGTACAATGGCTATAAGAATACACAATACATGACAGGACATGTAAAGGCACTACCCGCCGGCAGCACTCTAATAACATTTCTATAATAGAAGGCCATCGAGGTCATCTTCTCTTCAGACGCCTAGGAGGATTGTCCGGGATGGAATTGGATGCAAGGATGGAAACTAGTGGGTTTGGATGGAGTTTATTATGGAATGATAGGTATCTGGAATGGGCTAAATCAGTAACATATGGAACATTAAGGTCATTATGGATGGTTTTATTTGTGATAAAATAAGGAGCGTTTAGGATTTGGCGAAGGATTTTGGATTGCAAAGATTGGTTACGAGAGGAATTCGATAGTTTGGTGGAGCCCCATAGTTCAATTCCGTAAGTCCATACAGGTCTTATAACAGTCACATAAATAAGTCTATAGTATACCTCTAAAAATCGAACTTCGAACTTACTTGATACCGCTTAGGTGAAATAAGCTACACTTGTAGTCAATTACATCAGCTAGAATAACACTTTATATATATATATATATATATATATATATATATATATATATAATTAAAACATAAAATGAACATAACATAGAATGAAATATGACATAGTGATATTTTAGACCTGTGGATATACGTATTTCCTTTCTGTAGCACTACTATATAAAGGAGTTTTACAAAGCTATTTTAATTAATTATAATTTAAAACAAAACAATTATTGAGTTTTTCTACTGTTCCAGACTTATCATAAATTAATATTTTCAAAACTGAATTTCTTTATCTCCATTAGAAGAGAGTGCGTTTATTTTGTAAGCTCCTCAACTATCGTACCATTTCAGTTTAGTCGTTGTTTAATCAAATCAATTTCAACCCGATTCCAAATTCACCCCAAAGGATAATGATTAACGCTATCAATATCGAGACAGTGGAGAAGCCTCTAATCCAAACTGTCATTAGAATTGGAAATTCGAGAATTTGTGTTGAGTTTTGAAGAGAAAGGAGAGAGAGAAACTCGTGTTATTCCTCCATTCCCTTCTCGAGAGCATCCTCTCCTCAGAATACTTAACTCCTAACGGGTTAAAATATGCTAATAAGTATTGTCTCAAACAATGAGCTGAAAATCTGTGCCCTCTCCTTTCCTTGTCGAAAGGTCTGCAGGTAGGTACAATAATCTTTACGAGGACTTATAAGGAATATTACTAAAGACATCGGCCAAGGAAAAGATCGACCAAGCCTTAGCCTCATTAAAGAGAATATCCTTAATCGGGGGAAAAACCTGGCGGTTGAGCATAATCTCCGGATGATCACTTCTTTGCACAACTGCTGAATCAGAAACAGCACAAACTGCCATGAACCCACGAACCTTTGCGGGTAATAGTGGTAAATGAATTTTTTTTTATCATAATTTTTTCTCCTACTTTCCTATAGGCTGTGGAGTGCGCAAGGAGCTTTCCTTAGGCCCATTGAATTTCTTTAAAAAGACAGTAGTAAGAATTTTGTGGACTAAAAGGGTTGAATTTGTATTTTCATTCTGAGTAGAGTGGTGGATTACTACTGCAAACGACAATATTAGAACTGCATCTATATAATAAAGTACCTGCATTATATTACTTAATAATCGAATGTGAATTTGTGCTGCTATAAATTACATTTAAAGAACATTCAAATTTAAAGCCTTTACTAATTATTACAATTACATCAGGCGATAGAGAATGACGTGTGATTTCTTCATAAGACGATTAATAATTCATGAATGCTTTCATTATAAACACTATGTCATAAAGCTAATCGTACGCTGCTCAAGACTAACAAATAATAAGTGATTGTTTGTATATATATTTATATACATATCATACTACCAAATTATTTTAACTACCATATCTTAGCCTTAAACTCGATGCTCCTTCATACGTTACATAACCTTACATAAAAAAATAAGGTTAACTTCATAAAAATCCAAAAATTAATTAAATTTAAAAAGATAGCAAGCTAAAAAAAACAGCATGGTTCTTCTATTTAACTGTCCAGTAATAGAAAACCTATAAGATCTTTAAGATAAGGAAACTTATACTTGCAGGAGATATACGAGGGAAAACCCCGAACTAAATTTAAATCTATTCTAAAATTAACCAGTGGCGTGATCAAACCGTTTCGATAGGCAGACTAGCTAATTATCTCAGCTATTTCATCAAAGGTATCATAATTATAATTTATCACAGCTTCATTAATATAAATAATAGAATAAAATAAAATATAAATAATCAATACTTTGAGGAATGTTGTAAGTCAGTGAGTTGCATTGCTGATCTCTATGCCCCAGATTCGAAACCAGATATGGAGAACAAATTATTTATTCTATTAAATGCCAAGAATCGAAAAAGTCCCTCCTTGAGCTCACCCAGCCTCTACAAAATGGTTACCTCCAAATTAGCTCATTGCACAACCATTGGCTTATGGCCATATCATAGACTTTTCCGTTTTTCGTATTATTATTTTATTTCATTATTTTTTATCTACTGCTTTATCGAAATAGCCGCAACGGGCTACGTTTTTTAAACCTTCTGCTTCTTTTATGTCTCCTCAGCTCCCAATTCTCCTTCATTCGTGCACACATGTTTTTCTTTCCTCTGTTATGTACAAAAGGCCCGCGACTTCATTTTGGAACACTATTTTGCCTCCATAGATGATCCCTCTGTAATACGTATATGTTGGAGAAATCTTCAACTTCTCTATGCCGTTTTCCACTTCTAAAAACAGTGAATTCTTCAATTTTAGCTTTTTAAAATATCTGAAATGTCTTCCAGTTAATCGTATAGGATCCATTCTTGATAGGAGGATTACGTTACTATGATTAGTTTATGAAGAAATAATTTCAAGAATAAATTTTGATCCTGATACATTTAATTACAGAAAAAAACCCGGTACCACCACAACCTAAGCAGTCTTTATTTCAGTACACGGTAGAGACTGCATTGTTTCTTTGACAAGGGTTGTGCAGGAAGCTGATTTGTCCTAGATTATGTTCAAACAGCCAATTGTTTTCTCTTATTTTCGGTACCCAATTAATAAAGGCTGGGTGAGCCCCAAAAGGGTCCTAGATTCTATAATATCTATATCCAACCGCTTATCAGATTAAATGCAAGTCTGCCAGCGAGCGCAATTTGAATGGAAGACTTTCGTCAAGGCAATGCAGAGCTCTACCACTGAGGCAGTCCGCTCCAATGATTACGTAAAGAAAATTAAACATATTTTTCAGTAATAATTAAATATAAATAATGTTTCACTGTTACTAATGATCATAAAATAAATAACAAAAAAAAAACTGAACCACAACAACCCGTGAATGGGTCTGGGGTTCAATATATGTTAGAGACTGTCATGTTTCATAGACAACGGTCAGATTCTCCCTCCCCTATATCTCATATAACCCATCGCCGGCCTCTAACAGACTAAATAAAACTCTTGCTAGCACCGGGATTCGAACCAGGATTTTCGGCATGATAACTGAGTTCTCTTAATAAACCACTCCGCTCTCAAAAAAAGAAAAACCACCATTACTACCAAATTTAAATGGAACAACAGAAAGGCAAACAGTAAAATACACATTGCGGTGCATAGGCCTAACGGATACATTAAAACCCTGCTACTAGCTCTGAATAAAATATAAGAAGACAATTTCGGGGAAAGAATGAGCCAGACATTTGGAACTTACTTTCACCCACTTAGGCCTCTCTCCTGTTTTTTTTTATTATCGTCAACGTTACAGCGATCTTATGGTGTATACTTTCAGAAATGTTTCGAGGATATTTGATGGGGGGAAAGTTCAAATACCCCTGGTTTTCGTTTCAATTGTCCTTAAATAAAATTAGGGAATCGTTTATCTTATATGAGGTATATGAAGAATATATATTTTACGAATTTATTTTTAACAATATTTATTCAAATTTACTTTAATTAGCTTAAATTTACAATATATCCATATTTCATTAATTATATACAATTAATTTAATACACAGTTAATTTTTCACTTAATCAATAAATCTCAATCTGGGAATCCCATACAATCATCAGCAAAAATAAATAGTATATTTTTAGAATTTTCAGAAGAGAAAATTTAAATATCGCACCTTCAAAAGAACATCATAATTCAAAAAGCCTGATTTTTCAATGTAGGTATTTAAAAGTTCCACTTGATTAAAAATAATAAAAACGTTGGGTATTGGTAAAGCAAAGCATTCATATTGTAATGATGGTATTGAAATCAATTTAAGTCATTAGAAAAAATTTAAAAACTTTTTTTGGTATCTGTTCCACAGGTTGCCGCTTCGAGTCGAGTACAAGTTTTAACTGTTTATTCCTTTCATTTTCAATATTTTCCAAAATACAAGTTATCATGAGCTTTAGTATGGAAAAGAGAATGTAATTGTGTGTAATGAGTAGATTTCGGTAACTATTTATAATCCAACGGTAAAAGAAAGTTTCAGCTAGCATTACGATGATATATGTTAGTTGAAACGTTCATTTCTAGATGAAATGATTACTGAACTTTACATATTTCCCATAGTTGCATTATTTTTTCCATAATAATCATAATAGCTGTTGTTGCTCAACTCGAAACGACAATCTGCAGAATAACTACTCTTTTTTTATTTTAATTCAATAAAACTCATTCCTATAAAACTTCAAGTTCAAACATGATACATCACAAAATATGACTTTATAAAAAATATACAAACGTTGGAATGGAATATCAGATATGTCGTTCCTGAATTAAAAACTCAATACTCAACCAATATAATTGCTACTTCAGGCTTAATTAAATTTTTTTATAGTTTTGTCGTAGTTCGTTCCAAGGAGCGATATATAGATATGATGTCCTACTTAATATACTTAACATAAAAAGTATGAATGCTTTCTCAACATGCCTATTCTGTTGCAGGGCAGGATCAAGCTATTATACTGTTTTTTTTCCTCCCAGGGAAGCCTCACAACAATAGAAAGGCATTATGACGAGCTACCACACGGGGATGGAATGCTGTGGATCCATGGCCCAGCTAAGCCGGAGTGAAGGTATAATCTCCTAGAGGAGAGATACAGCATTTACATATATAAGAAAGGCCGCTTGGACTATAAGGCTATCTGGTAGCGGCTCACAGCTCCTATCTCCTCCGTTCATCGCTTCTAATAGTCTCTCACCTCGGTTGTAACTGCTTCTCTAAGTTTTCATTCTACGTTATAAACTTCCCAACTAATTTATCAAAAAGATAATAACACAGCTACAAACAAAAACATTTTTTTAAGATTGTAATAAAAACTATACATTACACACAATAGCTAAGGAGTGTGGTGGCTAAGTTGAACGCAGAATAGCCGAACCATAGGTCAGGGGTTCAAATTCGGCTGTGGTAGATAATTTATAAGATCTGTTATCAGCCGGGGATGGATCCTCCTAACACAAAATAGGGAGAAAAAACTGGCGATCTGGAGCAAATCACTTTCCTGGACAACCGGCTTCCTAGAAACAGCACAGTCTCCATCACGTACTGAACTCAAGACTCTTCATGGGTCATAGTGGTACAGTTTATTTTTTACAATGAATGAATGAATGAATAAAGCCTTTTATTACAAAAAATTAACAGGAATTATTAAAATAATAAAAAATTAAAATATTATGAACTTTATTTTTTGCTTTTTAATTTATGTAGGCCTTTCCCTTAGGGAGTAATGGTCTAACTTCCCTGGAGATCAATTCCTACTGGGAAGTGGATTTTTTTTTATGTATTCAACCGCAATGAATAACAGTGCTTATTTTTTACAAATAACTAGACTGATAATGTCTAAGGTGCTGTGATAGAAGCTTCGCTGTCAACCCTATCAATCAGAATACAAAACCTATGACAAGCTATGATCTCCCTAAATATAGATATGCAGATATTGGAAGTCCAAAGCGACCTGAGTATTTTCGTCAGACCACGTCATGTAGTTTAAATTACCACTGAGTTTAACCCAAACAAGATTTCCTAGGATTCCTAAAAAAGATATATTTTTTAATGAGAACTAATTATAAATCCATGATATCACTTAATATAGATCTGACAGTTCACAGACCACCCAAAGTCACTTAATGTTGTATTTAGTTAAATTCACCAAATGTATTTTTTAATGAGAGCTTTAAACTATTTATTATTAACTAAAAGTTTTGACCACTAGAAATAAAGACGCAAGCCTGTTACTTATTAGTTTTTCCCCTATCATTATTGTGTATTATTATTATCTTTACTTAAAAAAATGCGATGAAAACGCTTACTTTGGGCTTTTAAACCTTCATTTCGTCGATACAAAAGCAAAAGTATCGAATATGAAAAAAATATTCGTTTTCGATCCATAGCGCTTGCTTTAGGATTGATAATTGATATAAAATTCATATAGATTCATCTAAAAGGCACAAAACCACGTATAATGACACATGTAGTCAACGATTGACTGTGTTTACTGATTTCGAATGAACATTGAAACAGTTTTTGTTTTTTTTACTCTACTGAAAAGTGGTGTCTTTCACTTTTGGTACTTTGGATTTGTATCGACAATATCTTTATTCAGGATGATTAGCACACAATTAAACATTTAACGTTTATTGATTGAATCTTGCTTTGAAAAGCTTCTAATATCAATATTAAGGTGGCTTTATCTATATACATTTTCTTATAATTTTCAATTTTGGAAAAAGTATGTTAAAATGCTTTCCTGAATCCTTCATACATTGGATTATTCCTATTTCTTCCAATGGAAATACCATCAGTACAATTAACAGCAATCTACAGGTGGCAAGAATCATTTTAAGAATTTACAATAATTATGAAACTACATAAAGATTAAAGTATTTCGCATTTAAATTTATCTTCCACGTCGATTGTTTCCTCTATCATTTATCCATGAATCCTTCCCTAAGTTTCCCAGGACCATGCAAATAAACATATTGGAAGAATATTTCTTACCACCAGTAATCAACTTACACTTATTCATCACACCAGTCTCCTTCTGACGATAGTAGGAGGATGTTGGTATCTTCATTTTATTTCCTCATTTCGAACCGAGACAGAAACGATAAAGTCTTAAACCATCTCTAAAGCAAGCAGAAGCGACCTATTTTTTTTTTCTATAATACCCAACAATTTCTCCTAAAGGAAAATACCACATTTTTTCTCGAGGGGATGGAATTTAAGACGCCTAAGATTTCCTTTTCCTTTTATCAGCAAGAACCATCCATCTTTTATTCGACGTTCGATAAAATAAATTACCTTCTGTGAGAGGCAAACCATATTTTTCTTGCTTCACAAGAATACAGGAAGAGGACAATGTTAGTCTCTTTTGTTTGTTACTTTTTATAGCATAACATGTTCACATTATTGCGATTTAGTCAATAAAAGTTTAAATAACGTAACCTTTTGGTGACGTTTCGAGACTTTATTGTCGAATGTACAGTAAGATGATTTCATTGCATACTTTTCAAATCCTATTATTATAAATGAAACCAAAACCGCAGGAGGTTCAGCTTAGTCGAAAGCATGGCAATACTTGCATCACTATCTATAGCTGTTGTCAGTGAAGCTACAGATAGTTATGCAATAACCACAACAGGTGCGACCTGTGTTGTAGAGGTTAGCATAACAACCGACTATGCCGGAGATCGCGGGCTCTCAGCACGACGGTCAGCCTTAGGATTTTTTAAAAGGGACTAAAAACCCTTTAGTTATAGCGTACTTTGGCAGGGACGTAAAATGGGGGTTGCCGAGCCTGTGCGATGTCAAGTATTGGTCAAAGATCCCTATCCTAATTAGACCTGGGTAGGCAAACATTAGGGCTCCCACTGTAGCATCGCCTGATTAGCCCTAGCAGCATGAAGTGACGTTAGATAAATAAACCAAAAATAATAGTCCATTAAAAGGAAAGTTTTAATTTTGTTTGTTTATTATAAATTAGAAAAACCAAAATAAATTATTTATTAAATATTTTATTTGAAAAGAAAAGATATGGCCAGGACCGAGACTCGAACCCGGGACCTTCACCTCTCCGTGGTGACTTCTCAACCATCTCGGCCGCCCTGGCACGTTTCTCGTCCAGCCATATCCCCTCTTTTCATTTGATCCTACATCTCCGTGTTCTCGTGATTTGCGATGTATACACGGGGAGAATGTTAATTGAACATTATTTTATTTTGGATCTAGTTGACTTTAAGTCGTTAATATTATTATAATTTATTTTATTTTTATATTATAATTTTTTTAAATATTTTATTTGAAAGGAAAAGATATGGCCAGGACCGGGACTCGAATCCGGGATAAAAATATAATATAAAATAAAATAAATTATAAATTATTTATTGTATCAAATTGGTATTTTCGTTCTTTAACTTGTTCTTTCATAATCATTGCCCTTTTTATAGCTATTTCTTATAAAACACAGCCCTTAGGAACCGGGCTCTAAAACGAACAAGATTTTAGGTTAACTGTATAAATTAATAAAAAGATATTTGAGACTTTCTTAATTTAATGTAGAAAAAATAAATTTCTTAATAAAAATAACTGAAATAAAGCGGAGATTACCACAAAGATGGAGATTTCAGTACAAGGTAGAGGCTGTAATGTTTCATGGACAACAGTTCTGCAAGGAAGTGACTTGTACATTAATTAATTTACAGTTATGTACTATTTCTGATGGGCTAATCATTTTAGACAGTGTGACATGTGCTGTCACTTCTATGAGCTCCAATTTTTCTAAACGCCTGAATAGGTTTACTATAGTAGAACCTGGCAGATTTAAACTATCTGAATAATAGAATAATATTTATTAATGTTTTTATTATATTTAGGTTTAGGTTTTATTATATTTAGTAATGTTTCATGGACAACAGTTCTGCAAGGAAATGACTTGTACATTAATTAATTTACAGTTATGTACAATTTCTGATGGGCTAATCATTTTAGGCAGTGTGACATGTGCTGTCACTTCTATGAGCTCCAATTTTTCTAAACGCCTGAATAGGTTAACTATAGTAGAACCTGGCAGATTTAAACTATCTGAATAATAGAATAATATGATTGCTATTAGTATTTAATAAAATAAAAATAAATTCCGAAGACGAGCAGAGAGGCTGCCACAAAGTAACTCGACAGTACGGAGCAACGACCTCAGTTACTTCAAAGAAATTACCGCTGGCCTAGAAACACGGAGACCTTATCGAGTGTTAGACCTTTGCCATTAAGTACATTTAATTATTACATAAATAATTTAAATAAACATAATAGGGAGGAAAATAGTTGACTGGAAGATCTAATGTGGGATATAGATAGTCTGGTGATGCAATCAATATAACACAAAGTAAGAAAAACTTATAGTAGTATAAAATATGGCATTCATATTGGCTCCAGCTTCTATCAGCCCTGAAGATGGCCTACAACGAATGTCGAAATGTCGGCGCTCATAATAAATAAGTTTTTCTTATTTTGTGTTACATTGACTGCACCCTCCCCCCCGACTATCTAGTTTATCCGACATAAATAAACATAAATTTTTATGTAAATAAATAATTTTTAATAAGCATGTATTACAAAATTGTTTTTATATATTAATTTTATTGAGGGATAGTTTTCAAAGAAGAGCCTCAAAATTACAATTTATTATAATTGTATACAATTTAGAGTACATACTTTAAAAAAAAAAAACAGTAATCCTCCAAACATTGTTCCGCTTAAATATACTCGTAGATAATGGATAAACCACATATTTGAAATTCCTTAGTTTTATTAATTCATAAGAATTGGGCTTGGGCCATCAGTTGATAAGAACCCACTTTTCAGGACTCTCACCCCAGCAGGAAGGCCACAGACGTGGCAAGATCATGTACAAAGTCTCAGCCTGAACTGAGTAATAAATAAATAATCAAATGAAAGGGAAAGGACGCGGTGAGCCCCATCACCGGAAAAATATTAAGTTAATAAATAAATCAGAACCTTCCATTTTCTCATCCTCCTCTTAAAATGTTCACCGTACAGTACAAGAGATCCTCTCCATAATATCCAAATCCTAATCAGAAACCTTCAAACCCAAAGGGGCTAAGAAAAAAAAAAATATTTCCTATGCAAATTACTATAGATTGAGAGGAAAATATTTGACTGGAAGATCTAATGTGGGAGTTAGTCTGGGTGTGCAGTCAATGTAACACTAAATAAGACAAACTTATTTATTGTAAGTGCCAACGTTTCGGCCAACGTTTTAGGCCATCTTCAGGGCTGGTGGAAGGAAAGGCTACTGTGATAAATATATTTATTCACAGTATAATATAACGACAAATACTTATTATTCTATCAGGTTTATCCATAAATAAAATATATTAATTCATTATTTATTAATTATATCCCGCGATTCGTTTGTATTTTAATATTAATATTTACTAGTAGAAAATAAACCATAGAGAACTACTGTCCAAAAAAAACATCAGAATACAAAAAAAGTAAGATCTTTTAGTTTAGTTTTTACCTACACTGTTAAGAGTCTTAAAATGAACATATTAATAACAATAAATAAATAATAAACGATGAAAGATTTTATGCACAGTAAAATTAATACTGAATAAAATCAATAATAGATTTGAAAACGATACAAAAACCGATGTTTCACTTATCTTATCACATATTACCAATATTTATCTAAGGTACATTTCCCATGATGGAATAGTAGTTTCAGAAGCTTAAGAATACACACAAAATTAAAAAGAACAGAGAAAAAACAGAGACATTATTTTAAAACATTATATATGCTTGATAATATAAATTGTATCAAATAATTATTATTTCATAAATAATTAAATAAAAGTAGAACTGAGTAATGGCAATATAACCCATCAGAAGTTTTTTTTCTCTTAGAATCGAACAAAGACTAAACATTGGACACGTCAGTTTAACTGAAACCAAAAAATGATATATTTTCCAAAGTTCTGTGAGATTTCGTCGTTAATAGGTTTGAAATTATAGTCGTAAAACTAATAAAGTCTTGAATTGTTTCAATCTCTCTCCGCTATAAAAATTTTAGTCAATGCGTTTCAAGAAGCACGAATTCCAAAAAAATTGTTAATAGCACTGGTCATCATGGGATAAAAGTAACCCGGTTTTCAAGAATAAAACTGATACATCAAAAAAGGTAAACACAGTAATATGATACAAAGATTTTCAGATTAAACATTATATTAGTCTTTTAAAAGCTAAGAAATAAAAATGTACGATTGTTACTTGACTTTATAATGCATCATACATAACCCAATAATATAATATATATAAACCAATATAAAACCCAATGTAGTAATAAATCACCTGTTTTAATAATATATAACCCAGTATAATAATATAAAACTTAATGTAGTAATAAATCACCTGTTTTAACAAAATATATAACCCAATATAATAATATAAAACCCAATGTAGTAATAAATCACGTGTTTTAATAATATATAACCCAATATAATAATACGAGTATAAAACCCAATATCCTATAATATTAAATTAGATTAAAATATTTCGAATTGTTTAACCTTAAACGAAGAGATTTTCACGCTATGACTACTGCAAGAATCCAAAATTTAATAATATTTTCTTAAAATGTCTGTTATTGTTTATCTTTTCCATTTCGACACAATCTAAACAAATATTTACAGTCCAGGGCGTTTACCTAAAGATTAAACCTTCACTAAGATTCTCTGCCCGATCTATTTTAAGTGAGATTGAATTACATCGTATGATCCACTCGATTGTTTAATTATCTTTTTTTTAATTACGATTGAAAAAATAGCAATTACTATACAATTTAACTAGTCTCCTGCTGTCTAGACATTTTAAAGATCATTTATTTATTCTGATAATATAATGTAAACGATATTTAATATAAAAAAATAATAAATACACACCTATCGATCTCATGACAGTGAGACAAACATGGCGTAAAACTACTACACGTCACCTAATAAAATATTCGCCAACGGTACAATCGCATTTTAAAGGGAAACAAACATATGTATAAAACCATTTATATTTTTATTTATATAAACAAAAGTTGTTGCAAATGTTAATCTCAGGTCATACATATCAAGCAATTACAATTAAAAATTAGGTAAGAATCCAAAACAAAAATGAATTTACACAGGCTACGAAAAAGAAACTCCCAGGAAAACGGAAAAGTTTGGTCGTCTATCTTACCTGAACTCATTAATAAAAATTAAATTGTTCAGATTCATTCTATACAATTAATTAATGTGCATTTTAAAGGGTTGTAAAATAGAAACACTCGAAAAACTATCTAATGATCACACTATAATGTAGTATATTATAAATAATCACAAATATATAATAATTACCAAGTTTTAGGTGAAGATGGTACAACAAAATAACGGTAAACTTTACCTGAAACAAAAAAATAAAAAATAAACTTAATTTTATACTTAAGTATTTTGAAAGCTATACATATTTGTAGTAATGGATACGTTAATTAAATCAAAATAATTTTTATAAGTACAAATATCAACATAATCAAGATAGTTAGAAATTAGATAATATTAAAAATAAACACTCATGAAATATAATATTTATGTTAATGTCAATATGGAGTTCTTTCTATATATGACCATTGTATATACCATGCTCAATTATTTAAATAATATTTACTGTGTAAGAAGGAATTACAGATGGGCAGTTATTCATGTAATAAATAATTCATAAGATATTCTGAAAATCATTACGAATGCATTTGGCAGAAAAGCATAAACACCGCCCACTACCAATATGTCAGGTCCAGTATACATAATTAACTGGATATAAACAAATACAATGAGGATTATGTATTATGTAATGAATATAGTGTTCATGAATGTCTCTAACCAGTTAAAGCTAATAACTCTGGATCAGATGTGATTAAAATTATTATAACGCTGCGTTTTTATTGCAATATTAACATTTTGGTAATTCATTTTTATTTATTTACACAATTCTTATAATAATTATAAATAGAGAAAATTCCTCGACGCTGAATCCTTATTTAAACTAATAAACACCAGCCAATTAAGCAAGAGTAATATATTCCTCATCAAAGACGGTTCACCAGGAAATTAAAGGACCGGAGACCCGACTGTTCACGTAACCAGTTAATTAGCAGATGAGGAAATACAAAAATAATTAAATGTATTTAGTTATTATATTAAAACCTAAACTGTCAATTAATAAATGCATACTAAAGGTGTGTATAATTCTTATTATTGTTATTATATCTACAGGACCGGTGAATAAGTGGTTAATTCCGATTTTGTCCAGAGATTGTTAACTGCTTTCAGATAACCGGAATCGTATCATTCCTGTAGTTTTTGGCTTGAAATGGAGTTGCAATACAAGCAATAACTCCTTTTCAGGCCAATACCTTACTTAGCCCCTTATTCAATACGAAAATGACACGACACCGCTTACTTAAGTACAAGAAAGTGATTTTGGAGAAAATCAGAAATATAGGAATAGTTTCCGTAACAAATTTTGAAAATTTATATATTTTTTTTCCAGAAACTATTATAAATAAAAATCCCTTCTATAAATTGATTACTATTCAATTTACTCGCTGAATTTCTGTCTTAAGATTCAAGATTCAAATCCGGCTGTAGTAGATTAATTATTAATCTGTTAAAAGACATACATGGACCTTGCAGGATCTCGGACGCTTCTGGGGCTCACCCTTTATGATACTATCAATCAGGGTTCTAACCTGTCGAATAATAATCTACGACAAGTCAACCCCTTGCACAGCCGTTGCAATTAATTATTTTGTAGTCAGAAGAACTGGAGCTACTTATCTCTTTATAAATAGGTACAATTTCTAAATAAGACTGTAGGATTGTACCGAGTTCATTGATCCAGAACTATTACTAGACCCGAAAACCGAACTAAAAACGTACCGTATTATTTTTGAACCTAAATATAACAAAAACAAGATGGAAATGGAACTTGCCCCTCTTATGCCCTCCCCCTGAGATGGCCGCCTATAAATAAAACTTTTTTTCCGACCCTAAGATCAGAAATACCTTTCCTAACCAACCCCTATTAGTAGACCTACCCCTACTAAATACATCATACATGACAAGGCAGATCTGCATATTCTCACTTTATTATACTTAAGTTAGAGATAATGCAATTCAGTTCCTACTATGCTCTTAGCAAAGCAAATAACGTTAAAAATAAGCAATTGTACAACTGTGAATCGCAGTAGTTTCTATATTTTAAATAATTAAGTGTAAATTGTGTATATTAACAGTTTTAATTAAATTAAATTTAACTACGATTTTTCAAAAATATATTTGATAATACAATACAGGTAGGTATATTGAACGTCTTGGTGGTGGGGTGCTGTCTCATTTTTGGAGCCTGTTTGGGCTGTTGATCGTTGGGATGTGTTGCACCTTTTTCTTCGAGATGTGATTCACTTAACCCTTTTTTGTTTTTGTGTCTTGATAATGCCTGAATAGGCGAAACATCGACTGGTAAGTGGGTGTATTACTGGATTTGAAACATAAGGCTTTGCATTGTTTTTTTCCCAATTGCATTATAATAAATAATAGTGTTTCTTTTTGAGTTTTTGGCTCTATTTTATTTATTTATTTGAATCGAAATGTATCCAATTGCACCGGCTATTTAAATGAATCTATGGTAAATATAATTTTAACTGATGGCAGCCTTATTTTCATTTTAACAAAGTTTTTAAGATTAAACTACAAATTTGTAATGTTTGCTCATTTTACTATCGTGTTGAAAAAGGTTGCGTCAAAACAAAAGTTATAAGTTCAGAACACAAGGTCCGTAAAAATGCTTAAACCACTCATTGGTGGGACAAAAATAGTATCTCATTACAACCCATGAAGTGTCTTGGGTTCAGTGCATAGTAGAGAATATAATGGTACTAGAGAAATGGTTGTGCAGGGAGGTGATTTGTCCAAGATCACGCTCAACCGCTGGGTTTTTTTTTAGGTTAATTAAGTACCCTAATTAAGGGTACCAAGTTTATAGAGACTGGGTGAAACCTCGAAGGCTATTTAGATCGCACAGGGTCTATACGTGGCTGTTAGCACATTAAATAATTTATACGTCATGAGTGGATTGAAACCCGGAATCTTCTGTACAGGAACGCAGAGCTCTATCACACGGAACGAGCCAACCTGTCCCGTATTATTACAATGGTCAAGGAAATTCTCTATTATAGGGAGAATTTATTATTAGTAAGTCAACGTTTCGACCTACATTGCAGGTCTTCTTCAGGGCAGTTGCTGGGTAGAAGGTGGAAAAGGGACTGATATTACTGATGCCTCAGTTCCTTTTCCACCATCTACCCAGCAACTCCCCTGAAGAAGACCTGCAATGTAGGTCGAAACGTTGGCGTACTAATAAAAAATACATACATAAGGTCAATGAATATTTTTCAAAATATATATACGCTCACTTATAATAGCAATTATAAAGAATTTTAATTTTTAATAATACCTAGAAGAAAATATCGAACAAATAATTCAAAATTAACTCCTTGAGGCATTAAATTCTTTCTTAATGACATGGGAAATCGCAATAAACGCAAACACAAAAACGGAAATAGTTAATAATTTATTAATTAGTTATGGTGCGTATAATAAAAAAAAGAAAAAAAACTGATAGGACATACTGACCAATAGAGATTTCATAAAATAATTTATTTCTGTCAGTATGGAATAAACCAATGCCACCCATATAGAGAAAAATAAAAATTATTCATGGCATCCTGTCGAATGAAATGTTGTTTACGACGAATCAATGGCATACGATAAAAAATCAATATTGTCTATAGTATCCTTATTTATTTACAATTTACACGTGCGACGTGGCATGTACGAGTAAAACTAGACAACTACCAGTCAGTTGGCGTAGAGCCTACCGTTACCAGTACACCCAAGTGTGAATACCATGCGAAGGTCACGAGGTCATTTTCGTTTCAGGCACAGTGAATAGTTTCAAGAATTATTAAGGAACCGAATAAAAAACGAATGATTGGAGACATAATATGAAATATGAAAAATTAAGAGAGCATAATTTGAGTTGTTTATTTTTTGACTGGATAAATATTATAAAAAAAAAAAATAAGAAGGATAATATGATTACCAAGAGTTCATTTTCATCATTTATTTATGTGCATATGTCATTTATGTTCACTTACATGTGTCATTAACTTCATTCCTTATTTTTCGTGGGAATTAAAAAAAAATTACTCAATTATAATTTTCATAAAAATTTGAAAATGAGTGAGTTTTACTTTTGTACTTTAAAACGTAGTTTTTGGAGAGGAGTACAATAATATCGCAGGCATTGTCGGTTTTCATCTGATTAACAGTGGCGTAACTAAGGATGGCTGCGCCCAAAAGCTGCGCATCTCCTGTCTTCAGAAAGTGTAATCCAACTAATATTATAAATGCGAAAGTTTGTATCTTTGTCTCTCTTTCACGCAAAAACTACTAGACGGATTTGGATGAAACTTTACAGTAATATAGATTATACATCAGAGTATCACATAGGCTACAGCTAGGGCGGATTTAGGGGGGTGCTCGGGGTCACGTGCCCCCCTAGACAGTTTTTTAGGTACTGTGGAGAATCCATTATAGTATATAATTAAAGGCAAATCAGGAAACTAGCATCTTGAAATTTGGAGATAGGTTCTTTGTATAATTTAAGAAAGAAATTTGGATAATTCCATCTCCAAGGGTTTCCCCTTTAATATAATAGGGGTTCAAAGATTGTATGGAATCCGTCAGTTTTGAAGTTACACATCTGAAATTTTGGATGTACGAGTAACTTATAGTTAAAAAAAAATTAAATAATTTATTTAAAATGATATATCACGAAACTTTATATGGCAGACCAAATTCCATGCGAGCGAAGACGCGGGCAAAAGCTAGTCTACTATATTTATTGGATCCTGGGGCTCACTCATTCTCTGTAAAAGGCACATTCTCTACCAAGTCCTGAACACAAGACACTTCATGGGCTGTAAAGTGGTACAGGTTTTATACTTATAAATGAATTGAAATGTTTCAAGTTGAAAATTATTTGTTGAAATGTTTTAAGTATATTTGTGAATACGTATTTATGTGCGATTATGTTTTTGTAACAATCATTCAACCAAAAAAGGAAGGCAGTAAATGAAATCTTATAAAATGCAATGAAATCGTTTGACTGAGTAGATTGTTTAATTTTAGAATTGTCTTCCGTCGCTTAAGAAATTAAGTTAATTAAACTAAACGGAAAATGCCTAAATAATATCATTGTTTCTAAATAGAGGTTCGCTTCTGAATTAAGTAATATCTCTGATAAAAAATAAATGTACTCTATAATTATTGATTGTATTCAAATTTATCCCTGTTCATATTACCGTTACGAAAACCCAAATAAAGTGAAGAGAGCTTTAAAATTTATAAGGCGGGTATATTACTATTTTACCTAACTGAAAATATATTTCTGGTAAATACGTGCCTCCACATTTTCAATTTTACTACGTAAATAATGTTCGCCTATAAATTTTATGGCTTAATATTTTACGGCCTAGTCCAACTTTACGATCTCCATATTCTTGTAACACAAATGCCAAGCCCGATGAGCAAACATGTCTCATGTTTGCGTCAATATTACGAAAACAATGAATTAAAGAAGTATACGTCATTTGGTGCAATTTCTTAGTTATAATAACAGAGCTGGGCGTTGTTTTTTCCGATAAGGAAGGTAGGGGATAGGACGGGGTATTCTCTCAGATTTTATTTCCAAATTTATTACGATTACTTAATTAATCAAGTACTTTTTTTAATGCCTGGAATTACTTTAAGCTAATTAGTATGGTGTGAGTACGAGTTCTATTAATACAATAGGAAGAGAACGGCGTGCGACGGCCACGTCATGGCAACACGCCAGGTGCGGACCAATAGGAATGGCCTCACCTGATCACCCAGGCCACGCCCCCAAACACTCACTCATTCACTAATTTTATCTCAGCATTTATTTATTTTTTTATTGTATTGTTTACTGCCTCGTTATCTCTATAGCATTATTACATTGTTGATATTCCAATTTTTTTTCTCAGTAATTTGGCACAAGCCACAGGGTGCATCATGTTCATTTTAAATTAATATATAATTTCAGATACTCTCTTAAATTACCACGGCCAATGTTTGTAATCCATTCATCACTCGTGTCGTCTAGTGTCGACCGTTACGTCAAATTTGATTTGACGTTTCGCTGGTCATACTGCAAGCTTCCTCAGAGCTTAGTCTGAGATAGAAAATGTGATGATTATTTTAAAATCATAAAAAAAGCCGACGTGTCGGCCTACAGTATAGGCTATCTTCAGGGCTGAGAAGGAAAAACAGAATTTAGAGAATAGAATAATTTATTGATATTCACAACAGTAATTATATTACACCAAGTAAATCTGCTGTATGAACAAAGGACTTGAAAAAAAAACACTTGTGGAGAAACTATCCATTAATAGCACTCCAATCAAGTTCTATAGTAGAATGTCTCGAGTCCATCTTCTTTTCAGACGCCTTGGAGGGTTATCAGGAAAATTATGGGAAGCAAGTTGAGAGACTAGCGGATTCAAGTGTGTATGGAGCTTTTCATGGAAGGATGGGTATCTAGTTTGGGCCAAATCGGCAACATTAAGATTAAGATCATGATGGATGAGTTTGTTTGTGACACAATAAGGAGCATTGAGGATTTTACGAAGGATTTTGGATAACAAAATGACAGAATGTGTGAACAGAAAGGTGACAAAGTAAAGAATAAGAAAAAGTAAGATAATTGAGAAAGTAAATAGTAAGAAACAAAATGAAAAAGTTACAAATGTAAAACTGTGAGATATACAAGAATGGAAAACTTAGTAAAATTACAGATAATGATATATTTGTATGATATTTTAATAATTTATTTTGATGCCCGTAAGATGCTATTACAACTTTTGATAACATAAAGTAACAAAAAAAAATTGTATGTCCTTGAACGCTTATTTTATAACAGAAAAAACTAATAATTACTTATTAGTTATTAAAATAGTTTTAATAATAATTAAACTTGCATCTGTACTGAGAGAGAATAAAAGACGCATGAATTTATATTTCAGTTTTTTGTATCAGATTTTTATATTCAGTGACCATTTTATATATTGATAATAATAATAATTAGTCATGTCGCTAAGCGATTAAGAAGACAATTAAACGAAAAGGCCACGAACCAGCCTACCTTTCTAGTGGCCTCAACTCAAAGGACCGATGTAATTACATAGCTAACAAAAAAAATTAAGGCTACAGTTACATTGGTGAGTATTCCGGCAAGAACAGGTTCCTCAGAGCTCTATAAAATAAGAATAAAACATAAGTCTTAATTTACAACAAAAACCGCCTCAACAGATTACGCCGAACACTTCAGAAATGAATGGTCCTCCATAAATGTGAGGAATTTTCGTATTAATTATGATGACTATAAGTAATATTTTAGCGGAAAAATAAATTAGCCGTGTATTTGGAAACAATTAATTGTAAGAAATCCGAGAAAAAGTTTACTACATTTCTAGGCATCAGACGTAATACCTTATGAAGTGGTTTGTACATTTTAATATATTTCTAATGTTCTCGCGAGTACCTATTTATTTATTTTTTTAAAATTTTACTTTGAAGCTTTAGTTCATACATTTGTTACCGATTCGATACATGTATAATGTTTATGTAATTAACATAAATTATTTGATAACCTATATAATCCCAACTGCGCCTCCGTGTACGTCCTGATGTTGAGCAATCGATAAACAGAACTGATACTGTATGTAAACAGTACGTTCGGTTTGGTCTTATATTGAGCAAACACATCAGCATGGAAATATTAATGAAAAACTTCTCAGAGGCCAATATTTGCACAGGTGTCTGTTTAATTTTTTTTTCTTCATCGTGCGCATAATAAGAAGTTTTGGAATTGGGAATATTTTTACTTTTTATTATCCGATTTCAAAGGCAATTTTTGTTTTGAACATTGATGAATCTATTTTGACTAGATTCGTTGTGACATGTATAAATTACTGTAACATTATACATTATAAAAATTATGTACGTATATATTTTTTTTACTTTATTCAAAAGCAGGTAATCTTGGAATTTGTTATATTTTTTTATATTTTACTGTTTTTCATGGCTTTTTTTTTCGTTGCATGTCCATTAGAAGTGGTATTTTTCTTTAAAGCTTAATAGAATTAAAAAAATATATAATGCAACACTTCTCATGGTGGCTCAAAACCGAACGTTTGTATCTCCCATAGTTCAAAAACGGATAAAATTTTATATTCAGGAATATTTAAATATGAAGAAATTTTTTCTCACCACATGATCACGTTTAATAATTGATGATCACAATACATTTTCCACAATACACTTTCCATTCCATCACAATCCAGGGTCATACAATAGTATAATTAAAAACTTATCAAATTTTGAATATATAACTTATAAATTAATACAGATAACACCATTCTAGATTTTGGTGAAAATTAACTAACAGGCGCAGGCAATTTACTTGAAGCTCAAAATAGATTTTTGTGAACAATTTAAAAAAAAAATGAAATTAATTACAACTTTTGTATGCCATACTTTTATGTTAATGTTAACAAAATATTAAATTCCGTCTACAAATGATAAACCAGAAACGATACTTAACTTGAGATACCAAACAAACTTTGGGCTAAAGGAATATTTAATAATAAGTGAAATAATTTTTTACAACAGGCTGACCAAGATCTCATACGAGGCTAAGATTGAAGGAAGAAGGTCTATAGGAAGACCCTGATATACCTGGGAAGATGGTATTAAGGAAAGCTTCGCAAAGAGAAGTCTGCAATGGAACAGAAGAGCAATGTCAGAGGATGGTACAGTGTGGTCCGGACTGTACTGAAAGAAACCTCACACTGCATGAGCGGTAGAGAGGACGGACTATGATGATGATGAATTACTTTTTTAATTTAGCATTTAAGAGATGTGTGTCAAAAGAAAATATATTTTAAATTGTATATTTATTAGATAAAAAGGGAGTGTTACGTTACTTGAAATACTAAAACGGTTTTTATCTTACACCATGTGGTAATATAGGTATAGGAATAGTGGTAAAAATAACTTTAATAATAATAAACGCGATTGATTCCTTTTAATTCATAACTATTAGTTTTTTTTAATATATTTTATTACTAATTTAATATTATTTGATGCGATACATGCAGATTTATTTCAATCAAGGCTATATTTTGGATTGACTATTTATAGTTTAACAAGCGTTACAAGGAACTTTGTGAATCATATTTTATTTAAGTCAATTAAATTCCCTGTTTAGAGTGTTTCATACCGATATTGTTATTTAGATCATTTTAAATTTTAGATCAGAAACAGTCTTGGTTAAATTTACTAAGTAAACAGATGAAACAAACGGTTTAATAAATCATATTGATCTGCGAATACTTGTGAAAGATAGCGATTTTGCCTGATTACCTGTAACTAATGATTATTTTAATTTAGCGTTTAGTAATAATTAGTAATGGTTATAATATTGCACCTTTGATATAGCTGATGACACGGGCTCTGATAGTTTATACAAGTTTTACAATACTTTGTATATCCTTCCACGTGGTAAAATAGGTATGTAGAAATCGTTTTAATTATTACCTACCGCGATTAATTATTTATTACACTTAGCTAATTTAATACCATTTTAATAGTAAATAAAGCTATAAATACAGATTAGTTTGGTTCAGGAGATTATTTAAAGTCTGATAAGCGTCCAAATAAGTCATATAGAAGTGACATCAGATATTTTTCGATTCACCAGGACTTAGTTTCTGAAACGATCATATAGTTAATTTGTTTTATCACACAGTCTTGAATAAATTAAACAAATAAATAGGATCGGAAACACTATTGACATATAATAAAAGACTTTGGTTAGAGGTTACCTTGCCCAGGTAGGTAAAGATCGGAAGGTATACCGCATGGACACAAGGCTGGCCACGAGGCCTTGAACCCTCCAACACATCCTATCCGGAATCCGTTTCATAACTTAGTCCAACAATCTCATACTAAAGGTATTCTAAAATTAACTCTAACAACATAAAAAAAAAAATAATAATAAGAGGAATAAGATGGTCACCCGGACCACCTCCAACCGGGAGGTCAGAAAAAATTCTCTTTAATAAGGAGCCTTAAGGAGAACTATTTAATTTAAAACCAACGTTTCGACCAGGTCTTCTACGTGGCTTATAATAACAGTCAACTGCCAACCCTTGAACCCATTACGAGCCTTGAAGAAGGCCTGCAATGTGGGTCCAAACGTTGGCTTTAGTTGTCCTTTAAGAGAATTTTTTTCTGACCTCCACTCGCATCATTTTCTTCTTCATATATAAAAGGTCAACTAATATTATTCATGGAAAAAAAGAAAAGAATTTTAATAGAAAACAGAACTAAAATGTAGACATTATTTTTGCGAATAGTTTAAAAAAATAATAATAATATTTATAAGGACTATTTTTAATTTTTCAAATTTATTAATCCAATCAACTATTTTTCAAATAGTTATTGTACACAATAGTTACTGTACAATAGTAATACTATTATACACAATAGTTATTGTACATATAGTTCCATACTTATATTTTCATATTGTTTACATTTCTAACTGTCATTCTACGAGATAACTATTCATTTCTTCCTACATATTCTTGTATTATTATGCTTCATACATTTTACTTATGTAACCTCTAGAAATAAATTATCATACATTTTATATCTTTAATTTACTATTTTTTTTCTAAATCCTTCAAGTTCCAACCTTTTTTATATGTTAATCTTCTCATTTTGTAACTTCAGTTTACCTCCTCATTTTTATTTCCCTTTATATTATATTTACTTTTCTATCCTTTCTGTACATTTATTTTCTGTATTTTATTTTATATTCGTTATCTTTTATTATTATATCTGTCACTATTTTAATTTCTGTTCATTATCTTTAATTTTATTAAATCTGTCAATATCTTAATTTGATTATATTCTGTCACTATTTTAATATTCGTTATCTTTAATTTTCATATCTGTCACTATTTTAATTTTCTACATTACATGTCACTATATTATTGTTACAGTAACGTTTTTATATATTTTTTGTTCTACTTGTTTCTCTCTCATAGCCCTGAAGATGACCTACACTGTAGGTCGAAACGTCGGCACTTTCAAAATATAAGTCTAGTACTTATTTGGTGTTTTTTTGACTGCACCCCCCAACTACCTCCGTTCTCCATTTAAAAAAAATAATAGATTGATGAACAAAAAAATTTATTTTATCGTAAAAAAAGCATGGGGTGCTTTTTAAGATATTTTCATAATGACTCCAATGTTACCAATATCGCAGAATAACTACTTACAACATATATCAAGCACCCCATACTATTTTAAAACCATAAAATGAATTTTTTTGTTCATTAATCTATTCCTATATTAAACTTAATGAAAATAAAATTTTTAGTTTTGTTTCTTATTTAATCGCGTTTCTATTGTTGTTAACTATTATTAATTTTATACTTTTAAGTTCGGTTAACTACAAAAGCGTGTTTTTAAGTTTATTTAAACTATTATTTTATTTTTGTTGCAAAATATACGAACTCCCCAGGTGATCCTGCCAGTAGTCACATGTTTTTCTCAAAGATTAAGGCATGTATGCCTTATTACTTGGCACAAAACTCAAGCATGCCTTCGGATATGAATAATAGCTAATAAGGACAACGTCAAAATTCGACGTTTTGAAGATCCATGTCCGAAAATCGAGTTAAAACATTACGTACATACAGGCGAAGCTAACATAACATGTTAATAAATAACTCAAAACGAATCGTGTAAAATTGTCCTCGAAATTATCTAATCTCTTGAATTGCTGACAATTATTATTTACAATTAAAACAGAAGATAATTAAGAATTCATAAGAGTTGTGTAATAATTGTGGACTAATTACTATTATCAGATATACATAAACGTATTTAATAAAAGACAGAACAAAACAAAAGGTTACTAATTGCGAATATGTTTAATTAAAATCTTATCTAAAATTAATTATTCCGATCGAATTCTTTTTATAACAAACTACTTGAAAGGCTAGTAAATAAATATTTAATCTAATAAAGGTTTATAAATAAAACTAGACGTGATATAATAAAAACATAAGTAAAAAAAAATTACAATATCATTCAAGAGAATAATTTAATTAAACCTAAACCTAGGAATTTTTAATTATATAAAAAAAACAATCAAATACTGAAGGTGTGCGCAAATTCAGAAAATACTTATTGGTTGGAAAAATTGATGTTTAAAATTAGAAACATGAAATAGAATAATCCATTTATAAACTTTTTTTCTAATAATAAAAGAAAAAACCCTGTACCATTACAACCCAAGGGACTTGGTTGGGAGAGCCCCAGAGGGGTTTGCAAATTCCACAGGTGCCATCCTAGGCTAGAAGTTTAAATTGTTTCATAATTCATAAAAATAATCTGCCTTCAAAACGTGTAATATGACAATTGAAATTAAATATTTTCTCTATTTTCCATAAGTAGGCATGGGGAATTATACACGTGTAGGTTGTACATTTATAACACATCATGTAATAACCAGGGCTTAGTAATAAAATAAAAAACAAAACAATATTTTTTGTTTTAAGTAACATTGTCTAGTTGACTTTTCACTGTCGATAAAAAACAATTTCTTATTGTTATGGCCTTCAAAGAATTCTATTGTTTCTTGTATTTTAAATAACATTTTATTCCAAACAACTATCCTAATTTTTCTTTCATTAAGGCCATTTGGAGTAGTAAAATGGTATTTAAAGAAATATTCTGTCCATTGTACAAAGAATAATAGTTTCAACTGTTTATAGTTGTTTATATTATTAACACTCAATAACCCTATTTTGCTTAGAACGTTAATTTTAATTAAGAATGGAACCGATATCTTAACTTTCTACAAAATAATGGGTTTAATTCGTTTGGTTTTAAGCACTTTATTTATTATGTGATTGTTGTAATTCGATAAATAAATTAATTATTATGCAGGACTATACGGATTTTAATAATAAACAAGCGACTACTACATACTAACTGGAGCCGAACGATAAGGGAGGCGCAAAAGTCCTGGAAGAACTTTTTTATTAATAGTTATTATAAATTATTAAAAAGGCTAAGCGAACCCGAAGGCTCGATGCCGATATCACCAATCTCTACTTACAAACCTCTGTCCACCCAAACCCAAATCCTTCAGGACACTCTAAACACAATCCTCCCACCTACGTCTTGGTCTACCCCTCAGACGTTTACCAGTCGGCTCAGCGAAAGGATTCACTTTTTAGGAATTCGTTATAGGATAATTATTACAATCCGATTAATTATTATATATTACAATAATTATTATAATCCGATTAATTAATTATAATTTTTTACTATAGGTTTTTTAAAAACTATTGAAAAATATTAATGTTTTAAAAAAAAGGAGGGGGAATAATGAAATTCAGTATCCCTTCCAGAAGCTGAACAATATGGAGGCAGCAAGTCGTGGAAAAGCATGGAAAAGCAAAAACTGAGAGCACATGCTTAGCGAAGTTTAAGCACGCTTCTCTCAAGCTACTGGCTTACTAAAAGGGTCCTTGGAATAGCAGATAATCCTTGGAACCAACGCTATATCATTCCAGTCGAAAGCATCCCACGCTTAGGCTTCTCATTAGCTTTATACAACTTAGGCGATAATTTATAAAGCAAAATATACCTACAAAATGTGTTGCAAACTCATTACGTAACTACTCCAACAGTGTGTATGGTTCAAAGAACGTTTTAGAAGCTTCGATAATTTTCAAACACGTGGAATTTCTTAGATAATTGGAGCCCGAATATTTAGCAAGAAAATTTTCAGGAACATTTAAGACAACTTAAAGAATAACATTTTAAAGAAAATTACAACTCCTACAAGTGGAAAGACAAACTATATTACATTCAATTCAATGAATTTAAATTTAAACATTATTTACGAAACGACAATCAATAAAAGATTATATCTTTTGTTTTATTTTCGTAACTAAAACTCGTAAAAAATATACAAAATAAAAGTGACAATACTTGAATCCCCCGAAACAAAACAAAAAAAACCTTGGGTTCAGAAAATAGTAGAGAAAATACTGTTTCTTGGACAACGGTTTTGCAGAGAGCGGATATGTTCTAGGGCACGCTCAACCGCCAGATTTCCTCCACTAATTTTGGGGACCCGTTTTATGGAGGCTGGGTGAGCCCCAAGAATGGTCCTAGATCCCATAGGATCCATCCCTATATTAATACAGATCTGCTAGCGAGCGGGATTTGAACCCAGGACCTTCAGGAGTCGGCAACTCTGGGTTCTACCACCGAGCCACTCAGCTCCTCTGAATCACCCATACAATGCATCCATTAATTAAAGCATTTTTTTATAAATGCAGATTCAACTTAAAAACAGAAAATTCGAAAAGAACCGATGATGTTCGGACTTTTCTATACCGCCCTAAAAAAATAATATATTTTTATAATTTTAAAGACATCACGTAAACAGAATTAATTACCATATTTTAAGCAGCATGCATTGCTTCGTATTTTCCTTTCCTAAAGGTACAATAATTTGTTTAAATAATTAAAAATCAGAGTACGAAAATTCTTTGGACAATATACTTTTGCCTGTTGATTTATAATAATTGAAACATATTATAATGAAAAGTTTTATATTAATGAAAAAATTGTTAAATATATGCCCGTAACCTAATAGAAATGAATAACAGTTCTATTTGTACCCAAACCAACAAATGACAGTTTTTATTAAAACACAACCAACCACTTAATGAACCTTCTTTCCGTTAGTTCTGGGACAATAACAAAACAGATACGTGATTAATCAACTAGAGATGAATTGAATACAAATTGCAGGAAAAGAGGCTGATAAAGAATTCAATGTTTTACGCTTAAAATATAATGGTAATGATACAAGTTATAAATATTGTACTATAAAATAAGGTACCATACAAACTAGAAAGAAAGAACACTACTACTTAAATATATATATATATATATATATATATATATATATATATATATATATATATATTATTACTATTAGAATAATAGAAAACATAAAATGGATTACAGATAATTAAAAAATAAAAGAATAACGAACAAAACACAGATATAGTAGTCTTATAATCCAGAAAAAATATAGTTGTAGACCGAATGCCAGGATTACTCAGTTATCTTAATCACATTGAAAAAAAGGCTCCTTATAAAAAAAGATTAATTAATTTTAAAAAAATAAATAAACAATTTAAAATATCGAAGGTTGTTTTTAAGGTCAATCAACATAAGATAAGATGCAAAGATAAATGTAACAGATTGGAGCGAATAGAGAAACAATCACAGATATTGCAATACATATCATTTTTAACAGCTTTTGGTAGTCACAAAGATCGCGGGTTAGTAGATCGGCTGGTTTTCATAGAATTTTCTGTAGGGAGTAAAAAATCCTTAGAAATGCCGTCCTTCGAAGGGGAGGTAAAATAGTGTTTCCAAGCCTGCCAAGTGTCAGATATTTGTTAAAAATCCATATCCTAATTATACCTGGATGGCGACAATTTAGGACAACCATTGACTAGCCGCATCAAGTGACGTAAAATGAATAAAGAAACAAATTAAGTTGAGCTTCTAGAGCCATATTTTGATGAAAAATTAGTAAGTTGCATCTTAAATAAGACAGAAGAAGAAATACAAGATTACTATATGTACATGGAAATATATTCAATCGGTATTTGTAGAACCAAAGGATTATTTTTGTTCCAATCTTCATTGTACATACTGTAACTGAGGCTAAAATTTGCCTAATTTTAAAACAAATTTCGCGTTACTTAAACCTTAAAACCATTCGCCTAATAAAGAATTAATAATAATAAAAAAAGTTAGTACTCTTGCAAAGCAGAGATGGATCAATTGTTTAAAACTGAAGTTACTAGAATTTAAGTGCTTGTGATATAGCTCAGTATATCTACATCCCTCAGTGATTAAGTGGCTAGCGGTGTAGTAGTGAGTAATTAGGGGAGCGGAATCGTCTTATACACGTAGTGAATCGGGGGGGGGAGGGGGAGGATAAGTTCATACATTTCAAGCCAAAACCTACGAGAATGACTCTATTCCGTTTTCCTCAATACAATTAACTCATTTTGTACAAAATTCGGCATAATCATTTAATAAACGGGGCTGCAGATATATCAACCAATTTGGTGGAATCCTGCTTACAGGTTTAGAAGTGATAAGCAAACAATCGTTTCGACCTAACTTTTACTATCTGAAGGAACAGAGTAAGCACACCGTCCGACTACCCATCCCGTAAGTCATTTCCTGAGAGAGAACTTCTCTTAAAACAAGACCATTACAGAGTGCTGGAGCAAGGATGTGCTTGGGCGCAACTGTTCGAGCTCGAGGGGAATGAAAGTTTACAGAGGGAATGGAAGTTCCGTGTAGCCCACGGACCTCCAAAGAGGTATTTGAATTTCCAAAGAGGAAGGGTGACTATCCCCCCACTCAACCTCCTCTAATGGAATATATTCTCAGGTTGGTCAGACTGTAAGCTAAATGCTACATCATAATTCCAAACCAACCTCAGGGTCCATGTCCCTCTAAAAGGTTTGGGCCAGAAACCACTCTCCACGAACAAGACCTTAAACCAAAAAAGAAACGATAGCCTGAGCGCTCCGACTGAATAATGGAATAAAGAAGCATAACAACTATTATGGTTACCAATTGAGCTCATTTTCAAAAGAAAGGTTATTTATTAAAACAACTTTACGAAATCAAAACATTTTTATTCAAAATATTTACCCTCATTTGCTATAAACTTTATATAAATTTGCTATAAGGGTCTGGGGTTTAGTACATGCTAGAGACTATACTGTTTCTTAGACATCGGTTGTGCAGGGAGATGATTTGTCCTAGGTCACCGCTAGATTTCCCCCTTATTTTGAGTACCAATACCACTCAAGCTGGGTGAGCCTCAGAAGGATCCTATCTCAGATAACTAACAGATAGGATCCATCTCAGGCTACTAACAGATTAAATAATAGTCCTGCCAGCAGCGGGATTTGAACCCAGGGCTTTCGAAATGGCAAACTCAGCGCTCTACCCTTGAGCCACTCCCCTTACATACGTTTTTCCCAACGTGTATCAAATTTTCAATACCTTTTTCAAACATATGAGCTTTATAAACGTCATAAACAAAACGATATCGTAAACGTTGGCAAATATAAAGTATAGATCATGCAGTTTTCACGACTAGCGACTATATCAGTGCAGTTTCAGTATTTCCCTTGTAGTTTCACACGAAAAAGTTACTATTTTATTAAAATATTTTATTTAATAAATAATTAAAAGCTTGAGCAAACCTATGGTATTAAGGATCCCAATTATAATTATAATTTATTTATAGATACCATTTAAAACGTACCATCAACGGCAAATCTTTCCTAGCATAATAACATTGTTCGATACGAATTTGGACTTAAAATCATAAAATGCCCACCAAATCCTGAAACAACACGAGTAATATACTATTTATTTATGTAAGCTAGAGAGGAAAATAGTTGACTGCAAGATATAATGGAGGATGGAGATAGTTGGGGGGGTGCAGTCAAAAAAACACCAAATAAGTCAAGACCTTTTTTGTTGAGGATGGAGATAGAATAGAAAACAAACTTTATTGTGGGACCAAGTCCTTTTATAATAAAAATAATGAACAAATAAAGTAAATAAATACCCCAGAATTTGAAAATGCAACATGCAACGCTCGAATGCCTTAGTTCTGTGAGAGGAATGTAGAGATCGGAAAGGCGGGATCTTGTTCTGTGGTGCTGGGCAGAGGATTTGATTGGGAGGAGACTGTAGTTATATAAAGGGCATTGCGAGTTAATGGACTGGTATAGAAAAACACTAAGGAAATATTGTCTACGAATGGGAGGGAAGAGCCACTTTAGCTCATCATAGTGACTTTCGTTTGTTTTATTTGTGCCAAAATAAAATAAAATAAAAAGTGACTTATTTGGTGTTTTTTTGACTGCAACTCCCAACTATCTCCAATACAATATACTATTGTATAAATAAATGGAGGACATGGCTGTCAAATAAATAAATGGGGGGGTGCAGTCAAAAAAACACCAAATAAGTCAAGACCTTTTTTGTTGAGGATGGAGATAGAATAGAAAACAAACTTTATTGTGGGACCAAGTCCTTTTATAATAAAAATAATGAACAAATAAAGTAAATAAATACCCCAGAATTTGAAAATGCAACATACACTCACCAAACTTCAAAAAGCACAACAGGAAAAAATAGTAAACAACAATAAGACAAAAGACCATATGAAAAAATGAAAGTAAAAATGCAAGAAAAAAAAGAAAGAACATTATCGAGAAACCAGTGGACTTACGGCTCGCTGTTCAAGCGGAGGTTTGACCTGCTCTTTTTGGGATGCCAAGAGATGATGGAAAAGCAGGGATTTAAATAAAGCCAGTGAAGAAGAATGACGGATAAAAGGAGGGATTGAGTTCCACACAGTGGTGGAGCGGGCGAGGAAGGAACGCTCGAATGCCTTAGTTCTGTGAGAGGAATGTAGAGATCGGAAAGGCGGGATCTTGTTCTGTGGTGCTGGGCAGAGGATTTGATTGGGAGGAGACTGTAGTTATATAAAGGGCATTGCGAGTTAATGGACTGGTATAGAAAAACACTAAGGAAATATTGTCTACGAATGGGAGGGAAGAGCCACTTTAGCTCATCATAGTGACTTTCGTTTGTTTTATTTGTGCCAAAATAAAATAAAATAAAAAGTGACTTATTTGGTGTTTTTTTGACTGCAACTCCCAACTATCTCCAATACAATATACTATTGTATAAATAAATGGAGGACATGGCTCAACAAAATATCACATTAAAACGTGGTGTGGCACGAGAATACTATAAAAACTTACTTTGTTATAACTAATGTGGGAAAATAATTATCATTTTCCCCTTCATCAGGAAAATCCTAATGATATGAAGTCAAATTGTGTGAAATTGAAAACAATTGAACTTCGCAAAACACATCATACGATATGATATAATATCAATGTGAACGTTGATACTCCTTATGTTGCATATTTAATTCGTGTCAATATTGCAACATGAATACAAATGTTTTTTTAACAAACAATAATAATTATTGTCATTAATTAAACAAAGCATTGATATTGAGATTACAATTTCTCAACATGAATGAATCATAACCAAAAATCACTTCCAATCCTTTTTTTTTTTCCAACTTTTGCTTGCAAATGATAAATGAATCAAGTTTTCGTGAATTTTTTAAGTCTTAAGAACTTATTAAACCAAAAAAAAAAAAAAATTAAATGACGTTAAAAAACTTTCTACAAGGCTCTGGAGATAATAAACGAGATTTTCCAATAGAAAATCTAACTGAAATTGTAGTAGATTAGTAAAACTAAAAAAAATAAAATACCTATTGGTTTTGAATCTTAATATTTTAAAAATGTATATAAAAGATTTCTGTAGACTGTAATAATCTAAGGTTCATTTTATATTTTCGAATTTTCATTCCCCGTAAATGCCTAGCTAGCTTCCTCCCACCACAAGAATGTGCGGGGTTCGCAAAGTAAATATTTCAACAAGAGAGTTAAATGGATTATTAAATAATAAATTTAGGGAAGGCCACTAAAAAATATGGTATAATTATGTCGAGTAATCGAGACAAACAGCGATAACGTCAGTTCGTCGCAACACCTAAGGGAAATAAATGTGCATCAGCTTCCGATGACTTTATAACAACTCCTTCTTATCTTGTGTACATTTCATAAATACATAAATATATATAACAAATACATAAATATATATGTGACAATAAAAAATTCAACAATAAAACGTACCATCTTAAAATCATACTAATACTTTAAAAAACTGATTAAAATAAAAAAAAAACATACTAGTACTTTATTATAATGTTTGTTCATCTATCTAATTAAGAAAAAATACTCCTGAAGAATGATTACTCTAAAGCACCGTGCATCGTACATTATGTAAAGAAGCTATTACATGGTAGCTCATTTTTTATTTGTTGTTATTTATTTATTATCTTGCATTGCTTAGTATTTTTTAATTATTATTTATTAATGTACTTTTTTTTGATACTTTTTTAAATACTTTATTTGTATTATGTAGCCTTCTGCGCCTATGTATATTCTGTTTCAGATTAAAGTTACTTTTATATTCTAAAACATCCTAGTACATTTTAGTTTAGAATTGAAGATTATTGTTTTATTATATTATCTTCATGAGGATAAAACAAATTTTAATAATAATAAAACTTAAAGCTAAAAAGGGAAAAAATCGATTTTTAGGACTGCACCTCCACCATATGGATTACAACTGGCAGTCCCTCTTTTTTCCCCATAGACATGCACATTATAACCCTCAAGCAACAGAATGCATTTTATTTTACCATCCAAGAACTTCCTATATTCTCTCCATAAAGATAAAAAAAATTACAGAAGAGCAAAAGGAAAAAAAACATTCCACATAAAATGTGAAAACTTCCAAGCCATAAACATTTAAGTGACAATAAAATACAATAATGGCTGAGGCTCCTAAATACCACACTTGGCCTAACTCTCGCATAGTTCTGGATCTAAAATACAAAAACAAATGAATATTTTCTTATTTTCATGAGAAAATATACAACAAATTTTTGTTGAAGAAATTGGTCCGGGTAGAGGTCACTGTATGAATTTCTCGTGTAATTTGAGAAAAGCTTTATTGATAGCCAAGGTGTTTTTTTTTCAAAAAGAGAACAAATCGCTGTCTTGAGAAAATACACTACTTTGTTTTTTTATTTTTTTTTTATTATTATTAGTATTGTTTAAAAATATTTCCGCTTTGTAGTTCCCTATTACTACTCGCATCCATTAAATCGCCGCTAATTAAAAATTGGTTATACAGATTATATATATATATATATATATATATATATATATATATATATATATATATATATATATATATATTTATAAAACAGTTTCGAAGCAAGCCACGTTGTTTAGAGATAATTAAATTGTTTTTCCTGTACCACTACAACCCGTCCAGGTTCTGGGGTTCAGTACATGATTAAGACTGCACTGTTTTTCAGACCACAGTTGTGCAGAGAGGTGATTTGTCCAAGATCAAGCTCAACTGCCAGATTTTTCCCCCTTATGTTGGGTACCCACTTTATAGAGGCTGGGTGTACCCCAGAGATTAATTAATCGTTTATTAAAAAGAATAAGCACATTTTATATTTTATAAATGAAGGAGTACTTATTTTTGGCTCTACTTCTATCATCGCTGTTCAAGTCAGATTGAACGCAATATCCATTTCATTATTATTCCTTGTATGATCAATATTAATATTGAAAAATAAAAAGGGACCTTACATAAATGTTATGACCGTGGGAAATTCCAACGAAAAGCCCTTAAGTTTCCAAACTAAAACAGAAATAGATAATTTCTATTTCTGTTTTAGTTTGGAGACTTAAGGGCTTTTCGTTGGAATTTTTCCATGGTCATAACATGATCAATATTATTTTAAATCAGAGCTTGGGTTCAAGAACCACAGGAGATTGACTGAAGATTTGCATGCCGCTCGCGAACCACGTTTTAGCCCTCCCCCCCTCATCCCGGAAACAGACGAATCCAAGAAAACTACAATGAAGGTATTCTATTTCACATTTTTCGCTAGTTTAGTCATGCGATTCTTTATGCTCCCGAATCTTCAGGCTGTGAACCAGACTAAAACAATGAGAAATAAGGCGGCAAAGTGTCGTGTTAGACAAAATTGGTTGGCTAAACTAGCGAAAAATGTGAAAAAGACAATTATTCATATTTCAGATTTATCCGCTTTCGATGCTGAACGGCTCATATGTTTGGAAATCGTAAGTGTATGCACATATTTAGTTTATTGAGAACTAAAACTAAAATCGATAATAAAATTTCAATATCGATCAGTTTCTTCCAGAACACGATGCCAAATGGAATGAAACCGTCGGAGGTATTGGAGATTCCTTCCCTCCATCCATCACTAACCTGGGTCTATGGTCGACAATAAAACCGTTTTGTTTGGAACCTTTGAAGTTGTCGCGCCACACACGAAGTGGACTCATTGCCGTATTCACATAGAAGCTCAAGTCAAGATTCATTAATAACTTAGGTTTAAGAATTCCAGTAATGAAGTCCTTCTAACGCAGCTTATCAGAAAATTATTTTAGGCCACACAAGTGAGGCAAATTTTTATCCACAAGGTATTTTAAATTTTAATCTACGTTTGGATACATACAAAGTAAAAGACAAGACTCAGGGATTAATTACAAAAATTGTAAGCCCATTTAAACGAACTTACTAACTTCTCTCAACCTTACATATGTTTTTCTAGCTGTGAGTATGTGGAGTTTATATTTTATGTTTTCAATTAAGAGTTATTCCATGACAGTATTTTATTTTTTGTTTTAAGCGTTATAAAATAAAATATTTGAGATATTTTTGTTGATTTTATTAAAAATTAAAAATAAAAACTCTGTAACAATGTATTCGTTAGTTATAAAGGTTTGCAGATGTTTATTTCTATACAACCCCAGTTTTTTATTAGTTTTTTATCGATTTTAAATGGTAAGAAATAAGTTTTGTAAATGTGGAAAAGATGGACTTAGGACTAGCTGCTTAAGTAAGATAATGAAGATTTCCAAAGCGCATTAAAAAGACCACATATCTATCCGAAACATCCAAGCTAATGTTCATAATAATCTATGTGATAGAAGTCGGAATAAATTGTTCGTCGATTAAGACTTTTTTTAGTGTATAAATCAATAAAAGAATTAAGAATGCAAAAAGGACAAAAAAAATATGTTGATTAATAAAAAAAAATAGCACGAATTTTTTAAACTTGAATTATCAATATTTTAAAACTGTTGAGTCTACTAAAAATTGAAGTTTATTACACATAAGAAATGATTTTATGTAAGGACAAAATATTTTTATTAGTATGAAATATGAATAACTATTAACGTACACATGAATATGAAAAATAGAATAATCTGACAAATAATAAATATTGATATTTACGTTTTTGAGAAATCCTTTATCGTACCTGTGCTTAATACCTACTAGAGTCGAAGAATTAGTTCGTTCCCCGTCAGGATAATTTGTGAACCAAATTATGTATTTACGCAAAATATAATCTCGAGTACGTAAAATAAAGAATAGGAAATATATATAGATATGTATGTACGAGTATATGTGCATACCGGCTTTGGCAGGTGAGATTATTTATTATGTTATCAGGTCTTGATCGACCCTGTAAGGTTGGGAGAGTCTTCTGGGGTTTATTGAATAAAGTGAGAAACCTAAATTGGAGAGAAAACCTAGCGGATGATTGTGATCTCGCTCGACACCTCCTTACATAACCGTTGAACCAGAACAGAACAGAAACAGTAATAAATACCCAAGACCCATAATGGATTGCCATGGTAACCCTTTGTTTTTTAATCTTCAATTTTTAAAGGTAAGCAATAAAAGAAGTATTTTAGAGGCAAAGCATTTATATTCGTAACTTTCAATGGTTTTATTAGTTTCACCGGATCGACTACAAATGCATTCGTATAATTAAAAAACGGCCATCCATATTGAAGTAGATATATTTTATCTGGGATTATTTGTGTTAATCCAATACGGGATTAAAGGCAGTAGTAGCTACATTGAAAGACAGCAGTTTTTCATAAAATAAAATAAAAAATTAATGGCACTAATATATTAAATGAGACATTGGCATAAAAGGGAAAATATGGGCATTTAAAAGTTTTAAGACCAATGTAATTAGTTAGTCATGAAACAGTTATTAAAATCGTACCCAAGGAATGTGTGGGTCATTCCAACGTATCAAGGTGGTTGAGTAGACATCCTTGGCCGAAACCCAGGATACGTAATATTAAACACGCCATCACTACACATGGAAGCAGATCTACATATGGAAAATGATAATGTAAATAATGATCAATCATTAATGATTAAACCTTTTCCTGCTCATCATCATTCCAATTAATACAATAAAACAAATTGTTAACTATTAAAATTAAATTTAAACAACACACAGGTACAGATACAACTAAATTAACAAAGCGGATACGATGATATATTTTCGGAGCGGAAATTATCGAACTACTAAAACGAGAAGCTCTTAACAAAATTGAAAATATTTATGACGGAAATAAACATTCCTTAAAGCGAGAATTTTACTTTTTATTATTTTTATCAATTTATTATCGACTGTGATCTATAAAATGGACTAATACAATCCAGTCTGCTGTTTGGTGGGTTGAATCGAGCAGCAAATGTGAGAAATGCAGTTATTTTTAAACAACATATAACTTGCAAGGATATTTACATATTATTTAATAAAAATAAGTATTTGTAATTAAATTGATAATCAGGGTGCAATCAGTGTTATATATTTTACTATGAACAAGGACGTTTCGGGTCAAATTTATCAATTCATTATCAGAGCTAAGTTGTTTAGGGTGAAAATAGAACAGTTTATTTTCGAGTTTCTTAAAAAACAAAAACAAGTATTGATGGATCATAAGTTTTAATTGCATCCTTACAGCTTAGAGAGCAGTTCGAAAATAACCGCATTTCTCACATTTGCTGTTCGGTGCAACCAACTAAACAACAGGCAGAAATGCAGTCTGTTGGATAAAAGAAAACAAATATAATAAAAGTTAGGTACTTTTAAATTAGCCGGGCGTAGGCAAAAAATTGCCAAAAACAGTAGAATTCTGCCAAATTTCTTATAATCATATGTTCAACAAAACAAAAGTTCTAATCTCTGAATTCATTCAGTCTTAATTTTTCCAAGAAAAATATCAAAATTGGGGATTTACCTATAACTGAAAAAGATGCAGTATCTTTTTTTCAAGATGGCAAAGAATGCGCGATCAGAATCATGAAGTGAAACCGTCTTATTGAGACGGGGTACGTTGGCGGTGCAATGCCGCGAAACGACGAATGCTTTCTCAAGTTCCAAACCGTTCTTCGCCAGTTCTGTTATATGCGATAGCAAATCACATTGAAGCAGGGTCAATTGCCTATTCCGACTTTTGGAGGGGCTACTCCATAACTTAAATGGAAGAAGCTGGTCTACAGCATTTCGAAGTTAATCACAGATACAATTTAATCACAGACGAGTAAACGATCTATTTGAGCAAATTCTCAAGGACATCACCGTATTCTGGAAAAAACAATAATTACAAGCATTATTTTGGGGTAAAACTGTTTTTTTGCAATTCATTAATATTTGTTTACAGTTAAACGTTTTCGACTTTTATTCCGTTGACTGTCATTCGCTTGGCGACTTGGCTCGCATTTGGTTCAAAATTGGCGACATTTGCGCCCGGCTGACGAAGTACGAAGTAAAAGTTATTTCTGGTTCTATTCTTCAAAAACAAGCTAATATATCATTAAATGTACGTTATAATTTGATGTCATTATTACAAACCTATAATGAGATTATAACATAAAACTGATTTTAAAAAATAAACGTATCTCACAACTATACATGATCGTCTAAAATTCGTAATCAAGCGAAGTATGCTAGTTAAATACATATCCATTATCTAATAACTAAAGAAATAAAATAAAATATATGAAAATAAGCTTACAACGATACAAATACATTAGCATTTAAAGGTACTTTAATAAGAATCTATCCTTTTTAGTGATCATAAATAAATAAAAGTAAAATATTTGGTCCGATAATAAATTATTGAATACATTTCATGAAAGTTGAGGTACATCACTTAAACCTACGTGCTACTTCTAGTTCCTCTATAGAACCGGAAGTCACCTTAATGTTTTATTCAGCATCGCACTGAAGTTCCAGTGGAGTGTGTATAATTTCACTATTTAATTTTTATTGTTTTATAAAATAATACAAAGTGCATTACTAAAATAAAGGTAAATAGTATATTGTATTGAAAATAAATCCTTTGATGGAATTAATTCAATCAACAAATTTAATGACATAAAACGGATAAAATTGTGAGGTATCATAACATTTTAGGCAAATAATATAGAGAGATAAAAGAAAGGATATTTTTTTTGAAATGTTAATTTTAAAATTATTGATAAATTGACATTTGGATATCAGGTAATAAGCATGTAATGTGTATGATATAAAATTAAGAAACAACTATTGTGATATGGACAAAAAATATCTAATCTGAGAGAAAAGCAACAGGACCATCTATAACGTGCCTATAACCTCCCGACTTAACCTTTCAAATGTAAACATTAAATTCAAATAGCATTTACCTGCTGTAGTATAACGATCCATGTAATTCAATATATTCACGAAAAATAAAGTTGAAACGGTCAACCATAACGATGTAATTTTACTGTGACACTTAAACACTTAAGAACAAAGACTAATTTCGAACCATTTAACTGATTAGAACTCGATGACAACTTACACCTGATATGAATTTACAAAATATTTATTATAAAATTGACATAACACATGATCGAAATGGAAGGGGTGTTCTTGTTGTCTCTCGTGTCTTATAAATAAGGTAAACGATTAAAAATTTCACCAACCTGCTATAGTGTAGCGATCCATGTAATTGATGAGATTGACAAAACACAGGATACCAACAGTCATCCATTGGGAGGCTGATACAGTGGTATTTTCATTTTTACGGTCGTTTATTGGATTTAAATTGGGAACGACAGAGTCTATTGCATCACACTCATGCATGAGATGCTGATGAGAGTTGTTGGGAGGGATACCAATGGGTTCCATGCTTAATGTTTTCAACGTATACTTATCCACGTATTTCTGAGCTGGCATAGTTGCCGACACACACTACACTACACGATAAACCGCAACGGTCTGAGGGCCAAAGCCCGCCAGGCCCCTCCATTTCAAAGCGTGACGTAGCACGTGAACCGCCCCCATCGGCATTGCCAGCTTACCAATAAAAAATATCTCAGCTGTAACTCATATCAGCTGTACATAACTATTCTAACTATCCATCTCTACTCCACCAAAATGTAATAATATCATTAATAAATACTATTAAATGATTGTATCAGTGTAATTTTAAAATAATAAATGTTAATGTAAGCTAATATTAGCCTATATAAGGTTGGTACTGATAAAATTAGGAGGGAATCGACTAGTTATTCCATCTAGCGGCGTTTTGAGGAACTAAAACTGTAGCCCAATATATAATTTATATATTGTATATTGAAAAAAGAAATCAAGATGTGCGAAATAAAATGAGTTGGAGGGCCAATTAATATGCAACTTGAACATAATAATGATAAAATAAATTAATACAATTTAGTCTACCTGTAATTTGTGGATATAACATCTATAACTTTGTTTGTAATAGACAATACAGTGCAGTTAATGAATAAAATATTAGTTTTATATAAACTAGGCTGTAAAGATATACTTTAAAGTACCTAGTTTTTTCCCTCTTTGTATTTAAATCCAACCTGTCAAATAAAAACAATGACAATCAGCAGATTGGCTGACAATAAAATAAAATGCAATGGCACAAGAGGCATGAAGAACAGTCCCCAGCAGTACCTCTCCCTTGGCTTGATTCGCTTTCCTATAACGAATCCCTCAGAAGTACATAGATAATTACTAATTTAACACTTCAGAAGTCAATGGGCATTTTCAACATAATTTAATTATTATGAAGATTTATAATTTTGCAGACATCCTGAATCCAGGAAAACTGTCAGATAGTCTCAATATAAATATTTCACCAGATCTTTGAATTATTAAGAAGTCCTTACTACATACCATTTTCATACATGAAAATTTTACGATAAGGTGATCACTCCCATAATTGAATTATTTATAAATATATATTTAAATCTATATAAGAATAAATTATAATTTTACAAATTATGGATGTGTCCATAAACCATTTAATTTTCAATTGTTTGAAGTTACTGAACCAACATTAGACCATGAATTCTTAGATAGAAGAACATTAATCAATGGATGAATAAGAGAAGTTCAAAAAGGGATATCTGACTTATGAGTTATAAAACATGCAGATAGAATAAACAAACTGGTTAAATAAATACTTAAAAAATAAAAATAAAAACTCTTCAATTCTTTATAATATAATGTATTCAAACTGCATGAATATTGCTTCTACCTTTCAGTATATCTAGTAAAATGTAAAAGTCTGGTTCACTTTCATCAATAGTAATATAACCTCTGATTCTTCTGTACTTGTATAGAACTAGAAACATCAACATTCCACAAACTATCTGTAACATAAAATTTATTGTTTATTATAATGACTCAATAAAATATAACAGATTATCAAACAATACAATTTTTTTAATGTAATTATAGAAAATACCTTCTTGTGTCTCAAGTGTTTTAGAGATGTTATGATTTCAATTATCATGGGAACACTATCGAAGTCAATAATTTACTGACAATGATAGGCCAGGAAAGGAAAAGGCCATTAAGGACTATAAAATTACATGGGTCAACAAATTTTAACTTTTTGGAAGTAACATTAATGAAAATATGTTTTTTTATTTTATGGTCCTAAATTTTCAGGAGTAAGAATGAAATTAGGATTACGAATGAAAGTAAAAAGAGGGAATCAAGCCTCATTAAAAAGCACATTCCATAGACAACAAAGTTTGTCCTGGTGTGAATACACAGTGCATGAAGACCGAGATCCAAGAAAAATAAATTCAACAGCAATTGGCACAAAACCTAAAGAATTGGCTCCAACAGGCAGAGGCTTTCCAACACTAGACAGTACAACAGGTGAAGAAAGACCTATAAATTTGAAAATGAGAAGCTAACTACTGCATCATATAATTAAAATAAGAATCAAGATATTTTTGTACAATGTAGTATTCATTTTAAACTCCTTCTTCTTATTCTATAATCTCTTCTGCCTTGTAAAGTAGAGATTTCATTTATATAAAAATGCAAAACATGTATTTTTATTCATTTACAGAGGAATAAGTGGATGAAACTAAACAAAATCCTCATTACTGGACTCATTATTAAGATAGTTTTTCAGTTTTAAAGAAAAAAATAAATGAAAAAAGTTTACAGCTTGGGAATGCATTGAAAAATGTAGGAAAAGTACATTTGGGAACAAAAAGGACCAACACTACAAAGGAAAAAAAAAGGTAAGTACGATAAAAGTTAAAGCCACTGCAAGATAGACTCTTAAAGCCAATTTAGGACTTGATTGTCATAATTCCTAAAAAAGTCATATGAATTTTTAATATCAATACAGACTTCCTCGCCCTCTTTTATATTATGTTACTATAGTTATAATGAATATAAATTTAACAAATACAAAAATTAAAAAATACCTGCAAAAGAGCTGAAAAAAACATGAAAGTCATGTAGTACCTTGCAATTCTGACTTCATAAGGACTTACTACTAACTTTTTTATGCCATAGTCAGTTACCTACAAAAATATATATAACAGAATAAATATAAAGATTCTAAAGCTCAAGCCAAACCCTTAAATAAAAATTTTAAAAGAAAAAAACTATTGTTAATGTTTTATATGAAAGTCTACATCTTTTAAGTTGTATGACACAAAATTTTATCTCTTGAAATGGTTCTATTTATTCATTTTTTTCTTCGAAATAATAATAAATATACTTTAAAATGAACATAATAATTTAAATCAAAGGGTTAAGGGCTAAAGAAATTTATTTTACATATCTTGATTGATTCAGATACAAGTAAAACACAACAGTTAAAACACAAAGTTCTCATCAACATACCTCAAAATCCGGCGTCAAAATGTTATCTAATACAAACCAGATGAAATAAAGTTGCATCAGTCCGAACCCAAAGGACAGGGATAAAATCAAATACTGTAAATTGGTTAATCGTTACAGATTACTAATAACTTTAATTTTCATAAATGTTCATATTGTATAATAAGTTTAAATAACTTAAAATACATTACCATTCTACAATAAATGCCTTTCCTCCCAACTTAAATGACACTATAGAACATCATAGACTATGTGATTGAAAATTATGTGTACCATTAATTAGAAGAGCAGATAATTTTTAATGAGAATAAAAAATTGTTAATGTACAAAAATGTTATGAGAGATTGTGAAACATTCTCGAAAGGTGAAGAGTAAGAGCCACTTTGAGTAACTATAAAGGGAATGGGACATGCAAGACTCCCTTGATGGGACAGTTCATGATTCGCTTCAATTTATCCTGAAGAACGAGTAAGATACCTTTAATTTACAATTTTTCAATTGTAAAAGTGAGTAAATATAAATAAGGATAGGAGGAACATTGTTGGTTATCGAAGAAGATGTGGGAAAGATGAAATAACTTTTGGTAGGGTCAACGAGTGTTTAATAAAAAAAAATTCTTATTATTTTGAGACGTGGCTTATCAGTTTTTTTTTTTTAAATCGGGCAGAGACCCTCTCTCTCCTACCTACCTTCTCTTTCCATTTTCCTTTATATTTAGCTTTAAGGTAATAAAACAAACACCTTAGAATTTTATTCTGAAATTGAATTATTTTAATTTCTAAAATGTACAATGTTTTTATTTCCTTAAAATATCTCATAAAAGTAGTCTATGTCTCGAAACAATGCTCCCTGTCAAAATAATGCTAGACCAATAATGACATATTTTTTTAGATTTCTCACTGACTGCTAAGAAATTAAAAATACCATGAAATTTAATGTTGCCTCAAGAAAATAGTAAATAAAATATCTTATTTCAAAATAAATAGAATATTAAATAATATAATTAACACTTCTAACAAACACCTATTAACAATATCAAGGACAATTTTATATATATTATTAATATTTGGTTATACTGAACTTACAGCTTCAGCGAATGTGTTTTGCCTCTCGCAAACTCCGAAATATCCAAAGATAGAGGCTGTTATATAAAGAAAACCGACAATAGTTAGCAATAAGTAATTGTGTCTCGCTTGCTTTGTCACGGGTGTGAAATCATATGAAAGCCTATTTCCATGCAAGTTTGAAATTCCGCTGGCAGTCATCACAATTCCTTTACAAGAAAAAAAATTACTGTTGCTATATTAAAGTAAATGAGAAAATAAACTTTAACAAACCACATTACCATTGTAAGGTCAGGCACGCTGGGGACCATTCAAAGGCCAAGAAAGACAGTTCTTTCAAAAATGTAAAGTTAGAGGAACGAGGACTATATCATAGGCAGTCCATATAACACCTAAGTCCTATTATAATGCTGCCATGCAGTATCTCGATGTGTGCCTGGCTTATTGTTTAATAACTATAAAATTTGCAGATATTACAGAAAGGTTAAAGATACATGAAGTATTTAAGATCTTGCTTAACAAACAAGTTAAATATATTCCATACATAATGTTTATCATGTGCACATAATATATATTTTGTATGCACCTTATATGCTTAGAACTTTAAAAGTCCCCAACAGAATTACTTTGAATGAAAAAGTTATAGAAAAAAAACTATTTTTGCAATATTATTAATTTTCCTTTTTACAAAACTAGGGTTGAATATAAAATCTCAGTTTATAACTTCGGTAACATGTGAACCATCCAAGGATCCTAACAAATTTGAAGACCTACATCCAAGAAGAAATTGTCAACAGACATGCAGGCAAGAGTCATGATGAATGGCAGAAATCGGTTTATTCAGTGTATGGAGAAAGGGGAAAGTCACCCACCTGATTTGATCTTCAAAACTTTAGACATGTACCTACATTATAAAAAATAAATCAAAATTTTCTGATTCATACAACGGGCTTTATTAAGTTTTAAAAAAAAGAAGTTATGTTGCCGCACCCTGTACATGAGAGTATAATGGTAAGTTAAGTTGACTCTTATTTTGTTATAAATCTTGATAAATTTATAAGAATAATAAATCCCTCTGTATGTCTATGAAGAATTATAATATGATAAGAACATTAGACTTAAATGCAATAATGCATCTAAAACATTTCTCTAGTTAGTCTCAAAAATAAAACCAGAATATAACATATCTAAGTAACTGCAACATTCTAATAAACAAAAATTGATTTCGTAAACATTAGTTCATACATACCAAGGAAACAACAAACAGTTATTATTATAGCAAGAATATTTTTATTCCTTTCAATACTTGTTATTTTGTCTTCATTTGATATCCAGTAAGTTTGAAAGGCAGAGCCCATGAGAATAAAGAAACCTGTAAGACGAAATATTCAAAGCAAAGGATATTTTTAAATATAAAATATATCCTCAATCATCCACAGAAAAAAAAATACTAGGCATATATTCAATAGACAAATAAAGTATAAAATAACCTAAAAAGCCATGGAATTTGGATTTCATTCTGGTAAATTCTTAAAAGTAGTTACTGACAAAATGGTGGTAGTAGTATTTCTTTGAGAAGGGTTGACACTATTGTCAAAACATCCTAATAAGCATATCCATAAAAAAATTCCAGAAAATTTTAAAAACAAGGATTGATCATGACCCACTCAACTTGGTGGATTTATACAGAATCATCATTAACTTGTAACTGTCTGGAAGTACAAATTAAAATTGAAATAGAGAATGTTGAATACTTATATAAAATAATAGTGCAAGCTGATAACTATAGAAATAATAATGAAAAAATTAAAATGTATTTTTAAAAACATTTATGTTAAACTATAGGTTAAGAAAATCAATAGGTTCAAATTTGTCAGCTGTTATTTTTAATGGAATTACCCACATATTTATTCATACATTTTTTCATTCTCTAATTCAGGATATGTAGAACAAATTTTCATATTTTCCTGGCTGCCAAGAATTTTATTTGACCATTTCTTATCAGAATCATTTCCAATGAAAAGCTCTTGAGAAAGACCAAGCCAAGGAAATTAGGACAAGGAAATGGAGGTGGATGGATCGATGCACACTTTGAAGATAAAGAAGAGCATCAAATAGAAAAGTTGAGTGAGTAATTTTTTCAATGATTCTATTCATAATTTTTTTTTGGAACCTCTAAGTCAGGCACTTAGTTTTTTATTGATTGCTAAATAAAATTTAAATTGGATGATTAAAAAAAGGTTAGAAAAAAATTATCACCAAACATACAAAAAACTATTCGGTAAATTTATTAGACTATCATGTTATTACATTCTTCTATAAAAAAATAAGTGGAAGTATTTTATTGTTCTATTATTAATTTTTCATACATAGCTTACAATTAATTCTTCTCATATTGTTATTTGTTTATTGGTAATTATTCCACAGGTTGTCGCTTCGAGTTGAGTCACAAGTTTTAACTTTTCATTCGTTTCCCTTTTAATATTTACTAGAAATAAAAGTTATCATGAGCTTTAGTATGAAAAAGAGAATGTAATGTGTATACTTTGGTGATCATTTAATCTAGAAAAAATTGCTTCAACAAACATATATCACCAATACTTCGAAATGTTAGTTGAAACTTTTATTTCTTAGTGAAATGATCACCGAAATCTACTCATTACCCATAATTACATTATCTTTTCCATGCTAAAGCTCATGATCACTTCTATTTTTGGAAAATATTAAACATGAAACTAATAAGCAGTTAAAACTTGTAACTCAACTCAAAGTGACAACCTGCGGAACGGATATCCTTTATTTCTTTAATGAGAATCATATCTTAACATGTTAGCATTGATGTTATAATTTGGTAGATCAGTATTAAATTTTACTTTTTAATAGCACCTTTTCTAGATTAACAATAAGAAAAATTAAAAATGTTTTAACTTTTAATTTGAACTTATTGTTAATGTTGTACTGAACAAGACATAAAATATAACCACTACAAATATTATAAAAATGAATAATAGCTTCTACAAGGTATTTCTACTCTAATAAAAATATAAAGTTATAAAATTCTTTAAAATCTAAAGGAAATAAACTATCAAATAATTATTCAAACTGGTAACAAATTCTAACAGAAATATGCTAATATAATGGCTAATGATACAATACAAATATTGATCACTTTAGTTCTATAACATTAAATATCACTGTCTACAATACATTACTTTCTTTTGTTACAAGCCTGTACAAATTATTTGGTCTTTACGTTTATTTTTCCATATAAAAAACTACCTCTTCAAAAAATCGAAAATGTAGTTACAAACTTACATATAAAAAAGGAATTTACTACGTGTCATTGCTATAGAAAATATTTGACTGAATTAATCTACCTTCATAGTATCTAGTTTATTACTTATATCATCTACATTTCTGTTACACTCTTTCTTATGAATAAACCAGTGGAGTCTTTGGCACTCCCTATCACAATATTGCACTTGTCGACACTTCGAACATTTCTTGGCAGGATTTTCTTCAGCACAAGTAGCACAGGTGACCGCCTCCGACAGGAACCCGTGTTGGCCATTAATCGCCTGAGTCACCACGCTTAATGCTTCAGGTGATTCATTCTTCTTAGCTAAGCTTGTCACCATCTACCAGGAAAAAAAATGTTAATAATATAACTTGAATGATAATAGTCGACCTTGTATATGTAAATGAAAGAAAATGGTCCGGGTGGAGGTCAATAAATTTCACAAAATTAGGGAAAAATGTTTATTCAAAAGCTGTTGTTTTGACCCACTTTGCAGAGCTGTCAGGGCTGTCAAGAGGAAGGGCCCCCCGCCCAGTTTAAGTCCGTCACGAGCTCTGCTTATATCGTTATCTATCGGAAAAAAATTGAATTTACTTATTTCAAAGAAGACCTGAAAAGTGGGTCGAAATATCGGCTTTTGAATAAACATTTCTCCCTAATTTTGAAAAGTTTATTGACGCCCACCCGGATCATTTTCCTCCACTTATAATAATATAACAATAGTTCACAGACAAATAGCTATTAAAAGATAATTTAGAAATATTTATATGGTGATTTATAAATGAAATACAGTATGTAAAAGAATATTGTACTATGTTCAGATGGAGTAAGTGAAAATTCAGGCCAAGTGAGATCAGCACCTATAAAAAACAGTCTTAATAGAATAGAATAGAAAACAAACTTTACTGTGGGACGAAGTTAATTTAGAATAACAATCATGAACAAAAATAAAATAAACATAATATACATCTGGCTAGAAGGCTACATAATAATACGAATCATGAAGTAATTAAAAGTGACAAAAACATAATAAAAATAAAAATGAAATAACTAGAAAGTACGAAACTTGACAGGATTTTAACTAATTGTCTAAAATAAATATATTACTACCAACAAAATAATTAAAACATAATTAATAAAATAATAATTAACAAAATTACATAAATGAATGGGATAGCATGCAATAAAGTATTTACATAGTCTATATTTTCTTTGGGAAAAATAAACAAAACACGTGGGCAACGAAGTCGATTATTCAGTACTTGTTTATTTAAGCAGTTGACTGACCTGCTTAGAGAGCATCTTTTTGGGATGTTAAGAGATGTTGGAAAAGCAAGGATTGAAATGAAGCAAGTGAAGAAGCATGGCGGATGAGGGGTGGAATTGAGTTCCACACAATGGTGGAGCGGGCGAGGAAGAAACACTCGAATGCTTTGGTTCTGTGGGAACGAGTGTAGAGATCGGAAAGGTGGAATCTTGTTTTGTGGTACTGGACCGAGGATTTGAATTGGAGGAGACTGTAGATATATGAAGGGTGTTGCGAGTTAATGGATTGGTATAGAAAAGCACTAAGGAAATATTGTCTACGAATGGGAGGGAAGGACCACTTTAACTCATCATAGTGACACCTGGGATCGCCTCGGAGTACCAAGGACAATTCTTACGCAGTTCATTATTCGCTTTAAACGGCCCTCAAGCATTTACGAAGGTCCCAATATACCACACAACAGTAGTCAAATTAGAGCAAGATGAGGGTTGATACGAGAAGCTTGCAGGTGGATTGTGTAAGGAGATGCCGAGATCGATGGAACAATTTCAGGGAACTAATTGACCATTGGGATATTGGGGTGATATGGGGTTTCCAGAAAAGGTTTTGGTCAACAGTAATGCCTAGGTTTTTGACAGAGGAGTTGAAACTGATGGGGTGGTCATTTAGGATTAATGTTGAGAGGGTGAGGATAGCTGTAAGGAGGGAATTGGATCTAGAACAATGGCCTGAGTTTTCATTGCTGAGTTTCAATTCCAGTTTGTTCAGCTTTGCCCAGGAACTGAGCCTATCTAGGTATTGCTGAATACCGGTGAACGCAAATAATAGCTCAGAAGGAGGAAAGGATATATAGATTTGGAAGTCGTCAGCATATAGATGGTAGGAACGGTAGTGAACAGATTTAAGGAGATCGTTAATGTAGCAGTTGAAAAGGAGAGAGAGATGCTTGAGCCGTGTGCCATACCTGCGGACAGAGGAAAGGAGTTGATTGGGCATGGAAACTGCTTGGGACGTCTGAGAGGAAAGATTGGAATCATAAAATAGAGCTGTTGGAAAAGGACAATGATTTTAATTTATTTCTTTTATGTTTAATGAACATTCTCCCCGTGTATACACCGCAACTTGCGAGAACACGAAGATATCTTTTCTTTTCAAATAATATTATAAATATCTTTTCTTCTCAAATAAAGATATAAATATCTTTTCAAACATTTAAGAAGACAATGATTTTAGTTTGGCAAAAAGGATAGAATTGCCCAAGGAATCGAAAGCTTTAGAAAAGGCAAGTAGGATTAACACAGTTAGTTGTGATTTTTGTTTTGATTGTGTAGAGAAACCAGGACGAAAGCCTGATTGAAGTGGATCGACGAGTTTGAACTGTTCGAGAAAATTTGATGTTCGAGACAGGACTATTCTTTCGAGAGGCTTAGAAAGTATAGAGATTGGTCGATAGTCTTTAGGAGAAACAGGGGTAGAGGTTTTGTTTATAGGATGGGCTAAGTTTTTTCCAAGAAGACGGGAATACTGCGTTTTGTAGTGAAAAATTATATATAAAGAGCAGGGGACAGGTAGGATATTGATAAAGCGTAATTTGACAGCGATCTCGTCAAAGCCATTAGAATTGGAGCGGGATTTCAGAACGGAGTAAATAATGTTGATAGGTGAAATGTCTAAGAAATAAAAATTATCGGGGTTGAAAGATGAAGGATGATTTTGATGTGTTAGTTGAGGCAGACAAAAAGTACAAGTTCATTTCATCGGGAGAGGCAGGAAAGGCCCTGGAGGACAATGGATTACAGAGCGGCTAATCGGAGGAGGTTGCCATTTAGATTTAGGATCGGGAGCAGTGGAAAGGGCTTCGAGGAAATGTTTGGATTTTACTTGTCTGATTGTAGACTGTGTCAAATTGGAAAGTGCCCTGAACGCTTGGGCAGTCATCAGTAAGCCTAGTAAGTCTAAAGCGTCTACGGGCAGCATCACGCTTCCTTTGCAGGATAAAATATACCTTTTAATGAAAACAATTTACATGGTAGTTTATGAAAACCTGTTAGATCACTCTAGAATATTCAGATGACTATTTACAAAAATAGTTGATTTTCCAAATATATATGAAAACTGACATTTTACCTCGAAGTTAAAGGTTCTAGGATGTAATTTAGGAGTGCCTAATAAGTTATGAGAAAGAAAATGATCCGGGTGGAGGTAAAAAAAAAACAATTCCGCATTTCTATTTATGAAAACTCTCTTGAACCTTAAAATCAAAGAATTTTTTTATCTCCACCCGAACCATTTTCTTCCTCATATATATAAGGTCAATTATTATTATTCAAGCCTAATAATTTATGATCAGGATGTAAGAGTATGACTCTCAACAGATTTATAGTTCGAGTTGTCTCTCAGTTCGTAGAAGCTAACAACTTACCCCATTAAAAGACAACTATTATATGAAGTATAATATAACTAGGATAGTATAATAAATTTTAAACGATAAAAAATAAAATTTTCTTATCTTATATAAAAAAGTAATAATAAGTTTGTCACCAATGTCTTAAATATGAGGTATTAAATACATAAAACAAACCTGTATAAGCAGGGCACTGTTTCTATAAGGAAATTCCCTAACAGCTTCCCTGATTAAAAGATCCATATAACCTTCACCTCGTCCACTTCTCAAGATTTTACGAACAAAAGTTTCCACAGCATCAGACTGTTTTTCAGGAACTCTAGTTAAATTTTATTTCAATCAAAATGTAGAGAAAAAAATATAAAAAGAAAAAAAGCATACAAAATAAAGCTACTTACTGATATTTCTGTATTTCTGCAATAATAGCAGATAAATAATGAAGTTTAAAAGCCATTATCTCATTGGAACCTGAACCCTTTTTCATTTCTTTTGCACACATGAGTTCTAAAACATTCTTAATTTGTTTAAGATGTTTTGCTAATTTAGGTTGAAGGTTTAGGGATATCCTCACTGGATGAATATTTATCTACAGAAATAAAAAAATAATTACACGGAATAATGGCAATTAAAACTTATTTAATTATAACAAAAAATGTACATATCTTAATGAAATATAAGCCAAATGTTCTCATAGTAGGTAACAACATGTGCTTAAGTTCAAATTCAAATAAAAAATAATATACAGGTCTTAGCATGTTGACAGCCAAGTATATTCATAGATCAAACCACCTAACCTCCCTATTCATAAGTATAATATTAAAAATAAATGAAAAGGTTAGGTACAGCAATTAGATATACATTAGCATACTAGTTCTATCAGCGAAATGTAAAGCAAAAGTAGCTGCTGTTATTACAGCTGTTAACTTCCAATTATTCTGGAAATAAACAAAACCTAACAGATACATTTCAGTCTAGGTCATGGGCTCTGACCATGATTTCAATAACTACTCCTTCAGAAAAACTTCCCCCCCAGACCCGTAGATATCTACAGCCAAAACAATTACAGTATCAAATTAATATATTTGAATTCACAGCAGCTATTTACCACAAATTCTGCTAAAAGCATTCCTGGACAATTAAAATTTTGTACATTATATAAATAAGACATTCATTAAGTGAGGTTCCTGGATAACAACTATCCACAAGGGTCTTGAGTGTATGGTAGAGATTATACCATTTATAAGTCATATACCATATACCATTTATAAGCCAACGGATGTGGAGGAAGGTGATTTAGCCAAGATAACGCTCAATCGCTAAGTTTTCTTCACAATCAAGGGTACCTGCTTAATAGAAGTTGGGTAAGCTCCGGATCATAAAAGGTAGATCTTACCCAGTGCTGTTAGCATATTAAATGAACGCCACAACAGATGTAATGTTTCATTCATCAGAATTTTTAGCTATATTTCACTAATCAAATTTAAATATTTAACATAAATATTCTTAGTTTTTTTTTAGTTGTTATAATTTTTAAATATTTTTATTTGAAAAGAAAAGATATGTCCAGGACTAGAATTCGAACCTGGGTCTCTCATGTTCCCGTCTACTTAGGATAGCTCAGTTGGTAGAGTAACATGACGGAAACATGGGAGACCAGGTCTCGAATCCCGGTCCTGGACATATCTTTTCTTTTCAAATAAAAATATTTAAAAATAGATATTCTTAGTTTTTTTTAACGTGACTGATTTAATATAAAAAGAAAATACTTGGATAATGAATTTATGAAGAGGTGCAGCAAGACCTGGAGGTAATTTAGGTTCGGTTTCCAGACCATGAAGCAGACAATAATAATCTATTTCTGATTTTGGTATGAAATTATTAATACTGCTTACACACCGATAGTTTCCTAAAACAAAAATAATAGCTCTTAATTATATTATCACCTAATATTAACTAAAAATATAAAACATAGATGGTTTTAAGTGACTAAGCAGAGTTTAATTAAGGAATTCAATACATATGTAAATAAGAAAAAAATAAAGTAAAAAAAAAAGATCTTGACTATTCATTTATTACTTTTTGAAATAACTTCAGGTTGTTTTAAAAGTAATAAATTATTAGTTGCTTAAAAAAGTAAATAAAAATACGAAATGACAAAATTACATCAGAAATTACATAAAGAAATTACATCAGAAATTTCCCAAAATTAAATAACATAAGTATAAGTAGTTTTAATTACAGAAACTAATTAGTAAATAAAGAAACAAAAACTGTTAAGCAAGTGCTTATTAATACAATTAAGAGCTGCAAATCACAGCCTGACCCCGGTATTGAATGTACTTGTGCCATCTCTGTTGCTATCAAGAAATCATTCCCCTAACCTAACTCATTAGGAGAGTGAGAATACCTAAAAATATTTAGCAAAACTACCATAAAATAAATTTAAGCATCACAAAGGAATCGAATCAACAAGAATCATAAATTGGGTACTTCGAAACTCTCTTCTAACAGTCACCATGTCCTCCTAAAACATAATTAAAAAAATACTTCTAACCATGGTATGTATAAACATTCCTTTTATTTAGTTATATTAAACAAAACAAAAAAGTTATATTAAAAAAAATAAACAAAGCTACATATTGTACAAATACAGAGGAAAAAAAGATACTGTTACAGAATTTATTTCATTTACTTGGAAAAAAAACAGACTTTCAGAACGATACCTACAGGGCAAAAATTCCATTGAAAACCAATCTATTAAAAATTCACATAATATATGAAGCCCTAATGAATAAGAGGTCAAGTCGAATTATATTCAGAATGAATTAATGGTAATAAAGTAAGACGAATCGTGTCATTCTTGTATTCTTTGGCTTGAAATGGAGATAAAATATTGCATAAGCAATGCCTGACTTAGCCCTATATTCACAATGAAAATAACACTCCCACTTCCCTAAGTACAAGAACTCATTTTGGATAAAATTTGACTTAGCGCTTAGTTACTGGCGCTGTAAATATATTCCTGAATATACAACATAAAAACAAAAAATAACTTTATCTACTTATGAAAAACTGGTTTAATTATTATTATAACTACTATATTGATACAAATTAATGAACAATCTACACTCAAATTCATTAGAGTTCTAGTAAACCAACCAACCTTTTCTAATTTACACAACTTTACCATCTACGGATAAGTAGACTAGTATTGAAAGTTAAAAAGGTATCAGTTCTGCTAGGTTGTCACTTTGATTTGAGTTACAAGTTTTGGCTCTTCATTACTTTCCTTAAGAATATTATTCTCAAAAATAAAAATAGTTATTACTGACTGTATAAAGTAACTGAAACTGACTATATAGATTAGAAAACTGACTTACTGTTGAGGTTTTATCACCATCAATACTTCAAATGTTTGGTGAAACATTCATTTCTTGATGAAATTATAACCGAAACATAAACATCCCATTATTACAATTCTTTTTTCATACTAAACCTCAGGATTATTTATATTTTCGAGAATATTAAGAAGGAAACAAATGAAAAGTTACAACTTGAATTGAAGTGACAACTTGCACAACTGTTGCAAAAAAAAAAATTAAATTATAATATTATTTACCCTACCAACAAATGCTGCGGTTTCAGCTGCAGTCCGTCCAACTGAATTAAGTGCGGAAGCATTAGCTCCTGCTTCCAGTAATAGTTGGCACAATTCGACATTCCCACTTAAACCAGCAAAATGCAAAGCTGAATAACTATGTTGATGATGAGAATCATTTGGATCAGCTCCCTAAGATACAAGGAACTCAGAATGTAAAAAGAAGAAATTAAAGGATCCACAAAAATAATTTAACAGAAAGTAATAACTTACTTGATCCAACAAATATTGAGATATTTCTAAATACCCTTTATAGCAGGCATGTGAAAGTGGTGTCATACCATTTTCATCGACAATATTAGGTTTAATTCCAAGTTGACTCATATGGGCTTTCAAACCGCTGAAATCATTTTTGTTGATAAAATCAATCACTGCTTTTTCATCATTATTTAATGGTTCGCGAACTGGAGGAGCCATATTACTGTTACAAGTATATGCCTACTACTTTGGTTTTTGCTTAAAAAGAAAGCTTGACTGTTCAATTGATAATAAGTATCACAACCTTTTAACTAAATTGGATCAATACCGTATTACTTAAATTAAAACATTAAATATAAATACGGCATTCTGAGAGTACTTATTTTTTATTTCCTAATTGTATTAATACAAGACAGACTCCAAATGATGTACTTTAATCACAACCGAAACACGCTGCAACCTTACCATTCAAATTACCGACCATAGAGCAATCAAGAGACAAGGTAATCAACAAATAAATACATCAAGTTATCTCTTGGTATCGATTCTTTAAGATAATACCTAATACGGATTGTGGAGGTTTTTTTTTTGCATCAAATCCCACAACATAGATGGAATAAATGTAAATAGATTTAATTAATCGAACAGTAGATTTTCTTTACTTCTTTGAAATAGAGAAATTAGATAAGAATTGCAATCGAATTTTTTTTATAACACCTTTCTTATAATTGTTGTCAACTTTAATTTATCGAAAACGTTACGAAGATACGAATTAAGAGTAGTTTGCTAGATCCTGAAGTGAGAAAATAGAAAAATTTACTAACAGTAATTCATCAGTCGTTATCTCATTATATGCATGCGAGCACAGCTCAAAGATTTCAATTTTCTCAAATCATGAGGACGGCAACAAATCCGCATCATCTCGTATAGGAATATGTCTACTGGCTTTTATGCATGTACGAATACAATGACTGGATAATCGGCGCCAGGAGAAGAAGGCTCTCCTTCTGAGTTGGGATATCCAGCTTAGGCCGTCTTTTCTTTTGTCGTCATTCTTTACTCGATTTAAAAGATGATGGATTAGAAGTTTTGCAGATATATTTGCAAATGATAGACCAAACAGTATGCTTTATCCATATCCATTTGCTGTTTCTAGCCAAATTCTCTTATGGAGGGGTACCCACAGATTCTTTGAGGGCGACCACCTGTACGTCAAATGTAAAAAGCAACGCTTGATCTTAATCAAAGTTAAATAATAATAATTATTTTTGTATTTTTAAGACACCTAAATAGTACATTTATTTTTCGTATTTCTTCTCCAACATTTTGGTGGAGGGGAGGGCTGTAAGTTCCTAAAACTTACTTCACTTCCTTTCTGGAGTTACTTACCAAAGAACATGGAGTAATCATAGGTACATATACAAAAATTATTGCCCCTTAAAACCGATACATTTTATGCATTTGTTGGCTCCACGAAATTAAGAACAATGTCTTAACGTTTGAAACACAAGTATAATTATATTAAACCTAAAATTGTCAAATTCTTTTCCTCCTCCAATATTTCGCTCGTTGTGCAATTTCCTGACGTGGAGAGGTCTCAATCGAAAGAGCTCCTGCCAGACCCTCGTCATCCGGACAAGGATTTTCCTCTTCTTGCTCCTTTTCACTGAAAATAATCGTCGTACAGAAGTCTTGGGCGACCTCTGAGACCTATACAACGATCAGGAGGACTTGCTTGTCATTTATAGACTTCTATTCTATATCGCCAATTCATCTTTAATTATTTTTTTAAAATATATTTTAGAAATTTAGAACTGTCTATTGAATACATCAAGTAAATATAATAAGAGTTAAATGTCCCGAGACAATGGCAAGTAGAGTTTTTAATAATTTTAAAACTGAAATTATCAAAGCCTTTTCCTTCTTCTCTCAAATGTAAATTTGAGTCCTTATTTTGAACAACCACTAATTAATGCTTTTGTTTTTTAAAATTTTTGCAAAAAAATTTTTTTTTTCTGAAACTAAAATAAATGCAGCTAAGAGAGTTGATAGTGAAAACATTTACTGTCGAAAATTTCTAATAATAAAGAAACTAGGCATATGCCAATGGTATTGAATAATTAGTTGACTAATTACTTCATTTTAACTTCATTTTTGATGGCTAAACTGACTTCATATCCCAAAGTAGTGGCCATTTTTTTTTTAAATCTTATTCTCAGTCTATTAAATATAAATTGCAAATTGTCAATAGTAAATTGTGAAGTGTATTAAATATCATTTTATAACATATTACTTCTTTGAGTTGACGACAATGTTGGTCTGGCAGTTGTATTTAAATCAAGATTCATGTTTTTTATTTTCTCGAGTTAATCAGTGCTTAAGCAACAGAAGTTTGAATTGATGTACACGACTTCCTGTGATTTGCAAAGATATCTCCATGAAGCAAGGTAATAAAGCATTCAATAATTTCTTTATTACTTACCATAAAATTTTATGTATTTACTTATAATATTTCCTAGGTCAATATTTAAATTTTTTTTTCATTGAATGGGAAATTGCCTTTCTTGATTCAAAGGTTTATTTTACTGGATTTATTCATTCATTGTACACTTAAAATTTTTATTTATTTAAACTTGATTAATTTTGTTTTACTGTTTGAGCAAAGTTTTATAGAATTTCTACGACTTTTATTTATCTATTTGTTACATTGCAATCTTAATCAATAGATTTTTTAAAGATACACGCAGATGTATCTACATAGATACATGCAGATTTATTTTTGGTCGTTCTCTATTGATGAAGAATGATAAAAGTTATGAGGAAAATACTCAGCACTAGGAGGGGAAAAAATAAGAGTTTGTAATACACACCATATTTATTAGTTTAAACCCCAATACATGGTAGTTATTATTTTTACAAACCCGTAGAAAATTACCAAATGGCTGGTTGGCACTTTCCTATACAAATATATTTTCCATTTACATATACATTACACAGATATTCTATTTTCTAGATTCTAGGTTTTTACAAGTCTTTGTGTTATTATATGTATAATTTAAATGATTTTGTTTATACATTACAATATTGTATCATTACAGCTTAGAGTAATAAACTCTAAATTTTAATTTCTAAATAAATTATTAAACAAAAAACATATAAGACTCCTATATGCTATTTTGTTAATTACAACTAAATCTTTGATACATTCAAGTGACTATAGCCATTAAATGGAATATTAATACTAGCTTACATTTTTTATGAAAATTATAACTACACTAACATCATTGGTTTACTCATTTTCGTTCTTGCAATAGTTATTTCTATAAATCCAACATAAAATATAAATACATCTAAGATATTTATATCAACTAAATAATAAAGATTATTAATTCAACTAGTTACAATTATGTTATTAATGTATACTGTACAATTTAATCTTCACTACTTGGTTTGATTAATTATAATATTACATTAATCCATTAATCTCTTTAGGGCTATAACTTTAATGGTGTTCTCATTATTTTTTCCTAAATACGAAAAATAATAACATAAATAAATAGATTAATAATACATTGCTATATCATGGTATTATCTTGAGCAGGCATAAAAAAATTGTTCCTACTATTTATTGAGGTTAAACACTATGCTTAGTAGATACAGCTCACTATTCTAAGGAAACAATAAAATAATTATATTTTATTAGTTGATTCTGTCTATATAATTGTTTCAGTACTATAGTAAAATAATTTTTTATTTTATTTTTATAAAACATCGAATTATGCTAAATCTAGATTGCTGATCAGTGAATTTAAACATGGTTTATTAGCGTAAAGCATTGTACCTAAGCATACATATATAATTTTATTAAAAATTATGTTTTAAATCAGTATATTCAAATATCATTAACTACATAAGTTATTAGACCAACATTTATTTATTTTAATAGACAGTATAACTTGTACATGAAGCATTTCAAAGGCATAACAGCTCTAAAATTCAGCACTTCTAATTAAAAATAAAATGTTTTAAACTTGATCCGTTGTTTGGGGTGTAGTAAGCCTGATCTGTGCAGGGTCTGTTTGTATACCATTCATAGACATTGACCTCGCTAATACAGTTTGATGATCCCTCCAAGGTGTTGTTAATATTTTCATTCTCTGAAATTGAATTAACTTATGTTTATTGAATTTCTTTCATCCAACCAAACAATTTTGTTTATAAATATGTTATGAGGATTTTATTAATTCATGTTTTAATACCTTCTTCTGTGCAGTAGACAGAATGTCATATAAGACACTTGAAAATTTTCGTTTAAGTCACTTGATTAAAAAATACACTTCTTAATGAATCAAAGTTATTAGGCTCTATCTCTTTTTAAGACTGAGGTTTATTTTTATTTAGATCATAAATTATATTTTAACTTCATTACTAGCATTTGATAAGAATAAATATATAAGATGAAGTTTATAATTATAACTTTTCTTTGAGCTAGTACAAAATCTATGTATAATTTAAGAAACTATATTTTTATGTAAACTATTTACAATATAAAAACGAATTTACCTGTAAAAAGGTACCAGGAGTAATTATTATCTGGTAAACTGCCATTGCAGGTATCATGATAATACTCGACATCGCCACTGCCCAGCCAAGAATATTTGCCCACTTTGGGTAAGTATAATCCCCATAGGTCAGCGGCTCATACCCCAGAAGTCCATAAACAATTATAAACTGAAATTGAATGTGAAAATTTTATTAATTTATAAATTTTAATGGTAATTAATGTTTTACTTAAAGCAACATTTTTTAATTCCAGATTTTAAATCAACTTGATTTCTTTTACCTAAAAGTCTATCTTTGTAGACTCATTTCTATTCTTGATGTGTGGATTAGTTCGGAATATTTTACAGACAACTAATTATTTCAAAAAGAAACAAAAATATTTGAAAACAGTTATATTTTTAAATATTTTATTTTGAAGAAAAAAGATTTTTCCAGGGCCGAGATTCGAACGCGGGTCACCCACCTCTCCATTGTGGTGCTCTCTAACCAATTGAGCTACTCTGGCTCGTAACATGGCCAAACAAGTCAATGTGTTACGAGCCAGGGTAGCTCATTGGTTAGAGAGCACCACAACGAAGACGTGAGTGACCTGGGTTCGAATCCTGGCCCTGGACAAATCTTTTCTCTTCAAAATAAAATATATAAAAATTATAACAATTAATAAAAAATAAATAAAATAGAGCCAAAAACTCAAAAAGAAACACTATTATTTATTATAATGCAATTGGGAAAAACCACAATGCAAAGCCTTATGTTTCAAATCTATTAATACACCCACTTACCAGTCGACGTTTCGCCTATTCAGGCATTATCAAGACACAAAAACAAAAAAAGGTTATGTGAATCACATCTCGAAGAAAAAGGTGCAATACATCCCAACGATCAACAGCCCAAACAGGCTCTAAACATGAGACAGCACCCCACCACCAAGACGTTCAACATACAACTCAGTTGGTGATGGGATACCGCCTCATGTTTAGAGCCTGTTTGGGCTGTTGATCGTTGGGATGTATTGCACCTTTTTCTTCAAGATGTGATTCACCTAACCCTTTTTTGTTTTTGTGCCTTGATAATGCCTGAATAGGTGAAACGTCGACTGGTAAGTGGGTGTATTACTAGATTTGAAACATAAGGCTTTGCATTGTGGTTTTTCCTAATTGCATTATAATAGATAAAAAAATAAATTATAAATTATATTTTTATTTTTTATTGAGCCCTATTAGTTATATAATGTAAATATATATTATTAGTCTCTTATTTATCAGTTGTTGGTAGTTATTAACATCAGTTGTTATGGACCATAAATACTCATATTAAAGTGAAATTTATATTTCGTTATTTATCTAAATTTAATTGTTAATGAATGTTTTTTATTTCATGTTAAAGCAACATGGAATTCAATTAGTTTAAATGAGTTAAACTCATTAGTTTAAATGAGCATCCTTTGATGCTCCTAGAGAACATAGGAAAATAGAAAGTTCTTGTTAAAATGTCTAGAAAATATTTAATACGAAAGCTTTAAACTTGAACTGGTAAATAACTTAAGTAAAACGGATATTATATTCTTGTGTTTTAGTTTTTGATGATGACTTAACCAAAAGTTAGTTAGTTAATCTAACCCCAACACAGATCTAGGCATTTATAAGAAATAGCATAAACTACTTCAATTATTTTTCCTAGCTGTGGAATTTCTTAATAATTTATTTTTTTTATAGCTCAAACTATTTATCTTTGAATGATATTCCCATAAACTTAAAAAAATTGTATTCCTAATATTTTTCATCAACAGTACACTTAGTCATCAGCAGGGTACACTTATAATATGCACATTATAGTAATAATTTATCTGGCATTACATGTTTAGATTTACGGTTTTATTGATTATTTTTTTATTATATATACTATTTAACAACCTGGCGATTAGTAAAACAGGGGGGATTCAATCTCTTGAATTTACAAAATCATTTTTATATTGACTAGTATACTATTCTGTCTTATTAATCAACCAATGGGATATTTTCTTTTAAATATTATTAATTAATTTATAGATTTAGACTGTCTACAAAATTAAGTAATTTTGTTTAGGTTTCATTATCATACCATAATAAAGAGTGGTGCTAAAAATCTCCAACAAATCCTCCAGTAATAACCCGGTCGGAAGCCAATCATATCCTTGATGTCATCACAAAATCTATCAGTACCTGTAAAAATAATTATTCATCAATTTTTATCTTAAATTCGATCTAAATATTCATAATTTTTTTTTTATTACCGTAAATCCAAGCAACTGCTATTGATTCGAAAAATACTGCAAAAAGGATTGAATACCCAGCAGCATAACGGTCAAGCAAATGAAAAAAGTAGAAGCCTCCCTATTAAAAAACAACATTTTATTAGTTAACTATGCTTTGTTCACTTCTTTATCTTAAGACAAAATATTATATAAAGAAGAAAATGATCAGGGTATAGGTCAAGATAAATTTTTAAATAGTAAGAAACTGTAAATGGGAAGTCTAGAATAAACTTATCAGTTTTGAATAAATAGTTTCTTGTTATTATTTGAAATTTCGTATGCATGGTAATAAATAAGAATTTCAATTCTTGCATAATTGCTGCACTTTATTACAGATAAACACATCACGTCATACAAAAACTATGAAATTGTGAAATGATATTGATATACATTTCCCTTACCTGGGCACATGAAGCAAGCCCAACAATAAAGTAAAGGCTAAATAGACAAGCAACAAATATTTCCCTATTTCTTCCTATTAATGGAAATTCATCACTCAATGCCGTAATAATAGCCTCTGATCCACCAAACTGTCAACAAATAAAATTGGCTATTTAAGTACAATTAAATTTAGGAAATAAAATAGGTTTAAGTGATCTTCATTTGGTAAAAAAAAATATTAACTGTTTTTAGTAATTTTATATCTCCATTAAAAGCAAGTTTATTAATTGGTACAGGCAATAAATTTTATGTGTCTTTTTCTATATAAGAATTTTTTCTACTCATAAATAGAAAATAAAACAATTCTTCTTCTTCCGGTAAATTTGATTAAACTCAATTAAAGTAAATGGACTATGTTTTACTTGACCACAATAAATTTGATTAATTTGTGATGTTTCAATAAATGAAGTCATCTTCAGATTCAGTCATTCTAACATAAACTAAGGTGAGTAATTTTAGTTGAGCTGTAAATTCTTCATCATAAACACTAAAATATTGAAACTGAATAATGTCTTTATTTACCGAGCTATCAAGACCAAGAGTTAACAACATCATAAAAAATATGAGAGCCCAGAAGATAGAGCCAGGCATGGTTGCTATAGCTGCCGGGTAAACTATAAACACAAGTCCTGGGCCTTCCGTTGCTACTTCTGAGATATTTCTTCCAGTAACGTGTGCCATGTATCCCAAAACTGAGAATATGACAAATCCAGCCACAAAACTTGTGCAAGAGTTGATGAGAGAAGTCAGGAGAGCATCTCTGAAAAATAAAATAAAATTTATATTATGTACATATTAAAATTATATATTTGTACATCATATATATTTCAACCTATACTTGTGAGTGGAGATAAGTAAAGATTTATCCAATGGTTCCATCATAGAATAAATTATAATTTCTTAGCCCCTTGAATTATTTATTTTTAAAATCAATATTATGGATATATATGTAATATATACATATAGATATATCGAAATGAAAGGATCTGTTGTACTGAACTAGGTTACAATTTTATGATTTTTTTTAGGAGTATTCCACTTTGCTTATACAAGTAATATGCGTAATCTAGAAAAGTTGGCTTGGGCTATAATAGGGAGATATTGTAACTTTGAGATTAATTAGATGATTACAATTAATTACAGGTCATTAAAATTATTAAAAATAAATGTTCTATAGTTTTGTACACGTTAGGAATATTTGAAGAAATGAAACCTAATTTCATGATAGGCATTTAACTTAATATATTTTATATACATCTTGTCGTCATCATAATATATATCTTGTCGCAGTTGCTCTACACATCTCAGTATTAACAACTTTGACTCTGAATACATCCCTGCCTCGAGTTAATAATTTTACAATAACTAAATAGGGAAAAAAATAATTACAAATTTAATTACTGGTAAATGTTCTTATGTATATATCACAAGTTTAATTGTATCATATATTTTATTTCATGATGAAAAAAATATATGATACAATTAAAGTAACAAAATAAGAAAGAAAATAACTATTGCATGATTTACTTACTGGTAAACATTGTTATGGTATTCATTGTATGAGGCGTAAGCAAGGAGTACACCAAACCCTGGGCCAAGGGAAAAGAACACCTGTGTTGCTGCATCAACCCAAACCTGTAGAAAATTTAAATTGACCTGTGATGTTCAACTTAAAAAAAAAGAAATATATTTAGAAAATATTAGTACAAACTGGAATAGGTTTTGTGTTCTTATTTTTTTTAATTGATCCCATGTAAGTAATATCTATACTAAATTAACTGTCAAGTAAGTTTTCTTCAAGTTTTCAAGTACGTTAAATAAATAAAACTTCAGAGTATTGTTACAAATGGTGGCACTTGTGGAATTCGTGATAGTTTTTAATAAACATTGCAAAATGATATTAAAATATAAGTTATTCAATAGTATAATTATAATGAGTTTTGTATTGATTGAGCATGTGATTACAAAATGCCATGCATTCTTTGGATTTTCAATGATGGGACAAAAATAATTGTCAAGTTTTGAAGAATTAAAAAAACAAACAGTGTCTTATGAAAATAAGACATTATATTTTTGAGAAGCACATATAACTTGCTGTTTTAATGTTCTATCCTATTTGGGCTTTAATTACATTAATTATAATATAAGAAAATTATAATAAGGATTTTTTTTTAATGAACAGTTCATACTTCAGCTTTTGTTATTGAGGTGAAATTCGGGCTCAGGTAATACTTGATGCCATCTGCGGATCCAGGAAGTGTGATTCCTCTGACCAAGAGAATAAGAAGTACAGCATAAGGAAACAATGCTGTGAACCAAACGACCTAAAAAAAATAGTAATATTCTTTAAAATTAAAAATCCTAATCCTGTAATGCTCTCTAAAGATGGTCATATTCTTTAAAAAAATTCACCATATTTGCACATGATAGTTAACAGAATAACTCATTGTTTGTTCAAGTTAAAAAAAACAACTCAGATACACTTATGGGAATGAGAGTATTATAAGTATTTACTTACTTTACCGGAGGTTGAAATTCCTTTCCAAAGACTGAAGTAACAAATTAAATAAACAGCAAGAAGACACAAAGCCATGTCCCATTTAATGGCTCCGAGGTCGTGCAAACCTTCGCTTCGATGTAACTCCAAAATAGCTCGACTGTTGTAAAAAAAACAATACAAATTAAAAGCAAAGAAATGAATCAAAATATTTATGACAAACAAACTTATACTGGTTAAATAAAGCATCAATCAAAAAATAGTCAGATTAGGTTTACTTTTATAAATTAATTCATTGATTTACAGTGCATTAAAATTTCATGTTATGGCAACTAAAAATACCTGGGATGGGATTTGATTCCCGAAACATAAGAAATGAAACAAAGTTTAAAATTTTCGGAAGCAATTTCCACTTACAACATTTATTATATGATTCCTTTTTGTGAATAAAATTGAAAAGATAAATACTATTGCTGATCATATTTCAATTCTTTTATTAATCATTGCTAGAGTTTCAAGGTGTTTTGGAGATTATATTGTAAGATCTAAACACAACCACATGAAAGAAATACTTTATATTATTAGTAGCTGGCACTCAACAAGAACAGTTATTGCCAATTTATTAAACCATAAACCATAAAATAAAGATTAGTTTTATGACTAACCGGCTATCCAAATGAAAATGTTAGGCAAGCACCTAAACACCTAATGATACAATTTAAATACCTCATGTGGTTTTTTATCTGAATGCCATGCATTTTTCATTATTGACGAAATATCTCCTTGTGGACCTAGCTACAGGTCAAATCACTTTCTTGAGAAAGTTAAAATAAGAGAAGGCTTGCATGAAACAAAGAAGTTTATATGACAGAAAGATACGAGTCTATGAGAAATTTATGGATGTGCAAAAGCTGATAACATTTAAATATATGTGTGATGAAAAATTAGAAAAATAATTAAATAAATCTGATGGAATGACATCATATATTTCTAAAAGGATAGAGGGAGATTGTGACAAACTAAAAAAGGTTCAAGATGAAATAGTGATTAATTATTAGAGGAAAAACAATAGAGGAATAGAAATGAATAGGACGTTTTATTTGTTTGACTATGATCATCATAAAACACTGGAAACAACAAATCTTAGCCTAGTTATGGTGCTCTGCAAACTTAATCAAAGTACTGCAGACTATCATACTTTGCCACAAAACTCAAAAAAAAGGATTATCATTGAGAAGAAGAAAACATTTTTACACAACTTGAAGAGATTGATGAACTGAGAATGTTATCAAGATCAAGGAATTCTATGAAGCCTTTAAGTACATAAACCAAAAACAGACTTGTATAAGGACCATACTTGAAAGATAATTGAAGAAAAATCTAATACTTTTATTAGGTAGGTGGAGTATTTCGTTAAATTTCTGGGATTTGAAAACAACAAGGTGTTGAAGGATCAAGAAGTATGTATCAGTCCACAAATGACCCTACCTTGTCTTCAGAAAAATATTTGGAACCTCTTGACATGTGTGTTTGAAAAAAAAAGGACAATTTATGATCTTAGATAATGATGAATTATAAATTAGTCATTTATGATAAGTGAAAAATTGTTCTAAAAAGTCTTTTGTTGAGGAAAACTGTCTTTGAATTATTTTCTAAGACATGATGATAAATCAAACTTTAAAATAAATATGAGCTCTTGGAATGTAAGATGAAAAAATTACTATACAAAGACAGGAAGAAAAGTAGTGGATAACTATGGCAATTAATATTAAAATTTTAAAATCCTAATCATAACACAACAGACTCTGTGGAATAATGGCATGTTTTTTTAATTTTATTTTAAGGATATTTGAAATTTTTAAATAACTACATAAAACCATACATAAAACTTGTTATTATTATTATCTTTAGAATACAAATAATAATCTGTCCAATGATTATTGTTTAAAGATAAAAAAAATTGTTAAATAGACTTACGTGAAATATTCATATGATGCTGAAGCAAATTCTGTGGATGATGATGCAGTAGTGCTGATATTCTTGGATGAGTTTGTTTCGGATGACCAGATGTTGACATCAAGCTTGTTTGTGTTACGAAAAAATTGCAATAAGATCATATTATTTATGTGAATTATTACTAATTTACTTAAGTAAATATAATATATATTTTAAAAAATGAATATTAAGTTTGTGATATAATGTGTATTTAAATTTTTTTATATGTATTTATTGGCAGCATACAGTTTAAAAAAGTATCTTTCAATCAAAAGCATCTCCTCTTAAACAGTCTCAAATTTCTTTATTTTGTTATTATACAAAGTAGCTTTCTGTGCATAGCACCTTATGAATTTTTGATCCCATCTCGATTTCATCTAATGCCTTTTTAAAAGATATTTTTCTCAGCAGTGATTTTGGTCAATTTACATTATTAATTGATAATACATAATAGTTTAAAATTATAAACAGTAGTACTTACAGGTCTACATTTAGGCGTATTCCAGCTGTTATCGCAAGTTGTCCAGGGTAAAAGATCTGTGAAGGAGGCAAAGAAAAATCGGAGAGCCCAAGCGATGATGACATTGTAGTAAAAGTCAACATAAAAAGCGATTAATACCACTGCATAGCCTATACCTGTTCCAAACATAAATTAATTGTTTTTATTTAAATTACTGTATGTATTTTTTCTTTATAAAGAATTCAATTGATATGAAGCAATATTTTAAAAGTATCAAGAAATATCTACAACCACTATATACAAAACATGGACCAAGGTTTCTTTTGATTTTTGGCTAAGTAAGATTTGACATTTACTATGGTAAAATTTAAAATTCGAAAATCTTGGCTACATTGTACACAATCAGAGGTATATTTCTGTTTTGAGATGATCATTTTGAAAATAACTTCTAGATGTATGTTTGATGGTTGAGCTGTATCTGGCTCCAGACTAATAGACAATCCTGTCGCATAATTTCAGTTTAACATATATCAGCCTTTATTTTATTTTATCATTTAACGTCACTTTATGCTGCTAAGGCTAATCGGACGATGTTAAATTGGAAGTCCTAAATTTTGGATATCGAAGTACTTTTAGGATAAGGGTCTGTAACGAGTACCTGATATAGCACAGGCTCGGGACCTTCAATTTACGTCACTTCCGAAGGACGGCATGACTAAGGACTTATTCCCTTTAAAAAAATCTTGAGGCCACCTGCCGGACTGCGAACCCTCGATCAAGGGATTATTATGCTAACTACTAGACCACCAGTAACAAACACGTTCATCAGCCTTTAACCTTTTACTATTGGAAATAATTAGTTTTGTTTCAAGCAATCACTTAATCACAGTCGTCCCATAATTTAGGGATTTTAATATTTTAAACGATATCTGTTACGCAGGTTGTCGCTTCGAGTTGAGTTACAAGTTTTCATTTTTAATATTTTCCAAAAATACAAGTTATCGTGAATTTTAGTATGGAAAAGAGAATGTAATTATTGGTTATGAGTAGATTTCGGTAATCATTTCATCAAGAAATAAAAGTTTCAACTAACATTTCAAAGATAACATATTTGTTGAAACGTTCATTTCGAGATGAAATGATTTCCTAAATCTTCTCATTACCAATAATTACATTCTCTTCTCCATATTAAAGCTCATGATAACTTGTATTTTTGGAAAATATCAAGAAAAAAAATGAAAATTTAAAACTTACGACTCACAACGAAACGACGACCAGCTGAATAGTTAACTCTTAAACATTTTATACTTATATGGAATACAAATATACATACAGAAATAATGTATATGGTTTCATTTTTAAGGTCAATAATTTGATCACAATTAAATTATTTTATTTAAGATTATTTAATAAATTTCTAATGTTATATTCCTACATAGACAAAGCTATTTCTGTAGGATTTGGTCGGTAATTTCGGAAAGTGGGAATGATGATAAACAACCCCGTCTATTAGCCTGCAATCCCCCGAATGGCGACTGTATTTTAATAGATCGGATCATTAATGGCCAATAATTAGCAAATATTAATGACGTTAGTAATTACTGGGGCAATGATCGTTATCTGTTTGCAGCAACTGAAGGCCATTTGCAATAGTCTATGTCACTATCTCGTTATATCCCTCTGTTGGAAAGGGTTTAGATTTCCATTTCATTTCCAATCGCATAATTAAAACTATTATATAAATTCAATGATATCTAGTGTATCTTGTAATGTTAATGATAACCTATTAAATAAAACTTAATTAATTATCAAGTGATGTTCAATAATTATAAAAATATTGTATTTTTTAAAATATATATTACAGTGCTGTCAATAATGCAAGGTTAACATCACACAAGGATTACATAATTTCCTCCTTCTCACTCAAAATAAAACAGAAACTTGAAAATCTCATCTGTTATCATCCCCCGTCCTCCTTTCCATTCTGAACAACGCTTATCCTAAGGACGTCAGTTGCTATAACTATTTAACATAGCTGAGAACTCCTAAATGAGTATCTCGTAAGTTAAATTATCATCTAAAAATTATCGTAAATTATTCTTTAAATACCATAACATAAAATAATAAAGTATCAAAATTATACTATCATAGCTATTTACTGAGGTGGTTAAACAGTCATTTTCTTTTTTTGGTTAAACAGCCATTTTCTTTTTTTGGAATGGTCCGGGTGGAGGTCAATCAATTTCTGTTAGATATGGAAAAATGTTTATTAAATAGCCAACGTTTCGACCTACATTGCAGGTCTTCTTCAGGGCTAAATATGCAAAATACAGACAATTGAAAATTAAGGAATTGTTATAAATTACTAAATATGGTAAATATTAAAATTAAAACGTATATATAACAAGAATATTAATAAAAAAAGTGATATGGAGGTAGTACAAAAAGTAATAAAGAATAAAAAATAATAAGAACTAATAAAAAAGAAAGTTTTAAAAATTTAAGATTAAGGTAATAATGATAGAAATTAGAATTACAATTAGTAAATACTAGATGACTAGAACTTCATATCACCAACATATATTTGTGAAAAATATGGTCAAAACTTAATACAAAATTTTTATCTACATTAAATGCAACACAGTTATACACTTAATCAAATTAATGATGTACTGTATTTTTTTTCTTTTTTTGCGGTGCATAACTATATAAAGATGATGGTTTGCCGACTCGCGAACACGCGACGTATAACAGGGATATACATAATTGCCCATGCGCAAAATTGGGATCTTCTAAATACATTCCCCAAATTTTCAACGACTGATTTTATTTTCAATTGTGTGGTGATAGTCCAGGCAAATCCAGGGAATTTATAAAGTCAATGGGATAGTTGACTACGTCATCGTGGTTTGTAATTGTACCAACTGATTTGTAAGAAATTAACTCTTTTAGAAGAAAATTCTGAATGGTGGCATTGAGGTCATCGACATCTTTGTTTTTGGCCAATATTGCTCGTTCACTCAGCCAATTATGGTTTCTGAACTGTTGTTCTATGTCCGTAAAAACACGCTGAATAAGTCCCTCTTTTGAGTCTACGAAGTGACAAAAATACGTGTGTAATTAATCCGGTCGAAGTGTCAACTTCGACCTTACCATTTCCAATATCTAATAACTGCTTAGGAAAAATAATCGCAGTTTGATCTCTTTTTTGCAAAAACACTCGCATATTAGTTGTTAATTGGAGTGTCTTTGCATTTCATCACAAATTAGATGATATTAAGCGTACGTTTAGTTCGCCAGCAACACTTGATCGGAGAATAATTGGAAGAGTCTGACGAAAATCACCTGACAACAGAATCATGGCTCCATGAAATGTTTTGGTTGTCACGAAGATCTTTTAACGTTTTGCCCAGTGCGTCTGTATCAATGTTTTTTTCGGACACATTTTTGATATCAGTGGTCACTGCAAAAATCAAATTAGTTTCTGTAGAGATCCCTTTCACTTGCTAAGTAGGCTTCTCAGAGTATGGTTCGTGCATCAGAGAGAAGGTTTTTTTTTTAGTATCATGATAAATTTGTTATATTTTAATATTAAACGCATCTATAAATATTTGACAACCATGTGATAATTTTTTTTTCTAAAAACACAGAAGACATCATATGTTTCACAGCAAGGAACATTTTATATTCGAAAACAATGAATAAATCATTGTCATTTTTAGCATTTTCCGTTACTAATTATTAATGTTTCTCACCATTTAAACCTTCCCTGAACTTCCCCAAATATTTCAAGATCAAAATTATCCAAATCGGTCCAGCCATTCTCCAGTTTTAGCGGGACAAACGGACAGCAATTGACTTTTATATATATATATATATATATATATATATATATATATATATATATATATATATATATAGAGAGAGAGAGAGAGAGAGAGAGAGATTAAAATAAAATACATAAGTATAAAGGTATCTGAATGGTGGAAAATAAAAAATGGAATCTAAGAGAAATTTATTGACCTCCACCCGGACCGTTTTCTTCCACATATATAATCAAGGTCAACTTTATCATTCTTTCTTTGACTTTGTATCAATATGATAGTAATAAGTACCCATCGCCGTTCAAAATTATTAATTTATTTCATGTTTTACTGGAAAAAAATAATTAAAATCTACTTGTGTATAACACCTTTAGAAGTGCATAAATATGTTTTCCCGGAGTATCTCAGTGTATTGAGCGCTGAGTTGCTATGCCGAAGATTCTGTGTTCAAATTCGCCTGTGGCAGTTGATTTATGTAATCTGTTAACAGCCGGGGGTAGACCCTTTGGGATCTGGAGACCCCTTGGGACTCACCCAGCCTTAATAAAGTGAATTTTACCCTTAGCAGGAATAAAAACCTGACGGCTGAGCGTGATTTCGGAAAGATTAACACCCTGAACCACCGTTGTCCTAGGAACATTACAGCCTGAATATACCCTTTTGATGAATTAATCGAAAAAGAAAATATACGGTCTTTCAAATCCATGCTGGGGATAAAATTCGCGGATTGACTTTACGAAACATGTCGAGATAACTATACTCATATCATGGCGGAAGGAAGGAGACCTAAATTATGATTTTGGAAATGAGTTAGTTAAGCGCTAAGTCAAGAAACTTCAAGTTAAGGCAAACATTTAGCTTCGTGGCTTCCTCCCTCTATTCACATTAATGAGCCCTTATCGCTTTAATGCGCTAGCGCATCTACGCCTCTTCGTCTCAAATCTAATCTTGCAGCGGATTATTTAATGGCAGCTTTGTTATTTTATTTCTGTTCTAGTTTTAAAATCAGCATGGTGCATTACGGACAAATGAGTAAAAAGATATTCAGACCTTAATCGAAGACTGAGTGTTATATCGTACCCGAATTATATGGAGAGTTTAGAAACAGAAGACTGAACTAATAGAAAAAAAAATCAATAAATAGATTGGCATGATATACAAAGAAGGACTTCTGGAACTAACTTGATTATTAACTATAGACTAAAAGGTCACTTCTGTTGTAGTGATAGCTACCTACTATTCCCAAGATCGACATTAAGATTTTTTGAAGGTAGTAGAAAATCTTTGGCTTCGTAGTCCTTTGGAGAGGACGTTAAATGGCGGACTCAAGATTGTACAGTATCAGGAATCGTTAAAGATAGCTATCTTAATTAGAGAGGATTGTAAAAATTTAGAGCTTCCACTGCAGCATCGTCCGATTAGCCATAGCAGCATAAATGGAAGTAAAATGTATAGACAACGACTACAGACTGGCATCAGAAATTATGAACTAACAAAATGACTACTACACTCTTATCTTTACTCTTAACTATATATAATATACTTCTCTTCTTACCTCCTTTGCCTTACTATATTTCAGAAGAGGTATATTTATATATAGCAAAGAGAAGTGGAGACCAAGGAAGTAATGTCGTAACACATATTATAATCATAATTCCTTAGGTCATGAACCCATCCGATAACGAGTGAAAGATTACCAGACCGAGATATATATTAAGAAAATAAAACAAACCTTTCCCCTATAACCCATGGAGCGTTTTGGATGCAGTACATGGTAGAGACTCTACTGTGTCTTAGAAAACGGTTATGCTGGGTGGAGTTTTCTCCGAGGTCACGTTCAACGGCCAGGTTATTAAGTTCATCCACTTTATGAAGAGTAGGTGAGGTTCCAGAGGGTCTCCAGATCTCACTTGATCAGAATTCAGTGCTCTACAGACCTAGCCCTCTCCCATACATAACAATAATTCCTGCTTTCTATAACAATAACAATCCCTGGGGAGGTATATAATAATAGTTTTAAAAAAATATTCATTACCTGTTATTGTAATTGATAGAATAATGGCGGTTTAGCGTGATCTCGGACAAATCACCTCCCTGTACAAAGGTTATCATAGAAACAGTACAGTCTCTACCACGTACTGAGCCAAGACTGGGTTTTAGTTGTGCGCGTATTTTTTGTATATCTCGATCGGGTTAAATTCCTCTAGTAATCGGACGGGCCATGGCCTAATTCCTAAAATTTTGGATATATATCACTTATGATAGTGAACGCATATTTCATATATTCTTTTAGGGAAATGTATATTTCGATTGTTTATGGTTCCGTTGTTTAACATTACTTTTGTTTAACATATCATTTTGTACCTAGTCTGAATATTTGACTCCATCTACCGGTTTTTAGCGGCGTGGCTCAGTGGTAGAACACTGAGTTGCCATTCCGGAAATCCTGGTTCAAATCCCGCTGCAAGGCAGTGCTTTTATTTAGTCTGTTTGCAGCCGGAGATTGGTCACATAGGATATAGGACTCTCCAGGGGCTCACCCAGCCTCTTCAAAATATTATAAAAATAGGGTACCCAAAATAAGGCGGAAAAATCTGGAGGTTGAGCGTGACCTAGGACAAGTCACCTCCTTCCAGAACTGTTGTCCATGAAACAGTACAGTCTTTACCTTGTAATGAACCCCAGACCCTTCACGGGTTGTAGTTTATATATATATATATATATATATATATATATATATATATATATATATTACATAAAGGTTCTGAGGGAGAAAGTCATGACTGTTGAACTCGTTTCATCGCAGGAGATGGCACCACGTGTTGTATCCGTGTCTCATCCCCGCGAAATAGGAAACAAGATGAGGAACAAATATTGGATTGAGGACACCTCTACTACAGCCGTGGTTTTGGCATTGCCTCCAAATCCTCCTGTATACAAGAAATGTTTTTTATTTTCCTATGGAATTTTTATTACTATTGGGCCGTTTCATATGAAATATCCGTTTTATTACTTCTAAAATTCAAACTGGAATTAGTGGACTTTTGTTGTTTACTACGTTTATGCTTATTGATTGTAATGAGCTGTTATTAATCTTCCCTTAATTTTTGGATATTCGCTAAAATCGAACATTTTTGAGGTAGATGCAGTACTGGTTCATGGACAACAATTTTCCATGGAGGTGATTTGTCCGAGATCAGGCTCAGCCGCAAGTTTTCTACCAATAGAGATTGGATGAGCCTCCACAGGGTCCATATATGGCTGTTAACAGATTTTGTCTTTGTTTTTAATAAATAAAATATCGTTTTCATTTGATCAAATCATACAAAATATATGTGGAAGAAAGTGGTCCGGGTAGAGGTCACAATGAATTTCTCGTAGAATTGGAGAAAAACTTTATTGATTAGCACATGTGTTTCAAGCTAGTGAGGACCTAATCACATATGTTAACTTAAACAAAAATGTTTTGATACTTAACGATTTATTAATAGAACTAAAAATTAATAACATGTGCTTTGATTAATAGAGTAAATAAGAATATTTATTTTCATAAGGGTGTAGGAGGGTGTACTCCACTGCAACACCCCGTTTCAATATTTATATACGTCAACTTCACAAACAATCCACCAATTTTTTAAAGTAGTTATCAAAAGTTCAGATAGTTGAAAACCACTTAAAAATAGGAAACTGCCAAACAATCCCCACGTTCGTATACATTTTTCCTCTTAGTTTTGACCAACTAGGGACTGCATGTAAATTTCAATTCCTTCTCATTTGTAGCTCTCTTTTTCTCCAATACTCTATCATCTTTTCAACATGTTTCTTTTTAAAAACTTCATCGTGTAGTAGGCAAGATTAAAAAATAAAAGGTAATGAAAATATGAACGTTTTTGTGTTTGTCATGATTTATCATGGTTGTGACACTAAGAAAGTTCCCCTTCACGCCAGCTAAGTCTCTAATTCTATTAACTGTATCAATTAGTAAGCATTAAATAATAGTTCTAGGAAATATATTTCTAGAGAAAATACACTTTTTACTTATTTTCTGGTATTGTCAATGTCGACCATTCATTGTATCTTTTCTGTGAACCCAGTTCGAATGATCGAAGTTCGGATAATCGAGGCTCTACTATATATAGTTCATATATATCTCTCGGATTTTGACAAGAGTTAACTCTTTTCGGATTAACGGAATCTTATCATTCTCATAGTTTTTGGCTTGAAATGGAGTTGTAATATACGCAATAACTCCTTTTCAAGAAATTCCTACTTAGCCTACCCTTTTTCACAACGGAAATAACTCGATTCTGCTTACTTAAGTACAAGAAACTCATTTTGGAGAAAATTAGACTTATTCATCGGATCTAGATAACTTATTCATCGGGGCTGTAGATGTATAGTATGCATGTAAACTTGCATGCGGAGGTAGACAGGTAGATGACCTTACAGTCTGTTCAGTATTGCGGGTACTGTATACCCAGTCTCCTGTCCAAAACGTGCAGCTTATTTTCGTCCGGTCTTTTAGTAGTAGAAGGAAGTGATGTGATATTGTTGTGGGAGGGAATAAGCTTGAGCATATCGATAAGTTTAAGTACTCAGGGTCTATGGTAAATAGAAAAAACGTAATTCAAGAGGAAATAAAGACGCGATCAAAGACAGGAAATGCTTGTTATTATTCGGTCTCGACATTACTATGTTCGTGTCTTTTGTCTCATAATATATAAAACTATCATCATCTCAACTCTTCTTTACAGATGTGAAACGTTGCTGCTAACTCTGAAGGATGAACAACGTCTTAAGATATTTGAAAATAAGGTGTTGCGTAGAATATTTGGACCAAAAAAAACGCGGAATTGTACAGCATGTACCCGATTAATATAATTGAAGTAATAGCGTTGCGAAGATTAAGATAGGGTAACGAACGCATGCCTAAAGAGATAATAAGCGATGTGCCTACTGGTAAACATCTGAGAAGTAGACCGAGGGGTAGGTAGGAGGATTGTGTTGAGAGAGCTGGTGGATTTGGTCTTGGTTAATGGTTAATTGGTTAATATAATAATATAAATAGGCTAAAGATATTGTTATCAGTACATATTAGATAACTACATTATAAAAACTAGATGCTAATTATCCATGGCACACTAGAGATTTATTATGATATCTTAATGGTACTAGTAGCATGCCAATTATACATACAATATATATTTTTCAATTAATGTTTAATGAAGAGATTCCTTCTTATTTAAAAAAATGGCTATTAAATTCAATGAAAAATGTGATACAAAGAACAATTCTCTATATATGTATTATATATTCGTTCAAATATATTCGTATACTTCGTAGCCTTCACTAGCTCCACGAAGAACGAATTTAGGATGCCTAAGCCCTGCGATGCAAGACTCCTTCCCAGGCTTTTCATCAGATAAAGATATGGCGGGGAAATGAGCTGTCTCCTCATCTTTGAGGTCGGAACCAAGGTTCGATCGTGGTTTAGAGCCTATCGCAACCACTGTTCCTCTTACCCCTTAGGCTAGTATTAACCTAATCTTCTGTCGTTGCATTATCTCCTATGGATAAAAACGTGGATGTAAACATGTATCATGTGCCATCACTGTCATTGAAACTGCTTCAACAGTCTATCACCTGTTGAGGAGCATGTATTCATGGAAGTTGGATAGAAAATTGACGTATTTTTAAACATAAACCTGGTTAATCTAATATTCACCTAACCACATCATTATATAAAGTTCATTTAGGTATAAGATAAGATAGTACGATTGTAAGTGGTGTTGAGTTGGTCTTTGCCGAATTATCTAATTTGATCAACTGAATGTCTCAAAAGCTATCGACTCTAGAAATAAAATAAAATTAGCATCTATAGTCCATTTTATAGACAAAGTTAACTTTTTCTTGGTGATAAGAGAATAAGTTTACAGAACAAGTAACTAGAAAAAAACTACGAAAAGTTTATATATGTACAATGTTTAATCGTTGACCATAAGTTTTTAGGTATTTTGCATTTTATTTTGATAAAATTAGAAAAACAAAACCTGATCTAACCGTTTCTTAAAGTACCAAATTCATTGACCTCATAGGGTAGTACACGACTAGATTAAATCCTAAAATTAACCATTGTTTTGCTTTACTTTACGGTAAGTACCGGTGTAGTTCTTATAGGATAATTAGTCATGTCGTGACTTACATCTCGAAGATGATTTAGGACTCCCATTGTAGCATCGTCCGATTAGAAATAGCAGCATAAGGTGATGTTAAAGGAATAAACAATAAAAGCCGAAAATCATCAGCATCGTAGATCATGTTTTACTCCATGTATTATGTAGTAAAAACCTAAATTGGTTGAAGCAAAAATATCAATTTTATATTAATGAAAAACCAACAACTTTCGAATCCAACAAATTAAAGTTATTCGATTCAGAAATGATCATTAAAGGACTATTAAATATTGGGAGCGGAGCAGATCAGTGGTAGATTGCTGGCTTGCTATGCTCAAGGACCTGAACTCAAATACGACAGATAAATTATGGACACTGTGGGACCTGCGGACCCTCCAGGGGCTCATTTAGCCTCTTAATTGGGGGGGGGGGCTTGGCGATTGAGCTTTATTTCGGAAGTCACTCCCCCTCTACAACTCTTGTCTTTAGGTCCTCAGTCATGTACTGAACCTAAAGCCCTTCCTGAGTTGTAGTGGTACAAGTTTGGAAAAGGGAGTGGAGTAGCTCAATACTATAAGGCTCTGAGTTCGATACCGATTGTAGCAGATAAATTATTGTTAACAGCCACTAATCAATCCTGTGCGATCTGGAGACTCTTCTGGGCCTCATCCAGCCTTTATAAATTGGGGGAGTTAATCTGGCGATTCTACTGGGAATACTTCTCACTAAACCTACACTATTTGTACTATTTCTTGGGCTACTGTTATGCTGGGAGGAGATATGTGATAGAAATATCGATTCTAATGTCAACTTTTATGTAACCTTCCTAGCGCTGTTACTGTCAAGTTAGATATTCTGTTAGCCACGTTTTCTAGTGTACTTTATAAAATGTTTTATGGTAATAAATCTGTTGAATGTGTTTATATCTTCTTTTTACTTCAAATACATCCTTATAATATGTCCTGGATTACGCTCAACCGCCTTGATCCCTCCCCTATTTTAGGTACCTACTTCACAGAGGCAGGGTGAGCTCCATGAGGATATACATAATTATATATATTAAAAATGTATTTAAATCATTTAATGTTAAATTTATGGGAAGTTCTCTGATCCAATAAATATTATAACCATTTTATTGGACGATGGACCTCAATCCGTGAACTCTGACCATCTTTTAGTAACTCTTCCAAGTGGAAGGGCTTTTAAATAATTTCCTCCGCCCAATCGGCTCCCACCCCACTCTATCCTCTTCTCCTAACTACCATTCAATTCATTCCCTCCCCCTCTTCACTCCGATACAAAATGGCTCCTTTTGATTCGGTTTTATCTAACCTATATAAAAAAAAAATTGTCCATTTTTTGTAGAAGCAGAAAAATGACGTTTAAAGGCCCCTGTCGCCCGGACGGCCGGCTAAGACCATCCATCATTAGTTTTAATGCAGGTCCGGTGTATTCGCTGCTCATACTCCAAAAGGAGTTGATTAACGACGAGCAGAGGGCACTCAACACGATTGGAGGGAGTTCACGAACCGCTGGCTCTGCAGGCTGGCCACATTAATGGCAGCTTCAATTATAACCTCCAAGGTCTTGTATTGACTGATGAATATTGAAGGCATTGTAATACCTCTGGTCGGTATTAATTCAACTTAGCCTGAATTTTTCGATGCCGATCAACGATATCAATTAGCGAAAATCATTTATTCAAATCTGAAAAAATGAAAAGAAAGCGGGGATCGATTACTCGCAATTTAATGTAATGTAATAATTTTTTAGAGGTATCGATAGAGCTCAATTAATCATGCAATAAATATATCGAGTTTCGTTTTGGCATGTTTTTATTCACAGGCTGTAAATAAGTTTTTAAAAAACATAGCAAAGTACTAGCATATTTCGATAAAACACTTTTGTCTTCCTAATTGCTTTCGAAGGAGTGGCAGTTTGTTTATTCATTGAAGGGCACTTTACGCTACTATGGATAATCGGATGATGCTACATGCTACAGTGGGACTCCTAAAAAACCAAAGCCTGAAGTGATTAAAATACTGGAAACAACTAACCAGTAAACGTTTGTTCATTTAACGCCGCTTAGTGGGAACCTCACAAGTTGTCTAACCAGGTTAAATTAGGATAGGATTGTTAATGAGTACCTGATATCGTACAGGTTGTGACCCCCCCGTTTTACGTCCCTACCGTAGGATGACTTAACCAAGGCATAACTCCCTTTTAAAAAATCCTATAGGCCTACGAACCAGCGAACTTTGGCACAGTAGGCTATTATGCTAACCACTACCATACAGGTTGCCCCTACCGTTTCACCAACTCAGGCATCCTGAAGATATATATATATATATATATATATATATATATATATATATATATATATATATACACTAAAAAATTTACATCGACGGAGATCAAATGCAGCATATCTAACATCAACAGTTCTAATAGACTCATTAGTCACAGATACCAACCTCACATTGAGACTTTAAAGCAATTAGTTTAATTTAGTTTAGTGTTATTTATTCTTTTAGCCTCACTTTATGCTGCTATGGCAAATTGGACGATACTAATGTGGGAGTCTTAAATTTTGACTATCCAGGTGTAATTAGGATAGAGATCAAATGAATGCCTAACGTCGCACTGGTTCGGAACTGCAATTTTAATTCCCCTTCGAAAGACGGCGCAAACAAGGATTTTTATCCCTCTAAAAAAATCCAAGGCCATCATTGGACCATAGGTGATCCCCTTCCTTAATTTCTAAGGAATAGTTAGGCTACAGTCTTGAAAATCGTGTAAATTAATTGGTCAGGTTCAGGTTATCGAAGTCTTCATGGACACTGGGGTGGATGATAGTTCTGTAAGCGTGGTTTATTGATCCAAAAGTCAGACCCAATCCAGTAGCAACAAGTTTATATAAATTTGACATGTATAAATTTAAATTTTTCTTATTTTTCCAGATTAGATTCTAAAATAAAAAATATATTTGGGCCCAATCCACAACTTTTTTGGTCGTTCATTAAAGAACAGCTCAGTAATCTGTAGAAATTACTGTACAGTCTGCCTACGTTTAAGGCTTTTTTAGGCCATCGCCAGGAAAGATGGAGCCTTTATGTTTCAATTTATTTTTTTTCTGATTCAAATGATGAACAAATTTTAAAAATAATGAACGTCTGATGTGATTGATATGGTCGGCTTCCTTGCGATTATAATCAGATAATTATCTGACATTTTCTCGCTTGAGAGCGATAAGAGGCTAAAACTGGTAATTTCCGGCAATATAGATGTTAGAGTGGCTGGAGGGGAATCTGATGTACTCATCACCGTAAGCAAAAAAATGTAGGTCATTGAATCGTTATAACATCTCGGAAAAAATGTCTTCGTCGTCCTCAGTATTTACACAACCGTGGATTAACTGTCTATCACTTCAATTCGAACAAACGGAAGCATAACATAATAATTATAATGTAATTGCGAAAATAAAAACTCCAAAAAACAAAGTAAATGTTTCACCATTTCAAGCATCCAGGATTTGTACTAAAAAAAAAACAACTCAAATTCATTGAGGCCGTTTTGGTGATGGTTTGCAGCACATCTCCCATTAACAGTCAAATAGATCCATCAAACAGAGAAAGCAGCCTTACTCTGAGACTTTCAATATTTAATAACGTCTCTCTCTACTAACGTTGTCTGGTTGGTAGTTTTCCAGGATTTTAGAGACTTAAGGTTTTTTTATATTTGTTTTTTCCAATTAAATTAAATATAGGAGATTGTTGTGTAGTCTGACAATTTAGTGAACGAACTGCGCAGAACATGGGCTGAGTATAGAGAAGCCACACCCTTTCATACACTACCTAGGTTGCTTCACTCGCCTATAGTCCTCATCGTTACTTAGTTAGCACTTACTGTTATCTTTGCATTCGGTTACTGTTCTTTTGTGTTTGATTCGGCTACTCCTGGGCTACGTTTTGGTCTTCATTAAACTTGTATTTTTTGTACTCTCTTTTTTTAGTGTTTTTTAATCCTGCAATGGCGAGGATCCTCAGTGAGGTAGGGCCGGGGACTTCCTTTTCCCAAATAGTCAGACAATTCTTTAAAAATAATGTACCGCAATGATTTGCGATTGGTGATCCCTCTTTTTTACCTATGCGACAAATCTATGTTAAGATTTAGTTTAGTCATTATAATAGATTACTTTATCTTTTATTTTTCTGTCAGTAGGGTATATTTTATCTGAATTTTTCCATTTGTAATGATTATTTCCATCTATACCACGATTAATTTTTCAATTAATTATGATGTATATTATCTATAATGTCAAATAATAGTAAAATAAACCTTCCTATTCAACTAAGTACGTTCAAGAAATAGATACAATCTGCAAGTTGAACAAACGCGGTTAGGGTTAGATGGAATGATGGGGCGGGGGTTCACCAAATTGACATCCAAAGCCTAACTTATCGGAATAATCTTGCCACGGGGGTGATGGGAAAATGGCAAGTTAGTAATGCCATTATCTGAGGCCATTTCTCCATCCATGGTCTACTAATCTATCATCTCGTGAGGATAACTTCCTTAAGCCAACTAGGCTATTCCGCGGCAACTTGCTATTAGATGGGGAAGGACACGCAGGAACCTCCGCTGATTGGGATTTGTGCTGGAGCATTGTGAGGGTGTGTTTGGTTTGAATGTTGGTATAGCAAACATTTGTATAATTTGTGTGCTTGTTACCAATGCATTAATTGAAGAAAAAGGTGATCTATGATACTAGCCCTGTACCATGCCTACCATTAAGCCAGTGAAACTATTACCATGAACCATAACAGATCTAGTAAGTGATGGAGACTTTAAATCAAAATCAGCTATTGCAGATAATTAATTTATACTGTAAACAGACATTGATCAACCCTGTGAGGTTTAACTCAGCTCCTATGGAGATGTTACTAACGACCCACCCCTGCTTTGCACGGGTAGTATGACATATTATGCCTACATGTTTGTCTGCCTAATGTATTTTATTATGTAGCTATTATTAAAAAAAAATGATTACTGCGAACAGACAGGCATGGCCAAGGAGTTTGTTTTATAATATGCATAGATAGATAGATAAGATATATTAGGCAGCCTAATAGCCTAATAACCTTCTTCGATTAAACCTCCCAGGGGGCTATACTTTTCCCAACATTTCCGACCATTATCATTATATTCCAACACATTTGCACAAAACCGCGACAAATTATATGCCTAAACCTTCCTGGTGCATCACTCTATCTATTGGTGAAAATCCGTGCAGTAGTTATTGAGTTTACCGCAAACAACCGCGCCGAGGACTTTGTATTTTTTTATATGTGTAGATATGTGGATGAAATGCTGATGTGACGCTATCGTGGCACTTCGGATTGGACTAGAAATACCCTATTCAAATTTGATTTGCCTAGGATTTGCAATCTGTGAAGAAATTTCAAATTCGAAAGAAAATAATGAGACGTTGATAATAGGTAAGTTGAGAATGCAGCTGAAAAGCATTATAAAGTTGGCCGTGGTCGATTATCCGCCAGTCGGAGGAGGTTTCATAAAATTAAAAATCAGTTAAGCATCAGAACAACCTACTCAATCGAAAACGAGGTTGACTGGTATTTGTGTAGATATTGAAATAGTGTTGCAGTTTGCTGAGCGTTTGCACGATGATATTTGAATGGCGTCAGTACATTGTTTTAAATGCGCGATAAGCACTGTGTAAACGTCTCAAGAAAGTGTGAAGAAACCTTAATCGTCTTGGCGTACCTTGAAAGCCGCCTTTCGACTAGACTAGTGAAAAAAACAAGTAGGTTAATAAATAGGGAGTGTAGATGGTCTGTTAAAACAAATAGGGAGTGTAGATGGTCTGAGAATAAAACATTAAAACACTTATTACTACATAAGTACACATGTTGTGTATACATCCATGGACATATAGTAAGTGATGGAAGAAATTCTTTGGATTTTCAAACTTTGATATTATGAAAAAAAAAAAAAAGCTCTATTGAACAGATTGAAAATAAGTACTTAGGTGAAGTACACCTTATTATTACCTAAGAAGGTTAATTTTTAATCGTTACTTTCAATGGGTAATCCAAAGTCTATAGAGGTTTACTTCTTTTTTTTCTCAATTCTTGATATTCATTCTAACTGTTAATCTATCTGTTGACGACGTTTCGAGACTATATTGTTCTCATAATCATACCGTAAAAGTGAAGGAACTAGCTTTTAACGAATTATATTAAATAACACTAATCTAAATATAAAATTGACATGTACAATGCTAACACACGGATGGTACTTACAAACCGAAGACGAAATGTTACTACTACATCACTCAGTCAAAATGGCTGTTCAATATTATCATGTATGAAGTAAATATTTTACAAGACTAATGATTGACGAAGTGTCTAATGTTGGATTTGTCCTATTTCAGAAGGTGTCAGTTAAAGATCAGGATTTTTTTTATAGTTTAGTGTTAATCGAATTATTAGTAAAACTTCCTTTCGGCGATTTAGCGAGACTATATCGGTCGTAAAAAAATATATATTAAGTCAAGAAAAGTATAATATAAACTGTGTGTGTGTGTGTGTTTGTGTGTGTATGTGTTCTTATAGACATATGAAAAGATAGCATTGATTAAGGAAAATTTATATTGGAATATCAAACTTCTAGGAAGTATATTTTCTTAGTTGAAAAAAAGAACATATAATTGTTTTAATAATTATGAAGAATTGTTATATACAATAACGAAGAAAATTATTTATATATTCCCGGGAGGGGGGCCGGTGAGAGCTGACCCTAAGCCCCTTAAGCGGGATATATATCACAACCCTTATCCACCATCATCCCTCTATCTCTGTCTCTAGCTCTTCAAAGAAAAAAGTATTAACAATAATAACTAATAGCTTCTCCTCTCAGTGTATATGTATTGTCTGTTGTGTTTTTGTTGCCTAATTGGTCGAATGAATGGAGTATTTATAAATAATTGTTTTAGTTTACCACTTCGAGTACAGAATTATATTATATAGCTCATTATATTTGCTTCATATATATTTCAATAATTTTTTTTAATAAGTTACCGCAAAATAATAATAATAATAATAATAAATTCCATTCGGAGCATTCTTTTTATATATATATATATATATATATATATATATATATATTATAATGCAATTGGGAAAAACCACAATGCAAAGCCTTATGTTTCAAAAAATACACCTACTTACCAGTCGACGTTTCGCCTATTCAGGCATTATCAAGACACCAAAATCAAAAAGGGGTTATGTGAATCGCATCTCGAAGAAAGTGCAATACATCCCAACGATCAACAGCCCAAACAGGCCCCAAACATGAGACAGCACCCTACCACCAAGACGTTCAACATACAACTGAATATATGTATATATATAATTCTTAGCTTTGATTTTCTTCACATTACATTTCTTCTGTACACCATTGAATAAAAAATTATAATGGTAATGAACAGTATTTTACAATGACTAGCCTGTTCAGACTTTTTTAATCTATAGTCTGAATTTTTCTTATATATTTTAATATTTTATATAATAATCGAAAGAATTTTAATTACAAAAAAAATTATTGGTAATTTACTGATATACAAAACTATTTAACATTAATTATGTTTAAAAATTCCATATAATTATTGTTTACATTATTTTAATTTGATATGAAATTTATATATATAGCATAAAGTTTAAGTATGTAAAAAATAATAATCAAAAGGGAACAAAATAATGTGTATTAAATAGTATAGTACGTAAACTCAACAAAAAAAAAAAAACACGAGTTGAAAACCCAGGAATCAATTTAATAATTTTAGGAAAATGAACTTGAAAATAAAACCTAAACCACTTAAGTTATGATCATGCTTTCAGTATAATCAATCTCTCGAATATTAAGAAATAAAAAAAGTTTTATGATCATTAACTATACAAGAACACAGTAAAGTTTATGTTTGCAAAAGCAGTCACTCGTATACCCTGGCTTCTGACCCTCTACTATATGTACAAATCTTTATCACATTGACATTTTAATTAAAAGTAATTAGGAAATTAAATAATTATCGCACTTTAGTCAAATATTTATCTTCTTCTAATAAACGTCTAACAACTTATACCATAAAGTAATTTTAAAAGCAACAGTTTCCATTATTTAGGAACATAATAAAGCGTAATAATAACATTTATTTATAGCTTATATAATTGTTAAAACAGTTTATTATCTAAATTACCTTTGAAAAGTGGCACAATCCTAGCCCAGCATGTTATAGCGCCTTTGCGATGAAACTGCCCAAGAGCCAGTTCCATGTAGAAGAGTGGTATTCCTCCGACAAAAAGCATGATGCAGTAAGGAACCAAGAAGGCACCTGTGGATAGATAAATCAATATAATATACAGTATAATAATTATAAATAAATAAATAAATGGCTAAATAAAAGATTCTCATTTTCAGATTTTCTTTGCCGCGAAACCCTGAATTTTTCAATTGTATTGTTTTTATTCTACCTCACATGCCATTTCTAGCGTCGAGGAGCCTATACCGTTTTTTCTTCCCAGGCTAGATAAATTTCTTTGAATCCGCTGTATATAGAAGAGTGATTGACCAGTGCTGAGGCCCCGCATCCTCTGGGGATCTGGTGGTTAGGTTATACCCCACCAACCTTGGTTCTTCCCAGGGAAGGTGTATCTGATGTGAGGACTGTATATAGCCTTATGTATGAGTAGAGTGTAAAGTGTACTGATTTGTCGTGTGAGAGTGCCTCGTACTGAACTAAAGACCTCTGGGGACCGGTATTCCCCACTAGTCTGGCACTTAAAACTAGTCCCTTCGGGAATTTTTTCTATTATGAATCTGTACATTTGATAACACATTGGGAAAAGTGTTTAGAAAATGAGGATAAATGTTTTGATTTCAAAAAGCTGAACTTGAAAGAGGAAATTGAGGCGCAGTTAAAGGTTGGAAATGCTTAATATTATTCGGTCTCGACATTAATAAGCTCACGCCTTTGGTCACGAAATTTAATAATTAGAATTTATAAAACTACCATCTTTCAAAATCTTGAAACGTGGCAGTTAACTCTGATGGATTAGCAAGGTCTTAAGCTAGTAATAAGTGCTAGAATTTATTAAGTCATGAACATTAAGATGGACCTGTTAAATTGCTGGGCGTAGTAACAAACGAATTCCTAAGATGTTAATAAGCGCTTTGCCGACTGGGAAACATCTGAATGGCAGACCGAGGCGTAGGTAGGAGGATTGCGTTTCGAGTGATCTGGCGGATTTGGGTTTGGCTATTGGTTCATGGATAGAAGTTTGTAATCAGAGATTGTTGGTATCGGCATTGGGTTCTTCTTCTTCTTCTTTCACTTCCTGTTCTGCCATTTCTAGCGTCGAAGAGCCTGGCGGCTATTTTTTTTTTTTTAATTGACGTTACTACCATGTGAATTATTAGCCCAGCAATGGAGGCCCCATATCCTCGGGACAACAGGTATCATGAATATTTATGCCCCCTCAGGACCGGTGAGCGGGCTATACCCCCCTCCGTTACTGGGTTTCCCCCAAACCTGGAGGGCCAGTGAGATTCTACGCATTCAGCAAGTTACTCCTTTTAGAATATTTGAGATGCATTAGCGAATGACATTAGGGATTCGATTGGAATCCACTAGGCTCTAGAACTCCGTGCAAAGACCCGCTTAAAAAGGCCTCAACCCAATCCTCCCATAATAATTGCGGCGTTCAATGTAACCACTCTGTCGGAATAATGGGACCGCCGTTACAAAGTCTCTTTCAGTCGGTCTTCTGTAACATAGGAGAGTACGGAAGTCTTTGACAGGTTTAAAATGGGGCCCTACATTAGGGCCTTTGGGTTCGATAAGCCTTCTTATTGTTGTTCATAAAGTTGTTTTACTAAATAATACTTAATTTGAATACTGGCAGTTTATATGACATTATCATTTCAATCTTTATTTATATATAAAAACGTAAGTTATGTGCTTAGTTGATATAGCTGTTTAAAACCCGGGACACGAGCCAGCCCCAGAAGCCAGAAGGGGGCGCAACAGGTTGAATACCTGTGGCCGCGGTGATGGATGGAGCTCCCTCACCGACACGGCTTTCCCATTCCCCACGTCTGTCCTCTCAGGAAAAATAGCCAGAGGGTAGAGTGCGCTGTGTCCCTAGTCTCTGCCCAATAATTTATCTCGCAAATAATAACAATCCTCTCAGCTATAAAAATGATAATCCTTCCTTACGGCGGTTCCATTTTTCGTTATAATATAGCTGTATTTCGAGGTGGAGCCTTACTACCATTATATATTTATATTTACATAAAATTACACTATTTATTAATAACAATATAAAAAAAAACCTTCACGGGTTGTAGCTGTTCGGGTTGCTTTTTTTTTGTATAGGTTATGTACGTGCTAGAGACTGTACTGTTTCTTGGACAATGGTTGTGCAGGGAGATGACTTGTCCTAGATCACGCCGAACATCCAGATTTCCTTCCTATGTTAGTTACCCACTTCAAAGAGTCGAGATAAGGCCCAGGTGGGTCCTATATCCCATAGCTAAAATACTAACTAAAAGTCTGCCTAGCAACGGGATTTTAAACACTGGGACATTCGGAACGGCAACTCGGCGCTCTGTCAGAATGTAAATTGCAGAGGGACAAGCCTACTGAATACTGCCAACAAGATATTCTCTATATCTTTGTATAATCGCCTGCTGACCTATGTTGAGAGAAATCTTGGAGAATACCAAGGAGCCTTTAGACCTAACAGATCTACTATAGATCAGATTTTCTCCCTCAAGCAGAAAAAATGAAGGAGTTCAACAAAACATTGTGGATGCTGTTCAAAGATTTCAGGACAGCTTATGATACAATATCCAGTGAGCTCTTCAGAGCTATGAGCAAAATGAAAATTCCATCCAAATTGGTGCGCTTGGTAATGAGCACGATGAAAACAGTTTGCAGCGTAACGGTAAATGGCAATCACAGACAAATTTAAGATTAGTAAAGGACTTAGGCAAGGAGACTCGCTGGCACCTCTACTATTCAATAATGAAATGCAAAATGTCATTAAAAGGGCACGAATACTGATGGAGAGAAACATCCTAGCTGATGATATATAGAACCATCATTAGGCCAGTAGCGACCTAAGCTGGTGAAACCCTCAAACTGAATAAATCCAGCGTGGAAAAGATTAGATTAGAAAGGAGAGTTATTCGGCCTAGTTCGAGAAAGCGACCAACGCAGGATCAGAAGGAACAAGGAACTGGGTGAGTTATATAGAGACCTAACGATATCGAGCTTCATCAGGATTCAATGCATCAAGTGGCTGGACCACGGATATAGGATAGACGAAGAAAGAACAGCTAAAAAGCTGTACAAAGGTAATCCGGATTGAGTAAGACTTCGAGGAAGGCCCAAAGCTAGATGGAAGGATGCCGTATGTGAAGATCTGAGGCTGAGCAAGGTCTCCATCACTCGAGCAGGCGATCGGGACGATTGGGGAAGAGCGGTTGAGCAGGTCAAGGACTTCTTTACGAGTCTGTCGCGCCAATAATTTAATGTAACGTAACTCAGCGCTCTATCACTGAGCCAATCCACTCCGATAAGAACTATCTAAACTAAGAAAAAATTAAATGATAAAAACCTGATTATTTTGAACTATGGAATAATTGGAGGCTGCATGTTATTTTTTGAGTACATTGCAAAAACTAGTTAATGTTATGCAAATCATTTACAATAAAGTTACTTTATTTACTTATAGCTATCTATACTTGATTGTTAAGAAAGGGGAGTTCTGTTGGAAGGATGGAAGAAGGCACAGGGATAGACGTCCAAGAGATTCTGGCAGGATAGGATAGCTGACAAAAGAACAAGATCCAGATACGGAAAATAATATGGATTATTAATGCGCGGTCCAAAGCGGCTCAATACGAATAAAAAAATAAAAGAACTAAACTAAACTTAAGTTTAGTTAAAATTAAATGATAAACACACGAAGCACATGAATGTTATACCTGTGTGTTACTATTATTCGAAAATTGAAGCCTGTGTGTTATTATTATTCAAGGGCGGATCCAGGATTTTTTTATAGGGGGGGGCACAACGTGCAGATGGGCAAAAAATCCACAATAACTTAGAAACAAACTAGTAGTATTTATAGGAAGGTTTCAAAGGTTTATTAGAATATCAAAACAATAGTTTCACTCATGTTATTTCTGTTATAACATCACATGATTTGCCTATAAGTATGTACTGTAATGGATTCTCCACAGTACACAAAACACCGTCTGGGGGGGACACGTGCCTGGATCCGCCTATGCTATTGTCAAGTAATCAACCAAAAGAGGCGACCTATGGTCTAGTGGTTAGCATGACAACCTACTAAGCCCGAGATCGCAGGTTCGTAGCCCGGCAGGAGGCTCTAGGATTTTTTAAAAGGAGAAAAAATCCTTGGTTATGCTGAGGGAGTTATGATTATATTGGTTAAGTGACGTTAACTGAATGAACCCACATCAACTAGTTATTCCTGCCCATAACGCTGCTCGTTTAAAGTTATAATACTTTCAATATTATTTGATTGATAATTAGTTATATTTAGCTGTTGGAATAATGATATACCTCCTTGTACGTTGAGAATATGTTTTATGACTCAATCAGGCGCTTTGGATATACCATGCCGCACAACCAACTATACGCTGGCTCTAGAAAATATTGAAAACTTATTTTCTGGAGTCCTTATTGATCATATATGCTGAAACCGAGTATGTATATCGTAAATTTATGTAATGGGTACCTTTAATAACCGAACAAATTTAATAATAAAAATTATTTTATTTAAACAAGAAAGCTAAAATATTAGTATCGATATCTTGTCAGACAAGCGATACTCACCATGAGATTATGAATTTTTTTAATCATGATCAATATAATAAGGGAGGCTTGTTTCTGAATAAAAGGAATATTTAAATTTTTTTTTATATAATCATTTACCTTGAAATTTCGGTATCAATTCCGCAAGTTGTCGCTTTGAGTCGAAAAGTCAATTAAAAAAAAGCATTTATCAATTTGCTATATATTGAAATATACCCCAAATGTCAACTATAGATGAAGGAGCAGTTTTAAAATCTTAATAATAATTCCAAACAAAAACTTAACAAAAAGTTCCATTGGTATTAGTTCCGCAGGCTGTCGCTTCAACTTGAATTACAAGTTTTAACTTTTAATTGTTTTCCTTTTCAACATTCTCAAAAATAAAAATAATCGTGAGTTTTAGTATGAAAAAATGAGTGTAAGTATGGGAAGTGTGTATACTTCATCAATCATTCCATAAACATTTCATCAAGAAATGAACGTTTCAACAAACTTTTTGAAGTATAGATGATGATATGACCTAAACAGTAAATGTAAGTCGGTTCATTAACACTAATGTCCTGTTCGCACGTGTTCGCAGGCGAATGTCGCCAGGGGCCAGTATTTTTCAGTATAAAGTTAAAAAAGTTTATGTAAATTCATGAAAAAATTAAACATGTGCAAATAAACACTTTAAACAACACATTTACCTATTTGTGACTATACTTGTCAAATCTAACAAACCATAAAAAATCCATTTTTAGTTCCACAATCGGTATTAAGAAGTTCATATACATGAAACGATTTAATCATAGCACAACTAATTAATTAAAAAAAGAAGTTTATTTGTCCGTTTTTAGTTGTTTTTTTAAATTTGGGAACTCCATTATATATTTTTTCTTTTACGACCCGTATCTCGCCTGCCAGGGGCCATTAAAGTGTTAATCTATAAACAGTCAATAATAGTTACTTTATGCAGTCAATAAATATAACTAATTTTATTTTTCAAAAATATTAAAAAAGGAAACCAGTGAAAATTTAAAAAGTATTGGGGCTTAACTCGAAGCGACAAACTGCGGAACTTATACCGAACTTTTAAGAGTAACCATATGACGATATTATACGATGTGACTTTGATAAATATGTGGATAGAAATGCTCGACTTCAAGGAATCGAAGAGAGCGCGCGATATAAACCTTATATTGTTGTTCGAGACCTTGGAAGATTCTGCGTATTCAGCAAGCTACTCCTTTTAGAATATTTGAGATGCATTAGCGAATGACATTAGGGATTCGATTGGAATCCACTAGGCTCTAGAACTCCGTGCAAAGACCCGCTTAAAAAGGCCTCAACCCAATCCTCCCATAATAATTGCGGCGTTCAATGTAACCACTCTGTCGGAATAATGGGACCGCCGTTACAAAGTCTCTTTCAGTCGGTCTTCTGTAACATAGGAGAGGAGCGTTGCAAGTAAGGAAGTCTTTGACAGGTTTAAAACATTGCTTGAGCATTTGCAACGAGGCACAACACCACAGTGCTAATTGTAATTTTTATATGTATTGTCTAAGTAATCTTATTTATGACCTATAGATTAAGAATAATATCTGTATATCTGGGAACTTAAAATGTTAAAGTAGAACTCATTGCGGGATCTAAGGATCTATTCTTATATATTATAAGTTCCGTAACATAATAATGAATAAATTGAAAAAAATAAAAATAAAAACTACTGTTTTTCAATCCTATTTAATTTTAACAATCGTAGCCATTAATAAAATTCATAGGAATATAGAATGGATTAGCATACAACTTAAAAAAAAAACTCGAGATTTCAAATTTAGAATAGATTAGAAAACTTCAGGATATTGCAAACATACTGAATATCTTCTTCTTTCAGTGCTGTTTTCTCCCAGAATATAGGTGCTGAATAGCATGATTTTCACCTAACAACGTCGTGGTGTTTTCTCCGTACTATTGATAAAGATTCTTGAGTCAAGGTGTTCTTCGGTGATCAGGACTACGCTTTTTCATACAGATTACTCTATCTTTCTCCTTTCTATGCCATTTTATCTCTTTTTGTGTATACGCTATAAAACGCTTCATTCGTCGTTCTCACCATCCAGGATATCTTCATCATCGTATCATGTAGCTTCCATGAGGGTCTATGCTTCTATAACGTAGAATATTTTGCTGAAGAAAGCTACGTAATAATCTTATTCTTAAAGGGATTCTGTGCACAGTATTAGTATTTCAAAATTAATAGCTTATTCCAACTATAGACTATATCTACTATAGTAGATAGGATGGACTTTCTAAATTTATAACTGTTGCTATTCTTTCCTAACTGCAGACTTAATAGAAGAGTAAAAGTATCAATATAAGTGTACTTTAATATGAGATTGAACAATTGTTTTTCTCATAATGGAGAATGCACTAATTGGAAGACAGCGTAGCCCTGGCCAACCAGAGATTACACGACAGGATCGTGACAGCCGCAACTGAGCGGTTACCATCGCAGGGCCCAGGAAGGGACGGAGAAAGGACCCTTTGTCGGCTAGTCAAAAGAGGGTAGGAAGGCCCTAATTGCCTCCTCAGGGTCCTATCAATTAAAGAAGACCCCGGGGAGTTCTCTGTCGGTTCCACAAGAACTTATAGCTCAAAGGGAATCGGCGGCGGTGTTTAAACATCGCGCTATGGATGAATAAACCTGGGGGATAAACACTATCCGTTCGCTAATCTTAGGCAACGTTTTAGTTATTCTAATAATCTGCTTCTTGTTACTTTAACAGAATTCTTCAGTAGAAAGGTCGTTTATAATTTTAATAATAACAAAAAAAAAATATATATTACTACAGTCCCGGAGGGTCTTTAAGGATACGTGGACATTAATTAAAAGGCTCAAACTGGGCTACAGTCCGAACATTTGAGTAAGTATGAGATAAGGTAGATAAGGTACGTGGATGAGGACAAAGAAACTGTGAATTGAGTGTAATTTTGTGGAAAGTAGATATTTATTATTTATATTTAGTCATGAAAATCTAGAAAAAATAAAAATTTGAAGATTATTATTCATCTATAATTTCTTTATTTTTTTTTTCTATCGAATATTCTAATCAACGAATTCTAATCTCTTAGACTGTGCTTCATTTTAACGTTTTTTAAATGATATGCGTTAAATATTATATAAACATTCAAATCCAAACTATTCCTACATCTCCTTAATTCCCAAACAGATGCTCTCTAATCAACAAAATAAATTGCTATATTCAACACAATAGATTGAGTAAATACTGTAAATATTCCACACTCATTATAATACTATTATTCATATTATTGGATATTCCTATCTATTTTTTTATTTTTCCATTTCTGTTATTACCATTTCTGTTTATTGTAAATTTGTTTTCTATTATTTAATTTTATTTTTTGTTTGTTTGATAAACATTTTTTTTATTATCTATCAGAACACACTTTTTAATTCATATTTAATTGCAGCATTCCAATATTGTAGCCGTTTGGCCAGATATATTTCTATTAATATCTGTACAATATTGTTATTCTTAATGGCCTGGTCCCAGAATAAAATTATTTTTCTATTCTATTTTATTCTTTTCTATTCTAAACTTTATATATCCCTTCTTCAAAAGAACAAAATTTGGCATTTTTAGTTAAGCCTTCAGTAGCAATTGTATTGGTTGTTAATTCAGGAACGACATATCCGAGATTCTGTGTTGGAACTGAAGTTTTATGGAAATAATGGCATAAGTTAAAATAAAAAAAGTTTCAAGCTTTTGAAAATTGTCTATTGGTTAGTAAAATAATTTTAATACCATCACCACAATAGCTTTGCTTTACCAATACCAATATTTTTTTAACTTACATGGAGCTTTCAAATACCTCTATTGAAAAATTAGTTGTTTTTTTTTAGTAATGAGATTGTTCTTTTGAAGGAGCGATACCTATTATATTAATAGGTGCAAACGTTGTAGAAACAACTTTATCGTGCTCCAGGATCCAAGTTTTTAGATGCCCTTAATGCGTTAATCCTTATGCCTAAACATATTGGGGAATAACATTTTTATAAAACTTATTATTGAGTATTACAAGGCGAATAAAAAATATCTACGATCAATATTCAGGATGATTAATAATAAAGCATATTTATAAATAAGAGAGCACTCTGTGTTGAAGAGGGCTCGGTAATTAATCGTGTTGAACTTCATCAAGTATTATCTTGGTTTTCTGGTTTTGAATAAATTATGATCTATCCGTTATGTTCTTCACAGAAACGGGTAGCTCATTTAGGTAAGGCACTAGGCTACGAATTTATAACTCCCAGCCTCTATATATAGTGAATCCCTACCTTTTTTTGTACTACGGCCCCCTTTTATCAAAAGGAAGCCTTCCACGCCATGCACAAGATTTGTGATTATATCATACGAAAGATTATATGAAAAAAAAAAAAAAGCAACAAGCAACTACATTGAAAATAAAACATTTAGTTCTACTATCACAAGAGGCATTATAAGTCTCAATTCAAGATGATTGAGTGCAAGTACTGGTAAGAGAAAAAACACCAAAACTAAGTGTGATTTTTTTTTTCAAGTCTCCATCCCCCTTGACTTGTCCTCACGCCCCCAGAATCAGGATCAGGATCTTCAAGTATGTAAATCATTTACATAAGCATATTTGAACTGACACATTCTTAATAGCCTTCCTAAGTTTTTGGCCTACATCTGATGGAAACATTAAAGCTGGTTTCTTGATTTTTCAGGTCAGAAATGAAATAAATTGAAATTTTCCTTGATATGAAACACGATAATAAAAGTTGCGTTCTCATAAATTAGCCTGAAAGGACCTTGTGGGAGTATTGTAATTGGTTTTTCAGGAGTGGCTTCTCCTTCCTCCCTTTTCCCATCCTTCTCTCCCTCTCTCTTTCCCTCCCTCTAGCACTGGGAGAAGAAGGCCTAATTCTGCCTAAACGCTTACAGCCCTCTGGGACACTAGTCCCTTTTATCATTTCCTTCCATTCTTGTAATATTCATATCGGCTTTTATTTAATCTGCAATGGCATTTAAATGATATTGAAAATCATTTATAAAAATAGCTCGCCTTGTTCTTTCAATTAGGAGAAGTAAGTTCGATTTTCAGTTCTGTAAGCACATGGAATTTTCAATTTCTGATATGTTTACAGATTGGATGATTACAAAGATTCTTGTTTGAGTGGAAAATAGTTGACTGGATAATTCTATTAATGGATTGAATTAGTCAAAGATAAGGGGGTGCAGACAAAGATAACACAATATAGAGTACAAATCCGGACATGCGGAGAATCTTGTCTTGTTTGTAAATCCAGTAGTTTTAAAATAATAAACCAAGGCGAACCCAAAAGCTTGATGCCGATACCACCAATATCAGATTACAACATTCTATCCACGTACTCGTATTACTACACAACCAGTAAGATCACCCTTAACATAATTCTCCCAACTACGCCTCAGTCCACCACTTGGACATAAAAAAAAACCTATACTGCTGCAAGCCACGAATAGTCTTCAGTTCAGTGCATGAAGACTGTTCCGTTTCTAAGCCAGCTGTTATTTAGGGACGTGATTTGGCCTAGATCACTTTCAATTGAAAGGGTTCCCTCAAAAACAATGTTACCCACTTTACAGAGCCCTAAGAAGGTCTGTAGATCGCGCAGGACTGATCGATTATTATAATATCTTCTTTTCGAATAGCCTAAGACTTATAGTTTTACAAGTCTTATGAGTAGATATTTTATTTTCTCGGGCTTTCTTTCTTTCCAATACACAGCCGAACTCGGAGGAGGGATAGAGAGATATCCCAGTAGGCCGTTTCCTGACTAAGAGAGATATTAGATGGGAATTCGAACGGACAGGGAAGGTACACTTGGCCCCTCGCCAACTTGAGCAATCATGACAACTCTTGTCCATTAATCACCTGTTTGTCAATTCAAGTGATTCCTCATCAGCTGTCCTCTGTTTCGGCTAACCCAGTATTCTCTTATATGAATCCTTTTCACAACCATTAATTAAACAAATCATTATATATATTAGGTTAGAAATAAAAAGAAATAACTAAAGCTATTTTACATTGATCAGAAATTAATATAAGAATTTTATAATACCAGTAAAACGCAGGATCTTTATGTGCCTAAGGGAAACTAAAAGATGAAAAGTCAATGGAAATGTAATCAAATGTAATGATTTATATAAAAATTTTAAATATGTAATCATGTCTACATATTATCTATTAGTTACAAGTATTTCTGTGCCCCAGGATAAAGGACACCGTGTCCATAACATAGGTTTTGGTAAATTTCCATAAATAAATGCTGTGATCAATACAACCAATATCTTACCAATGGCAATAACAAAGTTAATAATTTTAATTTATTTCTAAAAGTAACAAACAAATTTTAATAATTCAAAGTTATAGAAACATGGCTATCCTGAAATATACAAAAATGTGACACGGTGTCCTTAACCTCAGAAGTACAGAATTTATACCCCCAGGTTTACTCCCCAGGTTACAATGATTGGGTTAACCTCAGAAGGGTCACGGGATCCCACCGATTGATTCCGTTCTTAACAGAATTATTAATTTATCTGCAACAGTCCTAAAATAAGTACTCACTTTTTCAAACTTGTACCACAATTACCCAAAAAGTACTTTAGGTTCAGTACCTGTAGAGACTGCTCATTTTCTAAGACAAAGGTTTAGGGACCCACTTAATAGTGGCTCAGTGAGCAGGATCTGCAGAACCCTCTAGATCTATCCCTGGCTCTTATCAGATAGGATAATTTTTCTGCCACAGCCGGATTAAAGCAGCCTCACTTGTTTTCAGCGGTTATTTCTGGACTAAATTTTGTGTTAATTTTAAATCTATAAAGATGCTAAACGCCTTGCTCGACTATTCCTTCAGTTTTCACGTGGTTTTTGTTTTACATTTTCCAAGGTTTGCAAGTACAAATACATTTAAAACTTGTCATATATATGAATGAGCTGAGGTTTCCACTGCCCTTTTTAGAATGTAAATATTAATGCGAAATAAGACTTTTGAAGAGGACAGTACACTGAGGGCTCGGAATGACTATTCATAAGTAATTTTTTTCCCTTCCCTAGTGAATAAAGAATTCTCTCCTGCGCTCTAGAAGACGCTGGCAGTGGTATTTCAGAACCTTATTTTAAATCTGGAATATTTAAAAAAAAAAAAATTATCAATAAGCTTATCTTCCACTGAAGGTTTGATCTTTACGTTAAAAAAATTACTAAGGTTGAAGAAATGTAATCCGGATTTAGTTTGATATTAAATATTCATATAACGTAATAAGTATTATTTAATTACTGATGAATACTTATTAAATATTGAAACAAAAAAAAAAAGTGCCTAATTTCTATTTATTCTTAATCTTGTGGCAACTCGTGAAAAGCAGTTTAGGATTTAAGTTAGGATAATAAAAAAAAATTACCCTCTCCCAAAATAACCACTAAGAAAAAAAAACACGACTAAATTGAATAACTACCATCAATTTTCATTCATTGCAGGAAGTAAATTAATCTTGGCTCAGTTTAGAAATCGATCATTGAAGTCATTATTATAAATAGTCATTACTAAAGAATATTATTAATTAAAATAAAATATGTGAGGTCAACATTTATCATTCTATTGTTATTTACCATAAACACACTTGTCAAAAATTACTAAATATATTAATATTTCCTAGTGCGCAGTTAAGGATGTATTGTAATCGCTAAAATGGGTCATCAATGCCATCGTTTTATTTTTGAATATAAAGGTTTGGAATAAATTTAGTCTAAAGCATAAATTAAAAAAATCATTTTGTTTTCTCTTCAAAACAAAAATATTTAAAAAAGTTTTTCTTTCCCAATGAGCCTTATTATCAGTCATACCTAGCGAGGGGAAAAGTAAACTTAAACAATATTCAATTAAATGAAAGGTATGATGGCTATATCTTTGATAAAACTGATCGTTTAATTGCTTTCAAGATAAATCATTAATTTATGATATTTATTTAATTAATATCAAACTATGAATGGGTTCGTTAAAGGGGAAAAAATATGAAATCCGTAATATTACAAAGCTAGAATGGTCCAATCTTGGCTATATTGTGGCTTATGTGGTAACAAAAGATTTCTGCTCCGACTATTATTTTCATTGTTCTCTTATTTTCTAACATATGAATCCTGGCTCTTTCTTATGTTATAGAAGTAAGATCTTCATCAAAAATCTTTATTACATATTTAGATTTGCAAAGGGAAAATTTTTATGTAATTATTATCCATTTTCGTTTCTAATTTTCAAAAGTTTTTGTTTTTTTCTTAATTCTTTTCAAATGTTTTATTTTTTATTCTGGTTGCTTTATAAGTATTGTCATTCAACTGCATCAAAACGTTTTAGATGTTTGTCTAATGGGGGATGTTAGGCGGACTTGGTTCTAGTCTATGAGAGACATATTATAAGAGCGAAGGAATTTTAGAAAAAGTATGTTTTTAGATTAATTAAAAAATTCAGCACATTTAGAATATAAAAAATATCTCCAGTTTGTTTTGAGATATCTACCTTTATTTTTATTTAATTAATTTATTCATTGAAATTTACAACTGCATTATAGAAACAATACAACAAGTAAATGGCAGGTATGAAACATAATGGCATGGATAAAAATTAGTAGAGAAACTACCCAGATGCAGTACTCACATAATAAGTTCAACTAAGATGGTCACAGGAGCATCTTCTTTTGAAACGTTCTGGAGGATTATCAGGAATTGAAGAAGTAGCTAGTTTGAAACTATTCGGTTAGAGTAGGAATAAACCTTGTCAAGAAAGGCCTCATATCGGGTTTAGCCCAAATCAGCAAGAAATGGTACATTTAGTTCATTATGGAATACTTCATTCGTAACAAAGTAAGGACCATTAAGGATTTTGAATTGTAACGATTGGATACGAGAGGAATTAGATGGCTTTATTTGTTAAAACTAAAATAATATGTGGTAGAGCCTGAAAATGGTGGAGTTACCTGCCTAGTATATTGGGGGCATCTAATAATGAATAACAAATCCGAATAAAACAAATAACAATTAGGAGGAATAAATAGATATGACCTCTCGTTTGGAGAATACTCCATTTGAAATTATTGGAAATTTGACCTCAATAAATAACATTTTCATTTAATATGTTACTAATAGATAATTTTTTTCACTTTATGTGTTTTCGGGTTTCGGATAATTAAATTAAATAACACCAGTCGATCTCTTCTGTACGTTTTCAATCAATTTTTCATTTAGGTTAAATTGAAATTGTAAGGATGATATATCCCGTACATGTTTTATTGGAATATAAATTCTTCCACTCCGAACCGTGTAATTAAAAAATATAAATATCTTAATTTTAGAAAAAAAGTCGTCTGTTCGAGGTGTAGAAATAATTATTAACAATGAATAAAGGAAATGGTAAAGCTTTGAAATTTTTTATATTTATTTTATTTGGAATTATATGATATACTGAACTATTAAATTATTTGTAATTTTTAAAATTATTTTCTCTATAGTGAAATTCCCTAAAGTTGGGGTTTTCTCCAACTAAATTTTATGACAGTATTTCTCTCCAGGCCTTCTAGTCTTATGAAACTTCTTCATTCAGATAGCACCCTGCCGTCTTCCTGATCGGTGAGTCCATGAAATTCCTGGTCGGACTCTTCTTCCTTCAGGGCAACATTATAAGCTCATTTTTGGTATTATTCTCTCTTCAATCCTCTTTAGATGTCTAAATTGCTCTCCCTGGTATTTTTTCCAACTTTTTTTTGGTATTTGTGTTTTGAGATACCATAATCTCTCGATCTATTTAATTTTGTATCATATCATAAAAGTCCATCTACGTGATGAGTAGTTTTTCTTCCCTCCCCTTTTCCTAATTTTCATGTTTCACTGCTATATAGCATTATAAGAATTCCTATAATATGGAAAATTACTTTTTTTTGTGTTTTTTTAGGATGTAATTAGGACCTTTTTAGGCCGAAGTGCATAGTAATAAACAAGAGTCACACATAAATAATAATAATAGGATGCAATTAAATACTTCACAGGACTCAGCTAAGCCTGCTATTACCTTTTCTTCCTTCTGCGGTTATTTGTGATAACATTACCAAGCATTCAGTATAGTGTAATAAAGACTATTCTGTTTCTTAGCCACTTGTTATTTAAGGAGCTGATTATCGGAGAACAGCCTCAACCACCAGTTTTTCCTCCAATAGAGGACCACTTTATGGATCTTGGGTGAGTACCAGGAGGGTCTGCAGATCCCTCAGCCCATATGTGGGTGTTAAAACATTTAGATAATTTATCTGTCACAGCCAGATTTGTATGCCAGTACCCACAGCTCAGCAACATAGCGATCTACACATCAAGCCCTCCCAATCCCAACCGATCGGAAAACAAATCCGGATAAACTAAGGGTTCGAGCGAGAAACCGAAGTAACCTATTTGAAATATAACGTTTATCTCAAAAATGAACTCCATGAAATTTTTTTAGCAATCGATCGTGAGTAATGAAAGACTACTTCACGATTAAAAGACAGGTTCGGCTGTTCTTTTAGCTGACTTTGCTGTTCCTCTTCATTCGATTCACATGTAATGTAGATGAACTTGGAAAGGGGTGGAACAAATGTCTTGCTGACGATGTCATTATACTGAGTGAGCTACAATAATTTTTATATCGTTGTCCGTTCGGAATTATAAATTTTAAATGCTTGTTATCTTTAATTCGATATCTAACGAAGATGGTTGCCAGAACCTGAAAATTAACACACATTTTCAGATTATCTATCTAAAAAGCATAATCCTCCGATGATTTTAGTCACATATCTCTAAATAACACAATAGAAAATTACTGAATTTTTTTTTGTTTAATTTAATAAAATTTGAATGCTGGCGTTAAGTTATATTTCACGCATAATCCTTCCTCAGTATTTAAATTAATTTTTGCAAGTTTAAGTTGTTTCTTGGCTTTAGCTCATGTGAGATAGCACGACTACCGTCCTTCTCGAGATAAGAGAATTTCCATATTATAGCCGTATCACGTTTTGACAGCCCCAAGGTAGCAGCGTCACGGAACGGATCTTAACTAAGAATAATAAAACGCGTTAATTTCTTTACACATGATGAAGTTTTGTCGTTTTTATTTAATTAAAAATTTATTAACAAACTTCGTACCTTGAAAATTGCGGTAAAGTAAACTTTTATCAACACTTTATTAACCTTTTGAGTTGAGAAATTCTGGTCATATTGATATAATACTGGGTTTAAATAGAAATTTTCTTTTAAAATATAAAAGGAGTGAGGAAGCTCTCTAGTGTGTAGAATGCTGAAGTCCTGTGTTAGACCGACCAGCAATAGTAGGTAAATTATATCACATTTTATCATTCGTTGATGGATCCTGTGGTATCTAAGCTGGGTTCGGTTGAGTGTGATCTCAGACAATCACCTATCTTTACAATTATTGGCTTAGACAGTAGTCTCTGCCATGTATTAAACCTAATGCCCTTCATGGATTTTAGTGGTACGAGTTTCTATAAGCATAAATAGCAATTTTCGTTTTTATGATCTTTACTACAACTACTTAATACTCTACTGCGCTACAACTCGGTGACGAGTCCTGGCCACCTCCACCAGCTTCTTTCAGTCACCCCTCTTTTGCCGCCGTCATCCAGCTCCTGACTCCCAGGACATCCCTCTCATCTGACCACCTCATCTTCGGTCTCCCCCCTCTTCTCGTGCAGTAGAGTGGTTCTGTCAAAACCTTTTTAGGAATGGCCCCATCTTCTATTCTAGCCCCATGTACAGCCCATCGCAGTCTTCTAATATTTATGGAGTAAACAACATGCTTAGTTTATGAATCTTTAGTGTATTTTAGTATGCATCGGTTTTTAGGCCTAATAAATTAATTTACGATAAAATTGCAAGATCTCTTATAGTTACACCAAACAAATCTTTAATGTAAATGCAATATTTTTTTTCTCGCGGTTTCCTTGCATATATTGAATTTTTTAGAATGTGATCTATTTAATGAAAATAATTGTTATAAATATGTTTGTTTATGATACGTGGTAAATACGCACATAAGGATAAATTCCTTATATATGCCAACAAGTAATAAATCCCGATACAAACAACAAACCTTTAGAACCAAAAGGAATGTAAGAGGAAAACAAAAGAGGCATGATCTTATTTACTTCTTTCGAGAAGAGCCGCTTCCTCAACTTAACCTATATTAGTTTTATATTGGCAAATAAGAAAAATGATATATAGGAAAGTCAAGAGAGCGGATGGAATGCTTTTACGAATTCCGATATGGAAAATTTCTCAAAATTCCTTGCTGTAACAAAGGGTTTTCCTTAACCATGGTTAATATAAGATTTCCTGATATTACAATAACACAGGATTTATTGAAAGGGATTCAAAGACTTAGATCATCGTGCCTTTACGATGATGTGCTGTTTCATAATAAGATTTTGGCTCGTAAAAGACTTGTTTCTGATGATGCCGAATTGACAAACCGTTATGTGTTTAGTAGTTTAGAGCAATTTAACAGAATCAATGTTTTGAGTTTGAATCTTAACATTAGATTATTAATAAAAGTACACGATTAATCATATATATATTTAAAAAACATATCAGGCTGATAAAAGATGTTTGACTGTCAAGTCTTTGCTTTAGGATTAGGAAGGAGTAACTATGTATATATATTAATATTTTTGAAATTGCATAAACAAATGATTGATTGATGATAATTGATTATTAATTAAGAAAGCAGGGAAACTCAGTGTTTAGCTGTGCTGCTAAGCTGGAGGTTCCGTGTTCAAATCAGACTGTGGCGGAAAACTTATATAATCTCTATGATAGACCACGCAGGCCATAGATCTTCCCGAATCTCACTCTGCCCTATATAAGGGTACCCATATTTGGGGGAATACTGGCGTGAATAAAGATCCTTCATGGGCTGTAGTTAAACAGTTTTTTAAACTTATTTGTTAACGTTGAAATATGAGTGAAGAGAGATTTTCTATTGTTCTATTCTATTCTATTTGGTCAGATGAGTTAAAAAGAACAATCCTGCTTGCTTGCCATTAATTATTGGAAATTTCAATCTATAATACCATTTAAAGAGGTTTATATTATTGTATGTTATCTATGATATATTATTCTGTCCGTTATTACGTTCCCTTTTGATTATAACGTTTAATATTGCTGGAAATCTCATCGATATGAGATGGTATGGTAAATAGCAATCTGTTAGTTTATAACAGTCTACTAGTTTATGGCTAACATTTTAGTTAATACATATCGTTCATCAATTTCACGATACGAAAATTTTGCTTTGAAATCGGGTGATGGCATATATTTCTTTGAGAATGAATTTACGATGGTCAACCACGATTCCCTTCTAGTTTTAATTATATAGTAATGTGTAACATACTTCATAAAGATAATAAATTACTTAAGGTCGTAATAATGATTGTTTGCTTGTGTTATAGTCAAAACGTATCAATATTTTTCTTTTCCATGTTTAGTATTTAATGAAATATTTACGTTTAATATTTTTCTTTTGAATAATTGAAAATATTGTCCTGCATAATTGTTTATTCATCTAATAAATTTTAGTAATGTATTAGAAACCAATGCTCCGACCCACAATTCTCGCATTATTTAAGTTCAAAATTTTAAGAATGCTATTATTTAATAATTTGAATTAATTCTACTTACAATAGCTTCATCTTTATATACTTTTTTTTTTTTCAAAAGGAGAACTACTTAGTTCTCCCTATTTAAGAGATTTTTCCTGACCTCTACCCAGACCATTTTCTTCTCAGCATGTACAGCGCTTAGTTGCTGGAGATCTTGTGTTCAAAATTCAGATATATAGACCCTTCTTGGGCTTACCCAGTTTATATAAAGTGGTTACCCTGCATACATTAATTCGGTGAAATTCTGAAAACTGAGTGTGATCTCAGCCAATCAACACCCTACAAAGTTGTTGACTTAGAAACAGTACAAGACCGATCATGGATTGTACTGGTAAACATTTTTTTTTAATATGAATAACAATTTATATAGATATATGTATCATCGGTTTGTTTGCAAATAATTATTATAAAATAATAAAGAGTTTCATTACTATGCATAACGCTACAAAAGAAATGAAACTTTAATGTAAAAGCAATATATTTACATTATGGAACGGAGTGGCTCGGTGGTAGAGCGCTGAGCTGCCATGGCGAAGATTCTGGATTTAAATCCCGGTGCTGGCAAGACTTTTATTTAGTCTGTTAGCGGCCGGAAATTGATCATATGGGATTTAGGACCCTCCAGGGGCTCACCCAGCCTCTTCAAAGTGGGTACTCAAAATTAAGTGGAAAATCCGGCGGTTGAGCTTAATATAGGACGAATCACTCACTGCGTAACCGTTTTCTAGGAAACAATACAGTCACGACCATGTACTGAACCCCAGACCCTGCACATCTTTTTGTAGTACAGGTTAAAATATGTATATACATTAAATTAATTTACTCGTTCTTTCCTTACCAAAATATTTAATTTTCTAGAAAATGATTTATGTATTGAAAACAGTTCTCATAATTAAATAGTTAAATATCCGCTTATCATAATGTTATATTACTAATTATTCGCTTGAACTGATTTGATCCAGAAATATTCGATCCCTGATTTTGAGCGAACTGGACCCTCTACTACGAATGCATTCCCATTGTTGGACATCGGATCAATGTACTTGAGGTAACATCAACACTGTCCCGAAGCTCCAGTTTCTCCAGTCCTATTACAAACTTCTACCATATTGCTTAGCAGGTTATATAGTATTATAGTAAAAGCTTAATAATACATATAATAAGTTTTATTATGTTATATATAAAGAATAATTATAGTTTCAATGTAATGATAATAAAAATTCGGGTAGGAGCTAGTGCTGTAGATAAAGCCAATGCAACATATTGGTACGCGCAATATCTTGACAAAATTTGAACTAATTTTTGTTATAATTATTTTTATTAATTTATTTTATGTATATACCGTCTTATTGGACAGACGCTGTCCAATCATAATATTATTTTAGTATATTGTTATTATTTAGACCGCTACTGAACTCATAACCATTGACAAGATGTAATGATAGGTTTTTTTAGGAAACCTAATCATTGTATTGGTACATCTTGGATTTAGGTTTTTCTCTCTGATTTCTGTGGTGCTTCTTCTTGGACTATCAATGTTACGAGCTTGATGAGCTCGTAGATGTGCTACGTAATCTTCAATGATTAAATTTTTGGTGTAAAGTACTAAAGATGCCGAAATAGGATCACAGTTTGCTGATTAGTATTTTTATTTTAGCGATTTAAGATTTGATTGAATTTTGGATTTTTCCTATTGCACTCTAGTAATTATTTTTTTGTTGTAAGTTTGTACTTATTTAATTTAATACATATTTATTTTGTCGTAAATAAGCAAAAGTGTACTCATATAATACAACATATGAATATAATAATATTTATAAATACCAATCATGAATATCTGATTTCGCATATCTTATATTTTAAGAATAATTCTGTATTTTCTGTATCTCCCTAATCATTTCTTCACTTGTTTTTATGAATATTTTGTTCTGTTGTTTCTAAGATAAGAATACGTTTTTTCTGAGTGTTGTGAAAGGGCCATATAGGAAAACTTTAGGGTGACAGATTACTGAATGATATAGCAACAAGGGACCGAAGAAAAAGAATATTTTAGGGACTGGACTGGGCAGTTTGGTTTTTCACGAGCATTAACGCCATAAGAAAAAGCATGCCTGCGATTGAAATATGAAGAAGGTCTAATGATATGTTAATAAAATCGGGTCCTTATTTAGCATTTTTATGGTCGTCGGTCATTTTATTAGTAGCCTTTTTTATTGTAAATGTTTCTAAATAATAATTAATCATGTATGTATATACATTCAAGGGAGAGGGATAGCTCAGTGTATACAATGCTGAGTTGACATGCTAAAGTTTCTGTGGGAGATATATTATTTAATCAAATAATAGCCACGGATATAATCTGCGGGTTTTACAAACCCTCCTGGGGCTCACTCAGTCTCTATAAAGTGGCTACCCGAAATAAGGGAGAAAAATCTAGCTTTTGAGCGTGTTCTCGGACAAATCACCTCCCTGCACAACCTTTGTCCAAAAGTCTCTACCATCTCAACGAAGCCCAAGGCCCTTGGGGTCTGGAGACACTCTTGAGTACTCTTGTTTGAGGGAAAAGTTGGCGGTTGAGCATAACTCTGTCAGAATCCTTCATGCAAGCCTTGAAAAATAGTACGGTCCCTACCGTGTACTGAAACCAATACAAACCCTTCACGGGTTGTAGTGGTACAGATTTTTTTTATATATACATATGCGGAGTAGATATTAATTACATTTCCTTTGTTTTCCATGGAAGTAGCTTAACGATACATTAAATAAAAATTATTCAGCTATAAAATTATTATATAGATTCAATGGAGCGATGCATACTCTCCGCAAGGAGACATAAAATCAGTGAAAGAACATCCGATTGGAGTGCGGAGCTCAAGACGTTTCGATGTCAGACTCGGATCTTTTATTCCAATATCTTCCAGGAAATGTCTCCCGTTCAGAATATCCCAGCAGAGCTCGACGTCTTGTCAGTTCCTGAACCAATGTGACCTTCTAAATCTTATCACACGCAGTTTCGAAGTTTTCTCTGGGGTCCTGGGTTCTATTATAAAAGTCAAGTTTGACGTAGGAATGTTTTCCTTCGTTTTTGACAAAAATATTAACCTATCAACAATTTCCAACTTAATTATTCGAAAAATAATTTTGTGTTCCAAATAAACGATAATTTATTTTATTTTCGAATACATCCGCGCCCCGGTGATTAAGTGGTTAATTATTATTAATTATTATTATTGAGTGTTAATTATTATAGAGTGAAGCAAAATCGTGCTATCATCTTGTTTATGGTTTAAAATGGAGCTTCATTATAAGAAATGACTCCATTCGATAATAGGATTCTGCTTCACTAGGTACTCATTTTGAACGAAATTCGACTTAACCTGGGCTGCAAATATATTTTAGCTTCGAGAAACTCAGATGATGAAATCCACCCGGCAGAAAAAAATCAGTTAAGGGCAGAATGCTTCTTGATATAGTAATTCTCTATCTTACGCTATGCTTGGCTATCACTGAGTTATAATCGTCTGGTTTATCTTATCCGTCAGGGTCTCAATGTGTAGAATACTGAGTTGCTATGCTAAAGATTCCGGGTTCATATCCAGCTATGACAGATTAATTATTTAATCTGTTAACAGCTACAGATGGATTCAGTGGGATCTACAGACTCTCCTGTGGCTTACCCAACCTCTATAAAGCAGATATGCTTAAATAGGGTAAGACCTGGTGGTTGAGCGTAATCTTGGCCAAGTTACATCTCTTCGCAAACGTTTTTCTAGAAACAGTGCTGTCTATGTTGTTGTAGTATAGTTTTTTTTGGATTCAATGGAAGTGTTTTGACATTCAGGAGTCGACTCCAGTGATCGGGATACTGTTGTAAATGTACGTAGAAGAGGATGTACGTAATAAACCAACTGGTGGGTACCCATTACTTTGCAGTTCATCGTGAGTGCTGACCTAATCAAGAAGGATTACTCAATAAGAAGTCAAGTTCCTCAAATTAAGGATTTTTATCACTCGCTACCTTGCAGAATTTTAATTAACACTCCTCCGCTAAAGTAGTTACTTGATTGTTCTTCATGCGTGGACTAGAGTAGTTTCCCAGCCGATACTCTTGGGATCCTGTACACAAATTGGTGTACGAGGATACGTGAGGCGAGGGAAAAGGCAACCAAGAGCTGTGTTATGACGATAAGAGAACACATTCGGCCGGTTTAAAACCTAAATGGAAATAATAGCCGGGAGGAGCGCTATATATATGACACTTTTGTTCTCGGGAGCGGGTTCGATTCCCATTCAAACGGCTCTCATCAATTAACACGACCCCCTCGCTCCTCCCAGATCTGCCGCCATAATTGAGACGTCATCCCCTTGATCGAGTGATCCCGTAGTGCGTAGCTATGACGTTCGGTTTCAGCTAAATATCACCCGTTTCAACAGGATTTCCAACCGCTATCGATTGCTAACTGACATAGCTCTATGGGGTTGCATTATCAGCATCTTTAATTCATGATATCTTATTTCATCGTTTCCTTTTTATACTATAATTTTATATTTTACGAGTGACGATGCATGTATTATTTTTCCAATCTAAATGTTAATTATGTATAATGAAATATAGGAAAGTGAAGCATTTTTACCCTTTCTTCGCAATATCTCTTAGACAGAACATATTTAATACTGTACTACCACCATCTGGCCTATTGTTAGCAGCAGAAAAACATCAGAAAAATCTCAACCGTATATCTCGTTGAGTTCCCAAGAACACGCCGAAGCTAAATGTAGATATTTTCTTTAAAAAATACAACCTATTCCTCCCATGCTCCTTAACAACAGCCCCATCAAATCTTATCCTACAGTTAAAACTTTAGGAATTATTTTTGACTAAACTCACTCCTGAAAAAACACCTATTCGAAACTTCTCTATTTTTAAGTGCCTTAATTGTATTTGTCATCTCCGCACTTTTGGAACTCGTAAGCTCTTAGTTACCTCCTTAATTTTCCCTCATTTAGGCTACTATTGCCTTGGGTAAGGGAGTGTCTCTGGGGATCTGGAAACCAAAATAACACGACTATTTGAATTGCTTCCTACAATTTGTCTTCGGAATAACTAATTATTTAATTTGTTTTTCTTAATTAGCATATTTGTAAGTATTGACTCACTAGTTTTGCTAAATATCCTGCGATGTCGTTTTCTTTAGATGTTATTGTTTTATCCATTATTATTTATTTTTTATAATTTTTTTTTTATAACTTCATTAAGACTCCGTTTGAGTCCCTTTTCCAATTGGGTGTTATTTTTTAGGAGTAGTTGCCTCACAATAAATAAAGATTAAGTTAAGGCCTGTACTGTTTCTAGGCTAACGGTTGTACAGGGAGTTGATTTGGCCAGATTTTCATTATAATTGAGCCCACCCACATTATAGAGGCTGGGTGAGCACCAAGTGCGTCAAACGATCCACAGCTTTTAACAGAATAAATAATTCGGCTTATTTTAAATCAGAGAAGAGAATAATTGTAAGATGCCGTTTATTTTCTTCCTATTTTTATTTACCAAGCGTTGAGTATATTTAGTCAATAATTCTGAATAAATTAGCCTTGAATATTATCGACTCAGAAATATTCAGAAGCAGATCAATGTGTTCAGACAAATCAGGAGTTTTTTAGGAAAATAAAATTCAATATTGTTTTAATATTTACTCTTTTTTCATTATTTATGGATAAAAATAGTTATATTTTTATTTTTGAAAGAGTCTGATTTTTTTTCCAATTTGACAGGAAACCTCGATTTCTTCCAGTTTTGATTGAATGCTCTTGAAATATTTAGTGTTTTATTAGCAAAATAATAATAATAATTAATAATGTACGAAAGAAAATAATAATGTACGAAATAGAGTTTTATCATGTGATATTAATTAAACAAGCCAAAATCAGGTAGAGCTCTGAGGTACTATGAGAAAGGTCTCAAGTTCATATCCGGGTGTTGGAGATACATTATTTATACAAATTATTTAATCTGTTTACAGACGGATAGAATATGCGGACCCTCCTGAGGCTCACCCAGCCTCTATGAGAGGGTATCCTTAATTGTCAGGAAAACCAGACTTTGACATGTACTGAACCCAAGGCCCTTCATGGGTTTCAGTGGTAATTTTTTTTTTAAACCAAATAACAGATATATTACCTTACCAAATAATTCCAAAATAACCACTGATTTTCTTCTCTTTTTTTCAAATTAGGGTTGATTCTTTTTTACTTTTTTAAAAAAAAGAATCACTATGCTTGAGAATGTGTGAGAAACATGCTGCGGTTGTTACACATTAAATTAGAGAAAATACATTTTATACCCATTAACGTCTAAAAATCAATTTTGGTGACAATTGTACCTTTTAAGACGTTCTATGATACTACGGCTAATAGGATGATCGTACTGTGTGGGAGCCCTGAATTTTGCCTATTCAGGTTTAGTTAGGATGAAAAACTCTACGACCCATGAAGGGTTTGGGATTTAGCACATAGTAGAGGCTGCACTGTTTCTTTGACAACTGTTGTGCAGGGAGGTGATTTGTTCTAGATCATGCTCAACCACCAGATTTTCCCACATTATTTTGGGTAAACACTTTATGAAGGCGGGGAAGTGTTTGTTTCATATTAATTTTTTAGCAATTGCACTTTGTTTTAGTTATTTTTTATTCAGTACGTAAGTAGTCCATAAATAACACACGACCGCGGAAAATCTTAACTGCATCGGAATTCGATTTGTTATTGTAAAGTTAATTTCTATAAGGCATGGAGTATTACACCGTCGAATGAATATTCAAAGCTATCGATTCCCTGATATGACATATTCTTGCCGTCAGCAGAGAGTTCGTAAGAATTAATATATAATTTATAATATAATTTCTTTTCTCCATCTGGTTTTGTGTATGAAACTTTTTTTATATACCGCATTTTACTATAATTCAAAATTGTAATAATTATTATAATTGTAATGAGTATTATTAAATATTTAATGATTTTGAGGTGAAAAATGTTAAATTCTCTCTATTAAAAAAATATATAAAAATGTTCTGTAATGAAATATTCTATCGGAATTACCTAACTTTTGATATAGTTTTTTGTCTGGCTCGATCGGTTAAATTATAATTTTTTTTATATAGCTTGCCACAAAGCCACTATTCCTGACTTGTTTAAGCCATTACTCAAAGTATATCTCTCTTTTTGAACTTAAATGGGAAAAATGGTATGCACCGATTTAAAAAATAAAACAAGCTACCACCTTATTCCAATGATTCGGTTTTAGAATTGTTATTACAGGACAGAAAATGCAATGGAAAAGACACTTTTTTTATAAAATATAATTTTTTTATTTTTATTTATAAAACAAACTAAAGAAAATAATCATTATTTCATTTATTTATTTATCCATTCTTTATTATTTATGTTATTAAAGTCAAATTAATCAAATGCTAATAGAATAGTATTTTCATTATTGCCTCCTTGGTGACGTCAACATACTTACATAGAAGTTATTTTTCTATTAGCATACACTCCTTCAGAGTTAATAGAAAAATAACTTTTCTGTACGAGTAGCTCCTCTCGTATACCTTATATTGAATTGGGGTATATTTATAAGTTATTTTTCAACAATGGTTACTTGAAGTACCTATGTACGGTTGTAAGAACACCCAATAAGAAGTCATTGATATATTATAATGGTATATACTTTAGGAAATATATATAGTGAAATATAGGAAAGTTTTTCATGCTTGGTTTAAGTAAATCCCCTCAGGCTAATAGGAATTCTTCGTTATACACTGATTCTGAAGTGTTTGATTTTTTTTTTAATATTACGTTACAATTTCGTTTTCCTTTCTTCTGCAGCAGTTTTCTCGGTTTCCAACATTCTTTCATGTATTCACTGTCACATTTCCTTTGATCCTCTCTCCAGATTTGTCCAGCCTTCTCTGAAACACCAGATCTTCCAGATTTTTCACTCAGCAGTACGTGATTTCTATATGTATTTTCGAATAAATACATTGAAATAACTCCATTAATTACATAAAATTGTACCTATGTGGTCATAGCCAGAGGTATTATATGACTATTAATTTCTCCAACAAATGAAAATAAATGTTAGTCATATCGTCAATCTTTCTATAATTGATTTTAAGGTTGTTGTTTCTTGGTATTTGTTCCCGTGCAGACAGATTTTTTTTTTTGCTTCAGATTATCTGTTCGTGGCTTCACGGCTATAAGAGTGACTTCAATCCTATTTACGCCACAGCTTGCTCTCTTGGTTAAAAAAAAAGGTACATGGTGACGTAAATGTTACATAAATAAAGCTGGTGAAAAGAAGTGTCGGGAGGGAATGTTGTCACTGACTTTACGAGTCTTCTGTTATCTGGCCCTAAATTTGCAGGGTCTGTTGCTTGCGTGGAGTTTGTTCCTTGCTTTAAATTTCACTTGCTTGTATATTTATTCCTTGTGTTAGACTATTTTCAAAGTTATTTAAAGGTTTATTAATTAAAAATACATCATTATACAGCTTATGAATTCCTAAATCATATCAAACTATTTTATATGGTCATTATTAAATCTGAAACTCATTGGTTTGTCAAGCTTAGACGAAATTTTCGAAACATTTTAAAGCTAAAGGTAATAAATTAATATAATATTCAATTTCTTTGAACTTTCATTAACAATTCATTAACTTATTTTTATATTAACATGTTTTTTATTGAATCTAGTTTGGATTAATTATATTTATTACTAAGACTTACTGCTATAATAAGTAATGATTTATAAAGTTTGAAGAAACTCACACTAATATTACAATTATTTAGTAGTAAACATAAATCATTCCTTACAAGAGCGATAAAACATGGTAATGGAAATTATTGAATTTTTTTCATAATAATGTACACTGAGTGTTTTTAATTAAATTTATATATTTATAAAACACTAAGTGCTTCCGCCCGTGTCTGTCTTTAGATATGTTAAACCCTCATAACAGTCCTGTACTGCGGGCACTGTTACTCACTGTTTTTTTTTTTATTTCAAGGTATAGAAAATAAAAATATTAATAAACAGAAAATTTATTTATATTTTATATAAATACATTTTATTTATAGATATATGAATATTATTTGTGTATAAAATATAAATCAATAGAATATTTATAAACATATGCTACTCTTTATACAGATTACCTGTAGGCAGCTTTCTTTTTAAAAAACAAGATGCGGTTCATTGGATATTACTGTTACTAAAAAAAAAAAACTGTACCACTACAATCGGTGAAGGGTCTGCTGTTCAGTATATGGTAGAGACTGTACTGTTACATGGACAACGATTGTGCAGGGATAATATAGTATATGTATGCTTCAAATATACCTAGCATTCAAACCAAATAAAAATTGTAAAGGAAATTATATAACATTCTCAAATAAAAACACATTAATATGAGTGCGAACAAAACTCGGCTCGTCAAGCTGAACAATTTAAATAATGAAAGTAAATAATAATACCAGTAAACGATATATTACAAGATAATATATTATTGATAAGTATTTCAAATGAATTTAATTATTTATAAAATAATTTTAATACGCTCCGAACAATGACGCCGGTGAGACGTTATTCCTTTTATGTACCATTGTAGACTTTGACGTCTCCGAGAAAACAACAATGTCTTCGATAGAATATAAAATTATTCAATTATTTCATTCTTGTGTCAATTCCGGTTTGTTTAAAATGTTCATATTATTGTTTATTCATGTTGATCGGGGGGCGTCAGATACAGTTATATTGGTATGTCAAGGGTTTATTATTAAAAGCAGAGTGATCAAAATTCTTCTATAAAACTTGCAAACTACAAACAAAAACTTATAACTTTATTATCGATAAATAAATTTATTACTCTACGGTCACCTGTGGTCTAGTGGTTAGCATAACAAACTACTAAACTCTAGATCGCGGGTTCGTAGCCCGGCAGGTGGCCCTAGGATTTTTTTAAGGGAGTAAAAAATCCTTAGTTACGCCGTCCTTCGGAAGGGACGTTAAACGGGGGTCCCGAGCCTGTATGATGTCAGGTACTCGTTAAAAATCCCTATCCTAATTAAACCTGGATAGGCAAAATTTAGAGCTCCCACTGTAGCATCGTCCGATTAGCCATAGCAGCATAAAGTGAAGTTAAATGAACAAACAACAACAACAATTTATTACTCTAATAAAAATTCATATCTGAACATGAGATATGAGAGAAAGTAGCCCAGATTTCTTTCACTTTCTATAAATCCTTATAAAATATGTCCTTTCTAATCCATTTATTTTATCAGTCGAAAAATCCATGGTTACACCAACGATAATTAACTACAATTATAATTATATGTAGATACATTTCACTTTTATTATTATTTTTTAGTTCCCTATTTATATATTTTTTTCCCCTGTTTACGTTAATTTTATGTTGTTTTTTGGTGTGTTTGGCCATTTCACTAACGATATTAACTTGCATACTTTTTTTGGTGTGAGGCTTTTAGGAAATCCATTTTTGAAATTTTGGGGGTTACTCAGTTTTTGGAGTTCTTGAACAATTTGCAATTTTTTGTTAAACCCTTTTGAATCTCCACGCCTCATACAATTCTAATTTCACATCCATTTATCTTTTTTTTTTATAATAATTTGAAATTTAAGTTAGCTTATATTTGGTTTTGAAAAATAGGTATCTATCCTATATTATTAACGGACAAATTTCGTTCTGTTATATGCGGTCACCTGCGGTGTAGCGGTTGTCATAACAATGTTTTATGCAGAAGTTTCGAAATTCGAAGCTAAATAGGTTTTTAAGGATAGTAAAAAATTTTGCTTTTGCCGTCCTTCCGAGGGGGCGTATAATTGCGGTCCGGAGCATTTGATTTGTATGGAACTCATTAAAGATTCCAATCTTAATTATAACAGGCTAGGCAAAATTTAGGAATTTTACTATACGATCATCCCATTAGCCGCAGTAACAGAGAATGACGTTTAATAAATAAACTGGTAAATATTAAAAGCTATAAACATAATTACCTCTAATGTCTTAAAATGTAAAACTGTCACCAACGTTAGTGTGTATAAAATGTAAACTATATTTTGGTATCTGTGCCTCAGGTTGTCGCTGCGAGATGAGTTACAACAATTTTTAATTGTTTATTCGATTCAATTTTAGTATTTCCCAAAAATACAAGTTATTTTGAGCTCTACTATGGGAAAGATAATGTAATTATATGTAATGAATAGAGTTCGGTAATCATTTCATCAAGAAATAAAATTTACAATTAACAATTCGTAGTATAGATGGCATATGTTTGTTGAAACGTTCAAATCTAGATTAAAAGACTACCGAAGTATACAAATTTCCATAATATCAATCTCTTTTTCATATTATAGCACATGATTATTATATTTTTGGAATATATTAAAAATGAAACGAATAAACTGTTAAAACATATTGTAACTCAACTCGAAGCGACAACCTGCGGAATAAGTACCGAAAAATGTAGTTCAATCAGTTCCCTTACGATTGATGAACTAGATATTAAAGCTGAAGTTTTTATTATTGAAAGTAAAAATATCTCGGCTTAATATTCAAATTCAAATTACAAAGAAAATTTTACTTTTGTACTACAATATTTTTACCAAATAAAACGATCTTTACTGTGGAATTCTCATTAGTCCACTAGAGACTTCAACGTTGGCTTGCATAAGATGCCCTCCTTCAGATTAGCGAATTTTCCATACAACTAAATATTATATACTTCTAGCCTTAAATTTGAAACCAGTTTTGAATAAAATAATTAATATAGATCCGTAAAAAAAAATACTGCTTTTGTACAGTCTAACCTTCAGACCGGTATATTCCAACATTTTGTAAACAAAAATTATATCACTTTCAAAGTTACTTCTTCTGAATAACGAAAATATTTTTTAAATTTGATATTACTTGTAATATAATATTAAAATTAAATTTTGAACTTATATTGAGATTCCGAACAAGGATTGATTTCTTAACCTAGATGGTTCATAGTTAGGTATATGAGAACGTTGTTTACTATAGTAGAAAAATGTATTGTACTTAATATTTAACATTAATGGAAATTAAATAAATAAATATTTATTTGATTAATCAATGCGCTATGCTCATCCCCCCTAATCTAATTTTTATAGATTCAAAAAAACCACTCATACTCCGAGATCTCTTTGGTCAGAAGTTGGTGGATCAGTAAATTAAACTATGCGGTTTTGTGTTAGCACCAATTTAATCCACCAACAAAATATTTTTGTTTTTAATAAATCCGAGGCTCTTTGTTGACTTTTTTTAGCAAAGCAGATTTAACATCGTAGAGCAGCTAACCCTAGCGATGACCACCAACCTGGAGGACCAGGGTTTTCCTTCCCTTTTACAGACCACCATCACCTGATTATGAGTTCCATTTTAATAAGCTTTATTTTCACAGAAAATGCAATAGGTCTTATTTAGCGTGGAGAAAATAAACTTTCCTCTTCCACTAAAAGCATGGAAGAGGAAAGTTTATTTTCATTCGCATGGTCATATTCTCTTCAGATCCTCGGCGACACATCCTTCCATCTTCGGTCTTCCACGAGGTCTTAAGTCAACGTAAAGTTTGTACAACTCTTGGTTTTCCGGTGTCGAAACGAACCATTTTCCTCTACAGATTCATAAATTTGTCTCACTATTTTCAAATCAGCTGATGCTTTAATCAATACCCAGGTTTCCAATGCATAGGTCATGATGGGCGAGTGATTTCTAAATGTATTACACTTTGAATTTAAATACATTACAATAAAATAGAGCCAAAAACTCAAAAAGAAACACTATTATTTATTATAATGCAATTGGGAAAAACCACAATGCAAAGCCTTATGTTTCAAATCTAGTATACACCCACTTACCAGTCGACGTTTCGCCTATTCAGGCATTATCAAGCCCTTGATCGGAAACGTTGAATATTTTAAAATGAAAAATTGGCTAACTTTGCTAATGTGTATACATTTATATAGGTTAGTATTACTTGATATGTTTTGTGGGTCAGCTGATTTTATAACCTTCCCAGCTGGTTGACTATTACCTTCTTTTCAGTTGTATGTTGAACGTCTTGGTGGTGGGTTGCTGTCTCATGTTTAGAGCCTCTTTGGGCTGTTGATCGTTGGGATGTATTGCACCTTTTCCTTCGAGATGTGATTCACATAACCATTTTTGTTTTTGTGTCTTGATAACGCCTGAATAGGCGAAACGTCGACTGGTAAGTGGGTGTATTACTAGATTTGAAGCATAAGGCTTTGCGTTGTGGTTTTTCCCAATTGCATTATAATATTAAATACATTACATTATTCCATAAAATACCTACAAAGTCATGTTGACGGTACTCACTGATTTCGAATGAAGCTTGAATTAGGTTTTTACTCTCCTGAAACGTTTTGTTTTTTAACTTTCGGTACTTTGCGTTTGTATCGGCGATGCCTACAAGCATAGTGCACTAATTAATAAGTATGCTCGATGAAGCGGAAGGGACAAAGAGGTTGAGGACCGAGAGAGAGACGGTCATCGGCGATAGAGCGCGGTAGAGGTAGAGCAGCTAATTCTATTGTCCCACAGCCCCCCCCCTTCACTTAGGCACTAACACTTTGACGGAGTAGGTGCCGCCTTATTATAAGCTAACTCGATCGGGGCAACCCATCACATCCATCACTCTCCGCTCTCTCATCTTCCTCCGGGCCAGTTCATGTTCCTTCCATATTTCTACCTCCTGTAGTGACATCTGCTTGTTCGCGATACTCTTATATCTTAGCGATCCACAAAACAGTCACTAACTTCACATTCTGTTACTTAAGACTAATCTTGGAAACCTGACCTTTTTCAGGAAATTAACGTAACATGAAAAGACCCTGAGATTGTGCTTGAGCAAAAAACAACTGACAACCTCCAAACAGCACTTTAGCTCCTCCCACTCTTGACACCACCGTAGATAGGATGCATGTTTTTGAAACAAGTGAGCAAGTTTTACCTTTAGAGTAGAATTTGTTGAAGAATATTAAAGAATTATCGTGCATTTTGTAAACTGTAAAGTAGCAAACTTTATCATAATATAAAAATAAAACTACTTTTCAGAAAATTTACAGACTAACGAAGAAGTAAACCAAGAATTTACTGAGGCTGGCAGTACTCCGGATTAGACAGACCAGGCGAAGGATATCTGACATGGATGGAAGACAATCAAGTAGCTATGAGAATGCTTATAGTGCCGCTGCAGGGGGCCAGGAAAAGAGGCTGGGTTAATCTGAGATGGATTGACGGAGTAGTGACCTACTTCTTATATTATATTCTTGGTTAGGAGGCTAGGACCCGTCATCGGGTTGTAGCACCGCAGTAATAATAAAAATAGAGGATTCATTAATATTTAACTGATAAATCTACCATAAATAGAACGTCAAGTAGAAATTCATACCTAGAGAAAATATTTCCTTATAGTACTAATCCAGATGTCAGGAATCACTCCTCATTTATTTGCACATCTAGTAATATAATAATAATAAACGGCTTAGCGAGACTGGAAGTTCTATGCCAATACCACCTGTCACTGTTCGCAAACTTTATCCCACGTATCACCGACCAAACCCGTTAGAACTCCATTAACGAAATCCTCCCATCAACATCTTGTTCCGCCCCTCGGACGTTTAGCTGTCGGCTCGCCACTAGATATATTTTTAAGAACTCCTTCGTTATTAGTATCAATAACTTTACAAGAACATCTGAACCTTCGATACACTATCAGGGTGCATACTCCGCAATTTCGCTTTGCAGCTTTCTGTCAGAACCGCATCGTATACTTATCGAACCATAGACATGAATCCAAGTTTCGTTTCGTATATTTTATAGCTTCCACTCATCCTCCATTGGCTTCCAGCATCAGTGGTTTTAGAGGAGAGATTCGCTGGGATCTCCTAGAAACCTCATTCATATGGGAATTGAGTTCAGTAAAAATCATTAGATAATTATGGTACAAGAAAACACTGTAGAAACAATAAAACATTCTCTGCTAAAATAAATAAGCACACATTATAAAATTTGACTATTTAAATTGAATATTATGTGTATTGAATAAGTGGTGGAGTCTAATTTTCTCCAAAATGAGTTTTTTATGCTTAAGTTAGCGGAATCGAGTTATTTTCGTAGTGAATAACTGGCTAAGTAAGGCATTGGCTTGAAAAGGAATTATTGCTTATAGTACAACTTTATTTAAAGCCAAATACTACGAGAATGGTACGATTCCAGTTATTTGAAAGCAATTATTTCTTTCTCTGGACAAAATCCGACTTAACGACTTATTCACCGGGGCTCTAGATATGTACCATTATATTATTATTGGAAGGTTATAAACGTAGAAGGTCTTATTAGAATGGAACAAGATTATGCACATTAATGCAGACCAGAGATAATAAATGCCACTTCAACTGACAAAATTATTTCAAAAGAAAGTTATAACCAAATACAGAAAGTGTATCACACCAAGATAATTATGTTTATTCGTTGATAAGGTTGATTATTCGTTGATCCTTTAAGCAATGACTTAGTCCTTGTCTTTGCAATCCTTTAAGAATGTTCCACATTTCTTTTTTAGATTAATTTATTGATATTTACATCTGTAATAATATTACAACAAGTAAATCTGCTGATATGAAGAAATGACATGAAAACACTTGTTGAGAAACTACCCATCGGTAGCACTCCAATAAAGTTCTATAGTATAGGAGGTCTCGAAGCCATCTTCTTTTCAGAGGCCTCGGAGGGTTATCAGGAATAGTATGGGAAGCAAGTTGAGAGACCAGCGGATTCAAGCGTGTATGGAGCTTGTCATGGAAGGATAAGTATCTATTTTGGGCCAAATCAGCAACATATGGGATATTAAGATAATGATGGATGCGTTTGTTTGTAGCATAATATTCATATCGGAGCATTGAGGATTTTACGAAAGGTTTTGGATTGTAAGGATTGGATACGTGATGAATTGGATGGTTTAGTAGAGCCCTAAAGCTCAACTCCGTATGTCCAAATAGATCTGATAACTGTCATGTAAATTAGTCTTTTGTAATTAATTGAGAGCTTAGAGCGTTTGTCCAGTATGTGTTGAACTAGGCGAAAACGTCGAGCAGTTTCTTGTCTATTCAGTCTTGTATGATTCCACATTTAAATAAAAATTATAAGCGAAGTTTGTTATTAATAGTTATTAAGAAGCTTGAAGGTACACACTCGCTTAGAAGCTCTCAATCATTGGCAAGAGACTCTCGAGATTCAATACAACTCAAGATTCAAACAGACCGACGGGTGCTTGAGGATCTAATTTTCTTCTCGAGAAGTTATTTGCGGCAATCAAAACTCCATCAAGGTGTTAGTCTTTAATTCTGCCAAATGGCTTTAATAATACTCATGTCAAGTTCAAAAACAACTCAACTATTAAGCTACAAGGATTTATTTACCCCTAAATGAATTTATATATATTTTTTATTTTAGATAAGATCAAACTTGATCATCGGATTCCGGTCACGTCAGTACTCCGAGATTTCACGCGCTATTTACGAGAACGGTTATGGACAAAACATTTTGCTGCACTAAAAGAAAAGTGGGTTATTGCCAAGACTTGGAGATCGAAATAAAAACGTAAAAGCATTTTATGTTTTCAGTTTTATTTTATCATAGGATAGCTCTCTATCAAGAATATGGCCGAGGAAAGGGGAAAAAAAGAAGATGGAAAAGGAAAAGAAACTCTCCACCATCCACCCATCGAATTGGCATGACCAACAGTTGAACTTTAAATTACGCCGTTACCTTCATTTCCCCCATATATTTAGAAAAAATGGAATTCATTATTGAAAATGTGTACAAGCGTTCATTTCGCTACTACAAAAAAAGTAATACAGAACAACATATTATTAAAAATTAATACTTTTTGTAGTTTTAATTTTTACCGTCATTCAATTTGAATTTGAGCGTAGATAGTGGAATAGTACTCGTACTCGTCCTTATCTCTATTACAAATGGTCCTCAGTTCGTTACTTCCACCTGGAATGCTCGTCGGACACTGTTATCATATGCCCATAATGATTTAATTGTTGTTGGGACTATTTCAGCTACATACAACAATTTAATAAAAACTGTATAGTTTAAGAAGCAAAACCAATCACTCAATGTAAACATCATTAATGGCCTCTGATTGATCAATGATCAATATATCCTCATAAATCAATATTTAAGAAATGCGTGGATATGACAAAGAAAATACAGACAAAGCTTAAGAAAACAAAATTTTTGTATAGAACATAAATGTCTTTGTTTTTATTATTTATTTGTAAATAAATGTATTTTTATTTATTGGTGAAGATAATATCTTTCAATTTTACTAATTTTCAGATACTACATTACAAAATATATAAAGTTCCTTTGGTTGAACAAAGGTTCATTCCCGATACTCCGGATGGAGTGCCCTAAAAATCTTTGATGATATACCAATCGACTTAGGAAGCTTAACTATTCAGTTTTTCTTCATGCCCCTTCTATTTTAAAATTAGGATTTCAATATTAAATAAGCTGCTTATAAAAATTACCAATTACTAAAAGATAACTATGAGAAAAGGTAAACACAGGGCGTTATTACATGAGGGAAAAAAAAAACCCTTTACGAATCTCTACTGGCATGAAACCGTAGCAATGCTTTATTTATAAGATTTTTATGGAACAGAACTTTTTCTTCAATTGAATATTGCCCCCTCTATAAATCTAAAAATAGCTTGTAACATTCAATGCTGAAAGAACTGAGACTGTGAACCAATATTAAATATAGATAATAAAAAAAACTACAAGAAATAATACGGGGGAATATTTTTCAAAATAAATCAGAGCTTATTGACATGGCTTGGGGAAGGTGATGCCGGTTATTTGAACCATTGCAAATAAATTATTTTGTATGTTAACATCCATTAATTCACCCTGTGGGATCTGCAGGCTCTCCTCACTTGATAACAAGTGAGGTACCGTTGGGGGAAACACCTGAAGATTGAGCTAGATTTCGGCTTAATTACCTCCCTGCACATTCGCTAACCTAGAAACAGTACAGTAACTAGCATGTACTTAGCCGATATACCCTTCATGGGTTGTTGTGGTGCAATTTCTTTTTATGGACATAGTTTCTAGAGTTGTCGATTTCACTTAACTGTTGACTGTCAATACAATTTTAAATATTTGTTGCACTATCATATGACTCATGTAACCTTTTTTCATTTTTAAGTTTAGATGCTCCTCATACAAGACCGAAAAGACAAGTAACTGCTCGATGTTTTCGCCTACTTCAACATTTACTGGACAAACGTTCAAAGCTCCCAATTAATTACAAAAGACTCATTTGCATGACAGTTATCAGACCTATTTGGACATAAGGAGTTGAACTTTTTGGCTCTACTAAAGCATCCAATTCATCTTGTATCTAATCCTTACAATCCAAAATCCTTTGTAAAATCCTCAATCTTCCTTATTATATGTCACAAACAAACTCATCCATTATGATCTTAATATTCCATATGTTTCTGATTTGGCCCAAACTAGATACCTATCCTTCCATAACAAGCTTTATACACAATTGAATCCGCTAGTCTCTCAATTTGCTTCCCATACTATTCCTGATAACCCTCCGAGGCGTCTGAAAAGAAGATGGACTCGAGACCTTCTACTATAGAACTTTATTGGAGTGCTATCAATGGGTAGTTTCTCCAAAACTGTTTTTTTTTTTCTTGTCCTTTGTTCTTACAGCAGATTTACTTGATGTAATATAATTACAGTTGGAAATATCAATAAATTATTCTAAAAATATATATATATATGTGTGCGAACTACTCCTTCTTATTGCTGCAGCATAATAACTAAGAAATATTATCACGTCTAAGACTGATTTCCGAACATTTAATCCCCTCAAGGATCACTGGGGGGGGGGGGGATTTCTACTTCAACACCTTTATTTCAAAGAGGATGGAATTAGAGAGCAATATAATATGATATCGACAGCTGGCTAATTGCCCGGCAGACAGGTTAGCAGCCCGCTAATGGAAGGGAAGGAGAGATGAAAGGAAGAGGCTATGGATATGGTTAAGGAAGAGGGAGGAGAAGGATAAAGTTGTGAGGACAGAACAAAGTGGAGTGGGACTGTCAGGAGGAAATGGCCTCGGACCTCCGCATCATCTCTCCAATCCCCTTCTCAGTCTATTCTCACTTTAAATCTCCTTTACCAATTTCCTTTTCTTCGATAGGGTCTCTTCCGGTTGAATCTTCTTGTCTTAAGGATATCTCAAAGTCTGAGCGGTCGCTCGTGTAAATAAGAATATATATAATTTTTTAAGCAGTTATGATAAAAAACTGATTCTCTTATGAAAGAACATTTTTTGAGGCGTTCAGAATCAAAATCGGATAATTCTGATATTTCAAAAATGTACTTTTTCAAGTTTTTCACTTGTTTAGCCAACCAATGGTTTGTGCTCCCGAACTTCAGGTTCAGAACCAGACTAAAACCATGACGAAAGTAGTCATGTCAGTTATGTTGTAAATCTGTAAATTAAGTATTGTTTTTTAAGAATAATTATAACACAACTGTAATTATGTTACATAAATAACACAACTGTAATTATGTTACATCAAGTAAATCTGCTGTATAACAAAGGACATGAAAAAAAAAAAAACAGTTGTGGAGAAACTACCCATTGATAGCACTCCAATAAAGTTCTATAGTAGAAGGTCTCGAGTCCATCTTCTTTTCAGACGCCTCGGAGGGTTATCGGGAATAGTATAGGAAGCAAGTTGAGAGACTAGCGGATTCAAGTGTGTATGGAGCTTTTCATGGAAGGATAGGTATCTAGTTTGGGCCAAATCAGAAACATGGAATATTAAGATCATGATGGATGAGTTTGTTTGTGACATATAATAAGGAAGATTGAGGATTTTACGAAGGATTTTGGATTGTAAGGATTAGATACAAGATGAATTGGATGCTTTAGTAGAGCCAAAAAGTTCAACTCCTTATGTCCAAATAGGTCTGATAACTGTCATGCAAATGAGTCTTTTGTAATTAATTGGGAGCTTTGAACGTTTGTCCAGTAAATGTTGAAGTAGGCGAAATCGTCGAGCAGTTTCTTGTCTTTTCAGTCTTGTACGAGGATTCCAAGTGAGACGTTTGTCCAGATGGAGTCCTAGGTAAATTAAGTATAATTCAATAATACCGTGTGGCAGATAAATTATTTAATCTGATGCTATGGATGGATCCTGTGGTGTCTTCATATCCTTCGGGGGCTCACCACTCTATAAAGTTGGTACCCTTGATCGTTGAAGAAACCTGGTGATTGAGGGTGATCTCGGACAAACCGCTGCCCCGCATAACGGGTCGAAATATAATTTGTAACTAGAAACATTACAACCCCAACCGTATAATCAACCCAAGATCCTTCATAGTTTGTAATGGTATCGGTTAGTGTAGCATTAATGAACTGAATTTTTTTAATAATTATTAATAAAAATCTTAGACGAATCCGAATCAAATCCGTTTATTAATAAGTTTATCGTCCAATATTATATTAAGATATGATTCATACGAGAGGAGGTGAAGGAAAACAGTAAAGGAAATATTTGGAAGGAGGCAGGCAAGTCAACTCGATGAGTTAGTGAGCGGAGTTTTCTTTTCCCCATAAGGTCATTATAAATTTTCCTTAAGATGTTTATCTCTGCAAAACTCTGCCCAACTCTGCAAACCTTCGGTATAAACTGATTTCATTTAAAACTAAAATATTCTGTTTGATTTAAGCACCTGCTTGAGTTGGTAATAATTAATGTAGTAATGTAGTTTTATAATATAATAAAACAGGATGCTATTAAATGCTATCTGAGCTATTATATGCTGATTTAGTTTCCTTGAATAATTAAATATTGAGACGAAAACAGTTCGGGTGTAGGTCTGAAACAATTCCTTAAATTTAAAAATATTGAAAAATTAATTTTCTACGGCTATTATTTATTATATTGTCTGTATCCGATATACATTTTTGTATATGGTTTTCAAATATTTATGAATGTTATAAATTTTCCCACGACCTTATTAATAACTAAAATTAAAAAAAATATTAAAAGAAAAAATACCAATATACTAGCGTAAATTAAATTTGTCGTAAGTTAAACAGTTTTTTAGATTAAACCAATTCCGATTTACATTTTTTTTATCACGACTTCTCTAAATCAGAGAAAGATAGAAGTACCTTAAAAAGACTATGAAGATTTTTTTTTGTACTCCAGAGAAGACATAAAAATTAATTTTTAATTTTTCTTAAACCTTGAGGGGGAGCTGGGAGCTCTAAGTTTTATCCACCTAGGTTTAATGAGGATAGGGATTTTTAACGTGTATCTGACATCGCACAAGCACAGGATCCCAGTTTAACGTTCCTCCAAAGGTCGGCATGCCCAAGGATTTTTTACTCGCTTTAAAGTATTCAAGGGATACAAACTCGCAATCTTGGGCTAAGTAGGTTGTTATGCTACTAGAACACAGGTCGCCCCAGCTTTGCGATGTTCTATATTTAAAAAAATACGAAGCCAAAAAACACACTGTCACAGTCACGTACAACTATGATTGTCACAATCGACTACCGCAATATTAAGTTGGGTGGTAATGAATGGTTCAGAATCCATTTTGGGCACCTAGCACATGCCGCATGTAATTATTTTACCATGAGCTGCTTTAAAAATAATTAAACAACTCAACAGCCATTAACAATATTTATGCCGTCACATTGGCTCGCGATGGACGTACCACGCCCTCGTGAGTCCCGGATCATGGCCGCGTGTTAAACAGCGAATTTTAACTGAGGACGTTGATGGAATAATGGGCGTTGTAACGAGAGGCTTTAAACACAGGCTGTTGGGAAGAGGGCTTCTCTCGTCCGTGGCAAAAACAGGCGGGTATTGTTCATTATGACCACGGCTAACCTCACTTCAACGCACTTGACTTCATTAATTTTTATGCATATATATTTTCTCAGCTATCCGCCTCACGCTCTTTAAACATGAATAACCTTTGAAAGAAATATGTACATATTTTCGAAATAATGAACTTTTAAAAAAAATTCTTTTCCTGCTATGGAATAAGAATATAACAAAAAAGATGAAAAAACATATATGCTAAAGTATGTGTGAAGTGTAACACCTTATGTGGCATAGGTTTGGGGTGCATCTTTTTTTTTAAATTTATTTATTGTAATTTCCAACCCTATGTCACAGAGTAGGTATATAGTATATTTTAAGTAAATTGTCATCAATTAATACTGTGTTCAATGCTTCCAATTACTTGTCAATCCAATAACAATGTGAACAGTTGTCTATAAGAAAAGAAGAAGCGAATTTTAATAGCCCAAGTTATGGAAAATTGGCTCTCCTCAATAAATTCAAATATCGACATGGGGGCAGAATTATAATAATACAATAAGTAAATATAATGTATGATGCGTAATAGCATGAGATAAAAGGCAAGAAGAGAAACTACCCAGTGGCTGTACTCAAATACAAATTCAACTTAAAAGGACACGAGGTCATCTTATTTTCAGACGCCTCGGACGGTAATAGGTAATTGAATCTCTATAAATAAATACATCTGAAGTGCTTACTTTTTCTTGTTGCCTTGTCCTGCATTTATTACATTCTAAGACATTCCGTGAGTTATGTTACACTTGATATTAAACATAAGAATAACTACGATTGCGTTGGGGAACACCAATTTTTTGAAAGATTTGAGTGAAAATAAAGTTTGTCATGAAAAAGTTTATATCGGGTGAGGGCCAAATCTTTTTTTTTGGAGATTTTTAAGAAGGATTTTGGATTATAAGGATTGGATATGAGAGGAATTCGATTGCTTAGTGGAACTCAAAAGCTCTACCCTGGTATCAAAAATTAATAAGGAAAAATATTGGTAACCGAAATGCACTACCTCAGAAGAAGCTGGAGGACATTACGAAATGACTCTGTACAAACGTAAAGGATATGGATCGGGCAAAACTTAAGAAGACTGAAAGGAGGTAATTGACTTTGTATTGCCACAGCTGAAAATATTCCTGCTTATAAAGAAGGTAAAGTTATAATAAATACATAAAACATGGTTAACGTGTATATCAATGGATTTGTTTATTTATTCGGATATTTAATAATAATATTTTATGTTATGTAATTAAATAATCAGGATTTCCTTTATTTTTACACCATTTTAGACCTTGCAATGTTAAAAAATCTTTAAAATCTTTCTACGTTTTGTGGATGATCTTCCAGGACATTTGTTAGGACATTTTTCTAAAATTTTAAACTCAAAATATGTATATATATATTAATCTTAACGATATGCAAAATGAAATTTATATCACAAGCAATAAGGTACCTGTCAATAATGTCTATAAGGCTGAAAAAAATATTTAAAATCCTATTAAACAGGCATAATAAGTAAGATAATAAAATAAAATATTCATGAACAAAATATTGAAACTAAACGAATAGCAATGAAGGTTGTATAAAAAAAAATAATAATAATTTCAACTACATCGATTAGATTTATTTAGACTTTTGATTGATCCAACGAGAAAAAAATAAAGTGAAATCGCTCATTTCTGAATGTGTAAATAATGATAATAATAATAATAAACTGTGTACATAAACTTAAGATCAAATCAAAATATTTCTCCTCTCCAATTTGATAACTGTTATCACCATTAGATAAATGTTATCACCATTACATTAGATAAAAAATAATAACGTCTTAAAAGTTATCAATGGTTATTTTGCTATTTCAATTAAAACTCGCCGCAATTTTATGTCTCTTCTGTTGATTTTATGTTTAAAAAGTGTCGCACCTTAGAGCTTCCATTATTCGAACTTATGTCGTCGGATAATCAAAAGGAAAGTGTCAAACAATAACCAAGTTGGTGTATAGTAAAAAAACTTTAATTTATTATGTAATGCATAAGTTAAACAAATAAATGTCAATAAAAATATATACATACAAAGGAAGATTTTAACAAGGCTGTGACACAAAAATGTTGTAATATCAGTAAGTTTCAATCTTAACTACCTCTTCATGTTAGATCAGTCCTTAATTTTTTACAGTATAATAAAAGTATTTTAAGTATATATCTTCAATTTATTTATTTATTATTAATAACCATGGTCGAAATGGTGGCTCCTTCTATTTCTTTTAAGCCAGTTCGAATAATTAACATTCGGATAATCGACGCTATTAACCGTTGTTTGAGATTGAATATTCAATAAACTATTTTTAGTCAGACAGTTCTTGTTATGTTAAATTTTCAAGGACGATTCTAAAAGACCATTTGCTAAATCATTTACGTTGTAATTTTCCATTTCAGTGAACGATTTAACAATCTGTATATAACTATATAATTGCTATGTCTCGTTCTATCTTGCCTCTACTGACAAAAAAATCTATATTTGTTTTAAATATATATATATATATATATATATATATATATATATATATTTGTTTTAAATATATATATATATATATATATATATATATATATTTATATATATGTTAAATATATATATATATATATATATATATATATATATATATATATATATATATATATATATATGTTTTTCCTCCCCCATTTTATTTATCTCGCCCAAGATATAATCTTTTCTCTTCAAAATAAATATATATATATATATATATATATATATATATATATATATGTTTAAAACAATGGATTACCTTGTTTTGTTTTCCGTACATTTTTGCAATTACAGCACTAGATTGTCTAAATCTATTATTTTTAGCAATACGTTTCTCTCTTTGAGAATTTATATGAATGTTTTCATAGATTATTCCCTAATAAATGGCGATTTTCAACTTCTTTGGAATGATTCATTTTATCGTTGTTTATTCATTTCATGTCAATTTACACTGCTATGGCTAATCGGACGACGTTAAAGTGGGAGCCTTACCTATCAAAGAATTCTTAATGTTTCGTACTTTGTTACGAATAAATAAATACCTTTCAATTTGTTGATGATATGGCTCGAACCCGACACCAATCGTTTCATGACAATCTTTATTCCCACCCAAAACAACTATTTTCAAACCTAGCTTCTCCTTCAATTCCCGATAATCCTCCGAGGCGCCTGAAAAGGTAATGGCTACGTGACTTTCTGAATTGAATTTGTCATTTGAGTACCAGTAGGTAGTTTCTCTACTTGCCTTTATTTAATGCCATAATGTATCATTAATTCTGTTTACTTGTTGTATTCTAACACAGTAGAAAATCTCAATAAATATTTTTTTTTTTAACGTTTAATTATACTAGTCTGAAACGACAAGAAACTAACTGCTCACCGTTCCAAACTACTTCATCAGTTACCAGAAAAACACCATCGGCTCCAAATCAATTACAAAACGCTCAAATACATGATTGTTATAAGACCAATTTGGACTTACTGAATAGAGCTTTGGAGCGCCATTTAGCCATCGAATTGCTCTCGTATCCAATCCTTATGATCCGAAATTCTTCCTAAAATCCTTAATGACCATACATTTTTAAGATGAAGTCATCCATAAAGACATCAATGTCCCATTTGTTGCTGATTTGGCCCGAACCCGATATTGAGCCTTTCATGACACTTTATTCCAACTCAAACCGACTAGTTTCAAACCTTCATTAGTTTGCTTCAAACCTCTTCAGTTCCTGATGATCTTCCGAGGCGTCTGAAAAGAAGATGGTCTCGTGCTCTTCTAAGTTGAATTCTTTATTTCATTACTATCACTGGGTAGTGTCTCTACTTGCCTTTAAGTATGCCATTATGATCATTCATTATATTTATATTATTTGTAAATTTCAATTTTTTTTAAATAATTTTGAAAGGAAGTGTTAAGGTTATTTCTTAAACAATTGCACAGGTAGAACTTTAGGTTTTATAATAGGGTGTATAAAAAAAAAAATGACCGTCTACTGGCCATTTTCACCTTCCTCATGGAGAGAAGATGGTGACGAACAATATCTTTCGACACACCACACTCCCTAACGAGTTCGCGAATACTTGTGGACGGATTTGACTCAACAGCTTCCTTCAGAACCTCATCAATATCCAATAATGGTCGCCCGGAGCCCTTCTTCCTTTTCAACGTCGTATCTCCACTGCTAAATTTTTCAAACCAACGCCGCGCAGTCAAGGACACCTTCCCCTTCATATTTAATAATTTCAGGAGTTGCTTCAGCGGTTGTGAATTTTTTTTTCCAGTAATGTCTTAAAATTACGAGAATTTCGTAGGACTCTGTCATGTTTCTTCTTTGAAATAAATAACTGAACTGAGGTTTTTTTTTTGAAGAATCAAGTGTTAGTAAACAAGCTTAGAGAATGCTCTAAAGGGATTATTAAGTGTTGGTAAATAATAAAGAGCATTAAAATTACTTTCTCAGACTTTTGAACTCAGGAATTTGATAAAACGTTCATTTTTTTTTTATACATACATTTTTTTTATACAAAACACATTGCCTTGAAGCCTGTCTTGATGGATGGCAATACATTTTCTTGTATGGTAAGTCGGAAAAACTGAAAGTACGTGTAGGACATGTAGGAGAATATCACTGGAGAACGGAACGGACGGTGACATCTATGAAAGAAAATATTGTGAGCTAATAATAAAATTTGTACTCAACAGTCAGAATTTACAGCAAATTATGCCCATATTTGTACCGATGGATTCCGCAAATTCACTCTTGGTGTAGGAGTTGAGATCCAATCTAGAAAGGACATTCATATCCAGAAATAATCACGACCTTCAATGCTTATGAGACAAGACTGAAGATAAATTAATGAAGTTGGACAGCATGTTGTAAATATCATCTAAGGATGAAAAACAATAATAGGTCTAAACCGCTTTCTTAGATAATCAAAAAGTACAATGGAGGCCTCTGAAAAAAATACGGCCTTCTTAATTATAATTTTGCCTCATTGATTATATAATACAAATTGATTGAAAAAATAACTCCGATTTCCTTTGAAATCGCCTCATAAAATAAAGGAAATATATAGTAAATAGCTACTTCAAAAGAACAATGTCAAAACTCAAAAACCATAATTTTTCAATAGAGGTGCTTGAAATGTACATGTGAGTTAAAAAAATAACAATTTTGGTACTAGCAAAGCAAAACACTCTTCCTAAATTATTTTATTAATCATTAGACGGTTTTTAAAACTTGAAACTTTTTTTACTTATGTCATTATCCCCATAAAACTTCAAGTTCAAACATGATACAACTCAAAATATGACTTTATAAAAAAAAAATGCTGAAAATGGAATATCAGATATGTCGTTCCTGAATTAAAAATCTTTAACCTATACAATTGCTTCTGGTTGTTATGTCGTTGTTCCTTTGAAGGAGCGACCTTTTTTTTTTTTTTTACAAAAGTTATAATTTGTTTATTTCATTACTAATATTTGTTACTTACCCCCTCCATTTTTGTAGCAGAGGTAGGGAAACCTCCATACGTTGGCAAGGTCGACAGCAAACCCGATCACGGAGAGGAGGAAGTCAACCTTCCCTGACCAGGTCTCTCGCCTATCACCCTCCATCCCCCACGCTCTTACGCTCCCTGTCAAATGTTATAAATATTTTTGTCATTTTACATATAACATATAACATATATAGATATAACATATATACAAGATATATATATATATATATATAAATACATCCCCGATGGACACATGGTTAAGTCGAATTTTGTCCTGAGATAGTTAACTTCTTTCGAATAACCGGGAATCATATCATTCTCCTGTTTTTGGCATGAAATGAAGCTGTAATAAAAGATATAACTCCTTTTCAAGCAAAGGCCTGACTTAGCCCCTCATTCACATCGAGAATAAGGTGATTCCGCTTCCTTAACTATAAGAAATTCATTTTGAACACAATTCTACCTAACCACTTATTTCCTGGGGCTGTAAATATATATATATATATATATATATATATATATATATATATATATATATATATATATATATATATATATATATATATATATATATATATATATATAAATTTTGCTTATCAATCTCAAGATGCATTCTGTTCTTTTAACTTCCTTTTAGCGACGTTTTGAGAATATATTGCTCTCGTAATCATGCCCTGACAGTGAAAAAATGAACTTTAGTGAATTATATCAAATAACACAATAATATAAATATAAAATTGGCAGGTGCACCATGTTAGTACATAAATTCAATAAATAAATTATATATTTAGACCAGTTTAATAAGATCCATTAAAAGTTCATTTTTCACTGTTATGGCATGATTAGGAGAACAATATAGTCTCGAAAGGTCGCCAAATGGAAGTTAAAAAAATAAACTGAATCTCGAGAACGATTTATATATAATTTATACACTTAAAATAATATAGCAATTCCAACCAAGTGATTATGCTTACTGAGAATATAACTTTCATATAATTCAGATGTGTTTCACTTTATAATTCAGGTATGGAATATACCAATGCCAGCCCAATTGGGGTAAAAGAAAAAATATATGTATATAAAATTTATATCATCATATGTAGCACTTACACGAATACAAATAATAAAGAAATGAACACAAATTAAAAAAAAAAGATAAGTAAAGGAATAAAATTCACATATGTATACATATATATATATTTTTTATAAGCTAATGCCCCCGAAATAAACAGGCGATTTCAACCTTCTTCTTTCTTTCCCAGCATTTCTTCATCCTCCCCCAGAAGACCTACCCTTTTTCTTCCGTCCACTTTTTGTTCGATATGGTTTTGATTCCTCTTTCTCTAGAGTGAATTTCTACTTATTAATCTTATTTCTGAATGTATCTTTATTCAGATATGTTTCCGCAATACATATACCAAATCTTTCTCAACTTTCATTGTTGATAATGGATAATAATAAGGGGGTTATTATTTATTAATTAATGTACTTATTTTTTAATTGTGCCAACGTTTCGGCCTACGGTGTAGGCCATCTTCAGGGCAAATAGTGAGTGTGGTCCCTGGTGTCAAACTAATACTTGTCAACTATTGATGTTTAACTATCGAACTATTAATTATTGATGTTTAATGAGAACTTTCATTGCCCTACAGACGTTTAGTTAATCTGTTTTCAGGTAACTTTTCTAGGTGTCCATAGAATTTCTCTATGGTCCATAGCCCCTTCCTATAGGTTTCGAAATCTTTCTGTTATCGTTGCCCTAAATTTTTAAAATAATAATTTTCTCTTCTTTCTTAATTTCTTGTAGCTCTGTTTTTCGATTCAATGAATGAGCTTAACTTCAAGCGTTTCAATTTCATTAATTTTGTTAAAAAGTTCCTCAAGAGAATTTCTTTTAAATGCCTCAACAAAATCATTGTCTGTCGAATTCCTGTCTTCTGTTTTTATATTTGATAAAAAATATTTACAAACTTCTAATTTACATTCCATGCGTAAATTATATTTCAATACATAAATACATTTTATAGATCCTCTAAAAAAAAAAAGTACGATCGACATTAACGAATACTTTGCGCAGCACGTAATATAATACATATTAAAATAACTTTTATTCTGGGACCAGGTCCTTAAGAATAACAGATGTGTACAAAATTAAGTTAATGTATACAATGCCAAAATTAATAGGGAAATCGCCAATTCTGAAATATATTCTTCACCTAGCACTTATATTATTATGGAAATTTTTACACTTTACAATATTTAATGTAATGTAATTTCTAATAAATTTTAAGGCATTTTATGATAAAATATTATAAAATGCTTGTCAAAGTAAATACAAAAATGGTATTCATTTCATTTTAGTTTACCTTAGCAATATAAAATACACAGTTTCTAAACTAATAATGAATCGATTTTTTAATATACAAATCCTTAAAGTAATTTTAAAATGTTAGTTTTAAAAGATTAGTTATCATTTGATTAAAAATTACAAGATACATAGAAATAATAAGCGTTATAATCTGAAAGTCCTCGCCGTTTTGAAAAAGCTATTCCGCGACGAATGAAAAGTTTTCTAATGAATTATTCAGTGTAGGTTATCTTGTTTATTCACCGGCGATGTGTCGGAGAATTTCTTAAGCTGTCTTAGCTCCTTCCATAATTTCAGCTTCCTACATTTATCTCGTCAATAATATTTTATTACTTGAAGTAATGGTACTATTATTAGCATTCAGTGTGCAGCCATGTTCTTGATAAGACAAAACATTGGTAAATCCCATTTATCATATTAATATTATTTTTTATTCTTGTTATTTATTCTTATTTAATCATGAAATAATTTTATTTTCTTGAATAATATTAGTTGACTTTACATATATGTGGAAAGAAATGGCCGGGATGGAGGTCAGAAATGTTCTCTTAAATCGGGATCAGTAAACAGTTCTTCCTATTTAAGAGAATTTAATTTCAGTTCATTTTTTTTTTCTAAACTAGTAGTAGTGAGTGAACTGCTATGCTGAAGGCGCCCGGTTCAAATCCGATTGTGACAGATAAATTATTTAATCTGTTAATATCCATGGATGGACCAGGTGATCACGGACAAATGACCTCCATGTATAGTCGTTATTCTAGGAACAGAACGTTCTCTACCGTGTACTGAACCAAAGACCCGGTAGATGTACAGTTCTTTTTTTTCCTATGGCGCATAAAGGACTATCAAATATCATTTATTATTAGTCACGTTAAGAAGTATTTTATTTTCAAAAAATATAAATATAAATAATCATTAAATTAATAAATAATAATATTCATTGATATTACAGGTTTATTAATGCCTACAATTGTTTATTATTCACATATGATTTTATTTTATTAATAAGGTTATTATAAAAATAAAGTAATCATAACTATCGATGATTTTAAATGGTTTTGGTAGAAGTAGGTTCATCATCATATTAATCATAGCAGCTTGAAACTTGTAATTGTAAAACTTTCGCATTATATTTGTTAAATAAAGCTTCAAATAAATAATTAACAAATTCAGAATATTTGTTGTTATTTATGTTGTTAATCCTTCCTGGATGTCTTTCAAGTCAAACTCAAGCAATCGGCTGAGCTAGCCTAAATTTATTATTGCTACTATCTTATGTTGCATAATTACAAAATATTGCATCATACTTGACCCGTTTAAGGCACTTGGGCCACGTACTATTGAAATATTTGTTTAAATGGACTTGCTACCGTAATTTATCTTAAGGCATTAAACTATGTTTTTTGGTTCCATATTTTTCGAATTTCGACCCAGAACCCGAATATGTACAACCGTTCTCTGGTACTGTTTGAACTTGCTGTCTTCTGCGAGTAGGACCTCTTCTTCCGATATTGAACTGTACCCACGACGCTGCAGAGGGACCCCTAAATTATGCCGATCTAGGTAATAGGTAGGCATAATTAAAGGCTTGTAAAGGCTCGGGAAATGGGTCCTCTTATATAAAATATGGATTTTATGTCCTTTTCGGCCGCATTGTTACGGCCGCTCAGTTGTAATCTTAAAAAACATATGTTCATAGTTGATATTTTGTTGTTTTTTCAAATAGTCTGTATTTTTTATTATTTTTGATTTTAATTAGAAAATAAATGTTTGTAAACAGCTGTTATATACTTTTGTCAGTGTGAGTCAAGTGAACATCGCCCAGTCTTGTTTTGGATAGCGGCCCGAGCGGTCCATCTGTTTTTTCGTGAAGTCTACTTTTCGATAGCGACCCGAGCGGTCCATCTGTTTTTTCGTGAAGTCTACTTTTCGATAGCGACCCGAGCGGTCCATCTGTTTTTTCGTGAAGTCTACTTTTCGATAGCGGCCCGAGTGGTCCATCTGTTTTTCACAGTTATTCGTGAGTCGAGTTTGATTTCGAAAGCGGCCCGAGCGGTCATCCTTATCTTCACCACTACTTTCGTCTTGGCTAGCGTACCTTCAGGACCTACCTTACGGAGTCAGTGTCATCGTTTTTGTGAGTGCGATCTTGATTGTCCACCTTCAACCATAAATCATCATGGCTTTGTCTTCTTCGACTTCACTCCAGCACATCTAAATCTACAGGGTATTTAGACATTTATTTATTTTAATTGCGCAATTAAATAACCATCATTTAGTTCAGTTGAAAAATAACATTTATTTTGTTTCATATTAGAATTATTTTGTTTAGTAACTTCATTCATATATCTAGCCATGCTTATTTTGATTTAATTTACTTGTTTATTTTTTTATATATATATTCAACCAAATCAAAAAGGTTTAATTTTCGTTTATTATTTAATTATTCACTGTTGGAAACAATAATTGTATTAATTGTATTTTAATTTAATTAATTGTTCTTTTGTTTTAATTTTAAGAAATATGATTTATGTCTTTATTTATCAATATAAAGTTTCAAAAAAAAATAAGCGTTCGGTATTATCCGACAACCCATTTATTCATTTGAACTTACAATTCAAATATAATTTTTAAATGGTTAATATATCAGATAATTTTCTGTAAAGAAAATTGTTTGATCAGATTAAGGCAGCAGCCTATCAGAGTTTTTTTTTGTACAATAGGGAAAGGTGGTTCAAGGGTGCAATCTCTGTTACCCTTACGACGCCCTAACATCATTCATGGATTTTTTAACTCCCTCTTAAACTCGAGCTGCTAAACCGCGACCATGGCCATAGAAAGTTATGTTACTCCATACGTTATTCCGCTCTTTCTCAGTGGATACCAGCTCAAGCTAGAGGATACGCAGCACTCCCTTAGCTTCTTACCTTACCTTGTCATATTGGAAAGTAAATATTTTCCAAAAGTAACACATAATTGATAGAGATTGATTGATTGATAGAAAAAACGTTTTCACACTCCAGAGATTACTGAAAGGCAATTGTCTGTTGTAAAATCCATTTCAAAAACTTGATCATATTGTAATATCTTCCTCAACTTGGTGTTAAGGAGAGTGAAACTTTCACGCGGTTAAGAATAACTGTTTTTTCAGAACTCTGCTATTAAAATTTTATAGAAGTCTTTAAATATTCAAAACTATCGACCTTATTTTCTACCCAAGCAATAACAAACCGCCGACAGTGGTAAAACTGAAAATTGTATAAAAATAAAATAAGAAATTATGGCATTCAAAATAATATTAACAAAAATATTAAATAAAACCTTTATTTATTATAATTATTTTTTTTATTTACTTCACCTACAATATTTCCTAGAAAATAATAAATAATTAAAAATCTACAAAATTATAATCCTATACCACTACAAGATGGTAGTGGGATGGCTCAATGGGTATTCCTGAGCTGCTTTGCCAATAGTTCCGGGTCCAAATCTGGATGTGGCAAATAAACATTTTAACCCGTTTACAGTCGTTGTTGGACCCTCTGGGATCTGACGACACTCCTAGGACTCACCCAGATTCTATAAATTGGGTACCCTTCATTGGGTTGAGCGTGATCTTGGACCAATCACATCCCTGCGCTACCGTATATATATCTCTACCATATAATGAGCCCAACAGTCTTCATGGATGTACACGCTTTTTATGTAGTGGTACACCTTTTTTTTCCTATACGTTTATATAAAAGTTCCTCTAGTTTTTAAGTTTTTAAGAATTTCATGTTTAAGAAAGCTGCAAATGATCAAACTGTAGTTTGTTTAATTAATTTTAAAATAATAAAATATTCGACGATCTGGTTAATAATTTATTTTAACGATTTTTTTTATTTTAAAGGCTTTATTTCATTTTGGTAAAGCGATTCCAAAACACTTTTTATTTATCATTTATCTTCATAAATGGATGAACCGTGTAATCTGTCGCCATTTTGAAACAATAACCCCCCTTCCTTCATTCAGCGCAGACTTATGGCTTTGTTGATAAATCTAAAATGAATCGGGACAATATAATATCAGAAAAGTCTTGGACGGTAGGATGGTAGACTTAGAGTGCAAAACCTGGTGAAGAACACTTTCTTTGTCAATTAAAATAGCTCAGTATTAAACAGAATGTACGAAAAGTGTTGTAGATCGTCTGTAATTAGAGACTAGAGTGCAGACACTGGACAGAAAACTTAATTGTTAACATATAAAATAAGCTATATTATAGATAATAAAACTTATAGGAAGTGAAGATTCCTGTAATATGATAACATTGTATGATGGTATTGAACACCATACATATATATAGATTATATAGGCAACATGTTACAGTTGAGAGAAAAACCGTAATGTAAACATGTAAAACAAGATTTTTTGTTAAACAAGAGGTACTATGTAATACTGGAGGGGGGAAAATTACATAAAATTAGAAGGAGGCATAGTACACAATTTGCAAAGTTACAGAGGAAGTTGTAGAAATGTTATCGATGGCATTTTTAACTCGACAGGAAATTTGGAATAAAAAAATGTAAAATAATTAAATAAGTATATAAAATTAAGTAAATTATTATATAATATTGGATAGGAAAAGGTTTTTGTACCATGATAGCATTGGATGAAGGTATTGAGCACTATTCACAAAGGGGTAGCACAGTTATCCGAGGTATTATGAACCAATGGATCGGAAAACCGTAAGCATGAATTATTAGTAAAACAACATTTTTTAAAGTAAATTTCTATGAAATATTGGAGAATGAAAGGATAGTGTAACATGATAACATTGGAAGGAGCATTGAGCTCCATGTACAAGGGGATAACACATTCTTTGGTGGCATTATGTAGCACTGGATCGGAAAACCTGTATGCAAACATGTTAAATCGTGGCGAAGATTTGTTGCAACTTGATGAGATTGGATGAAGGTATTAAACATCATTCATGGAACATTACAGCCTGGTATTATACATTATACAGCGCTGAGCCTTAAGAGCGCGTGGACACAGAAAAATGAGCCATTGTTACGAAATATCGGAAAGAGAAGCAAAAATTTCGTGGCTAGGCCTATGTAAAGGACTAAATCCCACCAGTAGCATATTTAAAGGCACGGTAATAAATAATTCGCGAGGATCGATACGTTGAACCGGTTGAGGCCGCCAGAACTGCCCACAACATGCAATCACGGGCGCGGAACATTGACAATAAACTGCGGGGGAGGGCTCAAAAATACTATTCTGAAATGTTAAAGGGACGGGGCGTGATTGGGAACGCTCAAGGGCGCTTTGTCCATTTTTCGCCGAAACAGAGCGCGAGAGGTGTGCGCTAGCCGGGACGAGACCGCTCTAGGGCCCTCGTGTCACTGCCAGAACACTCCAATCCTCGCACCTCCGATCCGCTTCAATACGGATCCGTGTCATTTACAAAACCCCTTCTATATCTCATATCACTACTTAAGGATCTCTTTTATCAACAGATATATCTATATATACACCTAACTCCCTAGGTATATTTCACTATCATTGCGCGGTAAGGATTTTTTTTTTATCAGCAGGTGAAGAGCTTTTCGCACCACTTTAAAATCGGGACAGTACTTTAGGTCTTACAAAAATAGAATCTCAATCATCAACTGTTATTGGCATATTTAGCTCTGAAACTCTTATCCGATCTTTATCCATGTACTGCAATACGCAATACATTGCAATTATCTTTTAGTTGCCCAATTTCCAATCCCAAAACTGAAAAATCCAGGGTAGTTTAGAGACTATATGCATTTTTTACTCGAGAATAATTTTCAAAAATTTTACCCTTAAGGAAGTTGTATAAATATCTTTATACATGGAAATCTGTTGGAAGTCTGTCAAATAAGGTTGGTGCGAAAAGATTTTGTAACCCAGATTGTTTAGTTTCTTCACTGTGGTGAAACATGAAGTCTTGCCTTCTCGTGTAGGACCTAGGAAGGGACTCTTCGATTATTTAATGCATTCTGTTTCAGACAAGTTTTTCTTGCGTTATGTCCAATACCCCTGCAGTACAGTGGATGTAGTGGTTTCACCTCTGCTTAGGAAGGTTTTGACATGTGTTCCAGTGTTGTTTGCAACAACACCCCCGTACTATTTCTCACAACTGGAGCTACCGATTGTCTAAGTTTAAACTCATAAAAAAAAATTTACATGAAAACCAAGTGTTTCCTTGGTCATATTTGATGGCATACCAAACAATGTTCGTTCACCTGCAGTGATGAAAAACTGAAAGGATTGATAACAGCTCATTACAATTTGTAAGCATAAATATTGTAGACAACAGAAATCCACTGGTTCCACTTTGAATTTCAGAAATAATAAAAACATGCATTTGAAACGGCCCCATAGATTTTTTTGGATTAAAAACAGATAACTGCATAACTGATGTGCTAGGTCCATTCAGTAGAGAAACCTTAACGTAGTCTATGCGATCCATTGCAAATGGTAAACGTAATATGCTGGAAATGAATTAAAATCGTGAATATTTACAAAAAATATTATAAAGAGCATATTGTGCTCTGTTTTTAGTCAGGAGTCTTGCAAGTCTTGCAAAAATACTCCCCATCAGGAATTTGCCAAATCATTAATAATAATAAATACTTAAACAAAAAGGACTTCTTTGTATGCGGTCATACATAGAGATAAATGGGAACGAAACATGCAATCAAGCAATAAGACAGGAGCATCATCTGCTGAAGGTATCCATATTTTGATGCATCATACATGTTACTATTCATCATATGATATCATAAATCTTCAAAGATTATGCAGGTCTATTTGAGAATCGCCGAAGAAGATATCCAAAAATCATAAATATTTTTTTATATTAAACTAATCAATAATTTCATTTAAATGTTAGTTCTCTTTACAGTCATTGAAATAGAGTAATATTAAATAATTAAATGTAATATAACGTAACCATAAAATAAACATTAACAATAAACATCAACAATAAACATTTCACTTAAAACATAATAAATCAGTTTTTATATCATCATAGAATCGTTTACAGTTTCTGTTCAGTTCCGATCATAATGCTCACAACGTGTCTGTTATCTTATTTGAATGAAAAAAACGGATGCAGTAAAATTATGAATCAGCGTTTACCAACAAAAATTATAAAATCATGGATATCTACGTCAAGGGAAAAAATAAAGTAAAACAAACTATGGTAAACATCTGTGAATGAGCGAAAACATATCTTGATCTTCACCGCTTACATATCAAATATGAGGCCTAGACGATCTTGGTTCGCTGACTAAAGAAAAACAAAATATTTTAACTTGAAACTATCATTAGTTGAATTAGTAATGTTAAAAATTGTTATTAATTTATTAGCAGGTCATAATTTATAATACAGAAACCGTCATTGTTAAGGAATATCTTGTACAGAGTACTATCAGAGTCTCAATCCTTCATTATTGTAATCACTTGTATTTGATTAATTTTTACTACTAAGCGTTGAGTTTAAAATTATAATTAATCAGACTAATTATAAATATTATGCTGAATGAAACCAATGGATGTACCTGTCGAAAGCCAAACGGTGACTGGGAGAAACCCTGATTTGACAGACGCTTCTTGACCCGCAGTTAACCCAGAATAAAAGTTAATACCTGCCATTATTTAGGGGATTAATCCAGCAATTAGAGATGAGTGCTTACCGCGCTGCTCCTTTTAGAGTGCTATAAGACTGTCAACCCGCGTTTAGATCATAATATATATATATATATATAATATTATTTTATTTATTTATTTCCTTGTAATTTTTTTTATTATATAATTTATGATTACAAATTTATTTTTAATTTTATTCTCACATGTAAACTATCAATTTAGTCAACTGTAAATTTTAAATTTCTTATTTTGTTAAATTGTACTAAAATTTATTTAGTATAATAGTAACTGATCTGTAATTATTAAAATCACATGTAATGGCATGTAATATGCTTATTTAAGCAGGGAGCATGTCCTAATATTAAAAACGGTCCCTCCATGGTGTTAGCATAGGGGGAAAAAGCGGAAAATATATAAATATATTATTGTATATTAGTATATCCTTTGGTTTAAGATTAATATAAAGATGACCTTCCAAGTTGAATTTGTTATTCGAGTACTACCAGAGGGTAGTTTCTCTAGTAGCCTTTATCTCCTGCTGTTATATAAGATATATTCTTTCGTTCTATTTACTTGATGTATTATTTATTATATAATTATAAATTTCAATTCATAGGTTTTAAAAAAAAAGGTTAATATGTTTGACTTTGTGGGTATATTGTCGTACAGCACAGTACTTTTGTGTATAGATGTGTAAAATTTATGTGTTTTTGGAGGTTTATTTATGTACTTCACCAAAAAAGGTTAATAAACCTTCCCGTTTTTTTTGTTTCTTTTTTAGAAATTCTGATTGCGTTATAACCATGAGACAACGCATTGATAATCGAAGAGGAATTTATTGTTCATATTCCATCTTTAAAAGTTCCCAGTCCTTACGTATCCAATTCGTCACAATCCAAAATCCTTCATAAAGTCAATGCTCTTCACTTTGTTACGAACAAAATAATCCATAATGACCTTTATGTCCAATTTGTTACTTATTTGCCCCAAATCCGATATCAATCCTTTCATGGCAAACTTCATTTCCAGTCAAACCTAGCAACCTCTTCAATTCCTGATAAACCTCCGAGGCGCCTGAAAAGAAGATGGCCTCGTGACCTTTTAAGTTGAATTTGTTATTCGAGTACTACCAGTAGGTAGTTCTCTACTTGCATTTATCTCGTGTCATTATACATCTATCATTATATGTACTTGATATATTTTTTTCAAATTGAATGTTTTCTGGAGTGCAGAAAACTTTCAATTTGGAAAAAATGCAGTCATGAAACAGGAACAAGGTTTTAAAAGCGAGTTGGAAATCGCAATAAATTCGCCTACCCCTAATAGTTTGTGGTACACTATGGCTTTTTTTTTAGAACTTCGACAATTATGCAACTCTTGGAAAATTATTGCAACTCATTCGAAAGATTCCCTAAAAAACAAAATAAAACCATCAGGATAGGTCCATTTTATACTATTATCTGCGTTCGGAAATACCTTGCAGGACCTTGTCCTCCGCGATGATTTTAATCCGCACAGACTTATCTTCGGTTATCCTTCTCCATCTCTCCAAACCCAACGACCTAAGGTCATCTACATATTGCAACCAACGAAATCTAGGTCTATCTCCACTTCTTCTACCCGAATGTCCCTCGATCATCATTTTAGGGAGTCTACAACGCTCCATTTCATGTCCTAGCTATCTTATTCTGGTATTTTTTTATGGTCCAAACAATATCTGGTATCTCATAGAGGTTTATTATTTCTTAATTGGTCTTAAGCCGCCACCGCTTCCCTACTTTTGTATATATTCTTGTATTTATTCCTTTGTCATATATTCTAGCGAGGTAATGAATATATAAATAATCAAAAACGACAATGCCTGAGAATCTCAAAATTTTAATGGTGGCTCTCCTTATGCTGAGAGATAAGAATGCTAAAAAAAACGATTTCTAACACGGATTCGCAACACATTTTATGGATAGAAGGCTTCGCGCTACTATCGCATCTATGACGCATTTTAAGACTACAAATGTTGAAATATTACAACTATGGCTCACTTTATCATAGTAATTTTATCAGACATTTGATTGGTACGTATTGGAGGATACAATTAGTAGTGCCCTATACGAGTCAATATTCCAGAAGGCGCAAGGGGAGTAGATATCAGAGGTTAGAAGGCCTGGTGAGAATAATGGTGAGGGGGCATGAGTCCGCTAAGTGCGCTTATAGAATTTCTTTCGAGTGGAATGAGGGGAGGTTCAGGGAACTACCCCCCCCCGCATTTATTTGAAAATTTCCAGACAAAATGACAGCAATTTTTTTCCAAGAGTCTATTGATTTATTAAGCCTATTATTCTTCTAGTAAATTTTGCTTCTTAGATATTTTAGAGTCCACAGTAGACAGTCAAGGTGATTTGGTCATGTAAACTGCAAGACCCTTACTTATTTGCATACTATTTGTTGATTCGCTGGCAGTCTTCTACATAAATTATGAATTCGTCTTTTACCAATAGGCATAAAAAGATAATAGGGGAAAAGCGAGGTAAAATTCACCAGGAATCGGTATTTTTATTTTATTAGAGTCCATGCGGATCCTGTTGATCTGGAAAAGAAGATGTTTGAAGAGCTCGTAGCCCAACTCGGGGAAGCTACCTTACCTCATTCCTTCGGAAGAACCAATTTTTCCCATTCTTATTCAGCCATTTAAACAGGTTTGATCATACCATCGTGTTCACCACCAAAAAATCTATCAGATTTCAAAACCGATGTTAACAATTTTAAGAAAAAAAATTGAGTTACTTCGTTTTTTTGGGGGGGGAGGGTCATGCAAAAAATCCCACATACAGACCATTCAAATTTTTCAATCGAAATTCCTTCGTTATATTACACATAGTCCCTTTTACATCACAAATAAAACTTTACACAAAGATCTCAACATACCACTCGTGGCTGACACAATCAAGAACAACTAAAATAAATTTCATGACTCACTTGCTGGACATCCAAACTTACTGGTACAATTATTACTGACAGACACATTACCACATAATCCGACAAGGAGACTGAAACGTCTCTGGAGTAGGGATCTGCTACAGTGAGATGACCCACGCTAGGAGTGCCTTCAATGGGAGGTTTCTCCATACACGATTTCAAGAGAATCCCTTAGGGGAGGTTTTGCGAAGAGCGCCAAAAATACAATATGTGCCAAATGGCATTTGTATGATTTCTTAAATAAATATTTTTATTATTACTTCGTTATTATCCTGAAGTCTTCAATTATTACAATTTTAAAAAAAGTGTACCACTAAAATCAAGGGGCTCATAATATAGTAGAGACTGTACTGTTTCTAGGACAAACTACTGCCTAGAGAGATGATTTGTCTGAGATAACGCTCAAACGCCTAGTCTTTCTTCAATAAAGGGTACCCACTATAGAGCCCAGGTGAGCCCAGTGAGTGTCCTCATGCCCCGCAACTACTGTTGTTAACAGATTAAATAATTTATCTGGTGCAACCGGATTTAAACCCGGCATAGCACCTCAGTGCTCAAAGCACTGAGATTCCCAAATTATTAGAATTCAATTGAAAACGCGTTTAGTCTCTAAAATACTGAAAAATTGAGTAAACAAGTTTGTTATCTTATCAGTTTGTTTTCAAAAGCAGTCCTCTATTTTTTTTTCAATAATGCATCTTCAATACACTGTATTAGATTTCATATTTGTTTTGAACTCCAATATTGGGTGACACTAGGTGATGCAAGAGTGAATTTTTTTTAAAATTACATAGAAGTTAATCAGAAAATTTAAAACAAATATTTTCTTATGTCTGCTCTGTTGATCTTTTTATTATTATAATTACAGTCTAATTCTTATATATTGCAATTTTTTTGATTAGGTAGTATTATTTCAATTTATAATTCTAGCTGTTTCCTTTGCAAAAACCGAGATACTTGAGAAATGTAAGGGCACTTATAAATCGGTAGTTATAGCTTTTCGTTTCTTTTCTGTATGTGATTTTTTTTCACGGCAATAACGTGTATTGTACACCATTGCTGAAGTATATAATCATGTTGAAATAGTAGATTAACAATAATAAACCTTAAAATTTTTATATACCTAATTAAAATAAAGACTTTTTCGACAGCTTGTAAATTGTAAAACATGCATGTTGCCGAGTCTGAAAATTAATATAGTATTTCAAAAAAATTGCTCTCTTTAATTAAATAACGTAAATTGTGGTTCCGGTAAAATTGGTTCATGCAGGGCCGATAGGAATTATCCACCACCCTGTTTAATGTCTTTCGGGAAAATTAACATAAATTGAACCCAAACTACAACACTTGGTATACGATTAATGGAACTGTAGATAAATGGTTTATCAACCAACTAATGAAAATTAAAAACAAGTAGAAGTTTACTTTTAATTTTAAAAAATTCTTATTTCTTTTGGCACGAAAATATTTTACACCAATTGGTAATATGTAAACACCTTGCTAATGACTTAAAACAGAAATATGCGTCGATGTTAGTCGGTTAATTTAACATTTTTTTGTTACATTCTGTCAGTCTTCCTTCCGTATACATACTTAAAGGTAGCAGTGTAGCTCAATGGTCGAGCACTGAAGGTCCGGGTTCAAATCCGACTGTGGTAAATAAATTATTTAATCTATCAACAGCCACGGATGGACCCTCTGGTATCTGGAGACCCTCTTGGGGCTCACCCAGGCTCTATAAAGGTAGTACCTTAAATTGGGGGTTGAGCGTGATCTCATACGAATCACCTCCTTCCACAGACGTCCTAGAAATTGTACAGACTCTGAAATGTAGTTAACGCAAAATTGACATTCATTATAAAAAATAACATACATTATAAAATATTTCATAGTTTTACATCTATATAATGAATAATAGTTTCGAAGGGGATTACTTAACAAATTTTTTTTAATAATTACTTAAAATCTTAATAAAAGTGTGTAGTGTAACTTCAGTTTATGGCTAATCGTAAACAATTAAACTTATTCCGTAATATAAAATGAATTATGTAAATCAAAACGGTAAAGTTGTTTACCATTTCCATAACTGAGTAATTTTCCTTTAACGATTCAAAAGATGTTTCAAAAGGTTTCTCAAGGAAAAAAGTATTGTTTCTTGCAAAGCGAAGACCTACAAATGCCGTAAAGTTGTGATATAATTTTTATTTGCATAATTTTCATCTTAAGTATTATTATTAATTAATAATCATATTATGAAGACCATTTCAAGCCAATACCTGACTTTTGTCCAGAGTTAACTCTATTGAGTTAAGCGATATCGTGCCATTCTTGCTGTTTTTGCTTTGAAATGAAATAATAATATAAGCAATAACTTATTTTCTAACCAGTTCTTGACTTAATTAATTACGCACTACGAGAATATCACAATTTCTCTTCCTTAAGGATGAGAAATTCATTTTGGACAATATTCTACTTAACCACTTATTCACCGGTGCTGCAGATTTAAGGTAATACAAGATACCAATGCACCAATATGTGCTTTATGTTAGTGCTAAATTTGAACCTTCAAAAATCAGCAACATTTAAGAAGGAGAATAAATTTGTTTCCTTTTTTGAGAGCACTCGTTATATTTAAATGAGCCATATGAATGTTTCTATTGAGATATATTTTAATTAAAACGATTTATAGATCCTTGGAAAACACAGGAAGCGGGGAGCCATTACGGAAGTAATGTCTGGTTGTGGATTGATAAAACTTCAAGCGGAAGTTTTCAATCCTTATCAAACGAGACATTATATAATATTTCACAGATCAAGAATTTTTGAGTTTTTATTAACGTTTATTTCAGTTCTAAATAATAAAAATTCCAGAATTACTTTATTTGAAATTATAACTTAGTCCTATTTTTATATCCCTTCAAAAGTACTCCCCACAAACTTAAAATAATTATTGCCATCATATTTATTGAAAATTAACATTAGGTATGGCATACCTCACTGAATGCTTTAAAATGCTGTGAAAATACAAGGCAACACAGTTATAAGAAGTAGCTGCAATCTACAGAACATTTTTCATATAGGGGTTTCAGAAATGGAAAAAATTTAGAGTTATTATTCCTGGTACTGCAGAAAAGCATCGCTTCATGTATTCACGTATACTTAAAAAAAAGAACCGTTACAAATGTACGGATACAAAAGTTCGAAAAATCTACGTTACAAACTAACATCGAAATATCTGTCAGGATGTGCGGCTCAGAAGATAAATATATATATGGGATCAGTGAAGGAGAAGGGATGTGTCTGACCGAGGCACGAACCAGGATAGCGTAGATGAGCACCATGACGGAAACATAGGAGACCCGGGTTCGAATCTCGACCCTGAACATATCTTTTTTTTCAAATAAAAATATTTAAAAATATATATATATATTTGAGCTATAGTTTAAAATATATATTTTACTTTCTTGATTATATTATATTTTATACATTATCTCATATGATACATACTCGACTGTAAATTATATATTTATTGATATATAAAAATATAAAAAGTATATGAGATTTTCAAAGACTTAGGTCGACATTGCTCTGTACTAATCTACAATATTCAAATACTTATTTTAAATCGATTTTGAATCACATGTTTTGTCTGACAGTAGCATAATGCCTACTAAACAATGTTGATGAGAAAGATTTAATAACATACAATCCACTACACAAAAAGACAGTTAAATTCACAATTTTATAAAATAAAAAAATATATATAAAAATTCAGAAACTCAATTTCAAAAAGCAAATTACATAATTTAAATAAGGCTAAATATAAATAATTATTTGAATTTAGTTCTCCTAAGAAAGATGCATATTCATGATGAAAGATGTCAAATTCGAGCTGATAATCAGGAAAAGTATTACAGTGTTGTTGGGATCCTGACAGTAGCTGTTAGGTACTACCAGCTATTTGATAGAACCTGACAGTACAGTAGTCTAGTAATATAGCTTCAATACTAGCGTAGTAGTGCGGAGTAGTGCTGTAGTCGACCTCAAGGCAAATACCAGCGCCGTGACTATCGTTGTATAGCTGAGCCTTAACACAACAAGATATTAAGCAATGACATATAACGTTTGAATACTTTATTTGAAAAAAAAAAACCGTTTAAAATATATTCAACAGTTATATAAACAAACGAAAAAGTAATGACCATTACATTCACTCCTTTTTCTCTTTCAAAACATATTTCCGACCTGAAGATTTCATTTCCCACTTCAACATGAGAGTTATGTTGGGAAATAACTCGAGTTCTGAGAACGTCTTTTCCTCATCCAACACGTTAAACACTCTCGAAGGTAACTCCATAAAAGTAAAATCGTCATAAAAATAAAACTGGGATTTCAATAGCGATTTGAGGCTGTATAGTTTCTCTTTTATGGAAAATACCGCTTCGACGGCCAGCCCGTCCGGGAAGTTGACCCTCACCCTGGTATAGGAGTACTCTTCCTTCGCCGCTCCTCCAGTCTTCTTCCTGCTCCTCAACTCCTTGTTCTTCTCCAGCTCTTCCTCCCTCTCCTTCTGCTCCTTCATCAAATCTCGGAGCGTCCTGTTGAAGAATTCGTCCCCAACGTCTTCGTCGCTAGGAACTTCCTTGGGAGGCGTGATTTTCAAACTCCTGTCCAATTCCAGTTCGAAACCTGTCACAGACCTCAGTGATTTCACTATCGATTCTAAATCGGTCGTCTTACTGGGATTGTAGACGAGGAAGGGCTCCGTGTTGTCCTTCCCTCCGAGCGCGGTTTTGAATCCAATCGCTATCAGGAAATCCAAACCACCTTCGATGCCGATTACCTTTTCGCTGAGGACAGGGTTGGCCAACCTTATACACCTGTACTTGTCGTCATCTGGAAAGCTGATAAGGTTCCTCACATACTTCTCCAAAACTTTGACGCATTCTTCAGCTTCTTTGGCCGTATTTAAAGACTTAATAGTCAGAACCGCTGCTAGAATGTCATCAGCTTCTTTCAGATCGGCTAGACGCTCACGAAACTTCACTTTCCAGTCTCGAAAACTCCTCACTTCGTCTCCTAATTCGGCACAACGAAACATCAACCCTTCTTCAAAAATCATGCTGGGAGTCTGTGATGGTACAGGCGGGAGAATCTTCCCCGATTCCTTCATCAGATCTTCATCTGTTTTATCCATATTTTTCTTCAAGCTTACTTATTTTTATCTGTTATCCGAAGAAGATTTATCAGCATTTATTTCACTTAAATCGTACTCTGTTTTAACATTAATGGTATAATTTACCTCTTATCGGCATGCATCACAGAAAAGATGAAATGTAATTCAGCAATTCTTTAACTTATTCATTTGAATCCACTATAACCTTTTCTCTAACCCCGCACTAATGGTACTTGAAATTTAACCTTGCCATGCTTGAAAGTTATATCACATGTGTTTTAAGGTGCTAGAACCTCTAAAAGCAAGCCTTACAAGAACTGCACTCGTAATTTTTGGCCTGTTTAGGTCCAGTTCAATTCATAATTGATCATCACTATTACTTCTAAACGACTACCTCTGAATTTCAATCATGTAGGAAATCGTCTTGTTATCTAATGTTAGTTGGCTTTCAAGAAGCAATCGTTGCAAAAAAAAAATTACTTACGGCAGAGCGTCGATTATCCGAAGTAACGTCGTCCGGGTGTGGTTCGGATAATCAAAGTTTTCATAATTCGGATGATCGAAATTTACATTAAAAAAGAAAAATTGCAATCATCGCGCGTGTTATAGAAAAAATCTTTACTTTATCATGCAAGTTAGTTAATTAGATTATGTATCTTAAATTAGCAAACTTATAATGAAAATATTTATAAGTAGCAAGATTTATCGAGATTCTGACAAAAAATTTTAATTGTAGTTTGTTAGAGTATTGGTGTCCTCTTCATGGCAGCTAACTCTCTAATTCTTCAAGTATAGTCGCAAGTATCAAATAATAGTTCTAAAGAATCAAATTTAACAGAAAACGCTCTTCGACCTCATTATCTTTGGATGGTAGTGTCGACCTACCATTGTTTTCAGCGAAGATAATTGAGATAATAGACGCTCTAATGTATTGTTAATTAAATGCTTTGGATCTATATAACAAATTTTTTGTAAAAATTCATTAAATTTCTCGATACCACAATTTCATGTTCTTGTTACTGCAACCAAACGAATCAATCGGTACGAAGATTTGGAACCAATCTGGAACGAGTAAAAGTGGGGAGAGTATTAATAGGTTTATTCGAGATTAGGGGGAAATGATTGGTATTTAATAGCGATAAACGGAAGATATATCAAATCGATAAATCGAATCCTAAATACAGTCCCCTGAGAAATAAGATTTCCTACGATTGAGGATGATGAAATTCATCTTCCGATTCCATCTCGTTGACTTAAGCCTCTTAAGACGAAGATTTCTCAGGGATGTAACAAAATATAATTCAGTTCGGATTACTTGTCTTACATAGTACTATATTATGATAAAATTGTCTGGGTTATATTTTTATAATTTTTCAACTACTGAATACTAGTAAATTCGTTGACATTACAATTCATTCTGGTTTAGTTGGTCCATAATATATTATAATATAATTCGTGAATTTAATCAAATACAGGGGAAAAAATAGGAAAACATATCATCGGGGTATGTGAAAAAAGTTGTTATATATTATGATTAGAACGATGAGAAATAAGATGGCATAAGATGAAAATGTGAATAAGTCAATTATTGGAATTTCGGAGCTATCCGCTTTGGACCGTGGACCATTCTTAAATATACACGATGTCCACTCTACAGTATTGTTGATATTAAACGATTTAAAAAAAATAAATAAATAAACATTTTAATTTAAGACCGTGGAAAAATTCCAACGAAAAGCCCTTAAGTCTCCAAACTAAAACAGAAATTGAAATTATCTGTCCAATTTTATCGGTAGGACTGATAATTTCTATTTCTGTTTTAGTTTGGAGACTTAAGGGCTTTTCGTTGGAATTTTATCACGGTCTTAACATTTATGTAAAGTCTCTTTTTACTTTTCAATACTAAACATTTTAAATTGATGTTTGTATTAGTTGATGCCATGCCAAACTCAACCATATCGACTTTCAACCCTCTACAAACGCCACCGCCTATTATTATATACTTAATTATGATAAATGTATTCCATATAAAATTTTTTTTTAACTAATAGCTAATTTAAACAAATTGCTTAGTTTCATTGTATTCTCCACGATTTCCCTTCTACTCCTACCGATCTTCACCAACAAATGATTAGTTAACAGTAATGTAATTAAGAATATATTAATTAAAAAATAATGATTATTAAAATAATTACCGAAAATTGCTATCCAAAATAAGAATTCTAGAACCGAAAACGCCCCTGTTTTTAGCCTATTTTCGAAGCGTGTTTTAGCCTAATTTCGAAAAAACCCGTGACAATGCGGCTTATCATTACTATATGTAATAAATTTATTACTATATTATTATTACTAATTACTAATAGTGGCTATTACTTCGGATCTACTACCTCATGAGTCGCCTGAGGATCTGGAGTGGACTGGACTGAGAGCCGCGCTCTAGTACAATTAACTTCTCCTGTTTGTGAATTCCTACATCCTCTTTCATAGTTAATCTCTCATCATCTTCATTCTTCCTCAACAACAGAAAGGAATAGGCAAGGATTTTTTCTAATATACTTTTTTTTTTAACTCATTGTTATCAACCGTTATGGAATGGTAGAAGGTTACCAAACTATTATATTTTATTCTCTGTTCATATATCTACATTATATAAATTAATAGATATTATAATATAATATCTACATAGAAATACAGATATATAAGCTGTCCCAGAAGCAGTCTCCAACCGGAGATACGAACGTGGGACCATTTGGTACTGTTGGATGAAGACGCGGAAACTAAAAAGCTGAATACAGAAACGATGATGAATGTGGGTTAGAAAATAGGGCTGGAAGTAATAAATTAGGGTAAGACGAATTATATGATTTATAGCAGAAAATGGAGACATTTTGGTGATATTGTTGTGGGAGGGAATTAGTTCCAATATGTGGAGCAGTTCAAGTATTTAGGGTTTATGGTAACTAGAAAAAGCGAAATTTCTGGCTTTAATTCTTGCTATTATTACCATAGGTCTCGACATTACTAAGTTCGCGTCTTTTATCCCGAAATATAAAATCAAAATTTATAAAACTATCACCCTTCCAACTCTTCTTTACGTTTGAAACTTGGCCGCTAACGCTAAAGGACGAACAATGTCTTTGGGAATTCGAAAATGAGCTGGTACGTAGAATATTCGGTCCAAAAATGATGACACCACTGGGGAATATAGGAGACTACATAACACGGAATTATGAAGCATGCATCCAGTAAATATTATTCAAGTGATAGCGTCACGAAGATTAAGACGCCTGTAAAGTTGCTAAGTTTTGTAAGGTACGAATTCTTAAGATTTTAATAGGACCTGTAGTGACTGAGAAGCGTCTGAAGTGTAGTCCGAGGCGTAGGTGGAAAGATTACGTTAAGAGTGATCTGGCGGATTTGGGTTTTGGTCGTGGTCCGTGGACGGAGGTTTGTCAGCAGAGTTTGTTTGTATCGGCATCGAGCCTTCAGGTTCACTAAGCCTTTTCATATGCCTATACACATCTAGCAAGTACAACAAATTGACAATCAGCAGATTTTCTCTCAGTAAAATTACAACAAAATGATATGAGTGGCAAAAAGAAGAAGAGTGCCCATCGGTGCCTCTCCCGTGGCTTAATTTAATATTCTTATCATAAGAGATCCCTCATCCACCTTCTTTTTAGTCTTCTTGGGCATGAGATTCATCGCCATTCGTTCTATCAGAGGGCTTGGATGCCCGTCTAACTTTTTATCAAAGCATTTGTTGTATGTTCGAATGTATTCACAGAACTTTGGTATTTTTAAACCAGTAGGCAAAGTTTTGTTATTAGCATACCTTTGTGCTTTTGTGATTAGTCTAAGTATCTTTCATTGGAAAGTTTGCAATCGTTTTCTGTGAGCCTGTTTGTTCGTTTAACACCACATTATGCTACAATCGCTAATCGGACCATGCTGAATTGGGAGCTCTAAATTTGCCTAACCAGGTTTAATTAGGATAGGGATTTTTAACGAGTACCCTACAGGCTCGGGAGCCCCGTTTTACGTCCTTTCGAAGGACGTTATAACCTAGGAATTTTTACTACCGTTAAAATATAGTTGTATGGTACTACAAACCCGCAATCTTGGGCTTAACTCAAGTAAATTGTGATGCTAACCATTACACCACAGGTCGCCCCTATTGTGAGTATGTTTAGCGATGCTGTAAATTTGTAATGCATATTATCCGAACTGGCTTTAGCAAGTAAGTGTACCTGTATAATTTTTGTCTTGTTTCTAACCTGGATTTTTTTCTGAATAGTCAATAAATTAAATTGAGTTCATGATTCAGTGATTGGCGTTTTTTCTTAACTTGAGGACCCCATTTCATTCTCCTATTAGATGATTATTAGATAAATAATTTTTTTTAAAAAACCTTATTACTATAGCCCACGAAGGATGTTGCATAAATTACTGATGGCATTTGGGTGAGTAGAATATAGTTAATCTGTTAACAATTGCTGACACTGTGGGATCCAAAGAACCTCCTGGGGCTCAACCAACCTCTATAAAGCGTTTATTCTTAATATGGGGGAAAATCTGACGACTGTGCGTGGTTTCGGACAAATCACCCCCCCCCCCCTGTACAACCGTTATTCTTGAAACATTACAGTCACTACCATGTACTGAACCTACAAGCTTTTTTTTTGTCTCTAGTAGAATATGGTTATACCTGAAGACTAGAAGGGGCTACCACGTGGAATATTATTTTTGGGAGAGTCTATTATCCGGAGTCTGCCTCCTTCACTTATTGAAGGGCTCTAACTTTTCAACTTAATTAAGTTCAAATTGGGTTTTATTAAGTTAATAAATCAAATTGCCCTTAAATGATTTTTCTACCCCCGGCACACCCTTATAGGTGTGGCATCAGGCCAGTGAGACTTATTTTAATATAACATTATCAACTCCATTCGTTAGAAATGGAATATTCCAATGTTTAAAAAAATGCGAAATAAAATACATGTTTAAAATATTCGGAAAGAATTTAAATGGCTTAATTCTTAAATCTGATAAATCAAAATAGGTGTGAAAATTCTTGCATTGTATTAATTGCCTTACTCCCAAATTCATTACCCACCAGGAACAAACGCTTTTGAGAACTCAAAATTTCATCATTTATTTACTTTTATGATTAAATGTAACCAGGCATTACCTAATACAGGCATGAATTTAAATTAGTTTGTGGGTAAAATAAAAGAAGGGCAAAGCGAAAATTTTCTCTTTCGTTACTAACCTACAGATTCCATACTTCAGGAGAAAAAAAACTTTTAGTAAGCTTTAATTTAATTCAAATGAAGTGAAGGTTCCTTAAGAGGTAAAAAATTGACTTCTGAGTTGCACAAAAGTTTAAATCTTCCGAATATATATGTATATTTGTAGTTGAGCTTAACAAACCAGGAGTACCTAAAAGTGGAGTACCTGTTACCATAGAGTGTATATACCATAAAGACTGAGGTAAATATATACAATTAAAGAAAAATTAAAAAAAAAATTAAAATATTCGTCCCGTCCCTCCCTAAACCTTTTATAGATCAAGTAGTTTTTAAGTAAATTTTGCCAACTTTTACATGCTGCAATTGAAAGAAACATCTTCAATATTTTTTTTAGTGATCGCTTTCTGAAATTTCGTTACGGAAGGGTCCTTCGAAGGATATACTGTTAGGAAATCTATCCAGGTTTTCTCCGGGAAAGTCTTATAGATAGCCAAGCTGCATTTATAAATAATAATGTATATATTATAACTTAGAAATAAAATGAGTTTTTATGTATGAATGGATTATATATATTATATAAATATATTTTCTATATCAACCTATGTTATTCATGAAATAAGTTAAGGTTCTAGTTGGTTTAATATAAGATAATATTGTTTTACCTTTTTTTTATCATAATAGTATAGTAGTTTTCAGTATTTATTTATATATACATATATATATAAATGTATATATATATATATATATATATATATATATATATATATATATATATATATATATTCAGTGTATATTATATAATACTGAAGTAAAAGAAATTATGCTCTTTTGCTTCACTATTTATGGTTATAATAATTTATATAAAGATTAAAGAATAGGTGTAACTATAAAATTTAAGATAAATATATCACCATAGTAATCAATCATAAAATTATCCTTTTAAGATCATTCTAATTTAAATTGATCGACTTAAGTTTTATTTTTATATTGGTATTATTTTATATTACTATTTTTTTAGTGCCAGATTATCCTTTTTATGTGATACTCTAATCTATCAATATTCTATAAATGCTTTAAATTTAATTTTATTTGTTATGTATTTATGTAATATTTTTTGTATTATTAGATATACTGTTAATAAACATATTCCTGCAATATTTATGGTCATTATTAAGTTTGATATAATATTCTTCGCGAGATTTCGGAGCGTCTTGAGAACATCTACATTATAATAACAATTAAAAACTCAGTTTTAATTAATTATTTTAAAACACAAGTAAGTAACTTTTTTTTTAATTTAAGCACCCTTGAGTAGTATTACCATTATTCTTCAATTCTATATTTATTACGATTTATTTGTTACTATTTTGTTTCGTTTTTTCAAGGAATATTAAAGCTGATATTTTCACCATTGCATAATTAATTATCGATTATCAATTCCCTTTTATCTCTTCTATCTACTAATATTCTTCTTATGACGTTGTGGAATGATCAATTGAAGTGAAAATTGGGGATCTGTTCCGCAGGTTGTCGCTTCGAGTTGGTTCACAAGTGTTAACTTTTCGTTCCTTTCCTTTTTAATATTCTCCAAAAGTAACAATAATAATGAGCATTAGTATGGAAAATATAGTGCAGTTATGAGGAATGTTTATATTTCGGTTATCATTTCATCAAGAGATGAATTATTCAACAAGTATATATCACCTATGCTTAAATATGTAAGTCATGTTTTCCATAGCTCTTTTTTTCATTTTGAAACTCACGATTATTTTTATTTCCGAGAATATTAAAAATGAAACGAATGAAAAGTCAAAACTTGTTGATACTCAACTCGAAGCGAATAGCTGCGGGAACTGATACTGGACATTGATGTATGAATATCAATTGCAAATGTCCAGGCAATTCTTACCGAAATGTCTGGTCAAAAAAGAATATTGGGAGAATATATTCTTAATGTCTGTAGATAATGTATCTAATGAAATAATTATGTTAATAACTTTAAACATATATAAAAAATGATTAATTATTCCGCAGGTTGTCGCTTCAAGTTGAGTCACAAGTTTTAACTTTTTATTTGTTTCACTTTTAATATTTTTCAAAAATTCAAGTTATCTTGAGCTTTAGTATGGAAAAAAGAATGGAATTATGGGATATTATGTACTAAAGTAAAAATCTATTTATACCCATAATTACATTCTCTATTCCATACTAAAGCTCAAGATAAATTGTATTTTTGAAAAATATTAAAAAGGAAACGAATAAACAGTAACTTAACAGTGACTCAAGTCGAAGCGACACCCTGCGGAACATATACCCAAAAATGTAATAGGTATAATTTTGTCATATAAGAGTACAAAAAAATGTAATTGAAACAATTTTTCATAATGTTACAACATAGAAGCATCATGATTTATCAGTAAATAAAAAGTTTTTTATTCGAGTGTAAAAGCATTTTTAATACCTAATTTTTATGTGTAAAAAAATATTTTCATGCAATTTTACAATATATCCGGTTGGCTATATAATATAATATTATGAGTATATATTATTATTATATATATATTGTTATATATAACACGCTGTTGGGTGTTATACAAGAGCTCGGTCTGGTATTACCTGTTCCGGGGGAGGCATGCCGGTGACTGAAGCCAAAGCTGTATTCGCCGGCGCATGCCGCCTCCTCATCCTCTTCAGCGAGTGGATGCCTGGATCGGAGGCCTACCTATCGATAGTAGAGTGTCCTGATAATCGATATCCAGCTTATTTACAACGCATTTTCTTAAATTAATATCATAAGAAGAAGAAGGAGAGGAATTTTCCTGGTGGAGGTCAAAGAAATAATCCCTTTAATGGTGATAAACTATTTATTATCACTATTTAAGGAATTATTTCTTAGGCTCAGACTCGGGACGCAATTTTACTTCTCGTCCAAAGGACGGTATTACCAAGAATAAAATCCTAAAGTCACCTGCTGGAACCCGCAACTTTCGTCATAGAAAATTGGTTACTAACATCACCAATCAAAATTGGTTACATCAAAGTTAAACCCCGTGTCATTTCTAGTAAATCTCATTCAATTTAACAAAAAATACATTTTTCATCTTGCTCTTCAAGTCACAGTTAGTTGAATTAACAAATTCCAGCACTTGTATATTTTCTACAATAAAAATTTTTTATCTTCTAACACCTCCTTTTTTGCCTCACCTTCATTTATACATTCCAATTATAAGTTAACGCAGCATTTTTTTAGGCGGTATAAAAACTGTAATATTGGGAAGAAGATTGTCCCATACTCCATATCGAGACGGATATTCTTCTCTCCTTAAGATGTTTTTTAAAAAAATCTGAAGACTGCTTTCAAAACTGGAAACTGGTTTCAAACCCATTGAAGTCACCTTTACCCTTCGTCTTAACGACTTCCTGTCTTCCTGTATCCTCTCCTATAATGATATCTAATTGATTGTTGTAGAAATATTATTTAAGATTACATCCTGACAAACGTTTAACTTGGAATCCTCATAATGGACTGAAAATACATGAAAGTCCTCACCGGTTTAGTCTACTTCAAGCTCCCAATTAATTACAAAAGACTCAAATACATGACAATAATAAGATCCATTTGGACTTAAGGAGTAGGGTTTTGGAGCTCCACTAAGCCATCCGATTCCTCTCACATCCAATCCTTAACAATCAAAACTCCTTCGTCAAATCCTCAACGCTCCTTACTTTGTTTGGAATAATATCATACATCATGACCTAAACGTCCCATTTGTTAATGATTTGGCTTAAACCCGATATCAATGCTTTCATAATAAGCTTTATTCCCACTCAAACCTACTAGTTTCAAACCTAGCAACTTCCCGATAATCCTCCGAGGCGTCTGAAAATAAGATGGCCTCGTGACCTTTTAATTTGAATTTGTTATTTGAGTATTACCATTGGATAGATTCGCTACTTGCCTTTATCTTATGCCATTCTATTTATATACTTATTGTTATAGTACAGTTGTAAATTTCAATAAATATATTTTTTAAAATAGATAATCTGCAATCTAAAATGTCTTTTAAACTATTTTTGATTTACATTTCAGCAAAATTGTAATGCACTGGGATACCCCATCTGTACTTATCATTCTGATCCATCAATATCACTAAAATATTGCTGAGATTACTTCGAAATCAGTTGCTAGAGCACGTACCTTATACAGGGCGTCCCGAATTTAAATGGCAAAACTTCAGGAACTTATAGGGGACCGAAAAACTAAGACAAAAAGTCGTTTAGAGATTTGCTCGTTTTTGCTTAGTTTTAGAGAAAATCGCAAAAAAAGAAAAAAAACAAAAATGTTACAGGTAGCGATTATCATCTTTCAAAGTTCGTCAGGCTAGGCAGTGAGATAAGTAAACACTTAATGTTATCCTTTACACTCTTTTATTTGTTTACATTTTGGCTTCCTTCTAGGATTATAAATCAGTCTTTAGTCAGTTACTCAGATATTTTTGTGTGAATAGCATCAGCCACAATGCCGCATACATATTCTAATGTTGAATACGCTGATATGATTTTTGTGTATGGTTTCTGTAACGGTAATGCTTTAGAAGCGGTGCGGGAGTATGCGCGCCGATTTCCAAATAGAAGAGTGCCTTATCGACGAGTCTTTTCGTTAACTTTTAATAGACTACGAGAGACTGGGTCATTCTTAATACCAATTCCAGGCAGCAGTAAGAGCAGATTATCGGAGAAGAAATTGTGTCCAAAGCCACTTCGATAGCAATCCTGAGACTAGCATCCGAAGAGCATCTGCTGCATTAGCAATATCGCGGCAAGCAATATGGCGAACTTTGAAAGGTGATAATCGCTACCCATACCATCTTCAAAAAGTTCAGAATTTATTAACTCAAGATTATGTCAAGAGATTGAATTTTAGTAACTGGTTTCTTGAAAAAATTCGCGATGATACTTTATTTCCATTAAAAATTATATTGACCGATGAAGCTACCTTTACAAGAGGAGGAATTGTTAATCAAAGAAATTATCATGTATGGGCTCTTGAAAATCCCAGAGCTATTAGAGAGAATAGGTTTCAGCATGAATTTGCTATTAAGGTTTGGCTTGGAATTTGGAACGGATTACTGGTGAGACCATATTTTTTACCTGGAAGATTGAATAGTATCACATTTACACATTTTTTGGAGAACGACTTTTCTAATTATTTAGATGACATTCCCTAACAACAGCGGATTGAAATGTGGTTCCAACTCGATGGATGTCCAGCTCATTATAGCAGAGTTGCTCGAGCTTGGCTGGATATAAATTATCCACAACGATGGATTGGACGTGGAGGAGTAGTACCTTGGCCACCCAGATCACCTGATATGACACCCATAGATTTCTTCGTATGGGGAACCTTGAAGCAGAAAGTTTATTCGGTGTCAATCAACTCAAGAGAGCAATTAAGAGACCGAATCATAGATGCAGTGCACCAAATATCATCAGAACAATGTTTAGCTGCAATTTATCAAGTGAGTGCTAGATGTAATGCTTGCATTGTTGCAAGAGGACAACATTTTGAGCAATATTTACATTAAAAAGAACATAACATAAATATAAATGTAAATAAATAAGTATAAAAATGAAAACTTGTTTTGTTTCTTTTTTTGTGATTTTCTCTAAAATTAAGCAAAAACGAGCAAATATCTAAACGACTTTTTGTCTTAGTTTTTCGGTCTCCTATAAGTTCCTGAAGTTTTGCCATTTAAATTCGGGACACCCTGTATAATACTCGGATTTCAGTATTATAAAAGTTCCTTAGTTCCTTAAAGATTAAATGGTATTATTTTGCAATCCTTGGTGCCCTGAGCAAATCTTAATATTGCTCATTTGTTGATACATCACCAGGAAACAGTAAAATGAAAGTGAAGGGCTCAGGTTCCTATCTTAGCCCATTGTTCCCAACGAGACTAGTATTCTCTCAAAGTTTTTCCAAAGCCTGAACTCCCTTACTTCAGGGGGGAAACCTCAGAGTCAGGGATGTCTAAAAAAAAAAAAAGACAATACAAGAGTAAACTTTTAATTGTTCACAAATTTTTATAATATTAATTCATTCATTTTTAAAGGATGAAAGCTCCTGAAAATAACCTTTTGAAAATGATAATAAATTTCAGTTAAAAACAGAACCCTGATCGTCTTCAATATTTATGTGTTATTATGATGTTCAATATTTATACTTGGCATTGAAAACCAAGAGGAAATTTTTAAATAATAAAATTGGAATAATCTACCATACACTCGATTAAAAATTAAGGAATTGATTAGTATAATAGAGATCTATGAATTGTACTATGATGGTTCCACCCATCTTAATCCATCGTTAAAGACTAGATTGTAATATTTTATACGAGAAAAAAAACTCCCGAATCAGATAAATGAACAACCAAAGAATCTTACAGAACTCTACTTCTATATAATATTTATTATTTCTAGACCTTCAAAACGAAACCGCGTCTCCCGTTGCATTAGTAGTCTTGTTATTAATATATTTTAACCTTTCATTAAGTATTTATAAATTTATATCTAACCCTTATAGTAGCGGAGTGGCTAAGTTGTGGAGCACTGAATTGCCATGCCGGAAATCCTGGTTCAAACCCCGCTGCAGGCAAGACTTTTATTTAGTCTGTTTGCAGCCGGAGATGTATCATATGAAACCTAGAAACCTCCCGGGGCTCATCCAGCTTCTATGAAGATGGTACTCAAAATAAAGTCGAAAAATCTGGCGGTTGAGCGTGATCTAGGACGATTCACCTCCTTGCAGAACCGTTGTCCATTAAACAGTAGTCTCTACCATTTACTGAATCCCAGACCCGTTCACGGGTTGTATTGGTTCAGGTTTTTTTTTTGTATAGTACCAGTATATGAACTATAACAAACAGTAAATGTCACAAAGCCAAAATGGTCTCATATTTCGCAAGAAATTCTTGGTTTCGTCATTGAAAATAATATTATTAATTCATAGCGTGTTTGTTCCGGTTGGTAAATACCCTCTACTCCACAGGCCAGAAATTCTCTTCTGATAAAAAGCAAGGTAGAGCAAGGAACAAGAAACATGCGTGTGGGAATAAATAATTACCCTAAACACACCAGAATAATACACTGTATAAATGTTTTTCGTTATAGGATTCATTCTTTGTGTGCGCTTTCGATTATATCTGGTTTGGCTCCCAACAAAAAAATTCTTTTTAATTATAATTCATCATAATAAAACTAGAAAATATTTCGATCTACAATTTATAGAGTCTTAACTGTATTTGCAATCACTCTTACACATTATTAAAAATTTCAATAGAAATAAAATAAAGGTCGTTCTTTAAATTTAATGAATAAAGGAAAGTATTATTGACCAAAAAAAATGCCAAAGACATCAATATGCTATTACTGTTTTTATCCTAAAATGAATACAATATGGGCTTAATCATTTTAGTTTGCATACATCACAGCTCTGATACCAGCAAATATAGTCTAAATAAATCTTATTAATATTGTTGAAATCCAAAGAACGTTTGTCAACAAATAATAAATAACTTGTGGTTTATAGACAAAGGGATAGGTAGTAGTTTTAATGTTAAACTGAAACCTAGGAAATCATGTGTAAAAAACTTTCCGGCTTCTTGTTCCTCTGACATTTCTTGAAGGTCAATGAGTCTCATAGGGCCGAAAGAATTTTCGACTGTTTGGTCTATAGCAATGGAAAATCAAATAGGAAAATTGTCGATTTTCCGTTCGCTTTTCTGTTTATATTTCAACTTAACAAAGGCTCAAGCTCAGCAACGATTTGATAAGTGCAAAATTTTGCTTTAAAATCAGATAAAGACAACTGTAGAGTTCTGGAAAAAAGTCATCACACAGCTAATAAACATAAGCAATGGGTACGGCTAGGTGTAGAAGTTCGCCAAGATCACTTTGGGAAAAAAGGGATACTTAGTGTTTAAAGGAACTTCTAAGGAGTTATACATTTTGAGCTAATAATGTTTAAAATAAATGATAAAAAAAAATTAAATGAATGAATGGGTCTGTAGTCATAAATCAGGAGAAAACGGAGTACATGTCCTTTAATTCTCCGTGCACGTGCAGCAAGGACTTCAAGTACTTCGGTGTCTAAATAAATGAGACACTCGTCAAGGATCCAGAGATGAAGTTATCCCGAGGAAGGAAAATCATTAGGATCCTCAACTCGTCCTTTGGAATAAAGGGGTCTCGTTAGAAATGAAAAAGAAAATATATCATCCTTTTCTTCTGGGGACAACCCTATATGGGGCCGAAACATGGACAGTAAAAAGACAAGATGCCCATAAACTGCTTGCTTTTAAGATGGACTTTCTAAGTTGTAGTTGCGGGATCTCAAGGCTCCGAAACATACCCCATAGTTTTATAAGATAAACTATTGGGCAAGAGAAGAATATTTTTACGAAATACAGACCAGGAGGCTGCACTGGTCTGGCCGTCCGATGAGAATGAGAGACTATAGAAAGAAATTCTTCCTATATAAACTAGATTATAGAAGAAAGGGAGGAAGACCAAGGAAGACATGGATGGAGGATGTAAGAGAATCAATGCAGCACGAAGGCTACGCGAGGAAGAACAAGAATAGGCTGATAGAAAGAATAGGCGGGAAAAGATTTTGGGTATCGGGATACATTAATTGCAAAAAAACCGAATAAATAAATGCTTGAAATTTATAATACGAAATAAAGCTATACTTTTGCACCAGAACTTCCGTAACAAGCATCAAAGGTTTTTCTAATAATCGTTTTAGTTCTTTGTTTACTTTTGTTAAAGTTTATAAAACAAGCCTTAACTAGTTGTAGAATATAAATAGATGATTTGCTTGAATAAAAAAGGTTTCGTCTTCGAATTACCTTTTATCTGTAACAACAGCGATAATTGATTATCTCCGACATCACCAAACAAATGTTTTATGAGAAGCTGTTTCATTTAAAATGACTACTTTTCTCCCAGTTTTCCTGCAACTTTTACATTAATAGAGATCAGTCCTAATTTAAGGTGAAATAACAGTAAGAAGTCCTCCACATCCATTAGCAGATTTGAGGGGGGAGCATGGGGACCATGGCCCACCCTAGATTTCTCATTAGTTGATATTGACCTGAATTTTAGTTGGTTTTCAACAAGAAAAAACACTTTTTACACACCAAAATTATTCATTGTATTGAATGTTTTCCCAATTGGTGCATCCACACCTCCACATTCCTTTGCTTTCTCCTAGTTCCGGCTTTGCGTTATGTAACCAGTAACAAATTTTATCTAACTTAACAGAACGAAATGCATAAACAACATTTATCGATAATATTATCTATACTCGTCTTTATTATTATCAAGTATTAGTCTCAGTTTGATTTTTGCTAAGAAGTTCAAAGTATACGCAAATCGACATACAATTCATTGTTGTTAGTTATTATTAAATTTATTTCTACAAATTCTTGCATTATTTTGCAGATTGAGAAGAAGAAATTGTTTTCTATTCTTACTGTTTTGAAAATAAGGTAGATTATTATGTTTTGGTTTTAAAGTAATTTTATTTTTTTTAAATATTTTATTGAATGAAATTTACAACCGTATTATACTATTGCAACAAGTAAATAAAATGCATGAAAGATACTAAAGTACATATTAGCATGAAAGATAAGTAGAGAAACTACCCAGTGGTAGTACTCAAATAACAAGTTCAACTTAGAAGGTCACGAGGCCATCTTCTTTTCAGAAGCCTCGGAGGATTATCAGGAATTGAATATGTTGCTAGGTTTGAAACTAGTGGGTTTGTCATGAAAGATTGATATCGGATTCGGGCCAAATCAGCAACGAATGGGACATTAAGGTCATAATGGATTACTTTGTTCGTTACAAAGTAAGAGCATTGAGGATTTTACGAAGGGTTTTGGATTGTAAGGATCGAATACGAGAGGAATTCGATGGCTTAGTGGAGCCCCAAAGCTCTATTCCGTTAGTCCAGATGGGTCCAATGATTGTCATGTATATGAGTCTTTTTAAATTAATTGGTTAAATTAATTAGTTTAGAGCGTTTGTCTAGTAAATGTTGTAGTAGCCTGAAACGGCGAGTCCAAAGTAATTTAAGTAATATTTCAATATAAGGATTTTAAATTTTGATAATTACTCCACAGGTTGTCGCTTCGAGTTTCATACGTTTCCCTTCTAATATTTTCCAAACATATACAAGTTATTGTGAGCTTTAGTATGGATAAAAGATGAGAATTATAGGCCATCAGTAGATTTCGACAATCATTTCATCAAGAAATGAAAGTTTCAACTAACATTTCGAAGTGCAGATGATATATATTTGTTGAAACGATCATTTCTACAATTATACAAAAATTAGTACCGAAGTATACAAATTTCCCACAAATACGTTCTCTTTTTCATATTAAAGATCATGATAACTTTTATTTTTGTAAAATATTGAAAGGGAAGTGAATGAAAAGTTAAAACGTTGTAAATCTACTCAACGTTGTAAAGCGACAACCTGCGGAACGGATACCTAAACTTTTTTTAACGTTAAATACGTATTATTATTTATTTACAATTTAAAAAAGATAATTTATAATTGTTTAAAATAAGTTAATCCTTCTGATGGGTATCCTAATTGAAATTCCTACTGATATTCCTCGGATGTTGATTGGCTGGCAGTTGACCAATGAGATTTTAACAAGTCTGTAGTGTTGTCAGCTGTGAGGTAAACACTAAATACCAATACAAGGTTGATTCTATAATTTTATCATAACATAGTCTCACTTGCTGTACAATACGGTTTTGTACATTTAGTTGATTTGTGTTTATCTAACAGTAAGTATAAGTTATTATTGTAAAATCATAACCTTATCTACCATACTGTATGTTCAAATAATTAAATGAAATTTATAAGCATTAAACTCTAAAATTTTATTATGACTGCTTAGTTTCTATTGAACATAAAGTCTATAAACTCATATTGACACATTTTAAGGTATTATTAACCAAAGACAACCTTTAGTTACACTATACTCAGTTTTGACATGTTGACCTATTAACATAATTGTCACATTATTCCTTTAGGAATCGACTAAAATGTCTGATGACGGTATGGATCTTTGTGAAAACATATGGAGCCATGAAATGGCTATGAGGAGGCTTCTGTTGCTGGTCAGTTTTAGTTTAATATTGAATTTTTGTATTCTTATCGTGGACAAAAATCATTTAGCTCTTAATGTTTGTTTCAGTTGAGGCAGTCGCAGTCTCAGTGCAATGATATCGAGTGCTTTCAACCAAGTAAGTACAAATCATGTTTTTTGGTTGGTTTACATTGGCATAAAAAGTAGTTTTATTGAGATGCTATTACTCAGATGAGCCAGCAAATGATGATGGATTTATGATGATGACAATCTGCTGGATGGTAGTAGCTTTTTTGCTATATTTCATGCGCCCTTCATCAATTCGGAATCGTGAAAAGGACGTTAAGCCAAACAACAGTGGAAATGTAGGTTGATATTTTTTTATTACCTGTTTATATTGAATGCTGTTAATTTTTGTTTTGTTTTTTTAATTAATAACAATAATTTTGGCGAAACAAAATCTATATTGTGATTTGAATTTTCTTTATCTGATCTATTTTAACTATCTTGGCTGTTTTCATTTGTATACACTCTTTTTATTGTTTATTTATCATTTTTTATATTTTTATTGTTTCCAAGTTTAATTTTAGTTGGATTGAATTTCCATGTTCAGTTTTTATTTATGCCTGCATACTTCCAAAAGAACTGCTACTTCATAAATATAATTTGTGTGTTTTTAGGTAATACTATTTGTTACTTGGGAGGTGAGTGGCTCAGTGGTAGAACACTGAGTTGTCATGTCAGAAATCTTGGTTCATATCCCGCTGCAGGCAGTTACTTTTATTTAGTCTGTTTGCGGCAGGAGATAGGTCATATGGGACCTAGGACCCTCCTGGGGTTCACCCAGCCTCTATAAAATATTATAAAAAAAAGGGTACCCAAAATAAGGGAGGAAAACCTGGCGGTTGAGCGTGACCTATGACAAGTCACTTCCTTGCAGAACCGTTGTCCATGAAACAGTAGTCTCTACCATGTACTGAACCCCAGATTCGTTTACGGGTCGTAGTGGTTACAGGATACTAATTGTTACTTACATGCCATACTGTTTTCTGATTACTGATCACAATATCTTTTTAATTTTGATTCTGCTTCACTGGGAGAAATTTGCTGATTTATTTTCCAAATTTGGGTTTTACTGTACCAAATAGTGACATTCCTAATATTTTAACAAAGTTTCCGAACATGATTAAATATTTAAATTTTTTCCATTTTATTTCTTTTTCAAACACATGATTGAAATAGATTAAACCCCAATTTTTTTTAGCTCAAATGGTATTGAAATCCATCTTACATTTTAATAATCCATTGACTTTGATGGATCATTGATTTTATAATTATTAATTATTAATAGGATATATGCTTACGACAAATATAACAGTGAAACAACTTTTTGTCCTATATTTTTGAATTAAAATTAAGTTTTTTAATGCATAAATCTGTCTGTTTTAATTTATAGCGAAGATGATGTCATTCCTTCCATTTTAACAGATCTTGTCTTTCTCTTCTAACAGGTGCTAATACGGTATGATGTTTTAAAACATTCTGTGTCCTTTCACAGCCAGTTGCTAATCACTTCAATGAATAATTCAACCAGTAAAATATTTTATTAGTTTAGTTCATTACCAATCAACTCTTTTAAATGACCATTCATTTGGTGTGAATCTACTTGTCTGCCAAACTTGACTCTTTGCTCTGATGAGATACTATATGTATTATATTGTGGATAAACAACTTAAGTTCACTGTTTTAGTGAATTTTTAGGTTCATCTTTGATTTTAGTAATGCAGTGACTGAAAGCTTACTGTATCACTGCTTCCAGTTATGATCTGTAAATTTATTCAATAATATTTCTTTCTTATGAGCAATGGTGCTAAATTTTACTTCTGAAGGCTCATAAAAAATCAAGTGTACGAATCATTACATAACAAAATAAAACAAAGGTTATAGCTCTATGCAGCATCATGAGTCAGAGTCTTAAAAAAGTCGAGTTAGTCAGGTATATATATATATATATATATATATATATATATATATATATATATATATATATATACTTATTTAATTGAGGGCATTCGTAGATTTTTACCTCATTGTTGAGGACCCATCCTATGTAAGGCAACATCCTCTCGCTACAAAACATCCTCTGAGAAGTCTAAAAATGTCAGAAAACATTTAGGTGCTAGAATTTAACTTGGGAGATAGCATATAGATGCAAAAGTGTAGTGAATTATAAAAAATGAGATATGTTCATTATATCTACAGCACTCGTAAATAATGTTTTCCAAAATTGTTTAATTGTCTTAAGAGAAGCAGCATCGTCTCATTCGCATAGCCTTTGGCTTGAAATGGAGAATATAAGCCATAACTCCATTCCATGCCAAGGCCTGACTTAACCGCTCATGTACAACAAGAATGGCACAATTCTGCTTCCCTCAAAACAAGCAACTTTTTTTGGACAAAATTCGGTTTAACCAGTTGTTCACTGGGGTTATGGATATGTTAATATTATAGGGAAGTCTACAAGATAGTTTTGATCATTACAGCTGTTCTTCCATGTATTTGCTGTTTGATCAGAGTGAGAGGTAGTGTATCCTGGGATGATAGTAATGACTCTATATATACTATAAATATTTTGTGCTCTGTTATAAGTTGGTAAGTCCTTTAGCATTCCACAGGAGTATTGACATAATCATGCCCAACGTAATAATTTTTGGTGAGTGCTGAAAAAAGGATGTATAAGATTAATAAGTCTGTGTAGCCAGAGGTATCAAATATCACAATCTGAATTTGCTGTTGAGGTCCAGTAATCATTTCCGGTTGATGGCAGCTGCTGATTTAGAAATATTATTTAATTATATTATTACTATCCTTAATCCTACTCCTCGTTATTAAAATTCTGGGTATATTTATTATTAATTTGTTTATTTTTTAGGGAAATGGAGGTGAACCACCAGCATCTCCCCATGCGTTATAATTAATTTTTATGGATCGCCCCATCTAACAGATTAGGTGTCGGAACATCACTATATCATCTTAAAATTATATATATATGTATATCTTTTGTTTTTCATCTTATTTTACCAATCGATAATTTATCAAACAATATTAATAATGATTGAATAAAAGCTGTCATATGCATTGGACCACAAAATCTGTTAGCTTGGATAACTATGTATTTCATATTTAATATACATTATTGTATGTGATATTCTAATAGCACTTTTATGTTCGGCTTTGTAGTCATTTAAAAGCACTTAATGTTTGACTTATTCTTTATCGCTATTATATTAATGTTTTAGTTCCTCGCTCATTTGTATATATTCAAAACATATTATTATATGAGGATAAGGGGATGTGTATTACCAAGATATCATAAAATTATATTGAACTTTTACTTTTGTATTTATAATACTTATATGTATAATATGCCCTACACCATTTTAATTCCCAATCATTCTCTACATTAATTAAAAAGAAATATTTTGATTTGTATTCTTTATTCATAGAAAATTTTAGTAAAAGACAAAACTTTATGTTTTAGTGAACTATTTTTTTGTTTTGTTTTTTAAAAAAAATGGATGATGTATATAATTAGATTTCAATACTTCCTTGTAATATTGAGGGGCATTGAGGGTGGTAATGTTGGCGAGAAGGTATTTGCGAATGCCCTTTAAACAATTTTTGTTATTTTGTAGAAGATACTTGTTTTATAAATTTAAAAAATTTAGCAGTAAGGTTAGCGACCATGTTGACTAAACTTATGCTCAATGCCTCATTTATATGTATAAATAAAAAATAAAATATTTTTACACAAAAATATAAAACAATTATGAATATATGAGTTATTTATAAAATTGGGTTAGTGTTGTTCATAAAAAGTGTCTCATTTCTCAGAAATAAATGGTTCAACACATCATGGCACCTAAGTTATTTCTAATAATAAAGTTTTGTTGCACTTTTATTGAATATATTAAGTGTATTTACAATAACTCTTATATTCATACCTAATGAATTGAATTTGAAATGAACTTTTACTGTTTAATTAAATAATAATGAATAACTAATCTAATTTGTTTTATAATAATGTACATAGTATATAAACATTATTATATTATATTGTTGTTGCTTATGTTAAATATATTTTTCAGTTGTATTTTGTTCATTAAATTTCCTTACCAATCAGTTGTGGAAAAATAACTCTGTGTAACATTCTAATAAACGTCCAAATTTCATTTTTTATATTTATCTACTTTTTTTAATAGTATTTCTTCTAGATAAATAATAAATCTTCTAGATAAAACTGCTGGGTACATGAAACTGGAGGACAGCATAGGGTCACAGAGATTGGTCGGCTGTGGTGTTGGAGGCCCAGGTTCTTGCAGGCCGTAGAGCCAAAATAATTAATACAAATTTCTTATAGATAAGTTCAATAAAATAAGTATTGTAAAATTTTGATCAAAAATTCAGAATTTCTTAATTTTTTTTTTTTTGTATTTCTAGTTTAAAATAAGTTATACCACTGTTGTGTAATATTTCCAAGGATCTCTCACTCTCATAAACTTCTGATAAAGATTTTAAGAAATTTAAAGGCAGTAAGTTCTAGGTCAATATCAACAAAAATATTTTTAATGTTATTTACATTGAATAGTTTCTTAGCTCTTTTATACCATAAAAAGTAAACCAGTAAATGAGAATTCAACCTCAGAATAAAAGATACTGAGTTAAAAATAGGCCATCTCTGGTTTATTTATATCACAGTAAAATAGAACTAAATTAATATAAAAATTCTACAGAGTAATTACGATTTAATTTCTTAAAAATCAGAACTAAAAGAGATTCATATCCATCTTTTATTTTTATCGCATGTATTATTTTCTTTTTTCTCTATCAGAATATAACATACCAAACAATCTTATCGTTGGCTAAGTGTGTAAACCTGTTAACTCACTTTGACACAAATTTAGATGAGATGAATAAAACTTAATAAATTTGAATTTTACAGTTTTAGGTTAAAACCAAAAATACAATTGGTGTATTATTGGATGTTTACATAATTAGAAAATACTAAAATTTGATCGTTTATAAGATATAAGTGGCGTCAATCATAGAGTTAGCCGTGCGATTTGAATAAAATGGATTTGACAGTTTTATGCATCACACTTTTTTGCCGATTTTACGTTTAGATAGTTTTACAGTCTATGTGGCCAATTTTTTTCTTACAGATGGTATAAAAATGTAATTTTGGACCAAAAGTGGAGTTAGCAAGTTTACACTCTTAGCCGACGTTATTTAAAATTAATACTTCTTAATCATTGTTTAATAAATTTTTTATCACAGAACATTTTAACAGATCAGTTAAAAAAAATATACATTTAGGCTAGGAAACTATTCCAGATGTTGTTATAGTGTAAGGTATAGAAGTGGGACATAAATTCGGAGAACTAAGTATGTGGAAAGTTCGTTCCCTGAATGGTGACAATCTCACTTGAAGTTTGGTCGTTACAAGATTCGCCCAAGCTAATCCTAGGCAAGGTACTGTCTTCCCGGTGTCAATAGCATCTGTAACCTAAAATATTAAACTATAATAAATAAGTAAATTAAGTTTAATTATTTATACTTTTTGTTAATAACTTTATTCCAGATCAATAGAAAATAAAAAAGGCCACACTCCTATTGATATGGATACAGGCTTATCCAATCTTCCTGCTTCAAGAATTGTTTGAAACTTTAGCAAGAGTGAAAAGGTCAAATTTCTTCTGTAGAATAAAATTCAAACCCCCCATATTTGATTCAAGCAAGTGTAACATGCTTCTCAGGATTACTGCAGCGTTTCTCCAACATGTTAAGCTACCATAGTTTTTGGCAGTTATTGATGAAGTCATTAGAGGATTATAAATTGAATTAAAACATTATTAATATTGAAAAAAAAAAAAACTGTAACACTACAACCGATTTATGGTCTTGGGTTCAGTTCGTAGAGTCTGTATTGTTTCTATGCCTTTTGTCTGATAATCACAATCAACCAACATTTTTTTCCCCCAATTAAGAGTACCAATATTATGTAGGCTGGATGAGCCCCAGGGGATCTGTAGAACCCACAGTGTCCATCCATGGCTACTAACAGATTAAATAATTTATCTGCCACAGCCGGATTTGAACCCGGAACCTTCAGCACAGCAACTCAGTGCTCTACACACTGAGCCCCTGCCCCACTGCCATTAATATATAATATAATACATATATTATATAATAATATATTACGTATATTATGTATAATAAATTTAAGCAATGTTACCTGATTGACACACAAAATGGCTGTACCAAAATATCTTGATAACTTATGCAACTGTAGCCCTATGTCTCTCAGATCCTTAGCTCGAGCGACAGATTCATTTATATTGTAATCTCCCCGAAACACTGCGGCTATTGAATCGATAATTATGATCCCAACTCGGATTCTCTTAAGCATTTGTGGTAATCTTTCATAGAGGCACTGCTTTAGGGCATCCTTAAAACACAACATATTCAATATTGTAGGTTTGAGGTATATTGCTTTCTTTTTTAAATATTATAGCATGAAAATCTAATTATAAAAAGTATCAATGGTATAGTAATATGACCATTATTTTTTAAATTATATTAAAACAATAATAATAATTCTTGTTATATTAGATTTTTACTTTTTTTTTTTTTCTTGGCCAGAACATACCTTCTGTAATATAAGTACAGAAAGTACTTATGTAAATACTATAGGATTCTTATAATATAGCCTCTTGGCAGAATATATATTCTATAATATGTGTATGCATATGTTATTCTTAAGGGACCTGGTCCAAGAATAAAATTATTGTAATATTCTATAATATTTCGAATCTTTATTCTAAAGTGCTATAAATTCAAATTGTACACTTACAGCACTAGCAATATGATCGACATAAATGTTGTCGCTGAATTTATAAGTTCCTATAGAACTTTTAGCTGCTTCTTCCCGAGGGAAACTTTTCAGAAGTTGATGTAAACGTGACGATGGGAACTTGTCCTCAGTACAGATATAGACTGCGCTGCGTCCTAACCCACCGTATTCAGGTGGATATTGTACTGTGATGGAGTATTGTAGACATATTTGGGTTTTGCCTAAAGGAAAAGAAAATAGAACAAATGCAGCAAAATTTGAAAATGAAAAATAACATTAATGCAAAGCATAGAATTTTTACCAGCTCCACTTTCTCCTGATAACTCTGTTATACCTCGACATGGTAGTCCGCCTCCTATTAACAAGATAAAGCTAGATTTTATATTAGTTTATTTCAGTTATTTGAAAGCATACTACAATGGACGACAAATCAACATTTTAAAATAAAGAAAGTTTAATACTTACCTAAAATTTGATCTAAGAATGGACAATCCAAAGTAATGTTTTTTGACTTCTTTTTCATCTGATTTTCACACAAAATAACTAATAAAAAAACAAAACAATGAATACTTAAATCATGACGCCAAAAACAATAAAATATGGTTTATAGTAGTTTACCACTTCTAAAGCCATCAGGAAGAATACTTTTGGCAGCAATATTTTTAAGAGTATTTATGTCGTCATTCGAAAAGTTGCCAATTTCCATCAACTCTTGATTTCCCATCAATAAAATTTTTTCTATCGAAAATAAACCAACTGTGGGACAAAAATGATGAACATAATAATCATTAAAATAAAAATTTAGACAATAAATTTCTATATATTAGCTTGCCTCTTTCTATTTCAGTCCTCAGCCTAGTGTTAGAAATATATGTCACATCTAGTTTAAACATTTTCGCCTAAAACAAATTGAGTAAAATAGTACACTACTCGATTGAAACAATTTTAATTACTGAGATCATAAAATTACTATTGTCCAAAGAACCAGTCAGTTTATAGCCTCTTCCAACAATAAATGTTATGCGACACACACCCACTGTCAACAGGAGCCTACAGAAATATTAAAATACTTGCAATGAGTAGTTTAGCATCTTGATTCATGTGATCACCAAGTAGAATCAAAGTACTAAGGACAGAAAATGTCCAACACTCATCATAATTTCAATCTAATAAGAAATATATGGGGCACCTGTGGTGTAATGGTTAGTTTTATAACCTTCTTTGCCCAAGGTTACGGATTCACGGCCTCGCAGGTGGCCATAAGGTTTTTTAAAGAGAGAGAAAAATCCTTGGTTATGCTGTCCTTTGGAAGGGATGTAAATTGGGGTCCTAAGCCAGTGCTGTTTTTTTTTAATTTATTAACATTTTTAATTTGGTGCAGAGAGTAGGTGGCCCCATCGTCCAATCATCTGACTGCAATTAGCCATTGGTCCTCTAGGTTGGGGGAAACCCAGTACCGAGGGGTATAGCCCGGTCACCCTTTCTCCTGAGGGGAGATAAATATTCAGGATACCAGTTGTCCCGAGGAAACGGAGCCTCCATCGCTGGGCTAATAACCCCTATGGTAGAAAATACTATTCAAAGTAAACAAAATAGCCTCGCTTGAGGCTCTTGACGCTAGAAATGGCATAAGAGGAAGCAAAAGAAGAACATTTTTAAAATTTTATATTACATTTCTTGTTTATTTCAATTATTTCTATTTTATATATTATTTTGTTGTTTATTTTGACTATTAAGATAAATTAATAGTTAATGTAGTTTTGTATTTTGTTAATTCAGCCCTGAAGAAGGTTGAAAAATTACTGTTTCAGGCTACTTCAACTAGACAAACGCTCTAAGCTCACAATTAATTACAATAGACTCATATACACGACAATTATGACCCTTTTGGACTTACAGAGTAGAGCTTTGAGGCTCCACTAAGCTATCCAATTCCTCTTGTATCCAATCCTTACAATCAAAATTCTTTCATAAAACCCTCTATGCTCTTTACTTTGTTACGAATGAAATCATCCATAATGACCTCAATGTCCCATTTGTTCAATCATGGCCCAAATCCGATATCAATGACAAATTTTATTCCCACTCAAACCTATAGTTTCAAATCTATCAACTTCAATTCCTGATAATCCTCCGAAGTGTCTGAAAAGAAGATGGTCTCGTGACCTTCTAAGTTGAATTTGTTATCTGAGTACAACCAGGGGAGAGTTTCTCTACTAGCCCTTAACTCATGCCATTATATATCTTTCCTTCTATTTACTTGATATATTAGTATTATACATTTGTGAATTTCAATAGACTTTTTTTTTAAATTGAACAGAAATTTGTTTTTATATTTATGTGGAAATGCTTGACTGTAGGTGTAATGAGTGTGTTAAAATTGTTCAGGGTTGTGATCAATAAAATTATACGCTCTAATCAGTATAATTTATTATATATTGTATAATTATGTTTTAAGCTAAATTTCAGACCATAATAATGACCTCGGTCTCTTCTTGTTTTGCCTTCAATCTTCCAGAGAAAAACTCATTTCTGCAGATTGTATTCTGGATGCTACTTCTTTGGCAGAGGATAGGATAAGCAGTGCATGAGGATAGGGAGGAATGTTGATTTGAATATAGACACTTTTGTTTCCTTTTCAATTTTTCTTATGTTTAGTAACCTTCTGTTAACCGCTTTAAAAATCCTATCCACAGCTTCGATTCTCCAATGTGTCCGATTTCAGAAAGGTGCACTCCAAGGTATTTAAAGTTCTCCACTAGTACCAGGACTTTATCCTCGATTGTAACCACCCGTATCATTCTTCCTGGCTTCTTTCCTACCCTAATCCCATTTATTTTAGTAGGGTTTATTATCATACTGTTGCCAGCAATTCTTCTTTTAACCGTATTTTTGCTTTCTTTAAGAGTATTGTGCTGAAGGTTTCTCTCATCTCTGAGAAAATAAAAATGTCCCAGATGCCAAAAATGCCAGTAGAAAGATGCTTATGCTTATTGCCAGCAGTGAGAGCCTTATTGAGCGCAAATTGGTATATTCTAGGTGGAACTTCCTCATTTTCACCTTGGCTTTCTGAAGAGCTGAATGTTGGTACACAATAAATAATAAATTATCAAAATCTAAACCTCAGCTTTACGAGTTAAACCTAAAAAGGTAAAACATATTCAAATTCATTTTTTACTTTTAAATATAATTTTTATTTTATGAAATTACTTCATTTGAAGAAAGTTCATCTACACTAAGTGAAAAAAATGTTTATGTTGTTACACGATTTTCTTATTTTGATAAGAAATGAATAGTCTTTAAACATAATAAATATATATCTGCATCCCTGGTGAATAAGTGGTTAAGTTGAATTCAGCCCATAGTAAATTAATTGTATTGAGGGAAACGGAATCCTGCCATCCTTATAGTTTTTCGTGTGAAACGGAGTTGTAATAAGAGGAATAACTCCATTTCAAGCTAATTCTTGACTTAGCTCCTAATATACAACAAAAATAACACAATTCTGTTTGTCTAAAAATAAGAAACTCATTTAGGAGAAGATTTGACTTAACCACTAATTCACGAGGGCTGTAGATATTTGGCACTAAACTATAATTACTCCTCATCATAATTGTGAATCATGGTACTATAAAATAACTTTTAACGTTAAAAAAAAGTTTATTAAATAAAAATACAGAGATGAATAAATCATTATTCATCAGATTTCAAATCCATTTGGGTTTGAAGGAGTTCAACCAAATTATTTGAACCAGATGACATAGTTAAATCCACTGGTAGTCCAAAATGCTGAGATAAATTTGAAGGTTGAATACCAATTTCTTCTCCTATAAACCTGAATTCAGGTGAAAGCTCTTCATCGTATTTTAGATCAAGAATTTCATCAATAGTAAAGAGATAACCCTCTACACCTTTGCTATCCAGAGTATTGATATCTACAAGTTTGACTCTAGATCCGGAATTCCACAATACATCAAACACAAAGTTATTAATCAGTAATTCATTTTTTATTATATCTTGGAAAAATGTCTTGATATCACTCACAATACTAAACTTGTTCAACAATATATACCTATGAAACTCTGATTTACTACGTTGGGTAATTGCAACCAGTTCGTTATTAGTAACAAAACATCTAAATTCGGAACCTGGGTGAATATCTTCCCATTTTTTCAGAACAATCCATTGATTATTTGAGATCATCAGATCCTTAGCAATCTTGTCGGAACATTTAAGTAACAAATATGCATCTTGTAAATTGCTACACTTCAAACAATTATTTGTCGCAACCCATGCCGCATCAGTGGGTGCACTCCAATTCATTTTTATGAATGCATTTCCGCCTAAACTGTCTAATGCACTTTTAAGTTGTGCGGTGAAATCTGGAAATGAAGGTGCTTCAAGTTCATCCTCATCTTCACTACCCGAATCCCAGTTAGAATATGTGATATCATCTATGTTATCACCTTTAGCTTTTTGTAGAGTTGCTTCAACAGGAATCGTGACAAAATCCTTTCTCAAATACTCCAACACTTCTTCAGGGACAGTGAACCAAATTGACTTAATTGAATACTTTTGAAAAATGGGATACCAATTCGGGAAAGAGCAAACATCTTTCTCATCAACTTTCATTGTGTTCGAAATCAAATCAACTCTAATTTATTTAAAAAATAAAATGAATCTACCTTAAACCCCTTCTCGAAATATTACAGTAACGTCAAAATTAAAATCATGAAATAATAATTTAATTTAATCTTTAGTAAAATACAACTTGAGTAACTTCGATGTATATATTAAACTAGAAGGCTTTCAGTTCATATTCATAGTTACGGAACGATCCGCTCAAAACTAAGAGTTAGGTGTTCGAAAACATTACAAGAATAATAAATAATCTCTCTAAAACTAATTGTATTTATTTTTCCGTAATTGACTCTAATTACATTAATTTTGAATTTAAGACGGCATTACGTTTTGATCATGGATAAAGCAATTAACTAATTGCTTAATTACATATAGTAACAGATAAGACTTAGCATTTTCAAATGTAAGTTCGTTTCTTTCTTCGATTATTCTAGCTAAGAGCTTGATAGCTATCATACAAATTCTATGACAACGGCTACCTAAGAGTTACCACAGATTTCAAAGTTGAACGAAAGCAAGATTGCCCAGAGATTTTTTTTAGACCTCTATAAAATAAACACTAGTTAACCAAATCGATAATCTGCCAAATCTTATTAATATCACAACACTTGCACCTCAGTGTAGTTCCTGCACCTCAATGAGTAGTCAGCTTCGACATTCCTGTATAATATTCTGCACGAACCAAAAATTCTTTAGCGTGATATTCAAACGAAGGCGAGCTGCCTCTTAGATTCTTGCCATCATCCAGCACTCCGACCCTTATTTTCAGCTTACGTCTGATTAGTGTTTTGTACATTTGTGGTTAGTAATATCTAATATATCTCTAATCTAATATCTAAGATCGCTCGACATTCTTTTATCACTCTTCTTCCATTCTTGATAAATCAATCCCCAACTAACTTTAACCTTCTCAAACTGAAAGTCTGGATGGTAACTTGGCAGACAACTCTCGGTAGGAGTTGGACCACAAACTGGTGGGCAATAGAGGATACTCTCATGTTTGTTAATTTGAGTAACTTTCCTTGTTTCAGTACCATTAAGAAGAACTGGCTGTATTAAGGTTTTGTAGAGCTGCATCTTTTTCAACATAATAGGTAACTACCAACTCTTTTTTCTGAAAGCTTTGAAAAACTGAGTTTTCGGTCTTCTATTAGGATTTTTTGTTTCCTTTCCTTTTTTTTGATAACATTAATAGTAAAAGGCTTAACGAACCCGAAGGTTCGGTGTCGACAATACAAACTCTGTTAACCAACTTCTGTACAAGGATTAACACCCAAATTCATATCTCCTGTACCGCAATCATTCTGCCAACGCTTTGAACTTGCCATCGGACGTTTACTAGTCACCTCGTTACTTTATGGATTCAATCGTTATTCAGCCCAGTATATTTGCAGGCCCTTAGGAGTTATTTACTTGATTATATTAAAAGAATGTATTTTCCAAAATTGAAGTTGTAAATTTACCTGAACTTTAATGTTTTGAACGAAATGAACAAAGTTCAAAGATTCAAGTAAACTTTTTTTTCTTAATTAAATTGATCAATTTTAGAAAAGACTTCCATACTGTTTGGTATTTGGAAAACCTTCATTATTGCTATTATTTGTAGAACTTAAATTTTATTTTATTTTATTCAATGTCACTTTATGCTATTATAGCTGGTAGTCTGATACCACTATGGGAGCCCTACATTTTCATCACTCTTATATATATATTGGTTTCAACTTCTCTGACTGTTATATATTTTTTAATTCCTATTCCCAGAAACAATAGCTTTTTTTATATAAGGTGGTGTAATAAAAGTTTTTAAATGATGTAGATGTATTTTGTAATATATTATTATATTTATATACGTATTATTTTCACAGAAAGTATGATTCAAGAACATCTTAATGAAATGATTATATGATAAATTAAAAACATTTTATTTGATAAAAATGGCTCCAACTATTTTCCTGGAAATACATAGTTTGAGCCATCCCTGAAGTTTCCTTGGAATCCTTATACTTTCATAAATGTACATACTGAATAGAAGAGAAAGAAGTCATGAAGAAAAGATTTTATTCAAGACATTAGTAAGAAAATTCCAAACAATAATCCCTAAGCCTCTAAAATAAAAACAGAAAATAAAAATACTTCTGTAAATAATGTTGAACATGTATCTTATGTCTCTTTTGTATTAAAAAAATTAGCATATCTTGTTTAAACAGAAGTGTAATTAAACTAAGTATGTTTTATATATAAGATATATACATGTAACATAAACATGATCCAAATGAATTTCACTAGAACTAAAACTAAGTATTAAATAAAGTAATCCATTAATTGCTGTGATTCAGCAATTGCTATGTACAATGAGATATATTTTATTACCATGGTAATCAGCCCATTTCTTCAAAAATCCAAAGAAAAGAATAGTCTTCATAATTTTTTAAGGAAAAAAATCAAACCATCAAGGAACAATAGAAAAAATTGTAAGCAGTAACAGTAAAACTGTCGACAAAAGTTAAAATAAATAATAAAATGACAAGAATTAAATTAAAACTAGTGCTTAAGTAAAATAATTATATTTACATATTTCGAGCCCTGTTATAGGCCTTGTAACATTACAGAATGTTCATGAGAGAAACTATATTTACATAAATTGAAAAAAAAAATGAAAAGGTACATAACAAATTAGACACATTACTTCATGCAGTTTTAATTAAATAGAATTATTCATTTTATTTTCCCTTATTAAAGACAATTTAGTTCTAGCAGATTTTAGAACACCCTTTAATTTTTCATACGCCCCAGTACTGTCTGGCAAATTTTCAAAATTAATGACATCACTAATGTCCTTTTTAAATGCTTCAGCTGGCGGCAATTTACTATAAGGTGAGTGAATTTTCAGAACAGGAGTTCCATAATCTATCGACTTAATCTTTCCGTGGGTGCTTCCAGGAGTGTCCATCGATGAGTTGAGCAACGTTAGCGAATCGTCTTTCTCAGTAGATTTATTTTCGCTGTTTTCAGTCTTAAAACAAGAAAAAAATAAAATAAGGACATATTAAATAATGAATTATAAATATTTATTCGGTAATTTTCTATTATTGTCATCTAGTATATATAGTACGTGTGCTATTCTTTTGTAAACCTACCCTTGGGGATCCCCATGAAAGCATGGATGGAAAAACAAGCCAGTGAAGGCACTCCTAAAATTACCTATACCACTATAACCTATTAAGGGACTTGGGTTCAGTACACGGTAGAGGTTGTACTGTTTTTTTATGATGGTTATACAGAGAGGTGATTTGTCCTAGGCCATCCTCTGTCAGGTTTTTCTCTTAATGAGGGTACCCACTGTATAGAAGCTAGGTGAGCCCTAGGAGGGTCTCTGGATCCCACAGGGTCCATCTCCAGATGATAACAGATTAAATAAATTTTCTGCCAAAGTCAGATTTGAACCTCGGGCCTTTAGCATGGTAACTTGGAGCTCTACCACTGAGCTCTCCCACTCCCTGAAAGCAGTTCTATCATGATGGATATTTAAAATAAACAATAATACCTTAAATATTTACAGAATAGAAAACATATTTTTAAGTATTATATCCATTAAAAGAATATAAATCCAAAGTTTTTTTTTTAAATTTCTTTTTAATATCATTATATAAAATATAATAGTATAATAACATCACACATCTCTCTCTCATTGTATAATCAGTAATACCTATTATTAGAAAAAAAAACCTTTACCGCATCAACCCAGTAAGAGTCGAGAGTTCAATACTTGGACTGTTTCTAGGCCAACCATTGTCCAAGTAGGTGATTATGATGCACCACCAATTTTTCCCCAAATTAACAGTTCCCACTTTATAATTATTTACACTGGGTGACCTAACAGATCGATTCAGGACTGGTAAAACCAGAAACAAACCCAGAGCCTCGAGATGTTGGCCAGCTGATAGTAATTGAAATTAACATTTGGTAATGGTAATTTGAAACAAGGTAAAAATCATGTCTTTTAAACCCGGTGTTAACAACTCAGAATCTATCACTTCGAGGTGAATAGTACAGTACATTCAGCTCAGCAAAAACCTTACAGGATCTCCAACTCCAATCCATCTTTTCGTTCAAACGAATAAACCTCATTAATTATATTTCAGCCTTATAGGGGAGTTGAAATTATTTCTTTAAAATTAACATTGTACATAACCACTGTTACTAGTTTAGAGCACCAGTAATGAATGTTAAAAATCTCAGATGTGTAGACTTAAAGAGAAGAGATTTCCGCATCCAGGCCATGTTTTTAATTTTTTTTTTAAATCTAAAACTGTATTATAATAATAAAACAAGTAATTATGAATGCAGGAATAATAAGTAATGGCAATGATAAAGGCAAGGTAGAGAAAATACCCAGGGTAGTACTCAAATAACAAATTCAACTTAGAAGGTCATGAGACCATCTCCTTTTCAGACGATAATCAGGAATTGAAGAAGGATTGATATCAGGATTGGGCCAAATCAGTGACAAATGGGACACTGAGGTTATCCTGGATGACTTTATTCTTAACAAAGGATTTAGGATTGTAAGGATTGGATACAAGAGTTAATATTAGACTTAAAACATAATATATGGTAAACTAGATAGATTAAAACCTCAATCAATAAACTTTTTTTCTACATTACTTACCGAAGTATCAAAGTCATCATCTCCAGGTGGTGGAGGTGGACAGTCATCCTCTCCAGGTGGCGGAGGAGGTGGACAGTCTTCTGGCAAAGGAGGAATGAATGTGCACTTGCTATCTTCAGGCAGTAAATTAATATCTAAAACAATAACACCATCCGTAATTTAGCATTTTAATGGATTCCTTTTATTCAATATAATCAAAAAGCCTTTATTACTAACTTATTTTTTTAATAAAGTACAATGAAGTGTTTTAATTAAAATAAAGCCAACCAGGTTTACTACCCTATCTGCAACAATATAGTTAGGCAGGGATAATTTTGAAGGAAATAAAATTCACATTTACAAATAAGTTCACCTCCGGTTATGCTGGAAAAGCAAGCTAGCCGTGTGAAAGTTGCGGAGATGAAATTCCTGCATAGAGTCGTTGGTAAGACCAGGAGGGAACGCATCAGGAATGAGAGCATTAGAGAAGAGGTAGAGAAAACTGAGATAAGGGCATCCATAAAAAACCGACAGCTAAAGTGGTTTGGCCACTTTGTCTGATGGAGGAAGAGAGAGAGGCAAGGAAGATCATGGAAGCTAGAGGAGGTCGAGAAGCCATCCCAGAGTTTCCTATCCAAAATACATTCAGCACATTGGAGGGGAGAGAGGCAAGAGCTCCAGGAAATGAAGCAGCAGAGTAGGGACCGAGAAGCATGGCTGCATTGGGTGGAGGCTCCTCGGCACTAGCAATGGCTTAAGAGGAAGCCAAAGAAGAAGACTTAAAATAAAAATTGCTTATTTTTTCACCCTGAATTAAACCCAAATAAGTCTTTTAATCTAACATACTTCATAAGGTTAATAATAAATTTAACCTCAGTCTAGTAAATTTTGCTTTTGTTTGTACATTTAACGCCATTTTATGCTGCTATGGCTAATTGGACGATACAGTGGGAGCTCTAAATTTTTCCTATCCAGGTTTTATTAGAATAGGGATTTTTAACGAGTACCTGACATCGTACAGGCTCGGGACCTCCGTTTAACGTACCTTCCGAAGGATGACGTAACTACGTAAGTAACTAAGGATTTTTTACTTCTTTCAAAATCCTAGGGCCACCTGCCGGGCTACTAACCCGCGATCTTGGGCTTAGTAGTTTGTTATGCTAACCACTAGTCAGATGCAGATTGTTATGCAGACCACATGTCGCCCCTTACTCTATTAAACTTTAATTGTCATTTATTTTTCAACGATAAAATCATGGAATGATTATTGAATTTTAAATATATTCATTGATATCACGTAAGATCAACAATCTTATTTAGGTTAAGCCTAATATTATAAATGTAATATAACTATTATTAGGAATTAATTTTAATTGGACATAGTTATAAGGAATAATGTCTTTAATAGTAATTAAGATAATACAGCACAGTATAAATTCAGTTGACTGAATAATTATATTCACTTCAGAACAAAGTTTATGTGTTGACCGATTTATATTAAAATAAAGATTATACCTATTGGGAATCTAGATCATAATCAATGCTCAAAATAAAAACAAAACAATACTTTTTTGCTTGTATTTTTACTGATTATATTTATATAAATTATGTTAGAATAAAATTATAGTTTCTCCAGTTAAAAAAAAAACTTACCATCAGTTTCTTCTGTTTCCATATCTTCACCCCTCATTTTCTCTACTTTATCTTTCCACATTATCCCTGTATTGTAAGAAACGGATGAAGTCAGGTTTTTTAAACTTTTGATGAATTCTTCTTTACTTTGACTTAAGCTAATTAGAGGAGCACCATACTTCATTGATTCCTTAAAAAATAAAATATAAATTAAAAAAAAAGAAAAAAGAAATCATTGATAACATAAAACTTAGAATGTTTAAAGAAAATAACATCGTCAAGGGACTAGGGTAGAATGGAATCGAGAAGGTCATTTAGGACAATATTGGAGAGGTCAGGAGCGAGAGCCTCTCCAATATTGTCCTAAATGACCTTCTAGAATGTTTAAAATTGATCAACTGAATCTAAAGGAAGATTTATAATGGTGATAAATTTACTAATAGGAAGAGGTACTACAATGTTGCTAGCATTTTCCAAAGATTTGCTATAAAAATCTAAATAATGTACAATAATTGTAAATAAGTTAATTAAAAATATCAATGAAATTTTTATTGTTGACTTTGGAAATAATACTTTCTACAAAATTATTACTCTGTTCAGTAACATTCCATATTACACAAATTTTTGAAATATTTTTTAGAGATGTATGTAAAGAAGAATTTTTTATATACGAGTAATTTAATTGATTAACATTAATTTACAACTGAAACTTGTGATGGCTTAACTTATTTTTAATTTAAGAAAGTTAATTTGTTTGAATTGGAAAAAAATTGATGACAGCATTGATAAGCATGACAGTAAATGGTCTGCCTTCCAAATTTTATAGTACTAATAATTGCAACAAATGCCACATTGCATCAAGACAAGCTTCCATGTGTGAAATCATTGCTAATTTGACCTGACTTAAAAGGAATTTATATGGAAGTCATTTGAGCAAAGGTTTTTATAAAGTGTTCCAGAGGACTTTTGAATTAGACAAAGATAGAATTACATAAAAAAATTGTAGTCAATAAATTACCATCAAGATAAAAATAATACAGAACTTGACTTACATCTAAAACATTTGGTTCAGGCCAGCCATTGAATCCCGGGTAAGTAATGATTTTAGATTCGTCATACGAAACACGTTCAAAAGGGGAGCCAATTTCACCTTCTTCTTCGTCTGCATTTGGTACTCCTACAAAACAAAATAGCTGAATTACACAATTCACCCGACATATTATAATATTTTCCATAAATACGTCTGTTATAAAAACTATCTCAATTCTTAAGAATGAATTAATTAAATCCCTTTTAGTTTTGGATTCTTGCTAATCAAATTGATGACATTGCTAATCTAATAATATATTTTACTGTCACAACAAAATATAACTAAAAAAAACACTGTAAGTAAACACAAAGTATAACTAAAGAACTCACTATTTCCATCAGAGTCGAACATCTCTATTCCAGAATAGTCCGATTTCGCATTTAAAAGCCACCCGGGAGGATAACCAAGAGATCTCATTCTATAAATATAAGGTGGAAGTTGATCTTTTCTAACTCCCAAAGCTCCTCGTAATTTGTCGCTTATTACTCCAGGAACGAGATGTGGATAAACTTTTTTTTTACTATCTACATGGTATCTCTTAAATTCACTGAAAATAAAACATTATAATATCTATTAATTAAATAATTAGGCAATCTGAAATTCATTTAATATTTATGTTATTACATTATGAAATTTTATAATATTTGATAGACACTAAAGGCATTAACTTAATAACGCATTATATAAAAATAACAAGAATATAATGAAGTGTTAAAAATGATAGTATTTAATAATAACGCAATTAATTACACTAATATAATTTCAAAAATTCAAAAAACAATTCCTCAATACAATAAATAACCAGTTTCCTGATAAATACAGGAAAAGTCCTGAAATGTCTACAGAAAAATTCAGGAAAAAAAGGAATGAAACAACTGATTCGACTACAACCAATAATATAAATATTTAATTTCAAGAAAAAGATAGAAGTACATAAGGTATAACAGAACTTACATTAATATCAAAATATATTAAGGATTTTTTTATAATTATTGGTCATTTTTTTGAGTTATAAATATATTTATTTTTTCTATGAGAGAAAAGGTTTGTCCTCGGCCGGCAGGGGCCTTGGATAGCTCAATTGGTAGAGCGATGTCACGGTGAGACAAAGGTTCCGGGTTCAAATCCCGGTCGAGGGCCTATCTTTTCTCTTTAAAAAATAAATATATTAAGGATTAGATTAAAATCAAAATTTTTTTGTAACTAAAATAGAGCCAAAAACTCAAAAAGAAACACTATTATTTATTATAATGCAATTGGGAAAAACCACAATTATTATGATTCAACCAGCTGGGAAGGTTGAACCTGATGTTGAAGCTGGTTGCGTATTACCTTCTTTTCAGTTGTATGTTGAACGTCTTGGTGGTGGGGTGCTGTCTCATGTTTGGAGCCTGTTTGGGCTGTTGATCGTAGGGATGTATTGCACCTTTTTCTTCCAGATGTGATTCACATAACCCTTTTTTGTGTTTGTGTCTTGATAATGCCTGAATAGGCGAAACGTCGACTGGTAAGTGGGTATATTTTTGAAACATAAGGATTTGCATTGTGGTTTTTCCCAATTGTATTATAATAAATTTTTTTGTAACTTACACACGTGGCACAAACTTCGCTTTGTTCTGATTAATTCTTCTATTATTGTGAGGAAGCTTGCAATCTCGAAGACCATGGTCTTCCCCTCCACAATTCCAACAAGTATTTTTCGAAATTTTAGCACGTTTCGGTTTTACTTCCTGATCCTGATCTGGATTGGAGTTTATATCATATACTAAATCCTAGACAAAAAATATTAATTGATATTAACAAAAGTTTTTCAAGTTTTAAAATCTTTAATTGTGAATTTCATTAATAAACATTAACATCCGAAATAAAGTATTTCTAACATCATTCAAATAATCCTTGGTAATTATTCCGCAGGTTGTCACTTTGAGTTGAGTCACAATGTTTAACTTTTCATTCGGTTCCCTTTTAATATTTTCTTAAAATACAAATTATCATGAGCTTTAGTTTGGAAAAGGGAATGTTATTATGGGAAATGCGTATAGTTTGGTAATAATTTTATCTAGCAATGAACGTTTCAACAAACATATATCATCTATACTTCGAAATGTTAGTTGAAACTTTTAATTTTTAACGAGTTGATTACCGAAATCTAGTCATTACCCATAATTTCATTATCTAATACTGCATACTAAAGCTCGCGATAACTTGTATTTTTAGAAAATACTAAAAAGGAAACGGATTAACAGTGAAAACTTGATGTGACTCAACTTTAAGTGACAACATGCGGAACAGATACCTGGTACATAAATCAATGATAATAAACAAACCAATATGTATTTTTTAAATTAATATTATGATCAAATCATCCCAGCACATCTTCATAGCTATTAGATAGGCTTCAGAGAGACTAAATGTTCAAAAAGTAAGCAATGCTTGGGAAGATACAATTATAAACAAATACCGAAGTGTAAACAAAAAAAAAAAAAGACAGAAAATACAAATTAGCAATCACTTTCTTACAGCAGTAAACAACTTACAACATTATAAATGGGTACCCCATCGTCTACTACATCAGGCGCTGCTGAAATTTCAAACAGTTGAGAATCCTTCTCTTCCATAGCTAACAAATTTATATTATGAAAAAAACTTGTGTATGAGAAACAGCTTGACCCGATTTAAATGTTTAGATCTCGTTCATCTTAGGAGCTAATAATCAGAAAGTTAAGTTAATAACGGAATACACAAGAATAGAATGTCTCTATTTAAAAAATATATCTGGAAAACGTCAAAATAAATATGTCAATAACAGTTTTGAACTTGTAACCACAAAATAACCAAAGAAGATATTACTTAATGCTAACAAGTTGAACAATAATAACCTCTCTCTCATAGCGCTCCTAGAGGTTACACGAGTTAGGTTAAATTTTTTTTTTCATAATGCGACTGTGACATAAATTGAGGCGTCGGCATGAAAAAGGTAGTAAGCAAACAAAATATCATTTCTTTTCCACAGAAACGGTTGTAATTAATCAGGCCATTGCCATAGAAAGAGGAACAATTCAAAACTGGGAGTGGTTTAGTTTCTATGAACGGTGCTAGTTACAATTTTCCAATTGAAACTTTCATTTTTAGTTGTCAAAACAGTTTTTTGCTTCTCCTGAAAATTAAAATTTCACGACTTACTGCCTTTTACAGGTCAACGCCTCAATTACTTAATCACAGTTAACAGTCATAGATGGACTCTGTGGGATCTGCAGATCTTATGGGTGGGACTCACACAATGTTTATAAATGGGTACCCTTATTTACTTATTATTGGTCCCCTTATTTAGGGAAAAACCTTGAAGTTGAGGGGTCTCAGCCACCTCACCTCCATCCACTACCATTAGATTAGAAACAGTATATCTAAGTCTCTAGCAAGTACTAAACTAAAGACCCATTATGGATAGTTGTGGTACAGGTTTTTTTATGTACCATTCACAAATCTGGATTCCAGTGTCCAGGTTATCTATCTATATATGTCCCGGAAGCCAAGGCACAAAAATAAAATGCTACTGCTGCTCTATTGTATGCCTCGAGTTTGGAAGATAAAATATGCGTGGTTTTGCTGGTAATTATGGAGAAAGATCGAAGAGAGACTCTTTCTCCATTATTACCGTTTTGATATCAAAACATTTGTTTTTTAGCGTGTACAGGAAAAATATAAAATCTGAAAAATTGCCTTTATTTGAAAATATATTTATGAAGTAAACTAGTCTTATATATTTTTTACTCCGAAAAATATTATAGATATTGATTCACCACACCAGACAACCTAAGTGTTAAAAACTTCTTTATTATCTTCACATGCCATTTCCAGCGTCTAGGAGCCTCTACCCAGCGCCGTCCACTCTTCCCGATCTCTGCTTAACCGTTTTATTTGTTTGAGGTATTTTCCTCTTCTACTTCCAATCCTCTGTATAAACTCCTGATAAGAAACTCTGGAAAGCCCTCGCGTTCATTTTACAGTAGGTCGAGACTCTAATAGCTTTATAGGATCTATGCCCTCGTCCATGCGGCAAACATGCCCAAACCACTTGAGTTGTGGGTCCTATACTATTGTTTCTAGTGCGATCCATCCTAGTTTTCTCAACCGATCATCGAAAACAAATACTAATAATTTTCAGTTCTGGTTGGTTGAACAGTTTTAAGGTCACGCAATTACGTCTTTATTTAAAATTCTTTCTCAGTTTAGGCTCTTGAAATCGTTTCAAAGAAAGAAATGTTTACTTTACACGTATAATTTCCATTCATTGTCTAGGTTCTGTGTGAAAAAAATAAAAACTGGGTTTCTATTCGGACTCTAATGACCCCCACAGTTAAAGGAAATCACCTAGCAACTTTCCTATGTGAACTGATTTCTTCTATCTATCTCCGTGCCGCTACAACCCTGGGTGGGTCCTGGCCTCCTCAATGAGCCGCCGCCATTCGGCATGAACTGAATTCTTCTTTCAATTATAATAATTATCCTAGGAACCTTTGAGAAGTTTGAAGGGAACACCCTTGAGAAAAATGTTGGTAGAAAAAAAGCTAATAATAAGTAGAGAGAAAGGAATTAAATCATACACCAGATTCATCTGTATATTAATGTACCTATAATGTCTTCGACATGAAAATTGATTCTTTTCTAAGATCACTTACTTGTTTGTTTTCTTTACTTTCTGACTGGTCTCTATCTGACTCCGACATAGGTAAATCCATGATAATGATCAGTTTTGAAAAGTTAGAAGAATGTATTCAGTGCGGTTCATAGGTGAAATATTTCGACTAAATTATTCTTTTTACTTACAATGACATAATAAGTTTAACACAAAAATGAATGGTGTAACAAAACAATGTCTAGTTAAATAACTTGTTGCATGGCTAGTTCATGTATTTTTTTCAATAAGACTGAATGTCATTTTGCATATTCGTGCAGGTGAAGCAAAGGTTTCAACTGCCAATGCTACAATTACATATGATTCAATAAAACCTTTAGAGGAAATATAAAATCAATTTATCTGAATAACATTTTTTCAAAGAGTCTATGGTCTTAACAGTCTCAATGTTGTTAAGATGACCCCTTAAATCTCTCGATTTTGCAGCTCTTCTACTTTTTTTACATTTACCTCTACAACTCATAAAGGGTCTCGGGTTCAGTAAGAGGTAGAGACTACTGTTTCTAGGACAGCGGTTGTGCAGGGATTATATTTGTCCTAGATTTTTCAAATGCCAGACTTCCCCCTATTAGGGGTAGGCATTTTATAGAGGCTGTATGAGCTCCAGGAGGGCTGAGCTACTCCATTCCCTCTGCGGCTCTTGAAGTAGTACTCTAGAAAATACTGCATCGGGATCAATGGTTATGCAACATAGTCGATGTAGCATCTGAGATTAAACATTAGGTTTATCCACCCAACTATCATATACCCTATGGTGGGTACCAGGAAAATATGTATAATAGCTGAGATGCCTGATATAACAGAATAAATCCATTATTTGTCACAACCAGACTTGAGAGTCCAATACCTTATCAACTGAGTTACTCAGTACCGCTCATGAAGAGTACTCAGGTCAGTAAATAGTAAGGACTGTACTGTTTCTAAGCCAACGGTTGAACAGGCCCTCAACCAACAGGTTTTTCCCCAACTTACTTAAGATAGGAGCTCAAGGAAGGTCTATAAGTTATAAATGATTAATTCATGTCAACAAAAATGAACTGGTATCCTTGGTATAAGGAGCTCAATCAATGTCCTATGCACTAAAAAACCCTGCTCCTGATAATTTTTAATAAAAAAGATTATAATGGAGGACTTGCTGCACAATTAATTAATGCTAATCAATATACATATTAAGTTATTAAAGAAGAGCCCTGAAAAAATCTCTATAACCTTTCAATGAACCAGAAAACAGAAATCAACTGCTGATCTGATTTAAACATATCTTAAATCATAGTTAATACATGTCTTTCATTACATAAATATGTTTTTAACATCAGCAACATTTCCATTCCCCCCCCCTCTTTTGAAGGAGTGATATAAAAAAAAGTTTGCTTTTCAATACATGAATCTTAATTTATAGATGGAAGTATATTATAAAAGGTGTAAAAGAAACAAACAAAAATTAGAAAATAGAAGACAGGTTTTCAATTCTGCACCTAATATTTTTATAAACTTTATTGTGGTAGGTAAATTTTCAATGTCATTTTTTATCTCTTAAAAAAACAGAAGAATGTGTTTTACACCCCACAGCATATTAAATAAATTTATTGGTACCTAGTCCTTTAGAAGAACCAAAAATGCTCATAATACCTAAACCATGGTATTTTTATTAAATCCATTTAGGCTGATCCTAAAATTGGTAGGCCACATGGCATGTAAATTAGAAGTCCAATCAATGTCATTACCAAATAAAAATAAAAATTAAGTAATAAAATGAAAAAAACAATCGGCTAATAAGGTTCATCATAAAAAGGGGTCATAAAAAATTTAAATTAATTGGGAACAAAATAAAATATCATGCAGTTACAACTATTTCTCAAAACCGTTTTCTATTATAGACTTATTCAATTTTTATAAATTATTTAATTTTTTTATTGTATACTAAAATTTAAAAAAAAATTCTTTCTAAATAATACCCTTTACTTGCCCCTATTTATGAATTGTGAAAATATGCTACAATATAAATTAAAAAGTACTGATTATAAAATACAATGAACCAGTGATGCTTTTCGCCTTTAAGTGAATATATAAACATTGCAAAACATAAATGCATTCAAGTCCCTAAGGTAATTAGATTTGGATAAAAACAACGTTATAAAGTTCTAATAAAAGATTATTGGTGCAATAATTTTTTATGAATATGCAGCAAGATACCATTTTTATGCTTTTAAAAAAGGAAGTGGGAATAGGAGCAAGAGAAAATAATGGAGATTCAATATTTTATTATTAATTGTATAACAAAGACTAAAGTATGTACAATTAACAGATTAATTATCACAAATTTTCAGTAAATATCTGTTAGATGTATTTATATGACACAATTGGTCATTATTTTTCCTGAAAGCCCATTCATATTTATACATTTATACTTTAAATAAGTGAATTTCTTTCAATTATTGACATTAACTATAAAATATAAAATAAAATATGTTTACTTTGCAATAAAATGAAATATTACTATGATTCAATAACTAAAAATGACAACTATTTACTTGATTACACTTATGTAATTGTAAAATACTAAACTATGATGACAAATCTATACCTGACAAGGGCAAAAGTAGTCTTAATTTAATATGAAGGTGTTTTTGAAACATACTCAAAAATCGTTACAATAGACGTTCCTAAACATAACTAGTTTAAATGGGTTTTAAACCACTGTTAAGTATAAATAGCTGAATCACAATAAATTAACAAATCATATTTACTTGCTGTCACTACACTTTACACTCCTCAGCTATACCACCCCACTTCAATTTGTACGTCCTTGTTCTCCACCTTATTTTGGGATTTAAGAGAGCCTTTATAAAAATATATGGACTACATGCTTCTCGAAATATCCAGCCGATAACAAAATCAACTTTATTAAATGGTAAGGTTCCATTTTGCACAATCGAAAGAAGTATCCAATCACAAAAGAACCAGACTAATACGTGTACTAGATAAAAAAGAATGGGATCCCAATTAAAAAGAAAGTTCACAGCCCAAGATGTTGCAGCACCAAGGACCAAGCATTCTGAAAGTGGTTCGAAAAGAACTGTCAACGGCAGCATGGCTACTCTCAGTTTGACCCAACGGCGCAATCTTGCTTGGAAAAACGAAACTTCACAAATTCCCGAATTTTGCCAGGCCGGTTGGCTGCTCACTCTCATCTTCCATCCACGATCAGTTAACGACTTGGCCAAAAAAAAGTCTTCAGCAAGATAACAACTGAATGCTTCTATCCCTCCTACTTCATCTATCAAACTTTTTCTTACTAATGCCGACATGCCAGTATGGCAATTTATTCCGAGAAAATCAGCTGCAAGGTATATTCGAGCCTGTGCTGTTCCAAAATAAACTTTTTCTAATGTTCCAGCAAATCCTCCTCTATCACAAGTAAAAGGCATTTGATGTACTAAGCCAACATCATCATTCATATGATTCACCATATCCAATAGAGTATCTTCTTTCATTCGAATTCCACTGTCTGATATGAGAATTAAAGGATGGTTTCCATTTTTATAACCACTATGCATATTATTAATTTTGGGATTAACACCAACATTTGCTCCACCAGTGAAAATTCGTGATATAACGTTTGGAAACCTTTCTTGAAGTTTTCGAGCAACTTCAACAGCAGGATCGTTTTCATCTTCAATACAAAAATGAATTTCATATAGAGGATAGTTCATTGTAAAAAATGTTTCCAAGTTACTGGCCAAATGTGGATCAGCCCCCATCAGAGGTTTCAGAATAGTGACTCCAAGGTAGCCCTTCTCATTTGGCTGGATTTGTGTTTTTTTATGTAATCTGTACTTGGCATAAATAATAGCTAATAAATGAATAACCCATTTCCCACTCCAAAATATTAACAAAAATATAGCTAAGCTATAAAGAGTATATAAAACAGGAGTCATTTTAATGTCTCCATTACTAGCTTTGGAAAAATTTAATAAAACTTAAGTAGTTAAGAAACATTTTTCTTCTTTTTTTTTTGTAACAATCTATACAAAATTATTAACTAAACAATGAAACAGAAAATTTAAAACAACTAACCATTTCCTTCAGCAGTCTAAAATTAATTGGCAAACAGTTATAATACAATAGTAATCGTTTCGAAACTAACAAATATTTTAAATGATATGTATTAGAAATTTTAACTGCTTCTAAATAAAAATCATCATTAATTTTACTTAAAATTTCTTTTAATTTACAATAAACTAACACAGTAAATATCCAACAAAAAATATTCTTAAAGTAGTGAAGTATGCCTTTTCCAGATAGCAACTTCCTATTTCTCTTTGGTAAAAAAAATACACATAAATTTGTTAGAAAATATTCCTCCTGAAACAAACCAAAAGTAAAAATAAATTAAAAGTTCTGATGTAAAATGTAGGTTAATTAAATTAAATAAATAATAGTATTTTGACAATTCTACACTATAAAATTAATTTTACAATCTCAAAATATACCTTTAACATATTAAGGAGTTTTGTTTCTCTTGAAGTTCTATTTTGAAACAACTCATTATTTACTAATTATTATCAAAGAATGGTAGTTCTGCTTCTGAAAAGATGGACATTGCAATTTTAACTTCACATACAGATTCGTACAATTATAATTTAAAAAGCATTAGTTAGATTATAAACTGTTTTAATGATTTTTCATAATCCTAAAATATTCTAGGGCACAAAAGTATTTCCAAACCAGCTAATATACAAAGTATGATCCCCGTAACAACTCACGGAACAAACTCTTGAGTTGTACAATTTCCAATGAAATAATAAGTGAAGTCTGAGCTCTCAGCTAAAGAAAAAAAGTAATTGAGTGGTTCTACACACAGATACCAAGAACATCATTTCCAGTGCACCATAACGGCTCAAGTCCACAAAATAACAAAATACTCTGAGTTTCTTTGTAGTTAGCCAGCACTATAATTTTGGAACCACCACAACCCGTGAAAAGTCTTGGGTTCAGTATTGGCAAGAACTTTACTGTTACCAAGTCAATGGTGATTAGGCAGAGATCCCGCTCAACCAACCTGCTTTTTCCCTACTTAAAGGTGTACATTTCATAGAGCCTGGGTGAACCCCAGGAGGGTCTGCAGATCCTACTAGACTGATAACAGAATAAATAACTAATTGGCATTGCCAGTCTCGTACCTGGAATCTATAGATTTATATATGATCGGAATCCAGGTAAAATACAATGGAACGCAATTACCTGGCAGAGAAGTTACACAACTTGTGTCACAATCTGTATAACACATCAAATTTCAGCAAGTACTTCAAGCTAATATGATAAAACTTAATATCATTTAAAACTTGCAATAAAAAGCACATCACACTTATTTTTTTTAACTCCATAAATACATGAAAATAAAACTCTAGGAAGATCCCAGTCACATTTAAAATGAGGGTACTATTTACATCTAAATATTTTAACAAAAGATAGATAATATACCTAGTTGAGTGAGTAATAAGCAGTAGTCATTTTCTGTTTAGGTAGTCCATTAATATATTGTGAAAGTGAGATATAAGGTTAGCAAAGGCCTTAGCTCAACCAACTGTGCAATATTAACAGAAACTGCAATGAAGATGTGAACAGTAAGGATAAACAAGCATATATGCAATGAGGAAACTGACTAATACAAAAAATTAGTCACATACTATCTTGATTCTCATTCACTACCAAGTCATGAAGGACAATCATGAAGGTTAATAAGTACATTTATACAATGGATAATGTTAATAAGTGGAATCCAACTGTAAAATTTATTTTATAATTAAAGTAAAATATATAAACACAGTGTTTGGTCATTAAGTTATGTCTAATTTATTTTTCAAATATTAAGAAACACAAGCATTGTAAACTCTTATTTTAAAGATAATGAAAAAATACTGTTTATAAACCTAAAACAAATTGACCAACTTCAGTTTGCCTTCAACAATAATTCAAAAGGAGGAAGATAATAGCACATTAACTATCATAACAATAACAATTTAATAACACGCTACACGATAAATATAATTCTAAGATGAACTCTTTCTTAATTATAATTGTTCCGACAAAAAAAAAAATTTAAAACTGATCATAATTCAAAAGTATTTAATGACTATATTATTGGTATAAAGGGAATAGAATTTCTACAATATTTAATTAAAAGGAAAAAAATTAATGAGGCAGAAACATTAAGTAATTACTAAATATTAATATCATAAAAAAAAATCAATAGCAAAAATACTACTAAGCTTCTATTAACATTTTAATACTTAAGTAGAGCTCATAATCGGACTGAAAATACAAATATATATACACGAACAGAATAAACAGAAGTTTATTGTACTTTTTAATGCATTAAGTAGTTTGTATACACTCAACTGATTTGTTATACCTACACTACCTACCTACAGAGAGATTATTTTAAAAAGGGCTTACCTTAGGAGTTGAGTTTTTTAGCAATAATAAGTATTCCTTCTTTAAAACGTAACTTGACTATAATAACTAGCTGAATATTCCTCGGCTCTATAGCTACGAATACACCTATTAAAGCCAACCCCTGTAACCATTAAATTGTCTACCTTAACATTTCTAACTACTGAAGAGCTGAAGCAGTTTAGCCAACGCCCAAATATGACAACTGACAAAACGTATCATTTTGAGAACCAATAGTCCTTGATAAAAATCTTCCGCATTGAAAGGAATTTCAACTGAAAACAATATAAATTGTATTATAACATGAATCGTTTTATAACAATATTTTAATTTATAAAAAATAAAATTCTCACGCGTTCAAGTACATTCTAGAATTTTAATACTATAAGGCGCGAACAGGTACAAACTAAGATAATTTATTCATCCATTTTAATGATATTTTTTTTTTATATATATATATATATTACAAACTTTCTAAAATTCAAAACCAATGGCATTTTTAAACAATTATTAATCATTTTTTAAGAATATTAAATAAAATATACAATTACCAATCAATTTGCAATATTGAAATAGCTTGGAATGTTTGATAAGAATTTTTGAGGCGGGCTAAAACAATCCAAGGTGACTGAAGCAAGTTTTAATGAAATTCAATATATTTTACAATAAACTCTAATGTGTAAGTCACTAATAAGAAAACAATGATTTTATTTTAATGTTAAGTAAATCTATTATTATCAATTTTTCTTCCAATCTACTTCATTTATTTCTTTTATAGAGAGAGCGTTTTCCTTAAGTTGAGGTCTTTTCCAACCAAAATCTCCTCCAGTTTAGATATTAAATATAGTCTTAAGCAAAATTTTTAAAAATTTCTTGATCAGCCACGTTGGTTTGTATATTATACGGAACGCTATCACCAAGATCTTCTCTATACCATATACGTATGTAAAGCTACTATAGTTTAAGATGTTAATCATGAAAAAACTTCACTTTATCCTTTATGATTCAGTATTGCCAATTTATACTCTTCATCCAAGTTGTCATCTAAACAACGGTCGGCACTGCTAACTAGTTTTATTTAGTCTTAATACAGATGCAATATAACTATAATCGCGTTCCATGCAAAATGGTACGAAAAACTGAAAAAAGTTATGTTTTTCGGTCTTGGTGAACTCATGGAATGGTGAATTTCGACCATGCCATTCGCGCAAGCATAATATAATCTACCAGACACATAATTTGTATACATGATATATAAATTACTCCTCAACGACATTTGTCCCCTTCTGAAAACAACTAGTGAGGATAACGATATACCTCGTTTACAGCGACAGATTTTTAATTGCATTATTGTTCAGACTATTTACTCTTAAAATTACCATTAGAAGACAAGAATAACTTGACAAGAAATCTAGCTAAAACCATGATATTAAGTCATGGTTTTAGCTAGATTCTTGATTTGCTCAATCGATTCCTCGGGCTCTTCTGCCTTACTTCTTTGTATTCAATACATACATTTTTTCTGAACGGGAGAATTAGTTAATAAAAGTTGTAGAATCGTTCACGAAGTAGATCGCTTACTTGAATCCTTAATATAGCATTCCTTTACCATTGTAGCCCTATATTCATACCACCCTCACAATTAACATATTAACAATAATACCCCAAATATTAAAATTATAAAGTTTGCCTGTAACTAATGAAATTAATTATGTGTTTATGTTTATATTTATAACTTTCGGTGTAATTCTTTCCTGTTGCGCTTTAGACTGTGAAGAATTACATTCTCCTTTACAATCCAACTTCGAACACCAAGTGACCTTAGGGGAATTTCTTTTCTGTATTGGTCTTCCTACTTCTCTGTTTCACCTCCATTATCATCTTGGGAATCCCATTTTCTTCATTCTTTGGGCATGACTCATCCATGACCTTTCCTTTCTTCCTTAATCGTGGACATGAAAATCTGGTGCATTATATAAGCCCATCAATTCTTTATTCGATCTCATATTGAATTCTCAACCGGCGAAGTTTGATTCATAGCTTTTTTGCTTACTTCATGTTATGTTAAAGATGTTGTTGAACAGAATACTGAGTAATGGTTGTTTTTCACTTATTTTAAAACGAGGCATACAGTACCTGCAGGAAAAGCAACAGACAAGTAATTAATGCTATACTTCTAAAATAAACAACTGAAGGAGGGTTTAAAAAATAAATAAATGAAAAATTCATCCATTCCATTTATGAGTGACTTATAACATAGGAAGAACAACTTTATTTTGAAACGCTATCCAGAATTTCTCATTTTTAACCGTCGTTCGGAAGCTTCAAATGTCTGCTTATCCGTTGCCTGTGCCCCCTTCACGCGTTTAAGATAGTAATTAAACAGCCAGGACGGAAACCAGATTGAAGATCAGTTGGGTTTGACTCTTTGAGGAACTTGGATATTTTGGTTTGTATTTATATTTAAAAATGTTTATTTTTATGCAATATAAATTAGATTTCACTAATCTTCTAGATAAGTGGAATTCGAATTTTTATTAAAGGATTGGAGGCTGTTTGATAAGGTCTTCAAAACATTTTGTTGTTTTATTAGAAAAACAACCTGACTTATCAATAAACTGACTATTGGATAAAAAACAGAATAGGGACATTCTGACTAAGTTTATATTTAGATTCCCATTAATGAATCATTTTAAGCTCAATCAATCATTCATTCTGCAAATGAACTAAATAGTCCACCAAGGATATAAGAAGAACATGAGCATGACAAAAAATAATAGGTAATAAAAACAATGCATCATCCTTCAAACAACCTTATGGAATTAATACCTTAAGCTATTACTTACAAAAGTATCTTTGCACTTGGTCCTATAAAAGAGATGCAGTAAAATCCGATTTATCATGGAGATCAAATACTTCAGGAAACATAGTATTCGACTATCGGAATGTGTCATTAATAGTTTACCGTTGATTAATGCAACCACGTGAGAAGAAGAAGGAAGGAGGAGCTGTATGTAGAGCCTGACATAGTGGCATTGATAAAGAGAGCCAGAATTGGATGGATGTGACATGTAGAAAGAATGCCAGAACACTGGATACCGAAGAAAATGGTATACGAGAAACCAGACGGCAACCGAATTAGAGGACGCCCTCAGATAGCTGGACGATGTGGAGGAGGACTTAAAGCAAGTACTTGAAGTACAAGAATGGAGGAGAATAGTGAAAGATCGCAGAGATTGGTTGGCTGTGGTGGAGGAGGCCCGGGTTCTTGCAGGACTGTAGAGCCAGAATAATATAGTAATAATACAAGCACGTGAAGAGAATAAGCTATTCACAATCAATTAAAACAAGATGTTTGGGACTATTATTTCCCCCTTTTTAAATGTTTTTGTTCTGACAATAAGTATAAGAATGTAATGATCGTCAGGATTGGTAAATAAAACAATAAAATCAAGTGTTGTTCAATAATAAATTGTAGAATAATCCTCAAGACTTCCGTATTAATAAAAAATATATTTTATTAATACTAAAGACAAATGAAATTCTCGTCCTGTTCATTTTAAGGCTAGTATAAGTTCGAGTACTTAAAACATCAACGCTGCTTATCGTTAATACGCCACTTTCACGTGATTGTTTGAATGCATATTCCGACATTATGGTAGAACGCGAGGACGGAAGCGAGTGAGTTATGTCCAAATATGATCCTGACGCATAGAATTACTCAAGTTCATATCGAACCATGGCAAATGAATAACGGAAGATAAGTAATGAGTCACACTAATCGTATAACTGATAAGAAATGTCTCTCATTGAAATATCTGATAAATGATTTTTTTTTCGAAAATTAATTATACTCAATAGTACTGAGTAACAAGTGCTCATCTGTTTCTCTGTAACTCACATTTAAATCGAATCCTTGAGCACTCAAGTTTTTCTACTGAGAATATTTTACATAACACTGAAGATTATACTGCTTCCTTCCATTGGATTCTTCAGAAACAAAAACATCGAGCACAATTTTCTGTAAAATACAGTTTGGAATTGTGCAAGGCTTTTGACTAACCACTACTCCAAAAGCTGTTCTTGGAAAAAGAACATACTTATACGTTTTTATTGAATTTTAAAAGATTATACACATTACTCAGTTCATAAATGTATTTGCTGATTTATCCTATTCACGAGTGAATGATTGTAACTAACTTGTGTAAAATGTTTTTTATCGTAATTATTATTATTCCTAAATTTCTTTATGTTTGGCTTGTTTTTAAAGTTATTCTTCAGTGGTCACAGAATAATTATTTTTTGTGAAAATAATCAAGTAAGAATTCCTTGATATTGCCTTACTTTGGAAGGGACATAAAATGGGGATCTCCAGCCTGTGCAGTGTCAATTACTTGCTAAAGATTCCTATCCTAATTACATATAAATAGGAAAAATAAAGGACTCTCACTGTGGCATCCTCTGACAAGGCATAGCAGTATGGCTACTGAATAAACAATTAAAAAGTCAAGTTGTTATGGATTGCACAAAAATAGTAAAATCGTTAATTTTTGCATTGTACTGATCCTATTCAAGGAAAGCAAACTATCAGTTTGGAACCAATCAAGGGAACAAAAATAAAAAACAAACTTGTACCTCTACAATCTATGAAGGGTCTAGGGTTTAGGGTTTAGTACATGATAGAGTACTGCTTCTTGGACAATGGTGGTGCAGAGAGGTGATTTGTTGAAGATCACGGTCAACCACTAGATTTTCCCCCCTTACAGGGTATCCACTCTGTAGAGGCTAGGCGAGCCCCAGGAGAGTCCTAGATCCCATAGGATATCTACGGCCGCTAACAGAAAAAATGTAAAAAAGTCTGCCAGGGAGCAGGCTTTAAACCCAGGACCTTCGGCGTGGCTAGTCAGTGCTCTACCTCTGAGCCACTTCCCTCTCTCGGTTCCCCAAGAAATAGTTACTATTAATTTATATTTAAAAAAAAATGTAAAACATATTATTTTTAGTAATGATAATACAAACTTTATTGTAAGACAACAGATATTTACGGCTACAACAGATTACATAAAAATGGAGATCCTTTATAAATATTTTTTTCCAGCTCTTATAGTTTGCCAAATGAGGAAAAGTTCATATTAATTATTCACAAAGGAGTTAAATAGTAATTGAAATTACATTAGAATTCATTGAGCAAATAATTCGAAATACTTTATATAGAATAGAAAAATAATTTTATTCTGGGACCAGGTCCCTTCAGAATAACAGAGATGAACCTTACCATATGGAATCTTACCAACACCCCTGGTACCAAAAGAGTGTAATGAATGTTGTACAGCATAGGTAAGGTAATATATAAGACTATGATCCATAAAACCAAGAATCATTTGAATTTATTATTATTACATCTTTAAAAACAACACATAATATAGAATTTTTATTTTTTGTTTGCTTTAATTGATAATATAAATGTATCATAAAACAAAAATAACAATGGTAACTTTGCTTGATATAAATTGTTAAAAAGAAAGGTACTTACTTATGTTTGTTAAACATAAATATAAAAACAAAATTAAACAATATTTCTCTAAATAATTAATACTGTTCTTTTTTTTTTAATGAAGTAAATATTTAATAAGTACAGGCATAAGTAAAAAATTTCTGTATAAAAATATATCCCAAAAATTCATAAATCACTTTTAAATATATATTTACATACATATGACTGTTATGTACATAGTCAATGGAAGACAATACAAAATTCTTCAACCTTATTAAAAAAAAAAAAAAATTGGGGATCACAGGTTTCAAAACAATTTCTTATCACAAAACAAATTGATTTACAGTAAAACAAATTGGTACATAAAATCAAAATAAAATGTTACTATCAACTGTAAATCACATGCAGAAAATACATAACTAATAGCAAAAAATCCATTAAAAGAAAAATTGTATCACATAACTCAAACTAATCATATAACGAGTATAAAACATTAGTTCAAAATAATTAACACAATTATAGCTGAAAGAAAAATTCTGCTATATAATTAAAATTACATTTGTTTAAATTTTCATTATCAGATCAGACTTAAATCCTAATGTGAGGAATAATATGTTTTATTAATACTCGCTTAAACAAAATTATTGAGTTATTCATAACTAACAATATGTATGAGCATAGAATAAAAAACTGAATGAAAATGCTCTCGATAAAACTATACATACTTATTTTATAACCATAATAATGAGCATAAAATATAAACAGATTTGATAAGTATAAATTAATACTCACTTGAAATTGAATCATATATATTTTATTAATATATTAAAAATAGTGAATGTACAATAAATCTAACAGTTTACTCAGAGTTCACTCCCCCCCCCCCCAAGATATAAATAAATAATTATTTAAAAAAATAAATAAAACCTTACAAAATACTATCACTCTCTTGGTTTATTTAATTTAAAAACAAGTTATACAAATTGTTTTTGTGAATTGTGCAAATGAATGATGTTGCTATTGTGTGCTTTCCATTACCTTAAAAATCAAAATTTATCAAAATTATTTTCAAGTTTATTTAAATAAATAAAAGCTATTAAAATCGAATTATTGACATCTAATGGTGAAAGATATTTTTTTTAAATCAAGATTTATAATTAATCTTGTTTTTTTAGCACCAACTGTTTCATCGGGAGGAAAATAATAATTCTATGAAGAAGTATTCAACAAACAAATGTAAATTATTTAGCTTATATAACTATATATAATCACAATCCCATACATATTCATTATTAAATAGTTGTTGTTTATAGCCATATTATAGGCTTTACATATTTCTTAGCCCATTAGGTAACGGATATAAAGGGGAAAAAATAGAATAAATAAATAAATCAATTTGATAAATAACATTCCCTCATATCAAACAAAGATAATGTTAGTTAATATGATTCCATAATAAAAAATTATGAGATTCCTATATTATAAGTATATTCTAATAAAGTTAAAACTACGTAGTTAAAAACTATGCAATCAATGTTTCAATCATTCTCTTTTTATGAAACATTATACTGAAATATTTTCACTATCTTGCTTAAACACATTTTAAATCTTAGAACATATTTAAGTAATATTGTATTGAAATTGCACCCCTGTTGAGAATAGGATCCACCTAGTTCTCACCTAACATTATTTAAACATATATAGTTAAGATACCTTAAGTACTAAATTTCATCATTTTCACAACAGCTAGAGGGATAGATGTAGTAAGTCACAAAATCTATAACACTTATTATTATTATAGATAAAGTGAACTTTTACTCTTTACCACATCACCCTTGTTCCAAAAGCGTTTACAAAAACTGAGTAATTACAATTAAATAAAAATTTAAAAGCTAAAGGTCTCAAATACAACTAAAAAAAAAGTAAATTATTTCCTTATATATACAGTAAAACCTCTATTATCCGTCACTCTATTTACCGTCACCTCAGTTTTGAGAAAAAAAAAAAGATGTGTATATATTGCTGAAGTCATAGGCGCCGGCTAAGAATTAATCGTTGTTTCTTGACAACTTTCATTCCTAGAATCTATTGTTTACTCAAAACCTGGGCTTCCTCGTAAATCTCTACCTAATGTAGCTTCCGCAGTTAAACTACCTTTAGTCTTCATTCTTGTCTGACGGGTACTTGTCGTTTTCTTAAAAGCACGTATAATAATGTCGGAGAAAAGACAAAGGAAGAGTTTAGATCTCGCTACTAAGTTTGAAATTGTAAAACGTTTACGAAAAAAAGTGAAAGTGCTTCAATCTTAGTAAAAATCTATGATATTCCTCGGACGACAGTTAATGATATAAAACGTGACAGGGACAAAATAGAAAATTTGTTGTGGAAATGGAAGTATGTGATGGAGATGCGACTAAAAATAAGTCTATAAAAGTTTCCACAAACAGTAAGTTAGATGATGTATTGTTTCAGTGGTTTGTTCAGCAACGAAGTCAGGGGCCACTAACAGGTCCAATAATCAAAGAAAAGGCCCTTCATCTTAATCAAATTTTAAGCAGCGACCCAACATTCAAAGCTAGATAATCGAGGTTCTACTGTGTATGTATATATATATATATTTAGATAAACTTCTTAAAATAGAGAGAAGGATTCTTAGGAGAATCCACTGGCCCAAAGTAACACCAGAAGGATACCGGCTTAAATCTAACAAAGAAATTTACTGTGAAATATGTTACTTGGAAACAGAAATAAGGATTAGAAGACTCAGATTTTTTGTCACATGATGAGGATGAATGAGGAGAGACTAAACAAAAAAATTTTCACCAAAATTATAGGCTACAAATTCAAACAAGGATACACAGGACAAATAAAAAAAGAAACATAGAAAGACAGGATTACACAAGATTTATTATAAAACAGAACGGAATACCAAAAATTCCTCAAAATGCGGTACTAGTGAGACAGAAAAAAAATGTCCATCTGATGAGCTGAGAAAAAACTGAAAAAACAAACACCACAAAAAAACACTGCTTCATAGTTGCGTAGGCCTTCAGGGCTGTTTCGTGTCAAATTAAAAAAAATAAATAAAACATAAAAAGTGAATAACTAGTGAAATTGGGACGGGTTTTTGTAACCATTGATATTGGTTTAATTAAAATTACTAGTAGTCGTAAATCATAAAATCGCCTAAGGAAAAAATTTATTCTTAAATTACCTCATAAAATCATACGGAAGAATTAATAATTTCTCACATTATTGATTAATAAATAAACTAATTAAAGTACCCTGTTATGTTTTTTTTTTGTACAAAACATATTTTTGTTTTATTTACATACCTTAGTCAAATTAAATTAAAGCTAAATAAGACTAAGTTTATTTTAAAAAAAAAAAAAAAAAATCACAATTATGTCATTTAAAGTATAAATTGAAAGTATATCAGGCACTTAAATTGCATCTTCGTAAATACTAAATACATAATAGTTTATACATTCACTTATATACACTAATGTTTATAAGAGAAATCAATGTTATACAACATGTATGTCATGATTTCCGACATTCATTCTCTGATCTAGATCTGTAGCTTCTATCTGTTCTTTCAAAAGCTCAAGCTCTCTGATACCGGAAACAGTAACTTCATACTTATGCGAAACAAGAGAACGATAAAAATGAACAGCAAAAGCGACAAAAATTATAAATACAGGAATCACAATAATGGCAGCTGACCAAGCAGCGGCTTTAGAAACATCATAGAACTTTACATAACACAAAATACCTATCTCACATAGAAAAAGAAGAAGACCAAGGAGTGTAGAAAATGCCCAAGCAGTTTCAATATACCTAACAGACATACATTTAGATAAATATACATACAATTGTTCTATATAGAATATAATTAATTTTTAAAATGGAAGCATTTACAAAAGTGAACAATATACAATAGATTGGTTTTTAGTCTAAAGCCACATAATTATATTTTTGAATAAGTAATATGAATCGTTTAAATGAACTTGTAAATGCTTGATCAATAACAAACAAAATTATAAATCGATACCCATATATATATATATATATATATATATATATATATATATATATACAAGAAAAATTACCAATAATATAATAAACATTACTCATTACTACAACAATAAAAATTACTAAGTACAATGAAATTAGAAATTCATCAAAAACTGTTAAAACTAAAAAAATCTGAAGTAATTTTTAGAAATATTGTTAAAACCAATCAATCAAGAACAATAGACTGTCATTCAAAGAATTACAATCAAATAATTTAACAAAACATATTATATGTGATTTGTACAAGTTGCGAAATGCATAAAAATGTAGGTGAAACTAAGAGATAGGAAACAGTATCAATGGGAAATATAATTGTTTTGATATTTATAAGGGAATTATTATAAATAGACGGAATACATAAGAAAAAAATTAATGTTAACCATCCTCCCTTATGAGTAAAGCTGAGCCCTTATGAGTACATAACAAATTAGTGTAGATTCAATTCTCTTCCCTAAAACAAGTTTTAAAGTACTAGGAAATCTTGCAAATTCTTATTCCTTCACACAAATAACTTTTGCAAAGTACAGTGGACCTAGCATAAATCAGGGATCTACACAGTATGGTCTGCAAGTACCACCAATACCGTCAGTTTACTTACACTGCATCATAAAATATGAGTTATTATTTAAAAACTAATTAGATACAAATAACTGATACAATGGGTCTAATATGGTTGTAAAAGTGTGTACCCCTTTTCAGAATCACGTTACTGTATTGTTAATGGCTGCCTGGAAGTTTGGTCCATAAATGGTGTACTAGGGAAAGAAATCCAGGACCCCTTATGCCAATTGACCCAGAACAGCCATAATTCTTAGATCTAGAACAGTCACTACCCGAGTGTCAACCAGGAAATGAGATGCCTGTGTCGGGAGCTCGATACAGCTAAGAATTTATTAAGCTTGGAAGATTTTGCTGGGTGGGTCATGTTGCCAGAATGGATGTGAGCGACATCCCAAAGGAACTAGTGAAAAAAAGGCCGAACCGGACTAGGAGGGCAGGATGGCCAAAACTCCACTGGTTGGATGCTCTTCTGAGAAGATGCCCAAACCCTACTTCTTGTGAGAAATTAGAAAGATGCTGCACTAGATAAGAAAGACTGGAAAAAGCATTTGAGGGAGGCTAAGGTTCTTAAATGTAATTAAAACGGCTGAAATGTCAAATAATAATAAATAACCCAAACAGATATGGAGTTGAAATATTAAGAATAGCATCATCAACCTTGAATAGATGGAGATGGTAAGCCGAATTAAGAGAAAAATAGTCTTTTATTAAAGTATATTCATCAACAAAATGAAATTAACAGGTTAGTTAAAAAAAAAATCTTTCTTACCAAAAATAAAATAAAAATTAATAATTAGGAATCATATAATCAGAAGGATGAGCATATGCACAGATATTTATAATCCTAAAGTAGATGGGATATGCATACAAAAAAAAAAAAAAATTTAAATAAAATATCTAGAACTTTGCAGTTGTTTCATCAGCCTACCATTTACTTTATAAAGCTATACTTCATTATTTCAAAAAAGTAATCTTAATTTCATTAAAATAAAAATGAATAATCTTAATTTAAAACAAATCATAGTTACCAATGAAGACGCTCGTGAGGAGATTCATGGACAAGACTGATTGAATGAAGGTTACAAACCGCCTCCATGTTCGGAAGAATGCAGGTACTAATCATCAGTGCCAGCATGTGAACAGCGACTAGCAAAGTTGTCACTATAGCGAATACTACGTACATTTCCTGAGGTACCTTCGAATCTGAATTTAACTGTACTTCAACCATAGCAACCTGAATAAGATAAATGTAATGAAAATCATAGTTTTGTAATAAGAACACTTGTAATAAGATTTTATAAACATCAAACCATAGACCAAGTTTAGTTAGAAGGAATTATTTTATAAACAAATTTCATTTTAAAATTTGATGTATATCACTGGACTAAAATACTTCAGGTTTTCATAAAAGAAGGAAAAACCATTATCCAGTACAAATAAATTCTTCATTTATTAATTCTTGAAACCATTTATTGATGCATAAAACCAGAAATTATTTGTGATTGAAAATAACACTGTAGTCGAACCATTTCAAGAATTAATAAATGAAGAATTTATTTGTACTGGTTAATGGTTTTTCCTTCTTTTATGAAAACAAATTTCATTAAAATAGGTAAAAACAAATATACATATAGATTGAATTAGTTCAACAAAATTTATAAAAAAAGAGATATATTATACTTCTAGGTATCAGTTATATCTACTATGGTACCAAAAACTAAAGCCTCAATTAATTGATTCTAACCCTCAAGGAACATGATCTGGGCCCAGCGATGATGGAGAAATTGATTTCAATGAACGAAAACGAGATAGAAAAAGGAAGATGGCTCCAACATGGCCTTTAGGGCACATATCAATAGCATGGGAGGATGTAAAGAAAAGAAGGGAGATGGGATAAAACCAGAAGTTGCCCATGGAAAGACCTCCAAAAAATGTAATATGTATTAGAGAGAAAACCTGGAAAAGGCGCAGTGGTGGTAGAAGAAACAAAGCTGAAGAAGAGAGTAAGCAAACAATTCAAAGTTGTTCGGAGAAGCAAGAAGTTTTGTCCAGCATCTACTTAGGAGTGTCTGGAGATATATAAAGAATAACATAGAGGTATGTCAGCTATACATATGATAATGAACTTACGAAAAAAGTAGGTCTATACAGCATAATAAGAAAATGCCAGATCATCATGGGGACATAAAGATAGCTCGGTGGATTAGATATTAACACAAGTATAATAAAATAAGACATAGTAACTGAAAGTTGAAGTAAAGTTACAAAGATGAAATTTAAAAATAATCACCATCAAAATGATAATTAATAGAAATAAATTATATTTATTTTATTGGGTTATTTAATGTATTTACTAAAAGACAAAAAACTAATTAATTACAGGTATATTTAATAGTATAGTATAAAGTTTAATTCTAAATGAAATGAAACAGGTACCTAATATGGTATCAGTATAATGTGTTAACCCTGAATGACAAGGTCTAGAGCGATTAACTATATTGATATCTCCCCAGAATTGTTTCAACAAGAATTTTGTGAAGAAGATTTTATAGGAATAGTAATTATACCGGTGAAATCCTTTGTTACGTTTTGCATTTAAGTCAACTTGCTTTCCTGTGTATTGGAAAGAGAATATTTTTACTCAAACCTTTAGGCTCTTCTTCTGTCTATTTATTGCTTCTTAGAAACTACTTCTTCATCATGACTTAGTTTGAAAACATAAACTCAACCAAATCAATTATGGAGGCATAGCAGAGAAATGATCACAACGATAAATAACAAATAATGTCATGAAAAATCATTTTATACTAACAACAAAATACATTTATTTGACAAATGAAAATACAATAAAACCTCTATTATCCGCCACTCTCTGTTAACCATTACCTCAGTTCGAGAGAAAAAAAAAAAAAGATGTATATATATATATATATATATATATATATTAAAGGAATTTGCAGACTTTGTTTAAAACTTTAAGCCTCTGAATTTTATATGTCGAATGAAGAGTTAGTGAGAAAAGCTAATCAAAGGATTAAAATTATTCTCAAAAAAATACTATTCTTTAATCTAACAAAAATAATGTTGTGCATTCATCTTTTCAAAATTAAAAATGCCCAAAACAGTATTTACTGTTTTGTTTTTTAATAGGTCGTTGGTTTATTATACCTCTCAAATTATTATATATATAATTATATATATATATATATATATATATATATATATATATATATATATATATATATATATATTGCTTGGTTGCTAATCATAAACACCGGCTAAAAATCAATCGTTAGGTCTTGACAACTTCGTTTCCTAGAATCTGTTGTTTATTCAAAACCTAGGCTTCCTCACACACATTTCTCAGAAATTAATTATCTCCTTGTCTCTACCTAATGTAGCTTCCGCAGTTGAACTACCTTCAGTCTTCATTCTTGCCTTAAGAGTACTTGTCGTTTTCTTAAAAATACGTATAATAATGTTGGAAAAAAAAACAACAAAGTAACAGTTTAGATCTCGCTACTAAGTTTGAAATTGTAAAACATTTATGAAAAGGTGAAAGTGCTTCAATCTTAGCAAAACTCTAAGATATTCATCCATCCGATGTCGGCCACAGTTAATGATATAAAACGTGCGGGGGACTATGTCCCTTCTATATAATCATTAATGATTATTAAGAAGGGGCATACTACATTGGTGCATGAGGAAAGAACTGAACTCCACCTTTAAATTGATATTAATTTCTCAAGAGAGAAAAATTGGACATACAATGATTGTGCTTGAAATTATTATAATTTAAAAAAAAATATTTTTACTACATATGTATACCTTATTAGTACGTAAATAAGTTACGAGTACATGTATAATGTCGAATGTTTGAAATATATTGTTCAATTCATGTGTGTGTGTGTGTGTGTGTGTGTGTGTGTGTGTATATATATATATATATATATATATATATATATATATATATATATATATATATACACACACACACACACACACACACACACACACATAAATTTAGAAAAAAAATACATATATATAACATTTATCTGACTCCCATATCAGAAAGTTTTAGTTAAATTATTCTCAGATACTATTGAATCTAAATAATTATATTTTAAATAAACATTGTTTGTTATCGGGTTTCAACATTATGACCAATTGCTAACAAAACAATAAAAGCGATTATATCATAAATATGAAAAAAAAGTAAGACAATATTTGAACACTAGTTAAGATAAGGACCTTCAAACAAATTAAATTAGTTTCAAAATATGCATTATGAGTCAATCCAAATACAAACTAGACACCATTTTCATTTATTTATAACCATATTTATGATTAATTGTTCGTTTATTAATAACAACAGCTCTAGTTAATGATTATATAAGGTAACAAAATGCTTCTAATATTGTGGATTACATTCATAACTGCATAATATACTCTTTGTTTTAAAATTAATTTTAAGATATTGACAGAAGCATGTTCTATTGAGTTAGTTTAAAATATTGAAGATAAAGCGGTGTTAGTAAATAAATAAATGCAGATTAAATAATAAGTGCTGACATACCATAGCAAATCCAGAAAGCAAAGCTGAGGTTTTACTGGAAGCTTTTAGCTTTGCTCGACTTAGTTGTAATTTTCTCCAAGAGAGATAATGTGATGAATTTTGGCCTTCTGAGATATCGAGTGCTGACATCTTCTACAAACAAAGTAAGTTCTATAATATTCGGGCAATATTACAGAAGCTAAAAGGCAAAGAATAAATAAATAAATAAAAGCTTACTCTTTCAGAATTATAGGGAAACCAATTGGAGAGCAAATGCAACTTAAAATACCCTTCAAGATTTTCTAATGTGTAAATTCCACTACTCTGTGATGAGGAGGACATTAGATTATTGCTAGGCCGTCTTCCAGCCACAGATGAATTTCCTGAAATATTTATTATTCATAAAAATATTGGAGATTCAAAAAAAGTAAATAAATGTAACCTGAAAACATATTGATCAATGGAGTAACCTTTCGTAAATCATATCTAGTTTCCACTACGAAACGTAGAACTAAAAATTAAGTAGGTCAGAAAGTATCAAACAAAAATAATAACATAAATTTTCTTTTAATAAACTACACCCCAGAGGAGCCTTGGGGTCTTATTGCCAACATCAGGCATAGTTCGGTATTCCGCCGCAAAACGAAATTAGCAGATCTTTAATTGCTCCCATGAAAGCAATGATACGACCAAGTGCGTCATTTTTAATAACTAATAAAACAATTAACTCGTAAATAAAACCGAATTGCTGGATAAGGGATTATCGTCGCGCTCAACTACGACGTAAAGATAATGCTAAAATAAAATAATTATCCGGAGAGAGTTAATTTTTTGACAATAACAGTAAATCAGAAATCAAGTAAGTACCTACTTGTTTCCTGCATCTTGATACTTATTAAGCCACTGTTTATAATCAATACACGACCAGGAATGATGCGACTATTTGGAGGACAGCTACCTCAAGACCAGTTCATTTATTAGTCGATACCTTTATTTAAATTACTGCGTTAATAATCAAAAATAATTTAATTTTAAGTCGAATTAAAATTAAAAAATCTTGAAAAGGGAGGACTTCATAAGACAGCAATTCTGCCTATGATTTTCCATTATTTCTAGTAAATTAACATCAAAAATATTATAAAAATACGAAATTTACTTTATTGGTTTTACACGACTGTTAAAGGATGTTTTCTTATACTATTTAACACATTTCTATTATTTCATTAATACAAACCTAAGTAATAAGTATTAGATATTCTCTTAATGTTAATAGAAATAGGAAAGTGTTAGCAGTCTCTTATTCACTTAAAATTATAGAGATATAATTTGTTTTGACAAAAACGAGAATTAATTAATTTAACGTTTAGAGGAAAGTGAAGTATGATTGTGTGAACAGCTGCAATAACCATACGAGTATTAATACTAATTTGATCATACGTGTATTAATACTACTGACTGAAATAAACAACTAATGTTCAAGAAAAATAACGCATTTTAAAAATAAATACTTCATATTTCTCACTGTTTACCGAAATTTCAGATATTTAAATATTTTAAACACAAATTTCAGTTTAAATGTTTTTCAAAATACACAAAGTATTGTGACTAATTAGTAATTGAGGATTTCTACATAACATTCCATGTTTAGTAACTTCGTAAACTATTATTTTAATTTTTGGTCAAAATGCTAATGACTTCAAAAGGATCTTAGATAATATGCAAATATTTGTACAAACTTTTCTTTTTAAAAACGAACTGAAAGATGCCCTTGACAAATAGCTTTGCTTGATAAGGTCTCGAGAAGTAAGTCAAGGACCAATTGTGTTATCTGTCGGGTAAACAAAAATCTACATTAGTGATCATATAATTTGAGAGATATAATAAACCAACGACCTATTAAAAAACAAAACATTTTTTTGTAAAGGCATTTTTAATTTTGAAAAGATGAATGCACAATATTATTTTTATTAAATTAAAGAATAGTATTTTTTTTAGAATAATTTTAATCCTTTGATTAGCTTTTCTCACGAACTCTTCATTCCACAAATCAAATTCAGAGGCTTAAAGTTTTAAACAAACTCGGCAAATTCCTTTAATACTCCCAACTATAAATAAGCACATAAATAAATACATAGTTTCGTCTCATGATGTAATAACTATTTTTTGATAAAATTCAAAATATTGTGAAAAACAAATACTGATTGAACTTATAATATTAAAATTTTGAAATATGTCTTCAAACTAAAATAAGAAAAAAATCTGTTATACATGGTCTTACAACAGTATTAAACTTTAAAATATTAGTCCCACAAGTCAACCAACAGATATTATTCATTCTCATTTCGTCCTAATTAATAATATGTTATTATTACTAATTCAACATAAATTTTTCGGGGGAGATTTTTTTCAGTTTTTTTGGTGATGATAGCAGCACAATGTTCAATTTCACCCTGGGCTTTGCTGGTAAGAATCCAAGATACTATAATCTCGAAATTATAGTGAATCCGACTTAAAAAAAAGGCACTTGATTTGATAAAAAAAAAATATGTTTTACTAACACTAAGTACTTTATGTTTATTGCTAATGCTACACTTTGCCATGTCAAAAATGTGCGATATCATGGAATTTTTAGCTTCGGAGTAACTTTCCCAATCACTGTTGGTTATTTTTCTGCATATGTTTATTGCTCAGTTAACAAGGACAAACATGGTTTGTTTATTCATTTAACGTCACTTGTGCTCCTAGGGGTAACCGGAAGATAACAATGGAAGTCCTATTTTTTTCAATCTAGGGATAATTAGGATAGGAACCTTTAATGAGTAACTAACTCCACACAGGCTTGGTATCGGAATTTTAAGTCCATTCCGAAGGACCACACAACCAAGAACTTTTGGCCCCTTTTAAAAAAATGCTAGGGCTAATTGCCACGGGCCCACGATCTTGGGCATGGAAGGTTGTTATGCTAATCACTAGACCACAGGATACCTCAAAAATCCGTGGTTATCACTATCCTACTTGTTGAGATATCAAGCTGACCGCTTGAAGTCCAAAATATTTTTTTTTTCATTTCAAGAATCCACTTTTCTAATACGATTTTACCCACCAATACGCGATGCTGCATACTTTTAAGCGAATTTTGGCAAACAATGTTGTTGTTTTTAACATCTAGCGAGTGTGTAATTTCTTGTTTCATATATTTACATCAGCAAAGTTTTCGGGTATCAAATGGATGCATAGGCGGATTCAGGAGAGGAGGGGCACAAGTGCACGTGCCCCCTCCCAGGCGGTATTTTGTGTACTGTGGAGAATCCATTACAGTACATACTTATAGGCAAATCATGTGATGATAGTTGTGAAAATATATGAATAAAATAACAGAAATAACGAATGAATGGATTGTTTTATTTATGCTTGAAACAATCAATCCTCAAAAAATGCACTACTAATACTAACTACGAAATAACCCTGAATTTTGGATCCTTGGGCCGGTATAGAGGCCATCCTAAATTGAATTGACAAAGAAGTTGGTATTCTTGAATGCTTAAATAATCTTCAAATAAAAAAATAAATTTTTTCAAATAATTTATTTGAAAAGAAAAGATATGGCCAGGACCGGGACTCGAACCCGGGTATTTCACCTCTCCGTGGTGTCGCCTCAACAATCTCGGCCACCCTGGCACGTTTCTCGGCCTGCCCTATCAATTCTATTCACTTGATCCTATATCTCCGTGTTCTCGCAATTTGCGATGCATAGACGGGGAGAATGTTAAGTGAACATTACTTTATTTTTGGATCTTGTTGACTTTAAGTCATTAATATTATTATAATTTATTTAATTGTTATATGATATAATTTTTTTAAATATTTTATTTGAAAAGAAGAGATATGGCCAGGACCGGGGCTCGAACCCGGGTATTTCACCTCTCCTTGGTGACGCCTCAACCATCTCGGCCACTCTGGCACGTTTCTCGGCCAGCTCTATAAACGAAAAAAAACCCAGAATAAAACCCCAGAAATAGTACCTCCAGTGGTGAAAAGAATTGATAGGGCTGGCCGAGAAATGTGCCAGGGTGGCCGAGATGGTTGAGGCGTCACCACGAAGAGGTGAAATACCCGGGTTCGAGTCCCGATTCTGGCCATATCTTTTCTTTTTAAATAAAATATTTTTTTTAAAAATTATATCATATAACAATTAGATAAATTATTAAAAAATTAAATATTTGTAAATATCTGTTTGAGAGGAAAATAGTTGATGGGAAGATCTTATTTTTTTTTAGAAGATGTTTTTTTTTTCTCTCATAGTCTTGAAGATGACCTACAAAGTAGGTCGAAATGTCGGCACAAATAAAAAATAAGTCTTCACTTATTTGGTGTTAATTTATGACTTCATTCCCCAACTATTTCTATTTGTAAGTATCATTCGACGATCGCCGTTTTGAAACACCTCCAATTAGTGTTAGCATACAAATGTAAATTTGGTTCAGGAATGGATGGACGCCAGACGTTAATGCGTTTTATATTTATAAACAATGAGAATAATAATAATAGTAATAAGGCTGAGCTAACCAGAAGGCTCGATGCCGACACCACCAATCTCTGCTTACACACATCCGTCCACGGACCTCTACACAAACCCAAGTCCGCCAGACCACTCTTGACGCACTCTTCCCACCTACCTACTACTCAAACATTTACCTGTCGGCACAACGCTTATTATCTTTTTAAAAAATGTTTCGGTACCAAGCCATTACTACATTACTTAGTGTTAAGTTATTACTTCAATAATATGAACATGGTACATGCTCCGCAATTGTGCGTTGTGTACTCCTAAATTCTCCAGTGGTCTCATCCTTTTATGGTCCGAATATTCTACGCAACACCCTATTTTCAAAAACAACAAGAAAACTAACATAAATTATAGATAAAAAAGGTTAACCATTCAAACACCGGGTATTAGCTTAACAAACTACTAAACCCAAGATCGTGGGTTCGTAGCCCGGAAGGTGGCCTTAGGATTCTTTAAAGGGAGTAAAAAATCCTTAGTTACGCCGTCCTTCGGAAGAGACATTAAACGGGGGCCCCGAGCCTGTACGATGTCAGGTACTCCTCGTTAAAAATCACTATCCTAATTAAACCTGGGTAGGCAAAATTTACAGCTCCTACTGTAGCCTCGTCCGATTAGCCATAGCAGGATTAAGTGGCGTTAAATGAACAAACAACAAACAAACCGGGTATCGATAATAAGGCCAGGTACGTCCAGTGGTAATACCTAATCACCCGTCCGGAGATTTTCGCAATGTCTTGCTGTGATTGCTATAAACATTGTAATGGAATGAAGTTAATTAAATCTCGTTTAGATTTGTTGTAGTTAAAATTGCAAATGAAGCAAGGGCAGTCAAAAGAATATCACAGTCGTGTTCAAACGGGAACTATCTGCAGTTTAAAATAGTTTTTAAATTGTGTCTCTTAAAAAAATTGTTTATATCGTACCAGTTATCAAGTTAATCGATTAAACGTTACATCGATTTATAGCGTTACAGTTAAAGATGCATCTAATCGATTTATACAGAATCATATCATAGAAGATCGATGCGGTGACACTTGTTGCACTACCTTCCGTGTTTAAATATGATGGCTTATGAAAAATTTAAAGAATGTACTCCAGATTTACCTGACACTGCGCCAACCGAAGAAAATGTCGAGACAATCTTCGAAGAACCTTATTGGGGAAAGTTGATCCAGATTACTGATCAGGGTCAAAATATGAGAGGTTTGCATTTCATCTATTCATGAAGATTTAGTTATTTTAACAATAAACGTATTTGTTTGTGAATTAATATCGACTGACATATTCCTATGTACCTATATTTTAGTATATCAGTTCATAGTCCTTGAAATCTGATATTTGGCTGAAGCAGAATTAGTGTTTTTACTTGAAGAATGTTGTCCAGATGTATGGAATGTCCTATGAAATTATTAGATATATTATTGTATTATTCTTTGATTAGTCTTCATAAGTTTGCAACAGACATTTGATCAACTGTGAAGATCTTAACAACCACAGCTCTTCTTGTGTTCCATTTAACCCTATCTACTAAGCATCAATTTATTTAGTTTATATATTTAATGGTTATTATAAGTTTCGGCAAGTAGATTTCTCTTTTTAATATACTCAGGAAATTTGAGGAGGTATTACAAAGGATAGGAAATTTGATTTTCTGGACTTCTCTACTTTTCAGTTAACTCATTTTCAAAATGATTCTCATGATAATGTACCAACTCCTTAACTGATGTGGTATAAACTCACGCATACTAAAATATATTGGCACCTACCATCCCCTGATTTATCTGTATCAATTATAATCCGGTTAAAAGAAAAAGTTTGGTTGTTGGAATTATTACTGCCCAACTTTAAATTACAGTCCAAGAATGTCTTAAAATATATACCTGCAATGTTGGTTTCTAATAATTTGTTTATCATTATTCAAAGAATCAATTTTTTTGAAATCCACCCAGACCGTTTTCTTCCTCGTATTTATTTTTCATTCAAATCTAATTTTTTTAAAAGTTGTTCACTGTTTTTTAGTTCTTCTTTGTAGACTCTATTTCTCATCCATAATGCTGAGGGTTATGATAGTTAATTTGAATTTTTTGCAATATTTTTGGCTAATTGGCAGTATTAATTTTTTCTTGCTGTTTAAAATAATGCAAACAAATACATTGTGTAGCACTACAATACTCGCTACTATAAGAAACTACGAACAGCCTTTGTCTAGCGATTCTGCTATCCAGTAGTGAAATGTTATAAACCTACTAGACAAGTGGTGGATTTTCCTAAATAAATGCCATTTACAAACATTCGTATGTTTCTAATTTCTATTTTCATTTCATTATTGCAGATAGCCTGAGATTCAATGTGTGTGAATTTATGACTTTTTAAAAAAAATAGTGTATCTATAAGTGGTCTGTTTCTTAGACGATCTCTGGATTATATACTCTTGCTTTTTCTTTTAGATAATTTTAAACTAAATGAATTACTATAGTGATAATTTAGAAGATATTTTATTTGTTTAATGAATATATCTAGCTTAACCCATTAGTGCCTGTAACTTTTTTTGGTAAAAAATTATTCCCTAAAAAAGTTCACTGTACAGCAGATAGAACACGACTAACCACTTCCCCAGCATGGTGTTGGTCTAAATATTCGGTAAGACCAAGAAATACGTCTCAAAGTCTAAAATACAGTGTGTAAACAATCAAAAGAGGGCTCTGGTTTGCCGTTCCCAAAATACCGTGCTGGGTTCTAATGGGTTAACCGAACCCGGCCAGTTATTAATAATACTTTAAATTAAATTAATTAGTAACATTTAATTTTGACTATATTACAGTTTTAACTGCTGAATGCTATAGAATTGGACGAGCACCGACGTGTGAATTGCCTGTTACTGAAAATGATGTGGGTTTAGAACTGTGTACAAAAATTAGTAAAATACATTGCAGGCTCTATCGGGATATGTTTGAAGATCAACCTCTAGTTTTTCTAGAAGACCTTAGTTTAAATGGAACTTACGTGAACAACAAAAAGGTTGGGAAAAATGAGAGGATTTTGCTGCATCATACAGCTGAAATTTCTTTAGCAGCTCCAAGTTTTAAAAGTAAGTGTGATATTTTGTTTTATGTAACTAAAGTAATGTTGAATGAACATTTTATACATAAATCGCAAAAATTGCGAGAACACGGGGATATAGGATCGGTGAAGAGAATGGATTTGTCTGACTTGGATATGACCCCTGGTAGCTCAGAAGTTTAGAGCACTGCTACGGAGAAGAAGACAATCCGGGTTCAATTCCTGGCCAGAGCAAATCTTTTCTCTTCAAAGCAAAAATATTTAAAAATAGTATCAATTAATAAAAAATAAAAATTATAATAAATTTATAGTTTTTAAATAATTGAAGTTAAGAATTGACAAGGATCACACCAAATATTTCATAATATAGAACTATATTTCTCAGATTCATTTGAATGAATTTCAATTTTAGACTAATTGTTTAATTAAAATAATCAAAATTGCTTTGGTTAAAACCTGTTTATATTTTTATCAAAGTCAATAAATTCATGGAAAATGTTGGTAGTGCTTTGCATTTACTTACATGTTATTAATGTAACATACGTGTATATATTATTATTACTAAACTTTTATAGTTCAATAAGGTTTTTATGTATATCAAGAATGTATGAGAAATTATGAACATTTTAGCGGTATAGTGTAACCCAGAAATTTTAGCTAGAAGTATAATTTATAAAAATTTCTTTTTGGAGAAGATGGTCTGGGTGGAACTCGGAGTAAGAAACTATGCATACCAATGTGCATTTAACCCTTGGTTTCTGATTCATCAAAACCATCTTCTCTTTGTGATTTATAAGAATAACCAGTAGTTACTAAAAAAAAAAATATATTCATTGGGAGAGAAAAAATGATAAAAACATTCAAAAGATTTCACTTTGATGTGATGTATATAATGTTTATTGAGGATTTTTTAAATAAATAGGTTTGTTTATTTATATACTATACAGATTTCTTTACTTTGTACTTAAGTAGTATCTTTGCCAAATCAATATTTTGTGTTTCTCACGTATTATTATTTATTTTCCACTTGTATTTGTTACTCAACATCCTAATAAATCTCAAGTTACCTTCATCTTTAATTAATAATATTTATTATTAAGTATTATAATGTTATAAATCTTTTTTTTTTTTAGTGTATCTCTACATTGATAACAACAACAACAACCAAAATGATTGGTTGCCTGAAAATTTGGTATCAAACTTCTGCATTTTGAAGCATTTAGGCAGTGGGGCATTTGGAGATGTTAAGCTTGTTCTTGATCAAGTAATTTAACATGTTTTTTACCTTTGAATTTATGTTTTTTTTTTCTATTGGTGAATTCTTCATATGTTAGTGTGTATAGGTTTATTAGTTAATTTTTGTGTGTTGGATTAAAAAGTCATGAGTTAATAAAAACATTTTGATTTGTGTCAGAGGGAAAGCCATGTTGCTACCTTTTCTTAGAAATGAGACTTGTGCCTATGTGTTTTAAATTAAATTTAATAAATATTTGAAAGAGAATTCACAAGAATTTGTAAATTTTTGCATTGGGTAACAGTGGGTTAATTCTTTCTGGATATAAGATTTCACCTGGGAATGGAGATGAAAAGAGAATTTATACAAATATTTAAAATATATTCTTATAATTTTTACGTTTAGTACTTATGGAAAAACCCATACCATTAGAACTTGTGGCAAATGATACCTCATCAGTCTTGTAAAAAAATAAATTAGCTTTTGTTTGTTTATTAACCCCTTAACGCACAGTTTTTTTTAAAAAAACCGGCCAAAAAAAATCAATTTTTTTTAATGTAAAAAAACAAACTTTAGAACATTGTTTTGGCAAAAAAATTCAAAATTTTTAGTTTAATTTTGGATTTTGATCCACATTGCAGAAAAGAGCCGAATATTGCAATGTTACACGTCCATCGACTTTTTTATTTTTCGTTTCGAATTACTATTTCGTGAAAAACATTTTTATCAGTTAAAATATTTATTTATACTTTTACAACAAAAATAATACTAATATTTATTTAAAAAAATTATTCTTTCGTGTGGTATATTTTGAAGCAAGGTGCAGCACATAGCCCAACATTGCAAATATTACTACACATGTATCGACTCTCTTTTCTTTTCTTTTTTCCTTTGCTATCCCTTTTAGCACAACACACAGCGCAATATCTCGTGGGAGCTTCTTTTTTTGGTGTTGGTGGAACAAAACTGGGAAAATGACGTTCTGTTAGTTGTAGAATTCCACAAGATTTTGGTCTACCTGATTTTTTTATATTTGTATCACTATGATCTTCTTCTGAGCCGCTTTCCGACAAATTTGCGTATTCATATTCAGATTCTGAATCGCTCATTTTTCAATATATATTTTACTAAAATATAATATAAAATAAAATATAATAATAATAATAATAATAATTTGAAAATGAAAAAACATACCAATTGTATAAATATCCAATATACCCAATTTTATTTTCTGTAATCACAAAATAACTGACTGTCTATAAAGATACACTTATCTTTGCAAGTTTACAACACTTAGGTAACTATTGAACTAAACTATAAAACAACAGAAACAAGTGTTTGATATTTCACGTCTAAATAGTAAAATAAAAGATACAATGGCCTTTATATAAATTCACGAAAATACTACGACGGATCGCAGTCAGTCGTCACGAGTACAGAAATGCAAGAATGCAAGGTATTATGAAGGTATTATAGCTTACAATCCTATGTAAATGATAAATATCAATAACACGATTCTTTTTCTTAGCTTTCACATTGTTATTTTCAATTCTCGAATATATTCGAGTGTGAAAAATTATAGCAGCATCAAATACAACGCCGCTCGAATTATCTCGAGTGTGCACAGTTTGGCCTGTTTAGTTAAGAGGTTAATTTAATGTCACTTCATGCTGCTATGGCTAATCAGAAAGTATATTTATGATAGGGATCTTCAACAGGTACCTGAAACCTTATAGGCTGAGGAACCCTATTTTATGTCCCTTCTGAAGGACAGCATAGTGTAGGATTAGGGCCACCTGCTGGGCATAGAATATTGTGCTAATCACTAGACCATGGTGACACCATTCATTTTTTGATAGGAAGTGTTTTGGGAACATATATTATTTATTATTTTATTTTGAAACTGTGTCAAATTTACCAATACAAATTAGTTAATACTAAGTGTTGAATAAAATTATAATTTTTTTTTTAGAAAACATACAGAAGGTGTGCTATGAAGAAAATTTCAAAGGATGATGTACCAGAGTGTAAAATTCATAATGAAGTGCATATTCTAAAAAGATTAAACCATGTAAGTCAAACACTTGAGTATGTTATTAAATTTAATTTCAATTTAGTTAGAAAGCATTAGGTGCTGTAAGTATAAATTGTATAAAATAGCAGAAATAAATAAATGGATGAAACTATAACTTATAAGATAAAAAAATTGAATAAATACTGTTTAAGCATATTTCATGATTGAAATAGGAGACAATGTATATTTATTTATTTTATAGTTAGATGTTATACGAATTTTTTATTTTACGGATTTTGGTAATTTTATTGTTATATGCTATATGGAGATATAAGATCTGTGAAAAGAAAGGATATGTCTGACCGAGAAGCAAACCAGGATGGCTGAGGTGGCTAAGCACCACGACAGACACGTGGGAGACCCGGGTTTGAGTCATGGTCCTGGTCATATCTTTTCTTTTCCGATAAAATATTTATAAGACATTGTGTAGGTCACCACATAGGTATTTAGCTCTACCTAATTTGTTTATACCTACAAATAGATTTTTATATTACAAATAAATTTGTTTGTACCTATAGTAAAATTAAAAACCACATTTTGTTTATTCACTTTGATAATAATTCTATTTTTAAACCAAATAAAATATTTAGAAGTTATTCTCAGATTATTTGAATTTGAAGAAAGGAGATAAATTATAAACTGGCCTATAATTAAAATAAATGTGGTTATTTTAAAGTCAATATCCTTTTTATAAAGTTGGTCATTATTCCCAATTTATTTTGTTAATTTGTTATAATTTATTTTTTCCAGCCCTTTATAGTAAATGTCGAAAATGTATTTGACACCCCTGAAGCAGTATTTATAACATTAGAATACATGCCAGACGGTAACTTAAAATCAAGAATAAAAAATCTGAGAAAAATACCTGAAACAGAATGTAAACTTATATTTTATCAACTATTATTGGGCGTTCAATATTTGCATGAAGAAGGTATAACCCACAGAGATATAAAGGTATTCATCCAGAATATATAACTATAATACTTTTCTTAATCATTATTGTAAATTTCATTGCTTTTTATATATATTTTTTTATGTTATTATATTTCTAGCCTGAAAATGTTTTAGTAAACGCTCAGGGAGCTAGTGATTATATTATTGTTAAAATAACTGATTTTGGTCTATCTAAAGTAATTGATTCCAAAACGGAATTAAAAAGTATTTGTGGGACTATGAAATACATGGCTCCAGAAATATTAGCACGTTATGCCCCTACTTATACAAATAAAGTAGATATATGGAGCTTGGGTGTAATGCTTTTTTACTGGTAAGTTTTTTTTTTCTCTAAATACAAAATAGCAGCATAAGAAGGATATAAATACCTCTAAGTTCTAATATCTTGAATAAATAATAAATATACATTTTAAATTAAATAGAAACAATTTTGAACTTTCTTTTTAAGTTCATTCAAAATCTCAATTTTTTCCAATTGTGTGCATTTGCCATTTGATTTGATATATGCCTCTATACTAATGGTAATTAATGTACTTCTTTACATATTGACTTATCAAATTAATTAACATTCTTAATTTTTAATGCTCTTTGTAATGTTTTTTTAACAATTCCATTTTAATTTTGTAGCTTAACTGGGGAACATCCTTTTGTTGGTGATAAAATTGAAATTACTAACAAAATAACATCAGGAAAGTATGAAATGACTCGTTCTGGTTGGCATTTGATTTCTAAATGTGCAAAGCAACTAGTTCAGAAAATATTAGTGATCGATCCTCAGAGAAGATTATCTATTTCTTCTATACTTCAGCATCCTTGGCTAAAGGTAACTGGTATTAATTTGGACTATCTCTTAAAATATTGTATAATCAGTTCTGTTATCAGCAATATACTTCATTTATAAGAAAAATATTATTAAATAATTATTATAACTGGTATTTGGGCTATAATTATTAAAATAATATACTTTAATACTTGGCTTTTGATGTGTTTAGTCGTTTCTTTTTTTGTATTTAGCATTTCTCTTTAGCTTTCAGGCGAGATTCCTTTATTTTGTTCTGTGCGATTTTTTTTAATCTACGTCGCATATGTATTAGAAGAGCGATACATAGTTGAAGATATCCTAATAATTGTGTGCCTAGGATCTGTTATTAGATAACCATAAAAAAAACTCATTTTATTGTTAATAGTATTATTAAATGAAGTAAAGTAATAAGTTTTATCAATTACTGTCATGAAAAAAAAAATTATATTCGATTACATGTTTTATACATAGAATTTTTGGATAAATTTTAATGAACGATAACAATAGACAGTAAAATTTTAAAAAACAAAATAAATCCACAAATTTTGTCTTGATTTTTTGGTCATTTAAGCTAATTGGATGACTGGCGGATGAGGAAAGGGTCATAGTCCTGGGGTACCATACATACAATTAATGGCTATATTATTTTTATCCCAGTAAATTTGATAATTTTTTTTAGAATTTCAATGATTTTGAGTTTAGACAGAACACTTCAGTAATGGTTGATCAATTAAATTTGTCTTTGACCATTGTCTCCCTTGTAAGAACTTATCAGTCCAAACATTTCACCAATTGTTACATTCTTTGGATTGTGGGTTTTGTGATAGTGATATTAATGTTAAGCATCAGGTATACCAGCCATCCTGCTGAAGTAACAATATGGTGTCTCATTCACTTAATAATTCTGATGGCTCTTGGGCATAGCTAGATTATTCACTTTCTTTCTCATATATTTAAACGTTGTGTAGGGTGGTATAAATGATATCTCTATAGCTCTTTTTTAATGTCAGTTATACGCAAACATTTGAAATCACCACCAATGTTTATTCATCCTAACGAAGTTCTCTAGGATTTGACTTAATTATGAATTCCATTATAAAAAATTTAACTTGGAAAGCATTATTTTTTTTTTAAACAAACATCTATAATTCTATTTTCATAATCATCTATTTTTGAGGCTTGCTAAAATATTCTGTCTAAATTTTTCTTACAGAATCAGCTTTCTTCCTTCCTTTTCTATGTTTGTTTTTATAACACTTCTTCACCGTCTCAATTCTCTTAAAATATTCAAATTCATTCCCAACCATCAGTTTGGTTTTATAAAACATCATTCAAATGTACAACTATGTCACTAATTAGGAGAATCCATGTATAATTCTTGACAATAAGAAAATTATTGCTTTCCTACGATTTACTATTGAATATTTTACTTTCATACCTAACTGGCAGGCGGTGATCAAGATAAGTTTCAATTGTATTTCCCTCCCGTGATTGCCTGGGCCAACAAATTTCCTTATTGGTATTTGCATTTTACTATTAAATCTTATCTTGTTAATAATAAAATTAAAATTTTGTTTCAGGATGAAAGAATTATTCAGCGAGTAGATAATATTATTGAAATTATAAATAATGTGAACAGAAACAGAGTAAACTAACTCATGTAAACTGTACGCGTTTGAATCTGTTAGTACAAATTTGGAGTTCCTATTTGTGGCAATGTTACGAGTATTCTATTAATTAACTGAATTTATAAGTATGATTCTGTGATATATAATTAGCAAATAAGTTGTAAATATAAGTACTGAGCAAAAAAAAATCCAATGTCATAATTTTATTCTATTCAGCATCTTAAGTTGTTTATGTTGGAAGAGGCTTTCTCCATCTGAATAAAACATGTCAGACCTATAACTGTACTTATTAATTTAAGTAAAATTAATATTGTCTTATTTTCGATAAAGTATTTGTCGTAGTATCTATAAAGTTAAGTGGTTTAAAAAAAAAGAAAATTGTTAGAAGAAACAATCAATCCCATATTGTATTTGAATATCTCATTTTCATATCATGACTACACGTTTACTGTCCTCTATTTTCTTTTTAAACACAGAATTATCAAATTGTAGTGTATTTTAGGATTATGTTCGGAATCCTAACTGAAAAATATTCTTCAGTGTTGTATTAAATTATTTTGATTATTATTATACCGTTGCATTTTAATTTTATTTATAATCTCAGCATAATGGGTTCCCAATTTTTTTGGGAGAGTGGAAGTGATGGTCTTACTTAATACATTGCCAAACAGTAATAATCAATTTATAGCATAATATATATATAATTGTTCTATTCGTAGTTCAAAAGCTCAGAAGATGGGTAATGCTTTCCAGAGAAATCAACTTAATAAGATGTAGAAGAGAACAAAATTATGAAATTGGAAATTGTTGTATGCTTGCTATTTACCGTATCAAGATCTTAAGAATTTTTTTAAAAAGAGAAAAATTATAAATATATAATTTTTCATTAATTAATTTGGGTTATATTAGTCATTAAGCATATTTCTGACCTTTGATAACCTATTTAATGTGCCAATTGACCTGTTAGTGTATATAATGTCTAATACTTGGAATGTTTTTTAACTGCGGACTTTGTCTAATAATTGTATAATTGTATAGTAAAATGTTCTTCATTAACGGATAGTTATTGTTGTTTAATGTTAATCGTTGATTTTTTACAGCTCAAGTTATGGCTGAAATTGTTCCATATAGTACTAGTATACTTAATTATTAACGATAAATGTAATATAAGTTTTGTTACTTGCGTGCTTAAATGTATTTAATTTTTTACTGTTTTTATAAATTGGAAATGTAATCAAAGGTATTCTACATTTTTACAAATTTTTCTTGTAAAAATAAATTTAGTCAATAAATACATTTTTCAATATACTATTTATTCATGAAACACCAGTTTTAGATATAGTTATTGTCGCACTTGCATTTACTTTTAAGTAGTCACTTTTTTGAACAATTATTCTTCTTTGAATGGCATCTGCCTCACGAGTTACAATTATCCTTGTGTTTGGAATGTGTTGCCAATATTTGCCCATTAACGGTTTCACTTCCTGAATATTTGCTCCTATATATTCTTCTTCATTTTCATTAAATATAACTCCAAGGTTTGTAAATACAACAACAATATTGTATTCTGTTGCCATTTGTTTTAGTATAGAAGCAATATAATTAAGAATGCTAATACCTAACATAAAAAGAATATGTTAAAATTCTTAGTATGAGAGAAATAGTGAAGACTTCATTTTAGTTCATGGTCAAGAATTAAATTTATATTTAAATTATAAACAGTAAAAGTTAATAGTAGACAAAATAAAGGATTATAATAAATAATATCAGTAAGAAAATAAACTATAAGCTTTGAGAGCACCAAAGTTGAGGTGTAATCAGAAAATAGTTAAATCTACGAAGTTAAATAACGAAGAAAATTAGTTATAGAGAATTACGAACATAGAGAAAGTGAAAGTGTTATATAATATAACTTATTCTATTATATAATATGTTATAGAAGGTAAACAAAGTTAGAATTTTATTAATTGGAAGAGCCTACATAAGAGCTTCATTTTTATATAAATCTCCTCAAATAATCATTTGATAAAAAAGGTTCCGAAACTTGAGTAATAAACTAAAAGAAAGTTAAAATGTAGGTAATTTAAGAGCAAAGAGAAGTTGAAGAAAAAATTAACTATACTGAAGAAATAAGAATTTGTTATAATGGAGGGTTAGTTCAGTATTTATAGAGAAATAGAAAGTTAAGATAACAACAATATTGAAAATAATGTTTAAACATGACAATAGTGTTATGAAACTGTTTAATCGCTAAATGAATGCTAAAGGAATAGAGTATAAACAAAATATTTTTTAAAAATTAATAATTCTCTTCTAAATTTAATTATTTAATAATGTACTGAAGCATTTAAATTATGCAATCATCAAAAGTTGTTAAAGATACTTGAAATAGGCAATTTGTTCCAAAGGACCAAGAGAAATTGTTGAATTATTATAATCATCACAGTAAATAAACACTTAATGTACTATTAGATAACATTATAAAGGTGATATATTTTTTTACATCTTTATGTACAAAACTCATTAATGTAGAAGAGAATTTCTTTACAAAATGCCAGATTGATAATAAATAAGTACTAATCTGAAGAAGGCTAATGTGCGGGTAAAATAAAAACAAGTTTAAATGCATACCCTTACTTGAAGGAACTCCAATAAATGGAAGGTAAGGAACTGTAATAGAATCTATAATGAGTAGCTTATCCTTTCCTTTAACATCTCTTTTCAAATTGTTATGGATTTTCTCCAAAACAGATATCAGTTCGTAAATATTCCGAGTATAATATACATTAATACGATCTAGAATATCATCCATATCCTAAAAAAAAAAAAATGTAGATTTTATTTCTGTGTTGATTTTCTAAAACAATCTAATACCAAATGAATATATGCACTTTAAATAATTTTTCTAACTATAGATGATTTCCTATTGATAAAAGGATGAATTCTTAATTTTGGGGCAGACTTGTTGATAGGTTAGCAGTTTGAAGGTGAAAAACTAGTGTTTTCTTAAGTTGAAATAATTTAGGAAAATTGTATTTTAAACAAGAATTGACTGAAAAGTATCAATCCAAAAATTAAAAAAAGCAATTCAAAACAGAAATCAGGCCAGAAATAATGAAAATAAAATTAGCAGGCTTAAATTCAATAATAAATTTAAATTATAAGAATGAAACAACCTGGCTCTAAATCAATTTATGATAATATCATAATTTACTTTTAGTTGTTCAGTAAGCAGTTATTTATTTTATTTATCTATTAGTCTTCACCTCTAAATAACCTTGTCTGATTTGATGAAAACACTTAAATTCTGCTTCATAATTACAGTGATAATTAAACACAGGGTCTTTAAATAAGAGAATGTTTTAGCATAGAGTTACGGAGCTACAGTATTTTAGTATACTAACTCTGAACAGGGTTATGAATTTAACTTATTTTTTTCTATTGAGAAAAAATTAAAAAAATTTATTATAACATTAACCAGTATTTTTCTTCTACTTTTAAAAGTCTAAAAATTATAAATAGTGAATGGTTTGCAGTGAGTCAAATCTAATGCAATCCAGATGTGTTAAACTTATAATTAAATAGATATTTATATTGATTTGTTAAAAAAAAATATTTTTCTTTTTATAATTTGAAAATGATAATTCTGACATAGAACTGAGATCTATAAATTGTTATAATGAAGAGTTGGAGGAATTATTAAAGAGTTCATATGTTTAAAAAGATTTGAAGGAATGTTAACTTGGAATCAGAAGTAGATGATTTGAATGAAAAAAAATTTTGTTAGTTGCAAAAAATACTTATGGAAAAGAAAGGAAAGTTATAAATGAAGTATAAGTATTAGCAAAATTAAAAATAAAATCATGTAGATATATTATTATTGAGAAAACAAAACAAAAAACTGTACCCCTACAATCCGTGAATGTGTCTGGATCCAGTACATGGTAGAGACTGTACTGTTTCATGGACAACGGTTCTGCAAGGGGGTGACTTGTCCTAGGTCACGCTCAACCACTAGATTTTCTCCCCTTTTTTTGAGTATCCTATTTTTATAGAGGCTGGGTGAGCCCCATATAGGATCCATCTCTGGCTGCAAACAGGCTAAATAAAATTCTTGCCCACAGAGGGATTTGAACCAGGAATTCCGGCATGGCAACTCAGTGCTCTACCACTGGGCCACCCCGCTCCCCATTATTTAAAAAAACAACACTAAAATGGAGAAGTCACAAACAGATTTTTCAATTGATTCTTAACCAATAATTTTATTCTACATAATTACAAAAAAATACATGTGCGGAGAAGTGTATATTAAAGGAAACATTGTAGCACCCTTTCTTGTTAAAATTTATAACTTTTGCCAGAACTTTATATCCTATGGTGCTTTTGCTTATATGAAACTCATTGCTTTGAAATATTTCATTTCATCTATTAGCTATGACGAAAAGGAGGATTCATCAATTTAATGAGTTGGGGAGGATGTATTGAGGATATCATAATTATAACTCAGAACAATTATGCTTACATTATTATTAAAATAGATGATAATCTTTGTAAAGAAAGCAGAACTGAGAAAATGCGGTGAGACCGAATGAAACGTCTCTAAATATGCTTTAGTTACTGATTACTACAATACTTTGTAAGGATAGTAAACTTGTTTGTGCATCTTGATTTGGATGAACATGTTTATCTACAATATACTAAGCAGATGTATCAATTAATGTATTGCATAAAAATAATTTAATTGAAACAGATGAAACTAAACCTCGTCCTTCAAACCAGCTGGAAGTAAAATATTACACCGAGAAGCAGAAAAATCGCCTTTGGTATCTACAAAATCCACTACAACTGAATTAGAAGCACAATTTACGGCCAAAGAATGACAAATCTGAGTTTTTCCACAACCAGATGGGCCACAAAGCTCCAATAAGGATCCCTTTAAAATTCCTCCTGATAACACATTATCAAGTCTAAAAAAATGAAAATTAATTAATAACAAGAACAAAATCTTATGATACTTTATTGAGGCATTCTTAGTATATTAATGAAGTGATAACAATACTAACCCCTCAATATGAGTTTTTATGAACACATTGTCATCATTTAAACAAAATAGGTCCCAAGCATTCAAAGGAGAACTTGAATATTTGTTTGTCAAGGTATGTTTCAACTTTAGAGCTTCCTATCGAATACAGAGATAAGTATTTATGTTTTAGAAACAATAACAATATAACACTTTTGCACAAACCTCAGCAGTCAATTTAGAATTCGAAACAATTTTATCAACATCTGCCAAAAGAAAGTCATCAACAGAAATAATTTTGGCAATTGATAAAAGGGAGATGGATTGTAAATCCAAATAATCTGGACTTAGTTTAGCCATGTATGTAACATTGCCAAAAAAAGAAGAACTAAGTCAATTGAAAAATGTTTTCAGTAATTATATAAAAAACTATAAACAAATTAATCTTTGATTAAAGTAATACAATAGATGAAGATGGCTCAATAAAAAGAATTACATAAAAATTGTTTTAAAAGCGGGAAAATTTGAATATCAATGCAAGCTTGAATTACTAATTTGCATCCAAAGTACAACAACAATGAGAGGTCATTAGAAACACCATTTTCCATCGCTTAAGAAGAACGTCTCTATAGAAACTTAGATTATGAATTAATTTCACACGAAAAGAATAAAATACTTAAAAATTAATTAATTAAGTAAAAAAATTAAGGATGGTCTCTGATCTTATTAATAGAACGTTTCAGCCCACTTCTTTCAATCCTAATGTCCAATGATTTTAATTCATTGCTTTCAATTCTAATATCCAATGATTTTAGTCCATTGCTTTCAAACCGCTGCATGTAGCTTCAGTCCTTACATCAATGATATCATTCTACTATACATTGCTTTCATTTCACTTTACATTACTTTCGGTTCATTGGTTTTAGTCCTAATATCCAAATACCTACAGCCAATTGCCCATTACTTTCAGCCCTAATATCCAATGCTTTCAGTCCATTGTCCATGGCTTTCAGTCCTAATTTGCAAATCTTTCAGACCACTCTTCATTGCTTTCAGTCCTCATATGCAATACTCTTAGCCCATTGCTTTCAATTATAATATCTAATGATTTCATTCCATTGCCCAAATGCTTCCATTGCCATTGTCCAATGCTTTAAGTCCATTGCCCAAATACTTTATGTCCATTTTCCAATGCTTGAGTCTATTGGCTATCGCTTTCAGACCTAAAATCCAATGCTTTGAGTCCATTGCCCATTACTTTCAGTCCTAATATCCAATGATTTTAGTCCACGTTTAGTAACGAGAAATTCTGCTTTTTTTATAAGGAGCTTTTTTTGATAGCAATAAGAGCTTCATACGATAAATCCTTATTTTCTTATCGGGAGAGTAGGAGTTTACAGGAGCTTAACTATTCCGCCGGCTCCTCAGTTCCTCATTATTTTGATAAAAAATCCTGCTTTTTGTATTAAGCCGCGTATACATTTCAGTATTCGTTCGCCTTGTTTTGCTCAGATGAGTACAAGGTGAGCCGAACGGATCCGCATTGCTCAGCCCGTGCCGAGAATTGTTGGTACTTCAAAGTGAGTAGGCATTTGTTTCGTGCTCGGTGGGTACAGAGAAAAACTCGAGACGCCCCGAATGGCCGAATGAGCGTCAGAGCTAGGCGCTCTTCTGTAGATATGGCTTTTCTTAAAACAGTGTCTTTTCTCCCTACTTATCTCCGATACTAGGGGCGAGAAAGTAAAAATCCACTCGTGACATCCTAGTGAAGTTTTCTTCTATTTCGTGCTCAATAGTTATTAACATTTGGGCATTCCTTTCCCTGTAGAGTTTCCTCTACATCACTTTTTCTGTTTTTTTGTTGTTTTTTATGGTTTCCTTAGTGTAAATATAGGAGAAACTGGCAACTAGAAGTTTTCTTTTCACCATGGTTGACAGGAGCTCAGGACAGACTGGATTCCGCGTTCGGGGTTCGGGCCTCTACCTTTCCGCCTCAGTGCTCATGTGGAGCGTGGACGTGCGGGGGAATGCTTCCCTCTCCCGAAGGACCGTATGCTCAATGCATTGCTCATTCGGGGCGAATGCTCAAGTGTACACGCGGCCTTAGAAGTGTAGGCATTAGGAGTACCTCACCTTCTTTGTGGGTTTGTGCTTCCATCTATCGACAGTATAAACAACAGATATTTTAAGTTCTGAGGTTAGGATGGAAATCAATGAACTAATTCCTTAAATATTGATAAACTATTTTTCGGTCTAACGTCGGTTTCTAATAAATATTTGTTTATCAAATTTAAGGAATTAATTGTTTGACCTTCACTTGGATTTTTTTTAAACAAATACAAAAAAAATGTATAATATGTAAATTATCTACACTTGTAACTGAGTACTTAATATCTCAATGAGATAAGGAGTGAGTGAGAGCGAGCAGATCGTTATCATCATGGGTAGAGAAACATATTTACCAACACCGAAGGAGTAACCCAGATGGATAACCTTCCATGTTTTCTTATCAGCCCCAATCAATCGAATGTCAATCATGCATACGATAATTATAAAGACTGATTCCTGACACTAACAGGTTATCTTAACAAACAAAAAGGATGGATCCAAAAGAAATTCTCTTAGAGCACCGAGGTGAACACTTTCTTGCTACAGTAGATGAGGAATTATACAAGAAAATAATAGATGGTGAGTAGATATATCATAGTTTTAATTTATGTGTACTAGGTTTTCAGTATTTAATGCATAAACAAATAACTTCAAGGTGTTTTTAAGTTATTTGGAGTCTTTAAGAAATAAGATCGCTTAAATATCAATCTCAAGGTTCCTGAGATGAGATCATTTCCACTTTTAGTTATTAAGGTATAACTGTATAGTTTTTAAAACAAAACATTTACTGTTATTATGTTATGAAACACTCAGCAATCATCAGGGTTGAAATCAAGCAAAGGGTACTAGCAAAATCTGTATATTTATACACACTCATATATATATATATATATATATATACCGTAAAAAGACAGAAATAAATTATATTAGAATGAGGAGTACATATAAGTATATATACATAACATATTATATATACATATTACATAAGTATATATACAGCCATGGGGAATAAGTGGTTAAGTCGGATTTTTTCCAGAGAGAGGTAACTGCTTTCAGATGACCAGAACAGATCATTCTCGTAGATTTTGGCTTGAAATGGAGTTGTTATATAAGCCATAACTCCTTTTCAAGCCAATGCCTTACTTAGTCCCGTATTCATTACGAAAATAACTCAATTCCGCTTACTTAAGTATTAGAAACTTATTTTAGAGAAAATAAGCCACTTATTCACCAGGGCTGTAGATATAATATGAAGGTTTCTTTATAGTTACTATTTTTTTCTCTTTATCTTAGCCTTGTTCCCTACTACCGTTATTTCCATTTTCATCCTTATGATTATTCATATTTTCTTCATGTCAGTATGCATATGTTAGCCACTAGATACTGAATTTCAATGTTAGTACTCATTCTATGTGCTTATATTTAGAAATTATAAATCTGGCTAGTTATCAGATTCAGATAACTAAAATAACTCAGTAATCTGATGTATTAAATACAAAATTTTGTATTGCACTTCATTTTATAAAATTTAATTATTTGGACTTTAATAGCGTAATTGGTTGCACGAAACTAATTTTCTCTTTTCTGGTGGCATCAAAAATATTAATGCTGATATTAGTTCTTTCTTGGACCATAAAAATGTCAAAACTTCATGAAACATTTACAAGCATGATCTGTTCTTTCCTGAATAAAACAGTTTTTTTTTATTGAAGAGAAAAGACTTGCCCTGGCCGGGATTCCAACCCAGGTCGTTATGACAAATCCGTTCTCTTCACCGACACTATATCCCCGTGTTTCCGCAATTTTTGCGATGTGTACACAGGGAAGAATGTTCATTGAACATTACTTTAATTTGGATCTTGTCGACTTACATCAATATATTATTTATAATTTTTATTTTTTATTAATTGTTATTATTTTTGTTTTGAAGAGAAAAGACTTGCCCTGGCCCGGGATATACATCACAAAAATTGCGGGAGCGCAGGGATACAGGATCGGTGAAGAGCACATCTGACTGGGATATGACCTCTGGTAGCTTAGTGGTTTAGAGCACTGATACGGAGAAGCGGACGTCCCGAGTTCGAATCCCGGCCAAGGGCAAGTCTTTTCTCTTCCAAAAAAAATATTTAAAAATAATAACAATTAATAAAAAATAAACAAGTTTTGTTTTGTCAAATTAGATTATACTATATTATAGTATTTTAGTTATCATAACTTTTAGCAATGGAAGTAATAGCATGTTTTATAAGACTAATAAGGCTGACATTAGAGCAAGGTAAGAAATAAACTAATAATAAATAAAATAAACAAAGTTATATTCACTTATAATTATGTTCGTTTTTTTTTTATTTTAATAAATCATACGAACAAGTGTAGGTCAAGTTCATTTATTGTTTGTTTTTTTCACCTATTGTTACTTAGTATTTAGTTTATAAGCTCTGTATTTATCTTACAGAGGTTATCTCTATAATCTCTCTGAAGTGTCTCAAAACCATAATTTTATGTCCCATTTTATGTGAAACATCTCAGTGTAACAAGCTGAAATTTCCTTCAGAAGGTTTCAAAATTAAAAAAGTTGAATAATATTTTTAGGAAATTATAAACACAGTTATTTCTCCTCCTCAGTGTGCAGCATCATATCTTAATGCCCAAGCAACTTCAATTTAAACTAATAAAAATCAAATATGTTCACAGATTCAGAGAAAAAATTGGAGTGCTTCAAGTTTGTACAAGAACATGTTATTGAACAAGGTACACGAGTTGCAGAAGACTACTGCTCTGCATCAAGCGCGTCAAAATGGACATCAAACAGCATAAGACTACTCTTAACAGAAAGACTTTCCAAAGAAGAGGAATTTAATAGGCCAACATGTAGGAAACAGAAACTATGGCAGGCCATTAGTAAAATTTTAGAAGAAAAAACCGGATGCCCTTTTGATGCGAATTCCTGCGACATCAAATATCGAAATATGCTTTCCACCTATAGGAATAATAAAAAACGGCAGCAACAAATCGGTGAGAGTGCCATTAATTGGGAATATTTTCAAATTTTTGATAAAGTATTGGGACAAAAAGCTTCCTCAGTACCACCGGACAATACCCTGGGTGATTCTTTGGTTTTAGCTGGTGAAGACAGCTTGGTAACAAGCGCATCCAAGTGGACATCGAGTAGCATTAAGCTGCTGATAACAGAAAGACTTTCCAAAGAAGAAGAGTTCAATAGGCCCACATGCAGTAAAAGGAAACTGTGGGAAGCCATTAGTCAAATTTTAGAAGAAAAAATTGGAGGCTCTTTTGATGCTAATTCTTGTGACATCAAGTATCGAAATTTGCTTTCGACGTATAGGAATAATAAAAAGCGGCAGCAGCAGAGTGGTGAGGGTTCCATCAATTGGGAATATTTTCAACTATTTGATAAAGTATTGGGGCACAAAGCCTCCTCAGTTCCATCAGACCATATCCTGGACGATCCCTTGGCAATGACAAAACGTCCTGCATCATTGCCAGCTTCCTCTTCTTCAAGTGCTGAAAGTTCTGATGAAGACATTTATTTGCAAGGGGCGACAAAGAAGAAAAGAAACAAACTCAGCATACCCGATTATTTAACCATAAAATTAAAGAGGGATATGGAGTACAAGAAAGAACAGCTGGAACACAAGAAACAATTGCTGGAACATAGAAAAAAACAGCTGGAGTTAAAGAAAAAGATATGGGAGGAAAAGAAAATGTTAAAGGAAAAAGAAATAGAGGCAATAATTCAGCTTTCCAAAGCTATGATAGAAAAAAAAATAGGAAAATAAAAAATGTTAATTTATATTTTATAATTGTTGTTCAAAGCCAAAGTGGCACGTCTAAAAATGTTTTGGAAATGAGAATGTTAGATTAAAATTAGCCTATTTAATTCAATTCGTTTGGACCCTTAATTATTGACAATTATCTTTGATATTGTAAAGGAAATAGAAAAATACATCTCAACCTCAAAATTTACAGATATACCACTTTGGCTTAAGATATTATTTTTATATAAAAGAATCTAATAAAATATAGTTTTTATATTCAGTTTATTACTATAACAATTTTTAAAAAGACCAAAAAGTTACAATTTGTAAGTGTGCATTGCAATAAGCATTTCGTACATCAAATACACTCTTTAAGCAATATAGACGCTTCGGAATCTACAATGCCTTAAAAAATTGATTTGATTTAAGTAAAATTGATTATTGAACGATGGCTTGCTATAATGTCTACTTACAAATGTAGCTTGTTCCCATTTCCTGTAAATAAAGATAATATTACTAGTAAGGATAATAAACTAGAATCAAAATTTTTACTACTTGTTTTGACCAAAATTATAAGCATCACAAGATCAAAAAAAAAAAAAGAAGCTTTTTTCATTTATTAAAGGAGCAATCTATAATTCAGCATACAAATATATTTACACAAGAATATAAAACACACACTCGTTTTTCATAACTTAAAAAAAAAAAATAAAAGGACATAATTTTTAACCAAAACAGGACAAACCAATATTCAGTTCACTTAATCGCTTTTGCTGGGTTTGATTTGGTTAAACAATCGATCTTTAATCATCTGTGCCATTAATCCATGGATTATTTCAATAGTGGTCTTACAACTGTCTTTAGTGGCTTTAAGTAACTTGTCCTCAGTTCGTTTTTCATGCTGATCAGCACCTCCGAATAAGAGCCCACGACCTACAGACAAAACTACAAGCTGTGTAACTAATACTTGATATATATTAATAAAATAAAATTATAACAAGTAAATGTAATATTTCTTTTTAGAGAAATAGAAAATGAAAATTATCTAAGAAAAGAATAACCTTTCAATTGTAAAACAAAATTCAATTGTACATCTGCTTGTAATATTTAGTACTTAAAACTTAAAATTAGACCATTTCTCATCCTTGTCTTTAGTATATCTAGTCTAACTTATATAACTGATAATTGATATCATGTTCTGGAGGTTGTCGCTTAATCATTTCATCAAGAAATGAACGTTTGAACTTGTCAAAACTTGTTTTGACTAAACTCGAAGCGACAACCTGTGGAACTGATACCTTACATTTTAATTGGCAATTGAGACATTAATCAAAGCTTGGTAAATCAATTAAAAAATAACAACTCACCTAAGGCAGATTCTGATTGTTCCAGTTTATCAGATAAATCTAAAATCTGGCCAGTAGTGTAATCAGCATTTGTCAGAAGGCTAGCAGAACTTAGAGTGTTGACCCAATATTTATTCCACAAGGAGTCTAAAAGACGACGATCGAGGGAACTTTTAAAATATGACACTTCAAGTGAGTAATATTGCTTGCAGTGAACACCAAAATCTTCAATCTTGTTCAAAGGAATCGTCTGGTATTCAGAAGGCTCTTCATTTGCCGGTTTATAACCCTAAAACGATAAAAATAAAAATAATACACTGAATTTTTACAGTGCTCATGATTTTTAAAAGAAACTACCTAAATTTTAGTTCTTTAAAAAATAATTTCTTTCCTTTAGTCCTCAGTTCCTTATACTTCGTAGTGACTTATTATTTTATTATATTTAATGCTCATGATCAAAATGATTATCTGACGCTAAAAAACTCATTTGTATTACAATGTTTCAGTTGGAGGTCAGAAAAAATTCTCTTGAATAGGGTAAAAAACTACTTATGCCAAATTCAATGTATCGACCCAAGTTGCAGGGCTATATATATGAGATACAAACAAGTTAAAATGATGGATAAAAACTTTTACCCCGAAAAAGATCTGCGATGTGGTTCGAAATGCTTGTTATGAAATAAATATTTAACCCTATTTAAGATAATTTTTTCTTCCCTTTACCCGGGCCATTTTCTTCTACATATATATAAGGCCAACTAATATTATTCAAGACATCACTATTTTATAAAGTTTATTTATTTATTAATTTATTCATTGAAATTAATAATTGTATAATAACAATACAACAAGTAAATGACAGGAACGATACATAGTGGTTTGGATAAGGACAAGCAGAGAAACTACCCAGTAGTAGTACTCAGATTCAAAAGTTGAACGCTCAAATTATCTTCAAATCTTAAAATTTTCTGTTGAAGAAATTGGTCCGGGTAGAGGTCACTCAATGAAATTCTCAAGTAATTTCAGAAGATCTTAAAATTTTCTGATTTATAAATAAAAATCTGGCTAAATAAATAAGGCCACTGCAACAAAAATATAACATAATGAACTTTATAGGACTTTTATAGTATTTTATAGATGTCTGCTTAAAAATTATTAACCTACTTTTATTAGAATCATACTAATTCAGCTGAATTAATCAATAGAGTCATTTGCTCTTACACCTGCAATTGAGTATTTACTCGATTTCTGAGGCTTCAAATAATACTTATCACTGTCTTGGGTTATTTATAACTCGATAGCTAAACAAATCTTGGAAAAATCTAGTTATAATGTTGGAATAATGTGAATGAAAAATACAATGTTTATTTTGGACTTACACTTAAAGTGGATAGGAAAGTCGTACGAGAGGAAAACCTAATATTTTACTTTAATTTTTGTCAAGAAATATTCCCCAAAAAAAAGTTTACTTTAATGATAAAATTTTTAGCTAATCATGAAGTAAAACATTAAATTCTTATGACTTTATTTTACATATAAATAAAATATTTAGATGCATTCGCAATTAAAATTAAAAGAACTTTAAAATGTATAAATACAGTACCTTTGGATATGTTCTAAATGCACCTAAGCACACCTTCCCAGCAGAAATAGTGCGTACAGGATCAATAACTATAGCGACAAATGGTTCTTGAAAATTTTGATTCAACATTTGTGTTGATACATCTATTCCTGATAACCAACATCCGTAGCCAGGATGACTGTGATACCAACCGATAGCATTTTCTAATCTACCAACCTACAAAACAATTAAATGTAAAATTAATTAACTTATTAGAGGAAATTTCATTATGTAATATAAAAATAAAGCCCAGAGATGACTTACAACAATAATTACTGAAAGTTATCTGTTGAACCAGAAGTAAATAATAAATCATATCTTATATAATCGTATCTCTTCAGCAGGTTGTTGCTTTGAAAATTTCCAAAATAAAAAGTTACCAGTTTGAAGTATAGATGATATATGTTTTGTTGAAAAGTTCATTTCTTGATGTAATAATCATCGAAACCTAGTCATTACCCATAATTAATTCTCTTTCCCATACTAAAGCTCACGATAACTTGTATTTTTGGAAAATATTAAAAATGAAAGGAATAAACAGTTAAAACTTGTTGCAACTCTACTCAAAGTGACAACCTGCGGAACAGATACCAACAAATAAAATAAAGTCATACTTGTTTAGCTGACTCAATATACGCAGTCATGTACTCATATGCCTGTGCTTGAGCATTTACTCTTGTTTCTGTTCCCTCTACGGGAAGGGCAAATGAATCCATGACTATCATTGTGTTAGCATCAACTTTGCCCAAGAGAAGGCCCATGACTTCTAACGTACCACCAGATCTTGCATGCATTACCATTTTCAGTAATGCAAGAGCTGAAATCTTGATGTCAGTGAAGAAATGAGGACTGAAAAAACAACAAAATGTTATAATGATATTAATAAAATTTTAATTGAAAAAAAAATTGGACATTTACTCTTTCTCCCAAGGCTTAGCATTGAGAATATCTTGTTGCTGTTTCCTGTCATATCTATAAATTTCATCAACTGCACTTATAGTTTCAATATTATTGGATATTTCCCAAGTTAACTGGGCCAAAGTTGCCTGATTTTCACTAGAAGAGGTAGATGCCATTGCGGGTGTCTTTTTGTTTCAACAATGAATACTATATTAAGCAATTGCAATATCCATTCTTATGAACACAAAACAAAACCTACTTATAATCTGTAGTTGTAACCTACCCCGTGCGATTTCCAAAGAGGTACAAATAGATTTTTCTTGAAGTATTTCTAAAGTTTTTTGAACAATGCTTTGTAATCCATGTTTGTTATAACTAATCTAAAATCTACTAAGCCCAAGATCGCGGGTTCGTACCCGGGTCTTATATTCAACTCATAATAATTTTGCCTGAAGTTTGAAAACATATAAACATCGAGGAGAAAATTGTCCGAGTTGATGTTCAAAATAAATTTTTAAATAGTGATAAACTATTTATTGGAAAGGGACATAAGTAAAAAGATTAAGGTTCTACGGACATGTGGTGAGGATAAACCCAAAGAGATTAAATAGAGAAATCTTCTATGAAATGAGATGATACAAGAATGCTGGGGGTTATATCAAACAGATGAAGGAAGAAACTGAGAGATTGAAAATAACAGACCAAGGCTGTTTCGATAGGAATGATTGTGGGAAGAGACTAAAAGCAATTAAGATCCTTGTGGAAAAGAGAGATCCCAAAAAAGGAATAGCGTGGACCGAGAAGGAAAGAATGAGGAAAAGATGGGAAGAAAGAAGGAAGAAGAGAAGGGGTATGAAAGGAAGTGAAATTAATGATTAGCGTGGTCTCTAGGGCCGTTCCGTGAAAAAAACATTTATTAGAATCATCTTCATCTTCATCTGGGTTATTGTTCTGAAGTATGAGGGTCACCCATTATTTTCCTTGGATTAGTAGCTAAAAGATGGGATTAGAATGCACCAACGTTAATCAATTAGTCGTACAATATGTTATTAGATAGCTGCCTTAATTAATTCATTGTGAAGAGTTAAATTATCAATAACACAAATCGCTTGTATGACTGGGGTGTGATTTCGGCCAGATCCCTCCTTGATCTCAAAAGCAACTAAACCAGAATTCTATTCTAGAAAATCGAACAGCCTACGAAAGAAAGAGAGATATAGAGAATAAAACATACATAGCCAAGTTGCAAGTCAATTTTAAGGAAATATGAGCTGAGAAGCATTTTAGTTCCACTAATCAACTACCTAGTATTTAAGAAATACTTGTACAAATAAAACTTTCGTAGTAATTAAAAATTTCATAATCCACTGACTAAAATGTAATCTTAGGCAAAGATTCCTATAAGTTTGCCAATGCAAATTTTCACTCATCGTTCAGTCCATTATTCATTTACTAAAACCAGTCATTATGAAGCAGTACAAGTTTTAAAATTACATAAAACACAGACAATTGTTATTCTAAAAACAAGACGTTTTCTAAAAGCATCTAAATTATCAAAATAATTCAATAAAGTTAAAACAAAATTAACATTTGCAAGTTCTCACATTAGTAAGTACTTTCACTTTTCGGACTATTACAACTTGAATTAACTCTTGGACAGAAGACGAATATTGACTCTTTGGTTGTTTAAAATTTGATGTTTTGGTTGTTACCGAGGGTGTGTCTTTGATAAACAATGTTTTGAACTGACCGAATTATTATTTATTATAATTTATTTTTTATTGTATTTTTAATCATTTTGACGTTTAATTAAAAGAACCGATAATGTCGGAAAACAAAGATATACCGAGACCTTCTGGTAATTTTAGGCATTCTTTTAGTCTTGATGTTTGGTTGATGATATTGTTAACAATTTATTAATTTTTGAACAATTTTTAATTTTTAGAGTCGATGGTTTTTGGAGGAATTATGCTTTACATTGCAGGAATGTGTCTCCTGATTGCTTTTGCAAGGTATTTGACTGTATTATTTATAGAATCACAACCTAATACAGATAGCTTCATTATATTAATTTTTTATTATTTTCTTCTTCTAGTCCTTACTGGGTTGAATCCTACAATGGTACTTTCACAAATTTTAAACACATGGGCTTGTGGGAGTATTGTTTCGATCATTACAGATATCCGAACAATCAATTGGACCAATTGTTTAATGGCTGTCATTATGTTTATAGTTTTGAATATTTTAATATTAGAGAATGGCTCCTTCCAGGTAACTTATATTAGTTATTTATTGATATTGCGTTAGTTTTGTTTGTAATTGAACATATTGTTAATAAGGGATGAGGATTACATAATTTTTAAGTAGAAATGCATTATTGGCTTTAAGCTAGTCTATATTAATGTATATTTTATTACTTATGAGTTACAAGGTTTCAGATTTAATTGTGAAGTTATTTATGGTTAATTAAATTCTAAAAGTTTATAGCTCTATATTTGAGGATTCATATAATTTAAGTTTTATTAAAATGTTTTAACCTTAAAATGCATTTTAACGATATCATTACATCACAATTCTATACACCATAAACAGGGAGATCAAACAGGAATAGCTATAGAAAGTCTCCCTAACCGTCCTAATAATAGGTCATATATTGCTTCATATGTAAGTTCTTATATCTATTTATTATTTGAGTTAATTAATGAGAAGAAGCTTCATTCAACATTGGCGTTAAAATGTTTGAAATCTCATCATCTCTTAAATAAATCTTTTTCCATATTTTATTTATTTTCATAATATAGGCCAGACACATTAAAACTGCATAGTTCCCATAAACTAGAAGAAAATATTACACTTATCAACATTAACAAAATTATTGAATTCACTTGTACCCTTTGGATTTCATACTCACATTTTTTCCCGCTTTTTTCCCACATTTGCATGATTTGGATCATATCCTCATTTATTAATGGTAGTTTTGTCACATATAATTATGTCCTTATACTAATATTAGTTTAAACGTTATAATGTTAGAAGAAAAAAAACCCTGTAACACTATAACCCGTGAACGTTCTGGGGTTCAGTACATGGTAGAGACTGTACTGTTTGATGGACCACTGATCTGCAAGAAGGTGCCGTCCTAGGTCACGCTCAGTCGCCAGATTTTCCCCCCTTATTTTGGGCACCCTATTTTTATAATATTTTATAGAGGGTGAGCCCCAGGAGGGTCATGTATCCCATATGATTCATCTCCCGTTGCAAATAGACTAAATAAAAGAATTGCCTGCAGCGGAGATTTGAACCAGGATTTCCGGCAGGACAACTCAATGCTCTACAACTGAGCCACTCCTCTCATAATGTTAGAAGCTAGATTAATTAAGACTACTTGTAATGTTCATTGTTGTTTAAACAGTTGAAGTAATTATTATATTGGGATTCATATTTATTTTATATTTTACTTTTACAGGATGGCTTTTGACGGTTCAAACCTTCGTCACTCTTGGTTTTATGCTTTCTTTCAGTGCTCAGGTTTTAGTAGCATTAGTCGTTACAAGATATCCTTTAAAAACTGTTTTGAAGTATGAGTGGTTACTGTCTGGAATTATCTTTTTGTGTAATGCTTTGTGCGGTAAGTATATTATTTTGTGTAGCAATAATTGAGTTTTTAATTATTTAATAATAAATATGTAACACTACTAGGTTACAATGTTGTTGTTTTTTTAAATAAATAACAAAATAAAGTTGTATTTTTCTCAAAACTCCTTTGCGTTAAACCCTCTAAACATTCAGTATATCCTTTTGTGGTATATGTTTTATATGATGAATCATGTTAATGATTGTTAAAAAGTTCTTATTATGGTATGCTTTCTTAGTATAATTAAACAAGCAAGTATGATTATTTTTTAAATACCTGAAGTGAACCACTGATTTCCTTCTACACAATCAAGCATTATTAAATTATCATTTACTACTGTATACTGCAAAAGATATAGACTATAAAATTTACGAATACTGAAGTACTTAATCGTATTGGATTGAGGGATGGTCAATATGGATACATAACTAATAATAAAAAATATAAAAAAGTTTTGCTAGACTTACTGCTCCCATTGTCATTCACAGACTCATATATATATATATATACTTGCTAGAATTGTTTATTTGGACTCGAATAACTGCATGGATTATATAATATAGACGGTAGTTTTGTTTTCATCTTAAATATTTACAAAATATCATTTAATATTTATATTTTTGATTTTTTACAGCTCTATACCTGTTCCTGTCAGTTGTAATTTTTTGGACCCAGTCTTCTCGTAGAGATTGGCTAATGTATCCGAATTATAATCATATTTCATGGTCATACTATTTTTGTGTTGCCTCATTCTTCATGCATCTATTTGCAGCATTGATCCTCTATAAAGTAAGCTAAACTAATAATTAAAAAATATTATTAAATTATATTTATAAAATTATTATTTTAAATGTATAATGTGGAATTGTAATATGTATATAAGGTATGTATAAATACAGTTGTACCAAATTTTTATTTTAAATAAATTTTCTCCGTAATATAACATTGTTTGTACCATTAAACCGGTTTCCATTGCATTCCTTATAGTTCTATTATAGTATTGAGGTTAAATATCTTATGAAAGGGTATACAAGTATTATTAATAATAAATAGAGGCTGGTAGGGTTTTATATACCTTGTATTAGGGAGAAAATAAGGAAATTAGGTTTCTTAAAAATAAAAAAAATAAAGGAAAACTTGCAGTGCATCTCTTTGAATTTAAAGAAAGAAAAAGAATCATTTACTTTATTTATTTCAGTTAAATACCAAAAATTGACTGAAAATGAATTTGGCTTGAATTGAATTGTGAGGAACTCATTACGAATTATTTATGTGGGAATGGCTTACTGGATGTATCTTAGAACAGTGTGAAATGATCAGAGGTGCAGTCAATAAATTTTAAAATTATTATATTAAAAAATTAAATTTTTTTATATAATACCACCAATTATAGTTGGAATCTTCATCCCTATTAGGCCTGATGATGGCCTAGAACATTCTAACAAATAAAATAAGTTAAATTTATTGACTGCGCCTCCTGACCATTTTACACTCTTTTAATTATAAATGATTTCAAAATGACAATAATAATATTAAATTCAAGAGTTATGTAAATATTACTATAATAAAAACTTTCTACGTGTTCTAGGATGCTAGGAAATCATGGGACACAAGAGAAGAAAAAAGACATTTGGTAATGGAAATGTATCCCCCAAGCCACAATGGAGGTTTTTGAAAAGCTTGCTACATTTTAAGTAATGTATTTTTCTGTATTACATTTTTAATATATTTAACATTTATTATCACTGTAAATAAGAAGTTGAATGAGTAACTGTAGAATGTTTATCACTATATTTTACCATTTTTTATTAGTATATTTGTACTATTTATGAGAATATTCACTTCGGTATATTTTAATTGTTTCTTATTTAAGACATTTTACTAATGTAGTCTCGCAAATTATGTTTCTCTCAAAATCTTTATTTTTAAGACTTAAAGAGTCCTCCATTATAGCTGTTTTTGGTATATATGTATATATATATATATATATATATATATATATATATATATATATGTATATATATATATATATATATATATATATATATATATATATAATTACCTTTTAGTATAAGATCACTTCACTTTGATATGTGGTTATTTATATTAGTATTGCACCACATACTGAATCAGCATGCAGTATTATGTATTGAATCTCTAGAAGATTGTGTTTATTAAGAAATAGAATTAATTTGGTTTGATTTGGGACATTTACTAGAAAATTGTAACAAACGATATTTCATTTTATTATATATGTTATGTACATAATACATTTATTAACCCTCCCCCACTACCCCATTTATCCTATGACAAATTTGCTACTCCTGGGTCCTCTACGACCCGTACCCTTGAAATTCACCTTGCCATTAAAAAATCAATCATTTATAAAATAAAAAGTACAAGACTTGTAAATATAGAAACATCATTCAGGAAAAAGCAGGTGCTGACAAAGCAGCACTGGGTCGCTCACGACCCTGTGGTTAATGGAGGAGGGTTAAGAAAACTAAATTCATTTATGGATTAAAATAATACTAAAATTATTCACATTTTTTTATTTATCTTGTAATTTAATTTTCATTGATCTATTATGATATTTAATATGATAATATTTATATTTATAGTTTATGGTATAGTAAATATCGATTTTCAGCTCTAAGCAACCAGCACCAAGCACATGTTTTGATATAAAAAATTGTCTTTTTATGCCTACAATTTTATGTAATTTATTTTTATTTTTAAGGGATTTTTATTGCAATATTCCTACTAATATGAAATAAACCTTAAACTATAATAATGTTAAAATGTTTGAACGAATATTCAATTTATTTATTTTCAATGAAACAAATGTATTACATTAAGTAAGTAAATGTTGCATACATTAAGTAGGATTTTTTTTGTTGACCGAGACCGTGATTCTGATCTAAATTTCTGTGGTAATTTTTTATCCTTTTTAAAGCTATAAATTTTCTTCTGGTGTTTATTTTTTTCTTTTGCCCCCTTCGATAGTGGTCTCTTATTTAATTTTAATATCTTTCTTTTTAGAAGCATTAAGAAAAAAATTTTTTTACGCTATTACTCATTGTAAAAATTATTATAGCTTGAGGCAATGTGGATATATTGTTTTTAAAAATTACTTTTATTTAATAAGTTTATAAATCAGAAAGTGTTGATGTATTTAATGAAAACTTATTTCCGTCCCATAGTTATAATTTCTATAACAGTATTTTTGGTTGTTAAATGTCCAATTTAATTTGTTGCGTAATTTATTTTTGTAAGTATTAATGCTAATTTATTTTTTTGTCTATTTTCCAGAAATTTTATTATCTCTTTAAAATAATGCTTTCTATATTGTGCTACTTTTTAGTGATATGATTAATCAAAGTTTAATTAATTTTTAATGATGTTTAAAACTTGTTTTTGTTTCTGATTTAATTATAATTTGAAATTCATGAGTATTTCTTTATTTGAAAGAAGTTAAAGCTAGAATTAGCAATAAGTCTTTCTTATAGTTTCTGGATAGATGCCGGTGTATTGAAAATAATTGTGTGTATTCCAACCCCTACTTATAAAGGATAATTTAAATGGAAAATACTATCTGTTTTTTGTAATAATGTATTGAATTTATATGTGGAAGAAAGTGGTCCGGGTAGAGGTCATTGAATCTCTTAGAATTGGAGAAAAGTTTATTAAGTAGCCAACATTTTGACCTGCTTTGTAGGTCTTCTTCAGGGCTGTGGGTGAAGGCCGGGGGTTAGATAGGTCCTATACAAGCTTAATTCACATACTCTCCCTCTTAATTCACATACTTAGTATGTGCACTAAGCTTGTGTTGGAACTATCTAGCCCCTGCCCTCTCCCCCCCACAGCCCTGAAGAAGACCTACAAAGTAGGTCGAAACGTTGGCTACTTAATAAACTTTTCTCCAATTCTAAGAGAATTTCATTGATCTCTACCCGGACCACTTTCTTTCACATGTATTATCAAGGTCAACTATTATCATTCTATATAGAATTTATATATTGAGAATTGTTACTTATTTAAATTTTAACCAATAATGTATTAATTTGTGGTTTAAAACAATATTTTGCAATAAACTGAGAATTGAGTTTTTAAAATACTGTAGAGCATTTGATTTTTATTATAATATTTCACATTAATGTGTAATTTCATGTATCACTCATGTATGTTGTAAAACGTTCTTGTTAATTTAATTGTATTTTTTTATTTAACAAAATATTTTAAGATTGTAAGATTGAAAATTGATTCCATCCATAAAGAAGGACTGAGTATGTAATAGATGTTTGTATTAATTTAAAAACTGTTTTATTATATGTTAATTTATTTTTTACCTAAATGATGTTCTTTTTAAATTTCATTTGATCTAATTGTTATTATACTATATTATAAATTTTAGAGATTTATTTATTCATATACCTGATTTTAGATAATGTTTAAGACCAGCTTTGGTATTTACTGATGTTTATTGAATCAAGCAGTAATTTTCTGTTGTTAAAAGCTTTTAAGTTTAAAAGCAAAAAAAGGTCTTCCCTACATTAGTTGCCATATAGGTTACACTGCTTTTTCCTCCTTGTATTGATATACTTAGCACACTTATTATCTTCGCCTGTACGAATATTACATAATCTTTGAACTCCATTTTCAGTCACTTTAAAACATTGTATTGAACTGACACTTTGAACATTTCTTAACAACTGATTACAATTCAATAATATAATATTTATGATAATCAATTTTTCATATTCGAAGAGACGGTAATGCTTTGTGCCAATTACAAAAGCATACATGGCTTAATCTTTGAGACAAGCATATGACTCCTGGCAGGATCATCTGGGGAGTTTCATATTTTGCGACAAAAAAAACAAACATTAATTTAAGCTTGTAACTATCTGAAGTAAACAGTAGAAAATTAATGTTAGTAGCAAAACTAAAGAGCTCACGTTTAGCCAGAAAAACTAAAAAGTATAAAATAAATAATAGTAAAAAAAAAAAAAGCTTTAATAGAAAACAAAACTATAAAGCAGAAAATAATTTTCAATTAGTTTAAAATAAGAATTGAGTGGTGGACAAAAAAAATCATTTTATCGTAAAAGAGTGAGGTATGCTTGATGTTATGCTAGTTGTAAGTTTATTTGACTGATGTTGGTGAATGTGAAAATATATTAAAAAGCACTCTACACTTTTTTACAATAAAATTAATTTTTTTGTTCATCGCTCTATTCTTATTCAAAACTATTTTCTACTTTTAAGTTTTCTTTCTCTTTGAAGTGTGTTTTTTAGCTTTGATATTTTCTTCTATGGCAAGTGAAAGGTTTGTGTAAAGAGACAATGCTAGATTACACTCCAGAGTAGCAAACCATATCCTGTATAAATTAATACACCTTGCTAACAAATTGAAAATATAAGTATCTTAATTTTTTTTTTTAATATTTCCATTCAATGAATATGCAAACTTAACAGGTTTTTTTATTAAATTATCAAGCTATAAATATAGGTCCATCCTGAATATTTAATGTTTAACTGCAACAATATATTTTGATTTGTTTTATGATTTTAGTGTATGTCAGATGAAAAAGCTGTATTTTTTCTTTTTATCACAATGCTCATAATCTCAGTGAGCTAATTTGTTCCAGTGGCCTTGAAGGAACCAAATTATTTAAACATATTTTTTGTATTTAAATATGAGACATTAGAAAACTCATTTTGGTACTTGTGTGTAAACGCAGCCACTGTTATTTTTGCCTACTTGTTCGCATGCGCGAGCAGTTATATTTCCAACAGATGATTATATTATACATTATATTTCCAATACAAACCACCCCTAACCGCAATAAATAGATTTAAAAATGTTATGCAAGATAGCTGCTATAAAAGATAACTGTTACAAAATATAACTGCTCGCGCATGCGAACAAGTAGGCAAAAATAACAGTGGCTGCGTTAACACACAAGTACCCTCATTTTATATTAATTTATTCTTTAAGGTTCTGACAAACTATACAACTCTATTTTCTTACCATGTGAGTTTCATGAATGCTCTAGACAATTTAAAAAAAAATGAATGCAAAACTTTCTAGTTTTCATAATATTGCTTTAATCATCTTAAAATTAAACCTTAAGAGTATTAAAAAACAAAATTTGTATAAATGTTAATTGGACACTGATTAAATAGGATAAGTTTAAACTATTATAATTTATAGTCTTTAATTGATTAAAAAAATACATTCTTAGTAACAATATTTTAATGTAAATCATTAAGAATTACAAAAATTGTAAACATGAACATATCAACCAAATCAAATACGCTATAATCAATTAGTGGACATTTTTTCTGTAAATCAACAAATTTAAATCACATAATACAACATACAATATTTTAAAAGATATTGTATAATACATTGCTTGTTCTCTGTATCAATTGTTAAACAAGAGAATACTCAAAGTAAAAATAATAAATAGCAACTCAAAGCCTATCAGAAATAACTGATCAGTACGTCAAAATTATAACTGTCAGTAGTATTGATATTTTATAAAATTTATATAAAAACTATTTACATAAATGAATTATATATATATTTATATAATCTACTTCTCTTAAAGTTGTTTCAACAAAGGCAAATAGGGTCTTAAATCACCAATTTATCCACTATATCCTGCCATCTTTCTGAAGTTTAAGAAATGATCCAAATATTGTTGAATTGTATCCATTGGTTGGTAGACTTCGTCCATTTTATTTTGAAGGCAGGCTGGTAAAGATTGAACACAGGAACCAAGAAAACCCTGTAGGAATTCCCTCATCAGTCCAACACAGTTAGATGGCACAACACAGGGTCTGTATTCAACTTCAACTAATACTCCTTTGAAGTTTTGACTAATCGTAACACTGCCCAACTTAATACAAAAATCTGCCAATTCAAAACGTGGGCCCTTAGATTCAATTTTTGCCACCTTCTTGGTGTAAATAGGTGTCATTTTGAGCATTAATAAATCAAAAAGTCCATCAGCAACCAAAGGTATTGTTTTTGTATTTGTTTCTAGAATGGAAAACACTGATGCAGGCTGTTCTGAGTTGTGCAAAACATGTACAGTTCTCTGAGGCCCTAGAGAAGGCATTGATATGTAAGAATCACAGTCAACTAAAAATTGCCCCATTTGAACAGCTCCTAAAGCGACAATCCTTTTAGTAAGAAATTCAATGGTCTGGGGCCCAGTCCTGTTTTCAAGCATTGGAAACTGGTGCAAAATTGTGACACCCATTTCGTATTATTTCTTAAAACAAATCACATCAATTTTACAAGTAACAATAGAGTACGAAGCACTTTATCAAGAACCAAGCAATAACATAGGGAGTCTGTTCATTTCTGTTTACAAACACTAACTCGTGCGTTCGCGATCGTTCTTCAACCAATATTATAGAGGATATTGAACTGAAACCTCATCTAATGACTGATTTAGTTCTTTTCATTTTATTTAGTAGAGTTTGAGCCGTTTTAATTATTTAGAAAATTGTACATACCTTATTTAGGTAAACAAAAATTTTAATTTATTTTTATTATCATAGGAACGGGCCCATTATTAGTGAACAAATAGCATATTGAAACTTTCTGACATGCTCAGGCAGAGGATTTTTGAACGATGATTTCAACTCTTCCCGTCATAATATCTGGTTATTAATTTTACTATAGAAAATTAATATCAAATTTTTAACAGTCTTACCTTATTTAGTCCTGTCCTTGCCACTTGAACGACTATTCTTTGTTTTAGTATAATAGTACACAGGATCTTTATGGCTATCCTTCAAAATGAGCATCCATTAGCAATAATGGTTCTTCACTAGTTGAAAAATCTCATAGAAGAAAGAGTAAAGAGTTTTTATTTGTTTATATTTGGAAAGATAAACATTTCTAGTTGAATTTAAAACAAATGGAAATACACAATTATTAGCAAAAATAAAGCATACGACGCTATAAACTTATCTCTGACAGTAATGTAAATTAAATTTTTGATATTTAGTATTTAATGAATCTATGTCATATTTGAACCTCATGAGGATAAAATAAAACGTATTTTAGTGCATTGGGAGCGGAGTGGCTCAGTTGTAGAGCACTGAGTTGCCATGCCGGAAATCCTCGTTCAAATCGCGCTGCGGGGAAGACTTTTATTTAGTCTGTTTGTAGCCGGAGATGGGTCATATAGGATCTAGGACCTTCCTAGGGCTCGAACCGTTGTCCATGAAACAGTACAGTCTCTACCATGTACTGAACCACAGACCCGTTCACGGATTGTAGTGTTATAGGTTTTTTAAATATATATATTTATAAATGATATAAAAAATGCTAGGCAAAGTACCACAAAATTATTAATATCCTATCCCTATTCATTTTTGTGCAGTTTAGTTTTCCCCCGTTCGTATATGTTCAGGTGTCATTGCAGGTGTTCAGTGTTGTAATAACTCTTGGCGTTGTTCAAGTTCTATAAACAGAAAACCAACTATTCCAACAATTATTTGGAATATAGAATATTTAATTGAAAGCAATATAACTCAAAGTTTTCTTTTAGCTTGACTAAAAGTCAGTCTTTTTGACTAAACAGTGACTCTTATCAATAATCAAATTGCACCATTAGCTACTGATATTGTAACATCTACTATTTTGATCCTATCAAATTTTCTCATATCTCCATCTATTATACCTTTGATTGGCGGTTGAGCGTGACCTAAGACTAGTCACCTTGCAGAACCATTGTCTATGAAACAGTATAGTCTCTACCATGGACTGAGCCCCAGAACCGTTAACGGGTTGTAGTGATATAGGTTGTTTTTTTTAGTGCATTGATCTGCTGGCTCCATGATCATTTCATAAATAGATGAAATGATCCCATTTTGAACCTTCAACTACAGCCCCAGCGAATAAGTGGTTAGGTAGAATTTTGTCCAAAATGAGATTCTTGTGCTTAGGAAAGCGGATTCGTGGTATTTTCGTAGTGAATAAGTGGCTGAATAAGACAAGCATTGGGTTGAAAAGAAGTTATTGCTTATATTAGAACTCTAATGCCAAGAACTTGAATGACACGATTATGCTTCCCTCAAACTATAACACTCTGGAAAATTCGACTTAACCACTTCTTCACCGGGGCTGTAAATATAATTCGTGTTTTAAGACTATCGATGATGGCCTTATCTACTGTAGCAGGACTTCCATTACTATTTTGGACTAGAGAGCCCTTTTCTGAAATGAGCGTATACCACTGACCCCCAATTGTTTTATTTATATACCTAACTTAAATTTTTATAATCATTAATTTATATTTTCTAACTTATATTATAAAGCTCGAATTTCAAAACGGAAATGAACTCCTGGTGTGAGCTTGTTTCAATAGTGAACATATCAGTTTACACGTTTGGTCTTGACTTAGATATGATGCCTGTTTTAAACTTGTTGGATTGCGTTTCAAATCAAGCTCAAGCGTGTCTGAAGTTAAAGATCGTAGTTACCTAGACTTTTCGTATCAACTCGCAATCTCGAACTCATCATGCACGAACTTGAGCAAGTTTATCGAATTTCGATGTTTACCAATAATAAGTACAATATGATACTTTCATACTTATGGATTACTAAAGTATAAATTTGTACGTCTTAGTAGATAAAACAAGCAGTTATGGAAGAAAAGACTTATCATAACATATCTTGAACGTTTCAGATAAGAACAAGTTTGTCGCAAGGGCTTCGTATTTTAGACTTCATCGACCTCCATTTTATTTATTGCTTCTGCCAACTCCCGACAGATCGAAATTGACGATTTTGGTTAATCTTGTATTATAGGAATGCATGGCCAACCCTACCAGCATCCAGCTTTGGCTCCATGTCTGTCTGTTCTCTGGGTCGATTCTTTCTACCCCTTTATCATGATAACGACCTGTGAACTTAACAAACCTCTCACTGGAAAGCTGGAGTAACCAAATGTCGAAGGCGGATGCTATGTCAAACAAAATCCCCATAACCTACTTCTTCTGTCTTCCATTGCCACTGAAGGAGCTGCACTTCACTGAGTCCAGGTTCCTTTTTAGGCTAGCAGTTATTCAGTTTTCAAGGACCTTACTGAGTGAGTGGAAGCAAATAGTCTAGAAGGTCTTTGGTAATTCTGGCAATCTTCTGCTTTTAGTCTGCTTAATGGTGGGTATAAATCAATACCTGATATGTCTGATTACTTGTACTTTTAAACTTTTGTAGATTAGGCACTCGATTGATTAGTAGAATATTCAGTGAATTATTTTCGGTACTCTAATATAATTTGTATTTAATGGGATACAGAAATAGAAACATTATAGGGCTTATACTGAGTATAAAGTATCTTTAACTTTTAAATCAATTCGTAAAAAGCGATTTATTTTAAATAAATTAATATTATGGCATGTTTAATGTCATATTTAAGCATATCAGGAATGAAGTAGATGTTCACAAATAACTTTTTACTCCCTAAGAAGATTAACAACAAAGGCAAAAGGATTACAGGATTGGGGAGTGAGGTGACATTTTCCTAAAGAGACACTATTGTAGCTGCCAAATAATGGTTAGGACCTCACCTCTATTAAAAAGTACCACTTGATGATTTGTACATACCTTAAGCTGATTAAAAAATTAAGTTGATATCTGTCAAACTATAGCACTAATAATAAAAATTGTTGGATTTTATTCATCTTTTGAGTGATTTTAACAGCAGTAAGACTACAGGCAAATTAATTTTAAATAATAAAACTGAAAATAATTTTAATAACTACAAAGAAAGATCTTAAGGAAAATTCTTGGACTAATTATAGAGCTGAATACAGCGGATGGCATAACAGTGAGCTGTACACTCATGTTCCAAAAGGATTGAATTAAGAATTACAAGAGATGGAGATTACTTCCGAAGACGTTCTGGAAAGAAACTGTCTCTGGATGAAATTTAATGCTCTCCTGGGTTTTCAAGAAAAAACACAGCTGAAAACGGGAAAGAAATGAACGGAAGAAAGAAGGGAGCAGCACCAGCGAAGAATGAGGTAGTACTGGACAAATATAGAGGCTAAATACAAAAAATACAGTTAAAATGATATACATTAGAAGTCCAATACAAAATTTTTTTAAAAATACAAAGGATATGAATTCATGCTTCAACAAAAAGCAGTTATCACATACTTGTATTCTTAGCAATTTCTTGGGCCAGTAACTGGACTCTATCTTGCTTTTTTACCAACTTTATTTTTAAGAGAAAGAATAGGTATAATATATAAAGCACAATGCTGCACTTATGATATTTGGAACAGTTTTGTATTGTGATATAATTACAATTAACATGCAACAATAAAACAGTTCTTGATTTGTGAGTGAAATTCATTGTTTCTAACAACTATTGAACTTTGCAATATCATAAGCAAACTCAGGATATGGAGTCTGTGGCATAGATTTATATTGTAGAGATGCTACTCAATGGTTGATTGAGCTCCCGCGTAAAAGTTGGACATTCCAATGAGAGCTCCGAAATGAATAAGAAAAATAAAATTTCTGATTCAATATACCAGATCGCATGTCATTTGATTAAAACCCTTAATTAAATTAATAACATAAATCATTTTATAAATTAAAGAAATAATGCTTATGATAATAAAAAAAAACACTAATTGATTAAATTAAATGGAAAATTGAAACATTTTTAAAATGAGAAAATGAAGTTACTTATAATAAATAAATTATAAAATTACAACTAACTAATAACAAATAGAAAACAATTATTATTTAATCTTACAATACTAAATTTAACCCTATTAAATCACAAATAAATAAAATCGACTACAAAATAATAAATGTTTATATGGTTTTCTAGTTGATATAATATAAACAAAAAAAAACAATAATCTGTCGGTTGGAGTAGATTCTCGGCAGGGTGAGCTGGATGTTGAGATATCAGAGGATTTTCGTTGGTGGGGCGAGCGAGAATGTCCAGACATCAGAGGTTGAGAAGATAGACCTGGTCAATTTGGTCGAATCAATGAAAAGCTTTAAACTAATTACACCTGCCGGTGGGCAGCAAATTAGTATCTCTTGAAGTCCAAGATGCTACTTCGAGCTATAGTTAACAATGAGCATGTCAAGAGGAAAGTGCTAACACTTGGTATAGCGGGAGCGAACAAAAGACGATTCTGACTCCCTTTTGTTTTTCTTTCTTCATTTTGTAACATGTGTTTTCAATCTTATGACAAATATTAGACTTATAACTAAACAAATACCTGTTTACCTTTTAAATTTAATGATTGTAAACAATTATGAACTAAACGTTAAAATTATTATATTAAAAAAAAGTAAAAAAAAAAAAAAAAAAGGAAATGTCCTTTCTTTTACAAAATAAAATGATTTAATTGTTTCTAATTAAAATTAATAATATTTTAAAACGTAACTACATCATCTGGCTTAACGATGGTTATGCACTAATATACAAAAAAACTTTTCTTAATGGCATTTTGTTAAAACCAATTGCATCAAATTTATTTACATTATTACATTTATATGCATTATTGATGTAAATTGCTCAAATTAATGTTTTACTTCAAATGTACAGAATCATTAATGACTAGATGGCTGTAGGACTGACACACACCCACAACTTGAGGAAGAAACAGGATACAAAAATCAACATTGCAAAGATTTATTAAATTAATGTTTAAAATTGTAAAAAAAAAAGTATTTAATAACAGCTTTTTTGAACACACAGAAAGTGTACACACTCACGTAATAACATAAATAAGTTTATGTATTAACACACAAGAGAACAAATATTTTTCCAATTTGTTTTGTTGCATGAAAATCTTATCCAATATAATTTTGCAATACAAAAATTTTTCTGATAAAGGATGAAAGTTTTGAACAATAACTCAAATATTTAATTACAGAATAGTCAACTGCATTTAAATAAATAATTTTAATTTTATTTAGAAAAATATACATGTATGCACACCATATATTTTTTTAAATAATTGAATGATATAAACTGGAAATAATTAAAATATCAAATATAAATGGAAAAAAAAGAAAATATAATTTTAAAAATTATGAATGAGGATAAAAAGAATATTTATTTAATAGCTTTGAGATATATTCCTAATTTTGTTATTAATACTTTGTAACTTCAGTAAGCATAACATAAATTGCTATTAACACATGACTGAGCAATTTTAATTAAAACTTAAAAGTAACTAATGAGGAAAATACTAAACCATTTTATAACATTTAATCTATTTACAATACGATATCAATATATTTTATTTACATAAATTAAAAGTTTTAAAATCACCTTATAACTAAAATCACAGATATTTCAAGAGTTGTACAAAGTTAAGATATAGCAGCCAATTTCTGGATAGTTTCTACATCTCTAATTAACATTTGGATGGTTTGTTTCATTACTTTGTCAGAAACTGAATTACAAACTGGATCTTGCGATTCCAATGCTGAAAAAACAAAATATAATATCATTGGTTGAGATTTATACAATTAACCTATATTAAACAATTATGCAAATATTCTTTTTTGTTTTAAAACTTGCAACTTTTAGCCTGACACTAGCCAACTTTTAGCCATAGCTCTTGATGTTTGTAAAATATTTTTTAATAAAACAACTAATGGATTTGCATCAAAACGCATTGCCTATTGCTTTTACAGTTACAGTTGGTTAGACCCAATGGATGCCAACACAATTTTACTATGTCAATACAAGACTGGAGCAAAGGTTGGAAAATAAAACGGAATCTGAACTAATCTCATCACATCACATTCTCACTTCAGCATTGTACATGCCTTCTAGTCTATCTCGAGAATGAAAACATTTCTTGATCTAACAGAGTACATTATAATTTAATTAGTTAATTAACTAAGGTTTCTTCCAATTATATTATTAATATAATAAGAGTAATAATATAAATAAAATCACCTGCTATCTGAGCTTGTATCGATGTCAAACGATTTTCCAACTGTGAAAATGTGTTTTCAACATTATCAAGGAGACGAATACGACACTCTTCTAAATCTATCGGTGCTTCGGGCTGAGGCCCAGAATGTTTTATTCCTGATAAGTAAAAATAAACATTTAAATTATATGTTATACAATTAGTCACTGATGCCTGAAAGTAAATAAAAATAAATATGTTACCTGTATCATAATTGTCTCCGTTATTAGCATAATTTTCCCTCTTGAACTCACTTTTAATATGAGCTTCATCCCAATTCTTAGCCCAGAGATACAACTTCGGATGGTCTGATTGTCTGGAAATTATTTGTTTGCATATATGTGATGAAGTATATGAATTAAACTGCTTTTAAACCAATGAATATTTGTTATACGGTCAAACCTGGATAAGTGGAATCTCTTGGTGACTTATTAAAGGGATTCCACTTATTCATGTCATTAATGTTGCATGTAACACTAAAAGAGGTTCTGAAACAACTTGTAATTTTTATATAATTTATTTATTTTTGGAGGTTGGAGATAGTTGGAGGGTGCAGTAAAAAAAACCACACAAACCAACACAGTTCACCCAGCCGCCTCTCCTATTAGCCCTGAAGATGACCTACAAGTACTACAGTAGTACATACAAGTGACTATAGTAGGTCGAAACGTCAGCACAAATAAAAAATAAGTCTTGACTTATTTGGTGTTTTTTTTACTGCAACCCCCCAACTATCTCCATCCTCCATTATATCATTCAGTCAACTATTTTCCTCTCTAATAATTTATTTTTATTAATTGTTATTTTGAAGATGATTATTTTTAAATATTTTTGTTTTGAAGAGAAAAGATTTATAAATGTAAAAATTTATTACCCGTGCATGTAGAAAACACTTAAAAAACCACCCATACAAAAATATTGAAACAATCATTATAATTATTACATCAATTATTTAACATGAAAGTAAAGCAATGCGAACTAAACATATATGAATAATTGTATTAATGAAAGTAATCACTTATTTTTGTCTGCACTTCATTTTGGCACTTAAATATGTATTTTTCTTTGTCACATTATTTATCAAAGATTTCATCATCCATTATTCATTTCTAAAAACGTAAGTAACAATGTGCTCAGTGTCTACACTTTAGGTACCAACCAAAACAAAACAAACCCATCTATACCTTCACGTTTTCTAACTAGAGGCAATATCCACAAAAATTTATTCCACTTATCCTAGTTTGACTGTACATACAGTATAATAGAACGAAAGTTCATAAAACACTAACATTCAGTTTTAACATACAAATTTTAAATTTTCAATATTTAAAACAACCTAAATCCCTATAATTATTCTTTAAGAAAAACATGAATAGGTGTATGATTTTCTTCAAACTCGTTTCAATAAATTGGGTATCATGTTTATTGAGATTTGAGCTAAAAATGATTAAAATGACTGTCTTTCAAATATGAAATAAATATTTTTTTTCACTTCACCTTCCCTAATTACACAAAAATAACATGAAGTACTTCAACTAATCATAAACAAAATTTAATGTCCATTAAAAAAAAACTAGTGCCACTACAATCCGTGAAGGGTCTGGGGTTCAGCACATGTAGACATCATGGCCAGCCGTTATGCAGGAAGGTGACATGTCCAAGATCACGCTCAACTGCCAGATTTCCCCCCTTATTTTTGGTACCCACTTTAACGAGGCTGAGTGAGCCCCTGGAGGGTCCTAGATCCTATGTGATCCATTTCCGACTGATAAAAGACTAAATAAAAGTCTTGCCCGCAGTGGGATTCGAACCAGGTTTTTCGGCATGCCAACTCGGTGCTCTACCACTAGCCACTTCGCTCCACAAATGTCCGTTATAACATACAATAAATGCAAGTAATTATTTAAATATTTAAAAAATGATAAATATTCCTTATTATAGTAGTCCTTAGTAGGCAAATATGGGGGAAAAAAAAAGCAACAAGGTGAAACGAAGTTATTGATAAATAAAGTTTTGGCTCACTCAGCTATATTCAGTTTCGCTGATAAACTTCTTTCAACATTTTTGATTTCATGAATACTAGAGGATATTTCAAAGCAACGCTTTAGCATTGATTCTCTTTCTTTAATAGCTTCTTCATTACGAGCTCTATAACTGAACCTAAAAAATAAAACATTGTTTATTATTAATGAAAATAAAGATTTATTAAAATATGTAAATATCTATTTATATATATAAAATAAAATATAAAAATATCTATTTATATTATATATAGTAATGTTACGGTCACAGACAGGAAGACGGAAGCAAGGGATTAGCGGCTTAAATCCGTCGGCGGGAGAAGTTAAAATAGGATTAGGACCTTCTCGATCGTCTCCTTTTGTCGGAAAAGGATTAAGAAGATTCCAGAATTGTCTCCACCCTTCCGTGTTCTAGAATGTTCGGCCTTGCCTATTTAAATACTTCCCTCGCCTCGAGCGAGTCTTAGCCTGAGAGTAGACCACGCACGGTGAAGATCTGTGATAAGTGAGTGTCAGTGTGATAAACTAGTCAGTGTTGAACCGGCCAGTGTAATAAGTGTATCAGTGAACTGTGACGGTCTCCCGAGTGTAATAAACTGTTTCTGTTTGTTACTGTGTGTCAGTTTGTCATACTTGGAGAATCTTACGGTCGGGGGACTAGTGAACTGTAAGTGTTAATTATTAGTTATAAATTGTAGTGTAGTTTTATAATACTCCTACAAATTTATGTAAATAGTTAAGTCATTTAGAATTAGTAGTATCTTATATTATTGTAATAATTAAATAGGAGTTAGGCCTAGATTATAATATTTAGAATATTGTTATTGTAAATATATATTAGTTTAATAATTCAATTGTATCCTTTTTATCATTTTGTTAATAAATATTAGTATCTTGAATTAAGGAATTGTTTAATTCATTTTAATACCCAGTAGCCTGTAACAGTAAATATAAGATCTATTAAAATATGTAAATATATCTGAGACTTACGAGGGCAGCTTTCCTTGTGTGAGATATTGTTGTGCATAAGAATACTTCTTGGAGCTCCTAACGCGGTAAGGATTTCTACAAATATTACAAATGTATCTTTCAGGAACATCAGATTCTGTTTCTATTCCACTGCACAGGCCATGTTGCCAGCACATGCAGATATCACACTTCATAAACAAATATATAAATATTAATAACAATGAATACAGTAATTGGATAAAAGTTGAATAAATCAAAACTACTTGAATCATAAGGCCATCTTCTTCTCTAAAACCACATGTGCAGTTGATTATTTCTTCAGATCGTAATCTCTCAATCACAATACCGTCATCATTCACTTCAGTGTTAGGAGAAACCTTTTCTTCTTCAGTATAGGAATCTATGAGATTAAATAAAATTAAGAAAGACAAAAGAACTTACAAACATTTATTAGTAAGATTGTAATTGGCTAATTTAAAATTGATATCAAACCAATTTCCAATTATCTATTTGCTCACTAAAAGATAACAAAAGGAATAAAAGGTTCGGCTAGGTTCTTTAAAGGAGAATTCTTTCAAGATTGCAACATACCATATATCTTCGATTTATATTAATTAGAGTACATATTTTAATAGGAAACATTAAAGTAGCTTCACATTTACTTTCATACAAAGCAATTCAAATCTTTAACTAATACCACTGGGGTGAGCCCCAGAAGGAAGTCCACACCCAGTAGGATCGATTCACGGATGTTAGCTAAATATATAATTTATCAGAGCACTCAAACTCAGGACTTATAATTCAAAACACCACAACCTATGATGCTCACTTAAAAAATACAACTTTTAAAATAAATAATTGAAGATTCATTAAAATCTCTTTACCATTGCTATCTGTTGTTATCTGCAATTTGTCGACAGATGATAATTTTTTCTTTGTAAATCTGAAACTAGGAGACATTACTGGTTCGAATGAGTCATCATCACCTTTCATACCTAAAAAAGAAAATCGAATAAATTAAAAACTCTTAATTATAATAAACGTTACTAATCATATTTATATGCTACATATTGTATTCATATTATTTCCAATTTGTTTATAAACATATGAGGGCGGGTCAATAAGTCCGTGACTTTTTGAATGAAACATAGGTTTTCATATGAAAAGTTATTTTATTTTTCAACATAGTCTCCTTTGAGTTCTATACACTTAGTCCAACGTTTCTCCAATTTTTTTATCCCTTCTGAAAAATATGATTTGTCAAGGTAATCAAAATAAGCATTTGTTTATGAGATGACTTCGTTGTTGGAGTCAAATTTCTTTCCGCCGAGCCATTTCTTCAAGTTTGGGAACAAGAAATAGTCACTCAGGGCTAAATATGGAGAATAGGGCGGATGAGGGAGCAATTCTTAGCCCAATTCGTGGGTTTTTGCCATGGAAACTGCACCTGTGTGCACCCTTGCATTGTGGTCAATTGTGAGAAAACGCACCCATCTTGCGGAAAGCTTTCTCATACCCAAGTGATCATTCAAAATTGAAACCACTAAGCCATGTGAGATGCCTATGGCTTCCACAATCTCTCTCACTTTTAATCTCTGATCGGCTAAAACCATATCGTGAATTTTTTCAATCGTTTCGGGTGTAAAGACCTCAACAGGGCGCCCAGAACGTTTGGCATCTTCCGTGCTTGTACGGTCACATCGAAATTCAGTAAACTAATTCTTTACCATGGAAATGGATGGTGCAGAGTCCCCCAAGGGTCGGATCTTGGGCCGGCCCAGTGAAAGTTGGTGTTTGTTCAGTTGCTGGGGGAGCTAGAAGGTGAAGGGTTCCTTGCCACGGCCTACGTCGACGACCTGGCAGTCGTCTTGGCTGAGAACAACAGGGCCAGACTGAAGACGGAAGCGGAGAGGTGCGCCAGCCTCGTATTAGAATGGTGCGTGAGGAGGAAACTGAGCATGGCCGCTGCCAAGACCCAGGCTATGCTCCTCAGAGGCTCCACTGACAGGGCTCACCCTATCATAATGGATATAGAAGTCGAGAGGGTTAGACTAGGTGAGGAGGTGAAGTATCTTGGCGTGAAGTTCAGAAGGGACTTAGATGCCACTCCTCACCTGGGATACCTGAAGGATAGGGTGACCCTGTCACTCAATGGATTGGCAAGAATAGGGGGTGGATTCTGAGGTCTCAGGTACCTGGCAACGATGACCATTTACAAAGGCGTGGTGTTGGGTATCCTGAGGTATGCATCGCCGGCGTGGAGCCGAAACCTCACGCAACTGCAGAAGAGGAGACTGGTCCTGCTTCGAGTCACGAAGACGTACAGAACGGTGTCGCACGAGGTGGTGCAGGTGCTGGCGGGAGTGATGCCCCTAGACCTCATCCTGAAGGAGGATACATTGATATATGAGGTGAAGAGGCAGGGACTGGCGGCGCTCCCGGAGGGACTCCGAGAGAGAATCTGCGAGACCCCCAATAGATGGAAGAAGATGGTGAGGGAGGATACCATAGGAGAGTGGAATGGACGGTGGGTGGTAAGCCAGAAGGGCTCTCCTTGAGGAATTTTTTCCCCACCGTCCAGTCAAGATTGTCTGCGACATGGGTCCTCCCAGACTACTGGGTCTCGCAGATGCTGAAAGGCCATGGCGGGTTCCGGGGGAAGCTCTGTGAGCATAAGATAGTGGTCGACCCCCTGAGCCCCACCTGTGGAATCCCCGAGACAGCGGAACATGTAATCGTTTCCTGCACCGCAATGGAAAGGGCCGTTCCAGGTGTTCGGCAAAAACCGAGATATACACCCTCGCCGAGGACGACTTCCTCCGGTTGATGGAAGAAGCGAACTATCCCTTCATCAGGGAGTTCGTCTAAGGGTGGAAGGACGTGGTCGGGCTTGCGCACTTCACTCTTGGCAGGACCCAACCCCTCGGCGAGCCACCAGATGAGCCAGACGGAGAGGGCCCCCTGGAGGAGATAGAAGCGGAGGACCGGACGGATGCAGACTGGCCGGATGACCAGACGGATGCGGCGGACCGGGAGGACTGGACAGCATCCGGACGGATGCAGACCAGCCAGGAAGCCTAAAAGGTGCTGCCCCATTAGTAAGGTGCATATCCGTGCACCGGGCAGCACCACAGAATGATTTTCCATAAAATTGTACCCAAGAATTATACATATCCCCCCCCCCAATGTTGTATAATAAGAATTTGAAATAAAGAGTTGTTTTTGGCAGTGGTGGGCGTGCGTAAACCCAACGCATGAACCCGCCACTGCTGAAACCCGTATGCCAGCAATGGCAGGAAGGGTGAAGAAAAAAAAAAAAAAAAGGTGCAGAGTCCCCCTAATATTTATCAAGCTTAGCCTTGGTTTGAGTGATGGGTTTTTCCGCAAAAAATAGTGTTAATGAGCACACAAAATTCACTTTTTTCCATTTGCTTCTCACACAGCGCGGTATTCTGCTATCAACGGCTGCCAAACACGACGCAGCTTGTTGACAAGAGCAGTGTTGCCATTTCGATTAAGAGGCGGGAAATTCAAAAAGTCACGGACTTATTGACCCGCCCTCGTAGTATAGATTTAGTTATAAAAAAATATATTTACCTGAAATCTTTCCTCTTCGGAACCGACTAGGTTTAAATATTCTAGAACCATTCTTTTTCTGCTCAAAGTAATCATCCTCACTTTCATTGTCATCTGAGTCTACATTCATTCTGAGGAGAAAAAAGAAAATTAATACCCAACTTTTTAGAGCTCTTTAAGCTTAAATTTATAGAAATTTATTTATTTTAGCCTTAAGGGGATTAACAAATGACACCTTTATCCAAACTATCAAAAAGGTATGCAGGCATAGTAGATACTAGGTTTCCCAAAAAATGAAAAAAATCAAACAAAAAAAAACCAAGATTAAGGGTAGTTACTATTTGCTTTAAATTCATGGATTTTGTCAGTATCAAAAATGAACTTACGTTGTTGGTAATATTGCACTAAATGTATCTTATCACTAGTGGTTATATGCACATATAGTTGTCTCTTATTTTTGGTTTCAATATTATTTTTAACTGAATGTGTCTAGAATTAGGTTATCATCATATTCCCCAAATTATGAAGGAACTGCTAATGAAATGCAAGAACATTATCTGAGATTTCATATTTACCAAAATCAGCTTAGTGAGAATAACATATAAAAATATAGTGCCTGATAAATTTATTTACAACGCATGATGATTTAAGAAATTAATCATGGTTACCTAGTTTATTAATAAAATTAAAAACATATTTGAAGGTAATAAAAATAGATAGAAAGAAAAAGTAATTACTTAGGAGTATCAGGTTGCCTTATTGGTAAAATGGTCTTAATTGTTGTTCTCCTTTCCTCTACAGCACTTTGTCTCTTTAAAGAAGGAATATCTGCTCTTTCCTTATTTCGGGAGTTCTGAGAAAATATCAATAAGTCCGAGTTAAAAAAATACCTGGGTACAATGCATTCATATTTTCACAAAAAAAAAGAAAGAAATTATTACCAGTAAGGAAGCAGAAGGCTGATCTGTTGTATCAATACTGTTTGTATCAGCATTGGGATTATGAGGACTACCGGAAAATGACCTGCAAAAATTCAATAATAAATAGATTTCAATTAATTATTAATAGGTTATAATTTATCCAATTGTATTTCAAAGATATTAAATCATAGAAATGAAAGAGAAAGAAAGATAGCATTAAAGTTTTAAACTGTTGGTCAACTTTTTCTCGAACAGAGCCTTTTAGCAATTAAGAATCACTGTTCAAAAACTCTTCTCTCATCGCAAGCTCTAGTATATCACTAGAGATTATCACAAAAATGAACAAAGAAGATGGCAGTAAAAGCCTAAGAATGCCAGAAACATATCTAAGGGGACCTCTGTTAATCAATGCGGTAAAACATAATTGAAAAAATCTTACTTCATTATTCAAATCCTTGTAATTTTTTAAAATAATGAATATTTCCTGCATTGGTAATAATGTGATTACTGAGCTCCTTCTCAGATACCTAAATGTTTATTCAAAGCATAGCTCCTAATTCAATACCTAAATTATTATAATAGGTTGGGGAAAATCCATTATTTTATCGGTAGATGGCTGTAGTGATCGATATTTCGTAAAGTATTGATCAAACAAAACAATTGCAAGTTTATGCTCGTCGGACAATCCGAAACACCTTAAATAAAGTTTTGAATTTCACACAATAATAATGGATTTCTTTTTCCCCAACCTTATATTTGCACAGCACACCAGTTTTGATTACAAAGTTACTTAATGGACAGTAAAATTTGTCTTTTAATCCAAATAGTTTTAACACAAAGTAAAATTCATTATTTTATTTATTAAAAAACTAAATTGAATTACCTGGGTAATATTCTTTTAATTGTCTGTTGAGTAATTTTCTGTGAATCCGAATTGGCACTCTCGGACCTAGCACATGCGAGATCTACCATATTCGGAGCGCTTCTAACAAGTGATGATAATTCAGAATGGTAATGTTTAATATGCATCTGGAATGAATAAAATATAATCTTAATATATTTGTTAAACAATAATCAGAGGATGTGGGTTTGAAGGTTTCACAGTTATTGATAAGATAAAAACTTTGATTACTAAACCAATAAGTTTACTTATTTACTTATAGGCAGTTATTTCCTGAAATACATTAAATCATTTATCCAGATGTTAGCATTATCTCTATTATTTACTATTGCTAATTTTATTTATCCATCTATTAAATTTACAATACAAAATTTACCCTTCTATTATTTATTTTTAAGTACTACCAATCACTAATTAATGATAAGGTACTTCTTTTATAAATGAAGATTTCAGCTTTTTCCAAGGGCAACCTAACCATTAACTATCCAGTCAAGGTAATAAACACACCAAGATAATTTCTCTAATTATTCTCCCTGCATCCATGAAATACGTCACTAGTGATAATTTGCTATTAATTTAATTTTCTCAATGATTAATTATTTTAATTACACAGTATGATACTAATTCATTAATTTTTATATTTTACAATGGCTTATTTTTTATAAAATATTTTAAAAAAGTTAATAATACACATTTATTCAGTAAAATTAATAGCACCTTTTTAACCTAAACCGCTCTCTGACTGACATACTCAAAACTCGGAATTGAATACCAGTTTAAACAAAATTTAATTCATGATAACAGTGTTTTCAAACTATAACTCTACAGCTTTGGTCATTAATTGGTAAATCGAATTATGCCCAAAACGAGTCTCTGATGCTTAACGAAGCGGAATCGTGTTATTCTCGTAGTGTATAAGTGGTTATCACAGCCATTGGCTTGGAATGGAGTAATTATTTATATTATAACTCCATTTGCAGTCAAAAACTACGATGACAAAATTCTGCTTCACTCAAATAATTAACTCTCTCACTGGACAAAATTTGACTTAACCATTTATTCACTGGTATTCCAGATTTATTCGAGAGTCAATCTATAAATCTCAACTATTTATATAATAGGTGAAAAAAGGAAATGAGGATTTGAATGCAGTTAATAAATAAAATACTCAATAGACATTAATTTAACTAAACAACTAAGATTAGAAAAAAAAATTGCTAACACATAAATTACACAATAACATAATCGCAATGAGTAATTTTACCTGAAGAAGGTTTTCTTTCCGAAACTTTTTATTACAACCTTCTTTAAGGCAATTCCAAACCTCACCATCAGCTCCAGCTAGAAATAACAAAAATACAAATGAACAAACTAAATATATTTGAGTAAAACAAAATGAGTTGTAACATATTTTATTTTTATATTTAAATCCAACTAATTTATATAATTCACTGTCTTTATACTTTAAATTACAACGATTTCTAGTAATTATTATTCAAAATAGTATCAACCTTTTAGACCAGTCGTATTAGAAATGCCATTACCTATCTCCTATTTAACCTGCCAAATGAAAAGGTAGGGACATCACCAAGGTAGATGAAGGAAAAGGAATGAATACTTCTGACATTTCAGCAGAGGATTTTTCAGAGAATTTCGGGGCCTATAAAAGACAGGATTTCATAACAGGAGCCTTCGTACAGTCACAAAGGAATCTTGAACTTTACAAGATCTTTAATGAGACAACTGTTAATAACAACCTTTCTGATTGTTAAAGTTTGGAAGGCTAAATTGGATAGGATTTTTTGTCAAATGAATGATTCAAAGATTTCCAATTTCAGAGGAAATTCGCAGAAAAAGAAGTGTAGGGAGACAAGATGGCTATATGGAGAATGGAGTGGACTCAAGACTTATGAATCCAGCACTGGACAGCAGCATCACAAGACCGAATCCACTAACACAAAGGTGTTCTGAGGAGGACCTGACCCAGTTGTGCCAATTATGAGGTAGCAATATATGTCAAATATTTATTATACAAACCTATTCATTAGATTATTTAATGATCTATTAGTCTAATATAAGATCCAATTATTATAAGATATATAACTATTATAAGAGCCAATGCAGACATTTTTTTAGATAGTTATGTTCTTGAAGATGAGCTAAAAAATATGGGTCTACTGCCATGACGCAACCGAATACAATATTTTTGAGTTATATTAATAACCCCAAAACAGTGGTTCCGTTACAGGGAAGACTCTCCAATTTTAAGAGCTGAACATTAATGAATTTAAATTAAGAAATTTCTGCTAGGAAGTGCCATCATTATTTAATAAACAAAAAGCTGCAATAAAATTACCAAGTGTAAAAAATGTAGCTCCATTACATTTATAGATTATGGAGATACAATAAAAGATCATGGGACCAAATTTTTTATATATTTTATTTTAGTAATGATTATAGAAAAGACCGCACATTGGCTATACAGTAAAACCTCTACTAACGGACACCCCTAAATAGCGGTCACTCCCCATTACCGGACAATTTTTTTTGCACCAACAATTTAATACAATTTTTAAGGCATTTGAATCTCTATTTAACGAAACCTCTCATTAACGGTCACGGACAGGCTGTGTTGGTTATAAATCGATTAAAAAACCCTCTAAAAGACGGACAGTATGATTTTATCCCTTTCCCGTTTCTCGGAAACAAATAGTTGTTTCCGGTCTAAGAAAACAGGGACAGCTGTGTTTACTTTTGAGTAAAGGTTTTCCACATAAATACCTTTTTTTTTATTCTCGAACTTGCTTTATTAAAATTTAGTTCTGTTCTAACCCTCGTGGCAGGCGGCTGAAAATGTCTCCCTTACATAAGAGACTCACTTTAGAACAAAAAATAAATGTAATCGACTTTTATGACCGTGAAAAGTTAAGTGTATGTGCGCTAGCGGAAAGACTCAATATCGGTAGGACACAAGTTTCGGGAACACTCAAAAACCGTGCGATGTTTTTTTTTTTATTCTACTTACCTTTTAAACACATGGGAAATTGAATAAGAGAGAATTAATTTGTACAAATACATATTTATAAAAAAATAAAACCTCCCTTTAAAGGACACCTTTAAATAACGGACAAAAATATTTGCACTAAGGCTGTCCGTTAATTCGAGGTTTTACTGTAATTGACATGCTACATACCTGGCGTTACTGATGGAGATGATTCATTTCTATATTTTGGTAACAGTGTGCGCACTCTTCCAACTGATCTTATCGGAGCTGAATTAAATTTACTATTTCTACCTCCTCTTTTATTACTACTACCTCGACTGTTCCTGCGACGATACCTGAAAAAGAATCAACAAATTCATTAAACGCTCGATATTATTTTATGAGGTAGCATCAATGAATTCTCTAATTTGGAATATGTTATCAAGAGCATAGAATGTTATAATAAGAATTTCTACTGTTAATGAATAAAGTAATAATAACAGAGGAGAATTGATGCTGAATAATTAAGTGCTTAAGGTTCAATATATTCATTCTAGCCCGAACTAAAAACTACAAGACTTACCATTTTACTTTGTTTAAATACCACACAATTATAATATTAGGCATAAACCTTAACTAAAAAAAATAAGCCAACAATTTTAAAATTGAAGTTAGTGATTAAATAGTTAATAATTAGTGGTTGAAATAGTATGGAAGAGAAAATAGTCTATGTGGGAGTCAAAGAAAATTCTCAATTAGTAAAAATAAATAAATATTTAAAAAACAATATTAGAGAATTATCTATAAACACCACTCAAACTATCTCCACTTTTAAATTTGCTTAATAGTAATCAATAATAAGTCATAACTCAGGAACAAATATTCTTACATTCAAGTACTTTCAAAAATTTCTATAATCCAAACCAAATGAACAAAGATGAACTATAAACAAAACAATGCAGGGAGATCATCAATCATCTCCATGACAACATAATGGCTATTACAACAGCTGATAAAAATAACTACTATCGAATCAGTCATAAATTCAGACAAACTAGTTTTAATGTTATCCCTCATGCTATCTTTGACTTATCAGCTTGTAGTAGATGTTAAAACACATTATTCCCATTAATCTGAAAGTCCTCAATTCCAAGTAGGTCTGGAAGCTTATCTTTAAAATTTAATGGGATACGCGTTTTAAAGATGTGCTCCCCATTTTCAATTCAAGTTGTCAGGATTCAAAGCCACTATTAGAAATGCACATCAAAATGTTGAAAACAGTTGCTTACCATATTTTAGGAGTTCCTGCTGAAGGTAAATTTTTTTGTTGCATCGTTAGATCATGCAAAAGACTGAATTTGGCTAAAAAGTCGAGCGAGGAGGGTGGTTCCTCTTCGAGTACATCAATGAAATATCTCTTCAACTCTTCATTGTGATTTAATTTATAACCATCAGGGCTAAAAATTCAATAAAGTATTAAATTAAGAATAATAACAATAAAATATTTGGAATGTCTGAATATAAAGAAGTTATAATATGATAATAATTAATTATGAAAGACATTTTATACTATTTAGCGCAAAATTGGCATAAAAATAAAAATCCTTAAATACATTAATACATTTTTGTAATAATCAGCTGTGTCCTTCAACAAAGCTGACGATAGCACCATCCATGGATACTAGCTCACATGTCGATGATACTGATAAAAAATATGTTTTATCATTCAATGGTTTATGACTCCACAGTTACCGATATTGACAAATCTTAAGAATAATTTAACATATTTATATGATATATTTTTACCAATTTTAAATCAAAATAGGCTAGGCTGTTTAACACAACTTTATCTAAATGTTATCTCACACAGCTCTAAGAAATCATTAACTAAAAAGTTTATTAGTTGAAAAAACATTAAAGTCTAAATGTGTTTTGTTTACCTAACCAAAAATATTTCCCATCTGTTTTCTGCATTCAATACTGCATGTTTAGACCATCCTTTTGGTAGATTTCTATCAGGAACCATGGTAGACTTCATTTCAGAACCTTAAAAAAAGAATGACTCTTATTGCTTAAGCATTTTAACTTTCATTTTTACCATATTTATCAATGTTTAACAATTTTGTAATTTTCAGTGGTCTGTATTTTGCATATTTAGCCCTGAAGAAGACCTGCAATGAAGGTCGAAACATATTTAATAAACATTTCTCCTAATCTAAGAAAAATTTATTGACCTCCACCCGGACCATTGTCTTCCACATATACAATCAAGGTCAACCATTATCATTCAACATAAAAAAAGAATATTTTTATATTATAATATATTTCTATTTCAAGAAAACAATTCAAGCTAATAAAATGAATGTATGGCAATGTGCAATCGAAAGAAGTGCCCTGAAAATAAGGAAAAGGGATAAAGTGAGATGTACCGAAATAAGAAAGCAAACGAACTTCAGGGATGCCAACTTTTCCATCCAAATACAAAAATGGAAATGGGCAGGACATCTAATGCGCACTACGGATGAGAGATGGTCACGTAGACTCACCAACTGGAAAAGATGCAGAGGAAGACAGCCAACAAGATGGAGAGATGCTTTCAAAAACTTTGTGGGCTCCAATCGGACAAGAATTGCTCAAGATAAAGTTAAGTGGCAGGAATTAATGTCGAACTTCACTTCCCAAAAGAGCAGGTCACTCCGGGAAGTTAGACCTTACTCCCATAAGGGAAGGCCAATAAAGAGCAAATATGTATATATTTTTGTAAATATTAGTAGCTTTTTGTAAACCACTTTATTTTGTTTATATTTCTCTTTATAATAAAGGCATAATTCATTCATTCATACAAATACCATTTGGCAAATATTATATCTGTGCTCTTCTTTCCAAAAGAATTTCTGATCAAGAAACTTCCCATTGAAGGCACTCTTAGTGTATTTTATCTAGCTGATAAAGCTATAATATAAACAAGTATAAAATACTACAAATACAAAAGTTTTACTACATATATTAAACATTTATTTTTAGTTTACAAAATTACAGTTATTTTATACTGCTTAGCTATATGAGCCCCCCCTTAACCTAGTTTCAATAGCCTTTAATTTAATTAATAATTTTAAATATTATACATGACTTGCTGTAGTAATAAAGTAAACAAAAAACAACAAAAAAACTTTCCACAATCTTCTGATCAACAATGAAATGTCAAGTGATCCTGTAAATTAATAATGATAAAATTATTTTAATGCCAATTAACAACATAACAAGTTATAAGGTACAATAAACTTATAAAAAAAACAATAATTAAATGAGTTTAAGCTATTTCATTAGTGACATTTTTATCAAAATTGAGATGGAGTAGTCTCCTCAGTAACCAAATCAAATAACTATAAAAATCAACCTTACCATCTTCTTTGGTAACTGTAAACGGAGCAGAGTCAGGTGGTAAATCTAAACTCCAACGGTTATGGTCATCAGCTTTCTCTACAGACATCGAAGAGTCATCATTTATATCATTCTAAAACAACAGTAAATTATATAAAGATTTGAACTTGAGAGAGAGTCCTCTCAATCTTGTAGCAAATATAAATACCTTGACGGCAGACAAACGTTGAGAGCCGCTGAGATTTGAAACAGCAGACATAAATTCACTCTTAGCACGCTCCGCAGTGTGGAACAATTTCAATTTATAGCTGTCACTTCTTCTGGTACTAAACAAAGCTTTCCTACGCCTTCTAATTTTCTTGCCCGAATGCAATGGCTGGGCTACTGGCTTAGTAACATCACCGATTTCATTACCCTCAGAAGACTTATTAAGATAACTCAATTTATTCTTGATCGTTATTCCTTCAACAGGCTTGAAACCCTTTTTTCTTGTCATTTTAACGTCTCTTGCAAAAACATAATCATCAAATGTCTTTCTTTTCCTCTGACGTCTAGCTTCTTTTGAATTAGCATCCATGTCGACAAAAATATCAGCTTCTGATGGGTTTGTCTTCTGATACTGAAAGATTTAAAATACAACACATATAACTTCTTCAAGAAAGGAAAATTACTAAAATATCAGATAAGTTATTCCAATATATATTTTTAATCTATCTAAGATAATAAAACATATAACATACTCATAGCACTTTGCTTTTTTTTAATGTGTACATTATAAGGTTGTTTGAAAATGAATATCAATAATTTTCAATAATAAATAATGGAGATATGTTTTAATAGTAGATATAACAAATACTTAATAATATATTGGAGCGCATTTATTCTGATAATGATAAATCTACAGCCTCAGTGAGTAAGTGGTTAAGTGAGATTTTGTCAAGAGAGAGTTAACTGCTTTCAGATAACCGGAATCGTATCATTCTCGTAGTTTTTGGCTTTAAATGGAGTTGTAATATAAACAATAACTCCCTTTCAAGCCAATCCTTACTTAGGCCCTTATTGACTACGAAAATAACTTGATTCCGCTTACTTATGTACATGAAACTCATTTCGGATAAAATTAGAGTTAACCATTTATTCATAAGGGCTGTAGAAATGTATGTATATTAACGACATTTTATTCTTAAACCTAATGGAATCCACCAATAAGTTAAATTAATTTAGTTAACCACTAATTAACTCATTAGAATTTTGATTCTTCCTACTTTTCATTATTTCTAACATTAATATCTTCTATTAAGTTTTTAATTAATATTGGGTAACAATTCAACCACTTTTGACAGAATTTTGGCATTTTTTTTGTGCCATTGTCTATTTTTAATATGTCAAACTAAATGAAATTCAAATTATAGATAATGAACCATTCTTATCTAAACGTATTATAAAACAAAGTCCTCGGCCGTGTTTGTTCGCGGTAAACTCAATAACTACTGCACGGATTTCCATATGGTTTTCACTAATAGATAGTGATTCATCAGGAAGGTTTGGGTATATAATCTGTCAAGGTTTGGGGTAAATGGGTTGGACTATCGATGGGTTTCACTGAAGACGCTGCTTGCCTAATCCTTTGCAAGATTATAAATTCGTATATAAAAAAATATTTGGTTTTGTTCTTATTTTTACAATTTCTATATAATAAAGTAGATTAGATGAGATGGGAAGAAAGAAAATCAATACTCTCAAAGAAGCCTAACCAATGATATTCACATGATCCTTAGTGGCCGGTACGTGATAAAAAAAAAAAATACATTGCACAGACAAATTATTACCTGAACAAAGCTGTGGTGGGTCTGCAGTATTTTATAAAACAAAAGAATCTGTTAATTTATGAACTATAATAGGATTTCAAACAAGAATTGAAATAATTTTTTAAATATTTTATTTAAAAAGAAAAGATATGACCAGGACCGGGACTCAAACCCGGGTCTCCCACCTGACCGTGGTGGTGTTGAAGAATTGAAATAGATATAATACTTATAACAATATTTCAGAAGTCAACACTAATGTTGGGTTATAATATGTATTATTTTATCATTAATCTCAGTAAAGTATAAATACAGTATTTCTATTCAACTGGTCCCATGCTGTGTTAAATGGGCAAAATTAACTTCTGTACTCTTAAAACAACTATTTATGTATTTAATTAATACATTAATAAATAAATGTATTGTATAATGTTTTCTGTACTATATACAGATAACATATTATGTTTACTTAAAGTCATAATTACTGTTAAAAATACTAAACTCTTTGACAAATTATTGATAATCATAATAATAATATATAACTCATCAACTTAATTATGAAAAAAATTAAGTAAATATAATGTCCCAATACAGACTTAGTTGAGAAAACATTATACAATAAATTTATTTTTACTTTTGCAACACAATTATTATAAGAAAGTTTCCATCTAGTTACTTACAATATCAACAAGCACTAAATTTTACAGTATTTAAAAAAAAATTACATTTTACAATTATTTACAAACACATAATAAAATAAAAAGGGTTAACAACTCACTTTTGCAACCTCCTCTTCAGTTGTTTTATAGAGATGATCTTCATTTATTGTTTTTTCAAAGCCATCATAAAAAAGAACATCATATCTGCCTAAAGAAAGAAAAAAATCTTACTTTTTATAAAGGTGCTATAAATTTACAAAATGTAACTAATGAAAAATTACCATCGCCAACAACAGTCTTAATAACAGCTGGAAATTTTTGCATTCGATGATCGGACCATTTAGCTAGAACTTTCTCGCCAATCATAAACTTGGTTGAACCAGAGGATTTCATACTAGCATAGGATAAATCTGTTCGATGTTTTTTCAAATTCTTTTGTCTAAATTTTAGATCTTCATCCTCCTCATGATAAGACTCAGTTTCCATTTCTTCTTCTGTTTCTTCAGTAGGCAATGCTTCAGATAAATCACTGTTGTCTTTATCAGTTATATCTTCATTTCTGAAATTTTCATTTGGATTGCTTAGAACTTAAATTGAATAAATATATAAATTTAAAATCATGAATGGATTTTTTAAATTATATGCTGAATCAAAATAAAAAACCTTCATAAGAATACAAAAATATTAATAAACAAAATACTAAGAAGAAAAGAAAAAATATTATTTGCAATTATATATGAGATTTAAAATCCATCAATATAAATTTAATTAAATATATTAAACTACATCTGTATCAACAATGAAAAAAAATAACATCATGCAATTTATAAGTATATAAGGAAATTTTGACAAATAATTTACTGGATACTTTCATATGATTATATTTTAATACTGGAGATCACCTCCACGAAATAACGAAATGATACAGAAAATTTTCTTAAGTGTAAGATAAAGTAAAATATATTATTTAGTGAATGCAATGATATGTGTGATAAAGAATATTTGAACTAAAAATTCTTTATTCCAATTCAGAGTATTACATATTTTAATGATTTATAAATAACACTGGACATTTATCTTCAATCATGTTGTCTCAAATTTTTAATTGGTTATTAGTTAAAAGCTTCAAATTCAATAGTAAAAAATTAATAATAATGTATTTATAAGAATAAATAACAAAAACACAATTTTTAAAAACAAGAGACCTGTTTAATAGTTCAAGTAAAACTATATAGGCATAAATATTTATAAATTTTATTCCTTTAAACTTAAAGATTCAATAAATCAAAATATCTATCTACTATTTCAAATATTTACTTGATGATTTATAATATGATATTTCATTGAGCAAAAAGCTAATTTTATTTCTTACTAATCTCTCTAATCTCATTTTAATTAAAAATCAGAAATAACATAATATACATAAAATACCCATCAAGTAAAAATATACAGATTTCAATTACTGGACATTTATTTAATCATTACTAAATTTGTTATGATATTATAATTATGATAAACATAAATTGTAAACAAGCAAAATTATAAACTAAATATATACACATTTAAAATAAGCATAAACTTGAAACGTATCTTTTAATAAAAAATCAAAATAAAATAAACAGCCTAAATTTAAATTATTGCAGAAATAATAATTAACACCATTAAATAAAATTCACATAAAGTGGAAAAAATAATTAAATCCAAATAAAATACCTTGTAAATAATGGTAGGATGCGCGATATTCTTTGGCTATTCATGGAAACCCATTCATCACATTTGCTCTTATCATCATAGTGAACTAATATCTCATTATCTTCACAGTCTACCTCTACAATACTCACTGATTTCCTTGAAAAATAAATTGTCTTTCATTGTAACCATAAAATATTATTTAGTTAATCTTACAAAAACTATTAAAAAAAAAAATGACATACCATTCAGATGTGTGGAAATCTTTGACATAAAGAACATCCCCCTCTACAAAAGTATTATCTGAAACAGAAGGCTGAACAGCTTCAGTTTGCTCACTGTTGCCTGGTTCTTCCTCGACTGACTTGGAGGAGGATGGAAATGAGTGTTGAACTCGAGGGGCAAATTCATCTACTAATGCACCCGCATCGCAATCCAAGTTTTCTTCCCAATTTATTTCATTATACAAGTTATTACTTTCACTATTTTCGGAATTCGTAGTGTTATCATCATTTTGAGACTCTTCAATCAATTGGTTCACTTTCCTTTGCTTCCTTGCATTTCCGAAGCGTCTCATTTTTCTTCTCGACATCCTATTAGCTTTGAGAACTCTCGATATCACTCTCTTTCTTTTAGTCTTAAGTGGAAATTTGCTATAATCATTTGAAGGGCCTTCTACCATTTCTGAAACAGTATCAAAGTTAACTTTATGCATATCGCCATCCAACGATATGGCACACTTGTCATAATCTGTCTTGTCAACTAATTGATTTGAAAGTTTACACAATTTTATGCTAAAATCTTTAAGTTTCATTCTTTGTTTTATTTCATCTTCATTTAATGTGATATTAATACCTCCTTCCTGCATTCTGCTGCAGGCTAAAATTCGAGACACGACTTAAAGAACTATATAGACAATGAGTTGTAACTGATAGTTCAAATAATGAAATCTGAAAATAAAAGAAAAGTTTTAACATTTATCGTGGTACATAAGGAACTATATCAGGAAATAACAAAAAAAAAAAAAAATACTAACTAAAATAAGATTATTATTAGTTTTGTACTATTTTAAAATGCTTTATTCGAAATATAAAAATTCTTTATGATTCCAGGACAGATCATGATGGGTACTAACCTTAACTATTCATTACTAGCCTCAATACAAAACATGAATGATGTAACAATGGCTGCCCAAGATTGACTAATGTAATAATAAGATGGATAATGGGTGTAAACAATTAATATAAATTTAAATATTAATAGTACTTATCACCAAAAGGAGAGATATTCACAGAGGATCCACTAGATATAACATTTCATAACTGCGGTCGTAATATTACATATAACTAACAAACATCAATACTATAAACTATCCTAAGTTGAAGAGAATTTTTAACCAAAATAAAATAAATACGTTTTAAGCCACACTGAGATCCAGCACTAGTAGAAAGATTTTGCACTTTTAAAATACAAAATTTGTATATACATTATTCATAAAGTCGAGACGTTTAGAACGTTTGAAAAGCCATCATAAACAACATACACATCCAGACTGCCAACTTAGCAACATGAGTGACTAAACTTTAACTTTTCTATAGGAATATTTCAGAAATCAAAACATTCCTTTAAAAATAGTCAGTTTTTTAAAAATAAACAAACTGGTTGTGATCAGGGATTGATCCTAGGGAGAGAGGTAGTAATTTACCAGCTAACAAATCGTAAACATTCATATGTGTTGGACGTTCACATCAACATGGCATCACATTATACGATGTAATAATTTTGTGAAAATGCATTTTAACGCTAAAACCTTTTGATGAAGCCTAAAACTTTAATGTTAGTACCCCACCCATTTAATCACTTCAATGCTATCAAAAATATAATAAAATGTATGAATCAGTGTGAAGTATGAATTGAGCTAACGCTTTAGAATTTTTTTATGTAAAACTTTTTTTACATTTAAAGGAAAGTGATCTGGTTGAAAAATAGGATAATTATTACTTTCACTCGAGATATGAACACAGGATTTTCGCGATAAATGAGTATTAGAAAAGCCTCCAAGGACAAGCACTCACTATCTACCGAATTACGTGTCACGACTACATCGAAAACACTTGAATCGTATTGACTAGAATATCCTCTTAGCAAGAGTGGTGTGATGACTGGAAAAAAACAAGACTTGGGTCCAACGTTTGAGGACGAAAGTAGGCACTTTTGAAAAAAGGTCTACATATCTTACGAAATGACTTTTAGAGCAGGCTGAAGACCAATGGTAATTTTCTTTTTCTTTTTTAAAATATAGACTTTTATCTTTATTTGGGTTTCTGTTGAGTCCATTGCCGTTGTCATCAATTTGGTCTTTGGAATTTGGATATTGACTTCCTACCATGAGGAATATGCGAATGCTGGAGGTTCTCATGTCGATATCAGGAAATACAAACCTAAGCATAAGACCCGAAGGAGGAGGACATTAGAATGGTGTAATAACTTACTGAAGTCAGAAATCAATAGGCCACTCTACTATTCACAACCATTAATGTTGCGGGGTCGCGCTGATGACACTCCTATCTTTGTAGGAGATTAGTATCTAAATTTACTATCTGATCTTATTAATTGACTCACTGATGGCCTATTGTAAAGATAATAGACAAACACAACATATATTTAGTGAACCTAGAAGCAGATAAGAAACAAATCCGGTACAGATAGATCCAGAACTGAAGCATCTACAGGTCCCACGGCACTACTGTAATCAAAGTCATGCTTATAATTGTATCATTGTGGATGGATTTTAATTAATTGATTTAAGTAATTTAAGCCTTATGGATTTACAAGCCTTAAATACTAGGAAGAATTTACTTGACAGAAGAATTATGCTGGCATACCAACGTCAAAGAAAACAGCGTGCTATGTCATTAAAGTACAACTATAGACGAGCCAAGACAATATTATAGAATAATGGGTTTGATTGGTATATAGATAGTTTTCTTTCATCATATGGCCTGACTCTATTCAGATTAGGTGTTTGGAGAAAAGATGGGTAATTGTGGAGAAAGAGTCTCCCTTCGATAACCTCCAGTTTTGAGATGTCATTTTGGCTGTGGATCGAAGGGAGACTCTTTGTCTACAATTACCAAATTATAAATAATGAAGAAAACATGTGGTTTACAAATACTTTTTTCTTGGAATTTTTCTAAGATTCATTTTACCCAGCAAGAAGTTTTATATAATCATTCTTTTATTAAGTTTCTGATATTTTTTTAGGATATATTATATTTTTTTATTACCTAAATTCATAATTTAACTTAAAAAAACTTGGGGTGTAAATACTTTTTTTCCCCACTGTAGCTCTAAACAACCTTACAACAAATAATAAAGCCAATGTGGACTGTGTAGTGGGACACGTTGACTTACCAGGCGATGAAGAAGAAGACAAATTTACTCCTATTACACCGAAGTTAACTGCAGAATAATTGCAAACCACGCTAAGAGCAACATTAAAATTATATTATTATATTATCAAAATACTTGATTATATACCACTACTGGTAAAACAAACGACAGCAGCACGCTAAGCTGTTAAGATATATGGGATAACTTCAAGTACAGCTTATAGACGACTTAACTTTCTTAGTTTCTTCCTTTTTTTTGGGTTAGCAATTTAGACCATGTAGATCTTTGGCCGAGCTATGTGCTCACCTTGCAGACATATAGGTGTATTGCTGGAGGAAGCACTGGCAGTTTGGAGAGGTTAGTTAATCTCATGTTGCTGTGAACCATAGTTTCTATGGTACAGCGGCAGACTGCCCATAGCTCCATAACCAGTCCCTTAGGGACCGACTCTTTATTATCGTTCCCTCCAATATGCATTCGGATTCAAGAACATTAAAAACACGGTTTAGATCCAAGAATTGTGGCTTTTCGGGGTCAGCAGGCGCACGAAGATCTTTCTTTCCTTGAGGCAGACCGTCCATGGACCGAACCTCCCGGGGGCTATTTGCTGTCCTAGAAAGCCACGACGATTTGCACGATAAAATTCACGGAGGTAGGGTCATTAGTCCAACGAACATAATTTCTAAGTTGCTTGACAAATCCCGGAAACGGATTATAAGGACATAAACTTAGTAAGCCTACATAAGTTTAACCTTAAGCTTGTAGAATTACGCCTTGTCCAGATTTAGGCTCACTATTGATGTGGCAACTTGCTGTATTATGTGCTTTTGTGTAAGGTATATGGACTTGACGATTCAAGTCGTTGTTCGTTGGATTACAAACTGTTACGACATATTTTCAAATTAATGATTTCATTTACATATTTACTCTCCTGTTCTAAACACGTATTTCGGCGTCAAAAAGTAATTTTTGATATACTTCTAATTTAATTTATAGAATGGGTTTATTTGTATTAACAGTCATCTGCAGTTTATTATAAGATTTATTATAGAAATCATTGTCAAGTAGTTAACTGCAGTGTACAAAGATGTACACACTTTTTTCAGGATTTTATAAGTACATAGTTCAAAAGAATGAGTACTGTGTTCTAATACTTGGCCTGGACAATGCTGGTAAAACTGTATGTATTAATTTATTTTAATTATATTTGAAAAATCTCACATAAAATTAACTTATAAAACATTTCAGACCTACTTAGAAGCAGCAAAAACCAAATTCACTAAAAACTATAAAGGAATGAATCCTAATAAAATCACAACTACTGTAGGATTGAATATTGGTAAGATTGATGTTTCTGGTATTCGGCTTAATTTTTGGGATCTTGGAGGCCAGGAAGAATTACAGTCCCTTTGGGATAAGGTATGTTGTTGGCTTAGTTGTCCTGAATATTTGTTGACATTGATTGCTTCTCAAAGTAAAGATAGTATCATTGTTTAGTGAGGAAGGAATCATTGGAGCTTCGCATATTTTTTGAGTCAGTGGAAGCATGCAGTTATTATTTAACTAAAGCAGTAATGATTGGTTGGCATTTAGTTTATTTCTTGAGCGAGTGAAAGTTGACAGCCGCCAAATTTTATATTTTATCTACTTTTATTATTAGTATTAAAAATTTCAATAATAAATATCCATTGGAAAACCGAGATGTTGTTTGTTTTGAAGAGAATTAAATGTAATTTTGTAGTTTATCATGAGTGACTTAATTTTTTTTTTAAACAACAATCCTAGATTGTGAACAAGTGGTCATATATCTGTTTTAATGGTTGAAAACATATTTTGGTATTTTTCCATTGGGTCCTCATCTATTCTAGAATTGAGGTCCATAGCTTGTGTGAAACTAACAATAAAAAATTGTAAAGATGGGGATAAACTTGTTTATATATGGTTCTAGTTTTCCGAACAATTAGTAATATTTTTTATATTCTGGCTTGCATTTAAGGAGAAAAGTCATCTGTTTGATGTCTATCTTCATACATAAAAGAGTCTTTAACTTTTGTGACTATTTTCATTTATAGACTTAAGGACAAAATAACTTTTATAATAATTATGGTTACTAAAATCTGTTTAAATATTTTTCAGATTAGTACAAATTATTACCATTAGCTTATAACTATTTTCTTGAATTGTTTTCCAGTATTATGCTGAATCTCATGCAGTAATATATATTGTTGACTCCAATGATCGGGAAAGAATCGATGAATCAAAAGAAACGTTTGGTGAGTGCTCTTATAAAGTGTAGTTGTAGAAATAATAAACTAATAAATCTGAATGATGAATAATAAATAATAACTTATAAAAAAGAAAGATGACGAAAGATGGGTGAAAAATTATGAGGTCATCAATATGCTTTAATTAATTTTTGTTCTACAGTGTGAGGAGACGAAAAAAAAAACAAAAAACAACTTATCATTTTTTAAGACTGATCAAATATTGAGACCATTATATCTGTATTCATGTAATACAGTACACATTTATAATGAGGGTCCTATAATATTCAATATTGAATTACAGTCATATTGAATATTATAATATTCAAAAATACTATTTATGTTGTTTATTTAATTTAATTTTTATATTTTAGATAAAATGATAGCGAGTGAAAATTTAATTGGAGTCCCTCTTTTAGTTTTGGCAAATAAACAAGATATTGTCGATTGTATGGGTGTGAGGGAAGTCAAACCCATTTTTAAAAAAAATGCTCACATGATTGGCCGAAGGGACTGTATGGTTATGCCTGTATCAGCTCTTAATGGGTAAGTACTTAGGAAGAATAGGTGTTCTATAGGGATAAAGGCTGCAATACTTACAGCCAGAGAAAAAAAGAAAAGTTTATTAATTTCATCTGTTTAGAAGTTTTCCTTATAATGCTGTTGTAAAATTATTCAACATTGAGGAAGCAAAACTAAAACATATTTTCGTTAGAACAAATATTATATCTACAACCCTGATGAGTAAGTAGTTAAGCCAAATTTTGTCCAGAAAGAGTTAAGTGTATTGATGGGAATGAAATCATGTCATTCTCGTAGTTTTGGGCTTCCAATGGAGTTGTAATATAAGCAATTACTTCTTTTCAAGCCAATGCCTGACTTAGCTACCTATTCACTATGATAATAACACGATTCCACTTCCTTAAGTACGAGAAATTCATTTTGGACAAAATTAGAATTAAATTTGCCGCTGGAGCTGTAGATATACTGGTTAAGTTAAGAAGAACTCAGGGTGTTCCCTCTGAAAAATGTTAGTAGATTGTGTCTGTTCTTTCACTCCTCTGATGTTTAAGGGTTGACTGCTCTTAAGAGTGTTAAGGGCTACAACTATAAAAATTCCTAATGGCGGTTTTGACATTTGCCTCCTTTGTTTTGTACGATAGTGTTAAATTTTATTTTAAGCTTTCTTTAAGATGTTTTCAGCTGTATTTATACTATTCTTTATCTTTAACATAGACAAGAAAGTGATTATATATATTTTTGTTGATTTCCTATGTTTTTTATACTTGTAGAAATTTTTCTTTCCAGAGATGGTGTCGATGAAGGCATTTTGTGGTTGGTCGATTGCATTAAAAGAAACAGCCATATTAGGCCACCAAGAAATCATGATGAAATGTGATTATTTTACTGTGTTGTTGATGATACTGTGTTTATACTTTAATTTATTTATACACATTTATATATAGTTTATTTACTGTTTATTATTATAATAGTTATTATGATTGTAAGAAGAATGTACATTCTTAATAAAAAGCATATTTTATTAAATATTTGTTTTAATTTAGTTAGTCTTAAGTTCTGGTGTTTCATCCATAGTAATAAATATTGTTTTGATAACATCTGAATTGATAAAGGAAACAGCGTTTTTGGAAAAAATAATCATTATTTATTTACTTTCGATCATTATGAAAAATCAGAACATGGAAATTAGGCATTAATTATTTTATAATTTTTTCCATATAATTTCTTATTTAATTTAAAATGTGCTTATTTATTAACATGAAGGTTATAAGGTTAAAATAGAGAAAAATGATTAATATTTATAAACAATTGAGTAAGGAGCCTGAAGGAAAAAATAAGGAAGATTTATGATTTAGGCATAGGTGGTACATAACTAAGCTTACCTTACAAGTGAACTATTAGAATTCAATTAAAACCAAATTGAAAGGGAGTGTATATTTCAATAATTGCATTGATCTATCTTGAAATATGTGTAGCAAGGATACCCAAGAATCCATCAAGAAAGGGGTACAACCACCTTCAGATTGGTTGTATAGTTTATATATAATGCTTACTTTGATGTTTGGTTACTATAGAGAGAGAGAGGCAGGTTTTTAACAAATAATCGGATAATTGACCAAGAAGCATTAAAACAAGAAAGGACTGTTTCTCTAAAATTTGGATGGGCTCATCAGATCTTGATTTCTACTAGGTTATGACCAAATGTCCATGAAAAATTCTTTTTTTATTTTCCAAGTATTATTAAGGTCAAGAAAAAAAAAATCAGTACATTTAAATTTGAAATATTAAGAATTGATTCACCACTATTTCATTTTAATAAAATCATATATTATTCATTCTACATAAATATTTTTTAAAAGGTTAATAGGCCTAGTATAGCTTAAAATACCTTTGACTACGATCACAAAATATATTTTTTATCATTGTAATAATTTTTTTGACAATAATAAAGAGCACTATGAATGAAAAACGATGAAATAAATGACAGGGTGTAAATAAACATTTACAGAAATGAAGGTTAATTATTGACTAAAAGGCAAAGTAGAATATTTAATAACATTCTTTCAAGTACACATAAAAATAGTCTTTGAGAGCAATATTTATTCAAACAAAGAAATGATCTGATGCATTAACTATACTATATATACAAGTAAACTGATTTTCTCCATTTTAACAAGTCTGATTGATTTCAGTCTTTCTAGGTAATTAAATATTCGAAATAAAAGGTGAGAACATAACTTGATAACATATCATTTTCTCTTAAAATAATATTACCATATTCAATTACCCATCTGATGCAATAAGAAGTATTCAAATAGTTCTAAAAATATTTACATAGCCTAAGAAATTTCATGGAGGGAGCCAATAATTCTACGTATTTACAGGAATACGTTAACGCTCTTTACTAGCCATCTTTGTTTTGTTTTTTAAATATGTTTTACTTTAAACTAACAACTGAGCTAACTTAAGATTCATTCATAAATAATAATCTAATTAGGGTGCCCTGTCCTTCCCAAACATGTTTTATATTTACAAAATAAAGCAATAAAACAAGAAAAAAAAATATACATAATAATTATAGAATATATATATTTGTTTATTCGGATATATTAAGTACTCTTATTTAAAGTTATTTAACTATTTAAATAATCGAGTGTACATTTTTAAAAATTAAACACATATATACATATAACTTAAAAATAATACAATTACATAATAAACATGTGCATATGCGTACATGATCAAATGCAGGCACATTTCTCGATTAGTCTCCTATGTACAGATATACAAGAAAGATATGTACAACAAATTTTGACTTTACAATCTTCCTTACTAATAATATATTTTAATCAAGATTTTAACAAAAAAAAAATAATGACAATTTTAATGTCCTAAAACATTACAAAAATCAATATGAATAAATTAAATAATACTTTCATCAACAGGCAACAAGAAATTACTTTTATTATAAATAAATATTGAATGTAAATTGTTATTTATATCACAGAGATGGTAAAATTTGAAAAATAAAATAAATAAACCAATGAATAATTTTTTAAAACAAATTAGTAATAACATCTATTTATATGTTTTAAATAATAAAGATGAGTTTCACAATGCATTAAAGAAAATTAAATTAAAACAGCATTTTCATTTTTTGATTTAAACAAAAATAAATGAAATAAATAAATAAATGAAAATATTTGATTCACACCTTAATTTAAGATAGATTACTAGGTTACTTTGAAATGCAATTTTTCTTAAAAGAAAGATTTAATCAATTATTATAAATCTTTGCTCAAGGTCAATTGAATAAAATAATATAAGACAAATTTTAATTTGGAACATTTAGCAGAAAAAAAAATGAATCACAACATAAGTTAAAAAAAATAATGAAATAATAAATAAATTTCAATTAATCGAGCTATTTAATTGCAAACAATATCGGCCATATATAATAAACAATTAGATAATTGAGAATAACAATAATATTCAAATTATGCAGGAGACAATTAAAGTATTGGCAAAACTTTAAATGTATGAATGAAATAAACTAAGTATTTTACAATTAATAAAAAATTAAACCATTTGATAATAATGAATACACAAAGTTGATAATAGATTTCATAATTAAACTCTTAAAAATAAATAAATACCATACTACATAAAAACAAACTGACCATTGAATAGTCATTATTAGTATTTAATTTTGGTATAATGACATGCTTAAAAGCTTTAACGCTATACTTCTTTCTCTAATTAGACCAAAACATTCACTTCATCCGTCTAGAGACAGAAAAAAACAACAACAAAAAAAAACTTAATAGATAAAATAAAATCCAAATTCTGTTTTAACTGATACAGAGCTCTAGATTAATTGACTTAAACAAATATAGGCATATAAAGTAAGGTTAAGGAATGTATATCAGAGGCCACTCTCCCGATGTTGGGACAAGATTCAATCTCCACCAAGCTGCTCATTTCCCTCGAGTAGACTCATGTCATTGCCAAGTTTCAGATGGGAAATTGTTTATCTCTGCCTGATCAGTGACTGTTGCACCACCACAATTGTACGACACTCTTATTCTCATCCGAAGAGGGCACTAAAAATAAAAGTATATAACAGAAGTGTCATAATTGAAATTTAAAAAAATTAAATATCTAATATACATTACTATTGATAACAATTTACCATTGCCAAACATTAAATAGTGTCTATCTTACTAATCAGGTCATACTTGATCAATGACTAATGACTACCTTAAAAAAAATAGTTAATCCTCGAGTTCTTTAATCAATAGCCCTTATAGTATAATCATTACAGAAATTTAAGCTTCTCCAGAGGCCTTACCTCTCCACTTTACTTCTAGACCAACATAAGGTAATAGATATTACAAAAGTGAACCCACGTTCATGCTTCAATATACAAAAGCAAAGTTCTTGTGACAAAGTATGGATCATTTTCTTTAAGTCTCATTGTAGGAATGGAGTATATATGCGATAGACGTATAAATCAACAAAACTCCAGAGGGATAGACTGGATGATAGTATTGAAGTTATCATTCAAAACATTCAATCAACTATTTTCGTCTGACGTTTCTGTAAAAACTGTTATACACAATGAAAATTATGATTATATCTATAAGGCTATCTATGATATCCATAAGGGCGTACACACCATGTAGCCTTATTTGTTTGCATTTTGAGCACGCCATTGCAAGTTGTCTCTAGAACTTACTTGGTGAGAGCAGGGAAAAAATGGTGATAAAAATAAGAATACAGAAATGTGAAAAATCAATTTTGAACTTAATAAAATTAAAAACAGTAGATGTATATAGAAATACGCTTATTATTTCATTGATGCATGCAAAAAATATAATGCAAATACCTTGTTAGGAGTAGTTATTCTTAACACTTGTGTGATTACACCATTGTCAGCAATAACAGTACCCGATGGTGGCATTAACTGAAGTTGGAATGTCTGAAAACAAAGCAATTAAAAAAAAATTCAAAAGGAAATTAATGTAATTAGTTCTAAAAACTATGTCAAATCAGGTAACAATAAAACAGGATTAGAGTTTTGATTAATTTTTCTGGGGCACTAGATCAATGCAAACACAATAAAATTACCATTGAAATATGATATTCTCTCTTGTGTTCTCAATAACAATATATAATCCGGTCAGAGTATTTTTTATTAATTAATTTAGGGAATAGGATAACCTATCCTTTGTTCTCCATTTCTTGCCTACTACCTACAAGTTTTTAAGGAAATGAGAACACTTCCAAAATAAAAAAACGAAACAGAAAAACAAAGAACTAAGAGCTTTAAGAATGCCAAAAATTCAATTAAAAAAATCTTATAGTGCCAATTTTGATTTAAATGGTAAGGAAAAGCATGTAGTTACGATGAGAGAACAGTCAAGATAAAGAAACAAGAAATAAAATATTAATGTAAAAGTAAGTTTTATAATTATGTAATCAATATTGGTGACAGACGGACAATTATTATGATTAAAAAAATTGATTTAGCAAATAAAATAACATAAAATAGTCAAAATAAAAAAAAAATTATGTACCCTTGGAACTGCAGCTTGAAAAATAAACTCAGTAAAAGGCGTAGATGTAGTGTTGTAAGCAGCGACATTAACAATAGTTGTATTTGGAGAATCAGGAACTTTTTGCAAAGCAAAGTCTATCCTCAATCCATCCTTTTCATAAACTGTAGATTCTGTAAAAATAAATTATTGTGTATCATAAAATGATTTAAAGCCACAATAAATATCCGAACTAAATAATTTAGCAAGTATTATTCAATCAAGAGTTTCTTTAGATGGTAGGACAAAATGAAAAGAAAGTTAATAATTTTATATACGTTAAATCATTTTGTATTTTATGTTAATTAGAATAGAATAGAAAAGTAACTTTATTCTGGGACTATGTCCCTTTAGAATAACAAATATGAACAGAAAAAGAAACATAATGTTTATCTGACCAGAAGGCTAAGTATTACAAATCATAAAGCGTGTGAAAATGACAAAAAACAATTTAAAAAGAAATATTTAAACAAAAATAATAATAAGTAAATGAACAGTACAAGTCTTGACAAAATATTAAGCAATTAAAGAGAATTGATAAATCCATAGCTTTTGTTAAATGCTTGTAAGTATGCAATAATTCTTTACATGATGTACAGCTTCTTAAAAGACAAAATTAAAATAAATAAATAGTACAATGAATTTCTATACATTACAATCAAAGCTAATGACTAACCTGCTTAGAGAGCATCATTTTGGGAAGCTAGGAGATGTTGGAAAAGCAGGGATTTAAATGACGATTGTGAGGGACTATGACGGATATTAGGAGGGATTGAGTTCCACAGTGTGGTGGAGTGGTGAAGAAAGGAGCGTTCGAATGCTTTGGTTCGGTGGGAACGAATATAGAGATCGGAAAGGCGGGATCTTGTTTTATGGTGTTGAACAGAGGATTTGAATTGGAGGAGGGTATAAATATATGAAGGGTTGAGAGTAAATAGATTGGTATAAGAATGTACAGAGGAAATATTGCCTTCGGAAGGGAGAGAAGAGCCACTTTAACTCATCATAAAGGTGGGACAGGCGCAATCGCCTAGGAGTGCCAAGCACAAACCTTCGAGACCAATTCATTATTCTCTTTAGTCTGTCTTCAAGTATTTTAGAAAGGCCTCCATATACCACGCTACAATAGTCAAAGTGGGGGAAGATGAGAGAAGATACGAGAAGCTTACGGGAAGATTGAGTAAGGAGATGACGAGAACAATGGAATAACTTCCGGGAACTAATTGACCGTCGGGATATCTGGGCTATGTGGGATTTCCAAGAAAGGTTTTGGTCGATGGTGATGCCTAGTTTTTTTACAGAGGAGGTGACGTGATAGGATGATGGTTTAGGATTAATGTTGGGAGGATGTGGATGGATGTAAGGAGGAAATTAGAACCTAAAACAATGGCCTGAGTTTTCATTGCGTTCAATTACAGTTTGTTCAGCTTTGCCCAGGCACTGATCCTACCAGGTCTGCAAGTTTAAAATGTCGTTTATTTCTTAAAATATAATTTAATTTTAAAAGAAAAGTATAATATATTTTATTCAAAGTACTGGCCCTCGCTTTCTACACATTTTGTCCATCTCTCGGGCAATTTATGGATACCATTCCAAAAGAATGCTTCATCTTTATTTGAAATCCATTCATCGAGCCATTTTCTTACATCCTCCAAATTGTTAAAGTGTTGCTCAGCCAATGAGTGTCCCATCGATGAGAATAGGTGATGATCAGAAGGCGCCAGGTCAGGTGAATACGGCGGGTGGGGTAGGAGTTCCCAACCAAGCGAAGAAATCGTTTCCTTAGTCAATCTGGCTGAATGTGCAGGAGCGTTATCATGCTGAAGAATGACTTTGGCGTGCCTGTGAGCCCATTCTGGGCGTTTTTCGATCAATGCGTGACTCAAATTGATCATTTGTTGTCGGTAGCGGTCGGTATTGACTGTTTCGCCGGGTTTGAGAAGCTCGTAGTAGACTACTCCCTTCTGATCCCACCACACACACAGCATTGTCTTCTTCCCAAAACGATCCGGTCTTGCACTCGATGTGGATGGTTGTCCTGGCGTTACCCATGATTTTATTCGTTTGGGATTCTGAAAATAAATCCATTTTTCATCGCCAGTTACAACTCGATGCAAAAAACCCTTTCTTTCGTGGCGTAAAAGCAGCATTTCGCACACAATTTTTCGTTTTTCCATCTGTCGTTCGTCCAATTCATGTGGAACCCATTTTCCAACCTTTTGAATTTTTCCCATAGCTCTCAGGCGATCGGAAATGGCTTGTCTAGTGACATTCAACTGTTCTGCCATCATTTGTTGGGTTTGGGTATTGTCTTCGTCTAATAAAGATTGCAATTCGACGTCCTCAAACTTTTTTGGTCGATTTTCTCGTTTTTTATCAGTAACATCAAAATCACCACGTTTGAAACTTTGAAACCAACGTTCACATGTCTTGACGGTTGGAGCAAGATCGCCATAAGTCTCAACAAGAATTCGATGACATTCAGATGCCTTTTTCTTTTGATTGAATAAGAAAATCATGACATGCCGCAAATGCTCTTTATTTGGCTTAAAATTAGACACTTTTAACACCAAAGAAAGGTATGATACGTCCACGTAAACGACTTAAAAACAACTGACTTTTGTAAACAAATGACTAACAAACAAAATAGCGTTTAGAGATAAGCAAATCCTTCAATAGGCTAAGAGCGCATTCTATTGGAATTAAAACAACATTTTAAACTTGCAGACCTGGTATCTAGGTCTTCCTGAATACTGGCGAACGCAATTAATAGCTCAGAAGGAGGAAAGGATAAGTATATTTGGAAGTCGTCAGCATATAAATGGTGGGAACAGTGGTGAACAGATTTAGGAAGATCATTGATATAGTAGTTGAAAAGAAGAGGAGAGATGCTTGAGCCCTGTGCCACGCCTGAGGAAAGAGTGAGAAAAGTGGAAAGGGGATGATTAGGTATGGAAACTGCTTGAGATCTATCAGAAAGGAAAGATTGGAACCAGCGGATAGAACTGTTAGAAAAGGATAGTGATTTGAGTTTACTGAAAAGGATAGAATGGTCCAAAGAATCAAAAGCTTTAGAAAAGTCAAGGAGGATAAGCAAGTTTTTTGTCGTCCATAGCGGTATGTATGTCGTTGGTGATTTTGGTAAGTGTAGATTGTGTGGAGAAACCAGGACGGAAACCTGATTGAAGTGGGTCGAGGAGGTTGGACTGTTCGAGGAAATTTGACATTTGTGACTGGACTATTCTTTCTAGAGGCTTGGAAAGGTTGGAGAGAATTGAGATTGGGCAGTAGTCTTTGAGTGAAACAGGGTTAGAGGATTTGTTGATAGGGTGGACTATAGCTTTTTTCCAAGAGGTAGGGAATACTGCGTTTTGCAGTGAAAAATTGTATATAAAGAGTAAGACAGGTATAATATCAATAAGACAGGATTTTAGCAATTTGACAGGAATCCCATCAAAGCCTACGGAGTTGGAGTGGGATTTCAGAACAGAGGAAATAATGTCGTTGGGTGAAATGTCAGCGAAGTAAAAGTTGTCAGGGTTGAAAGATGGCGTTGGGGAAAATCCGGGAGAGGATGAATTAGAAGTATTAACTGAGATGGATAAAAAAGAGTTTATTCATCGGGAGAGGCTGGAAAGGATCTAGGGGAAGATGAATTAAGGAGAGAAAGCTTTCGAAGGAGATGCCATTTGGATTTAGAATCGGGAGCAGATGAAAGGGCTTCGTGGAAGTATTTGGTTTTTGCCTGTCTAATTGTAGACTGTGTCAAATTGCGGAGAGCCCTGAATGCTTGATAGTCATCGGTTAACCTAATTACTATTAGGAGAGCACATCTATTAGCCCTTGCATGATAATTTTTTCTGGGTGTTGTGCCCCCGAATGGCCAGGCATCGGGAGAGTTTAGATTAGAGATAGGAGTTTAAAAAAGCAACTCTTTAAGCCCTTTCTTGATAATTTTATAAATGGTTAAGATTGTCTAAATTTGCAAATGATGCATAGCATGAATGGACATTAGCCAGTGGAACTAATATCCCTTGTTACAACTAGCAGGAAAGAAAGAGTGCATTGATGAATTAAAGAGTAAGGGAACGACTTTCAAGACCCAAAAAAGGAAAGCAAAGGTCTTCAATCTTTGTACGGAGTGATAGGATTAGGAAAGAACTGAACCCAGCAACTGGAAAGAGCTGAAGAAGCAACTGAGGTGTTACGGACATGTTTATCGTATGATCCAATAAAACCATTGGGGATAGCATTGTAAATTTCTATAGCCAAGGATCGTGGGTTTGGAGCCTGGTAGGCAGCCTTAGGATTCTCTAAAGGGAGTAAAAAATTCTTGGTTATGCAGTCTTTCAGGGAGAGGAGGATGTAAAATGTAAGTCCTGTGTCTATGTAGTACTCGTTAAAGATCCCTATCATAATTTATAGCTTTAAAGGCAAAATTTAGGACTACCACCGTCGCATCGTCCGATCAGCCATAGCAGCAAAAAGTGACATTAAATAAGTAAACAAGCAAACTGCTGCACTGTGAGTGTTTGAAAATTGTCTTTCCATGTTAGGAATTTCGATTCAAACCTACTCCTGGTGTTTCAGAATATTCTTGCAATGCCTCGATAAACTCACATAAAAATAAGATTACAATACTTTGCTATAATCTCTGATTTGTTAAGACAAGTACAGTAAAAGTAAAATAGAAACGTAAAGGAGATAGTCTTTTAAAAGGATTTAATGCATAACGTTTAAAACATAAATTAAAATACCTTAGAGAGAAAATTAGTTGACTGGAAGATTCTACTGAAGGAAAGAATTGGTCAGGGGGTGCAGTCAATAATAAAACTAATTATTATTGACTGCACCCCCTGACTAATTCTACCCTTCATTAAAATATCTTAGTTTCTGTTAATAATAAAATTCTGTTAAACATTATGAAATGTTTTTAAAAACTTTTTGAAATAATTTTAAACGTTGATAAGACTTTACCTTGAGGTTGGACTAGTGGTATAGGTGGATCTGCCAAGTAGTCATTGACTGAATTAATTGCATTTAGGATGTTATTGTTGTTGTTTTGAAGAGAAATAGTAGAATCATTGCTAACTTTGATATCAGCCGCTGGCTTCTTATCAGAAATAATATCGTAAGACGAGTCTAAACCACCTGTTAACAAAACAAAAATTTATGGAATCATAAAAACAAGTTCTGGTTTAATTATAAATAAGTACTATTTTCTATTCAATTAATGTAAACCACAAGGCAAAGAAAGGCAAAATTTCAGCACTAGTACAGAAATATGTGTTTATATATACATATATATATATATATATATATATATATATATATATAAATATATATATATATATATATTACATATGCAATTGGCAAATAAAAGAGGGTCAGAAAAAAAAATTCAATTATGGTAAACATGTCATAATTTTGACTATAAACACTGGATTGAGAAATGACTATTCTTGATTTTAATAGAAATAGTGTCATTATCACAAATAATTTCATATGAATATTAAGTAAACATTAAATATATATCTGATAGATCAGAATAGATATTCACTAATGGGTTTCTGAGGAAATTAATAGAAAACCATAAAGATTCATATTTCGAAAATTGGTGAATCGTTTGTGAAATTACCTAGAAGATCCAGTAAGTCTTGATTTGTATCAGTTGTAGGCTTGGGTAAAGGTTCAAGAATATCACTATCACCGTCACCACCAAGAAGAACGAGAAGAGCATTCTGTAAGAGAAAAGTATATTAATTATGAGATGTGAAAGACATATCTGATAAATGACTTGAAGAAGTGTAATATACAAATTTATGATGCCTTACTTGGATAAGGAAAATAAAAATATAAATAAATAAATTTACCAAATATTCCAGGGACAAACATTTCATTATTATAAACTGTGCAAAAATTAATAGAGATACAACTAATTTTGCTGTATTTACTTTGCCTAGCATTTTAATGATATTTTTAGTATATTTATATATTTTATAATTTTTATTTATAGGATATTTATTAGAAATTATATTACATTAAATATTAATGTAGTTATTAAATATATAACATAAGTTCTAGGTAAAGTATATACTACAAAATTAGCAATATTCCCATTCATTTTTGTGCAGTATATTTCAATAATTGCAGAATGAAGTTCATAACACTAATTTCAAAGAAATGAAAAAACCAACTTACTACAAAAAATAAATACAACTCACCTCAGACATTTTATCGTGAATTTGAGGGAAATTATTTCGTACTGAACTATTGCTATCAATTAGATCTTCCTCGCTGTCCAATTCATGGCTTCCATTCTGGCTAGTGTTTCCATTATTTTTTTGAATTTCTAAAGGCGGCATTCTTTCCAACAGAGCATTCCGCAGATGCGAAAATTTCCCAAACAATTGACCATATTCAACTCCTCGCTGTTGTAACTCCATTTGGACGTGCGAACCAAAACTTTCTATCAACTCCCGAATTTTACTGAAAATAAAATAAATTTTACAATTTAACTAATAATAAACACTCATAGCAACTCATGAGCCTACATCACGATCAAATTATAGATAAAAAGATTTTTGAAAACATAAAATACAATTTTAGGGATTTCAATATCAAAGGAGAAAACATAATTTTTATTGTGTAAGAAATAACATTTTAAAATTAATTAGAATACTAGGAGAGGATAATTAGAAAAAGTATTTTAAAAATTTGGCTTGAATTGCTGATAACGTTGGAAAACTGAGATATTAGAAAATTAATTTACACTTTTTCTATTACTTTATCTCATTATAACTAAAAATGAGAAACAATTTTTTTCAATTACCTTATAAACAGCCAAACAACTTCCTACACATAGTCATGATATATACCCACATTAAATCAGAATATACAATATTTAAAATTATGAAGACAAATAAGATTGATTGAACTGAAATATTAATAATTTAATAAAAGTTATATACCTGGTTTCAGTTGGAAACCTTGTGCTCAATTTTGTCAATGAAGTCAGAGCATACTGTTTCGTAATTGGAGTGTTTTGAGGTGAAGAAAGTAATCTTTGGTAAACAGCTAATACCTCTGCCTCTGAAACCTGTAGCAAAAAAAAATTAAAATAGTGCTACACGAAACTTTAACAAAAACTAGGTACACAAAAATAATAATGAAAAAATCAAAATCTAAATTTTAATATATAAAAGTAAAGCAATGTAAAAAAGATTAGAAAAGAAGAGGTCAAAACACACAGGCTGAAGGAAGAAGATGGATTGGCTACCCTCAAGAAGAAATTGAGAGAATGACCAGAGACTCAGATTATATAGAGAAATGCTGGTTTTACTTTAAGAAAATAATAAGAGATACAGCATCATTACTTTGTGGTAAAAGAAGGATTGGCGCCCAGTATAACAGAACAGCATGGTGGTCCGACGAGGTAAAGAGAGTGATCAGGGAAAAGAAGACTCTATGGAAAGAATATCCTGCGCACAAAATGCCAGAGAACTATGAAAGTTATAAGAAGAAAAGGACTGAGTCCAAAAATAGGGTTATAGAAGCAAGAGGAAAGCTTGCCATCTGACTTTCATCAGAATCAGAAATTATTCTACTGTGTACTGAGAGGAATGAGGAAAGAAAGAGTACCAACTTTGAAGTTTGTAAAGGACAAAGAAGGAAAGATTCTCATGGATATCGAACAAATAATGTTAAGGTGGAAAGAATATTACCAAGAGCTGCTGGAGGGGAACGCACAGATTCCACACGTAAGTGAAGAACAGAGAGATGGAGATCTCTTGGAGGAAGAGGATTACATTGGTGAGGACGAACTAGAGGAAGCCCTGCTAAGCATGAAGTTAGGAAAATCCGCAGGTATTGACGAAATAAGTCCTGAAATGTTTACGAAAATGGATACATCGATTTGGAAGTGACTGAGAGAATCGGTTCCGCGGACAGGATGTTTGAAGCGGTTAGGAGAGGATTTCTTAACAGAAGAGAAGTGGAAAAGGAAACGAAAGTGGTGGTATTTAAGTAAAAATTCCTCCGTATCTTCACATACTCTTCGGAATCATGAACGCTGACAAAGAAACACCAATCCAGAATACAACAAGCAGCAGAAATGAGATTTCTCAGGAAGATAAATGGCAAAACAAAAAGAACTTGGTACACCATTACAAAGTCAAACCTGAATGTTAAACCAGCCAACGTGCTAATAGAGGAAAACAGACTGAGATGCTTGGACACCTCCTGTGGATGGATCCAAGTAGAATTGCTAGCGAAATCTACCGAGCCAAAGTGGAGGGAAAACGAGGAAGAGGACGACCTGGGAAGAAGAGGTGATGAAGGACTTTGAGATGAGGGGACTCCATTGAAGCAGAAGAGCACAGCTGGTGGAAGACCGGCAGAGCTGGAGAGGGCTGTTCAGAATTCCTCCTCAGACGGTTTAGGTGGTTATGAGGATTGATTATGATGATGATGAAAATTAAAGCAAAATTTTGAAAAGAAGTGAATACACTGTGGTCGTATTTTGAATTTTTTAAATTAAAACCGCTATAGCCCAAACAGATACTATTTTCAATAAAACTACTTAAAATTAATATGGATATTATAATAACCTTTAATCCAGACGTAGTTAGCAGTAAATCACCAAACTCTCCAATGCACCAAGTTGCCACCTGTGTAAGTGGTTGACGATCTGCAGTATCACTTTCGAGGGCAGACCATAACTGGGGTACCATGTATTCCTGCTGACTAGGATTTGCGACTAGCAACTGAATCGTACATGACACTACATCGTCCCGAACATAATTTCCAGCCTAAAAAAAAAATTATTATTTGTATGTCGTTATTTTAAGTAATTCACAAGTTCAGGATCTGATATTACTTTGCAGCAATTTTTTATAGAAGTTATATTAAAGATTGTGGTTGGCAGAGGTGAATCATTTTTTTCTTAAATGTTCAGGACAACAAAATTCACCCGGCATCAATATCATTATTTTTATTAAAGTCTATCAGACTGTTGGTACTTTTAATCTGACATGAAGAGGATGCTTGAAGGGTTTGAAGTCCAACTCGGGGAAGCCACCTTACCTTGATCTTGCCAAGGGGATAAATTAGTTCATTCTTATTCAGCCGTTTTTACTGTTTTGATCACCTAATTGTGTTCACCATAAAAAAATCCATCAGAAACCGATGCTAACCAGTTTTGAGAAAGAAATCGAGTTACCTCGTTTTTTCCAGTACTCTTTGTTTACTTTTTACATTAAACAATTATATAAATAGTAATTTTAATCTTTAAAAACAAAACTATTAACTGTTTACTTACAATTTAAAATACATCACAAATATTTATTTATTTATTTTAATTACATATAAATATATTTTAAGGTAAGATGCAAAGAATACTTACAGCAACGAGGACACTGAGCAGCGTATCTAAATGCCACTTAATATTAGGAGCGTGCTTTTCTGCAGCCAGTACGATGCGAGACGAAGCCATCTCTTTGAATTCAGGATCAGCTCTTTCCAGGAAATTAAGAAGTTCTTTCATCATTGTTCTAATATTGCCAGAGTTGATGAGGGCGAAACTTAACTCCAATGCTCTACGTCGTATTGAAACATCTGGATCCTTTAAGATTAAACAAATAAAAATAAAACAATTAAAAATGCATAAATATTAAACACTATTTATTTTTAAATTTATGAGTGTTGAACACATCCCAACTATATTTATAATAACACAAAAATTTATAATACTATTTGCCTTTTTTTTTTTTAAACTTACATGCCCTTCAGAAAACTTTAAGCCCAATACGGGGTTGTTTATTATCCCTTTTAAGAGGTTAATTGTCTTTTCCAATGAAAATGTCAAGTGGTTTGGCTAATTTTCAAGAAATTCTCACATCCTTATTTCCAATATTTGCTTTAACTCGGATTTCCCATTATAAATATTCCTCAAACTAATTTATAAGTATTTCGAGGGTTGATTCATTTTTTATAACTATTGTCCATTTAATAATTCATATTTGTTTATGCAAACAACATAATACTTCGAGGGGAAAAAAAGAATTTTTATTCTGTCTGATTTTTGGATTAAAAAAAATATAGGAGTGAATTTTGTTCAAAAAAGATTTGATTAGTACTTTAAAAATTTACTACTAACCATAAATAAGACATGATTTTAAAATATTTAGGTATTTTTAAAAAAAAAGAGAAGATAATCTCAAGATTAGTGCGAAAAAACAGCCATGATTTCAAACTCAGGTTTGAATAAAAATATTAATGGTAATGATTCAAGAAACACTGCAGAGAACTCAATTTGAGGAGAGGAAGGCATCTTTTAAAGTTAAATTAAATAAGTTATTTAATCACTAAAAATGTTTAAAGTATCATTCTATTTACCTTTAAACATTCGAGGATCGTGGTCCTATGCCTTTGCACCGCACTTGTATCTACGTGAACAGTCTTCAAGAGAGTATTGAGGGCAACGTATCTAATATTTTTGTCATTATTGACAAGAAATCTTCCAAGGATATTTATTGCTAAGACCTGAAAATATAAAAATTCATGGTAAACTAGTAAATTCAATATTTATACAAAGAGATAAACATGAAATTCATAAAATAATTCAATTTCTTTTTAACTTCTGTTAAACATTAAATTATGTTTGAATTTAAATATACTATGATAGAATGTAAATAATAATTAAATATTTACCCTAAGCCCACTCTCCGATCGAATATCCATAATAGACAAAACAGTCTCATACAGGATGGTGTTTCCTACATTCTTACTGGTTTCTGTGTTGGTCGCAACTTGAGCTAAGATGTCATTCATAGCTTCTGAAGCTTCAACGTCATTTTTACCCAAAATTCTTAACAATCTAAGGATTTTTACCTATAACATAGTATTATTGTAGTAGTAACATTGGTTCAAAACAAAATAAAAACAAAATATGAATCATTTGTAAACCTTACACAAGCTGTTTCAACGTTTTACCCATTTTATCTTTAACTTTTATTCCTGCTCCTGCCTTAAGATCAATCATTTTACATGTAGCATGAGAAAAGATCATTATTATGTTTTTTCAAGTTATTCCATGTGTGATAAGAACAGTCAATTTGCCTCAACACCGTCTCAATGGTTTTAACAAATTAAAATTTAAAAAAAAGAAACTTGTTATGGTATTGCTAGAATTGTATGAACATAATTATGCGTCAGTTACAACAATATAAAATATCATTTTTAAAAACCCAACTAGTGTGTCTGAATAGAATTTTGATCAAATTTATAGAACAATATAATTAAAAAGCAGTCAAACTGTATTTAATATAAAGGTTTAAAATTTTTTTTAAATAAAAGGTTTATTTCATTATCAGTAGCCAAAACTTGCACACTATACTTTTAGTCCAAAAGTTTTGAAATACTTCTGTTCTTCAATAAACTTTAATATAAATTATTTCTCTTTTCCGACCAGCTTATAGCAGGAAATGCAGCCCTTTTAACACAAAACAAAGAGTGTACTAAATTGATTACTCCATTTTTTGAAGCTATGCACATTAGTATGGAATCCACACCCACAATTACGCCTCATGCCCTCACTGAATAATAAAAAGGTAGAATGTAGATGTATCTTACTTAGGATACCTCCCTGACTTTAATATCTGAGAAAGAAATTATGATCAATTATATAATACCATTTCCTCACACCAATGATATATCTGAATAATATTAACAAATTGACATTAACATTGACAACAGTTCATTTAAAAATGTATGTATTATTTTCTATACTTATTATGAAAGAAACAGTGGAACAGGGTTAAAATTGTTTCGATAAAAAGACCTAAGATATCTAAGAACATTATATAAGTCTCAGATATCCCTGATATAACTTCAAATTATCAAATCATAACGTGAGATTTGCTTACCTGTAGAAAGGGGTCGCTAATCCCTGAAACATCGTGCTCGGGAGAATAACCAGCAAGGATTAGGTTTTTCAAATGCCTTAATAAGTTGGGTACTAACTGTAAATAGAAAAAAAACCATTAGTAATGATAACAACGTTTTATCCATTGAATATAATAGGTCTAATTAATTTAAAAGTAATCAATCAATACAGTAATTAAAATAAAATTCTATGCCTAAAAATTAGGCATTTCATTTCAAACATAAAATTAGTCCCTGGTATATGTAGCTATCACTAAAAGTGGATATATTCCATAATTGTAAACTTAAAAATTCATTTATATGTATAATAGAACTTTAGTTGTGTATTTTACAATATTTTACTGATTAGGGATTCTTAACAACCATTTCTATACCACTTTTGAATTAATGTTACAACTGTGCACCCTCTTCCCATAACAACATATACACCTGAAATACAAACTATACAAAGCATCTAAATGCTGTTGTAATATAGCTGATATATTAGCTATTTATAGTGAATATATTTTATTTTTACAACATTAATTTTATCTACATATCATGCTTGTTCTACAAAGCAATGTAAACTTTATGAAGTTAAAGTAAACATCCAGCAGTTTGCACTTATATTTTTAACAATAGGGGTATCATACTTAAATCCTGTTACACAGTTACCTACTAGCCAATGACCTTGTAAGATCAACAATTTTAGTTCTGTTTATTTTATATTTTATTTAATCTATTTTATATAATATTTAAAACACCTTTTTAACATTTGTTTACTAATAGTATATTATTTTATACACATAATAAACAACAATAGTCTTCAAACTAAGTATATGTACAACTTGTGAATTTTTAGAGGTGCCGAAACTTTTGAACTTTTTACAGATTTGTATTTAAATAAATCTGAAACAGTGCTTACCAGTAAAACATTACCTAATGTTTAATTAAATAAATGTTTTTAAACTTGAAATTAGAAAAGAAAGTGCCATTTTGGAATATAAATAAAATCAAAGAATTTATATCTACCAAATTCGTAAAAAAAGAAGATACAACAAAAACCCATATCAACTTTTAATTATAATAGAACTACCAACTTTAAAGGCTACGTTAAGAGTATATAATAATAAAATATTTATTTAAAAAATGCTAAATTTGTTAAAAAAAAAATCAAAGGTACAATAGATCTCTATCTACAGCTATGGAGATATGAAAAAATTTGATAGGATCAAAATTGTAGATGTTACAATATCAGTAGCTAACGGTGCAATTTGATTATTGATAAGAGTTACTGTTTAGTCAAAAAGACTGACTTTTAGTTAAGCTGAAAGACACTTTGAGTTATATTGCTTTCAATTAAATATTCTATATTCCAAATAATTGTTGGAATAGTTGGTTTTCTGTTTATAGAACTTGAACAATGCCAAGAGTCATTACATCACTGAACACCTACTGTATTCAATGCAAATAATTGACGTAAACTCAAAGAAAAAGTAAACATAATATTATCCAATCCGAAGGATGAAAACAAATACAAAGTAAAAATTATTATAAGTAACTAATAAATGGTTCGTGAATTATAAGGGAATTCTTATAAAAGTTATAGCTGTTTTAATAAACTGAGTTGTTTTGAGAATAATTGAACTGAGAACATTTCTAATATCCCAATAAAAATAAAATCTATTCTAATTTCCAAGATAATCTATAATTTCAACTGCACAAAAAGTGTATTCTCAGCTTAGCAAATACTTGAAAATTTAGTTTTAATACACCGCCAAATTAACATATGTGAAAGGGGGAAAACTAAATTGCACAAAAATGAATAGGGATAAGATATTAATAATTTTGTGGTACTTTGTCTAGAATTTTTTATATAATCAACAGCATTAATATTTATTAGAAATAATTTTTTTTAAAGAGCAGAAAAATTTAATCAAGAGATTTAGAAAATTACAATATTAAAGGTTTTGATTGCAGAATTTTTTTTAACGTTTCTCGAATTTTCTCTATTTTAACCCAGTTGTATTTTCATTAACCGTGGAAAGACATCATGTTAGACCCGTAAACCTTGAACTTTTAAGTTTTGTAACTCCAGTTTTTCACACGAATATATAGTACATTATACTTAATTCATAGTGTCAAATTTATTATATTCTACTAATCATTAGAAACAAAACAGATGAATAGAACAACAAATGTCAATAGTTACGGTTATATTGTATCTATAACCATTTGCAACAGATTTTTTTAAGATTGAATGTTTTATTTATTTCTAGAAATGAAATATAAAGATCCAAGAAAACAGGATTGACTATGCATACTTCTTATTCTATATGTTTAATAACTACTAATAAGTGTTATGATTTAATCATTGCTCCATGCAAACTGGCAGTATTACATACCAAAGTATTGTAATTTATACTAAACTAATGCATATATGTACAGAAACACTTACAAAATATATATAAAGCACATCAATTTTTCAGTACTATACTTATTTCTCAACAAACAATATACAATTTTTTGATATCCAAAATTGACATGACTCATAACATTAAATTTTTTTTCGGTCCGTAATGTTAGAGAAAATCCCATGCTAAATGAATCGTTATTGTAACAGCTGTTATTTAATTCATAAATAACAAATATCTCAAGCATGCTATGGTGATAGTTTTCTGATGAGAAAATATTAATCTACACTGAAAAATTTTGTCATCCTTTATACTAACTACAGCAACAATCACGACATTACATAATCAAACGGAGATTCTCAATTTTCGTACATAAATAATGTTTTTCTTGTTTTGTTTTTTAATTTGTTACTTTTTAATTAACATATATTAACAGCTATAGCGGCATGCAACATGACATTATAAAGCTCAATGCCATTAATGCGAGGTTTGAGGAAAGATCTTTATCTGGAAATGATCGAGAAGGCAGAAATGACAAACAGAAAGTTATAATCATTCAAATCTAATAACATGCTGTTACACATGAATACTGTAAAGTATAATTTAACCACTAGCATGCCAGGCCAGTAAGAGAAACTGTAACTAATTCAATATCATTTATCTGCTATTACAACTAACATTTTTTTTTTATATACTATTGGATAAACAACAGAATATATAAATCGAACTTAACTAATTTGTGAGTAGAAGGAATAGATAAAATAATACATGTTATTACTATATTAATTAGTTTTATGGAATAAACTCACTAATGGAATAATAAGAGTTCAAAATTATTAATTAATAAGATAATGATCAATGGTTTTATATTATTTTAAAAGATAAATGAACGATTAATCCCCATATTATCAGACAATATTCAGAAAACTTTGATTCTCTCTTTATGCACACGGTAATTGTTGTTAGAGTTTTTGAAAACACCACTCTTATACAAGAAAAAGAAAAAAAAAATGGAATTGGATGGTTTCATAAAAATTAAATAAATCAATACTGAAACTTCTGGTTCCCTAATTCTTGGCTTCACCTGGTTCAGAGGTAGCAATTGAATAAGGAATAAAGTAAGACACTCATTTCACCTCAACCCAACAATATTAAATGAAGTTAAACAAGATTTTATGTATCTCTAATAATATTGTTATAATTAATGTACATAATATAGTTTACAAGTGATGCATGTTCATTTAAATTTACAAATAATTTCAAATTAAGAAAAATCTGTACATTTTTCCGAAAAAATATATCTGGTTTCTGTGATTTATTCGTAGTAATTTTATGGAATTTACTTTATTTTATTTATTAGTAAATACTAATATTTACAAATTAAAACCATGAAGACATCAATTTGGAACAAGACTATGATAATTCAAAAATATACACCAGAACCAAATAAAGCTTTGAAAATCAATCTAGTAATAATAAATAATTCTTTTATCATGCATGGTGATGCTTAATGCAGATGTATTAAAACTATATTGATTTCAAAAGAAATAATTTGGTGATTTATCATATTCTTGTACTGAAATGACAAATATTAATTTTAAATCATATACTATAAAGACATAATATACATTTTATAACATAAATTCATGCAATTCTAAGTTTAAAAATAGTATATCATGTTCCACTAATTATTAGGATCATTGATATTATTCAGTCATTAAGAAAATTTTTTTTTTACATTTTTTGAAAAAACTTGCAGCTTTAAACATGTTAAGTTATGATCTATTTTCATTTATTCTTATTTTGATGGTGATTATTTTTTAAATATTTTTATTTTGAAGAGAAAATATCTGGATACAATCCTGGTAGCTCAGATGGTTAGAGCACTGCACTAGCTTCGAATTTCGGCTAGGCCAAATCTTTTCTCTTCAAAATAAAAATATTTCAAAAATGTTAAGTTATGCTTTTTCAATCATTCATGAATACAGCATTTCGTATATGCAGAAAATATCATTTTCAAATCAATATGAACAGTTCATTGAGTTTAATATAATATTTGTAGGTTATTTAAATTTAATATTTATGAATTTAAACAATTGGCATAGAAAATAATAACAACAGTTGTAACTAGGAAAAATTACTATTATAGTGTCATTTATTTAACTTTTTTATTTGAGATAAATGCCTAAAACATTATTTCAAGTAACAGGGTACACTTATTAATGTAAAACAGCATAACTGTCAAATCTTAACTTTTCAGAAGAGAGAAGAGAAAACAGATTTTATAAATTTTTAATTTTCCTCCGTTAATATCAAGCTCCAGCAAACAATGATTTCTTTATAATTAGAGAGGAAATTCAATCTTTATAAGATTGAATAGAAATAAATGAAAATCAATTGTTGAGCATTAAAACTGAGGCAATATCTAACCATAAGTCAAACCATTCTGTACTTGATATAATCAAATACAGCACATCTCACTTAAACAGTTGAAAAAGAGGGCGACCTATGGTCTAGTGGTTAGCATAACAACCTACTAAACCCGAGATCACGGGTTCGTAGCCCAGCAGGTGGCGCTAATATTTTTAAAGGGAGTAAAAAAATCCTTGGTCCTTCGGTTAAACGGGTCCCGAGCCTGTACGATGTCAGGCAATTGTTAAAAATCCCTGTCCTAATTAAAACTGGGTAGGCAAAATTTAGAGCTCCCACCGTAGCATCGTCCGATTAGCCATAACAGCTAAGAGGGCGACCTGTAGTCTAGTGGTTAGCATAACAACCTACTAAACCCGAGATCGTGTGTTTGTAGCCCAGCAGGTGGCCCTGGTATTTTTTTTTTTAAGTGACAAATAAACAAACACTTCAAAAAGATGTATCAACAAGAGGCAGCATAACACAACAAGGCAACTGTTGTTGTTTATGTTACTTCCTTGCGTCTACAGAATGTTACTGAATGTCTCGGAATGATGCACTATTTCTAATCGATGAGTCTTTTTAGACCTTTGGTGTGAGATGTACTGAATTTTATCTGTATAAATATATAAATTGTCGTTTTTGTCATTGATGAAATTCTGAAGGTTTAGATTGTTACTGATATTTTACAAACATTACTCTAACAGTCACAATTATTAAAAATTAACAGTCATTACTCTAATAACTCTTGTATGAAACATAATGAAAATTCATATCATTATTATTATATGATATTATATCATATTACGATCAGTAATATTGATAGAGTTGATTAACCTGACCTTGCACTATGATGATTGATTGCTGAAAGGTCCCTTTTCTTAACCATAAAGATTATAAAAGTTCTACAGCTAAGTTGATTCACAAATAAAATTATTATAATTGAATAATTTCATGCACTTATCTTGATGTTAATGAAATGTCGGATAGATAAAGAGAATGATAATAAGTTGGCATAAGTTACTAAACTTAACACAAATTATATTTCTTAATCATATTAAGAAATAATGGTCAAAAGTAAATAAAGTTAGTTAAAGAGGTTTAAATAATTCAAAAGATAAAGGGATAAACTAACATCAATAATCTACTAATAATATAATGTCAGTTTTTTCTTAAATGGTGAACTTTCCTATTTAAAAATAAATAAGTATAGAAAAAAAAAAAGGGAAATGACTTTCTGTGATTATGAGTACAGAAATAAAGTAGGCATTGAAATAGTACCAAACATGCATGTACACATACAATATTTATTTACAACACATACAATTATTTCCAATGAATATAAACCGATTTTAATTAAAAATAAATAAAAATAAAGCCAATTATGGTCTGATGAAATGAAATGAATGAATGTAGAAATATTATTCTGAAATGAATGAATGTAGAAATATTTTTCTATCTGAGATTAACTCATGGCGGATGAGATAGAGAAGGGGTGTTACGACATGCGCATGCAAGTGATTCAGCGCATATATAGGGGGGTTACCTCGCTGTGCCCGGGGTCCTAAGATGACACATACAAAAATAATATGTATAAATAAAATAGAATTAGTAATCCACTTTGACATGATTTGTTGGGTCTAAGAACAAATCATTTGTTCGTAGCTTATTTCTACAATTTAAACTAATATAAATTCAAATAATAACATAAAAATCTCGAAATGTATGTATGTACATACATACTGATTTTAAATGAATAACTAAAAATAAAAAAAAATAAAATAATGATTATAAAAATAATTAGTAAAATAGAGCCAAAAACTCAAAAAGAAACACTATCATTTATTATAATGCAATTGGGAAAAACCACAATGCAAAGCCTTATGTTTCAAATCCAGAAATACACTCACTTACCAGTCGACGTTTCGCCTATTCAGGCATTATCAAGACACAAAAACAAAAAAGGGTTATGTGAATCACATCTCGAAGAAAAAGGTGCAATACATCCCAACGATCAACAGCCCAAACAGGCTCCAAACATGAGACAGCACCCCACCACCAAGACGTTCAACATACAACTGCTAAATTGCTTCTAAAAAGGCAGTTGTATGTTGAACGTCTTGGTGATGGGGTGCTGTCTCATGTTTGGGCTGTTGATCGTTGGGATGTATTGCACCTTTTTTTTCGAGATGTGATTCACATAACCCTTTTTTGTTTTTGTGTCTTGATAATGCCTGAATAGGCGAAACGTCGACTGGTAAGTGGGTGTATTTCTGGATTTGAAACATAAGGCTTTGCATTGTGGTTTTTCCCAATTGCATTATAATAAAAATAATTAGGTAAAACACATTTTAAATATTGTATATCTAGATCAGTTATTCAACATTTAAAACACATTTTAAATATTGTATATCTAGATCAGTTATTCAACAATACATAACAGAAGAATAGACACTTCCACTCCAGTTAGTTAAGCCCAACTTACTGTGATATTTACAACCACCATTAACCTATATCCGCAGTGATATGATTAAAGAGCCTTCACTTATTATTATTTAATATCTAATCCCCTCACCCAATGATAGAAAAACTTTTTTTTTTTTTTTTTATTAAATCACTAAAATGGAAAAGAAAAGGAATGATAACCAATTTAGTGACTCATCATTTATCAACCATGGAGTTGAGATAGTTCTACTCATCAGCATTAGTCACAGAAAAAAACTAACAAGCTTATTGCACATTTAAAATTAAATCCTAACTGTAATTGAAAATTTGAAAGTAATTGTGTAGTATTTCATCCAAACAATGCAATAGAGCCATTTTTTAAATTTTAAACATACCTAACCTCAAATAAAGAAATTAATCCGTAACAAACAAAAATTTCAAAAATATAATGCATGTAAACTATTAAATAAAATCTATGATCTGAGGAAGACAGGTATATCTTCAGTATTTTAGCTGCAAAACAGTTTCTGAATGACTACTTCTGCTTAGTATGAAATAAAGCTTCGCATAAACGTTTAAGTTCATTAAGAAATTTAAAAAGGATGAGAATGGCAATTAATAAATAAACACGTAATAAAATATAAGAGAAAACCATTTTAAAAAAGGGGAGTGTTTGTTTCTTATACAAGTTGAATTCCACCAATGATGGTAATCATAATTTAAAAATAAAATAAACAATTGTGATCCAGACCAATGTTCACAAACTATAATACACTTCCTAATTCTAACTGCAGTCATAATATTATGCCCTGAACCTTGTAGAAAGTTATATAGTAGTCGGATTGGTCTCTTTATTGGCTTTTGAACAGTGTTTAAGGAATCAAATATTTACCTCAATCCTTCCATATTTCGATACTTTAATATTTGATTAAATAATGTTTACAGGAAATGTCCTGATATTTTATCCAGGGAGTTTATTCCTTCAGGCATACCAATGTCTCTAGAGAGGGATTATATTCCATGATAAATAAAAATCAGTTAAATAAAGCAGAAATTGTCATGAATATAGAAATATATAACTCATATGTTTAGCCCATGGTTACTCCCCATGTATATGATTATTAGTGACTAGTAAATGCCATATACAGCAGTAATAGACATAATAAATAACAAATCGCCAGTTAAGATGATCTTGCATTTATTCGTATTAGGTATAAATATTTTATATACCTGTATATGAAACAAAGAGTTCATTATAAAATTTTATTCAATCTATGAAATAAAAACTCTATACCTACAAGGTTATTTCCTAAAAATTTAAAAGTAAAATTAATTAAATCAACCTTTTTGAAGTGTTGCAAAGTATCCACACTGTTTTCGCACATTTCTGTTATTAATGACACTCCAGTAATTAACACTCCTAAAAAAATCAAACATTAACATTAGAAATAAAATATTAAAACCTTGAATATGAACATACTAGGTAATAAAACCCAGTCTCCTAAAATTTTATCTTGAATAAAATATAAAATTATTTTAAAATAACTTACCATGATTTTTCTCTGACAGGAGTGACCTTGTTGCAGGCAGGAAGATTTCCATAAGTTCTGGAACCTTGAGTATGATTCGGTAGGCGCAGAGCGCAGCTTTTTTCCTCACATATGCATTAGGAGATTTCATTAATCTCTCTACTTCTCCCGCTAGATCACGAGACATCTCAGGGGATGCTATAGCACCGAGTGTACAGAGTGCCAGGCCGACTACAAACTGCGTAGTACTATTTAAGTCACTGCAACAAAAATCAGTTAATTATAAAATTAATTTTGAACTAATTTAATTAAATGTTTTTAACAAAATCAACATCAATTAAACTTAGATGAAACAAAACATGTTTAAATGTCCAAATATAGCAGTTACTTAAATAAGACATGAAAGAAAGATTGCTTGGTGAAGCTAGTCCAGTGGAAAGATATTAGTCCAAGCATTAGTGCAGACCGTAGACTCCAAATACTATAAAAATATCAGTGTTGATAATCAATGCAGTTTTAGCCCATTAAACCATAACAAATGAACTGTAACGATGCTTCAAAAACCTGGAAGATACCTTTGGGATCATCTGTGAAGTACTGGATACCATAAAAAATTAATAACCTCATATAATCTACACTGCAATAGATAAATATAAAAACAAATCAAATAAATAAGAAAAATTTGATTTCAATAAAAATTTGAATAAAAGTTTGAATTTTCATATAAAGTTTTTGGAAAATCAATTAAGTAAGTTTTGAAACTAATCCCTCACATAATCTACAGTGTATTTGATGAATATAAAATCAAAGAAAAAACAATTAAAGCTTCATGTTTTGTATTATTTTTTTTTAAAATAAATTACATCCAGGAAATTTAAAAATGATTTATTTACTTCTAACATCTGTAGGACAGCACTAATCCTGTGCATCCTACTCTTGAGATAAAATTAGCTCTACCAGTTAATTTGAGTGGTATTTCTGGTTTTGTTATCTTCCTTAAAATAAAAAAGAGTCAATCATAAACTATAGAGAAAGAAAGCAAACAAAATATTGCCACTAAATAGCTATGACCTAGTTTGCTCCTAACTACCTCGATCTTGATAATCAATGATCTAATTCAATTATGAATCTCACACTCAAAGAGAAAGTAATGAAAGAAGATGGGTAATGACTAAAGATAATTGTAATGTATATTGTGCAGAGTTTTTTTTTTTAAAGAAATGGAACATTGATAGTGGTAGATGATTTCTCTGGATTATATCTACATACAATAAAGTGTTTTTATTTTGGAAGGAAGTTCTTAATTATCAACAAATCATATGTTAATTGAAATTGGAAATAACTGAAGTAACAACTGATAGCAATCTTAGAATATGAAAATGACCAAAATTTCACAACCGACAATATAAATAGAATCTTATTATTTTTAAAGTGCTTGCCGATTAATGTATTTAATCTAGAGTTAATGAAGTGACAGTGTTTTAAGATTAATGTTTTTTTATTTATTGAAGATTAAGAGATGTAAATTTTACTATTAAAAGTAAGAGAATTTTACAGTGAAAAATTCTCAGCTCAGTTGGATACCCTCAACTAAAATTTTGAATGCCTGACAATAGAAGAATTAAAATAATAATTGCCAATTTTTTTATGTACATTAACACAGAGTAAACAACATTTCTGAATCATCTTTAGAGAGGAAATAAATAGTTTTAGTTGACCTGAAAGAGTCAACACCATTGGCACCAATATTTAAAAACAAAACTCACTTTTTGAGACAATTGGTGATTAATAAATGAACATCTTGTCTCTCATCCAACAAAAGCATCGCTCCCAAGTAGCCAATCCTTTTGTCTGTGAATCGAGAAGATGCGATCAATTTCAAGCATTCAAGCTGTCCAAAATGAGCAGGGTACCTGAAAATTAAAATTGAAAACTCTTGTAATTAAGATATCAACTGTTATAAATAATAATTACTACATAATTATCAGTTTATTATTTAAATAAAACTATAAGTTTAACCCATTGGTTAAATAAAACAAACAATTATTGAACTCAGTAACTGCAATAGACAAATATTGATATTTGTAATTACAAATTTCAATACATAAGAATTCTTTAAAAAATAATTTTTTTTATTAAACTTAAAAAAAGCATTTTCTGTTATTCTATTATATTTCTTATAAATGTTAAGTAATTCAGACTTAAGAATGAATTTGAATAATTATGATGGTAAAAATTCAACCTTGATAATGAAAAATTGCTACCTAACTTCTTAAGCTAAGAGCAAAAAAAACAAAAACAACTACGAAATTCAGTACAAATACAAATTCAAGAGTAACAACATAAAATTCACATGTCAGAATAAATTTCATCATCCTTTTATTAACCAACTTTTATTTCATAGAAGAAATGAAATAATATAAAACAGCATAATCCTGGTTATAGAAATAAAATGAACCCTGGCGAACCCCTACCTTTCGCAAACTGCCCCCAGCCTTAAACGCACAGGACAAACTGTTACAATTATCAAAAGAAGATTGTAAATCAGTTTAAATTGTATTTGAAACTGTTAGGAGTATTTTATCATATCACAAGGTTCATATTAAGTTATTGTTGGTTGATTATATAAATTATATTGAGGATAAGATGGTCAAAGTTAATTCTTAACTATAACCAATAAATAGTTCCTTACTATTTGAGAAATATGTGGAAGAAAGTGGTCCGGGTAGAGGTCACAATGAATTTCTCGTAGAATTTGAGAAAAACTTTATTGATTAGCCAACGTTTCGACCTACTTTGTAGGTCTTCTTCAGGGCTGTGGAGGGGGGGGGAGGGCTGGGGGGTAGGTCCTCACTGGCTTGAAACACAGACTGATTTGAGAAATAACTTTGATCATCTTCTACTTAACATAGCATTCATAATTAATGTAGCGACAGCAGTTAGAGGCAATCCTGTAAGGTGAGAAAGAAAATAGAATATATACTCGTTCCAGAGAGAGGGTCTGATGTACAACTTAAATGGAAGGATGATTTTTTTAACTTTCTCAGAATTATAAATAGTTAGGGGGATAACTAAATCAATCCATCTTTTGGATATTTTATCGGACTAGTTATTTAGAGCTGATTAAAAAATGGAATTATATGAATAAAAACTTAAAATTCCCCAGGACAAGTTATTTTTGAAGCAAAATTCTCTTTTTTTTCCCGGTGCTAAAAATTCAAGTGCAGATTAATTCCTGATCTAATAAATTAAATAAATAATTTAACCTTATCAGATATTTTTGCACTGATACTAACATACTAATTTTTCAGGCTAAGAAAATCACAATTTAATTTGGTAAGTACTTTTATATGTTTATAAATAACACAGTTTCATCCATATTTGTTATTATTATAGAGATTTAAGATTAATAATGTTTTGCAGTAATCATTTTTGCTGAAGAAATCAATAGTATTTACAACAGAAATTATTAATTTTAAGATGTCTCATCACTATTTACAGTTCACTTATTCATGGAAGTTAAATACATAAAGAGCTGGGTTGTATTTACTTAAGGTAGTATAATTTAAAACTTTTAACCTACTTTCTGAAAATAATTTATAACTTTATAGTTAAATCAAGTATACAGATAAAGTACAGCAGGGTTATTCCATAATGTGAAAGTAGGATTAGTCGTGAATATTTAAAATGGAAATACTTTTTCCATATTAATTATTCATAACTACATCTTACCACCTCAGAATTGTACTCTTGGTTAGAAGGAATATCTTATGGAGAATACATATTTATTAAAAAAAAAAGTTACGTAAACTTTAAAAGAGAATAAAGATTCTTTAATTAAAGCCAAAAGGCAAAACTTTAAAACATAAATCATCCAGTCATAAAACTAAAATAAAAGAGACTGTAGAGTACATAGTATTTTTCACTTTAGTCGACCAATTAGTTTGAATTTGTAAAACAGTGACTAAAAAAAAGAAGTTATTGAGTATGAAGTATAACTTATTTATAAATACATTGGTTATGTGATAAAAGAATAAGTAATGAGATAAAATTCGCATTGCATGTCACATCAATACATCTCATTAATTATCCTTGAAGGAAAAAGTACTTCACTAGAATCTGAAACTTAAAACCTAAAATCAAACTTTATTGAAATATTATTTAAGGATGAAATTTCTTGTATTTAAAAACCAAACTGCATTGAACTGAATTTCCCAAGAAAAAACACTAAAACGAAGTTAGATTGGGAAAATCGACTGCCTAATTAAGATAAAGCATCGAGATGGCCCCTAGGAATGATGACACTGTATTGAATTAAACAAAACCGACTAAAGTATAAATGAAAAAACTGGAATTATAAACAAAATCATGTAAAATTTATAAGAGATAGGATGAAGTTTAAAATTGAACTCACCCAAGCATATGAATATACAATAATTTAGCGATGTTTCTACACCTCCATAAACTGTCTTCTTCCCTAAATGTTGATCGGATGTATGCACATTCTTTGTTAATAACTGCTCTCTCTTCAGCTGCAGTTCTAGCTGCACGAATCTGCCTTATCAAGTCTCTCAAACGCATAGGCGAGGGGGCCCTCACTGTAGACAAAAAATTATATCAGACTTATATATCAAGTACAAATATTGTGAACTCATCAAACTGTAAATATATCAACCTCTTTCAACTGCATCATTGATGACTTGTTTAATTGCAGCCATGTTAAAGGCAGGGTTAAACCTAGAGGAAAAGTAAATAAAATTATAAGTGTTGCAAAGTTTGATATAATCTAAAACCGCCACAATGAATAGTAATTTATAATTTATAGTGTAAAAATTACACAAGTTTCACGAACAAGATATTACAACGCACAATTATTTAACTTAAAGTACAGAAAAGTATGTTTATTACATATATAATAAAGTCCTGACGTAAAGAAATTAATACCGTACCCATGATCGGAGGGGTTCATGATTCCTCTTCTTTTGAAGTAAAACGGGGAACAAGAGGATTAGCTGAAACATATATCACATGGATAGGAAGAAATTTATACACAGTGTACACATTCTACAGAACATTACATTAAAATAGTCTTTTTAAAATAGAAACCGACACTATTTCAAATATAATGTAACATAACGCTAATAACTACAGAAAACATGCTACAATGAATTCATAGTTTCAGAAAACTGTGACATCTATAACATGAAAGTTGACATCTACTATTTGTTCTATCATAAATAATTCATAAAGCATATATTAGAGACCTTTACCTTTAAAGACAAAAATATCTTTGAATATAAATCAATCTTTAAACATAGTAGAACATATCACAAATCACAAGTGGGTTCCACCTAAGCAAAGTCACAAACAATATGTGATACATGAAGTATAAATTAGGTCAGTTAGTATGCGAACGAGGCAAACACTCAGATTAACTTCTCAAATTAGTAAAAACCACACAATTGATAGTGTACAAATAATAACAATACAAAATCATAAGACACTATATAGAACAGTCAGGTGGAATCTCAGGTGTAATGTAATCAGGATCAGGTTAGGAAACACAATATAATGGTAGTATTTGCAAAATGAAAATTAATAAATTTCTAAAAACTGAAAAGGGAAAACATAATTACACGTAATAAAAATACAAAAAAAAACATTAATATGAGCAAGATTTTTTTTACAGCAGTAAATTTGTTTTTTTTTTTGTTTAAAGTGGTTTTGGTTATCATACCATTACTGGGCGTAATCACTTTAGGGCCACAGAATTTTAAAATATATTTTTTTGTATACCATGTATTCAATTGAACACGGCTGCTACATTGTAAGAAACTTCCCCGTTTCATAATTTATAATTACTTTTTTATTTGGTTTTAAATTAGAAGATCTAAATTCGATAAAAACCGCTCATCACAAAATGAAATTCGCACTCTTTCAATTTATAAAGTAAAATATAAACAGTATTTTTAAGGATTTATATAACACTAAAACGATATGATAAATTAGAAAATGTAGATTACTATCTCATCCTTTTAAAAAGTAGAGGAACTTTTAAAAAAATCGTCACCGATACATAATTCAACTACCTTCTATTCTGTTCTGAGGGTAATATTCCAATATCATAATCAAGAGGCCACATTTTAATGACAAAACGACATACAGTAAAAAAGCTATCGTTGTCTCTAAATAAAAACTGAAAGGAACAGTAGTTAGAACAACATAGATAAGAACTGATGATAAGGTCAATCATTATATCTATACCTGGATTACTTAATAAAATTCCATTTTTATACTATTTTATCATTTCGCTAGCCAATTCTAATGGATTTTGGTTGCCAATATGAAGAAACTACATGGGATTACTTAATTAATAATGAACTGAAACGGTTATAAATTTCCTGAAACGTAAGTTAATTTATTCAATATCATATTTTAAAACATAGTGGTTAAAAGAGGCCGAAACCTTTTTAAAAGTGGTTTCCTTCACTATTGTCATAATAGTGAAAAATGTATTATTTCCGTTTTATTCTTCGCCATACTTAATACATGTGTTATATTCATTAAAAAAAATAGATTATATGAAAAAAATGTAGAATCTTTTTATTCTCTACAATTTGGCGAAGACACGTTACACTTGATTCCTTCAACAAATCTATAGAAAACGGTGTAGATATTTGTAACTAGATTTAGGTTTGTCCCATGATTGAGAGAGTGTAACTATTTAATGGGAAAATTGACTGGTCCCAACCCGCCAAGGAAGTATTTTATTATTGTCAATGAGAAGAGAAAAGAAAAACTTATGCTATGTTTCAGTACTTTGCAAGGTCGGGAGTTTCTTCTGTTCTGTAGTCGTGTCGTTAACCAAATAATAAAATTCACTATGATTAAAAATAAAATCTTTATGGTAAATAATAATAATGACGTAAAATAAATATCTTTGATCTAAAAACATGTTGTAATCCACAATGGACAAGTATCTAAAACCCGACTAATTCTGTGCAAGTCCAAATTCACCATCTGCTGGGAAGGAGTTCTCACATTGGTTTAAAACCTTCGAAAATTTCATCTCCTTATCTACTGAACCATTAGAAGACGTTGGCAAATTGCAGGCACTCCAAAATTTCCTTTCATTCAATGTTCATGAACTGATTTCAGAGACCACAACATATGTTGAAGCAGTTGAAACCCTCACTAAGATCTATGTTAAGAAAAAGGGGGAAATATTTGCACGTCCCTTTTTAGCTATACGTAAAAATAGCAAAACGAAAGTGCTGACCAATACTACGTTCAGGCTCTGAGGCTGTTGGCAAAAGATTGTAACTTCAAGGCTGTCTCTGCTGAAGATAATAAAATCAGTACATTCGTGGTTCTCTCATTAATGGACTACTCTCTTCTCAAATCCGACAACGATTACTTGACGAGTCTAAAACGTTGAGCCTGATCTAAAACGTCAACCAACGCGTCCAAGCTCTCGAGCTGGCGCATAAACAAGCTGAAGGATACTCAAACGGCGCAAATGATTTCTCTTGCGCGAGAATTGGTAGTGATTCGAATTCATCACTACCAATTCCTGTACTCCCACCTTAGCGCACGATCCGCTGACCCCGGCTCTCAGAAACCTGGATCAAATGATTCGAACGGTCTTTGTGTTGGAACAAGTCAGAGGAGGGGCAGCCATCTTTTGTGGATTTAATCGCTATTTATCCTCGGCGGACTCGATCGGCTTGTCCCGGTCTTGAATCAAATTGTGCCAATTGCAAAATCAAGAGCCACTATGCCCGTGTCTGTAGGTAAGCTAAGATAAACACTCAGAAAACCAATCCTGTATCTGCAGCTATTAGTTTATTGTATTTTATTATTGTATCAGGGTTTCTGCTTCAGTTAAGCCATGCTGTTACACCTGCTCTTGTGAATGGAATCCCCTGTAGCTGCCTTGTGGACACTGGGAGTTCCGGTAGCTTCGTCAGCCTTGACTTTGTCTGTGAACACAACATTCAAGTTATGCCTCATCAAGGAGAGTATCAATGACATCTACTTCGTTATGGACCAAGGTTGAAGGATTTATTCTAGTAAATCAAGAAATTTCTGAACAAACTTAAACTAAATTACACAAAGTTGACTGTTCTGAAAGAACTCTGTTCCGATATTCTCATCGGACATGACATACTCAAAGCACACTCAAATATTCTGCTACAATTTAGTGGTGAGGTACTTCTCACAATTTGTTCGTATACTGTTGCTAAGATTGACCTTGTACGTCTCTTTGACCATCTCTCTTCTAACTGTCATCCAATTGCCACAAGGTCCCGCCAATACTGTGATGAAGACACTCAGTTTATCGAGACAGAAATCACACGATTGCTTTCCGAAGGAGTGATTGAGCCCTGCAATTCACCCTGGAGAGCTCAGGTATTGGTTTTAAATAACAATGGAAAAAAGAGACTGGTGGTGGACTATTCTCAAACGATAAATAGGTATATTATACTTAATGCATAATCCTTACCAAATGTTGACCAACTTGTTAGAAAAGTTGCTAATTACAAGTTTGCTAGTTACAAGTTGCTAATTTTAGTGTCGTGGACTTACGGCAAGCGTATCATCAGATCCCAATATGTGAAGGTGAGAACAAATATACTGGTTTTGAAGCAATGGGTAAGCTGTATCAGTTTACACGCATACCTTTCGGCGTGACTAATGGAGTAAACTGATTCCAACGCCAATAGACCAAATTACAACTGCCGTAAACCTCACCGGAGTGTATTCATACCTCGATGACATCACTGTGTGTGGAATAGATAAATCTAAACAAGCTTATGTTGACACTCGATAAGGTCGGCATTGAAATCAACAAAGAGGAAAGGAAATTTGAGCTCGTAAGCGTAAAACATCTTGTTTCATTCCACTCAATCAAGCCAGACCCACCACGGTTTGCCCCGTTGCTAAATATGTCATTACCACATGAATTACTGAAACGGGCCCTTGGTTTCATTGCTCATTACTCGAAGTGGATACCTTAATTTTCAGATAAAATCCGGGTTTTGATTGATGCCAGATCATTTCCGCTGAATCCATCTGCTGCTTCTGCTTTCAAAAAGCTAAAAAAGGATATTGCTAACTCAGTCATCACAGCCATCGATGAATCTTGCCCGCTTATAGTAGAAACCGATGCTTCTAAGTTTGCATTGGCAGCTACCCTTAGTCAAGATGAACGGCCGGTTGCATTTTTCTCACGATCACTAAGGAGATTTGAAATCAGTGGACAATCACCAATCAAAAAGGAGTCAGCGGCAATTGTTGAATCCTTAAAACATTGGAGAGCATTCCTCCTTGGCAAGCATTTTCGCCTCATAAAAAATCAGTCTTTCATTTCTGAGCTCTGTCTTTAATTTTTGACCGAAAGCGTGGGAGGAAGGTAAAACAGAAGATCACTAGATGGCGACTAGAGCTAGTTCCATTCGTTTATGACGTATCTTACCGTCCCGGTAAGGAAAACACCAATGCAGACACACTCTTCCGTGTCTGTAATGTTTCTAATTTTACTAACTTGTTCCAGCTTCACCAATCTTTGTGCCTCCCTGGTGTTACACGCATGTACCATTGGCTCAAATGCAAGAACATTCCCTATTCACTTGAAGATGACTTCATGCTGTACCATCTGTGCTGAAGTAAAACCTAGGTACTTAAAAACTTCTGGAACCTTAGTAAACGACTCACCCCTGAAAATATATCTCCTTCCCTTGAAATCCTGCATTGGAACCAAATTTATTCCTGTACCACCGTCGATTCAATGGTCGACATACTCACTGCCAATCTCAAAAGCATCCTGGATATCCATGCCCCATTCAAATCTTCAACCTTCCGCCACCATCCTGCTCCTTGGATGTGTCGAAAAATTAAAGACCTGCAAAGGAAACGAGATGCTGCCTGTAGACGCTTAAGACGCACCAGCCTTACTGATGACTACCAAGCGTTCAGGGCTCTTCTCAATTAGTTAAAATCCTGTCGTTTCGTTCTTTTCACTCTTGATTATTATTATTATGTAACCTTCTGGCCAGATGAATATTATGTTTTTTTTTTATTTGTTCATTATTGTTATTCTAAAGGGAATTGGTCCCAGAATATAAAGTTTGTTTTCTATTCTATTCTATTCTAAAGGCCACCTCTTCATTTGAACGCATCAACATAGATTTTAAGGGCCCTCTCCCTTCCAGATCACAGAACTTCTTCCTCCTTACCATCATTGACGAGTATTCCCACTTCCCTTTCTCATCTGCCTGACGTGATATTTCTTCTGCCACTGTGATAATCTCTTCTGTTTGTTTGGAATGCCAGCCTAAGTCCACTATGACACTATGACCGGGTGCTTCCTTTATGTCTAGGGAAGTCAAGGATTTCCTCCATTCCGACGATGTAGCTACCAGCAGAACAACGCCATACAATCCTGCAGGAAACGGGCAAATTGAACTCCTCAATGAAACTCAATGGAAAACCATTTATCTCTCTTTGAAGACTCTAGGACTGCGGACGGAGAACTGGGAAATGGCCCTACATGAATCCCTCCACGCTATTCGATCTCTACTTTGCAGAGCAACTAACTCCACTCCCCATTAACGATTTTTCACACATCCTCGCCGTACAACCAATGGAGCTGTATATATAAAAGGCTAAACTGAGATCCCTTCATGTCCACTTGAGGGGGAGAGAGCCAAATTGCATAATAATGAATTTTAATCACAAATAACAGAAAAAGCGCCCAGTTGAACCTTGAATTCTGGTTAACAAGCATCTGCTGCATGCTGAATCATCAGTCTAATCATGTTCTTTCCTAAAGTTCAATCCTTAAGTAATAAGTAGGGACTAGTCCAGCCCCTGCAGAACCCTGAACCATTTCCTGAAGACCTGATATTTTGCCGCAACATGAGGTATTACACCATACTGACTTCAACTGCATCCAAACAAGACTTTTTTCCCACTGAGCTAAGGGTGGGCAATTGTATATAATTATATGCTGTACACTGATGGGCCAGCAATGTAATTTTGGTGGGGAAATCCAGGCTGCCTTACTAACTTTGTAACTGACTAATGCAACCTCATTTTCTGGCTCACTATATGAAATGATAAGCTCATGCACGATGGCCTTACAATCTCTACTGATATTTTAATTGAAAGATGACCGATTCTTGGAAGAGATCAATTTCCATGGGGCAGCAAAGAATCTCTTCTAGTATATATAGAAATGAGTAAGACAAAGCTCTAGCCTAAGATACACATGCCTCACTAACCAACCAGTTCTGAAGTTTTGAAGCTATAAGCACCATAAGATCATGTTTGCAAACAAATATGCAAAAAGTTGTCCATCAATCCACAGAAGGGGGAAACACTGTACTGTTTTTCTCAGTCTGACTAAATGAGTTCACCTAATCTTCTCTGCCAATATTTGGTTATGGATTTCAGCTTAATTCTGTTATGATAATATGAAAGCTCAATACTATAAAATCAGCATTTGAAATCCTGCAGTCATCAGCTTTAACATCCCACCACCTTTGTGACTGTCTTTATATCTAGGAAATAACACAAAATTTTCCTTCTAATGAAGCTTTACTATGCTGCAAGAACTCTTATTGTATTATGGTAAATTATGGAGGTACTATGTTAATGCAGTGTGGAAAAATATAAGGAAACTTTTTAAACTGGAATTTGATAAAAAAAAAAAAAGCTTAAGACCACTGTCTTAAGTCAGACAATTAGAATTCCAAAAGTAAATTATATTAATTTTAAATGAATTTCCTTAGTTTGTTAGATTTCTTTTAGATCAATGTTACAGTAGACATAAAACCAATGGAGGACAGTTCCAAAAGATGGGAAGAGAAATGAAATGATTAGAGGGGAAAAGTTTTATAAATGAAGGAGCATATCTAAAAATTGAAAAATCTTAAAACAATAATTCGAGAAAATTTCACCAAATATTGCATAGTCTCAAAAAATCATTTAAAACCAGCATAAATATTTGTAGAATCAATGAGAAAAATCTTGTGTCAAGCAGAATGCATGTTCTAGAACAGAGTCAGGACTTTAATTAGTTAAAATGTTTTTTTAAATAAAGAGGAAGAAGATATAAGAAAACAATTATTGCACCAGGAGAACGTGAACCCCTGGTAAGGACTACATGTACAAAGTAGAGCTTCTTGAAGCCTATTCGGGATCGAGAAATAAAGTTCGATTGTCATGATGGAGCTAAATGACTCCCGCTCCTGGGAGACATTTACATTAAGTCAAGACCAACTACTTAATCGTTGAGTTTACCAATTGAAAAAGATGAAATACCAGGAGTAGGTAGATGGACTCACTACAGAATTGTTGATGCTTGGAGAAGAATTAGCCCTCCTCCTCTAACATAACACAGGGAGCGGGGTACCTCAGTGGTAGAGCACAGAGTTGCAGTTTCAAAAATCCCAGGCTGAAATCAGGCTTTGATACATAATTTATTTAGTCAGTCTATAGCCGAGGATGGATCTTGAGGGATCTGGAGACCCTCATGGGATTTACCTAGCCTCTATAACATGGGTACTCTTAGTTACGGAGAGAGGAAAAACGTGTCAGTTAAACCTGATCTAGGACAAAACACTTCCCTGTCCTAGAAACAGTACAGTCTCTACCACATACTGAACCCAAGGTCCTCTGTTACTAAATATGTTAGTATCTGCCTTATTTATAGATCAGTGTTCTTGATCATCATAATTACTGAGGTAAATCACTCTTTTCTAGCCTCTAATATTCCCTCTGCTTCCCTTGTAAAAAATTGAAAAAAAAAAGAAAAGCTGAGCAGAACATATGAAAATACAAGACAGAGGTTAGATATATCCTGTATTGAAACATTCTAGAAAGAGTATAATATCCATACCTGTTCATAGACTTTTAAAAGTATAAAAAGGTATGAGTAACGCCAGGAACTTCTTGGAATGAAAATTCAATCCAAGAATATCAGTTACAGACTATAAACGAGGCACGTGCCATATATGTTAAAAAAATGGTGTCAATATCATAAATAGCTTTGAGGGCATTTGCTTCGCCTGTCTGCTCTTGAATTGCAAGTGCCCTCAAAGTAAAAAATTTGATCCACAACACAAGTTGGAGTATCCCATAAATCTGCAGTGATTCATCCTTCACAGAAGAATTTGCTAACATGAAAACCTGTAAATATAATTGAAAATGTCTTCCACTGCCTATTAAAGTTAATAAATCAAGTTCTTGTATCTTGAATCAGAGATACAATGATTCAAAAGTGAAACAAATATAAAGAAAATAGGACTATCTATCAAATATGAAGCCCCCTTTGCAAGAAACTAAAATAAGCTTTACCTCTTCCCAAAGGAAAGAACAGTATGTGTTGCAATGAAATGGTATTCATATATTTTAGAATGAAATGAAATATGTGCTTAGAACCTTTTCAAAACAACTGCTATTTTCAAACACAATTTTAAAGGACTTTCGAGTTTTTAAAAGTAAAAATGGATTGTTTATTTTGATAAAGCTAATCCATGAAGAAAAAAAAAATACGTCAAAATGGAGCTTTAAGAAATCAAGGTCTTAGTTATATTTTACTTACCTGGCAGTATTAGAATATATTGCATTGGAGAGCATAGATAACTTACTTAACAAATGGTAATAAACAATTTTCATGGATATTAGTATATTTCTTAAACAAAAAAAAAAACAAAAAATGAAACTTTACATCCACAAATCTATAATACTAAATTTCTAGATTAAAAATAGTTTGTCAAATTTTTGTTTGACAGACACTGTACAAATGTTTGTTCCGTATTTAATACAAACTTACATTTTTTTAAAATACAATACAGCCTTCGTACAAGCATTTTTATATACACATATACTTAAATTAAAAAGAAGTATATGTACATATAACTAAACCACACGTCACTCTATGTACAAAATTGACATTTATTTACAAATTGTGATATATATATTTACAATTTAAAGGCTAGGCACATTGCTTATATAGCACAATCTAAATGCATACCTCTTAAAATGTTTTTTTTATTATTTTAAAGAATAATATATGTGTGCAAGTCCATATTTATATCCAAATATATAAAATTTAGACATTGCCACACATAAAATATGCATATATTTATTTACATATTTATATTTTAAATAATTTTAGTTAGGAGAACCTCTGTGGTGCAGGTATTGATTGTGATATTTCAATGTTACACTCATACATATAAATATTTTCATTTAAAAACCTAATCAACAAAGAGCACCACAGTTAGAACAGAAAAAAACACAAAGAATTTGATCAATAATATAAACATAACAACAATAAATAAATTTATTATATATACTAAACAAAACCTGGATAATTGCTTATTTTATGAAATTACATTGCAAAAGTAAAATTAAAACAAAAATATTGCTTATAAAACATTTTGGTTAACGGTATAGGAAATGGTAACATAATGAATTTGAAGAATTATGGATAATCAAAATATGTAACACATATAAAAAAGAAAGACACTATATCATAAAAATCACTCTATTTATAATTTACATATCTCACATTTGCCAGGCTGCAATAAAGTTTTGACACTTACAAAAATTAATTTTGTGATCAATCTTTTGATCCCATACAACTGGGATAATCACAGACATATTGTATGTATATATGTATTTAATTGATTCAACATATTTTTTTTTAATCAAGAGCAAATGATACCAGTTCATCAAATTTCATAATAAATAATATACTATCATGGGTCAATTATTAATACATATAAAAACAAAAATTTAGACATTATATATGCATATAAACATATACATATATACAAAGACAGTACTGATACACACATACATACATCTAATAGACAAAAACAAGATTTAAAACTAATTTCTTAAATTAAATACTAAAATAAATTATGTTAAACATATAAATATTCATGGATGATTAAAGTAACGCTTATGAAACACATTTCTAAAATATCATCCTGATAATAAAAATATTCATCAAGAGCCGTTCGTTATTCACTATAATTACATCATAAATTAAATTATTAAAATAAAGTAATGTTAAAACTAACATTGAATTATGTTATTGTACAAGCATAATCTAAAAAAGTAGTATATATTGCAGCCTTTAAATCCAAAATAATCTTTCTAATCTGGTCCCCAAACACGATTTACAAATCTCAGATCTACCAGATGGGTCCCTAATACCACTTCTATATATATTTTTTGAACAATCGAATGAAAATACTGAATCAAATATTTGGCACAAAACCTTATCAGTATAAAACAATACCAATTTAAATTATATGCAATATAAACTCATCAAGTTATCTTATGATTTAAGAATAGTAATTTAGCTTTACCATTTTTACCACAATTTAAAATATTTAGTATAAAACTTCGCTTTTGTAAACAGTAAACATTATAAATTATAATGAAACGGAAGATGAGAGATTATCATTTAAAAAAAAAGACTTAACATGTGTTGAGAACTATTGTCATAAAGCAGAACAAACTATATAAAGAAAAACATTAATTCATCGATTTTTTTTTTCTCACAGTCAATAGAAAATCAATTAGCTTAAAAATCAGTCATCGTTAATCAATAAAAATTAACATTCAATCTTTGTAAAGCTATAACACATTGCGATGAGTTTTTTTCACTCTAATATGCAAAGAGGTGTTTGTAAGTACACCAGTTAGTATTTTATTATTTCAATAAGTTACATGAATGCTAAAACACATTCAATGATATCACAATGCCAAGCGCATTATCCAGTCTGAGTTCATTTGACTAATCAGGATTCTTCCGTAGTCAGTCTAATAATGACTTAGTTGAGGCTGTCGTTTTCTTCAAACGTGCTCAACTTGTTTCACGTATTCTTTCCAAAAGAAATAGTTTTCCTTTGAAATCATACGGTCTCTGAAAGAAAATAAAAACATTTAGTAATCAGTAATGCATTTTAAATTCTAATCTTCTCTTTATTTAAAAAAATGCCATTTGAGACATTATTCGAATGGCAGTCTAACTGACAACCCCAATTATCTACAGTAATGAACGCAAGTGTATCAAGAAAATAACTAGTATTGGTGAATCACTTAATTTGGAAGTCTTAATAACTATGCTTTACTGAATTTGTATTTAAAGTAAATTGCAATAAAAAATTTCACACTACCTTTTTCATTTCATTCATTGCATTGCTAACATGGTCGGTCGTTTTTGGCAACTGGTAAGACAGGGAACATTTAAGTGGGCTCAAAGAACAATGTTTTGGCTGATTTCTATAGACAGTCCTTATAATATCTTTAGGCTAGTTACTTAGTAAAGAAGAGTGTACAAAGCTTTATAGAATAAAATTTAATATTTTAGATTTCTTTCCTTTGTCATGATTAATAATTAATTATAAATTAATATTTTTTATTAATTTATTTATTGAAATTTACAACGTCATCTGCTTAAATGAATTAGTATAGAATAATCGATTTTGTTGCCTACATGTTTGGTTTATTTTTCCCAAAGAAGATATAGACTATGTAAATATTTTATTGCATGTTATCCCATTCATTTATTTTATTTAGTAATTTTGTTATTAACTATTTTATTAATGTTTTTAATAATTATTTTGTCGGTATTAATATATTTATTTTCGACAATTAGTTAAAATCCTGTCAAGTTTTGTACTTTTTAGTTATTTCATTTTTATTTTTATTTTTATCAAGTTTTTGTCACTTTTAATTACTTCATGATTCATATTATTATGTAGCCTTCTAGCCAGATTTATATTATGTTTATTTTTTTTGTTCATGATATTCCTTAGGGACTTGGTCCCAGAATAAAGTTGGTTTTCTATTCTATTCTAAATTGCAGGAATGATAAATAATGGCATGGATAAAGACAAGTAGAGAAACTACCCTGAGGTAGTACTCAAATAAAAATTCAACTTAGGAGGTCACAAGGCCATTTTCTTTTCAGACACTTCGGAGGACTATTAGGAATTGAAGTAGCTAGGTTTGAAACTTGTGGCTTTGTGTGGTAAGAAAGTTTTTCATGAAAAGACTGGTATCGGGTTCGAGCCAAATTAGCAACAACTGGGACATTGAGGTCATTATGGATGAATTTATTTGTAACAAAGTAAGAATCATTAAGGTTTTATGAAGGATTTTGGACTGTAGGGATTGGATACGAGAGGAATTCTATAGTTTAGTGGAGCCCCAAAGCTCTATAAATCCATAAATCCAAATAGGTCTTATAATTAGTCAATTAGTCATGTATATGAGTCTTTTGTAATTAATTGGAAGCTTAGAGCGTTTGTCTGTAAGTTTGTAGTAGCATGAAACGACAAATAAATAAACCGTATTTTTAATATTTTTATAATAATTTATAATGTTTTATTCTTTCCTTTTTTCTTTCCCACTATAACCACTACAGGCTCACAAAAATTTTTAGACTTTCTGTTGTAAGTTTGATTAAATTTAATGTATACATATTTTTTCAATTTAAGAATACATATGCGCTTAGATTGACTGTTCAGGAACTGAAGATAATTGGGGCGGGATTATGTACATTATTAAAGTGTAGCATTCAAATATTACATGAATATGGCTTTTTTTTATATATATGAGTCTTTTCTGGGTACAAATATGAATAATAACTATTTTTAAAAATTTATAATTTCAATAAATATGGATAAGTGGAATGATGAATTTTAAAGAAAATAAAAATATTTAAAAAATGGAATAAAAAAATCGGATGAGAAAAAAATATGATTTTGTATGTGCCTCCATGTTATATGTTCAACTGGCTAACCATTTTTTGAGTTCAAACCAGCTAAGGCAAAATCATGTAGTCAGGCTGCAGAGCCGACCACATTGTCTTAATGAAGCTCCTGTCTTCCTCCATCATATCTTTCCAAAGTCATTACTAAGGGTAAAGCAGTACATGGTTTTATTTATATTTATTAATATAAAGCTCAGATTCATGTCTATAAAATATACACGGTTATAACAGAACTGCGAACTGAATTAATTGACTTCCATATACCTTATCAAACAATTGATTAATACCTTATCGCTATCGAGACTGAGATGATTCTTCCTTTGGCTGATGTGGACTAGGTGCTTTGGCTCGAAGTCCAGGGTAAAACAATTTTGCCTCTTCTTCTCGAAGGGCTGCTGCTACCAGAGGGTTGAATCTCAATGGATCATACCTACAAAGGAGTATTCAATAACTAACTCAACAACATTATTCAAATAAATAAAATGAGAAATTAAACAGTTTTCAATAACTTAATCAATACAATAAATTATTAAAGTAACTTAATGGGGAATTAAGTAGTTTTTAAATACCTGTAATGATGTTCCCAAGCAGGCGCTGGAAAATGAGGTGGCCTTAGAGATTGGCGGAGGTAGGCCGGCTCATCTTTACTGCTACCTTCACCCCTTAAAGGAGAACGATCGCGGACTTTGTTCCCGAGTTGGGCAAGTCTGCGAGCCTTCTCTTCTCTCCTTGCTCTTTCTCTATTCTTTTCTTCTGCCGAAGGCTCCGGCTTCATTCCCCAACCTGTTGGGAATCCTGGTGGAGCTAATCGACTAGAATTTAATCTGAAAGACAAAAATTATCCCAATAAATTTCAATGATAACTTAAAAAAGGTAAAATAATAAATAAAATTTGCCAATTGATTATACACGATACAACTTGATCAACTTTATTTATATATAGGTGTATATATTGATCATAAGTGTAATTTTATGAAGAAATTGGTAGGGAGTGCAGACAATGAAAAATACTTCAAAAGTAATGGAATAGATTTTATAGATTTGTGTTTTTAGCTTAAATCAATCAGTTAAATTTGTTTTCCTATCATCTTGTCTATGACATATTTTGATTTTCCAGTTTTATAAAATTTGAAAACTTAAAATCGGGCTATTCTCTCTTTAATAACTTTGATATTCAAAACATCAAACAATATCCTACAGATGATAATTACTACACCCCATCATAAATCAAAATTGTCCCAAATAATTTTAAAGATTTTTCACAACATAAACAATTGAAATAAAATGCAACATTTTTACTTAAATTATTTCAAACAATATTTGTTTTTTGAAAAACCTTGATTTCTCAAGTCTGATATAAGAAGAAAATGAATATTAATAATCTGAGTTTCATAATCATTCAAGCAACAACAGAAATGAGATTAAGACTTTATATTATAAACTGTAATATGAATGAAGGGTGAGAGGGGGAAAGAAGGAAATGCTAAGAGACGGTTTTGCCACCCGCTCTTTGGTACGGAAAGTAAAAAGAGAAGACAAAAAAAAAAAGAGGTGAGTTATACAGTAAAGGAACATCAAATGGATAGAAACCTCAGGGGGCCACAATGACCTGAAGCACTGAAAAGTTAGTAACTGACATATAATAAAGATAGGCTACCTTGACCAAGGATCATGAAGAGGTGGTGCAGTATGAGGAAACGTCGGCAGACCTGGATATGCAGTAGGTGGGGCTGCAGCTGCGGCATACCTTCCAAACATGCTTCCACCTAATGTTTAATAGGCAAAATATTAACAATTAATTAAAATCAATATAAATCATTTCCACAATTAGGGAAAAGTAACATAAAATTAAAAATATCAATTTATTCTTAATAAATACTATCAAAATAAGTTTAAGTACAGTCTCCATATAATTTCTTCTCTAATATTTTATAAGTTTTCTACCTGGAATCTTTGCAATTTTTGAATCAGTTGACAAGAATTAATGAAATATAAGAAAAGATAATTGACATAAAAACAGGCGAAACCTCAAAAAAATTCAAACATATCTAATATTGTGAGACTTATACAAAAATAGCCCTAATACCTAAAAATATGATATTTCAATATAATTAACTTGAAACAGATCATTTGATTATCTTAGATCTTCTGTAAAAAGAAAGTTTACAACCTTATGAAGGACATAGCTTTGAAGCCACTAACAAATAAATATATATATGGAACAAAGCACAATATAAAGTAACTACTAAAATAAAACTTTAATTTACCTTGAAAACCAATGGAACCTGACTGTCCGATTTGTGGAAAAGCGGTGGGTGGAGGGGGTGGTTCGAACGTAGGTGGTGGCCTATGTGCAGATGGAAACGGTGGACCAAACATATGAGTTGGAGGTCTCAACGGGTCTTTTAATAGTGACCCAACTTTAGATTCTGCGGGCAAGCCACCTTTGTGTTGATGATGATAAATTTCCCAAGCAACGCGAACATGCATTGCATTCCACTTTCCAGTTTTCTGAAATAATTTTTAATGAATGAACTCAATAATTTGAATTTGAATGATTAGTTTAAATTTTAATTAAGCTTTACTACACTAAACTAATGCTAAAATTAATGGTTAATTAAAAGAGAGAAAGCATAAAAAAAACTTATTACAATATAAAATATCACTACTTAAGTCAATATTACCAAACTATGCAAGGAGTTTATGATTAGCTTTGCCTACGTATTATGTATTTAACCTTAGTTTACTGATATTACTTGTTTGGCAGCTTAGACATTAACTAATATAGAGATGTCATTGTATCGTCATGGTAAGGATGGTAAAGCCTGTCCAAGGAGTCGGTTGCTACACAACCTTTATGTTGATATTTGAAATTGAGTCTTATTGTTGATGTTATCGAATCCTATGCAATCAGCTGATAGAAGGTGGTCTAGATACAGTCAGCCTTGTTTCAGCTATTTCATCATTCCCTAGTAGATACCTCAGATTAGAGAGTATACTACTAAAATGTTTTATCAAGTTAATATTTTATCATATTTTCACAGTCATCAGAATCATGGTCAGCAAGACAAGCAATAAATTGATTTAAGACTTTGAAAAATCTTCTACAACGATGATATTGAAGTCTTAAAGACCACATAAAGAGCATACTCCTAAGTACATAATTCTCGAGTATGTAAAAATTATAATTTTAAAAATCTATGTCTGTTTCCCAGCAGTGTACTACACTTGGGGTTTCTAATAGAACAGCTGAAATGACTTTACATAATATACAACACTATCCTCCACACAAGGTGAAAATACAAGATGAATTTAAAGCCTGCTTGGAAGAATGTCTAATGAATCACTATTTATTAATTTAAGCAACACTAACAAACTGTAGGTTTTTGGAAATCAATAAAAAAGGAAATGGGAGGTTTTTATATTTAAATAACACATGGATCAGTGCTGACAATCAGTAAACTAGTAAGGTAAATTTATAACAATAATTGTTTCAAGAAGAAAATACAAAAAATTGTTAAGTCCAGTCTCAGTAGAAAAAAACAACTAATTTTTAATATTATAGTCCATTTAAAAACGAGTATAGTTTGCCTATTTGATCAATGCTGCTAAACTTCTGACTAGTCATTGTTCAAGCATAAATAAAAACAAAATTATAAAAACACAAAATAAAATAAACAATAATTTGTTAAGCAAATTAAAAATAAATGTAAAAAATCATTTAAATAAATGAATGATAAAAATAAAATAAAAACAACGAAATAAACATACCACAGTTTTAGGTTTAGTAGGCTCAGTCAGTTGCTGTGAAAGAAAGAAATAATAAATTAGTGAACAGTTCAAAAACGTTTCTTCATTTTCAAAATGATAAGATAAAAATAAATAAAAAATAATGTCACTAACTCACTTCTTATATAGCATAAAAATAATTATTATATCATTTAATATTACTAATAAATAATTTTTTTTTTAAATGATAGGAGAAGAATGCATAGAAATACAGTAATATATAAAAATTATTTAAAAACTAGATTATTGACTTAGTGACTAGTACATATTATATCAGTAGTGACTTATATATATTTTTTCATTAAGAATAAATAAAGTCTTTTGGGAAGTAAAGTATTCGTAAGTAAAAAACATAAAATTTTGGGATTAAAAAAAAAATTATATTGTTTACGAGAATGTTGCCATCAATTTGATTAAAGATCATATACAGGAGTGGTACATACTCACTTTTAGCCATTTTAACCAACTGTATGACTCTAGGTTAGGGCAAAACTTAAGAAATAAAATTTAAAATTATTAATACCAAGATCTGGTTTTACCTTGATAAAAATTTAAGAATTTGTTTAAAATAATGACTACCCATAGGTAATAAACAAACGTAATTATATTAGTTTTTTGTGTGATAATCTCTATTGTAAAACCTTAATTGACCTTTTAGAAAATTTTAAAATTAAAAACTGAAGGAATTTATCATTACCATTTTCAATTGTTGTACTTGGGAGGTACAAAAATAAGATTTCATTAATTCTTTACAAATCAAAGAACTCCAAAGGATTTGTGATTGATCATATAAAATGAAAATTAATTAAAAATTAAAGGTTAAAATAGTTGTAGATAAAGAATACAAAATGTATTATTACATTATCATATTATAAAAAAGTTCATAAAAAAACTTGAATAGACAAACCTTTGGTGTAAAAGTTGGAAGATGAGTTGGAGGAGCAAACGGTGTAGAAGGACCAAAGGTCGGGTGCAATAGTCCAGGTGAATATCCTGGGTAACCAGAAAAGCCAAGGCCTTGGCGATAAAATGAAGAATCCATTCCGGCAGCTTTTGGCATTTCCTTGAACTAAAATAACACAGCATGATTAGGAAACTTAATAAATAATATAGATAACAATTAAGTAGAGCGGTAAACAACATGGAATACTGACTATGGGTGGTGTAAACAGTGTTGGTGCTGGAGGTGGTATCATAGGTGTCGTATGCTGATGTACATGAGTATGCTGATGCTGGTGATGATGCATCTCGGTTCGGATATAGGGTCCTCGGTCCTGCGTTGCTAAAAACCTTGAGTCCAGTTCGCGTCGAAGGAGGTCACCTTGATCTGGGGAACATACATAACCTATGTAAAAAATTGAATCATAATATATAAATTTAGTACTAAACAAAAGAAAAAGAAAACATGAAGAATCACCGCAACTCAATTTTTAAATGTGCCGAATAGTGTGAGCAAATTATATTACTATTCGATTTTGTATATTTAAAAAAACATTTTTCACAAAATACTGAGAGGACTATAATTGTTAATTGACTGGGCAACAGAACAAATAATACTGAGTTACCACATTCTTTTCCTTCTCAGCAAATTTAAATAATGACTTTTAACTTGAGATCAGGACAACCAAGCAGGTCATCACAATTTAAAAGCTTAAAAAGTTGGATTGTGGCCAGCCATATGCTATAATAATCAATAATAATAATGATAAAAAGCTTAATGAAACTGAAAGCTTGATGCCAAAACCATGAATGGCTTCCACCACAGATAACCAAAAAAAAATGCAATTATTACATGTCTTGGCACAGTCCTCAAATCTGTTTGTCGTAGATAAATTTTTTATCTGTCAACAGTCAAGGATGGATCCTGTGGGATCTAGAAACCATCTTACCAAGCCTCTATAAAGAGGATACCATTAACTTTGGGAAAACTTGAGCATGATCTTAACCAAATCACTTTGTTGCTCAACCATTGTCCTAGAAACAGTATAGTCTCTATCATGTATTGAACCCAAGACCTTTCATTTGTTGTAGTCGTACAGTTTAAAAATAATAATACCTGTTGGTACAACCCTAAGGAAGGAATTTATTCGTTAATAAGCCAACTTTATTTTTTTTAAATGCTATCACTTTATTAGATTTACCTGATGCATTTGCAACATGCTGTAACAAAAATTTTAATTACCTAAATTATATTAGAATCATCAGTAAAGCATTATTAATGGTATTGTTAAAATAGCTACTCTTTCAAATGTAACGAAAAACTTGATACTGAATCTCATTCCTCACATAGTCATGAGTAAAAAAACATTCAATTGAAAAAGTCACAAGAGTAAGAATAAAAAGAGGAATGAGGTAGATTTAAATTAGAACAAATACAAATGTATGTATGTATGTACTGTACTCACTAGACTGAAACAAGGATTCTGCTGAAAATGGATTAGGTGCAGGAGGTGCTGTTGAAACTGGGGGTGGAGCTGGTGGAAACATTGGTGCCGGGAACTGAGGATGGCTAATTCGTGCTGCTGAGGGGACCTGGGATCCGCTACTCGAACTGAAACAAGTATTTTTAAATATGTTAACATATCATAATAAGATCATAAATATGCTATCAGTAATTTTAAAGCAGGATTATGGGATAACCATATGAAGATAAAACTAATAGTCCATTGCAGCTTTCACATTTCAACAAAACAACCAGCTCATTCTAATGACTATGTTGTCTGAAAATTTCCTCTTTTTTTGGTAATAACTTATCAATTCATATTTAAAATATTTGCAGGTCAAATTTTAACCTACTGATTACAAATATATTTTAAAAAAAAGTTACTTAACACCATTTGAATTTGTAATATTGGGTCGTTTCATATGAAATATTCATTTTTATTATTTCCAAAATTCACAGTGGAATTAATGAAATTTTGTTGATTTTTACAGTTAAGTTTACTTTAATGAGCTGTTATTCATCCTCTATTTTTTTTTGGAATATTTACTATCTCTAAAATTATTAAGTATGTCATCAAATATAATCAAGGAAAGGTGTGATTTTCATGTTTTTTTTTTTTATGAGTTTGAACTCACACCTTCAGCAGCCCAAGCTGTAAGAAACATTACCACTGTGCCCAGAGAAGGGCATTGTAATGAATAGACCATTCATCGTTGGTTTGAGAATTTTCAAGAGGTGACACAGATAAATTCTTAATAATGCTTCTTCCTACCCAGAGGTGAAACGATCACATCCACATTTTCGAACTTTGTTTCATCACAAAATCTGAATTTTTCAGTAATGGGATTGAACATGTGATAACACATTGGGGAAATGTTTAGAAAATGAGGGTAAATATTTTAAATAAAAATGTTTTGATTTCATAAAGTTGTATTGCTCAATAACCTTCCCCTTGAAAACGGACATCTCATATGAAACGGCCCCATAGAACTGATAGTCCAGTGCAGTTATTATGCTTCAACAAAACAACGAGCACATTCTAGTGACTAGGTTATTTAAAAAAATTTCATATTTTTGTTTTAAATAACTTATCGATTCATACTTAAAATATTTGCAGGTCAAATTTACATTGTATTTTACATACTGATAACAAAAATAATTTGAAAATAATAAATTAACTTGATTTGAATTGGTAATAGATTTGGGATAATATCACTGTTCCAGAAGTATAATGATGCAACTGTAAAATTTTGTGAAATTGACTTTATTGTCTTGGCGGGCTCATAAATGCATTTACGAGATGTTTGTAAATCGACATAACCCATATTTGTTTATAAACTACTCTGATAGAAAATTAAACCTATCTATAGGCCATTCTGTTAAGACAAATTAGAATTACATATTTTTCTTTTGCTTATCCTGTAAAATTTCATTTTTGCAGTTGTATCATTATACTTCCGGAGCAGCGATATGCTTTTAAAAAAAAACAAAAAAACAATTGAAGATTTAATAAGTAAGTTTTAAATAATTTACCTGACCCATACTGATGGCTTAGTATACGATAAGGAAGATTGCTGCGGAGGAGGGTGATAAGGCGAAAGACTGACTGGTGTCCCGACACTCCCCCTGCTCAGACTGCTTACATTGCTGCTGCAGTACACAATTCAGAATTATTTATTATTTAAACAATGACATATCATTATTTATCTTTAAACAATTTGTAGTTTAGATATAAAAAGAAGGAACAAATATTCAAAACTCAAAAGTAGCTTAGGGAAACATTTAGCAATCAATTTTAATAAAATCAATCTTTAATCAGTAAAAATGTTTCGAATGCTATAAAAATTATATAATACTATAAAATGTAAAAAAAAATCTATGATATTTAAAATAAATAGAAATTATTGCTCTAGGAAAGAACAAAGTAAGACAGCAACAACGGCTAATAATTACCTATAACTGTCCCTTTCTCTCGTGGGACTATGGCCCCTTGGGCTATGCGTTCGTCCAACCATCGAGCTATTTACAGTTTCTCGATGGCTCGTTGTTGTAGTTGTGGTCATAACAGCACAAGTTGTCGTTACGATTTTCAAACCAACTGGAGAACGATTTATTCTCTGAAGAAAAAAAACAAACATTACTTTTGTGTATAGTTCAAATTACATCATGAATGATCTATAATTAATCATAATCTTTTTTAAACAAGTAATTAAAAGAGTGTATTAAAATTACTTAGGTACTACAAAAAAGGTTAGGTTGTTCAGAAAAATAAATTGAAAATATACAATTTTTACTTTCAATAGTATCAATTTTTTTCCAGGAGAGAAAAATGTAACAGACAACTATTTTCCCTCAATTTTCTTTTGATTTTAATCTCACATTTAATTTTGATTAATTTTTTTTTCTTTAAGAATATATATATATATACATAAATTTTCTTTAAATGAAATATTTAAATTGAAATAAATCTGATGAAAAATATATTCAATTCAAACTGCTTAAAAGTTCAACAAGCATCACTCCAAAAATTATACAATACTTGCAAATATTTCAAACTTAAAATATTGTTTTGAAAAAAAACAAACTGAAAACATATTTTTCACTTTGTTAAACAAAACAATTCAATACTTAATCTGTGTGAATACTTCTAAAGATTAAATGATATTCGCTTTTCTTCTAAATTTGAAAATTTAACTTGATGAAATGTGCCAATAGTAATCAAAAATATTAATTTTGCAGTACTATAAGCCTCATCTGTTAATAAATCAACAATTAGATTTATATTTATAATTACATTTTTTTATACCAATTACTATTAATTTTTGTCATAGAACTATTTGTTGAGCCTCCTTTACTAATTAAGTTGTGTACCACATAGAAACTTAAAATAAAAAGCAACCTGCATACAAAGTCGAGGGATCAAAGTCTTGTTAAGATGTTAGGAACAACCTACTCTGAAATAATTTTCTTATTTGATTCTTAAATTTAAATGATAATAATAAGATCAAAATGGTATTGGAAAACATAAAACTGAATATGGTTCCTCTCACAGTCAATAGTAAACAAAAAAAAAATCTTCAAATTGAAACAGTGATCAGAGTATGGGCAAAGAAGAATCAGGTCTATTTTAAATACAAAGAAATACATTTTTCTCTTTATATTTGTATCAACACCTGTCAAGTGCAAACAATTGACAATCAGCAAATTAGGTGTGATATAGGAATATGTGTAGGTACAAAGGTATCATCTTCAGTACAATGAATTGAAAACATACAATTTTAATTTCCAATATAAATGTTTTCTTCTGAAGATAAAAAATTAACAGACAAATATTAATATACTTTTGCTCATTCTTTTTTATAATAATAAATTTTTTCAATGAACATTTTAATTAAACGATTATTCTCGATTTGTCTCAAGGTTGTATCCAGATTAACTTGCATTAAGTTTCGAAAAGACAATGATTGCAATAGTATTGGCGGGGGGGGGATGAGAGGGGGAAATATTGAAAATGGAGGGGGGAGGAAGTGCAATATCGGTCTAATTATGTAAGGCGGTCCTGTTTTCCGCTCGGGCGAACTTCCCATTAATATTAATCACATTCCACTAACGCCATTCCAACTTAATCAGTTTGCCTTCTACCCTCTCCTCTCGTTTCAGCATCCTTTTATTTTTGCACCGTCCCCTGATTCCATATAATTAGTAACTAAAAACGACAAACGACTCTCGGGTCCCAGTCGGTCGAAAGATGAACAGATGTAAGTAAATATATAAGTATGGCTAATGGACACATATGTTTGAGATAAAAACAGAAACTGAAGAGAAAGATAAAACCAATATCAACATCAATTAAGAAGAAAAAGTTGTTCTATGGGCACATTTTCAGAATGTCAAAAGATCGCCTGACAAAGAAAATTAGGAATTTCATAAAACCTAAGGAAAAAAGATTTGGATGGTTCTTGGAATGTGATAAGGATCTTAAAGAAGTCCTTATTTGAACAAAGAAGAATTTAGACGAATAGTGAAAAGCTGCAAGGGTTTGAGTTAGGAGAAGAACTCAAAAGAGGGAGGAAAGCGCTGTCGGAAGAACGGAAGAACGTACTGGTTAGAGGGGCTCAGAGATGCTGGCAGGGTAAAGCTGGTCCAGGAACGAGCTCCAGGCACGGAAAGAAGTATAGATTGTAAATATACAGTCCATAGCAGCTTAGCACGATTGAAAAAAAGTGTGCGTGTATACAAATTTAAATAAAAAGTCTAAAGGAGACAAAAGAATTAGAAAACTGCAAAAAACAAACCCTCTAATATCAACAGTCCAAACAGACTCATCTACTATTAGTTGATATTACATCAATATCAACATACATCAATATAATCATACATTGAGATAGATGATATTACGAGACGTAATACATTTGATATTTATTGATGTGTAGTTTTCGTTTCGGTGTGTGCCCCAAAATGCCTGAATTTGAGAAACGTTCACTGAATAGTAATTTTTAAGTATTTTAAAGTCTTTTTTTTTTTTAGGATAGATTAAATAACGTCTCCGAATCCTAAGAACATAGTTTTCAGGACTTATCGTTTTTGGCTTGATTTTGGTTTAGAGTGATGCAAGGTTGCTGAAAATAGTAAATAAGACAAAGATGAGATAAGATATATAAATATAATAGATACATACCTGAGCGGCAGGGGGCAGGTAAGGGGTGGAGTTGTAAGGCGCGTAGAGCGGGGGATGGTATATCGGGGGCGGCGGCTGGTGTGAGCTGTGCTGGGGCGGAGGATGGTAGCCGGGAGGGGCTGGGGGGTACACCACAGGCGGCGGCTGTGGCGGGTACGAGCTCACCACCCCCGTCGGCGGGCTTAGCCTCTCCGCCTTCGGGCCCACTCCGTTTCCGACCTGCAAGTGAATCATAGTAAGTGATTAGTAGTGTACAAGCTATTTCATACAATCACAAGGATATTTCATGTCAATTGGGTCTTTGAATCAAATAGTAAGAGGATATCATCTGTGATACTCCTCTGTCATGACGAAGAACTCCAACAATTACGGGAACACAAGAAAGAAAAAGATTACTCACAACGAGCTGGGTCTGTGGGAGCTGAATAAGGACCGGAGGCGGCTGCTGGGGCTGCGGCGAGGGCGGCACGACCTTTTCCTCCTGCCGCGGGGGGCTGTGCCCGTTGACCGCCACCGCCGGCGGCGCCGCTCCGCTTCCTCCGCCTTCCCCGTCTCCTCCATCTGCTGCAACAAGAACCAATATGTACAATAAGTTCAAGAAATAGTTAATAAGTATCCTAAACAGGATTAGATTAAATGAAAAGAATAGTAATAATCATCAATATTGTAGAGGTAACAATAGTTTCTATGTATAGTAATGTATAAGAATAACGTCATAAATGAACTTTTTATATTTGAATAGTAAGGCATCTGTAGTAGTCTTGCCAGAAGCGAGATTCGAACCCAGGACCTTCGGCATTGATCTACCACTGAGCATCTCCGTTCCCTGCAGGTATGCTACTTTAACAATATATAATAAATTCTTTATTGGCTTTAATGTATAACATTGTAGCCATTGTGTCTGGCCCACTTAGTGTTAATTTTTAGTAATTAGTAATTAGCATATCGTCACTTAATTACAGTTATTTTTATTTACAGTTATATAATATCTACAATATGTAAATATTTTACAATAATTAAATAATCAACACTCGATTAATAAATAAATAAACAATATTTTTAGTAAGAACAGAATAGTATCAAAAAGAATAACAACAAAAGAATAACAACCTTCCAAACAAATAAGGCATTTACCTAAGGAAATAGATAAATACAATACAATGGAATTAAAGTATTTAGGTACTAACACGCTGATACTTTATTGTAACAGTTATCTTATTCTTTCTATACGTTACAATCAAGATATTACTCTAACAATGTTAAGAGCTTAATACGTCTGGGTGCAGAGCTCAACTATGAAAATAAAATATCAACAGAAGTGCAAAAACGGATTATAGCAGACGAGCGTATTTCGCAAATATAAAAAGTTATTCCAGTCGTCGCTGTTATTAAGGGCTACAAAGATAAGGTTGTATGTTCAGCGGAAAAATGGACCTTATGTACCCCTATAGTAGATGCCTAAAGAATCTTCGAAAAAAAAATTCTTAGGAAGATATTTGGGCTTCTGCTAGTGGAAGGTAAATGGAAAATCAGCGTGTTGTACGAGCTACTTGGATCCATAGCCATTGCCCAGTTTATTAAAGCAAGAAGAATAGAATGGCTGCATCATGTACTTAAAATTGAGGATAGCAGAACTTCTAAAAAGTTTCTACTTGGTAACCAGAACCAACTGTGAGGAGAACCTAGGGAGAGGAAGACCTAGGGGACGGCGGCCGAGGAATAGGACATTAAAGAACTCGGTGTCGAAGAAGAGCACCGTGCAGATGATGGGAGGAAGAGGAAGAGGAGCACTCATAATATTGTCAGGGAAGCCAAGGCCCGTCTCGGGCTGTTGTTCTAGTTAGGGTATCTGCAGACTCGGTGGTCACTCAGCCTCTATTCAGTGGTAATACTTTGTTGGAGAAAAACGCGGATGTCTAGAGTAACCTCAGCCAAACCACATCTGTGCACAACTGATGGTTTAGATAAAGGAGTTCCCAGCCTCGAGGTCGTGATGAAAAAATGTTATGGAACCCCAAGATACAGTATAGTCTATACCATGGAATCAACCCAAGAGTATGTAGATATTACCATGTAGTTATTTTCTAAAACAGTATTAAACTCAACATCTTTAGGAAAGCCCCTTAGGAAATAATATTATTATTGGGATAAATAAGAGTGCAGTTAACACTGAACAGTGACGTTCTAACACGTCATAAAACCTCTCAAGAGCCTTGCCATCTTACTTTCCCTTCCTTGGAGTTGATAATAAAAAAGTTCATGACGTTACATCATACGTTATGAAATATTGATAATAATTATTAAAAATATATAATAAAACAAAACAAAATAAACTTACGTTTTCTGACGGGGGGCGGAGTCTCGGAGAATAGGACTGAACCTGAATCAGAAGCCTGAAACAAAAACAAAAAATAATTAGATAATAGAAAAATCATTGAAAATATTACATAATTAAATAACTAGGCTAATAATAATAGCTAAATAGTAAATATTTAGTACGTTTATTTTCCAGAATTCATATACATAAATGCTTCAGATAGATCTCCATTGCACGAAGAATATTTAATCAAATATATTTACTTTATTACTTTATTGATACGAGTGTAATAAGTACCATTACACGAATAGTAATTTAAATAAAACATTTAGGTAAGAAAAAAACCTTAGGTGCGTCCGATAATGTTCGTTATTTTGACCTGCTAAGCCCTCAAAAGTTTTAGGTATTGGGGGTATGGTATAACCTACGCCGTTTCTATTTTTTTTTATTATATGTACCAATAAAAAATGTATGATAAATGAATATGGACACGTGGGATGAGTGCATTTCGAACCAAGCATTAAAGGACTACCTTTGGCTACACTTATTTTCTTTTTCATTTAACTATTTTAACTACCAGCTTTGATGACATGCCAGTATCTCTTGAGCCCTTAACTCGGCCCTTTCTCGCGCACTTCTGACAGAGCTCCCCTTCGTCTTTTGAGTTCCTCTACCAACTTAAAACCCTTGGAGTTTTTCACCATTCGCCGAAATTCATCCCTTCTCACGATCTTGTTCTCCGGAATACTTTATGTAAAGACCTTACCACATTCCAGAAACCTTCTAATCTCTATTATTTAGGTTTTATAAAATTCTCTGTCAGGCGGCAATTGAACATTTTGAAGTGGTATATACTTATAACCTTACCTCAGTAAAATATCCCTTTTCTCGATCAACTTTATAATACAGAACAAGTCTAGAGTCCTATAAATTAATCACAAGTCTGAATATTTTTTTTTGCATAATAGAGAGATATATGTAATTTGTTTGTAATATTAATGTGTTTAATAAAACTTGTCTTTTTCATTTAAAAACTAAAAAAAAAAGAATAATTAAATTGCTATTTACATGTCTATTATCACATAAACACTGATCCAGTTATAGCATCCCATACTCTTCAATCCCATGTCACTGACCGTGATGGTGCCAAAACTGGAAGATTAAAATAAATTCCCACAAATCTCATCAAAAAACCTTTCGTAACCTTTTGTCGTAAACCAACGACTTCCTGCCCTCCTGTATCGTATAATAACATCCCACTAATTCCTGTAGAACAGGTATTAGTGGGTTAGTGGTACTTAGGACTACACCTTGACAAACGCTCAACTTGTAATCCTCATACTAGACTGAAACGACAAGAAACAACTCGCCGTTTCAGGCTACTTCGACATTTACTGGACAAACGCTCTAAGCTCTCAATTAACTACAAAAGACTCATATACATGACAATCATTAGACCCATCTGCAATTACGTAGTAGAGCTTTGGGGCTCCACTAAGCCATCGAATTCCTCTCGTATTCAATCCTTACAATCCAAAATCCTTCGTAAAATCCTCAATGCTCCTTACTTTGTTACAAACAAAGTAATCCTTAATGACCTTAATATTCCATTTGTTGCTGATTTGGCCCGAATCCGATATCAATCTTTTCATGATAAACTTAATTTCCACTCAAACCCTCTAGTTTGAAACCTGGAAACCTCTTCAATTCCTGGTAATACTCCGAGGCGTCTGAAAAGAAGATAGCCTCGTGACCTTTTAGGTTGAACTTTTTATTTGAGTACTACCTTTGCGCAGTTTCTCTAGTTGCCTTTATGCATGCCAATATGTACCATTCATCCTATTTACTTGTTGTATTAGTATAATACAGTTGTAAATTTCATTGAATAATATAAAAAATATTATTTCCCAGAAACCCTTATTGTCTGAAATAAGAATCAGATATAGAAGGCAGTGACTCAAGTTATGACAGATAAATCCAAACTTCTTAAAGACTGATGTTGACATAGTAAGAACCACAGCCATTAGGATTGCGTAAGATTCTCCATCCCATCAAAGAGAAAAGAGAGATTAAAATTTTTTTTTCCATGAAGCGATCTAAGAGGCAGCGGAGATTGGGTTTATTGCGGCCCCCCGCACTTAGCCCCGAGCTCTCAACTTTTTAATCTGTTCATCATAACTAATTGTTCACTCACTGCTCCTACCCCCTCTCCTCCTACCACCCTATCCTCCCACTTACTTCAACGCCACTTTGAAATTTAATAAAACCTCACCCCACTCCTCTCTCTCTCTCTATTGGTTGTTTAGTCCGATTCAATTTACTTTTAATCAAACCAGAGGGGTTGAAACTTTGTCAAGATTATACCGCGCAAGAAGCAAACGTTTTTAACTCGTAAAATAAATTCTCGCAGTGAAAACTTCTTTAGCCGCGTTTAGCGACTTTTGGTATGGGATAACCTTATTTGTTAGCTTCAGCAGCATGCTCGATGCCTGGCGACACCTAGCGGCCTGTGCATGGGTTTTACAATTTATTTTAATCAACTTCAGTTTGAAGGTTAGAATTTGATTGATACAAGAAAATAATAATAGTTAACTAAAAGATCGTTTAATAGATGTGAAATTCATAATAATAATAAATTAACTAATATAATATATCTCAAAATCAGACTAATGTTAATAATTTAAATTTATAAATTTGAAACTTAAATTTTTCAGACTATAAATGATTTATAAATTCAAAAAAGAGCACAGTTATTCCAAAGTCACGCGTTTTTGAAACTGTCGGCAGTCCTTATGACTACCTATCTAAAAATTTTTCTTTGTTTTATCGAATGAGCGGAAGCACTGTATGGTACAGTATAATAATATAAATGAACAAAAACTATATATATATATATATAAAATCAGAAAATTCGAGATCCTAGAAAGAAGAATTCTAAGAAAAATCAAGGGGCTGTTCAGACCGAAAACGGGTGGACACTGCGAAGTAACAGAGGAAACTACCAGAAAGTGGAATGACTGAACAAACATATACAGAACAAGCAAATATTTGATTATATCTTGGAAAACAAGACTACTAAAACTAGACTAAAGAAATTGGAAAAGATTTTAAAATGTTGAATATGAGAGTCTCGAATGTTAGAAAGAACTGGATTTAAGAGCAAAGAGAACATTTTGGAATGGTTTTAGGATGAAGAAAGGCTAGAAATGGTTGGACGACTTTGGACAGAAGATCAAAGGAAACATGATTGTGAACGCATGAAGGATTTTTGGTGGCTGAGGAAAGGGAAGAACATCGAAAAATAAAGTTCTTGCGCGTTCCTAAGTAAACTCTACGATATAAACAAAAATGAACAGAAAACTCTTAAAATTAATATTATAACACAATTGGAAAAATACAAAAAACAAAGCCTTAAATCTCTAAACAGAGTAAAGAAAGACTAGTCAGGCATTATACGGACTTACACCGAAATAAAGTTTTTTTTTTTAACGCATCCTTGTAGTATGGTTACTATACCCGATTGACGAACCTTTATGGTTGTTGATGTGAGATGTGTTGCATTTGATCTTCCCCCATGTGGATTTAATTTTTGCGTTAATCTCCAGATAATACCTAAATTAGCGTAATTTCGACTGGTTATTTTTTGCCAGTGTTTTTGTCATTAGAAATTTAATGGTTTGTTTTAAGAATTTTTCTATTGTATTTTAATAATCATATTACATAACAATAAAGCGTATCGCAAAATATTACTTCAAACACTAGCTGGTCCAAACAATACAGCCATGAACTTTGAAAAACATTTTAATAAAATATCTTCCACATATAGTATAGAATTTTTAATAATCTGAACTACAGACGTTTTTGTAGTAGATTTAATTCGAAATCAATAAACAAGATAATAAACAAAAAAAAGACATGCCCCGTTGATTAAGCCATACATGGTTAACACCAGAACCGGTATTAAACGGTGTTATTGATGTAAGGGGGACAACTTTTTTAATCAAGAGAAATTTAAATATCAGAGATCAACAAGCGATCTAATCAAAGCGAAATTCAACATTAAACAAAATTATAAAATAAAACCTATCAAACTGATTTTACCACAAAACGGAATTATTGTCATGAATAATTAAAAATACATTATAAATATAAAATTAAATTTTATTATTTCTGTTTTAATACAGAACTATAAACTGTAGCGTAAAAGAAATACTGATTTTTTTTTTAATCCTATAAAATGCATTTTTAAAATTTAAATTCCTATCCAATAGGATAAAACAAATCGGCATTAAATATGCAGAATCTTCTGAGGCTCAACCAGCATCTGTTACACGTTGTATTCTCTTACCCTTAATTTTGGGAAATATCATACAAGTCACATCCCTGCACAACCGTTTTCTTAGAAACAGTACAGTATCTACCCTGTATTAAACCCAAGACCCTTGATGGGTTGTAGTGTTACAAGTTATGCCTGTAAATTAAAATAGTGGACTCGAATCTAAAATTAATAGAAGTACAAAGAACCAAAAATTAAAACAATAAATAATCCCAAAGAAGAATGAAGAATTTAGAAGTAAAATGTATTCTTAGTTTTTTTTTGTCTGTTAAGTCCAAATTTTTTCACAGAAGATCTTCCATGTGTGTGTGTGTGTGTGTATATATATATACATGTATATATATATATATATATATATATATATATATATATATATATAAATGTATTGTGTTTGTTTGTGTGTATGCATTCTCAATGTAAGGCACGCAAAGTATTAAATTAATCATTATTTTCCGGTGAATATATTATTTAGCAGATTTGTCTGTTCTTAAAACATTAAAAAATAACTTCTTGACGTACAATTTTGCCTAATAATTCACATTAATTTATAATTTTATCAAATAAATATGAAAACATAAATACTATAAGGTGTACTGCGCATTCCATCTGTTTTAGAATGATCCCGGCTGCCAAAAATGCAGTATAAATAGATCCGTTCCAAACACCTACTTACACGCGAGGCTAGCGAATATTTATTTTCCTTCTCCCTTCGTTTTTCTCCCATTCAATGGTAATGGCTGACCTCAAAAGAACAGAAGAAAAGAAAAAAGGAAAAGAAAAACTGTACACGTGCCACTAATCTAACTAATGTGAGCTCACGCGGGTTGTGCCGAGTCGAAATTTAAATTTATAATTGGCAAACGTTCATATTCATGCAAACCCGTTATGGTTTTCACTAATTACTATTTGAGTTAGTCATAAAAATTTGAAACAGTCTTTATTAATTGTTGATAGTGTATATTTGCTCGATAGGTTCTTCTAAATTAGTACATTTTATATCATTCAGAAGATTTTATTTTTTCACATTTAACCTTGTAAAAAGCCAACTATACCACGTTGAACACAACGGTTCCCGTCAGATCACTGAAGTTAAGCAACGTCGGGCGTGGTCAATACTTGGATGGGTGACCGGGAAAAACATGCGGTAACCATCTGGGAAAACCGCGTGCTGTTGCCATCAAACTTACCAATTGATTCAAATAAATATATAGCTGGCTGTATGGATGGAAATATCCAATGACAATAAAAAAGAAAAAAAAACAACCTTGTAAAAAACTTTACTACTGACTATCTCCTTGTGTTTGCACCACTATTGCTCTTGTATTCCCATTCTTAGCACAAGTTTCTTAATCTACAGGACATATATATGTCCCTTATATTAAAACAAAATTAATATAATTTTTCCACAAACAGGATCATAAAAAGGAACTAAATTGCTATGAAATATTTGCTTGTACAATGTACCATGCTGGGTTAATGAAATATGTGTTTTATGTTTCTAATTTTAATTAATTCGATCTTTTAATCATTCCTTCATCTGATACTGTGTATGATTGAAATAGAACAAGGGAAGGGAAGCGAGGTAGATGAGTGTGTAGAGTTCTGAGTTGGTTTGTGTTGAAGGTTCCGGATTCAAATCAGGCTGGGCAAGATAAGCTTTTTAATCCGTAAACAGCAAATGGTCGGATAGCACATCTCGCGCCAAGCCCCAAAATCGCGATTTACTCATTCGGGCCAAAATCTTTTTCCATGATTTTTCATCAATTTTCCGTGTATGCACCGGTGATCACGCGGCCCCAGTAAGTAATTTAAAGTAATTTTTAATTAAGGTTGCTTGTGGATATGTGAACACGCGGCCCAAACGAGTACTCAGGTCGTGCGCACCGGTGCCGCACATGGCGCTAAATGAGATAGAATCTCCTGGGGCTCACCCATCCTCTATTAAGAGGTACAATTGATTAGGGAGAAACCTGGTGGCTGAGTGCGATCTCGAACAAACCATCTCCCCTACCCAGCCATATGCCATAATAATAATAATAATAATAAAGGCTTAACAAAACCGATGGCTTGAAGCCAAAATCATGAATGCTTCCACCCACAGATAACCACAAAAATTGCAATTATTACATGTCTTAGCATAATCCTCAAATCTGGTTGTGGTAGAAAAATTATTTATCTGTCAACAGTCACAGATGGATCCTGTGAGATTTAGAGACCATTCTGAGGCTCACCAAGCCTCTATAAAGAGGGTCCCATTAACTGTGTGAAAACCTGGTGGTTGAGCCTGATCTTGAACATATCACTTCCTGCTCAACCATTGTCCAACAAAGTAGTACAGACTCTACCGAATACTGAACCACAGACCCATTAGTCTTTTTTTTAAGTTTTTTCTTAGAATAAGAAAAAAAGAACGAAAGGGCGAGCAATTATATAATTAATTAATCTCAAGGTTTAATTAGCAATGAGGCCTAACGAGATGAAGAAGTAATTAAATATTAAACTTCCGAAATACCTGAAGAGATAAGCGAAGGGGGGAGATGATAACGCAAGTGGTGCTTTACGAAGGGGTTGGAGTAAGGGGCTTCCGGCGGAAGTGGACTGTTTGGGAGATCACTAGCGACCCCCAACCACCTTATTACTCACTACCGCCCTTGTAGATCGTCATCTGCTATCCAGTTGGCACTGGTAGCAAGTAAACATTTCGGGTCTCTTGAAATATCCGGTGGGGGAGGGTAACTTTGTTAGGACGTTTCGGTAAACAGGTCAATAATAATTCCTTATTTATGTCTTGATTCCCTACTTAAACCCGTAGTTAAAGTATATATTATTGTACATTATTCGATCGATAATGCTACTGTAAAAGGTATTGTTATTACTTGATGAGAAATAGTCGATCGAAGTTAAAAAATTATCCTTTAAGTTATCTTAAATATATTTTAATATCATTACTACTATATCTTGACAAAATTTGCCTCGGAATCCTCATACTAGACTGAAAGACTGACGAGAAACTGCACACTGTTTCAGGTTAGTCTAACATTCATGTACGCTCTAATCTCCTAATTAATTAAAAGACTCATATACATGAATATTTTAAGATCTATTTGGACTTACGGAGTTGAGGCTCCAATAAGCCATCAAACTCCTCTCGTATCAAAACCTTACAATCCAAAATCCTTAATGCACCTTATTTTGTTACGAATAAAGTAATCCGTAATGACCTTAACGTCCTATTTGTTGATGATTTTGACCGAACCCGAAGTCAATCCGTTCATTACAAACTTTATTTATTCCCACTAGTTTCAAATTAAGTAACCTCTTCATTTCCTGATAATCCTCCTAACCGTCAGAAAAGAGGATGGCCTCGTGATCTTCTAATGTGAATTTATTTTTCAATTTATCTCTTAACAATAGTTTCATGCCTCTTTCGGATCTTTTTCACTTCTATATTACAGTTTCTCTATAAGAACATATAAGGATTTCTAACGAATGATTCTCGGATTCTCTAGGATCTAGATGACTCCTGGGGAAGAGTTTTTCATCAGTGAATATATTAATAATATTAAAATTTGTTATACGCGATTTATTATACTGACCATGATTGATAAAAAATCCTTAGTTATGTCGTCCTTCGGAAGGGACGTTAAACGAGGGTCCCTAGCCTGTACGACGTCAGGTACTAATTAAACATGGATAGGCAAAATTTAGAGCTCCTACTGAAGCATCGTCCGATTAGCCATAGCAGCATAAAAGTGACGTTATATGAACCAACAACTCATTAATATCATATCAATATCTTATTCTAGATAACTTGTTAAATAATGCACTTGTTTATTATCAATAATCCCATTAGTAATTACTACCTCTCCGAATACATTCAGAAGGGAATGCGACTACTACGGGCTGTTGTTCGCAGACCGAGAAGGCAGCGAGAAGCGGCGGGGTAATCCCTGAGTGGGAGCGCTAAGCCGGCAACCGAAGCCCGAGGTGAAGCCCCTAATCCTAAGCGCGCTAAGTCCCCGGCCACAGCTGATTAAGATAATTACCCCCCCCCACCTTCCATTTTTATAATCCGACAAATCTTCGATATAATTCTTATAGCTTCGGCTCTTCCTAATGCCTTCCCGCTCTCCACTACTCTATTAAATGGGAGTAATCACCGCTAAAGTAGCGCAATCTTTTAACGGGATAAAGAACTCATTGAGCGGCCGTCCCTTTTGCTGGAATTATAAATGACATAAGCTGAATCTCTTGCTATGTGCGATCTGATCAAATTAACAGGTTCCAAATGACTTCCTGATGAGGGTATTTATACAGATCTAAAAACTCTTCCATAGGACCAAGAGACTTGACAAAGACGAATCATCTGCCAGTACTCACTATATGTACCGCTCATTTTGAAAGTGAGACACATCTATTTTATATTCTTGTTAGATATTTACTTTCAAAATCAACACATATGAAATAGAACATATTATATTAATATATAATTAAATTTATAAGATTATATCAATTTGTGAGACAACTTTACGTCTCACTTTCAAAATTAACGGTTCAAAAATAACTGTTCGTATAGAATATTCACTTCTTAAGAATCACATTATATCGATTTTTTCTTGTAATATAAAGATACATTATGCTGGATTTAAAAGAAGTACTTATGTAATCAATAAAACTTTACTGAAGAAGAGGGAAACAAATTATTACAGAAGAGATACTAGTATGTATATTTTTATTGTAATACCAATAGAGAATTGACACTAAAGTAAATATGATGAATTTACAACTACCACATAAGTCACAGAGGGGTAGTCAATGTTGCGAAGGCATACGTTTCTGAATAATCAGAAAAAAAACTTGTACCAGTACAACCCATGAAGGGTCTTGGGCTCAGTACATGATAGAGACTACATAACTTTTATGCAGGTGATTTGTCTGAGGTCACGTTCAATAGCCAGGTTTTACCTCCCATTGAGGTAATAGAGGCTGGGTGAGCCCTAGAAGGGTCACCAGATCCCATAGGATCCACCCCCGGCTGTTAAAATATTAAATACTACAGCCGGATTTGACCATGGTGCCTTCGGCACGGCACCTCACTCGACATACGTAGCTACCCCGCTCCCTTGGAAATGCTACGAGAATAGGCATACTTCCATCACATATGTGTTTGAATTTAAATTACGATATGGCCCCGAGCTCAAATGAAATGTATCCTATCCTATTGCTGCTCTCTCCTTCGATGAAGCCAACAGAGCAATTATTTAATTTCACAACTTTTTTCGTCTAAGTGGAACATTTTTGGCTTCAATTGATTATAAAAATTATCTAAATTAAATTTCAGAAAAAGTATTTTCTTTAAATTTTTTGTGATGGAACAAAAGATAATCCTCGAACCAATATAAGTTTTGGTAAAGTCAACATCGAACTCCAACAGGAAACTATAGAAATATTCCTTGACATTATGGCACGTGACCATACTTTAAAAAAAATACTTATTTATTTTTTACCACACTACTCCAAGGACGATTATAATCACTAACAAAACCTAATACATCTTTTTTTTACTCCACATCGCTTCTATATATATATATATATATATGTATATATATATATATATATATATATATATATATATATATATATATATATAAAATAAACATGGGAAAAATAATGCAGCAAACAAAAGCTACACTAAGATAATCAAGTAAATGTAATAATAGTTATTTTTTTAAAGATTAATAACTGAAATATAAGATGAAATACATAATTAATCTAAAGCTAAAATTAGCCAAGTAAAAAAGCAATCATTTTACTTTGTTAATTATAGCTTATTATAACATACATATTTATCACATATGTATGAATATTTATTATTGTTTATTTTAAGAAAACAACTATCATTTTGAACTAGACATAGGAAGCACATGAAACAAACATAATTTGAAAAAAAAAACAACTAGAAAAACGGATATGATAATGCAGGAAATATTATTTCAATCTCAATCTGATAATTAAGAATATTAATTAAAATTGTTAGATATTATGTTTTAAGATACAAAGACTCTTATCATAAAAGTTTATTGTACATATATATTTTTAAAACTTAGTATTAAGAGGATTTTAAACAATGTTTAAAATGAATATGCATCAACATCAATATTCACTTTATGATTTTTTTTTCGCTCTAAAGTGTGTTTAATTTATTCTTTTTATTTTTTAATATATCGATCTCTCTAAACTTCATTTGAAATTCAAAACAGAATTTTTACGACGGTATTAACAACAAGGGCACGAAGTAATAAATCACCAAATATTTCATGCTAAGTAGAAGAAAGAGTTTCGCTAGTAAAATATAACTCCGTTGTATACTGTGTATTTTATTGATTACTTTCAAATGATTTGTCAGTTTTTAAAGTATAAGTTATTTATTGAAACAATTTCACGTAATCAAAACATTTACCCTCATTTTCTATACATTTCTCCCAACCTGATATCAAATTTTCAATCCCAGAAGTGAAAAAGCCAGTGTTTTGTGATGCAGTCAAGTTTGAAAACGCGTTTACATGAGAAACATTTTCGAAAATTTCGCCCTTAGGGAACTTGTCCAAATTTCTAAACATATGGAAATCTATTGGGGATATATCGGGAGAATAAGATTGGTGTGGGAGTACTTCGTAACTCAGCTCGTTTGGTTCTTCGCTGCCAGTCGTGAAACATCAATATAAAATATAATAACAACAATGTAAAATTGTTGCATTAATACTTTTAAAACGTTCGAACAAGACGATTGTCAGGTCCGTCTGTATTCATTAAAAATTATTCATGAACTTTGTAAAATACCATTTATTTTAAAAATGACTCATAACATTAAATTTTAATACAAAATAACAACAATGCAACGAACCACGACTTGACAACTCTTTAAAAAAATAAAAAAATCTGACAACTGATAAGTCAACGATTCAAACTGGAAGAAGATCAAAAAGGAACGATGTGGGGGGGGGGGGGAGTTTATTTATGATTTTCTTAATGGTCCTTTCAAAGTTAAAATACCTCCACTGATATTTACTTTGTCAACGATTATTTTTAGAGCGCTCTGGATTTATGTTGTAAGATACGATCTGGGAGAGGAAGAAAAGAGAACATAATTATTACACAATGGTCCGTAACGATATTAATGAAGTTTGTAAATATTAATATCGTTAAATCTCCTAGTTCAATTAATTATTCTAAATACATGCATGTTCTATTTCAAGCTCAGTTACTAGCTGTGATACAGCAATATAAGGCATTCATTTGTACCGAGTTATTAACCGAAAAATGCTATAAGCATAAACTTTGTAATTAGATGAACATAATTAATACTGAAAATGCGTGGTTCTATTAGGATTCAGTTATTAATAACATCATGAATAGAAATACCAATAATTATTCCTGACGTTAAGCTAATAAAATAACATATTCATAATTTCAGCTAGAATTATACATTTATCAGTTATTTTAACGGTAATTAAATAAAGATATGATCACAGTCAGGGGGGAAAATGTTATTAATTTGAGATCTTACAGAAATACCTTAAGCATAATTTTCAATTGTTCATGTAAAAGATATATTACAACAAAAAATAATAAAATTGTGCTTCAAGGCAATAGAAAAAAAGAGGTAATGAATAAACTAATTGTATTTATTGGGTTGGGTACCGTTAAATAGGTACCCGAATTACACGTAATTAATTGTTTTTTAAATCCCAACTGTATCGGAGATATCGGTAATTACCCCCAAGGACTATTAGCCGACGATTAATTTTTTATTGGCCTTATCGGTTATTTATTGCTTTCAAGTAGCGGGATAGTTTATGCAAATCAACTCCAAACATTAATCTGTCCTTTATCTGGAGTGAGGATCTAGTAGATTGAATGTCTTCCATGACGAGGGCATGGAAGCGGCCATTAAGCAACAAGAACTATCCTTAAGCTGCCCGTACATGAATATATGTATGAGCGAGTAACGAGAAATAAACTATTAATTGCTATAAATTAGGAAGGTAATTTGTTTAATGATTGAAGCTTATTTATGAGCACATGATTCTTACTTGGGCAGTGACTGGGATCCAATATTTACAACAAAATATTGTTGAGAATATTCTGTGAGTGAAGATAATCAAACGTTAAATTTCTTTCTATATAAGTAAAAAAAGAAAAGAAATAAAATTGAGAAAAAAGAACAGCTGAAATAATCCAAGGGACACTGTCATAAAAAAAAAAGAAAAGATTAATACATGGTTCTAAATCCGAAAATTTTCAAAGGGCGTACAGAAGTATTATTAAAAATATACAAAACATTATTAAAATGAAGAAAGTTTAAAAAAAATAAGATTCACTGTAGTGAGTAATAATAAAATGTCCACGTAATTTAGTACAACAGTATTGTGTGCGTTTTATACGAAATTAAACTTTCTTTTTAAGTTTGTCAGTCCTGACGAAGTTCATAAACATAACTAATTATGTTATGAAGAAGAGAAAATTTTAATTCGATGACGCCTATTGTTTACCAAACGTCAATTAAAAAAAAAAGAGATCTATAATATTCAGATTAAATCCACAATGAGACTGAAAGAATAATGTTTTTAAAATTTAATTTAAATAAATAAATTATTAAACTGTCGGATCAATTACTACAGGATTCTATTGAAAGACAAAGAATTTCAATATTTGTCGCCTTAGTAACACAAAAACGTAATTACAAAAATGAAATTTTTCAGAAATAAATAATGATTTATAAGCGGAAAAAACAGTGATGAAAACAAAAACCTATAATCAAGACAACACTTGCAAAAACATGTAAATTTTAGATACGTTTTTTGTCACTAAGAAGACAAATTATTTAAATTTAAATTTATGAAAAACACACGTAGAAAAACTATTATTGCATTTACATTATAAGAAGAAAATAGGCAAGAGGGACTAAGAAAAACAATCAGAACAAAAGCTTGAAGAGACATTTTGAAGTTGGTTGTTGAAATAACTTCTTTGTCAGCAATATATTTTCAAAGATGGTTAGGCCTAATTAGGATACATTTATCTACTACTTACATTTTATATGAAGTAGAAGATAATCATTTTTAAACGTTCGCAGTTCCGATTCTATAAATACTAGAAACAAAGAATTGGAACCATTTAACAATGGAAATGTTTCATAGAAGAGTTTAAAAACGATTTATGAATTTTGGAGATAAATAATATCAAAATCAAAAGAGTGATTAAAGGCTATTTAGGGGTGATTAACAGCGAAGTGGCTCAGGTGGCTAGAGCGCTAAGTTGCCAAACCGAAGGGCCTGGGATCAAATCCTTTTATCAAGATTAATCAAAGAATTTTATTTAATCTGTTAGCATCCGGGGAAGAATCCTATGGGATCTAGAATCCTCCTAGGACTAAACGAGCCTATGTAAAGGGTACCAAAATAAGGGGGAATCTGGCGTTTGAGCGTGATCTAGAACAAATCACCTCCCTGCATAAGCGTTGTCCAAGAAATAGCATCTACCATATTCTGAATCCCAGACCCTTCACGTAGTTTTTTTAAAAAAATAATTTATTGATATTAACAACTGTATTATAATAATACAACAAGTAAATAGGATAAGTGATATATAATGACAAGTAGAGAAACTACCCACTGGTAGTTCTCAAATCAAAGTTCAACTAAGAAGGTCACGTGGCTATCTTCTTTTCAGACGCCTCGGAGGATAATCGGGAATTGAAGAGGAAGCTAGGTTTGAAACTAGAGGGTTTGAATGGGAATGAAGTTTGTTATGAAAGGATAGATACCGGTTTCGGGTCAGCAAATCAGCAACAAAAGGGACATTAAGGTCGTTATGGATGACTTTATTCTTAACAAAATAAGGAGCATTGAGGAATTTACGAAGGATTTTGGATTGTAAGCATTGGATTCGAGAGGAATTCGATGGCTTAGTGGAGCCCCAAAGCTCTACTCCGTAAATCCAAATAGGTCGTATGATGATCATGTAGATGAGTCTTTTGTAGTTATTTGGGAGCTTAGATCGTTTGTCTAGTAAGTGTTGAAGTAACCTGAAACGTCGAGCGGTTTCTTGTCTTTTCAGTCTTGTATGAGGATTCCAGGTTAATCGTTTGTCAAGGTGCAACCCAAAGTATCGGATCTGTTCTACAGGTACCAGTGGGATATTATTAAACGACACTGAAAGGCAGGAAGTCATTGGTTTACGTCGTAAGGTAAAAGTGATTTGATGCGATGTTTGAGAATTTATTTTAATCCTCCAGTTTTGACACCATTCTTCAAGATCAGTGATATGGGATTGGAGGCTTTGGGATGCAATAACTGGATTGGTGTTGACTGATAATACACATGTATCATCAGCATAGTTTTTTTTTTTAAAGCATTAAAGGCTATTTAGTAAAATATGCCGTTAATTTTTTGGCAAAAGGATTTTTTATGCTATAGGCGTTTTTGAGATATTTCTTTAATTCACAAATGTTCCAATTGACCGAAGGATTGCAATAACCTGAGTTGAATTATTGAGATAGGTAGGATAAAGGGATAGGACATAAGTTACCACAAACTAACTCATTCAACCTGACATCGGGAGCTCGGTCAGTTTCGTCAGCCAGGAGGCTCTGAATCGGCAATCGTCTTTTGTTTGATCATATTTTATTCGGAATCGTTGTCACGCGATACGTCGGTTGCATCATCGGCTCGTGCCACTAGGATCGCTCCACTTAGCAACATCATTAATGTTGTAAGAGACAGGCAAAACAGATGTTTGTCCCTCAACCATAATGGATGAAGCAAACCGGCAATTAGACAGAAATCATCAGAGGCGATAGTCGATGGTTACCTTCTCGGGAAATTAATAATTGTTACTATTAATTGATCGAAAGATTTGGTAAGAAAAAGTGATTAACTGGTACCTAAAATAAAGAAGGAGTTGGAATGGAACACTCAATGATAGTGACCAATATTTATGTATGCATAAATATTTCTTCTGTTCGTGTGCCACCGAACTCTTTTTAAACGGCACGAACGATTTCGAAGAAATTCATTTTTTGTGTTCTAGTTGGTTCGAGAATGGTTTAGATCCATAATTCGATAATATTTTATAATTAATAATTTTATTTTATTTTATTAAAAGAATTATTAAAACAGTTTGAAGTTTATATTTCACACATTAAAGCTGATATTTTATATTTCACACATTCGTATTTTGTATAGAGATATACACATACGAAATTGAGAGGTAAAATTTTGATATATGTAAACATGATGGCGTCATATTTTAATGATTTTTCCATACTTATATAATCATCAAAATAATTACAATATATTTTTTTTCTTTTTTTTATCTAATTTTCGGATTTAAAACGTTTGAAAATATAACATATTATATAGTTAGAAAGCTGATCCAGATAAATTTGATTTTTTTATTCCCTCTCTCTCTAATTTTTGTATAATGAAATCATAGAATCTCTATTGTTAAGTCGGATTAAATTGTTTTTATCCTTATAATTTTTTATTGAATCAATTATAAATTGATTAGGTTCGATATACAATTAATACTGGTCCAACAATAAATTATGATTTATAACTATCTATTACTAGTATATTTTACATTGATAATCGATGTTTTGAATAAATTAGTTAGACTAAAAATTTTAAAATTTGTGTTTTTATGTTCTGAAGTATATAATTTTTGTTAATGAAAATCTTTTAAGATTACAAGGTTTTTTGTCGGCCTGATTGACGGTTTTAGGACAAAGAAATTTCTTTGCAGTAAATTACCGCCCAGCCCCCGACAACACACATTAAATGCTGGGGTAATAAATAAGAAGGCTGTCCTATAATTTAAATTTGCAATTTAAATTGACCGATCCTCATACAAGACTGAAAACTCGACGTTTTCGCCTACTTCAAATTTACTGGACAAACGTTCTAAGCTCACAATTAATTACAAAAGACTCATTTACATGACAGTTATTAGAACTATTTGAACATACGGAATTGAGCTTTGGGGCTCATCTAAACGATCCAATTCATCTCGTATCCAATCCTTATAATCTAAAATCCTTCGCAAAATCCTCAATGTTCCTTAGTATGTCACAAACAAACTCATCCATCATGATCTTAATATCCCATATGTTGCTGATTTGGCCCAACCTAAATACCTATCCTTTCATGACAAGCTCCATACACACTTGAATCCGCTACTGTCTCAACTTGCTTCCCTTACTATTCCTGACGCCTCCAAGGCGTCTGAAAAGAAAATGGCCTCGAGACCTTCTACTATAGAACTTTATTGGAGTGCTACTGATGGGTAGTTTCTTCACAACTGTTTTTTGTTTTCATGTCATTTGTTCATATCAGCAAATTTACTTGATGTAATATTATTACAGTCAATATCAATAACAACATAAAAAAAAAATGACCGAAATTACTCCATCAAGGATTGTGTAATCTCGGTTTAACAGATTCATTTAATTACGCGCTGTGATGGTTTTCATTCGGATTATAATCTCCATTAAAATTCCTCAAATCGGTGAGCTAAACGCTCCATTTTTTTAATGAATTTATGAAAATTTAAAAAATATATTCTACTCCATTTTTTACAATCATATTGGCATATTACGTTTATAACAACAATAAACATTAATAAAAGTGATATATAACGTCAACAAATAAAATAATAACACAACCTATTAGGTATTATATAAATTTAGATTATTTCACTAATGAGTATTCATTGATAGTTAAAAGCCTTTAAAACTCACGCTGGCTTACGGTAGACATTCAGATTTTTTATAGTTACTTGCGACACAACATTTAGATATAAAAAATAAATAATAAAAGTGTAATCTTAAGTACTTAAACTTTGCGATATTATCAAATTCATTCCCTCTTACATTAATATCAAGAGCGGGATCGCTCAGTGGGCAGGGCGCTCAGTTACTATGCTGAAGATCCTATGTTGAAATCCGGCTGTGGCAGATTTATTATTTAATCAGTTCCCAGCCTCAATAATGTGGTAATAATTAATGATTAACATTAATTGATGGAAAACCAATAATTAAGAGTACCGAGAGCGCAATAATTAAGAGTGGCGGATGAGCATAATCTCGGGCAAATCACCTCCCTGCAAAACCGTTGTTACAGTACTGTCATTACCATATACTGAACCTGAGACTCTTTATGGGTTGTAGTAGTACAGTTTTTTTATTATTATTATTTTTTATTAATTTCACCAGAATCACCGCAACTTCTGCTCCTAACCAAATATTTATACATATACTTCAAGCTCTACTTCATTACCAGTATTTATGGCACCTTACTTTATTTAGATTTTTAATTTACAAAGTTAAAAAAAAATTATTTACAATCATATAAATATGATTTTCTGTAAACCCTAAAGCTAACGGATCTATATGGCACTAGATTGAGAGTGAACTGTATAGCAGTTGATAAGTCAATTAGATAGAGGAGGAAGGGTTTATGGGGGACGGGTGGGTCGGGTTACAGAGCCGTGTTTCGAGCCCGCTAAGTGAGTGATTAGAGGCCTCAATAATTAGTCGAGCTGAATCAATAAAGGGGTCCACTTTGTGGCAAATACTAAATGTAGGGGGGGCCGTTAGCGGCAAATACTAAATGTAAAGCCAACACCGCCTGTTGGTTGAGTCCCACTGTTTATCTAGTGTGCTTCCATCCCTAACCATACTTCACGCTTAGGGGTTGATGTTCCTTCGTGTCAGTCCTGGTGTTTTCCGTATTTGCAGTAATTGCTAATTAGAATATTAGAATAAACTATGAGCATAACATGTACAGCAATGTATTTATACAACGGTAGAAGATATGAAATAAATAAAAAATTATAAATAAGGATTTCTTCCTCGTAATGAGTACTTCGGATCACGTTAAAACTTTATTATATTTCTTCTGCTGGAGTTTCTCTGGTTTTTCTTCATCCTGAAACCGTTCTAGATTTTTCACTTTCCTTATAAATTAGGTTCCTTCCAGCACATGAGTCCCTGCAATGTTCAACTTTTTCAAACCCTTCTTTGCTTCTTAGTTACGTTTCCAATGAATCCTTCAGTTCATCAAACAATGAATGCAAATCCAGCACCACGGGTACAACCCCCAACCAACCTTCCTTTACCCGTTAATTATCAATATCAAATTCCAGACCCATACCCAGTCCAAATTCAAAACCCAATCGACATAAATTGTATCCTCTCATCCTTCCTGACAGAACTCCAAGAGATTATCAAGCCCCTCATCAACCTGCTCACGAGAATCCTTACCGAAGTCCCTCTTAATTACCCACGATGAGCATAAAGCCCCTAATTATTGTCCTATGGAATGCTAATGGACTGCTTAACCATCGAGACGAACTTGACTTATTTCTTCATGACAATCACATAGACATCGCCCTATTGACTGAAAAACACTTCACAAAACGATCATATTTTTACATACGTGACTACATCACTTATAGATCAGATCATCCTGACAATACAGCACATGCCGGTTCTTGTATCCTTATCCATAAATCCATACCTCATTCTCTTATACCTTCTACTCCAACTGACGTCATCCAATCAACTTCAGTAACCATTTCAACTAATCCTTTCCATATAACATTCTCAGCTGTATACTGTCCTCCTGGTAACTCCCTTTCTTATAACCTCCTCGAATCCTTATTCCGATCTCTCGGACCGCGTTTTATTGCTGGAGGAGACTACAACGCCAAACATCAAAGATGGGGTTGTCGACCATCCAATTCCCGTGGTAGCATTTTATCCCTAATTTCAACCTCTAATAGTTTCTCTATCCTTGCACCCATAAACCCTACTTATTGGCCTACATCGCTCAAAAAACGTCCAGATATTCTTGATATATTTGTTTCCTCACAGATTTCCTGCAATCAAACAACTATAAAATCCCTGGATGACCTTTCCTCTGATCACAGTCCAGTTCTACTTCAAGTACATTCAGTTCCCATTCCTAAGCCCTCTCATCCCAGACTGATTACCGGACGAGTAGACTGGGATAAATTTCGATCTAATCTGGAAAATAATTTAAACCTCAAAATTCCGCTTAAAACAAAAGGAGACATCAATTCTGCAATAGACAAACTTACAGAATCAATACAAACCAATATAATTGATAGCTCCTTACCAAGGAAAAACCATTATCAACAGATTTTACAGATGAATGACTTATGGTTAAATTGTTAACCATATAATAAGTATAAAAAAAAATGAAACAATTAAAATAGAAGATTGAGAATGGCCTTGGCCGAAACGTTTCTCGTAAATAAAGAATAAAAAATTTTTTTACTGGAAATAGGTTTTTTGTTCTCCTAATTAAAGAATATATTATATGATTGAGTCCAGTTAAAATTTATATAAAAAAATGAAGAATACAGGTGAAACCCATGCACCAAAATCATCTAGTAGAAGAAAACTAGAAGAAATTATGAAAATATATAAAGAAGAATTGTTTCATTGTGTGGATCATAACAATGTAAGTCCAACAGATACTATGTTAAGCATGGATACACTCAATATTATTTTCAACTTAAATATTAAAATAGTAAACGCAGAATGCAAATTGTTGTACTTAAAAATATGTATGGACAACCAAATCATACCTAACCATTTACTTTCTCATATTATCAATCTGGAAAATTGTTTTAATAAAAATTATTTGAATAACACCAAACAAAATAATTTCTTTAATATTCTAGGTAATAAAGTTCTGAACCTAGATAAAAAACAAGCATATTGGCTAATAAGAACAAATAAGAAAAAATTACAGGCTCATTTAGATAAAATTAATAGAATAGATAATAATTCATATACACAAATCTATAATATATGCAAAAAATGGAATAACTTATTAAAAGATAACAAATTAATAAATATAAAATTGAAGGTAAATAAACCGAATAAATCAACATTCAGAAACCCATATGATAACAATGTAATAGCAAATAAGCATTGTACAACAATCTTTTCTAATAACTTGAGAAATAATGATAAATCTATCAAAAGATATTTCAATGTTTTTTACTATTATGATAATTTACATAAATACAATAGAGTCATTAACTTAACAACCAAAATAATACCCAACAACATTATAAATTTATTAAGTCTAGGAGATAATTTCAATTATGAACCATATAATAAAAAAATCAACATTTTTCAAATGTTAGCTGATATTGAATCTATAATCATTAATTTAGATACCCCTGAAACACATAAAAATGGACTTAGGAATACTATTAATAAAAACATCCTAAATTATTTGAACAGAGAAAAAAATAGACCTAATGACAAAATAAATAAATTTAATAAAATTATAAACAATGATCTTAGAAATACAAAAATTTTTTTTAAAAATAACAAGGATATATGCATTATCAAATCTGATAAGACTAAACAATTGGTTATAATGACAAAAAATGATTATCAACAAAAGATTTTAGACATAATCAATGATAAACAGACTTACAAAAGCATTAGAAATAACCCCATGATAGAACTGAACAATAAAGTTAACAAATATATAGAAAAATTAATAAAATATAAGTTTATTGATAAAAATTACAGAAATAAACTTTCTAATAACTTTTTTAATAACCCTAGAATTCATGGTCTAATTAAGATGCATAAGAAGAATTATCCCCTTAGACCTATAGTTGATGGGACTAATAACCCAACAGATAATCTAGCCAAATTTCTGAATGGTGCATTAGATAATTTAAATAAGGAGAATGAGTTTGATATCAAAAATGCAATTGAATTGAAAGATAAATTAAAGCAAATTAAGTTACAACCCGACCAAATAATTGCAAGTTTAGACATTGTGTCCATGTTCCCTAATATTCCATTAAAATTAGCAATTAAATTAATTAATGACAATTGGGAAAAAATAGAACCTTATACTTTTATTAAAAGCAAAACAATATTCATTGAAGGAATTAAGTTATGCACTGAAAACGGATACTTCACCTTTCAAAACAAATTTTATAAACAAATAACGGGTTTACCGATGGGAGGCAGACTTTCAGTGAACATTTCAGGAATAGTAATTAATCACATTATTAAAGAAAGTTTACTAAAAATGAACAACCCTCCAATTTTTATAGTAAAGTATATAGATGATCTGTTGGTTATCACTAATAATAATATTTTAGTAGAATTCAATAAAATCCTAAATGAGCAAAATAAAAATATTGTTTTTACACTTGAAACGGAAACTGAAAACTCGATTAATTTTTTGGATATTACAATCATTAGAGAACCAACAAACAACTATCTTACTACTAAATGGTTCAAAAAAGATATAACGTCTAATAGATTGTTAAACTATTACTCAAACCACCCTATTGCCCAAATTAAGAATGTAGCTACTAACCTGATTGGAAGATCTATTAAATTAACAGATGCCAAATTCTTAAAAGAAACTAAAAATAAAATATTCAAAATTCTATTAAGCAATGCATTTCCAATTAGTCTTATAAACAAATTATGGTACACACAATTTAAAATAATAAATAATAATGATAATAATAGCATATCAAAAAATGTAAACATTAACTTCAACACCAATAAAAATATTAAAGATTCAAAAAAACTTATCCATAGTAATTATAATAAAAAAACTAAACCGAATCAATCAAAAATTACAAATTATTTTAAAACAGAAGATAATAACACAAATACACAAACTAAAAATAGCATTGCCAAAATAAGTACTGAATCACTTAATGTAGAATTTAAACAAGATAAAACAAAAACAAACTATAGAAGCATCACATATATTAGAAACCTATCAAATAAAATAGAACCAACCTTTAAAAATTATGATATCCATGAAATAAAAGTAGCACATAACACTAAAAATCCAATTAGAAAAATAATAGAAAGCCAAAAAGACAAAATACCTATATTAGACAATAAAAATGTTGTTTATGACATAGAATGCAATAATTGTAATAAAAGATATATAGGGCATACAAAAAATAGCTTAAATAGTCGGTTTTATCAACATAAAAATAATATTAAGCCTAATTCAAAAACAGGAACTGCTTTATATGCACATTGCAAAGAAACACTACACACTTTTAATTTCGAAAACCCAAAAATCTTACATAAAGAAAAAAATACAATTAAAAGGAAATGCCTAGAAGCTTTGTGCATTAATGACAATATAGAAAATGTAGTCAACGATAGAAAAGAAGCAGGAGATATTAGTAAGTTATATTCATCCGTTATTCTAAAATTGAAAAAGAAATAATATATAGGTTTTTATCTGCTCAAAACATAACTGTTACAATAACCTTCTCAATAATTGCCTTCTAAACTTCACCTGAACCAGCCATAGTGATTTAAATTATTGAAACAATTGAAAAATAACATAATGTCAGAATAATTATCAATATGCTTGTTTGTTTTTATTTTTTTATTTATTTATTCAATTATTTGAATTGAGATTGTTTAGATATAATATTAATATTAATTTATTTAAATAATTTCGAAAATATTATGAAAGATCATAATAGACTAAGATCAAAGGTTGACTTATTATTAAATGACTATAGAGGATATGGTTCCCTCTGAATTGGAAAAAAAATTTTAAATGGAATTAAACAACTTATGTGAGGTATCTATGCTTTATTTGGTTATTTGTTGGACAATAGAAATATTTTATATACAGTTTTATTTATTGAATTATTTATATTGTTATAATTATGGAATTTATGCATGTTTTACAGATGAATGACTTATGGTTAAATTGTTAACCATATAATAAGTATAAAAAAAAATGAAACAATTAAAATAGAAGATTGAGAATGGCCTTGGCCGAAACGTTTCTCGTAAATAAAGAATAAAAATTTTTTTTACTGGAAATAGGTTTTTTGTTCTCCTAATTAAAGAATATATTATCAACAGAATAACTGGCCACTTCATATTCTCGAGTTATTAAAAGAAAAACGACGGGCAAGAGCGAAGTGGCACCGCACCAGATATCCATCGGACAGGAGTCATTATACCAAACTGACAAACAAACTAAAATCAGAGATCAGAACATTCAAAATTCAAAATTTGTGTTACCGTACAGAAAAACTCAGTACTACTGACAAATCCTTATGGAATACCACTAGAAAACTCCTAAAATATAAAAATTTCAACCATCCACTTTTAACCGAATCCCAAACCTGGTCAAGATCTGATGAAGAAAAATCACAAATTTTCGGCCAGCACCTATTCAACACATTTAACCCTCACCCAGATATCCTTAATCCTACCCAGTCTGAATGCATTGAAGCAGAGTTAAGTATTCCTCTTCAGTTGTCTCATCCTCCTAAAGCATTCCATCCTTCAGAAATAGCAAACATTATTCACAGATTACCCGCCAACAAAGCCCCTGGGTACGACCTAATCACATCTTATATTCTAAAACGCCTTCCTCGAAAAGCGATCCTACTCCTTACATATATATACAATGCCGTATTGCGTACCACATACTTTCCTGATTCCTGGAAATTATCCATAGTTAAGATGATACCAAAACCTAAAAAACCACCAGAACTTCCATCTTCTTACCGTCCTATATCTCTCCTGCCCATAATGGGTAAAATGCTTGAAAAACTCATTCTGAAACGTCTACATCCTATAATAGAATCCAACCAAATAATCCCAGATCACCAATTTGGTTTCAGAACATCGCACTCCACAATCCAGCAATGCCATCGAGTGGTGGACGTTGTCTCATCCGCATTAGAGCGCGGAATGTACTGCACGGGAGCTTTTCTCGATGTAGAGCAGGCTTTTGATCGAGTCTGGTATCCGGGACTGTTGTACAAACTCCGTAAATTCTTACCTTCTACTTACTTCCTTATTATCAGTTCCTACCTCAGTAATAGAACCTTTAAAGTAAACCATAATTTTTCCTACTCTTGCCTCTTTACCCAGTTAGCTGGTGTTCCTCAAGGTAGTACCATATCCTGGGTCCCATCCTATACACAATATATACAGCTGACATCCCAACCCATCCAAGCACTGTCCTCACTACGTACGCTGATGACACATGTGTGTTATCAGTAAATAACGATCCATTTGTTGCATCCCAATATCTTCAATCCCATATCTCAAACCTTCAAGAATGGTGTCAAAATTGGAGAATTAAAATAAATCCTAACAAATCCCACCAAATTACCTTCACTCTTCGTCGTAAACCTACGAATTCCTGCCCTACTGTATCCTTTAATAACACTCCACTGATCCCTGTCGAACAGATACGTTACCTAGGACTCCATCTGGACAAACGTCTCACTTGGAATCCTCATACAAGACTGAAAAGACAAGAAACTGCTCGACGATTTCGCCTACTTCAACATTTACTGGACAAACGTTCAAAGCTACCAATTAATTACTAAAGACTCATTTACATGACAGTTATCAGACCTATTTGGACATACGGAGTTGAGCTTTGGGGCTCTACTAAACCATCCAATTCATCTCGCATCCAATCCTTACAATCCAAAATCCTATGTAAAATCCTCAATGCTCCTTATTATGTCACAAACAAACTCATCCATCATGATCTTAATATCCCATATGTTGCTGATTTGGCCCAAACTAGATACCTATCCTTCCATGAAAAGCTCCATACACACTTAAATCCGCTAGTCTCTCGACTTGCTTCCCATACTATTCCTGATAACCCTCCGAGGCGTCTGAAAAGAAGATGGCCTCGAGACCTTCTACTATAAAACTTCATTGGAGTGCTATCAATGGATAGTTTCTCCACAAGTGATTTTTTTTGTTCATGTCCTTTGTTCATACAGCCAATTTACTTGATGTAATGTTATTACAGTTGTAAATATCAATAAAATAAAAAAAAAAAAAAAAGTTACATTTCCGTCTGTTCTTTTTCCAAAAATAGACAAACATTTGCAACTTTCCAAGCCTTTAATCTTCGCAACTCTATCACTTCAATAATATTACCTGGGTACAACCTCCGTCATTCCCCGTAATGTAATCTCACATATTCTCCAGTGATCTCATCGTTTTTAGACCGAAAATTTAACAGCTCATTTTCGAATACTTCAAGAAGTGGTATATCCTTCAGCGTTAGCGGCCACGTTTCACATCCGTAAGGAAGGAAGTATGATATTATTATAAATTCTGATTTTTAGATTTCGGGAGCTAAGATTCCGAAAAATATCGAGAATTACTCGCATTTAATAGCGCCTTTATTTCCTCTTGAATTTAGTTTTTTTAGTTACCATACGTCGTAAGTATTTAAACTCGTCATGACCCAACTTTCTTCCCTCCTACAACAATATCACTAAAGTGTCTTACTTTTCTGTTTTCGACAAAATACTTAGCCTTATCCGAAATTTCACTTCCAAGACTTCCACCCATCAAGTTTCTGTATCCGTGTCTTCGCCAAACAGTACCAAATTGTCGGCAAACATATCTGTACAGTTCAGATTCAAATTCAAACAGATTCAATGTGTGAATGAGCATACCAAACTTTTTTATTCTTAATACAAATATTATTTGGAAATAATAAACAAGTGTGTGATATTTTGAAGCGCTTTTGAATACAAATAAAAAAAAACTACAAAATGATGAGAATTTTATGAAATATGTTTTACGTCCAAGACAATATATAAGGACCGTAAAAAGGAAAGAAAAATTCTACCGAATAAAGCGGAAATATTTTTACGCCCCAACACAAAAAAGAAAAAAAAATATGGTCGCCATAGAAAAGAAAAAAAGTTTAAGTACATATAGAGAGCAGATTGGGGGATAAAACGCTTGGTAGGGCGACATGATACCTTTTGATAGGGCCACGATAAGGGACGAGGCCTATAAATCTAACACGGTGTAAACATTTTATTTATCCTGAGCTATGAATATATTATTACTGCATTTTTATGGCTCGGATAAAAACGTTTTATCACCATGGATACGCTAGAAAATAATTTTCTCTTTTCTCCTCTTGACTCCCCCTAACTCACCATCCCTTAGCCTGGAAATGATTTAATGAAACTCTGAATATCACCCCATAATGCGCTTTATAATTAATGAGTATGGCTTCGTAAAATATAGGCAATAAAACGGAGGTTAATGGTCCCAGATATTGAACTTTCCTATTAGTCCTCCGTAACCAAGACAGCTTCAGGCATTATAAATAATTTTTTCATTTACTTAATCTTTTGGCTATTAAAATCATGGCACTGTAGGATATTTTGTCATGTTAGAGGATAAAATATAAACTACTTCTTGGGATGTTTTGTTCGAACTTGTGTTTTCCCTAGATCAATTGTAAATCAAATTGATCTGTTTGTAATACATATATGATGCATTAGCGACTTTAACATTAAACAATTCAACTCAGTAACGAAAATTACACGATTTAAACGGGAGAGCTAGATAGACAAAATGCATAGAAACCAGCTTAATATTTTAGGAGAAGAAACAAAAGATTATGGCTGCAATCCAAGCAAATAAAAACTACAGATATTGAAGACGGAAAAGCCTTCAGAAGCAAAATAGGAAGCGGAATGTAATGCAAACAATGTAATGCTTTTTTTTTTTTGCACTTAGTAAAAAATCTACGATGCTCAAAGGTCAACACGTACTTTACCAAATTTTATAATTAATAATAAAAATTGAAAAAATAAACTGCATATTTTCTTTCATCCAAACCATATTTTCTTATACAATCCATAATTATTAAAAATCGTTTTTAATGAAAAATATCAACAGTGATATTTGTCCCGATACTCAGAATATATATCAAAGGTGTTCATTTAATTAAATATTAACATTAAAAGTATTAACTGTTTTAAATAAAAAATTTATGTTTTTCTCATCTCTTCTGTATTGGCCAAATCTAACTTATCATCAACTAGATAAAGAGAAATCCGCATTTAAAAATGTAATCAATCTGTAAATTATAATTTATAGATTGATTACATTTTTAAATGTACATTTTAGTTCTTAACGATTGATAATTATCAATCGTTAAGAACTAAAATGCTGAATGATATAGCTGCGTTTTTAAATTGATTAATTAATTTATTGATAATTTAATTAATCTATATATATATTACAACAAGTAAATCTGCTAATATGAACAGAGGGCATGAAAAAAAAAAACACTTGTGGAGAAACTACCCATCGGTAGCACTCCAATAAAGTTCTATAGTAGAAGGTCTCGAGGCCATCTTCTTTTCAGACGCCTCGAAGGGTTATCAGGAATAGTATGGGAAGCAAGTTGAGACACTAGCGGATTCAAGTGTGTATGGAGCTTGTCATGGAAGGATAGGTATCTAGTTTGGGCCAAATCAGCAACATATGGGATATTAAGCTCATGATGGATGAGTTTGTTTGACATAATAAGGAGCATTGAGGATTTTGGATTGCAAGGATTGGATATAAGATGAATTGGATAGTTTTGTAGAGCCCCAAAGGTCAACTCCTTATGTCCAAATAGGTCTGATAACTGCCATGTAAATGAGTGTTTTGTAATTAATTGGGAACTTGTCCAGAGTGTTTGTCCAGTAAATGTTGAAGTAGGCGAAAACGTCGAGCAGTTTCTTGTCTTTTTAGTCTTGAATGAGGATTGTTTTTAAATTAAAGTTAACATTTAGAATAATACTAATCTGCTCGTTTTACTACAAAAAATATTATTATTTGTTACTGTAGTTCTAATCTGAGTAAACATTTCTGTTTCCATATTAAAAGATGAAGAGGATATAAAAATGTTAAAAAATTACTCTCCGGAATTAAAAATAATAATATTTTCCTTTCAAGTCCACGTTTTACTAAACGGGCGTTTAGTTATGAAATATAACTTCCTATTAATATATTATTATAGCATATGACAGATACTTTTGGAACGACACCACGGCGGAATTCGGATGAAATATTTATATCTAGTAGTTTAGCGTTGTTGGAACTTTATCAAAAATTCTCCCATCAATATTCTGTTCTAGTGAAGAACAAAACAGAGATCGATATTCGTAAATGTACATAAAAGATACATACAGAAATATTATGCAAAATATAAGAAATGGAATTTTCAGAAAAATATTAATAAATAGACGTTATCGTAAATATAAAGGTGCGCTTAAATAAAGGTACGCCAAATATACTGCAATATATAAAACTACTATACTCGGCATATATTATATTTATCGTACAAATATATTGTTCATTATATTGAATTGTAAAAATATATTTATTTTTACTGTTCTATTTAATTATTAATTACTTATTTTAGAAGAGTAAGAGGGTAATCCCTGAACAAACCTATCTCCATTTTACAAATTATACAATAGTAATTAATTATTATACTATAATAATTAATGTAGTATAATTAATTTCTCTACAGTAGGTACTTAGCGATTTAGTAAAAGTAGCGCGATATCATCCTAGAGATTGACGTTCAGCTTAGTACTTATTGTGTACCCTTCTAGTAGGCCTATTAAAATAAGAATAACCAATTTTCTTTGTGATATGGAGTATTTTGAATCAGTTAAAATAATGAAATATTTATTTTTTTTTTTTTAAATTATACTCCAGTTAAAGCATACCATACTCTTCAATCCCATATCACTGGCCTTGAAAAATGGTGTCAAACTGGAGGATTAAAATAAATTCCCACCAATCCCGTCAAATCACCTTTACCCTCCAACCATCAACTTCCTGCCCTCCTGTATCGTTTAATAACATCTCACTGATTCCGGTACTTAGGACTACACCTTGACGAAAGATTAACTTGGAATCCTCAAACTAGACTGAAATGACAAGAAACAGCTCGCCGTTTCAGGCTACTTCAACATTTCCTAGACAAAACGCTATCAATTAATTACAAAAGACTCATCTACAGGACAATCATTAGACCCATATGGACTTACGGTGTAGAGCTTTGGGCTTCACTAAGCCGTCGAATTCCTCTCGTATTCAATCCAAAATCCTTCGTAAAATCCTCAATGCTCCTTACTTTGTTGTGAACAAAGTAATCCATAATGACCTTAACGTCCTATCTGTTGCTGATTTGGCCCAAATCCGATATCAATCTTTTCATGACAAACTTTATTCCCACTCAAACTCACTAGTTTCAAACCTAGCAACCTCTTCGATTCCCGATAATCCTCCGAGGAGTCTGAAAAGAAGATGGCCTCGTGACCTTTTAAATTAAACTTATTTGAGTACTACCACTTGGTAGTTTCCCTACTCGTCTGTCATGCTAATATGTTACAATCATTCTATTTACTTGTTGTGTTAGTATTATACAATTGTAAATTTCATTGAATAAATTATATATAAAAAAAAAAGTTTTTTTAAGCATTAAAAAAATTATAATTTATAAAAATTGTCTTAATTTTATTTCGCTCCATTTTCTGTATTGGATCGAAATATTAGAAATAATATATTGCTTGTTTTATTTTTTAAATTCATACATTTTATTTCTTACATGTAAATTTAAAAACTAATGCTATATTTTGTGTAACGGCTTAAAAAAGGCCAGGAACAATGGTTTTATAATTTGTAGAATTTCAGAAATAATTATAATTTAAATGATTGAACAAGACAAAAAGTTCCTCGACCCGTTGCTAGGCAACGCGGATAAAGCAATAAATTACTAAACTTTTTTATATAATGTAGAGAAAAAATTAAAATTATATCTGGACAGAGCTCAATATCATTATATTGTCCATTAGATTGCGAAATAATTAATAACTTGTTAGTTTACATAGAGGTTTAAACTGACGTGCAGGATAATGATTCTGTAAAATTGTTATCTTATTTAGAAATGAAACTGTTGAACAGGTGGATTGGAGGATTAGTTTAGATATCGTGTGAGGCTTCCACCATAATCTAATATAAGTTGGATTCATTTTTATTACCCGTCATAAAAACCTGTGTTTATTAGAGAACATTCCGCGTTCAGGATTATCAGAGGTATTTAATAGTATTGCGGAAAACCTGCGACCAAGTGCCTTTCTCTAATCTTCTTATTTTGTATTTATGTTACGGAATTTATAATAACCCCAAAAAAAGAATGATTATTTTTCAATTAAAAAAAAAACATATTAGAAGATGATAATTTATTCACCATTTCAGCTGGGTTTAACGACATTCATGTATTGTACAAGATGCGTACATCACAAATTACATATCACATATTAATGTATTAAGGAATGAGGAAATTAAGATTAACTTTAAACAAAGATATTTAATATTTCGCAATAAATTGTTATTATCAAAAATATATTAATAATAATAATACGAAAAGCGAACCAGAAAACTCGATTCCAGTACCATTTACTCTAATACCAAAACCACAATCTCGGCAAGTTTTCTATTAAAGAATATTTAGGTTATGTTGTGTGAAAATAAATTTTAATGAGTGTCACGGAATGGAAAACCCAGTGACTCAACAGTACTGACTCAAGAATTTTCTATAATTACTTTTAACATATTTCTAGAACAAATAAACAAAAGCAAACATGACGAAGATTTATTTAGGCAGTGATGTATTTTCAGCTCGGAAAATTCTTATTAATAATACATTCAACAAATGTCACCCGTTTTTCAGTGGGGTAAAACCAGCTGCAAGCCATGGTGCAAAGCCTTAATGAGACACAATTAAGATATATTAATTATAAATTTTATTTTAATCATAAAATACTTCGAAACAAATAGGTCTCAATTATTCATAGAACTTTAATCGAAATAAAATAAATATAACATTTCCTAAAATCATTCATTTAAGAACATTAATAAAAAATAAACTCACACCAATGATTTAACTCTTCTTAACAATTCCAATATTTACTTACGTTAGCATTGATTTCCCCAAACACTCAGACAATTATTTGTTATCCATTCCGAAAACATTATATGTCAATTTTATTTTCTCTGATAATATCACTCTAATCGTAAATACACTCAATTAAAACTCTGAATAAATACAAAGCTGTACAACAACCATGACAATTCAAACTGAAGTGCGCAAATATTTGATTAAGAAAAAAAAGCAATTAAAAAAATTAAATTAGGAACCAATTGATAACGTTGGCCAATACGTTTATTTCACTATGCCACGTTTCATGAAATATTCAAATATTTCGTAATTTCGGAACGTAATTCTTACAACAATTTAATTAAATCTGAATTAAAGTTACTGCCAAATTTATAATGCTTAAAAAAGTAAAGTATACACCCAATCTCCCAAAAAAAGAAAATGCAAAGAAAAGAAATAGTTCTTAACTTTTATAATGAAAAAAGTTTTTTAAATTCTTAAAGTACCTGGAGCCAAACCGGAAACCAAGTCAATTTTTAATTTTTTTTATTCTGGTATGATTTTTATACTTCTTTAATTACTTATTTTCCAGGAGAACACAGTGGTTTTTTGGTAATAGTTATGTAGGCTGTCGCCTCGAGTTGTCACATTTAAAAAATAGTGTAATTATGGTTAGCATATATGTATATATATACACATATGCTAACCATAATTACACTATGTTTTATATATATATATATATATATATATATATATATATATATATATATATATATATATATATATATATATGTGTTTGTATATCCGTAATCATTAAATAAAAAAATATAAGTTTCAACAAACATTTCGAAGAATGGATGATGTTATAGCCTAAACATTGTAAGTCGGTTTTTTAATATATATATATATATACAGTCAGTAATAGTTACTATATACAGTAGGTAATAAAATTAGTTTTATTTTCGAGAACATTAAAAAGAAAAGTTGAAAATTTTTGTGACATAGCTGGAAGCGAAAATCTGCCGAACTGATACCTAACCTAAGTGATTTCGTTCCTTATTAGAAGTCTGGATGTTAAAATTTCTAGTTTGATTGATCCATAAAGCCTTCCCAGTACGGTTTGAACGAGCTAGTAATTTCCAGGATACCATCTCTCCCATGTAAGGCAAGATTTTATCCTATAAGGACGTCATCAATCTATAGGAACAAACGAACCCTACTAGGAATTATGTTCTACCCCAAAGGAATTACTCGAGTGCAAGAAATCAAAACAGAAGGGGCTGGAAAACTGAAGGACTCCGTTGACAACTCGAGAGTACGAAGCGAACTCGGAGGGGCTCCGAGCCAAAGCTGCTATCAGTTCCGGGGATCAGTTATCTCAGCATCGCCAGGACAAAGCCGATGTTTGCCTCGCACCAGATTTAATCACCCCTTAAATTGCTTCGAAATCGGCGATGCTCTCATCAGTTTATCAACAATGGTCCCTATGTCTCATCATCCGATCCCCTCACATAGATATGTTCCTTTAAGTAGGTTCGGACGGTTATTTATACAACATTCATTCAAGCAATGGAAGGGAATTATGCTAATGTGACTCTATTTATTTCATATCTTCATATTTTATCAGTTCTTCAACTTTTTTTTAAAAATAATTGTGGATAACTCGAACGGATCGTACTAAGTAAGTGTATGCTCTAGAGTGGATTTTTTTAAATTACAACTGATCTAAACCTGATAATAATAATAATCAACAATAAATTATTAAACAATTAATGTAAATATATATATATATATATATATATATATATATATATATATATATATATATATATATATATATATATATATACTTGCATTGTTTTTGTCAGGTCCTAGATTTTTTCTTAGTATTTCTCTCTCTTTTTTTTCTAATTCTCTTAGTTTCTTCATTAGTGTTAAGAACCCTGATATATATATATATATATATATATATATATATATATATATATATATATATATATATATATATATATATAAAGGAGTAAATTACAAAAAGATACAATTCTTAAGTTAGCCCTTACTCTCAATAAAGAAAATTAAAAATCCCTTCAGGAGAATTTAATAATAAAATATAAATACGACCTTTTTGGAGAGGTTGATTAATTGAGAAAAATATTCACTCACCTGAAAATTAAAAAAAAAATTAGCACGCAGTAAATAAAATATAAACAACTTAAATAATAACTATAGAATAATTAATAAACAAAATAGTTATGGTGTGTGTAAAATCATTAACATTGTAATTAACTCTTAAATTGAACATTAATAATAATAATTATCTCGAAATTAAAGGTTTTCAAATGAAAAGTTTAATCCGTAACCGATACTTTAGGTATACATTCACGTAAGTCAAAGTTTAATCAACACAATACAAATAAGTATTTTTGAGTACAAAAGATGGTAGATGGTACGATTCCTATCACAAATTGCAGGTTTACATGCAATGACTTTCATTATAGTATTTATGATTTATAGTATTCGATAAAGTGCATGTAGCGTGTAAAGGATATTGTGTAGAGAATTATCTATCAATGGAATCAAGTCTCTAAAGTTGGAAAAAGCATAGAGTAAAATGATCACTAAGTGGATAACATAAAATATAGGATTATATCTTTATAAAGAAAATACATATACATATATATAATATATATATATATATATATATATATATATATATATATATATACATTGTATAATGAAGAAAATCCTGTAACGCCACTATACTAAATATATATACATATATATATATATATATATATATATATATATATATATATATATATATATATATATAATGAGATCACATGATAACGTTCTAACTAACGTTTATTTATCTCCTAACTTTTTTGTGGATGATAATATGTCATAAATGTAGGCTGATAATTGGTGGATATCCTTTAAATAACTCTAATACAGATATCCATTGATTTTTAATTTAAAACTTTAAACAAAAAAAAATTAATAAATTACAAAAACAAGTCTGTTATGAGGTAATTGTGTGAAACATTTCTTGCTTCTTAGGGAATATCTACAGCGTATGATAAACAAGTTTTTATGTTATGAATATTAACCACATGACTTGCATAAATGTAATAAGACAATAAAGAATGTGCAATTAAAGAGTAAGATATTATCTCACGGTCAGATGTTTCCTCACTTGAATTCAAGAGTCAATTAATAACAATGACGAAAAGAAAATTCCAAATATTTTGATTTTATAGCAGTCAAAACATTTCGATAATAAAAATATTAAATTTTATTTCTGCACGAGGACTCAATATTTAAATTTTAGCGATACTTGTAATGGATTAACATTCAATTAATACCAAACTTAATACTACACTATATAAATAAATGTTTATTACTTTACATACAGAACAACTCGATATATATTTTAAAACATAGCTTTTCCATAATTCAATAATAATGAATTATTTTAAAATGCTTATGCGTTACATTAAACTACTTTTACCATTTTTATTGTTTTGGATTATTGCATTGAGACAAACTTCTATTCTTGCTAGAATTATTAAACATATTTATAAAATTGCTTAAATGCCAGATTACAATAAAATAAATAATTTTATTTATGCTTAAATGTTTGTTTTTATTTCCACGACTACTTTCAAGAAGATTTTTCATAATAATTGACTGCAGGAAAATAATATATAAAGCAGCAAAATACATATTTGTAATGCCTTCCTTGAACCGGCTTTTATCTATCTTTAATGAGATGAAGAACAATTATTAAATATCCCCTCTGAATTAAAAATAAATAAATACAAATTAATTTTTAATAGTACTAAAAGGAAAACAAGATGACTTCTTACTTTTATCCATATAATCTTTTTCCGGGATGGACCGTGTGGTGTTTTTTTTTTTTTTTTTTTTTTTTTGCCCCCCACCTGCCTTCACTGGCATACGGGGTGAATGAATGAAGCTTCATTTACTGACTAGCCCTTAACACGTTCACAACACGATGAGCGAAAGCTTGGCAAACAAAACCAACACCACACGGTCCATCCCGGAAAAAGATTATATGGACAATACCACAGACCGTGGAAGCCTACGTGAACATTCTTACTTTTAACTTTATTAAACACAAACTCGAAAGATTACCTTTGACACCATCATCCCATTCACGTCTTGGTCTACCCTTAAGAGGATTACTTACTTCTAAAGAGGTTAATAATAATACGTATTTATTTATTATGGGACTAATGTTATAATAAATAAAGTAAGAGTAAGCTCCCAATAAGAAATTAAGCGATAGAAAAAAACATAATGAAGATGACAATAGTTATGAAGAAATAAATAAGAGATAGTATTTGAATTTATGCAAATTTTATGGAACAAAATAAGAGAATAAAGAAAGAAGAAAAATCCAACTGCTTTTAGATTATTATATTGGTTATTACGTTGTATTAATAATATTATCTATTTCAACAACTTGGACTCCCAGAATTGTTTCCCTTGGGTTGTTCAATGGTTATACAATTCTTTAGGGATTAAATATTTAAGAAAATACTTAACTTTCTGAGACATTAAGATATTATTGTCATTGTTAAATGTATTACTAAAAAAGGACTATTGGAAACCTTTTAAAAATAACCATCTAACAGAGAAACCTTACACAGCGATGATTCATATTAATAAATTTACATTTCATCATATTTGACACTAAATGCTAATAACTTTAATAAATTTACTTTTGATAATAGTTAGTAGAAAGGAAACATTGCAACATGTTATAACTAGGGAATATTCTGTCCATCATTTTATTCGTTTATTCAATTGGAGGCGTGAAAATCATTTATAACCCGTAGCTAATGAAAAGACAAATGAAACGTGACGCACAAGAGCGAAGATACATTTGCATTCAAACTGCCTCAATGGAGAACAAATATTTTACTTTCCTCAGGTGCGAATTATTAGCTCCCAACCTGACGACATTTGCAAACACAGGTGTAAAAAACCAATATCATGCTATTGGGAACAGAAAAGGGATGACGAAAGGAAAAACAGCACTCATCATCGTTATCCGATATTGATATTGTGTTTATTTGTTCTCGTAGCGAAGGATGTGGCGATAAGTGGCGTGTATGAGGCAGCACTTAAGTCGGCAAACGGATCGAAGATGTCATTCCTTAGCTATATTTGGCGTTGATATTTGCCAAAGATGTCAACTTATATCCAATCACATATATTCGAGTCATTCCGTAATATACATCGATTCCGAGCATTTCAGACTACACAAACATCGCTTCTTTAAAAGAACAACGCCATATCTGAAAAATTGGCAACCCTAAGTTAGTACTATTAATGGGTGGTTTTGAGGACCTTTGCTGGTTTTAAAACAGCAAGATCTTAACAAAATATATAAGCCTAAGTATAGTAGAATACTTTTTTATTTATTTATTTTAACACTCTTCCTTGCCTTACGGCAACACGGGTTAGGACAATATAAGTTATCACGCACTAATTGTATGGTCTATAAACTTTTCACACTTGTATTGGAAATCCTGGTTCAAATCCCGCTGTGAGCAAGACTTTTATTTAGCCTGTTTGCAGCCGGAGATGGATCATATAGTATCTAGGAACCTCTTGGGGCTCACCCAGCCTCTGTAAAATATTATAAAAATAGGGTACCCAAGATAAGGGGAGAAATTTGGCGGTTGAGCTTGATCTAGGACAAGTCACCTCCTTGCAGAACCGTTGTATATGAACAGTCTCTACCATGTACTGAACCCCAGACCGGTTCACGGGTCGTAGTGGTACAGGTAAGTATATATTTATGATCAAAACACCTACACCATTGTGTAGAAAAATATAACAAGCTTGTCACATTGACTAAAACGGCACAATATTTATTTAATTTAAAGAAATTTAATTTAAAAAATTCATAACCAAGGCAAAAATAATAAATGCATGAAGAGTACTCGATTTCCTGAATAATGCTATTAAAACCTACGTTTAGTTAAAAAAATAAGAATAAATCTGCACTTAGTAAATATAAATTAATATTATCACATAAGTGAACACAACACAAGACTGACTTCTATCACTTCGACTATTGGTAAATCCTTCAACTTAAGTACACCGCTCACTGGAAATTCGCAAATCGAAGGTCAAATATAAACTATTTAATTAAATAAAACCAGGCTAAAGTCATTGTTACTATTGAAATAAAGTTTTCACAGTTTTTAATCAAATTCAGGAAAGCTGTAAATAAGATTAATTTTTAAATCAAATATTATCTACATCTTTCCGATAAATAATTTATTGTTTTAAACATTATTAACTGGAAGTCAATGCTGAGTAAGACGTTATCTGTTACGCGATATTTTTTTTTTCTGTTCCTTTCCTCGTAGGAAATTCAACAAGTGAATTTATTGAGAGAGCATTATTTTTTAATCACGAATGGTGATGAGAAATTGAACAATTCTCCATTAACATGTGTTTATTATCATTATGCATTCATATTTTAAAATAAATTTAATAAAAATTAAAATATTATTTTTTTAATAAATAAACAAATAACAGACTTCTTTAATAGCTATACAAACTAATACCTACTACAACCCATGAAACGTCTTTGGTTCAGTAGATAGTAGATTCTATACTGTTTCTATGACAATGGTTATGCAGTACCGTAACTGTTAACAGAATAGATAATTTATTTGCCACAGCTAGATATGAATCTGGGACTTTGGTAGAACATCTCAGCGTTTTACCACTTAGCTACCCTCTTTGATATTGTTTTTATAAATAAATTTCTATGAATTTTATTGATTTACTTACTAGATTTATATATAATTGATAAATAAAAAAGACTTTCTTCTCAAATGCTATGGCAAGTAAAGACCAAAATAGAAATGACCAACTTCTAAGGGAATAAACATCAGATCGACCGCCATTATGAAACAAACATGCGGATCGTGATGTGTTTCTTGCAGTATTTGAAAAAACGTAATAGAATGGATAATACAACATTATCGCAATGACCAATCAGCTATTAGTATACTACCCATTCCACAAAATTACATATATGGTAAGTAATCGAAATTTTATTCGAAATTACATTTTACCCATACTTCTCTGGTTTCTAAGGACTTCTTAGGCCTGCGATTTCGTTGTAAAATCTTAGAAAAATCGGTCTAACAATTTTGATGAAAGGTATAGTGGAGAGGTGGGATTTTCTATTCGACATTTGCATTAAACGTATATCTCGAAAGATTAATTTTATTATTGTAAATAATATACGGAAATCCATTAGGAATTTCATTATTAAACATCCATAACTATATTTTTTTTTTAATTCCTTTTTTGGCACTTTTATATACATTTTATAATGCGTATTAACATGTACCCTTCTGGCCAGATATATATTATGTATCCTTTTCTTATTTTTTCTTTATTACGGAACTCTATCATAGTGTATATGTATATCTCGCAAGGTAAAATATAATATTAAAAATATGAACCAAAACTCTTAAAGAATTTCATTATTAAACATCCATAACCAGGAATTCAATATGTCTTATTTAATGATTTGTATAATATTCAGTCTTCTGGCTAAATGTAGTATTAAGTTATATTCCTTATCTAGTCTGCCTTCTATCAGGTAAAGAATTAAATGCAAATCTGTTTTTTAATTTTATTAATGTGGTAAATTAAAAAAGAAATAAATAAATAAGAAACCTACACTAATACATAACTCTAAGTATAACCTATCACAAGAACCTCACAACATTGTTTGTAATATCCAATACTCACAATATGCAATAGTTATAAAATAAAAAATAAAAATAAAAACAGATTAATATATACAATAAATAAAATAATGCAAAAATCATTAGCTTATTTGTAACGTTAAACTCTTATGAAGTTTATAATTTTCTTAAAATAGTACCGAGGTATAAATAAAATATATTATTATAGTCTAAAGTCTAATTCATAAGATTAGAGATTGACCATGGAGAATAATGAAACTCCAAGCAAGAAATTTAAAAATTATGGACATCTATATAAAGGTATCTATACTTAATTTCAGTCTTTCAGGACATAATTTTATAAGTGTTATATTTTTTGTATTGTTGTTGTTTTTTCATATTATTTATGTTGTTAATTTACAGATTTAATAGAATGACAATTCTAATATTGACTTGTAAGTAATAAAAATAAACTTAAGAAAAAAGGGAAATTGAAAATGACTCTATAGTCGAAACGTTTTTGAAATAAAGAAAATATGACTGGAAAATGGTTTTACAAAATTAATAAAATAAATGCAAGTCTGTATAAAAGTTACAATAATTAAGCAGAAAATATGTATGGTTCTAATAAAAGAAAAAAAAACTTAAAAAATCTGAGAAAGCTTCCATTGTAACGACGCTATTAGAAGTAATTAAATGGTTTATAAGAGAGAAGGAAGCAGCTAGGTTATATAAATACAGGTGGATAGTAATTATTCAGAGAGCTCGTTGGAGCAACTATCCAACCAAACTGCCATCACTTAACCATGCTCCCTAATAACAGTTTTTAAAATTATAATGTCACTATGTGAGAAAATAGCTGCATTATTAAGTCGAGGTGGTTTATTCATGAACTTAGGCTGTAATTAGTGTCAATGATTCATCATCGCCCCTTAGTTAACACCTTAATACGCCCATTATTAGAAATTTGGTGGTTTTGGATTATATAATACATACATGATAAATAAATATATATATATATATATATATATATATATATATATATATATATATATATATATATATATATATATATATATGACCAGAAGGCTCGATGCCGATACCACCAATTCGCCAGACCACTCTTTACGAAATTCTCCCATTTTCCAACCCAGTCTAGCCTTCAGACGCTTCCCAGGCAGTTAAACGCTTATTTACTTTTTAGGTATTCGTTCGTTACTAAGCCCAGCAACTTTACATTCCCATCAGAATCTTCGTGATGCTCTTCAGCACTCCAATAATATCAACCGGGTTCATGCTTCGCAATTCCGTATTGTGTAATCTCCCGAATTCTCCAATTTTCTTATCTTTTTTTTTGACCGAATATTCCACGCAACATCGTAAGACGGTGTTCATCCTCCAGCGATAGCGACCAGCTTTGACATCCGTAAAGAAGAGTGGAAATGAGGATTTATTAATTCTCACTTTTAGATATTTTGTCAAAAGAAGCGAGCTAAGTAATATTGAGACCAAAAAAAAAAGCATTTCCTGCCTATAATCTCGCTTTTATTTTCTATTGAATTTTTCTAGCTGCCATAGACCCTAAGTACTTAAACTTCTCAAAATGTTCAATTTTATTCCCTCCTTCAACGATATCACCAATCTCCGTCTTTACTGCCACTAACCATATTGTTTTTTCCGAACTTACTTACAGCCCTAATACCTTACCTGCATTTTAAAAGCTGAGAAGCTAAGTTTGTATCGGCATTTTTTTTCTTTGCACGGAAGATGAGCATAGATTCAAGAAAAATCACAGTCACGGATTTTCCCAGTTAATGAAAAATGCAACAAAAGCAATCGATTATTAAGTAAGAGCTCTTCAATTCTATAAGAGATTAAAATTTTCTACTTGCCGCGAAGTATTGTGTCATATGGTTCTTAGCAAGATAGCACATTAGCGAGGAATGTCAGCTATACCCTGAGTAAACTTCCTCATGATAACGCGAATCCTTGAAGCTAATCTCTGATTTGTGAAATGCGTTGGTAGCAATTATTGGTGTATGGAAAGGTGTTTTATAATTCACACCCTCTATAATTAATTAGGCATCTCCCTCTATATCGGTGTGAGAGTTCACTTGTTGTGTAGTGGTTAGGATTACAACCTTCTACCACATCAGGTACTTATCGAAGGTCCCTATCCTAGTTCCTAATTATGCCTCCATAGACAAAATTTAGGACCCCCACAGTAGCATGAAGTGACGTTAAATGAATAAACAAACAAACCTAACCCTAAGGAAAGTAGTATTGGTGTACTTTCCTAAGGGTTAGATTTTTGTGTATCTACAAGTTGCCCCGAGATTTAAACATATAAAAAATATTTGAAAAACTGCGATACTTGTCAGTCGTAGACCTTTGTGGATTCCTTATCTATGTGAAGATTTTTTTTTCTTCATTTTTTCAGCATTTCCAGACATAAAAATTTGACATCTCTTGATTGATTTGTTTTTTGCCACGTCCCACCGCAAGTGACACGCCACGCCAGAGAGCGTTGAAGAGGTACACAAGCGTTAAATCTCAAAAATAAATACTGCCTTACACTATTTAGTTAATAAGAAAATATGAAGCATCCAGAGTGAAAATCGGATAACTCCAAAATTTCAAAAAATTGACTTTTTCACATTTTTCCCTACTACGCTCAAGCAGCACTGCTATATTTTTTTATCTGATACTTCAAAATCAGAATTAGACTAAAACTATGAGAAATAAAGTGGTATTGTGTTTTGTAAGATCAAATTGCTTGATCAAACCAGGGAAAAATGTGAAAGCCAATTTTTGAAATTATGGAATATTAACTAAATAATACAAGGCAGCAATTTGCAAACTTTTGACAGTTGTATACCTCTTCAATGATTCTCGTGACACTTGTTTAGTCACGCAATTTTGTCCAACACGACACTTTGCCGCCTTATTTCTCATGCTTTTAATCCGGTTCTATAGATCAAACAACATTTGCTAGAATAACTTAAATGAAAAAGTGAATTACTAAAATTTGGAGTTATCCACTTTTGATCCAGAACGCCTCATATGTAAAATGACAAAATATAATTAAAAATTAAAATATAAAATTATTACGATTATTATGAAAAAACAAATTATTTATGAATTACTGTCACTGAATTAAAAATTAAAGAAAAAACATATGTTGTTAAATTGATTAAAAATTAATATAGTAATGAATAATATTGTTTATAGCTATACAGGTTGCTGTAGATTTTATAAAGGTAAAACGATTAAAAAATAAATTACTGTTTATTAACCCGCAATACGGGCAATAAATACATATATTATAGAGATAAGGTAATTAGTATTAATTGAAATTATTTGGCATAGCAGCTCCGGTGTTTGATTCCAGTTAATTAAAAAGGGAGCGTTCCTAAATCTCTAATTTCCCTTCCCTAGGGCTGTTATCAATTCAAATCGGCTTAATAATTCAAATACCTATTTACCCTTTATCCAAGATTCTCTTTTGTCACGCTATTACATCGTATTTATTTATATATATGATTAATTCGAAATACATAATAACCCAGAACTTTAAAATCGGTTAATATGCACTAGCAAGGATCATGAGAAAAACAAAGGAATGGACAGGCCAAAGACGGCAGTAATAGGGTCAGCATCTAGGAGCAGATCCGGAATTAAAAATCGATTACAAAAGTAAAATATCGATTATATTTGAACCACTAACTGCAGAAAGCAACTATTAAAATTATTTAAAAACACTGCTACTTAGCAAAACCAGATGGTACTTGTGATTTAGCAGGTCGCCATGAAACCTACCACCTTACCTGATATATCTTATCACTCGTGTTATTAGAGTTTCCGTATTTTTTATCATTATGTTTTTATCATGCTAATTTTGTTTATCGTCTATTTAAAATGAACATAATAACACTTTGGCACTAGCCATCTTTGAAAGAAGAAGCTCTAGAATACTTACATAAGTTACGCTAGAATTAGCATTTAACTATTTTTTTTTTTAATTTTAATTCCACTTTGTAAATAGAAAATCGGACAATTTTTCCTCCCTTTATTGTAAAATTTAGTTAAGTGGGCTAGTAGCCGTTAGGGTAGCGATTCATTTTGATTTAATGTTTCAAGTGATGAAACAAAAAATATTAAAAATAGCCAATAAATTAAACTGGTAGGTTCCGGGTCAAATCCGGCTGAGGCAGATAATTTCTTTAATTTTTTACCAATCGGCAATGGACCCAGTGGGATTTGGAGACCCACTTGTAGCTCACCTAGCCCCAGTGGATCCCCTTAATTGGGGGGGGGGGAACTCTGGCGGTTGAGCATGATATAGGACCAATCACCTCCCAGCACAACCGTTGAACAGTCCGTCCAAGAAACAGTACAGTCTGTACCGAGTACTGAACCCAAGAAGCTTCATGGATCTTAGTGGTGCAGGTTTAAATTGAACACGTGGGAATGATTCATTTTCTGCGCAGTACCTATCAGTGACCTGAATGAATAGTTACGCAACTGTATAAACAATTTCTAAAAATAGACAGATCTGTTCATTCCTGAGCAATAAGATTCCGAATAATCATTTGAATTATAGTTTCATTTACTTCCTTGTACGCAGTAATGAATCTAGTGGCGCAACATTTTGTTCATTACTCAATCGCTTCTAGTAGTAACAAGTGGTTAACTTGATGGTGAAGATCGAGGGTCGACATCTTTTTTGGCCAAAATTAACAAAAATGTTAGTATTAAAGAGACGTTTGGGCCAGAGATATTTTTCAAGTTAAAACAATCTATTAGTAAGTTAATAAGAGAAAAAAAAACTGTACCACTACAACCCATGAATAATATTGCTTTCAATACTTGGTAGAGACTGTACCGCTTCTAGGAAAACAATTGTGCAGGGGGTGATTTGTCCATGATCACGCTCAACCTTTTTTTTGTTCTTTTTGATTTTTTCTTCAATTAATGGTACCCACTTTATAGATTCTGTGCGAGCTGTTAGAAAAATACATTATCTGCAACCTGGGACCTTTGGCATGGCAATTCAGTTCTAGCACTGAACTACACAGCTTTCAATAAAATAATAAAAAATAAATTATTAATAAAATAATTATAGACATATTTATATCAACTTTATTATAAACGGACTAATAGGATAGTTATCTTACGTAATTGCAATAAATTAATTAACTTTGTTTAACAAAGTCGAACTAAATACTTTTACATTTAACTTATTTAAAAATATTTTAAATTTAAAAACAACCCAACAAGATGAGACACATTACAGATGCCAGAGAAGATGTCCATTATTCACGAGGGAAGAGCTCGCTTTTGAAAGCGACTATATTCACAGAATGAACAAGCCGAATGTAAAGAGGAACTGGGGCATTTGCATCTCATCAGTAGCATCCTCAGGTGAGGTGTAATCACAGAAAATGGGCAACTGCAGCGATTACAGATGCGGCTAAGGATCGCGGGTAGTGTACTGAATAACAAGGAGGAGTAATGGTCCGTAGTCGAGTCCGAAATGTAAGTGGGACGCTAAAACAAATACCTAACTAGTTAACGCCAAGTTAGGATTTGACTCACGATTAGTGTGGAGAGAGAGATAGGGAGCGAGAGAAAAATCTTAAGAAATCTGTAAATTGAAATATTCAATTCAATTCAGTATTCAGTATATATAAAGAGACCTCCAAAAACCTACATTTTTGGGAGACAGGGGAAAAACTATTAATGAACTTGGAATAGTATTAGGACACTGAGAGTGATACAAGTGCCTTGTGGCAGCCAAGCTCTAAAAGGTTTATACTGTTTTGATGAGTAATAAAGAGATATTAATCCATTTCATTCATGGCCATAACTCATCAGCGAAAAAACACTGATTTTTGAGTTGTGTCAATTTATAAATACAAGTGCGATATGTCTTTATTTTAAAGAATCAAAATTACTGAAATGGTTTATTTTTTAAAATATTCAAAACTAGATGATATTCAAATACAGACAGTACAAAACAACTCCTAAGTAAAGGTTTTTTCTTCCTCATTAGTAAGAGGAATACTGTAAAATATGTTGTTATTTGACATCAGTTCGATTCATAGGCTCCAATTAAATTTAGTTCCAAAATTTAAAATAGTTAGGTTGTTCTCAGATTATATTTTTTCTTTAATTCTTTTATAACATTGCAGAACTATCGTGCGGATCCTTACAGGCTAAATTAACAATTAATTTCTAAATCTAAAACAAGATAAAACCGTTTATTTAAGTACAAAACTATCAATATATTATAAGTACATATAAATGTTAAAAAAAGGACTTAGTTCGCTATCTTGTGGGATACCTAGTAATAATAGAGAAATGGTTATTTTCCTTATGACGGTCTATCCATTTTAATATTTTTCGCTTGTCTTGCAGAGTGTCAATTTTGATAAGCATCATATGAATAATTACCTTTTTGAGATTATTGTAAACAGTTAATTTATATATTTAATTGTATTTACAACAATTGAAATCAGTTCTTCAGTTGAGGATTTCTTAAATCAATCACTCATGATTAAGACTTTCATTGTTAGAACCCATTGGAAAACTTTTTTAATTTTAAATCTATTATCGTTTAGAATTGTTCAAGAACTAGTTAAGCAACAAATTCTTGAGAGAATAAATGTAAATAAATAATTCAAATAGCGGAAGAATTGCGGTGGCAATAGGAGTATATTAATTATCATTTTCCGTCACAATTTTTAATTTAAATTCACAATAATTATTTTTGAGTGTAGAGATGATGGTGCTTATAATGAGAAGCTATTTTGGTTCTTGTAATTTAAACAACAATACAACAACTTATACCATTGACATTTAGAGATCATCAAAACTCCTATAACTCGATATTTTGATTTATATTTCACATAGCGTCATTTTACATTTAAACATTGCGATTTGATAACCTAATAAATTACTTTAGGATAATCTTTGTCAGATAAAAACCTATCGATATCAAAGAGTCGTCACCTCATTGCTCCTAGATACGTCATCTGGTTGATTTTGAAGTCGGATATACTTTAGATAGTTTATATAATCTTTAGAAATATTTCAATATAACATAGTCTTTTCTCAAGATATTAAGATTACTTAAAATAATAATTATTAAATAATAAAAAAAACTTAAATGAACGAGATATGACTACAGACAAAACATATAGATTCAAGTCTTTCTTATAATATACCATCATTTTTATTGCATGAGCGGTTTTCATTAATAATAATTAAAACATAGATAAAAATTAAGTAAGCTGAATGAAATAAAGTAATGGTTAATGTCGCAAATAGGTCACATACCAAAGTAATAAACAACTTACTTAATAAACAATAAAATAGATATCAAGAATAATATTGTGAATGACCTCTACATTAATTCCATCGTAAAATATTAAGTAGTAAATTTCAACCATTAACTGCTCATAAACATAACTTTCAAGAGCAATAAAAGCCAGCAATCAAAATAACTATAAAACTCCCTCATTTGGCCTAGGTTTACCGTAGTTTTATCACTGAGGGTGGTCGTAAAATTATAAGTATAATAACAGTATAAGTATTTTTAAGACTAATATAATCCGAATATTCCCTATAATAATATGTTCGAAAATTATACAATATTCAACCAAGAATTTCCTTCTGTCATGTTATTTGCCAATACTTTTTTGTTTTATGGGTGAAAGGTAAATTATTATTGTAAAATAAATCTACAAAAATTAATAATAAGCTACCGAAGAAAATGACAGCTCTCTCCTGTTTAATCAATTTCAAAGTTTCAAAATAAAAAATGTTTTAATTGACACTCGATAGATTTTTTGTAACGAATAATTAGATTATATCTAACAAGAACATATTTATTACAAATTTCGTAAATGAAGTAATAGATATAACCAATATAACCACTTTTAACAGCAGATGGCTAGAAAGAAGTTGGATATTACTACACATAATATTTCATCAAAACTTTTCGATTCGATTATAATTTTATTAGTTAATAATCAGAAGGATTCTCCTATTTTTTTTTGTTTTTGGTTGAATTCAAAATAATTACAAAAAATACAGATAGAAGCTGACATTAAAATTTGAAGAAGCTTATATTCTTCAAGTTGAAACTTTTTTTTTCTGGAGTATCACATGACATTCTTACAGCATTTTTATATTAAAATAGTCAACAATAATTAATGGTGATAATTTATTAATCGCGTGCGATCTAAATCTTTATCTTTTAAGCGGAAATTATATAAATTAGCAAACGTTATGGTAATTCTTATCAAGGACGAAATTCAATGTAATTTTACCAATTATTAATATATTGATAATTGAAGATGATAAGGTTCTCTTCTAAAAATAGAAGTTATTGAGTTTTTTTTTCGACTTGCCGTAATTCTACAGTAATGATTAGCTAATATATAAAAAACAGAAAAACAAAAATTACTTTTTTTGTTTGTTTTGTTTTTAAAAATTTTTTTAGTAATTTATTCTACTCATAACATGGTCCTATAGATAAGTGAAACTCGATATAGAAAAACTCTCTCCCAACTAAGTTTCTGCAGCAAGAAAGAAAAACTTGTTTTTGAGTAGGGACAAACACTTTACCGAACTTCAATATAAACCAATATTTTTATACATATATGGATAAGTAATATGAGTAAGAAAAATGCATCAAAACTGTTTTAAGTAGAAGTAGTATTACCTAAATATTTAATATGTAAAAATGCGAATGAAAATATGCTAAATAATATGGTTTGTATCCCTTTACCTAAACATTATAAATGTGTTATCATTTTTTATAAATGATTAATAATTTATTATGGTGTTATCAAAAAGGGAAGAGAAACACATATTGAAACTATGTGTTTCAACAGCTATGTGTTTCAACTATGTGTTTCAACGTTTCTACAGCAGTAAGGAAAGAAATATTGTTTTATAGTAGAAATAAAAATATTAACTAAACTTTAATATAAATTAATATTTTGGTACATAAAAGGATAAATAATATGAGAAGGGAAAATGCAGCAAAACTGTATTATTTAGTTTAATAATATTTAATATGTAAATGGGTGAACTAAATATGTGCAATACCTTGTATATCCCTCTTAGCTAAACATAAATATATCGGCATTTTTTTTTAACATTACTATAGCATAACCTTAAAGCGTTTCTGGTTAACAAATACGAGTTATATCGCAACTATAGAGTTGGGAAAAACTACGATTCGCGTTCCTCCCCTAAACACTAAAAACATTTGGATGTAACGTTGGCTTTGTTTGTTTTGTTTTTTCCAAAATTTTATTGTGATCAGAACACGGTTAGGATACGTAAAACTCTATACCGAAAAACTCCACGTAACTAAGTTTATGTTTCAGCAGTGGCAGAGGAAAGAAAGATTATGTAAACATAAGAATAAACTATTTCCGCTCATGACAGGATAAATAATATGAGTAGGTAAAATGCAGCAAAACTGTATTATGTAGTTTAATACATAAAAAGGCGAACGAAATATATGGCTTGCATAACCGTCTCTTTTAATTAAACAATATAAATAGGTTAATCTTTTCGCACATAAAAAGAAAATAATAAGAGTAGGAAAAAGGAGGAAAATTGAAATTTGTTGTTTATGAAAATGTATACATATATGCATATATACATATATATAATAAATGAAGGATACAGGTGATGCCTGCCTGCGCTCAAGAATATCGACTATTAAGTATTTTAATATTAAATTTAGTAGTAGTAACTGATAATTAGCAGTTCATCTACTACGTTATTTACATTATTGAAACCTATTAGAACTGACTGGTCGGAAAAAGACACGTAAGACATCGGCGGACACGTGGGCTTAACTCACTCACGTATGTTTGTCACCGAATTCGAGTAGCTACAGGTGATAGCTTTGGGAGATGTGGTGGTGATAAGATTGATAACAGCCCTCTCCTCATCTGATAAGCTTTACATACACTTTATTTATTACTTATTGTAATAAACTTTACACTATATTATAGTTGATTTGACCTTGAGATAGAGAAGGTTGTTGTTGATGTTGACCCTGGGCAAGGTGATGGTGGTGGTGGAGAGGGGGGTGGTAAGGGTGACCACGATGCCGCCCTCCCCGCTCCGCGGTCCACTCGCCTCCAGAGCGGCACAGCGCTCCGCCGCCTATTGATCTGCCGCTGTCACTAGCGGCTGCGAACGAAGTCGGAAATACAACAAACCATAACTCGCGCACTGCCGGGGCCAGACTGCCGCCTCTGACTTCTCTCTTCCCCCACCACCGCTGCTCGCTCCGATCTCACCCGAGCGCGTCCGAACTCTCCCGAGCAGCGCATCTCGGCTACAGAGGCTCAGTATACTACTGAAAAGGCTAGGTGGAGTGACAAAGCCGCCACACATATGGAATCGATATTACGACAAATTTATAGAAGCCAAACAGGACTTATAAGAAATAACACCCGACTTACATTTTTATCAATATTTAAAAATCTAAATATCCTCTAATTTACATAACTCGAAAAAAATATAAATAAATTGTAATTGCTTAGAGGAAAAAAAAAGCATTCAATCTTCATTTAACGCGTATTAAAATGGCTATGTGACTATTAAAGTTCACAGAGGAAAATTTTAGGCTGACTACAGTTCTGATTTAACAGATATGATATGGTAAGCTTTCCTGATGTCCCTGCTACCCTGATGACCTTAAGTATGTATACAACAGGAAAACAAAGGACAGAAGAATGAAATCTGGCTCACAGTCAGAAAATAAAGGAATAGTGCACAAAGAAAACAAATGAAGACTAGTTACGAGCCCCAACGATAGAACAAACATGAATTACAACATTTGTTTAATTAAAAATATATATATTTACACAATTTAAATCAAAATATTTTCCTGTATTCGTTAATGAAATAATAATCATTAAAAATATTTGACAGATTAATCGACTTCTTTATTCAAATGGACTTACGTCTTTTTCAAAAATAACAGCTCTTATGTTGTATTCTTTGATATATAATTCATGTTCAAGAGAACCTTCATGTTTCTCATTTTATCCATCCGCATTTAGATATATATTAAAAACAATGAAAAGTAGTATCTCTGAAAATATTTCGTTTACAAAGCACTACTTTAACCATTACTAACCGTGAAAGATTGCATCCATTTTGGCATACATACAACGTCGATTACTTAAATACTGTCCTGAGAAGAAAAGAAGATCTAGGAAGCAGCAGATAGAAGAAGTGAGAGAAGGAATGGGAGCTAGAGGTCTGGCAGAGGAAGATTGTATTGACAAGTTATTTGAAGAGAGGTGTATTGGGGATAGTGATGTGAAAACAAATTGCAAAACCCGTCAATAATGAATAATAAAAAAAATTGATAAAAGAATTTAAATATGGAATTAAAAAAAAAAATATACATGCTCTCTAAATCGCTGTAGTAAGTTATAAAATTGTAAAAAAAAAAAAATAATAGCATCAGTTATAACTATGAAAAGGAGTAAAATCATTATGATGGCCCTAGGTATATAGGCACATTAGTGATATATGTTACGTTTGCTAGGACAGCATGAACTGAGTATTGTGGTTTCCGGATAGTGTCAGGTTTAAATGTGGTGTCCCGCAGGGAGCAATATAGTCCCTTCACTTGTTGCACCAATCACAACAAGGCTAATACTCCAACCAAAGCCGTGCGTGCTTAGTATTCGACCTGAAATTCATAAAAGAAACATATGTCGAAAATTATTTACTGGGCCCATTATACATATCTAACAATCGCAATTAAAAAAATAAAGCTTATAATCCCACAATTAATATTTCTTTCATGTAATAAATATTTCCAAACCCGCTATAGACCCATTTGTATACAAATATTGACCTGGGTTTCATCAACTCGCCTATTAAGAATGGAGGGAGTTATTCTATAGTCGATACTCATTGCTGATGCATGAGCACCAACTGCCATTTTCCTTCCAAATAATAATCCCTTAAGGCCCTTTTCCTTCGTGACTAAGAAAATTCCACGGGAATTGATAAAATATTAACAGTGACTTAACCATCGCTATTAGTCTCCTATGATAATAACCCAATGGAAAAATAAGAAACGTTATACAATTCAGTCAGACTAACAAAGTACTGAGACTGAGGCGCTGACATAGTAAAACAATTTACAAGACAGAGAACTATTGTTTAAAAAAAACATAAAATAGTGCTTTTGTTTTTAACAAAAGAAAAACGTGACAAGTGAAGCTAACATTGTTTTTAATTAAGTTTCATGTATTCTATTTCATGTACATATTTATAAGCCAGTAATTTGACATTATTTGAAATACCAATCATACAACTTATTACAATTATAAGTGAATTTTTGCGATTCGTTGATGCTTCTGTCCAGGGAAGAGCAGTTTAGGGAGTTGAAAAGATGTGGTTAGGATCATAGAGTTAAGATTAATGAAATTTTATAATATTTGTTAATCAAATATTAATATTCTATGAAACTTCAAGCAGTATCTTTTGCCACCGATACAACCGTTCTTCAAAAACAAAAAGTATAGTATATTCTATAATGTTATTGGGTTCAGCAAATGATAAGGACTTTAGTGCTTCTACAACGGTTGTGCAAAGAGGGGATTTGGCGGATAATAAGCAGAACTGCCAGGTTGTCCCCCTAATTTCATTCAAGTTAATAAGGGGCTAAGTCAGGCGTAAAACTCCACTCCAGCCAAAAACTAAGAGAATGGCACGACTCCGCCTCTCTCTTTGCAATTAACTCACTCAGGACCAAATTCGACTTAACGACTTATAGGACTCCAGATATATCATTAAAAGATATAGTTTACAATGTTCAAGAGAATCTTCATATTTTCCATTTTGTGAAAAGGAAAAATATGGCAATACTAAAATTCGACCTTTGCAAGAGAAATGACTCAGTGTTAAATACTTTTTATAATGGAGCCAAAACATTGAACTCATCGAATTAAGATTATTCAAAGGGTCTGAAGGTAAGTAGGGTTCACTGTTTGCGAGGGGCCCTTGGCTGTAATGGAATCAGCACAAGTTTTAACAAGTCGTAAGGCGGCCCCATTGTTAACCCGATTAGCCTCCTCCGGGCCAACAGGGTTCCCTTTAAAAGTCAAAAGAACATAAAAAGGTTTTCCGAAAAAAAAAGAAAAGAAAAAGAAAAGCCTACCGAAAAAATAAAATAAGAGAGGAAAAGTTCGGATGAAGGGGGTGTCCTGAGGGAACCGCCGTGGGGAAATAAATTCCCTTCAAGGTTTCCCTTCAAGAAAAGTTCCCTCCACGACCAATCTTGTCCCTTCTTCTTCCTTTGTTGATACATTCCTTTTTTTATACCTCTTTTCTCAGTTACAACCTAATCTCGGTTAGCAAATCTCCCAATTTCCATAATTATATAACTCTCAACTTATGCGTATGCTTAGAAAGTAAAATAATATTCCAGAAACTAGGATCAAAAGATTTGTTATAAATAATCTCCGATAAAAAAAAGGAATAGGTGTGGATGATCAGAGTGGATGAAAAAATACAGGGCAGAGAGAAAATAATGAGTATGCATTGGTAATTGATCCAGAGTACCCAAAATCGGGTGAAACTAAAAAAAAAACAAATAGCAATATCTAATAATATTATTTCCCTTGTAATTTCCCTTTATTATCTTTATTGTCTTCTATATTAAACATTAATCTTATCCCTGATTTTCCCTTTGTTGATACACCCCCCTTTTATACCTCTTTCCACAACAGCAAATACCTCAGTTTCCAAAATTATATAACTCTCGACACAAGATTATGCAAGGAAAATAGGAGAATTTTTCTAGGAGAACAGTGCAGTGCCAAAGAAATTATTAGGAGAATATAAGAAAAAAATACAAAGAGCTTAAGATAAATTATGAAATAGCTGACGAGAAGTAACAAGAATAGAAAGAAATATAGAAAACAATAAAGTTAAAAAGCACAGTAAAATTATAACAGAGAAATAATATTACATATCATAAATTTTAATGTAATTTCTAATAATAATAACCTAATTTCTAATATTATTTATCTCGTAATTTTAATAGTGCAGTCGAAGATAATAGCATATTTAATAAAAGATAAAGTAAAACTTATTTTTAAATTGTGCCAACGTTTCGGCCTATGATGTAAGCCATCTTCAGGGTTAAGAAACATAAAAAGATTATATACATCGTAGCAGTACCAAGGAAAAGTTACAGAATTTATAAACAGAAGTTATAGTAATGTGAAGAAAAACAGAGAGAAAGGTAAAATTATAATAGAATTACACAATGTTACATTAATATCATTTCTGTTATCCATGCATAATTCTTTTTAAGTTTCACTATTTTTTTTTTATCTTTGACTCCATCCCCCTGCAATTTAATCCAACATTAAAATTATCCAGTCAACTATTTTCCACTCAAATTTGATATATTATCTTTATTGCCACGTTTTATTGTCTTCTAGATTATATAATAATTCTGTCCTTTCTTCTCCCTTTGTTGATACGTCCCATTTTATATACCGCCTAATGCCAATCGGCGAATCTCTAAATATATAAGAATATATATGGAAACTATGAGAATTTTCCAGATACTTGGATTAAATATTTCTTGTTGGATGGAAGAATGTAAAAAAAATCCCTGTTGGATCAGCTGTTGGTGAAAGGAACGCGCAATTCTTTAGGAGAAGGGTTAAGGCCGCGTGCAGCGAAGAACAAACAGGTTTTGGTTGCAGTCTTCCAGAAATTGCGGATTGCGTCCTCAAGAGAAATTGAGCCTCCTCGTTTTTTGGTCTTTCTTGGACAACAGCATCTTTCTAAAGGTTTATTTATGGATCCATATTTTGATTTGTGAGAAAAATGTTTCCTATACTGTAGCAATAAGAAGAAATTAGAAGCCATAGATTGTAAAGGTTGTTGGTCGTAGTAAGCGGACTGCAGCCGAGACGTAGCAATGGATGCCAAAACAAATGTGCAGTGTGTCAGCGGATACATAAATTCAAAACATATCAATTATTGTTCCCAATTCTGGAGATCTGCAAACTAAGTTCTTCATGGAACTAAGTTCCAAGGGCTTATAAAAACGAACCAATATCGTTGATAAAAGTCGATAAGTTCGCTTTTAAGATCAGTAATCCTCTCCTGATTGCTTAGTAAGCTGAAGCAGCATCGAATGCTATTTCTTCAGAATGACTCGCTATATAACTTTATAGCAATAATAGAACGTTAAATAAACTTTAAACTTTAAATCAATAAAATAGAGCCAAAAACTCAAAAAGAAACACTATTATTTATTATAATGCAATAGGAAAAACCCCAATGCAAAGCCTTATGTTTCAAAATTCTTCAGTAAGTGTGTGTTTTACTGGAGAATTCTGAAACAGAAGGCTTTGCATTAGGGTTTTTCCTATTGCATTATAAATAATATTTTAAACTTTAAAGTTCTATAACAATTTTAGAACTTTAAGAGCAAAATTAGCATTAAAAGAGCAGGATATATTAAAGAAAAAATATTCAGATTGAGGAGTTACGTTTGACGTAACATAAAACATATCACTTTGCATAGCATAGATTACAAATACAGCAAACAAAATTATAATGTACGAGATATGTTTCATCTGTGTTTTTAATACTTGAAGTGATCAGGACCAAAAGCAGATTTACATTATTTCAAAAATTTACTTTATCACATTTTTCGCTAGTTCAGTTAAGATTTGAGTTTGGGCAAGATTTGTCCCACGGCCATAATTTAGAGATCACTATTTTGGAATGAAGGAATTAGCGAAGAGAGATATTTTTGTGCTCTGTGTGCTATTTGGCCATAATGGTTTCATAAGTAATTTGTAAAGTAAATAATTTATAAATCAGGCTTTATTTTGGAGATCTAAATAGCCCAATGAACATCCATTTTTTTTTTCATTTGCCCAAAAAATGATTCCAATATCTTTTTAATAGAACATCTAGTTCCTAATTATAAGGACCATTAATGTTCCTAAGACATATGCATATAAAATTATATACCTAGTAATTTTCATTCGATTAAAGGAAAGAAGGTATCATTATATTTTTTTTTAAACTTGTACCACTACAATCCAATGAGGGTTGTACGATTGATTAGGGATGCGATTTGTTCGAGTTAGGCCTGACCTCTAGGTTTTTACCGCAATTTATATAGGCTGCGTGGGCCACAGGAGTGCTTCCAGATCGCATAAAGTCCATACTAGGATGTTAAAAAATTATATAATTTATCTGCCACAGTCGGATGTACAGCGGGGACCTTCGGCACGGCAACTGAGCGCTCTACCACTGCGCTACCCCGCTCCCTGTAATTATATTAAGATATCTAAATTTGTTACGACATAGCTGATGTTATGAGGCCTTGGAGTTTGGCAACTCAGGCGTAAATTTATTGTTATTAAATATTCAGAATCAACAGACAGCACTTAGGCTAAGTGATGAGCTTTATCGACAGTCTTTATCAATTCATTCCTCACCCGGGTTATTATTTTATAACACGCACTCATCGAGAATAATAGCAATAAAATAATATTCGGATCAACAACGATGACACGAGCGGAAACAACCTTTATAGGGCGTTAATCGATGTAATAAAATTAAAAGGTAATTCCGTAATTTGTATAATATAATAGAAAACAAACTTTTATTATGGGACCAAGTCCCTTAAGAATGGTAATCATGAACAAAAATAATTAACATAATATACATCTGGCCGGAAGGCTACATAATAATATGAATCATGAAGTAATTAAGAGTGATAAAACATAATAAAAATAGAAATAAAAGTACGAAACGACAGGTTTTTAACTACATGTCAAAAATAAATATATTAATATTAATTATAAACAAAATTAATAAAATAGTTAAAAACGAAATTACTAAATAAAATAATTGAATGAGATAACATGCAATAAAGTATTTACATAGTCTATATCTTCTTTGGGAAAATAAAAAAAAACATTTAGACAACGAAATCGAGTATATAAGTATATAAAGTCGAGAAATTTATATATAAGTAAATATGCATATATGCATACACATACATACGTATAATTCTAGCTCATATAAAGAATAGGCATATACAATTCATTGCCTTAGTGATACAAAACCGTATCTACAAAATTGTAATTTTTCAGAAATGATTTTTTTCATTCAAAACAATTTTGCGGCCTTATATCATTGTCGAACTCGGTGTTATAATTTTTAAAAGAAATCCTGAAATGTCATGTTACCGATTGATATTATTTGAGAATTATAAAATCAATAACCGAATAATCAATTAAAATAAAAAAGGCGACTAATTTTCTTAAGAGATTTATTATTGCAGTCGTCGTTTTCTACAAACAATACACTATGTTTCATATTAATTATGGAATATATTGGCTATATTATCAATACAAACAATATTTATTCTAAAACTGTATTTTTATATTATAATGTAAATTAATTTTTTCGGTGTAATCAGCTCATGAAGGATAAATAATGAATTACATCCGATGATAATAAAAGGTGGTCTAGACAAAAATATACTCAATTAGAAGGTTTCTCACGAAATGACAATACAAAAACAAAAACGGACTCCGAATAAAACTAAACAAAAACAAAAAAAACACGAAAAAGGAGCCAGGGAATGAAGAAGATTCTTAACCGCTCAAATGGAAAGAAAGAAGGAAAAAATAAATTAACAGCGCGGTGAAAAAGTTAAAACGAAAAAAAAATGTTCAAGGAAGCAATTAAGAGTTCCGAGAAAATTGGTCGAAAGTATATGATTTTTCTTTGCGCAGGATAATTCGAGAAAATAACTGACATCGAGTATAGAATGGCCCTCCCAACGTAAAGATTTTTTGTAGGCGAATTTTAAGTAAACGTTTAACTAACCTCAACGTTGTTTTCTTGGACTTTACATCAATCTTAAATAAAAAAGAAAAGATAAACTAACAATAGTTCCTTTTGGAAGCCTAGGGACCTAATTAGAAATATATTGTGGAAAGACATGCGACATATTCTACAATAATGTTTCCATTTGTGAAATAAAAATAAATTATAAAAATTTATTAATATTATGATTCAATAATAGCTAAAAATAAAGACGTCTGCTGTCATCAAAATTTTAGAATACAAAATGGTGACCAAAAATGACATTTTCCTATTAATTTCTAGCGAAAAACGTCCTCTTTTATAAGACTTATTCTGTAATTATTTTTTATTCTTAAATTGTTCGATAGTATGGATCATTTTGGACTTAATAAATAATAAATAAATACAAATAAGCAAAAATCAAATAAATCTATAAAAGTACAAGAAATTTTTTGACTTCTTTGCAGAGAGCTAAAAAGAGCGATTAAGGACGATGGTGATATGATGATTTTTTAATATCGTAAAAATAATTTAAAAAATGACAAAAAAAAATAATATTTTATAATTTGTTTGCACATTAAGAACAAAACGGCGCTTACCAGCCAACACTTTTTCATTTAAGAGTTGAAAATAAATTAAAAATTAAACTTTTCAATATCAAATTTTTCGCTAGGAAGCAAATTTTCGTAGTTTTAAACTAAAAAAAAAATGTTTTAAATAAAAACTACGAACAATTTTCAGCCTTTAAAAATTGATTTTTTTTAACCGTTCACCAATTATTTACACCAATGCATTATTTTGTACAATTAATGAATAATGACAGCCATACAGTTCATTAGACCTATTGTATTAACAAAAATAAAACTTTGTTCCTATGGTCATTGCTTTTATCTGCAGTGGTTACAATAAATTGGTTAAAAATAAAAAAACGATAGATATAAAATCAAAGAATTTAGAAACAATAATAATAAAATAATACATAGGTTTATATTAAATAATTGGTGAGAAATTACAAAGTGAGTTAAAGGCATAAGAAATATAACTACTTAAAAGTTATGATGGATATAAGTATGACAAAGGTTGATAAGTTTTGACAAAAGTTGTTAAATAAATAATTTAAGTTTGCTAATTACGGACGAGTTAATTCCAGCCTTGCTGAAGAACCGCGAAGTCAGATGGAAGTGGTATTCTTCACTTAACAATGAAATCGCTGACAAGATATTGTCCACTTTTCGTTATTTTCACTTCGGCAGAACCCATTAAAACTTTGTCAAATTTATTGAAACAGTTTAATAATTCATTGCATTTAAGTTAGCCAACTAAGTTTCTTTCAAGATCAAATTCAAAGTTTATTAATATACATTAATACAGAGAGAGTTGGTAAGTTGGCAAAAACAATTAAATATTTTAATCGAATAAACCAAGATGCTAAAATATTTCAACAAACATTATCTAAAATTAATTAATAACTGATCGCTTGGTTTCGATTATTGGCTTTATAATTAACAATTATAATATTCAATTCCCAGTTTAAAAAGACAATTCCTCTGCCTATTTAATTGTTTAAATGGATATAGTTTAAAAATAAATTATAATTTAAACTAAGGAATTAAACTACTCATGTCTATGGTCATAATGTCAAGTATCTAAATATACTGTCACTAGATATTCACGCTCGACCTCTAGTTTTTTTCCCAAATATGTGAACCCACTTTACAAAGGATGGGTTCGCGTTAGGTAGGTCATCAAGTAATACAGTATTCATCCATGACTTATAACAATTAGATAATTTATGAGCTTCAGCTGGATTCAGGAACTCAGCAATCTACAAACTACACCGTTCCCTGTGGAACTATAATGTTTTAAAAACTTAATTACATATGTTACCTACTTTTTTAGATTCGTGATTTTACCCTTGTTCAATCCTACAATTCTCCAACTAACTCAAACAATGCTCAACTTGAATAGAGTATAAAATTTCTAACGGCCGATGGAGATTATGAAAACAACAATCCTATCGCTCGACAATCCCTATTCCAATTCTAAATTCGTTAACAATATTAGGAAGGCGTAGGCTGATAATCGCTTTAGCCCTCGGTAAGAGTTAACGGAAGGGTTGAGGAAGGTTGGAGGAGGGCTAAATATTGAAGGGTGTAGTTAAAATTACAGCTTAGGGAGTCGGAATTAGGGCGATTTCACGCTCAACTGCGCCATTCATTTCCAAAGTTTGCCGCCAATCCACGAATTTGCCTTCAACTTCCTCGGCTAATAAGAAGCAGAATGCTCCAGAGCCGAGTCGAAGCAAAGGCTTGTTAGAACTGTCGTAGTTTCCGACATAAACTAAACTTTACAACAAAATATATATTAATACGAATATTTTATAAATACGTTCAAATACGAAAAACATCAACTTTTCTCGCTTCAAATAATCCCTTTTTTGGCGAAACAGAAAGAAGTAAATATACCGGAATCGACTAGAAAAATCGTAAAATTGATAACTAATTTGAAGAAGGTACAGATATTAGAAGTTAGGGAAGAAATCTGGGAAAGAACACGGGAGGAAAATGGATCCATGAAAATCAGCAAGACCTTAAAGACGTTGGACTTATGCAGAGAACAAATCTAAAATCAATACCCTTCTCAAGACTCACAAATTTTCAGGTCTATAAAAAAGTATTGGGAAGATCGCAAAAAAAAAAAACAGTACAACCTTCAAAGAGAAAGCGAATGTATACCGACTCAAGTGGTCCAATGTGGCCAATAAAGTTAATAATAATTAGGAGCTTGGAGCTGAGGAGGGCACTTTGATAAAGATTTTCTTCATTAAGGCTTACTAAGTGAGCCCAGGTAGGTGCAAATCTATAAGGCTGTTAACTGAATTAAATATATATACATTTTATTAAAGGCATTGGGATGTTCGGTACAATCGCCTCCTGAGAGAGACGCATTCTTGCAACAGGACATTAGACCCGGTGCAAGAAGATGTGACATGAAGAAATCCCTGGGGGAAATAGGTTGGCTCCACTGTATTCTGATACGAAAATACTCTGAGGAGGTTGTTGTATTGTTAGCCAGCCTGGGGGAGGAGCTTCCGTAAATATTTATCGGTTATCTCCCCTCTCTTCCTTTTCTGTCAACACTCTCTCGCTCAGTCTAAATAATGGTTCATAAATCACATCACACAAAGCGCTGTCGGGGCATCGGCAAGAAAACAATCCTTGGTATGCGTAAATATATACATAGCATCTGCAATCCGCTGTTATATTTGTATATGCAAGGACTATGAACTAGTCGGCACAACTAGCTAGTATTTTAAAATAACATACCAGTCAAAAGTTTCGTCAATTCAAACATGACCATCATCTTATAAATGCAGAAAAAAAGACCGCGATGGTCCAGATTGTTTGGCATCTACCTTAGCATGGTTGCGAATCTGATCTAGGCGTATTAAAATTGATTTAATGGTGGTCTCATAAAAAGAATCTGGACCTTACCGCGTTAGGTAGCTGAAGGTAGAACATAAGACGGAAGTCCCGAATATGTGCGGTGTAATATGTAATATGTAAGGTACTCATTGAACATCTCTATTATATCTTATTAAATTATATCTTGGAAAGGCGAAATTTAGGACTCCCACTGTCCGATCAGTCATAGCAGCACGATGTTACGTTAAGAGAATAAATAAGAAACAAACAATTAAAACAAGACAGTTAAATGTTGTAACATAAAAAAAAAAAACTATTACAGGCACTAGAAGATGTACTTAAAAAGATGTTACATAAGAATAAAACATTGTGGAGGCACCCATTGCGTAAAACGATTTGGGAGCCTTAGCAAGCTTTATCACCCGGGCCAAGGAAAGGAAAAAATATTTCAAAAAAAGAAACCAAAAAACGACATGAAATGACCCCAATTCCAAGAACTGATTCGTCACATGTTCCGTGAAGCAATTAGTCCAAACAGTTCTCTGTAATATTTTTCGACAGCGCCCCCTTCCGATAATAAAGTATTGTAAAATAAATAAATAAAAAGATAAAGTTAGAGTAAAACGAAAGCCATCCATGAAAAGAGGAAAAGTAAAGTTAATGGATTTCTTCGATTTCAGAGTTGCTAATGTATATATTTAAAAAAAAAAAAAAGAAAGTATTTTAGTATTATGAGCGGTCATAATTGAAGTATTTATTATTATTTATTTATTGCATTTAATAAATAAAATATAAATACCCTCAATAAATATCTCTTTAGTGGCCTTTGTGAAGCTCTGAGGGAGGTTTAAAAAACCCTAATAATGGCAAGCATAGGTCAGTGAAAATATTTCAGTATGAAGGATTTAGATTAAATATTATATAAGAAGGTCTTTCGATAATAGATCTATTGACAAAATTATGCCATAATGGAATTTTAAAGAATAATATGCCAAGCCCTCGTGTGCTGGCTCGTCTTAGAGTTAGTTCTTAGTAGGTGTTAGGGAAATGAAGGCGACTTAGGAGGTATAAAGGAGAATAAGTAGATTTGGACATACGCTATTCAATAAAATATTGAGCAACAAATTCACCATGCACTTGAATCTGCTCGATCTCTTTGCCATAGAGTCATCCATAATCCGCCTAGGTCTGCTAATGGGACAAGATGGCCTACTAGAACTGGTTCAAACACCTTCAAGATATGCGCATTTTGTTTACAATAATAATATTAACAAGGAGTAGAAATCTCTAAGCAGACCAGCAAGCGAAACACCAAGAAGTATGTAATTCATTTATAGGAAAGACATATACCATTCCCAGATATTTAACCATCCAGAATAATTAAGCAGATTTTAGTAATAAGTTTCTTATTTTTGTTGTTATCATTATGAAATGCATACATTATATTTATAGCATGTTTGTCTTAGATTGCGTCTAAACCGATATTTAGTATATGTTTCCAATTTGTTTCTTCATTTAACGTCCCTTCATGCTACTCGATAATGATATGATGAGGTGCATCAAGCTTGGTGTACCAATATAGAAGTATGGATACCAAGTAGGGAATGCGGTTAAACTGGAGAAGAGAGAGAAGCAGAGCTAGATTGAAGAATGCTATCATTCAAGATTCTCGCAACCATCAACCCATCAACAAGCGGCTGACTGATTTATCAGGTTTATTGATTGTTTGTTTGTTTGTTCATTTAACGTCACTTTATGCTGCTATGGCTAATCGGACGATGCTACAGTAGGAGCTCTCAATTTTGCCTATCCAGGTTAAATTAGGATAGGGATTTTTAACGAGTACCTGACATCGTACAGACTCTTTTGACGTCCCTTTCGAAGGACGGCATAATCAAGGATTTTTATTTTTACTCCCTTTAAAAAATCCTAGGGCCACCTACCGAGCTACGAACCCCCAATCTTGGGCTTAGGAGTTTGTTATGCTAACTACTAGACCACATGTCGCCCCTATGCTTCCAATTTCACTGCTCTTTTATTCAGTGTATATCTACATTATTAAAAACAGTCCACACAACCAGAACTGGAAAGTACCATCCCCCATAAAAAGGGAGGGTATGTTCCAAAACATTAGTTTTACCTAGTATTGAGAGCAAACGTTTTATGTGATATAAACCCATATTACCCATAGGCAAGTGGAAATTAAAATAAATGATGTGATATTGTATAATCCTGGAATAGCCTAACATTGGAGAAAAAAAAACTCTACATAAAATAATGAAGCAAGAAGAATCAAGACAAGTATTCTTGACACGACCCCATCGTCTATATCACTCGCCACCCCTTAATGAAAAAGGAGAAAAAAGATCCATTGAGAGGTATTATTTTTCCATCGCCATTCATATTTTTTTTTCACAAGTTAAGTTTTTTGTGAGCCCCGCTCTCGGAGGGCCGCTCCTCCAGCGAAGGTGTTTGCATGAAAAGAAGAAATGAGAGAGGGGAAAAGGTTTTAGTAAAAAAGAAAAAAAAAACGAAATTCCGCCTAACGAAGTCGCTAACGACTTGGAAAACAAAGGCACCTAGATTTAATATTTCAATTATGAAAAGAGCTTGCTTTAATTACAAGGCGCCTTTTCGACCATTCGCTTTTCTTTTTTCTTTTTCATTTTATTATTTCTTTTTTTTTTTCATATTCTCCTTTTATCTTTATTTCATGGGGTTTTCACAAGCCTCGGCGACCTAGCACTCAAGACAGTTTAAAAAATATTGTTTGCATCCAACTTTTTTAAGAGCACTTCATTTCCAAGCTGGGGAATAAAGGAAAGGGCGATGCGGCCATTAAAAGTAAACACGGAACGGAGTTGGAATATTTTAGCCTTCCATTCGTCAAATAATGATTTCTAACCTGAAATTGATCGAATGGACGAAAAGGAATCTACTAGATTCGTATAGGAAAAATAATACTCACATAGAAAAATAATATCTTAAATATTATTAAAATGAAAGATTTTCCAAACACGATATGATCCAGCAAGCGGGGTAGTTCAGGGTGTCGAAACCGGAAGTATCGTAATCAAAGTTCTATAAGCCTGAGCTTGATCTAAGTCAAGTTATCTCCCTGCACAATCGTTGGTTTTGTAGCAGTACAGTCTTTATAGTGTACTGATCCCAATTACTTCTTATCCCTTTTAGGGTATAGATTATACCAATTAGTGGTGTTCTTATTGAAAAAGAAATGGACGCTGGCGATTAAATTTTCCACTTTTGTGGCGTCCTTTATAGTCCTTTCTTCCAATATAGAGGCGGGGTGAGCCCAAGAAAGTCTCTAGATCCCACAGAGCCCATCTACGGCTGATAACTGAGGAAATAATTTATTGGCACAACCAGATTCGAACCCGGAAGATACAGCACATCAACACAGTGACATACCCCACTCACTCAGGATGAAACTAATACATAGACTTGTATTGTTACTCACTAATTTACACTTCTCCTATTTTAGGCAATTGATATCGCGGTAATTAGTCCGGTAATGGATGGCTAATTAACCATGTGTGAAAAATTATACTCAAATTGAAATTTGAAGAAAGAAAAATATATGAAATAATAATTGAAATTTTTATGAATGATTATAGGAGTATTGTGACAAACTTTAAGCAAAATCAATATCTGTTTACCCATTCATGTTTTGCGAATTGTACAAAACTACAAAGGGATACGCCCAGTAAGCCATTGCTGTAATTTCACCTCTTTTTATTACCTAAGTATTTTTTCGTTTTATGACGAATTATTTTTATTGTTTCCCCATAAAAGGCTCATAATTGGCCATTGGCGAGCCGTAAAAGGGAGGATTTCATTAGTATTACTTAATAAGATAAGCTGAGCGGGCTCCCGTGAAACGGGCTTTCTGGTTTATTGTAGCCATTAGGAACAAACTGCTATTAGTACTTAGTAGTTAATAACATGTCATTAAACCTGACCTTTTCTCTCATTGCTGTCTCTACATCTTCTCCTTTATGCCCCATTTGCATTTTACTCAGCTCTTAACTTTTCATTGCCTACTCACCCCTTTGCTTTTATTATTATGACTTTCGGTCATGAAATACCTAATATGTTGAGATTTAAAAATAATTCTCAACAATATATAATAAAACATGACAGCGAAGGTTCAACAATGCCAATACAATAGAGTACTAATATTTTATAGCATGTATTAATAATATATGCAAAATTAATAATTAATAATAACTAGATCATGGTTAATATTGTCCAGTTGTAATTAACCTGAAGTTTATTACATATTGTATTTTTTTTAAAAACACAAAAAAAATACAGCGCTACAACCCAAGAAGAATGTTTTTTCTTTATTTGTTTTTCTTTATTAATATTTCTTTATTTATTTAAAAAGGCAGAAAATGTTCATAATATCGGCATTTTCATAACCTTACTTATTCATTATTTTGTTTCGTATTAAAATATAAATATTCTGTAACTGTTAAAATTAATAGTTCCAATACTATAATCTTTCTATTTCCAATTAAATTTACAAAACAGATAAAACTACTTAAAACTGTAAAAAATTGTGTTGCACTCACCTTATCATCATCCTCGCTATCACACTGAAACAAAATAAATATATGTTAATCAGGATACACATATTACAGAAATATTAGATATATAAAACTAAATAAACAACATTTAAATTATAGAATATTAAAAAAAAATGGAAAAATAATTTTAAATAGTACATATGCATGCATAAAATTGAAACTAAATATATGTATATTTAAGAACAGAATAAGCTTTCAGGATATATATATAGTACGACATATATAAACAAAATTGAATATTTAAATAGATAGAATGACTATTGATTAATACAGATTAGTTTGATTAATTAAAATTTCATATTTAAAAATGATTATGTTTATATCTAGTACTAATTCATTTTCTTATCAATGAGATGTTACTAAGAATCATTATAAATCTTAAAATACACACAAATCTTAAATAAAAATGAAATAGATAAATTATAACCAGATCTAGAGTACTAAACGAATATTTATTTTTTTTAAAAGAAACAATTTTGTTTCTTCTGGGAAAAATCTGGGCTGCAAGCCAATTTCTATTTATTTTCCCAATAGTATTTTATTTGAGTAATATACATTTAATATAATGAACTCATTTTATCTATATTTTCTAATGAAGATTAACTGAAGAATTACTTTAGGCAAAATTTTTTACACAAAGCCGAAGACAAAATTTATGTAATTATGTACTCATCGAACAAGGAAGTTCGAATACCCTTAATTTTGGTTTCAGATTAAACGATGTAAGGAAACTTAATATACAAAGGTGTACAACCTGTTCCGGGACTCTTTCGCTTCAAAATTCGATGTAATTTCGCTCCACTGGCTGGAAAATAATACGGAAAATTCGGGAAGCCGTTAAAATTGTTCGAGGTGGACGCGCCTGTTGCATAAAAAGCGTCACACGCTAAGTACACAAGGGACAGAAAGAGGGATCGAGATAGCGAGAGAGTTAGATAGAAAGAGGGGGGGGTAGGACAGGGTATGGTATATGTACAACGTAACAAATGCATAAACATTAACAGTCACAATACATAAGACAGACCTTTCAATGTATTATAAATTCCTCATTTACTCAGTTGGTCGATACAAGGTAATGGAAAATATCCATATATTTATTCTAACACCTCACGTATCTTGAGGAGTACATTCGCTGCCATAACCAAAAACAAAAAAAATACGAAAAACCTTATTCCTTTCAATGCGAATATCTACGACCCCGGTGAATAATTGGTCAAGTCAAAATTTGTCCATAACTAGTTAACTGTATTGAGAGTAGCAGAATGGTGTCGTACTTGTAGTTTATGGCTTGAAATGGAGTTGAAATATAAGCAATACGTCTATTCTAGCTAAAGTCTGACTTAGCCCCTAATTTACTAAAAAAATAACACGAATCCGCTTCTCTGAGCACAAGAAAATCATTTTGGAGAAAATCTGACTTGAGCACTTATTGACCGGGGCTGTAGATATATTATTATTGCATTATGGTCGTGTTATTTATTTATTTAAAAGGAAAAATTCATTTAAAGTAATTATATTATATATATTATATTATATATTCCAATATGCACATCATCACTTTTCTCAAGCTCGACTAAATCAGAGATATACTAACTTAATATATTTTTTTTTTTTTATGGAACAACTTAATAACTACAGTATTCAATTAGAGTAGAACATGCAGAACATCAAGGGTAAGGAAAAATGCCTAAATGTTCAGTGCAATTTTATTTGTTTTTACTGTAACAATCCAGTTCACTGTTCTTCAAAAATAAAAAAAGGTGATTTCTTAAAATGAATAATTTTTGCAAAGTACAACAGATTTTTATTGTGAACCCTAGTATGAAAGATTTTGATGATGATTGAGATTTGATGTTGCTTTTCATTCGCTAATATACAGACATAAATAAAAAAGTAAAGATGGAATGATCCGCTGGTTCATTCGGGATGATGGTTCGCTTCGATTTGTCTTCGACGTCCCTAAGAGTTCACATGTGTCCCGCCGTTACGTTGAGTTAAAGTACACTCTATTTCCTTGGTTCTTACTTATATCAAGACATCTCTATCTCTATCTCTATGGAACTCACTCCCACTAGATATCCGTCATGCGTCTTCTTTAACCTCTTTTAAATCCAAACTTTTCCTACATCTTCTAAATTCCCAATCAGATGCTTTATAATCAATAAACAATTTATAGATATATTCAAATTGATCGATTGATGAACAACTATAAATGTTCCTCACTCATAATGATGTCATTTTTTTGTTACTACATAGATGCTATCATGTATTCACTTTTTTTCATAAGCCTATTTCTTTTTATCGTAAATTTGTCTGTTTTTTTATTTTAATTTTGTATTACATTTTCTAATTACCTACCAAACACATCTGTTTAGTTATTTATTTTCAAGATATTTTTGTAGATATTGTTTTATTCTAATAATGTAGCCCTTTGGCCATATATATATTTATTTAATTTTGTGCATTTCTGTTATTCTTAAATTATTTTTCTATTCTATGAATCGAACTAGTCCACTAAATTTTATAAGAGAAAACAAAAAATGGGATCTTGTCTAGAAATGGTTCCCTACCAGCAGTATTTAAGGAGTTGTCAAGTTTCTTTTGAACAAGTGTCCATTCTGAAGTAAACGATGTCTTCTGTCTCTGCTTAAATCTCAAAAGTTGAACTAGCTGGCTTTCACCTTTCACGCTCAACCACCAGATTTCTCCCTTATTTTGAGTACCCACTTTATAGAGGCTGGGTGAGCCTCAGGAAGATCCTAGATTCCATGTGATCCATCTCCGGCAGGTAACAGACTAAATAAAAGTCTTGCCAGCAGCGGGATTTGACCAGCAAGAATATAACATAGTAAAAATATATACGAAGCTTCTGATTTCACAAATCCAATGTAAAGGAATAATGTATTTTCGAGCTTAAAATATATCCACAATAGTAAATAACGATTTACTTTAAATTATGAATCCGGTAATGGTTCAAACAAAAGCCTGGTGCTCGACTGATTGACCAATGACTCAGAGCGATTTCCTTAACTACCTCACCCTGTTGACAAACCGACGGGGAATCACCTCTCAAAGGCAAACACTAACACTAAGAGCCGGAAATGGTTAACCCCCAACCACAGAATGCTATGTAAAGGTTCTTGCTAAGGTATGTCGGGAGATTTCCGGTCCTCAATATAAAAAAAAACACATGAACTAATGTTAGTAATAATTTTAATGTATTCATTGTTTAACTATACATAATGTACCTCACCCAGTTTCCATCAATAGCTGAATTTTTTACTACCAATATTTGTAATATATTTTACCGGAGATTTAAAATAAAATAAAAAATACAACGCCCCCATCAATCATTTTTATTTAGCCTTTAGTCACCTTCAGGTCTTTAAAAGCAAATATTAAAAAAAATATATATATATTCACTTAAAAACATGTTTACAAAGAACATAAGCTGTATCACAACAACGCATGATCTTCAGTTCAGCACATGCTAGGGCTACGGTGGTGCAAGCTTATCATTTGAACGACTTTTAAGATTTTTATTTTTATAACTTTTCTAAGTGATAGAAGACATCGTTTCCTACACAAAGCACACCTGTCCGCAAGATTATTATTATATTTCGTTTCTGGAGATAAGGAGTTAGTCCAGGGCAAGATCCCTTTTTTGCCACTCTTGTAAAATTGAGAAAAATGGACTATTTTCCTTTCTGCAGTCAGCGCTTCAAATACACAATAAAAAACATGATAAATTTCTCGCGTGAATGTACTTTTTTTTCTCTCACATTTAGCGCATTGGAATTCTTTAAGAACCATCCAATTCCATAAAAATAACTTTTGTGAGAAATCAGTATTCAGCTTACATGAATTGAAAAATTATTATTTCATCAAAAACAAATTTATAATTATTGAATTCATTATTAAACTTGTACCCCCATAACCCATGAAAATTCTTGGGGTCCAGGACATGTTAGAGATTGTACTGAATCTAGGACAATGGTTATGCAGTGAGGTGATTTGCCCAATGCCACGCTCAACTGCCAGGTTTTTCCCAATTTAGGAAGCCCACTTTGAAGGTTGGGTGAGCACGGGGAGGGTCCGAAGATCCCACAGGGTCCATTGCTAGTTCTTAACAGATTAAAAAAATTATTAACACATTTAACCGGATTTGAACCCGAGAACTTGAGCACAGCAACTTAGCGCTCCGCTCTCTGACTTCATTATTAGGCATTATTAAAAAACTATGTTCTAAATACCTAAAAAAAAAAATGAATCGATAATAATTAAATCTGACGAAGATTAGGTTTTCCGTTTTAACCTCCGATGATTGGCAATTCAAAATTAATATTAATTACAAACGAAACAACATTTAATATTGAGAGGGGGCGCCGAGGGGGGCACTTTGATAAATTGAATAATTAAACGAGGTAATTAATTTATGTCGTTAAATACGGGAGCGGCCTGCCCCATGAATAGGATTAACATAGATTTAAATTTAAATTAACACGAAGGGATTAGGCTATAAGGCAAGGAGTAGACGGGAGAATAGGGCTAATAGCCCGGGGAAACCGTTGCGAATTAAACTGATTAGGGTGCCATTAGATAGTCGAGGGAAGTGCCATATATTTTAGCTTCATTTAACAAATGGAGTTGTTCGCTAGAGCGGCTGCCGCCCTCGTCATCATCGAAGTCACAACATCATCCTGAAAGCTTGTCTTAATTTGAAGGCAGGTTATTTTCTACCCTTCTTTTTTGCGGGAATGTCAGAATGCACTTATATAAGAAAAATATACAGGATTTAGTATTTAGGATTTAGGATGAATTGTAGCAATTACGGAAAGTTAAGAAAAAATTGGAGCGTGGCAGCTTCAAAGGTAAAGTTGCCGTGCCGAAGGTCCGGCTATGGAAGATAATTCATTAAACTGTTAACATTCGTGGATAGGCCTTATGGGGTGTGTAGACCCTCGTGGGGCTCACCAAGCCCTATACTGAATGGAAATCTCGATACTCAGCAAAATGACCTCAGAACAGCGGCGCTTCCTCCTCCATCGCACGCGAAGCGTCACAGTCCTCACTTATCGTAATGATTAGGTATCCGTTGGCCTAGTTGAATTTTGGATGGGGATGATAGATATGTAGCTGCAACACTAAACTGTACCCTCCGATTATTTATCATTCGTTTTTTTTTAATTGTCTACCACTATTGAAATCAAAGGTGACGTCAAAAATCAAAGGACTATTTAAAATATATACAGTAACTTTACATAAGACTTATATAAGTTGATAAAACCTTAACGCGGAATGCCTTTGGATCTGCCCAGAGCCCTAGAGACTGAGGAAGAGCTGAGGACTAAAGGCTTAGAGGCGGCTCCCTATATCGGATTAGCCGAGAGTTCAAACCTCAGCTGTTAGGTCGCCCTCAACCCTTGACCACTCCAACCTAAGGGCTCTCAACCTAGGGACCTTCAGCTCTTCAAGGAGAAACCCGGGAGTCTTCAAAGGGCTATTCTTACCGACATCGAGGGGGCTCTACATTGTTAAACAATTAGCTGGAGATTAAACCAAGGACAAAGTTAGGAATAAATAAATCAATCCTTCTCATTTATTTGTAATAATTGAGGCGTTGACATGGAAAAGGTAGAAAGTCATGAAAAGGTAATTTTACAGGAGAAAGAAAAAAGTGTTTCTACAACTAAAAATGAGAGTTGGGAGTGGAAAATACTATCATCGATATTAGAAACTGAACCATCCTAGTTCTGGATTATTTCACTTGCTCTTCGATTGTTACGATTAATTGTAATTATTTCATATGAAGAATTAGAAAACATTTTCTTTTTGATATATTTTCTATTTCAACTCCACAATTATCTAATTCCATATGTGATTAATACATTTTTTTTTAAACTTTGGTGTAGAGTCAATACATCACAGAATTACTGAGCTGTAGGGTATGTTCGAATAGGGCTATGGAAGTACAATATAAAGTACTTAATCTGTTAACCGTTATAAGATCGACCAAGTAGGATCTAGTAGCCTCTACAGATCCTCATTTGTCTTACTCATAAAATTTCTTCGATTGGTGGCAAAGATGATATATGACTTATTCTTATCAAGTGCATTCCGAAATTAATCTGCTCGAAATTGATTAATGTTGTGCTATTTGTCACGCTATCTGGAACATTAGGAGTACCTAGATAAATAGGGTAAGGGACTTACAACAGGTAGTGTCCTTTAGGGTTTATTAAATTAACTCTTAAGATAAAAGTGGCAGTTGTTCGGAAGGTCAACTCAAGATGCAAGGAATTGGATGAAGCAATGGTCGAGAAGTAGCCTATCACATATAGCGTCTCCCTTGCATTGCAAGAAGTTATATAAGTTATCTTGTAACCTTGATCAGCACAAATAAACTTAATGTAATTTAATGAAATTAAAAAGGTTCTTTATTTGAAAAACAACTCCTGGTCAGTCAACATGTCAAAAAGTCAAGGAGAAGAGAGGGATATGCCCCTTATTAATTAATGATATAGAATTAATATATATTAAGTATAACGATCTCAAGGTGGCATCCCATTTTATTATTCAAATATTATTCAGATCAAAGGATCCGACTTTTCCTTGAGATCATAGCTTGGGCAGTGAAGTCACATATGGCAGTTGCTTTAATTTTAGTGCGAAAATACTTCATTTGTATTGTTGTTCGAGGTTTTATTTTACCAGGAATTCGGGCATCCAATGTTACCGTGAAATTGGGAGAACAACAACGTCTATAAATTACCATCAATTGGAAGAAATCCTGCAGGTGAGGATCAATCCACCTCCCTGCACATCCACTTGCCTAGATATTCTATATTCTATTGCCTACTAATATTCTATATAAGGTAAATTGTTAGAAATCAGTCATATCCTTTTAGCACCCGCTAACTGTTTCCTGGATTGAAAAACAACAGTAAAAATTCCTTCCATCCCGAGTCCTAATTAAAAGAGCTGAGTACAAGCTGGAAAGTATAAAACCGTTTAACGTAACTGCTGACACTAACATAAAAGCAAAGGAAATGGTGTCCTAAGACATGGTATCCATTATGCTATTAAGTATTTTGTGCTGTCTGCTAAATTGAGAAATAGGCTAAGTGCTGGCATATTACTGTAGCTGTTGCATCTATTGAGCCACACTAAAAAGGCGAAATTTTTTTATCATTTATCATTCCCTAGGATAATATCGATGCCTTAGTTGTTTGTTCATTTAACGTCACTTTATGCTGCTATGGCTAATCGGACGATGCTACAGTGGGAGCTCTAAATTTTGCCTGTCCAGGTTTAATTAGGATAGGGATTTTTAATGGGTACATGACATCGGCCAAGCTCGTGACTCCTGTTCAACGTCCCTTCCGAAGGACTGCGTAACTAAGGATTTTTTACTCCCTTAAAAAAATCCTAGGGCCACCTGCCGGGCTACGAACCCGCGATTTTGGGCTTAGTAGTTTGTTACGCTAACCACTAGACCACAGGTGACCGTGATGCCTTAGTTCACAAATGTGTTGAGTGCAAATTTTTCCAAAATGGGTTTTGTTATATAAATAATATGGTAAAGTTGTGATCAGGAAGTCAAACTTGAACTGTAACTTCTTGTGTTAAATTATTATCAAATTTGACTCTCATAAAATTTGATAAATAAATTTGGAGGAAGTTGACTGGAAGATCTAATGAGGGATATAATTAGTCTGGGGATGCAGTCAAAATAACACTAAATAAGAAAAAACGTATTTATTGTAAGTGCCGACGTTATTCTGTTATATTTTATTCATATATGCATGTCCTTAATATTATATCCATTGCTAATTTTCTTTACTATTCAATATCTGATGGTATTATATTCTTTCTTGATACTGCAATATTTTTATAGTTTTTTTTCTCTCGTAGCCCTGAAGATGGCCTGCAACGCAGGTCGAAACGTCGGCACTTATAATAAATAATTTTTTTCTTATTTAGTGTTATTTTTACGGCACCCCTGGATTATCTATATCCCCCATTATATAAATAAATGTATTAATACAATCCATCAATAGTATTAGGTTCTGTTTTTAAGTCAACGATTGTGCAAGGAAGATTAGGTCCCCCAATTAAGGACCATCAAATAGAGGGAACTGGAAGAGCTCCAGGATGGTCTCTAGATTCCACAGTCATTTAATTTTGTACATTTCATTTTATTTAATATAATAACTGGTCTGCAAAGATGCCAACCGAATCGTATTCAACATTCTGCTTACTGAACTGAGCTAGCTCGGGATAAAATTTGAAAAAAATTATTTTTAATCAACTTAAACTACTATCAAAATTATACTTATTGTTAGCAAATACTTATTATTAAAAATATTATAGCCTGACAATTTTCTAAACGACTTTCGCAGAGTTCGCCTCAGGCCTACTGCGCATGGAGAAGCCACGCCTCCGATTTCGCAAAATATCTTTCTATATATTGAAGGAGTCTCAGTGACTCAATATAAAATTATGAGGTGTATTAACTGTTCCAAATTTTAAAAATGAATCTATATTTAAAATTATTGATACATTTTAAGATATCTTTGACTCTTAAGAAAAGATATTAAGTAATATTACGTTATCGTCTTTACCAATATGATAACGCAGATAGCAGATTCTGTCTATAAAAATCGCAGAAATATTTATAGACAGATAATATAGCTAATCATATCTCAAATAACTAATTATCATTTGAGATAAATTATCGTCATAAAAGATAAAAGAAAATAATATGTTTAAAAAATACCATGGAATCGATAACGAACGTAGGACTGTTTAAATAAAACCCAAACAGGGTCTTTTAAAAGGAGTGAAAAAATCCTTAGACATAGCGTCCTTCGGAAGGGGCGTAAAATGGGGTTCCGAAGTCCATACTGCGTCAGGTACACGTTAAAATTTCCTGTCCTAATTATAACTGGGTTGACAAAATTTAGGACTACCACTGTATTATTATCCGATAAACCATAGTAGCATGAAGATACGTTAAATAAATAAACAATAAAAATTAAACTGGCTTCTTTGTAAATAACCAGCGTTCTTAATTTTAAAAAATTAAAATTAAAAAAGTAGATGTACAAATCAGTTAAGATAGAAGGTATAATCCACTAATAAACTGTTTGGCTAACAAAACGTTGTATAATAATCTAAAATAAAAACAAACGGATCAAAAATAGATAAAACACTATATCAAACTTGGCTTTAATAAATTCGAAAGTATTTTCAATTCATGACATAAATAAATAATAAATTGAAAAAAAAAGTTTTCTTATGAATTTTAAATAACTTTCCTGATATATAGATAATTTATTCAATAAATCTTAAGCTAAGCGATTAATTTGTCTGCAGGTTAAGTTTGCAAATAAAATCAACGCCAAGAGGTTTAGTACCCCAGGTAACAACTTTCTTCTATTATTTATACAATCTTAAGTTTTAGCCCTTTATCGAGTTTTAAGGCATTAATGTACTTTGTATAGGGCAAGAAGAAAAGGCTGTCCAACAACTTAGAAACTTGTTTCGTCCATGGAGCGGTACATCAAACTTCGCCAAAACTTATCAGATTATTACAAAATAAGGTAATATTATTAAAATCGATGTAATAATATAAATATTAATTCGAGCGGGATTTTTAAAAACAACATTATATGTTATCCAATTTTCAAAGAGATAATATAAATTCATTGCCATACAACATGAATATCGGTAATTTAGAACAAATATTTTTTTCATGCATATTTTAAACGGATTTCTAATTCAAATATATTTTTTATATTTTTGACCAATTAGCGGAGACGAAATTATCTTCCTCAACGACAGCTGCTCAATAACATCTGCCAATTTTAAATTTAAAACTATAAAGATGAATATCTTTTTTATAATTTATTTATCTTATTTTTTTTGTGTTAGAGTGTAGGGCAGTTTCTTCAAGAATTTGCAGCTGGCGAGAGTTTTTTCGTACCAACGATTAATTGAGGTTTGAGCATTGTACAATATTATATGCATGCAATTATAAACAACTATTGAGCAATAAAATAATAATAATTAAAACAAACTTACTAAGTAGCCTTTTCCAGAACTGCATCTGCTGCTGGCCTGTAATAGAAAAAATAAAAATGAATTTCACTAATGAATAATACCAGTTAATGCAGAAAATAATAATATATAATAAACAATAACAATAATAATGAAGATAGAAGAAGAGAAACGTGATTATAACTTAAAAATAAAATGTTTATGCAGTGCAACTTAACAAAAAAATACATAGTGGAAACATAAATCCTCAATGCTCCTTATTATGTCACAAACAAACCCATCCATCATGATCTTAATATCACATATGTTGCTGATTTGGCCCAAACTAAATACCTAACCTTCTATGACAAGCTCCATACACACTTGATCCGCTAGTCCCTCAACTTGCTTCCCATACTATTCCTGATAATCCTCCGAGGCGTCTCAAAAGAAGATGGCCTCTAGACCATCTACTGTAGAACGTAATTGGAGTGCTACCGATGGGTAGTTTCTCCACAAGTGTTTTTCATGTCATATTGTACATATTAACAGATTTACTTATTGTAACATTATTATAGTTGTAAATTTCAATAAATTAAATTTAAAAAAAACTATTATGTGTAATAATTTCATTCTTATAGTTACCTTATATTCTTTTAGTTAATATTACTTACATAATAATTATTTAGTGTTATTAACCTGTATCCACAGCCTGGACGTGTCAACCTGTTGTAGCGCCTGACTAATAACCTATATCCACATCGTTTTAGTGCAAAATAAAAAAAAAAATGAATATTGTTCATTTCAATAGTTTTTTGTGTACTGTCTAGTCAGGCCTGAAGAAGACTTGCAACGCGGATGGAAACGTCGGATTCTAATGAATATTTTCACACAATTTAGGAACTTATTTTGACCTCCACCCGGACCAGTATCTTTCCCATATTCACTTATTTTCTCCAACTAATAATTATTCATCATTATTTATTAAATTAAAAACCCAGGCTTCTTTTATAAAAATAAACATTTATTTATTATTAAATAGATATTTATTTATAAAAATAAATATCTATCTAGAATAAATTTGAATAACGTAAAAATAAGCCGTGTATTATTTAGATATATTAAGGTTCCTGAATGAATTTTTATGGTTTCCCAATATTAAAGGGACACCGTCTCCATATTCCATCTACTGACTTAGGTAATACCGTTTTTTTGTTGACAAAGATCAAGATGATTCATCCATCTTAGAGCTAAAAAGAACTCTGCGATAATGGCCGTGTTTTCACTCACTGAAAAAACGATACTCGTTTATCAAAGCAAAAAAGGTGAGTTATCGAAGTGTAGAGGGATCATGATTCACTAAGTTATCCAGTTTTCTGAGTTTTTAAATCTACATCGGACTCCGCTCACTCAAGAAAAATGTAATAATAATTAGGTAAGAATGAAAAGTAAAAATATGGATTCAGACCTTACATAATGAAACATAATAAATTAAATTATACTTTGGATGCAATATAATATCAATTGTGAAATCTTTTCAGTTCGAGATTGGGCCAAGTTCAATAAAAAAAAAATGAACCACTAAGCCTTGGATTCAACTTAGAACAGAAAAGTAACTTTATTCGGGGACTAAGTCCCCGCAGAATAACAAACATGAACAGAAAAAGAAATAATAATCGGGACTGAAGGCTACATTCTGCTTCTACAGTACTGCTTATACTGTACTGGATAGCATACGTGGAGACGGTACTGTTTCTAAGCCAACGATTGTGTAGGATAATTTTATAATTTAGCCGAAGCCACACCCAACTTTTTTCTCCTATTGGAAGTACCTACTGCTTGGGTCAAACCCAATAGAGGTTGGGTGAGCACCAGGAGGATCTGTAGGTCCATTAGGGTCCATCTTTGGCCGCTAACAGATTAAATAATTGTAACAGCTACATTATTATAATACATTCCATCATCAATAAATAAATAAGAAAAGCTATAAAAAATACTTGGTAGCTCTGAATACGAAAGACGATCTTGTCAACAAAGACACCTCCCTCTCAACCTATCTAACAAGGTATACATTTATTTTATTTGCAAAAGAAGTCAATATATTCCGTGAATTCCGTAGTAGTATCCAGGTAACCGTTATATATTATTCATAAAGAGGTAGCCTATAAAATAATATATCAGATAACTGTCAACCAAACAGAGAGGGAGAGAGAGAAAAAAAGAGAGAGAGAGAGAGAGAGAGAGAGAGAGAGAGAGAGAGAGAGAGAGAGAGAGAGAGAGAGAGAGAGAGAGAGATGAAGAGAGAGAGAGAGAGGAGAGAGAGAGAGAGAGAGAGAAGAGAGAGCGAGAGAGAGGGGGAGGGAGAGGGAGGAGAGAGAGAGAGAGAGAGAGATGAGAGAGAGAGAGAGAGAGAGAGAGAGAGAGAGAGAGAGAGAGAGAGAGAGAGAGAGAGAGAGAGAGAGAGAGAGAGAGAGAGAGAGAGAGAGAGAGAGAGAGAGAGAGGAGAGAGAGAGAGAGAGAGAGAGAGAGAGAGAGAGAGAGAGAGAGAGAGAGAGAGAGAGATAGTGAGAGTCGAGAGAGGGACTATCAGACACAACCGGTTCCTGACAGCCCACTCAGCAAATAATGGAGTCCTCTCCCTCGGCCAAAAGGACTTCTTTGATTAGATCCTCTCCGGGCCCTATCTATCTAATATATACCTTCATTGGATCAGAATAAGGTGCAAAGTTGTTTCTCTATTGGGCATTTGTTATAAGTTTAACAAGGATCCGATAAGAATGGAAACGAATAACATACGAATGTTAAATAATAATAACAACAATAACTGTACGTTATTAAGGGTAAAAGAATACCTAATTCCTCGGATAACCTAAATAACCAAAGCCTTAATAAAATTTATAGGTTTATTGAGGCTTCAAAGACTCGATACCGCTATACACCACAGTCTATTCTCTCAGATAAATCAACAACTATTTATAGGGATCAACCAATAAACATAGAACATCGTGCTGAATAATATGGCAAAGACGGCTGAGGTGATCGGAATAGAAATTCCCAATGACGAAAATATACCTAAAGTGGTTAGAAAAAAGATGGGAAAACATCAACCATAAGGAACTTAAGTACTCAACCACCACAAAGAAATCTAAGCGTTTCCCATTATAATTTCCAGCAAGGATATGGTTCCAGAAGAGAAGAATAGAACCTGCAAAGGACAGGGACTATATTCAGGAAGAAGAGTAAAAGCCCTTAAAACAAAGGGCTACAAGGGACATCCACCATTTTATAGATAGCTTGATACCGGGGTTTGATAAATGTCCCCAGTAACTTAGAAGACAAATATAAAGGTTTGATGCCGAAACTACCAATCTCTGCTAACAAAGCTACGCTTACCAGTCAGCTCAGAGCAATAGGCTGTTTTAGTTTTAATTATATTTGAGGTGATGATAACAAAGAAACAGACAACTCTACTACCTAATGCCACATATAAGTAAAGGATTTTATTTTATTTTAAGTACAAAAATAATGGTCTAACTCCAAATTACTGCCGCCTTAACATTTTACAACTCCGCACTAGTGCTCTATCTACCGGGATTCGTGGTAAACAACTACTTTGTATCCAACTTAATATCCTAGTATCGGAATTATTAATTTAGTAATGATTTAGCCTCATATTATTAAAATTAGCGCTGTTTTCTCGATATGAAGAAAATATATCTGTACAATAATAATTACAGTAAGGGGCCCTACATCATCTCAATGAGGCACCAAGGATAAATCGACAAATTTAATCTAAACAAATCCAATTACTTTGTTTCACGATCGTAACGAATGAAAGTTAACAGCAATAATTATTTTAGATTATATCACATTAAACCAATAATAATTTTAATAATTCCAATGATTAAGAATTTGACAGTTGAATTCAAAGTAATTGGTTCCCGTGAGACACGCTAGATAGCATTGGGTAATGATAACAACTAAGATATAGATCGGTTCATGGAGCAATATTAAAATAGTTCCAAGCAAAAATTATTTTAGGGTTATTCTTAAATTTAATGAAAACGTTTAAAATGTACAACATGAATGAATAATATGTATTTATGTAATATATTATATAAATGCATTTAGATAAATAATAAATCTACTGTTACTTACGTCGGAAAGCCTGTCTTCTTCAGCTTCCCTTTTGATGATCCTGTCAACTCTCTCGCGCTCTCTTTCTCTTTCTCTAGGTTTTTCTTTTTCTCTGGAACTGTCATCGGAAGTTGCTGCTTCCTGCAAAAATAAGCAAAAATATATGGATAAGTTTATTAGGTTTAATTTGGTATCTCTTTAGATGTGAAAATAATACAATTAATGATGACTCTATTGTAAACCATAAATATTTAGTAGAGGTCAAAGAAAAATATTTTTTTTTATAATAATAATTTTCTTTGACCTCAACTCGGACCATTTTCTTCCTCATATAAATATTTAATGTTAGTCTTTATTGATTTTTCCAACACTTCTTCGCTGTTGGTACCAACAATAGCACAGCTATAAGAACTTTATGTTTATTTGCTCAGTGGAATCATGTATAAATAAATACACACATATTTTACATAGCGGAATATAAAATATTTTATGACAACTCTTACCATATTGTTACGACAGCTCACATTCAAGAATTAATGCCATATCCACAAAGAGAATTACAATAACAAATAAATTCCCATTCGTAAGGATATTATCAATAGCAATTCCACATTTGTTTTCTAATAAGTACTAATGTATGTACAGCGATGTAATCTATTTAGTAATTCATACTATTAATACTTATCTCAATAAAAAATTATGATACCACTAATAATAACAAAGTATGTATTTTTAGGTTTTTAGAATTAATTATTTGTATACCTCTGGGAGTTTTTCCTTAGCCAGCATCATTACAAAACTACAGCATTAGAGAGACTAAAATAAATAGACAGTTTCATAGAGATAAGTGTTCGTAATCACTTGATCTCAAAACGAGTAAGTCATTGAATGAGTAATGAGTTCCTATTATGAGATAAGCAGCCTATCTACCTTTCAATGCCTAATGCATAATTACATAATTTTTTAATTATTTATTTATACCATTATATTTATAACATAGGAAACAGTTTAAAAATCGTGTATACAATAACCTATATAACAAAATATTTGGCCTATATAAATATAATGGCCTAGTTTGAACGATTAATGTACTATTCTTTGGACAATTTTATTACCTTTCAAAGGAGTACCTGTTGCGTGCAGGAGATGACAGATAATTTTACGATTTATTTGGAAAACTGATAAATTTTCCGGTTTTTGAAATAATTTCGACACTTGTTAGGTTTAGAAATAATTGATGAGTACGAATTTATTACAAAATTAACGCACGTATTATCATGAGAGGTAGACGTACTGTGCATATAAATTTAATAACTCATGTGATATAAATAACTCTAAACTGTACATACATATATGCACATAAACGTAATTACACATTTATGCAACCGCTAGAACAGTGGTTAAGCGCTGAGTTGGCCTGTTGAAGGCCCCTATAAATCCAGCAGTAATAGATAAATTATTTAAAATGTTAACAGTTACAGATGAACGTTGTGAAATCTTGAGGTACTCCAAGGGCTCACCCATAAAGTGAATACCCCAAATCGGGGAAAAGCCTGGAAGTTGAGCGGACAAATGACCTCCCAGCAAAGCCTTTGTCCTAGACAGTACAGTCTACCATGTACTTACCTTGGGTAAAGCCCTTCATGGGATGTGGTGGTACAGGTTTTAAACCACTTGTAGTCGTTCTGCGATGTACGAAGTAGGAATCTTTAATTGATCCATTTCTACTTAAAAAGTACAAAACTAATTGCAAAGGCAAAAAAAAAAAACAACTGTACCACTACAACCTATAGAGGTTTTGGGTTCATTACGTGGTAGAAACAGTACAGTTTTAAAGAAAGCGGTTTTGCAGTGAGGTGATTTGTTCTAGAACACTCAACCGCCAGGGTTTCCACCAAGAAATGATTATTGAGGCAGTGTGAGCCCCAGGAGGAGTGAGTCCAGGTTCTACAGGATCCATCGACGGCTATTAACAAATTAAATAAATGATCTGCCAAAGCAGGATTTGAACCCAGGTCGACTCTACCACTGGGGCCAATTTTCCAATTTCAAAGACAGGGTCTCCTCCATATTCGCATTTTATTGATATTGGTTATCGTATTTTCCATCAATGGACACTAACAGATGGACGATACTTGTTCTGCTCGAATACGTTACAATGGGAATGGCATTTTAATTGGGAATTTAAAATAAGAGATAAAATGCGTAAGTTTTGCTGTGCCTCTGGACTGAATTTGACAGTTGAGCTCTATACTTGCGAGAAAAAAAGAATAAAAAAAACTGGGAGAATTAAGGCTGGCAACAGATGTAGAGTAGGAAAGAAATGTAGAGAAGGTAAGCAGCGATTAGAGAAACGTTTCTGTGGATATTTTTTGCTGAGTCGAGACAATTAAGCTTATCCGGAGGTGGAACTGATTTACATGGAAGGCGGCCGGGTTGGCATTCAGCTCCAGCCCTCTTCTTCGAAAAAGGCGCTCAGTATTCCCTTCCAGTATTGGAGGAGGGTATTCGCTCCCAGTGGGCCAATCCCGGGGATAGTGGCCGTCATTAACTGGCCCTTAGTGGCCCCTGCATTTTACATAGCTCCTCCTGCGAATCCCAACTAACTCCGAGGAATGCAATTGCCGCTGATTGCCTTCGACGGTTCCACCACATTCTGCGAGCGAGGACGTTGTTTCTGAAGAGAGACATCCATCCACACCTGGATTCAGTAAATAATTCATCCTTCCTGAGGGAGGAGGAATTATTTTGAAAACATACCATAATCGCCTAAATGAAATTTGTATTCAAAGTAACACATAAAATACTTAAACATATAAAAATCGCCGTGGTACGTCAAAACTTTGCATATGGACTTAAAAACACCAACAGTTGACGAACTCGTACAAACAAGCTGCGAACGCTCTCAAGAAAAACTACACGGACTTCCAAACCCGAAAAAATGGCGACGACTCACAACCTTGAGGCCAGAAGAAGGAGACTGAAAAGATCGTGGATAAGAGATTAAATCAAGCAACAGACAAGATATCGCTACGTAGTGTTCCCTGCACGCCTCTCATACCATTTTGGTCTATTTTAATGATAGTCAATCGGCTGACTATCATAACTTTGTACTTGACAGGTGTGGATGCAAATATAAACAGAAAAAAAAAGTAATACGTTCAAAAATAACAAGTGATGAAAAACAAATTAAATACTCTCTTCTCCTGGTTTCGGCAAGCTTCCTCAGGGAATAAAGAATGCTTTCAAAAGTAGAAAATTCTGAGAGGTAATCTGCTGATTGCTGTTTGTTTGAACTCGACAGGTGTGGATGGAAATAAAAAAAGAGGGAAAAAAATAATACCTCCATAAATAACAAGCAATGAAAGAAATTAGTTGAACTGAAATAAACCACATACCATTACAACCCATGAGCGCCTTGTATGTATGTATTGACTGTACTGTTTCTAGGTCAACGGATGTGCAGCGAAGTGATTTGATCAAGATGGAAAAAAACAATTTAAAAGCCTGATCACCAGGAAATTTTCCCCCAATCAAGGGCGCACACTTCATAGAGGCTGAGTGAGCGCCAGGAGGGTCAATCCTTAGCCGGTAACCGATTAAATAAATTACAATATGAAGTACAAATAAAAAAGATGCTTTGAAAAATAGAAAATTCTTTAGAGTTGTTTTGATCGAAGTGAGTACAATCATGACTTCAATAATAATACAACACAAGGTACAACGGGCTCATAGGAACGTTTAATTAAATATGTAATATAATAAATATATTTTCTAATATATATATTATTTTTACTTTCTTAAAAATAAATTAATGCTAACAGGAAATTTTATATTTGTTTTCTGATTGTTACCAACTCTACTATAAAAATAATCTAGGACAGAACGGAAAAGGACTCTCCAATTATTCCACCGTCAGCTCGCTAAGACATTAACCCACAAGATAAATATGCATGAATACACGCGCGTTAGTTTCCACCTGGTGGCGTCAAAGCTCTTAGCTTTTTCTAATTTAGAGAAAAAATTTCTACAGTTTTTACATCAGTATGCATACGTTTTTATGTTCATAAGATAAAAAAAACATTTTCTACTTGCATCGAATCGAATTTATGTCATTTATGTCGAATTTATGGACTTCAGAAACTACAGACTTTTCTAAACGAAGAAATATTTTTATAACACAAAATATAATTTTATAATAATGAATCATTGGTTTCAGCCTCTCCGAAATTAAGGTTGAAGGTGATAATTTCAGAACACATTTATAAAACAGTCTGTTCCATTACAACCGACTAAGGGTCTTACGACGAAGGGGGGTTTTCAGTCAATGGTACAGACTGTACTGCTTCTAGGACAACGGTTGTGTAGAGAAATGATTTGCCCGAAGTATTTCGCCCATTTAAGAGTGCCGGTAGCCATTTTATAGAGGCTGGATTAGACCCAGGAAGGTCGACAGGTCACTCAAGGTTCATCCTTCTTGGTTTACAGGTTAGATAAATCACTTCTCACAGCTGGATTTTAATCTGGGACCATCAGCACGAAAACTGAAATGGAACTATCCCTAGAACAACTTACTTATTCGATAAAAGCCAAATCAATTTTCATATAATGCTAATTAATTGTTTTAAAATTCACTGAGCTTGAAAAAGTATTAATTTGGGAATATATTCGGAATTTATTACATTCCTGGTCTGCAGCCAGGTCGAAATACTTCTGGCAACTACGCTCGATATTAAACAAAAATGAAATGATATTCCGTTTAATTCTAAGCAATGGTGTATTTCTTTTTTTGTCGTGTATTTTATTTTTTAAACGGTTGCATAAATCACGTACCACGCTGATATCCAAATTTGATTTAGCAAATTTTTATATTTATAATACGTATAGTTATAATTGATAATACGTACATGTAGTTGCAAACTTTGATTGTTACAATTAAGTATAAAACCAAACGAAAAAATAAGTATTTAAAAATAATCACCATCAAAATAACAATTAATAAAAATAAATTATAAATAAATAAAAATAAGGTGATTAAATTGTCATCGGAGATATCTCCAATATTTGAATACAAATTTATCTGCTTACCGAATTAGTAATAAGTTTTAAGGTACAATTATTGCTAACTTTCTTTTATTACTGAGTTATAATTACTTTCACATCATTCGCAATTAAACCGTTCTTACAATATGCTCGTATCAACTAAAATTCGAAATTGTAATATCTTTTTCTTATTTGTATCGCCACAAATTTTATAGGGTTTTTACAGTACATTTTCTATTGCATACTTAATGGCAAAATGTGCAGGTTTTTTTGCATAGCAATCGATTCTCTACAAACAAGCTGAGCAAACAACAAAAATAACAAAACAAAAAAAATCAGAATAATCAAAGAAAGGTTTATGATAAAAAAATTCTTTTGTTAGCCTACAACAATAAACTGATTCATATCATAAACGTATGGATATTTACAATTGTAATATTTATGCTATATTTTCAAGCAATTAAACCATCATAACGTTCTAAGAACGAAGAAATTATAAAATAAGCAATATAATCTTGTTTTACTAGCTAATTTATTTTTATCGATCTATCAACTACATCACTAGGTAATACAAATTCAATTATCGTTTCCGAACCTTTTCTTCATTTAAAAAGAAATAATACATTGGAAGATATCAGTTAGAAACCTTCAACGCTAAAAATCACGGTAATTATACTGGATGAAATAACTCTGCGGTGAAACCTCATGACGAAACTATAAGTGAAGGCTTGGAAAGAACGAATTGAGAAAAACACGGATACAATCATAAACGTAGGTGGCTTAAATCATTTAAGGTAACGTTTATTTTGTTTTATGCAACTATTTGACAGTAAAATGAAGACTATTTTTAGTTTTATTATATTATTTAGTTTCTGTCACATTAAAAAAATAAATATATGTGAAAACTTAAGTTGCCAGGCCTGTTGAAAACAAATAAGCTAGATATCCTAGAAATTTATATCAGAATTAAATAAAATATATATCAGCATTAGTTTCCTATCGAATGAAGTCAATATATCTAAATAATTTTAAATAATAATACACATAATATATAGTTACACAGAAAAATAATAAATTGAAATTGTGAGGAATATTTCTTAATAACATTGATTTCTAACAAGCAAAAAAACAATGAAAAATGAGAGTTTTTAAATGATCCGAATGATTTACGAGTGTAAAATTTGTATTCTTTGAAAAAAAATCTTCCTAAAAATATTCTTTCAGAACAAGCTGATACATTAAAACTTCTCCTACATTAGTTTACACTACTTATTCCATTTGTATATCTCTATCTGGATTACCCCACCCTTCATTATTATTTATTTGGCCAGCCAAAAATATTCAACATTATCATAATAAATAAATTATGATAATTGAACAAGAAGTCCAGACTCACGAGTTATAGTGCCGGAAGAAAGTAATATGTAATTATTCCCTATTATTATTCTAATTAACAAAAAGCAAATGATAATTCTACACAATAATCATTAATTTTTTAGATTAATTATCTAATACTAAGATAAATACTTTCGTATAATGGCTATCTATAAGACCTTTAATGCTTTATGTCAGAGATGGTATCTACAGTGATAGATTACTTAGTACAGTTTCAATAATGACCGGAAAAAACTTATTTAAACAATTTAATAGTATTTATGGAAAATTTATAATGATCGCTTAACAAAAATAAATACTCATTTTGGTCAATGAAAATTCTAAATCTAAATATTATTTAAAATACGTCTTACAAACTAATAAAATAAAATACTGCTTTTATCTCCATGACAGTCTCCTATTAATTTGTTTTAAATTTCCTGACATTTAACAACCATAACGGACGAATATTTGTTTTCGTATTAACGATAATTTCTATAGAATAAATTTTCCAAAATGTATTCTAATGTAATTATAAATGTGATATGTAGAAAGGATGATAGGATACTTTAATTCGGTAAGTATGACTAACAATATATTTTAAAACCGGATGACGGAAATTGGCTCGTTCACAATCAGATGCAAGAAATAAGCGCTCAGAAATAAATGCAGCATAAATAGACACTATTAGTTGACAATTAAACATGAAAATAAATAATAAAGGTGATATACTATAGATGAAGGTAAAGTGACTTGATGGAATAAAAAAATAATTTTATACTGGGACCAAGCTTCTCAAGAATAATAAATGTGTACAGTGATAGTAGAACATTCGTTTGGCAAAGAGGCTACGCAATAAAAATCCGATCTTACTTATATAACTACTTCAAAAGCAAGTTTTATTCATTATTTTTTTTATTCATGGAAATTTACAACTGTATTATACTAATACATACAACAAGTAAATAGAATGAACGGTACATATTAGCGTGAAAGACAAGTAGAGAAACTACCCAGTGGTAGTACTCAAAAGTAATTAAAAACCAGAAATTAAGCTCCGGTCAAAAAAAAAACAACATTAAAATAATTTTAATTTATTTTTTAAAATATTTTATTTGAAAAGAAAAGATATGGCCAGGACCGGGACTCGAACCCGGGTATTTCACCTCTCTTGGCCATCTTTTCTTTTCAAATAAAATATTTTTAATAAATATGTAACAATTAAATAAAATTATAATTTTAATTTATGTTTCTTCTTTTTTTTAATACAAATTTTGTGGTACTTAACACAGGGATATACCGTACATCCCCTTTTAAATAAATTTAACCTTGCCAATAAAAGTAAAAGTTAAAAAAAATTGTAAGAAAATTTGCTAATTCCTTTGAATAAACAATCGCAAAACTAATAGAATTGGAAAATAAAAACAATAGAACGAAGTAAGAATTATTAAAATTTAAAAATAAATTTTTGAAAACTATAGACTTAGAAAAATAAATAAAAATCGAAAACATAAATAAAGCAAATAAATAGTTGTTGTTTACAGAAGGGCTTATTATTTTTAAGAAGTGTCAGTGAGTTATAAATATTTAATTTTATTTTTAAAATATTTTTTTTAATCAGTAGTAAACTGATATTATGGAACAATAAAAAAAAAATCTGTAATATTTTGTTCCTATATTATCTTTGGGAGCCATGATATCGAATCTAATCTCATTTTCTGTTAATTACAAATGTATTCACACCAATTAAACGCAATCGAATAACACTTTTGTGTTTAACGGAGAATATGATCAGAATTCCAGGAAGATTACAATTTATCAAAATACATTACCAACAGGCTAATGTTATGGGCATTTCTGTTTGGTTGATAGAATTATTTTATTTATCAAAGAATAAAATAATAATCATTTCAATAACTATTATCCAAATAAAAATCTTTTTAGAAATTTAATAATATAAGTTTAGAACAAATAAAATTAATTTTACTTCAAGACAAAATTTAATGTTACTCATTCTTTGTTTTATTTAATAAAAATTACATTTTTATTTAATTGAAAATTGCGTTCTTAATATTAAGTGTTTGGATTCAATATTCTATTTATATATTTTATAATGGGGTCGGTATAAAATTTTAATTATATATACATTTAACATAGTTAGTTTTAGTAACAATATTGTTTATAAATTATGATTTTTTACTGTGAAATAACAGTATCTGTTATTATTAAAAAATATGAAATTTGAGTTCATATCCTAAAACCAATAATAGCTAAATCCCCCTACGTGAATTTAACTACGTAACCATGAATTTTATAGAATTAATTTATATAAAACTTAAAATACAACAAAGACAAATTCAAATTTCAGCATTTATTATATTAATGTCAATATCTTAAAATAATTTTGCAAAGTTTTTTGATCATATAAATATATTTATATTTTAAGGATAAATTAAATACTTTAATTTATTTTGTTTTCAAATAAAGCAACCAGGAAAATAATATTATTTTATTTTTAAACATATTAACCAAAGATTTTCAAAACATATTATTTTAAGTAAATTAAAATATACTATTCTAAATAAGCACTTTTTATAATATAAAAGACTATTTTTTGAAATATAAAAACATAATAAAAATTGAGGTAATATATATAATAGTTACAAAAACTATCGGTAGAGTGCACTGCAATCCACATCTCGAATATTTTAATGACATTAAAAAAAAATGAATATACTATATATATTTTTATTAATAATATATATGTTTAGTCAATATAGATTTTAAGGACTAAAATCACTAAATAGCGATTCATTAATGCGCTATTTATTTATTTTTTAAACTACAAATCATTGTTTAATTTCTCATTGTTCATATAATATAATAAGATAGATATAATTCATGATCCGTTTAATATAATGAGTCAGATTTTACAAACGGCAAATCGTTATAAAATTACCTTAATTGCAGGTTTTCAAATTAATGTTGTAATTTATGATATAGAAATTCACATCATTAGTTAAATTATAGTAATGTATATAAATGAGAAATTAACATCCATTTATTTACCTGTTTTATGTTTTCTATATGTTTCTCTATTCCTAGCGCTGCGAAAGGTCGCGAACGTTCAACCTGTAAAAAAAAAAGTTCGTAATAATTTAAATACAATTCATAAATCATAAGTAAATGAGTACACAACTATAAACAAATTAAAATCATTACGGTCTCTCTCTCTCTCTCTCTCTCTCTCTCTCTCTCTATATATATATATATATATATATATATATATATATATATATATTTATTTATTTTTTTTTTCTGAACCTCCTTTATTTTATTAAAATCCAATTACAACATATAACAGTATAATATGTACATGCATACTCTTTTTTTTTCTTTCTTAACCCCTTGGCTTTTATTAATTTTTGAAAATAACATATTAATATTATTAATTATACATGGTATCTCTTCATGTATAACCTCCAGCATTCTGACACACTCACACACACTCTTACCTAACCGATTTAGAATTTATTGCGAATACCTATCTGATTACTATGGTTTAATTGATTATATTTTATTAAAATTAAAAATTCGTATTAATGATAAATATATATATTTATAAACTCAATATACATTTATAAAAAAAACAAATATTTAAACTCGAAAGAATAGAAACATTATTTATGTATTTCTTTCTCCGATAGTATTTCCAGTTATATATTGGCTATACAATTTATCTTTTTTTTTTAAATATAATTAATGTTGCAAATCATGAGTTTCTTTGTTATAAATATATACATTAAAAAAAAAATGTATTTCTTACAAAAATATAAATTACAATGTTTTTTGAACAAACCGTTGCCTCTTGCGTTTTAAGACTGAATAGATAAGAAAACAGATACGCTCCCTTTTATTTAAATTTATGCTAACAACTTTGTTTTTAAAATGCTAAATACAGATTAATATTAACATTCTTTTTTATCTAAAAAAAAGACGCTTACTTCTGAACTTAAAATGAATACATTATTTGATTAAATATATTTCTTATCAGCTGAATAATATCTGGTTTATATTATTTAAATCAATAAACATAAATTCATTTCACGTAAAAATGTTCAACTTCTTAAAACAATATTTTATGAGACATGTTATTCATTTGATTTCTAGGACATTAGATCCACGGACAACAGCTGTTCACAATTAGTAAATGTTTTAATAGGCAATATGTCTAAATAAAGCCTTATTAACTGTTTAGGTTTTATTCCAGGTAAAATTATTTTAGATACAAACGATTATTATATCATCAATTTATCTCTTAAAAAAATAAATTACAGATAAAATAACATTTCCTATCCTAATCAATCCTTTTGATAAACGCCTTTCAATCTGACACCCGCCTGTTATCAACTGGATGCCTGATAGGATAAGAATGCTTAAAAAAAAAATAATAATAATAACTGAAACGAATGTAATTTACTTAACTAAATGAATCAAATTAAATCTTGAATTTATTTATAAATTTACTAGTTATACTTTAGGCTATTTGTAGCTTAATTTTTTGTGAATTTATATATTATTTATCATTAGTACGAATTGGGACTAAAACTAAATACAATTAAAACATAGCAACCTGAAGGCTCTACCTACAAAGTTTAAATCAGGTAATAAGCTTTCGATAATTAAAGAATAGCTTATAATGGTGCTACGACAATTAAGTCATTATTCAAATTATTTATTTATTAAAACACGAAAGGAACACGACGATATCAATTAAGGAAGAAAAATCTAGCTATAATTAAAAAGTTGGCTCAGAAAGTGGAACGGGCTGCGATCTAGCGGAAGCTTAAGGAACTAAGACCAATCCGTCTTTTTGACTAGAAGCGACTCTGCCGAGAAAACTGAGAACTACTACGGCTGCCAATGCTTTGTCTTGAAAATATTTTAATTTAAAAGATACCATCTTAATTCTCACAGAAAATAGTGAATAAAAAAAATTAAAGAATACATATAAAAACCACTTGAGGTGGAGAAAATTTCGTGTAATCAACTTTATAATATTACTAATTATTAATTAAATATTATTTAATTAATCATAAGCTATTCGTAATGAGATCGTATAAAAAAAGTTTAAAACTAAAACTATTAACATTACAGGATATTTAATATATACATGGAACCTTTGTTAGTTTCTCTTAAAGGGAGAGTAATATTTGATGGCAATACTATCACAAATAATCATTTGTTGATTCACTATACATATAATTAAATTAATCGGTTGAGATTAAAATAGAAATAGAAAACAACCAATTAAACAATCTTTTTTTTTGTCTTTTTTTAGAAAGATAACATGATAAATAAAGTATTATCAAGAAGAAAAGGAAAAAACAAACTAATTTAATACTAAAAACCTATATAAATAACCAAACTAACCTAATACTTAAAACCTATATAAAGAACCAATAACCTAACACTAATACTTCATCTATTCTAATAACTTTTTTTCTCTTTATATATTTATCCATACCTGTCAAATAAAACAAGACAATCAGCAGATTGGCTGACAGTAAAATAATATACAATGACATGAGAGGCATGAAGACGAACAGTACCCAGCGGTTCTAATAACCAAAGTGACAAATAAATTAAGAGTATTTTTAGTACACGCGTCAATAGAAACAAACTATATATTTTTCAACAAGATTATATACAATAACTGGGAAGCATATAAAGAAATAAAATTAGTTTTTAAACTTATAAACAGTTTTTAAATATAGTGTAAACAGGAATAACATTAAAACTATTATCAGTTCAAATTCGAGCTTTTTGGGAGGCCTTGTTATTGTTTTTAAAATTAGGTTTTAAGTAATATTAAAACGCGAGTCTATTTAAAAACTCAAATTTGAAAGGTTGTCGAGTTTTAATTTATTTTGGTTTTGTAAGTAAAACATCAGAAACATCAGCTCTCCTAGCAAGCGAAAATCTACCCACAAACACCTAGTACTCACTAAATATCTAATCATTGCATCAACACGTTAACCAAACAATGGCGACCACCCGTGTAAATGGCGTAATTGCTTCGGCTTACAGAGTCTTTGATGTATTTAGATTAGTAGCAAAGCGCTTTGTGTTTGTTAAGTGTTTCTATTGTTTGGAATGCGCACAATTGTCGAACACTAGGAAAAAACCTCGCCACGTAAACTACATAATCATGTAATCTACATATTTTGACCGCTAAAAAGGCAATCATGTCAGTATCATTACATGCTATTATGAGTTTCTGCATGTTCAATGTTTTCCTTTCAGATTAAGACAGAAGTATGTATAAAGATGATTTTAAATTACACACGACCTATTGCAATGCATTTGATTCTACAAAAAATAATTAATAAATGCTTAATTCATTGGTTAACAATGGTAGCAGCCGATTATGAGAGGCCAATAATAGGTAATCCACAAGAATATAGATTAATTCTTTACATAATACAAATGGTTGATGGTGAAGTTTTAATTTTTTTTAAAGAATAAATGCTAGGATATGTTTTACTCTGAGTAGTACTTCTAGTTCTACTACTAAAAACCTTTTACAGAAAGATTTTGAATCCAAAACGAGGATACTGGAGAAAGAGTTCCATCCACTTTAGGAAAAATCATCAACTGAAAGTAACGGGCAATACAAGTAATAATAAAAGTTATATAATAAAAGAAAAAAATGTACTGTGCAGTACTGGGCCTTGGGCTAAACAGTACACGGGATTGCACTTTTTCCCAACCACTAATGGTTAAGGAAGGTGATATGGAAGATATCGCCATCAACTGCCAGAAATTTTCCCAACTAAGCGGTACCCACTTTAATAGAGACTGATTTCATACAGAAATCATGAATGGCCTCCAGATCCCACAAGATGTTATAATGGCTGTTAAAAGATTAACTGTGTACCACGGAAGTAAAGGACACCATATTACATTTTTTATAATTTTTCAATTTGTCAAAGAAACCAATTTTCCATAACTTTAAACTATTCAAATTTGTTTGTTAAAGAAAAAGCTTAAAGAAAATTGTTCACATTTTATCCGCATTGATAAGTAATTGGACGTCTTGATTATAGTATTTATTTATGATAATTTATCTAAAATATTACTTATTTTTTGGACATAATCCAAAGAAATAATTCACCTGTCGCAGCTGAATTCGATCACTGAATATTCTAAACACACCAAGCTACTCATCTCCAAAATAATATTTAAAAAATAATCCTACAATAAAAGGTAAATATTTAAAAGCTGTTTTAGCCCATAAGATGATTTCCTTGTCTGGTAGAGAGGCATTATCGCTATTGTTGCAACTACTACAGGATATCCGAGAAGTGCCAGGTAAGCTTCTGAAGACAGTGGAGAAGAGGAGACGATCTGAGGGGCCATTGTAGAGGGCCGATAAGAAAGGAGTTGCTGAGTGGCCGTTGGGCCAAGAGCACTCAACCACACGACCACACCGCCACACCTATACACTGATACACCAACACACTCAAATATACCAATCGGAAGCGGTCAATACCAGCGCTCTATCTTTTAACAATCAAATTATAACTTATCAGCCCATAAGTCCATCATTCTTCTTCGGTTCAATCATAGATAACGTAGGACACTAATTTGTAGAATCAATCATACGATATATGCGATAAAACTATACTAATGTGGTTCAGAACCGATTCCCAGCTTCAATAGTCTAAGTAAAGTTGTAATTGAGAATTAAGTTGAATATTAACTAATCAAAAATACTATAGAAAGTATTACGCGATTCACCATTCCGTTGAGGGAAGTGCTGGAAGATGTCTTACTCAGAAATTAATTAATTTTCATATACTTTAAAAAATATCATCAATAGAAATAATATCCATCGTCGTACATAGGATATGACCCGTAACATTATAGTGCACAGGATCCGCAGACTGTACAATGATTATTTTTATTTGTATGATAAAATGGTTCAAGTAATACATATAAAAACAACTTTAGGAAACATTTTTTTACAATATTATGTTAAAAAAATCAAAATAATATAGGTTATATCCGTACTTTTATTTATATGTATTTGTTTGTTTCTTTTTTTTTTCCTCTACCACTACAACTATGGAGGTTGATTGGTTCAGTATGTGGTAGAGACTGTACTGTTTCTTAGATCACGCTCAACCGCCAGATTTCTCCCTTATTTTGGGTACCCACTTTATAGATGCTGGGTGAGCCCCAAGAAGATCCTAGATCCTATAGGATATCCCTTCGGCAGCTAACACAAGTCCGCCAGCGAGCGGGATTTCAACTCTCTCCCACCCGCACTTTTTTTAACCATATTTATTTTGAGCAGAATCCTAATTAATTATTACATTACAATTTCGCATGAAACTTTCCTGGAAGAGAGAGTAATGGGTATTTTATCTCGAAAAACAATAATTTCTAGAGAACAATATAATTAAAATAATCAGTTACGATTAAAATAAAAAAAAGAACAACTGAATGACAAGCTGTTTTTCAAAATAATGATTAAGCAATAATTATCGAGGTGATTAAAATAAATTATTATATCCCAAGAAACAAAATGTTTCAGGTTCAATGACATGTTTTAAGAATGGAAAAGAACAGGCTGGCCAAGATGACATACGAGGCTAAGATTGAAGGATGAAGGTCTAGAGGAAGACCCCGACATACCTGGAAAGATGGTGTTAAGGATAGCATCACAAAGAGAAGTCTGCAGTGGAACAGAAGAGAAATGGCAGAGGATCGTACGGTGTGGTCCGGGCTGTACAGAAGGAAACTGTATGAGCGGTAGAGAGGATGGATTATGATGATATTAAATCCCAAGAAAGGAAAACAAATGTTTATTACTCTTCTTAAATAATAATTCATTATTAGTTAATTATAGAGAACCATATTTATGAAGGAAAATGTATTTTTAAGATCAAATAGATTTTAATAATATAAAAGGTTATCAATAACAGAAAAATTGGAAACCAAGTATACAATCTTGCTATCAGTGTTGGCAAGTTCAGAGCCAGGCATTGGCACTGATAACGAGACAGTATTTTACAGTTGTTTTTTTTTTTTCATAACTTATAATTCAATTTTATTCATTATCAATTTATTTATTAAAAGCGATCCTGCTAGTTTAAGGAGGAGTTTAAGGAATGAATAAGAAGTAACGAATAACGGTTAGGTAAGGAAGGAGGTCTTCGCATCACTGATCTGGAACACACCAGTTTTAGCAGTGTAACAGTAATGAGTAAAGAAGTGATTAGCGAGATTAGGCGTGTCCAAGAAGGGTTCATTGAACTTAAAGGTATATATGTGTGTTTGTATGTTATGGTAACCACTACACCACAGGTGATTCCTATTAATATTTGGTTGTTTCTTGTTCTCTCGAAACGGAGCAAAGATCATTGCTATTGAATAATTACGCATTAAAAATTTTACGATCTCGAAAGCACTGAGTCAGTGACACAAAGGTACAACATTTGGCCATAGTTTATGACTTGAGGAAGGTAATAAACGTTTCTTTTCACCAGCCATATTCTCTTCTTTTTATGGCAGCAACAAGGTTAGTGTGAGATGAAGTTTTGGCCGAATGGCCTCCTTTTCGGATATTTACTCTCTTCATATTCACATTTTAAGAAGTTATAAGAAAAGGGAATCAGCTGAAGTTAAAGAACTGGTTGAGCTATCAGAGTATAATTCATATATATGAGTAATAGTTGTATATTGGTCATACACGGTAAGGTATGGTATGGTATTATTATTATTGAATAATAATAAAAATTTAAAAAAACAAAAGTTTCCGAAAAAACCCATTCTAGGGACAATAGGGCTGGCAGAGTTTGTGGAAAGCAACTGGATTAGTATTTTAGTAGCTGGAGATGGACACTCCTGGGGCTCATTCAGCCTCTAAAAGCGGGTACCTATAATAAAGGGAAAAAATCTGGCGGTTGAGCGTGATCTAGGACAAATCACCTCACTGCACAACCGTTGTCCATGAAACAATACTGTCTCTACCCTGTACTGAACTCCAGACCCTTCACGGGTTGTAGTGGTATATGTTTATTTTAAAACTGCATAACTAAAATTATTAAGGAGCTCTAAAAAAAAAATTATGAAAACTGCATAATGTTAAAATTTCTTTCATTTATTGCATAAAATTATAACATCTGCCAGCACTCAATTCTGATGACATCTGATAGCAACATAATTCTTATAGATTCGATATGCTCTACGTATCCCATACACTTTTATTGACCTATGAAATTAGCTCCAGGTAATATTAGGATGAGGATCTTTAACGAGCACCTTGCCCCCATATGGAACTGTTATTTTACGCTTTCTTCGAAGGACGGCATAACCAAGGACACTTTCTGTATTTATAAACCCTGAGGTCACTGCCGGTTTATAAGGGTATTTTGGTAATATATTTAGGAATATATACGATCGTATCGTATCTTAAATTCTTTATATTAACAAACATTTTGCCCGAAATTTACAAGTCAACATGGCGCAAGACCCTTCAGTGATTTGCTCTCAAGCGGCTATAAAATTATTTCGTTCATAATTTGATATAACTGGCATCTGAATTCATAATAGATTTATTTCAACTTTATTGCCTTGCGAAATTCGGTGTAAATTTCAAAATTCACATACTGACTACACAAGATTAAAAAAGTCGATATTACCAGTCTTTCATGCCTTGGTTAGAGAATGCATGTACTTTAAATCAAAATAAGCAATCATTATAATTACAGGAAATTTCGGAAATTACTTAACGTTAAGAAGAACAAGACAATACATAATAGGACAGAGGAAAAGAAGACACAAAAAGTGTGAGATAAACAAGAGAGAGAATCGATACTAGACAGATTGGAGCAGATGGACCAGAGAGGAGGGACATGTGTAGGGACACGGCTAGGTTGGCACAACTGTTCCCGATACTCCTCCATTAGTCACAGTGTCCGCTTTATGTTTATTTATGTCCCACAACGGCCTGACCAACAGGTGAACTAGCTCCCTACTATAATAATTATGAACTTGACCGACAAGAAATCGAGGAGCTAGAACAGTAGAGTCAATAGTATAACGATCAGGTGCAATGACGAACTTCTTATATGCCTCAGTATTGTTTATTCATTCAACGTCACTTTATGCTGATATGGCTAATCGAAAGATAATAAGGTGGGCCCTAACGAGGATCTTTAACGAGTACCTGAAACCGTACAGCCTCGGTAGCCCCTTTTACGCCCCTTCCGAAGGACGGCATATCTAAGTATTTTTTAATTCCTTTATCTTGGCAGAACTCTTGTATAGTCCGTGTCTTCATTTCAACCTCATAGACTACACCGGTTAGCAATAACTCTACAAAATTAACTTATTAAGTCTTCTAAACTTTGATCCGAGTTATTTCTTATATTTCTGTTTGGAATATTCATGACCAAAGCTCGTGGAAACATATGCTTTTAAAAAGTAGACGTTCATAGATATTGGGTGGACTCCGTGGCTGCTAACAGCTGGATTTGATCCTTTTATTACTATGAGAACTTATACATTTCAATAAAAATTAATGAAAGATGAACTTTATTTATGAGAAAGTGATCTTTGGACGGTTTAGAAAAGTTAAAAGCGTTTACTTTTCAGTTGTAAATTGTCAAATGATTGCATATTGCCGATTTAGAGCGAAAATAACTTAAATATTCTAAAATTCAGGTCTAAGCCAAAATGTAAAGGATTGTTTATTTACACGAATCGAATGTCTCACAGCTCATATTAACATATTTGGTTAGCTGAGTTGTTCTTTTAAATTTTTTATGAACCAAAATTAATTTAGCACTAATGTAACATAGAACGATAACAAAGTTAACCACTGCACCGATAGATACAAATAAAGTATACATGACTTTATTCTATTTTTTAAGTTTAAATGATACAAGTCCATATACGACATTCATTATCAAACCAAAGCTTAAAAAGTATTAGAAAAACCCCAGAGATTATCCGGTAAAATATCTTCATGTAAAATCCCGGTAGGTCTTATTAGTATGATTTAACTCAGGTGGAGAAGGAGGGAATAAATTATACGATAAAAGGCCGAATTAATTTGGAAGGATAAAGACCATGATATAGGGAAAGCAGGATATAGAAAAAAAATAAAGTAAGCATTTTTATCCCTTAATTTGACTAAAGCGATTAGAGATCTAAAGAAGACTTGGCTTACCTGCTTCTCGACTACCGGAGGAGGTTTCGAAGGTGGAAGCACTGGTTCCTGTTTGATCGCGGGAGGATCCTCTTCCTTCACCGAGATCGTACCGTTGTTGGCTCCTTTACCCATCTTCAAGGATATCTGCAAAAAGGAAATGTCCAATCAATAACTGCAAAGAATATTATACGATCATACAAGAAAGTCAGGCAGGATATGGCAGGGACTCCTCAATACAGCTAATGTTTATGAAGTACAAGTCCGAATAATCCATAAGACAATAAATAATATTTATCCGAAATTTAAAACTGGATCTTTAATAACACGTGACATGTTATGAATAATAGTGTCTGATCTGCAGAATAACAAGCTGAATCTTTGAATTTATACCGCAATTAATTTGTGTATATACAGCAATTAATCATAGTTTATATTTATTGATTAAAAGTCGAGCTAATCCTGAAGGAATTAAATAGCCTCAACCTAAAATATAAAATTTATTACTCAATAATAGTGTCATAAATGGTGAATAATGTGATAGTAAAAATATCATAGTTACTGTCCCAAACCATCATAAGAATACTTTTGAAAACAAAAAGGAGAAAAAATATTATACAAATGATCTAAAGAAAACATTAAGTTAAAAAAATGCAGTGATTCATGTTATAAGTAATATTTATTATTTGTTTATTCATTTAACGTCACTTTATGCTACTATGGCTAATCTGCACTATTCCTAATGGCACTCAACAAGCTCAGAACTACCATTTCTCCTACTAAGGACGGCATAAGCAAGGATTTTTCACTTCCTTTTAATAACTCCTAACGCCACCTGTCAGGCCGTGAATCGTTATAAGTAATTATGTACCAGAATATTTATTTATTCAACCATAAATTTTAATAAAACGGTTTTTAACCTGACTACTGAATAAACGACAAATAACAAAGTCAACAAATATATCAGACAAACCTACATACTTTTAATCATTTAATCACCACTACTAATTTAATTTAATTTAAATTAAACGAATAAGCTGTAACATGGAAATAATAGGCTAGGAGCCATTGAGACATTAGGAACGGCTCCAAAGGTGATTTTGTGTTGGCAGCTGCCTCCATCGGACTATATCAGCGTTCAGCACCGCCTCAAAGGAGAGATTTTTCAAAATTAACAAGACCCACCTCCCTGCTGCTACACTAGCGGATCCGTACGTTGTAAATATCGCCTCACGAATCCTTAATTAAGGTTAGTAACCGAGAGCCTTAACAACGTGGATGCTTACAGGTTCTGTCAGTCATAATGGGGAGGGGATTGACGAGCCAATCAGAAACGGGGATCGATATAAATCAACTGTTTACTTCTTTAAGGATTCTCCTTTAGTTATGAGTTCGACGCCATAGTCATATCCCACTAATGCAACTGATGCATAGGGATCGTCGTACTGGTTAGCATAATAACATAGCAACCTACTATGCTTAAGATCGCAGGTTCGCAGACCGGCAGGTGCCTTTAGAATTTTTTAAAAGGAAAACATTTTTTTTAATTATGCCGTCCTTCTGAAAGAACGTAATATGGCCCAAGCCAATGCGGTGTCAGGTACTCGTTAAAGGTCTCTATCCTAGTTAAACCTGGATAAGCAAAAGGACTTCCTGTAGCATCGTTCGATTAGCCGTAACAGAATAAAGTTACGTTGAATGAAGCAAACGAATCAAGTGTATAAAAAAAGCAATCAAGTTTATTATAAGTAAACTTTTTTTTTTGAAAATTCAGAAAGTAATAGCCACACCCAAATAACTGAAACATTGGGTAATATATAATATGTTAAACCTAACAGGGGAATATTCGAAAATTCGGAGATATATTGTGAATTTAGCAGCAAATGGTACAAGTAACTATTTTACAATTTTGTGGAAACATTTTGAAATTAATACATTTCATTCAACACTAAACTATCTCTAATATTTTGTCATACATATATTACAGAAGTTATATAATCCAATTATTATCGAGCAATATCGGTTATAAAAATAGTAAACTAAATTTGAAAACAAAATCAATTATAGTATCACATATACTTTCGCAATCTGTGTTGATTTGAATATTAACGCGATATACCTATTTTAAAATTCTAATTAACATAAAATATTTTGAGAATTCGTTAAAAGTTGCGAAATACTAATAATTGAAAATTTCGGTGTCTTCATAACCAGATAACAATGGATAAAGGTAAATATAAAAATATCAACACTCATCACTGAAATTAGGAGAGAGAAAAATGTTACAGAATGGAAATAAATATATTCAGCTTATTTTTCCCTTCGATCAATATCTAGAATTCAGAGAAAAAAAGTTCGAGGCTTCTACCGATCGAACAAAAATTAAATTATCAACAATAAAGTACATAGTCGGAACTTATGAGGCAGAATATTGTTCTTTACCGAAAAACCTAATCGTCCTCAAAATACTAACCATAAAGCTAAGAATTCAAATACGCGTTGTTAGTGGCCAAAAGTAAATATTAAATATGGCATTTCATCCTCTATTGTTCTTTAAATAAATGTCAGAAAAAAAACCCCTGATCCATCAATAAATAATAAGTGAGACAAAATCAAGCTCGCTCGAGCAAGGAAATAACAAAAGCCAACAAGAACAATTTGATTCCCCGAAGCAGATTGTTAAAACAACATAAAAAGTATTAGAAAACGCGGGGGAGAATGCTGAAAATTAAATTGTAAATCGCGATATTATTTAAATCCAAGAACAGAAGTTTGTGAGAAAAGTTCTGATTAAAGAGAAAAGACAAACCAATTAAAAAGCGCCCCAACAATGGAAAATTCCATGGAGTCAACTCAGCTATTGAAAAAGAAATATTTATTCAGTATAATGACTTTAGAGGTAAAACTTGAGGGTTCGGCTTGAGTTTTTACAGTTAAACACTTCTACTAATCCAGTTTAAAACAACTATGGACTCGTGATGAGAAAACATTATTATTTTTATGAAAAGATCCATATTATTAAAAATTTGTAAGGAATTATTTATGTAGAAAGTTCGAGCCTGGTTCAAGTAAATAAGTTATTTATTACGCCAACAGCCGAGAATCGATCCTTTGGGATCTGAATACCCTCCCGGGACTTACCCAGCCTCCACAGAAGGGAACCCTTAATTGGAGGGGAAAACTCGCGGTTGAAAGTAATTTAGGTGAATTTGTCATTAGCTTAGGATTAGTACAGCCTCAGCCATGTACCTGGAGCTCACTCAGTCTTTAAAAAGCGGGAACTTTTGTTTGGAGAGAAACAATCATCAACAAGCAGTCACCTTCCTAATGTCCATTGTGTACTTATCCAATACAATACTTATCCAGCCAACTACCGAATCCATGATCTGTTGTAGACCAAATATGTAAGTGGTATAAAAGTATTTTGCAAGTAGCTAATAAAAATTATTATAGAAATTAATTATAGAATCCAACTAATAATAATTATTGAATCCAACTAATAATAATTTTAGAATCCAACTAATAATAATTATTGAATCCAACTAATAATAATTATAGAATCCAATTAATAATAATTATATTACATACTCTTTTAGGTTTCCACGACCACTATTATTACAAAAGACTGTTGTTTTCTTCTGGTTTAGACCGTGTTTATAAATTTTTTGCCAACGTTTCGCCAACCATGCTGCTGACTTCTTCGGGCTGAGATGAGAATCATGACCCTGAAGAACTCAGCAGCATGGTTGGCGAAAAATTTATCAATACCGTCAAACCAGAAGAAATCAACAAAGTCTTTTGTAATAATTATATTTTTTTATAAGTTTTTATTAATTGTTATAATTTTTAAAGATTTTTATTTTGAAGAGAAAAGATTTGCCCTGGCCGGGATTCGAATCCGGATCATCCGCCTCTCTGTGGCAGCGCTCTTACCATTTGAGCTACTCGACTGCATTATATTTCACTTTTTTTTATTTAAAATTATATGTTATCCGTTATATCTGCAGCCCAGTAGAATAAGCGGTTAAGTCGAATTTTGTCCCGAATGAGTTCCTTCATCTCGCAGTTTTTGGCTAGAAATAGAGTTTTAATATAAGCAAAAACTCCTTCCCAAGCCAATGCCTAACTTTGCCACTTAAGCAATACGAAAATAACAAGATCCCGCTTCCGTAAGTACAAGACATTATTTTTGGGGAAAATTCTACCTAAACATATATTCATTGGGGCTGTAAAAAGGGATAGATGAACCAGAACTCGAAGTTTGTTTTTAAAAAAAAATAAATAGGCAGTCATGAGGACAGGTGACAGAAATGAAGGCTCAAGACTTTGGAATAATTGTTTTGAGTTTCTAAATCAATTATAGCCTGAATAATTTAAATTTCAAATTATTAACATTAGTCTGATTTTCACATATCCTGACACCCCGAACAATAATTATATACCTTTTCAAGTAGTTATTATTAATCCAATAATGATGGGCTGTACAAGCTCAATACAAAATATCAATAATTTAATTTAAATAATATATAGTATATAGTTATGTTATTTATACCTTGTATTTGTATTTACGTAGATTTTATTTTCATTTTTAGCATTATTATCATCGTTAAGTCCAACAGTATACTTAGATCATATGTACTGTCAATCATTTTATGAAACAACACATTTAACTATTACAAATAAAATATTTTAGGAAAAAGAAAAATTCAACCAATGATTGGTGTTTTAATTTTTCATTAGTATCAATTACACAACTATTAAACAAATTTTTAGATAAATATAATATTTATATCAATGGAATTCTAACGTTTAAACTAAAGTTGATTAAAATAAATTGAATTGGCAGTCCTGGAGCATGTTGCTGACGCGAACCCTCACGTTTACCCTCCACCAAAAGTGGCTGAACGCGGCTAAAGAAGTTTTCAGTTCAAACAGACATAATTTCACCGATTATCAATAGTTTTTTTTTAATAAATGCCATTGCTAACATAATAATTACTTTTTTTATACTTCTATAAAAATAGAATGGAGCCTATCAGCAGCATATGGTTGGCCAGATCCTTCCACCTCAAAGAGAACATGGAGCGCGGAATCCTGCAGAACGTCCTGCGATACCTTATAGAGCAGGAGCAATGAAACCACTAGGAAAAAATAATTACCTTTCTGCAATAAAGACCCGACACCTCGGATAACATCACGTAGCGCAATTTATCAACAATTACATTCTTCCTCTACCCGAAGTCAACTTCTTCATCGGGATCATTAAAAAATCGAGACAGGACTAATCATCGTTAGTAGAAGAAACATTATTCCTGATAAACCTGTAGAGCATGATTTAATGATAAAAAATAAAGTACATGGTTGAATTAATACAATTTCTAACCCAGAGATTATGGATGAAGGTGATTCGTCCAAGATCACCCTTAAATTAGAGTTAACTATATACCGGTTAATAACTGTTGTTAATAATATATTTATTCTCTACAATTGGGTAAATTCCTTACCTACTTTTTAGATATTTCATTTCTATTCTTATTTTTCTTATGTTTTTGTCACTTTTTAAATACTTCATGATTTTTATTATTATGTAGCCTTCTGGGCAGATGTATATTATGTTTATTTTTCTGTTCATGTTTGTTATTCTAAAGGGACTTGGTCCCAGAATGAAGTTTGTTTATCTATTCTATTCTAAATACCAGGTTTTCTCCTGATTAATGGTAATGAAAACTTGACCACTGCAACCGATTAAGGGTCTACCACTTATGCCAGAAACTGTACTGTTGCTTAGCAAACGGTTGTAAAGGGAAGGTAGTGTGGCCAAGCTCATGCTCAACTGCCTTGCTTTTTCCTGATTAAGGGTACCCAATTCATAGAGGATGGAGTCTACAGATTGCAAAAGGATGAACCAGGGACTTTCAGCTAAGAATCTAAGTGCTACATACATTAAGCAATACACCTCCCTTCTCCCCCCCCCCTCCGATAAATATAAAAAACACGAAATATACATCATTATAGAATATGATTGCAGTGAAAAATGATAAATTTTTAATTACACTACTTCCACTGCTGGAGAGATTAGTGACGCCAAGTGTGTAGAGCACTGAGTTGCATGCTGAAGTTTTCGCTTTCAAATCGGGCTATGGCAGATTAATTATTTAATTATCTAACAGCCATCGATGGGCTCAACGGATGGGATCAACAGATCTTCCTGGGGCTCACTTGGGCACTCTTGATTGGGGAAAACCTAACGGTTGAGCCTGATCTCGAACACATTACCAGGATACTGATTATGACTTTGAAGCAAAATTGCAACAACAAAAATAAAGAAAGAGGACCTAAGTTATTTTTGATCCTAAAATTATATTATACCTTTTTTATATTATAATACATTTTCAAATCCTTGAACAAATCAGCACTCGGTAGATTTATTTGGTTTATTAAGATCACTATTTTTATAAAACGATACACAATTAATTTTAAAATCTAACAGGAAATTTTGTTGATGATTTTGAAAAAAAGAACAACATTACAGCGGACGACCCGGGTTCGAATCCCAACCAGGACAAGTCTTTTCTCTTCAAAATAAAAATATTTAAAAATAAAAACAATTAATAAAAAAATATAAGAAACATTACAGTTTAAAAATAATAAGTAGAGATGTAAAACAGAGAGGTATTAAACGAGAATTTAAGCCAGGACTTAACCCAGGAAAAGATAAATTAACTAAACGCTCCAAGTCGTTAACAGCAGAGCTTAATGCAACTTGATCAATTCTTCCTATTCGATCAATCTTCCGAACTTACCGGCTAACTTAAATAACTTAAGACAAAATCCAGCCGTTAAACTTCACTCCAGGCACTCGGGACTTAATAAACTTAATGCCCCTAGTTCACAAAACATCTTCCTCTTTGATGCGGAGTTTATCCAACAGGCGATAGCGTCTAGTTTATAACGAGCTCTTAAAAGGGATTTATTCGATAAACAAATTGAATAAGTTTGATGAATAATGTAAACTTTAAAGAATCTGAGATCTGGAGGGTATTATAATTTTACAAGTTTTTAAAATGGGTATAGTTCTTTTATCTTCAGGCAAAGATGATGAAGTGAGTTGAGAAAAATATCAAAGATGGTTAAAAAAAAGAAAACAGGAATACAAATTTCAACTCAACCGTTCAGGAAAAAGTGGGCAAATTCATAATTTGAATATTAGTTTGTTGTAAATGGGAACGAAAAAAAATTATATAAACGAGATATCTTTGTATTGTATTTTGACTCTCTCACCTACACGGAGAGGGGTCACCAAAAACAAATATTTTCCATTTTTTAAAATTATTTATTTAATTATATTTTAAATACTTATCTTTAATACTAGAAGGGTATCCCCAGTCAATCAACGACGGACCAACTTTCATTTTACAAATATGTAATACAATTATTCTACTCGGTAACTGTAATATTCATGTATTCTGTAGTTCAGATTGTATTATTTTTTATCAATATATTGTAAGCAGGCAACAATAATTAATTTCAAGTCTTTATCCCATTATTATAAGTGAAGTAGCTCAGTGTGTTGAGTTAAAAAAGACAGCTTGGGTAGATTAATTATTTAATCTATTAACAGGCATGGATAGATCCTTCTAGGGCTCACCCAGACTTTTTAAAATGGTTACCATTAATCGGAGGAAACCTGACGGTCAAGCCTGTTCTAGGACAAATCCCTTCCCTGCCAAACCGTTGTTCTAGAAAAAGTACAGTCTATTCTATGCACCAAGTCGTATGTGTCGACTCGCATGAGCCAATATTATATGTGTTACATTGACTGCACCCCCAGACTATCTATATCCCACATTAGATCTTCCAGGCAACTATTTTCCTCTCTACTTTTTATATAAATATAAAAAAAAAACATATAAGACACATGTAATTTGCATCATAATTAGCATATATTTATGAGGAGTCTACACCTGTCAAATAAGAAAATAAAAATTTATTAAAGAAAGCATGTAAATAGAAATATGGATGAAATGAAAAAAATATGTAAGCAGGCTTAAAAACAAAATTACAGCTATTTGTAAAAAAAAAAAATCAGAAAAAAGAAATAATAAACGTGTATGGAAGAAAATGGCCCGGGTGGAGGTGAATAAATTTCTCTTAAACAGGGAGAACTGTTTATTAAAGAGCCAACGTTTGGGCCCACATTGCATATCTTCTTCATGGCTAAATATGCAAAATACAGACAATTAAAAATTACTAAATTAATAAAAATAACTACATTATGGTAAATTTTAATACTATTCGTCCCCATTATTAGTTAACTGTATTTCTCATTTTTATTACTTACCATCATTAAGTACTCATTTCTTGTTATAATTTTCATTTTTATTACCGTATGCCTCAATTTTTATTACTTGATTTATTGCTTACTGTATTGTTTATTATATTTTTTTATTATTACCTTCCTTGTCACTTTGTTATTATTACTCTACAATGATTATCCTTGCTCTGTATATTTATCTCAGGTTTTCTCATCCTTGTTTATTTTCCACCACTCAGATACCTTGATACTTATGTATTTTAATTTTAATATTTACCTATTGTAATTTTAATTATTATCATTATTACCTTATTCTTCAATGTCTAACACTTATAGTTATACTTCCTATTACTTATTTTATTCTTTATTACTTTTTTACCACCTTCCTGTCACTTTGTTATTAATACTGTTAATACTTATACGTTTTAACTTCAATATTTACCATAATGTAGTAACTTTTAATAATTTAGTAATCTTAAATTTTCTGTATTTTGCATATTTATCCCTAAGGAGAAGACCTGCGATGTGGGTCGAAACGTTGGCTCTTTAATAAACATTTCTGCCAATCTGAGAGAAATTTATTGATATCCACAAGGACCATTTTCTTCCACACACACACACATATAAGTATATATACAATGTCAACTACATATTATTATTCAAGAAGAAACAAAAAGAAATAATAAACGGTTATTAAATTGAAATAATTTAACCTGTAGACTATAATACCTTTATACATAAATAGAAAAGTTTTATTATATGATTGCTTTAAATTATTTTATGTTCACTATAAATAAGTACCTCAGAATAGAATTTACAATTAACGGATTAATATAATATAACCTGGCTTAATTAATGATATTACTTTTAATTAACAAATTATAATATTTCCATTTTAAAGACAATAATATTACTTACTAAATTGATGCTTTGGTATATACCTATTTTTTTTTATAAGGAAAAATCGAATAATAAAAGTTAGCCGTTAAACCTTCCCTTAATGTCCCCACTTTACGAATCACAACTGACTAAACATTTTTTTTCTCTAAACTTTGTCAGACAAAAAAAACAAACTGTTTTTCTTCTTCACTGACCCTTTGACGACAGGTGCCTCGTCATTCTGTCAACAGATGGCGACATGAATATTACATCCGCTTCGTGTTACATTCTGAATTACAAAAAATTACATACGAATCCATTATAAATACTTTAATAATTATATAATATGTTTTAAATATATTACTTGCCACAAAACATATTTCGGACAATATTAAAGTTTTTATTATTTTCTAGCTTACATTTCGTATTACAAAAATTGTATATTATATTATTTATTATTAAAAAATATCACAATGACTTTAGATAATTTTCTTCTTAAAATATTGTTTTATTAGTAAAGGATTTAGTATTAAAAAAACAACAACTTTACGATACAATAGAGTAAGTGCCTCAAAGTTATTACATGGTATCAATTCAATTCAAGTTTGGTACATGGTTGGGACTGCATCATTTCTAAGCTAACGGGTGTGCAGGGATATGGTTCGTAACAGATCGCGCTCAACTTCCAGGTCCCCCCCCCAACTTCGAATACCCACTTTATAGAGCCTGAGTGTGCACCTGCAGGATTTCCAGATCTCACAGGTTAACTGATTTTAAGCTGTTTATAAAACGAAAAAATATTATCACCTGTTTCATGATAAATGTTTTCTGAAACTTTTAATCATTTAATCCCTCTAATCGATAGGCTTACACCTTTCCTCCGGCCTATGTAATTAATTTTACATTAATTAGAGGAAAACAAATCCTATGTTTTTTTATTTAGATCATTAAAATAAATTAATACAATTGATATAAAAGAAATAGTGTGTGGTTTGTGACTGTAAACATACACAATTATTGATAATTACAGCTTAGAAACTGTTGAGGAATTACCTATAAACATTATATTCTTTTTAGATAAAGATGTATATATTTGATACATCGCACACTAAATTAATAAAATACTGTACATTTAATATAAAAATACTTTACAATTTAAATCATTGTATTTCTTGTATTCTTATCATTTCTGAATACGTAACCTGTTATGTTTTGTTTGGTATTGCACTGTTTATATTGTTATACCGTTTTATTTTATTCCTAGTCCTGATGATGGCCTAAAATTAGGCCGAAACGTTGATACAAATAAAATAATTTGTATTTATTCTGAGTAAAATTTATTGACTGCAACCCCCGACCAATTTAAACATTTCTGAGGATGTATCTTGTCGACTCTTACATCAATGTTATATTGTCACCATGTTTTACCTCCCAAAGAAGGACAAAAGAACTGGTGATATTAATTGTAAACATAGACATGATGTAGAGGGATAAATGTTGGAGTTGTACAGGATGTAGAGGTGTGAACTACAAGAGAGAGAGAAAGTCATTGTGCGTGTGTGCATGT